>CM062819.1:544445461-545721954 GCA_031772625.1 Pinus tabuliformis | reverse complement strand
CAAAGAATCAGTCTAAGTCATGCCCAAAACCGTGGACTCTTAGGGGCTACGTTGAGTTCCTAAAGAGGTATGTTTGTGCTCTTATGTTTGTTGAATTGCTAAGTGTGAAGTGTTGTTCATGAGGGTTTTGGACAGCAAGTGTAGCTGCCCTAGAGACTGTGATTTTGTGTGATAAAATCATTGTTGTGTGGGTTGCCAAGTGTGCCCTAATTGTTGTGATGGGAGAGGGGATACGCAGGAGCGGCTTATGCAAAAGCTCCCCACCAATTTAAGAAATGTGGGGGGACGTTGGGGTCTTAAAAACTTATAAATATAAAATATATATCATTGAAATTTTAATATTTATAATGTAATTGTATTTATCATTATATAATATATATAATATAATACTTACATAATGAAGGATAAATGATGTATCGATGAATCATATAACTGAAACAAATTTAAAACGAAAAGCATGATATCATATAATCATACATCATACATGTAAGTTTGTAATTGTACAGTGTAACTACTAAGTTACTAACAATGTACAACGAAAATAAAATTACAAATGTTTAAAGTTTTAAATTTTAAACCATATTGATGTTCCAATTAAGAACATTGAATACTGAATATTGAAATAAAATTATAAAAGTCAAGTCTGATACATCAAGAGTCAATTTTATAGAGTCAAGACTCAAGTCTAATATATCATGATTCATATATCAAGATTCAAAATAAACTTTAGTCCGAAACAAAAAAGCAAATAAGTTAATAACATAAGAACATATCAAAAGATAAATGAGCAGAATTGCTCAAGGTAATGCCACGCTAGTCTCTGCATCCAGCTGCTGCATGAATAAATAAGGATCAACCATATCACCATCTGAATCAGAATCACTTGCATTCTCAAACATGATAAATGGCACACCAATCAACCCCATCTATGTTTCATCAAGGCTTTCCTCCATATCTACCTATGCATCATCCTCTAGATCAACATCCCATTGTGTTGCTGGTCCCTTCAAATACTCAGGTGTCTTTAAAAAAAATTGTTTCATTAAAAAAATTTCGAATTTTGTCCAAGGAAACGACCACAGACAACCCCCTTTTGAGGATTCAACCCCAAAATTAGAGGAAACGGCCCCTTTTGAGTTTACTCGCATACCCAGCTTTTTGGGAGCGTGGGGAAACAACCCCTAGTCATCCCCGGAGCACGAGGGAACTAGGAATCGACCCCCAGGTGGGGAGATGCAACCCCGTGGAACACTAGGTTGTCCTAGTAAGCCCTAAGTACAGTCATCTTGGTGGGCAAGAAGATTGTTAGAGGGTTTTTTTTGGAAGCCTATGTTCAACCATCTTGGAGCAACAAGAGGTCTAATATAAGGCAGTTGTTGAAGACCCTAAGAGCAGCATCCTTGAAAGTAGCTAAGGTGTTGTTAGAGAACAGACTTGTGTGGCCTAAGTTCAGTATCATTGGAGCAACATTGCCATTGATAGAAGGCAGTTTAATGAGTTGAAGATGCAAGCCATCATAGAGCAGCAAAAATACTTGTGAGTAGCAGTAGCAGAGATGTTGGAGCAACAAGATCTTTGCATGTGCAGTTGGCAAAGGACCTGCCAGGTGTTCAAGGTATGTGGACTAAAAGGGTTGTGGTAAGTGCTTCATCAGCAGGTAACTCAAGTGTGTCTTGTTCAAGGGTAGATTGGTTGTCATATGTATTACATCAAGCTCTAGTTTTCCTTCTATCAAGGCTAATTGTAAGGGCCACGATCCCTGGTGCGGGAGACTGATGTTTTTTGTATTAAAGTTGTAATATAACAAGTTTTGGTTGTGCAAAAACTCTTGTGTACTACATTGATACACTGTTGTACATTTTTCATTGTGCAAAGTACTTGTATTGTGGCATTTTAGTGTGTTTGTGATCGTGTTTTAGACATAGACCTGATTGGGAAGTGCCGAGGAAAAGTCAACACCAGTCAATTCTTTCTTTCATCTAGCCTGTTCATCCGATGAAGGTGGGTCATCTATTGTGACGTACATTGACCGATTTTGTATTCAAGTATTTTCATTTGATGTTTAACGGCATTCTAGTATGGAGGATAGGTTGAATTGGATAATAGACGTCTTTTGAATGCACATTTGTTCCCTTGCTTCACTTGTTTATCACATTTGTTCCCTTGCTTCACTTGTTCCATTTGTTATCACATGCCCCTAGTTCATTGTAACCTTCCTTGAGGCCTTTCTTTCATTGTCTAGGAGGAGCACAAATAGGAGGCTCTGATGATGCCAGTGTTCCATGATTTCCATACTTACGCCTTCCATCTTCCCCATGCATTCATAACCCATCTTTGGGTAGATTGCTATTTGTAGCTTGTATTGGCTCCATCTTTTCCTCATCCATGAGTAGGGGCCTAAAAACTTTGCCCTAAGAGATTGATGCAGCATAAAGAAAAAAAAAAAGCATGATGTAAATGTCAAAATGCCAAAAAGTAGCAGGGATAAAAGAAAGTTGGTAAAAAAAGGCTTAGCCTAAGCTCTACCCCCCTCTAATTAGCCCTCACCTAGTTCCTAGCTAAATTATGAACTATCTAAATAAAGAAACTTTGAATATCACAACCTCAATGAACAAGGAATCGCTTCATATTTAAGGGTTCAATAATGAATGAAAGCTTGTAACCCAAGCTATGTATGTAAAATAATGATGAAAAGGGCACATAAGAGAGGTGATTAATGTTGAAGTTTCTAAGTTTACTTAGTTAGAAACCCTCCATGCACTTTATCTGATTTATTCCTACCTACTTGTTATGTTACTTAACAAGTTATTTACAATGTAAATATTGAAAATAAACACTAGTGCATGCTCAACATATTACAGATCAGCAACTAAAAGAAACAGAAACAAACACGCCATATGACACCATTATTTTTGGACTAATGTCCCCAAAAAAACCCAATGTGGGAAAACCGGTGCAGCGATCTGAGGGTTTTCTTATTAAGCAATACTAGAGCACAATCTAGGTGTCGAAACTGGCCTACCTAATAGAGAATTTCCTTGGCAGTAATACCTCTCAGTTTCTGACAAATTTTTTTGCCTGAAACCCCGAATAATCCTTCCAGCAGCTATTCAGCACAAATCTGCTCCAGAAACCTCAGCGTCAGCCTCAATCTGGACTGCATCAACCCCCCTCTGTCTCACGTTGGCCCTGCGTCAGCCCTAGGATGCCCTGCGTCAGCCCTCTGGCCCTCTGCATCAGCTACGTTGGCCTCTCTGAGGCTCTGCGCAGCTCCCAGCTGCCTTTGCGTGGCCCTGCATGAGCCCTGGCTAGCTCTGCGTCACTCTCCTTAGCTACTGCACTACTCTCCCGACGCTATCTCTGCCTCTCTGTCTCTCTGTACTCAAATGCTCCTCAGCTACATCTCCCGATCACTAATTCTATCTCTCTTAGCAAACCCCGCTCTAGAGAATAGAATGACTGATCACTCTGGTGTGTTTCTCCAAGTGACCCTCAAGCCTCCTCTTATTCTTTTCCTGTTGACATCTCAACGGCCGAGATTAAGTCCCTAATCAACGACTAAGATTAAATCTGGCTTGATCCATGTCTTTTGGACCATTCTAACACAGATTCATATTAATACACATTAATATTTTATTTTCCCTAAGTTTAGATTTAGGGACTCCATTAAAAATATTAATTATTTTAATATCCCCTGATCTGTTTAGAATCTGCCCAAACCCTTTCTGGGTATTGGAGATCTCATGTGCCCCAACCTCTCCAGCAAATTTCGTGGCTAGAGCACATCCGATGCTACCCCAAATCAACAATTAAAATAGGCCAAAGAAATGGGTAACTCAGGTCCCATGATTGTTGTGTCTTCACATCATAAGACTAAAGGATGTTCTAGACTTCAGCGATGTTACAAGACAATGGCATTCCCCATGAAGTAAAACCTTAACCATAACAACTTTCACACCTATCTTCGAAAAGGTCCCACCTAGGAATTGCTCCTCCCCTTACAGTTGGAAGAACCTATTAGGGCCTTCTAATAAACCTCCCATTCTTCAGTAGGGGTAACTTGTTTACAAATCATAAGCAAGAAAGACATTTGAAGATGATGGTTGTGTGAAGTACTTTGATGCTTTTTTTCGTTGGATATGGCCCACTCTAATACTTTTATGTTTTTTGCACATGTGATGTTGATCTCACTTTATTATGTGATTATGCATTAGATCTTTGCTCTAAGGTATAGTTGCCATCCTTTTGAGGGATTGTATAATGCTTCACTAGCACTTCAGAGAGGACATCATGCTCACTTGATGACTACATAAGGCACCTTGATGGAGGACGTTGGACATTATTGTGGAGCATTGAACTTGTGATGATTATGCATAATGGATGATCTGCACACCTTCAACTAGGACCTTGGGTGCGTCCTTCCAAGCTAGGATGTTGCCTTGATATCAGATGTGCCTTAGAGCTAATAGTATGCCCCTAAGATGGCACTACACCTACTTGATGGGTGTTGCCACATTTTTAAGGATGATTGATAATGTTGATTACATGAGACCCCTCTAGTGGGGGTGGTACACTATTCTCCATTATGACTTCATGCCCTAGCATTATGACGTCCCCTTCATGATGCTTGGATTGATGACGCGAGCACATTTGAGGATGATATTTAGGTTAGGCACCCTTGATGATGTGATGAGGAGGTGTGACCTTTGGGATGAGATGCACCCCTTAGAGCCATCCATTGCACCTTTTGTGAAGTGACACAATTTTGAGAATGACGCCACCTTTGACGGAATTTCGGCTCACACTTGTGGCGTAATTGAACCTTATTTTTTAATTTTATCAATGAGTTAGCTATCTTTAGCAGTCACTTTGTGACCCATCTAACTTGTAATCACATTTAATATTATTTTAGGGCTTTTAGGCTAAAATTAAGAGAATTTGACTTGGTTGCCCTCATATAAGTAGAGGGAAGTTGACTCACTTGGATTCAGTCTCACACTTAGCGATCACACATACTTGTTATTTGTCTCTTCCCTCTTGTGCGCCATGAAGCACTAGTGGAGCAAACTTCTTGTGGAGGATATTTTGTTGGATGATTCTCTTTCTTGGATGATTATTAGTGATTCTTTGATGATATTTACTATTTTCAAGTAAGTGGTCTTGTTCCATCCTATACTTGTTGATGAATTAGGGTTTGATGAAATTTTCACCAAAGTTCTGATGACATTTTATGACTCTAAAATCTCCTTGCTCCAGAATTCTACACTTTTCTGAGCTAAAGGTAGACATAATGGCTGAAAGAGGATGGGAGCAATGATTCATGGAGCACAACTTTAAAGATATAACATCAAAGATCCATACAGGCACATGCATTAACGAGTCAATACAAATGAATCTGTAAGAACATATGAAACATTTCTAGCAGCTACAATTACATGAATTCAAAGAGGAAACATGAACATAATGGAATTTAACAGAGGGATAACATATTGTAGTACTCGAAAGAGGAATCACCACCATTTCCTTAATATTCTGAAAGATGCATATCATAAAGTCATACAGTCTTGAAAATAACATGTAGTTCTTTCTTTAGGATTTTGAACCTTTTTGAAGTGTTGCTTCCCACTATTTATCTGGAGAGGGGAGCATTGAACAGTAATTACAACAAAATATCTTCAGTCAAGCCTCAGCTGTCAGATCGACTAGCTGTCTCAGCCTGGGATGGCTCTGTGGCCCAAAAATCACTACAAAAGATTAATTGCTTCATTAAATGGTCAACACATTACATGATTACAAAATAGGTCAACAATTAGATGGAAACGCCAACAAAATCTCTCCATGCCCATCCCTGTGATCGCCTTTGCTCAGATGGTTGCTTGCTCACGGTCTGGCCACCTGTGTCATTCAGCCGATTCCTGTCACTTCTGCCTTTACTGCTCGGATCGTTCGTTCTTCACAACTGGGAGCAGTCAATTATCAATTTAATGCCACAGTATAGGATGCCCTGCGTCTTCCCTCTACGTGGAGCACCATGCTGGATCATCAAGTCCTCCCGAGCTTCCATGTCTTCATTTACTCTATCAGCGTCGACCCTGGTTTCGTGTCACAAGGGGCCTTTCTGGGTCAGCCCATGCTGATTTTGAATGTTGCATCTCCTTTCTTAAATGCCTCAGTTGTTGACCCACCACGCCTTTAAAGTTTTGCGTTACTTTATTGCAGAGTTATCGCATCGGGGTTTTCCATTAAAGGTCCTTACGGGACGAGACATTCTGATCTACTTTAGCCCCTTTTGCTTCATGTGACCGGGGGCTACGACCAAGATTTTAGTCTTTGGGTGCTAGGACCTTTGGGCTTGTGTCTATGAGGCTCGGCCCTTTGTTAAACAGAATCCTGCATATCGATGATTTCTGATGCTCGCCTTCGATGTTTCCCCTTGACACTTACGATCGCCCATATGTGGGATTGGGCCAATTTGGGATATCGCAATAGGCCATTTCATAGTATTTCCTTTGTTTGCTCTGTCTGATGATCGTGTTGTTGGATATACGCCAGAAAATACCTTTGTCATCCTACTGAGCGGAAGTGAAATAGACGTTTTGATGTTCGTTGATCTGGGCCGATTCAATCTGGGTCGTTGATCCGGGCCTATTGGTATTGCAATCGCAATACAGGAGAGGGCCTTTTTACCATATTTCATAGTGCTTGTTGATTGTCCGGACGCGAAACTTCAATAAAGCAGGTTACATAAAATATCACATCCGGAACCGGGACTCGCACATCGCAATCGCAAGTTGGAAGGGACTTCGACAGAGGAGGAACATTGACTTGTGCAATCCCCAATTGCGATATCGCAATCAACAAGGGAAGGAATTATCGCAATCGGTGAGGTTGGGGAGGAACTTACGATATGATAATTGACAGAGAACCTTAAAATATGCGATATTGGCGAAAGAGGGATTTTATCGCAATCGACGAGAAGGAGCAGTGACGGGACTTGGATATGTAACAAAAAGGGAAGGGGCCGATAGCGATTATGATTTGTGGGTCTCGATGCTAAAAAAGGGTTTCGGCATGATTTCTGAATGTTTTAAAACATTTCAAAGGAGAATGGAAAACACGGCTAGAGTTGGATATACAAAGGGATTTCAGCTAGAGTTAAAAATGGGTCACTGCGGCTAGAGTTTAAAAAACAAAGGAAAAATCGAGTTAGGAGAATATGGAAATTTCTCCAAAACAATTTACACTGGACCTGCTCTTCCTCCTTTAATATTCAATTTGCAAAGCACAGCAACCTCTTTCAGAAAAGTAGCAGATAGATGCAAATGATTAATCAAACTAAAAATTATTTCTAGGGGTTATCATGGATAACATATGGCTTGGAGGCTAGCTCCAACATTTCTGTTCTTTTGCCCTTTTTGTACAATTGGAACTCTCTTTTCAAAAGGTGACAACACTGTCAATGAAAGAAAAAGTCAAAATGCAAAAGATGGTCGAGGCATAAGATAGCACATGGGAAAAAGCTTAGTATGAACTCTACCCTCATCAAAAAGAACCCTTGCATGTCCCAACTCTAACAAGCAAGAAATTGTCTCATGTAAAGGGCTAAAACAAATGTTATATCATAAAGAGAGTTTCGATCTTCAAGATATGCAACAAAATAAAAAGCATTACCAAAAACATGTAAAAGACTCACCAAAGGGGTGCAAAAAGCAGGCCGAGAATGGTAACTCGAGCATCCATGATTGCTCCCTCCATTGCATCTATACACTCAGGATGTAGACTCCCATTAGCTAGTCCCTTGACCAATGGCACTTGGCCATGAAGTCCTTCCCCTCCATTGCCACCTACTTGCTCTAACACCTATGGATTGAAGCGTTGTCCTTGGAAATGGCACCTCCCCTTGGGGGTTGGAAGCAACTAATAGGGTTGACTACTTAGCCACTCCTACAAAAGTAGGGAACAATTTTACAAGACTTGGTCTATGTTAGTTCTTGTAGCATTGAATGGTGTTCTAATCTCAATGGTTGTCAGAGAGGCTAAGAAACACTAGGACTCTGGAACCTTGAAAAAGTTAAGGAAAATCTACCTAGAAATGCCTTAATTAAGTTAACTAATCAGTAATTAAATTTTCCTAAATCTAACTTGGGAAAAATGATTAATTAACAATAATTAAATGAGGAAGGTGATATTTCTCTAGAAACTCACACGATCAACTAGGAAATGATCTCAGCCATTGATTAAGTTTTAATATTGGTCGTTGGAGTCCCAACTGGAGATTATGAGAAGAAGTCAATGGGTAGATGGAGAAACACACTTGAGATCAATTTTCCTTGCGCAGTTTGATTTTTCCAGAAACCAACATTCTACCAGAAGAGTTTGAGCCAGAGAGGGAATGCAAAGACAAAGAAGGGAAGAGACAGTGAGTCCGGAGGAAGTCTTCCAGTTTCGGAGAGTCAGCTACATGAGGGTTGAGTTTCCTCTGTGAGGATACGCAATGCTAGCGCAGAAGCTTCAGAGGCAAAGTTCGAATTGGCCAGTCAGAGGGTTGATTCTTAGAGGTCGAGTTGGGCAAACGGCTTGATCAATTGCATTTTCCAGGCAGAGCGTACCAATGCTTGCGCAGGTGTGACAGCGACTAACACAAGGGTTTCGTGGAGCCCAGTATTTGCCAATTTTGGAGTTGGATCAGTGTCGGGTGAGATAAATTTGTTTCACTAATTTTTGTGGTCAGTTTCTTCTATAGAGGATTGTCAGTTTGGGCATCCAGTTGTACTCAAAATTTTCTCACTGCTACTTAATAATAAAAACCCTCAGCTATTGCACCGGTTTTTCCACATTGGATTTTTTCGGGGACTTTTGTCCAAAAATAACGGTGTCATATTTTTTTGTGTGTGGCATGTTGTCGCTCAAGATTGTACAGGTACTGCGGCAACGACTTAGGTCGGGCGTTGTCACTCTGATCCCCAACCTTTTCGTTCTAGTTGTCTCCCAACACTAGGCTATGGAGGGTAGTCCCTATGGAAATGTGACGATGAAGGACAAGTTGGCAACCAACGAGTCCAGGAGACACGATTGAATGGCCTAGCTACTTGGTTAATTTTAGCAAGACTTAAAAATTAGATTAGATCTGAATGTGAGAACAATGCCTTATGGAGTCAACTTCTTGCTTATTGTTAATTAGAGACCAAGTAACCAGATGAACAATCGTTGCTTGGATGAATGATTATCCTATATGAAGTGAAAATCCTACAAGCTAGGTGAAATGCAAAATCTTGGTTGATTTTAAGTTAAATTCCTATTCTAAGTGTAACATCCCTCTTAACTATTTTGGAACCAGTCTCTAGAGTAGGGTGCAGGATGGAAGCCAACAGGAAGCAAGCAAAGGCTTGATTAACGATACCTCCCCCTGTGTTCCAACCACCAGATGCCTCTGGCGCTGCAGAGACGGTGGCTCTAAAGACTGCAAGTTCATCGTGTTAACCACTAAAGAGGTGCTAAGTTCCTCAAGCTAAATTTGAGAAAGGGGGTCCTATAGTCTATCAACCAAGCTTATGGTTGGAGGTAATTTATTAGATGCAAATCTAACTTAGAAATTATATGCAAAGACTATGAATCAATGCCTCTTCAATAAAGATTGTTTTATGTCGAGTACTTTAGTCATGATTAATCTCCAATTATGACAATAAGTACTTATCAATAGAAGTTAAGAAGCAATATTCGCCTACAAGAGAATGTGCCAAATTAACATGTGCTAACCATAAACAAGAGGGATCCACAAAACAATTACCCAACTGCTCAAGACAAAATTATTTTCCACAAGATGCTAACCGAAAAATGATAACAATTTAAGAAGACCTAGAGCACTTATCCACTTTAACAATTGGCCAATGATTTTCAATACAATTTCCAATGATAATTACTCAAAATGATGATTCTATGGAACAATTAGAAACCTTTCAATATGCCAAGGGTTCAAAACAACAATAAACCAATGATGGCAAAAGAGAACAAGAGCTATTATCCAATGATTCCTTTTAAGATTAGCAATATTCTTTAGACAATTAGATGTTCAACACAATAATGCCAATCAGATTTCTCAATGCCAATAACTTAAGGGAACAAGTAGATCAAGATGCCCAAAGAAACTCGAACCATTCAACACAATGTGATTTGTGATTAGAGTGCTTTAGTGAGTGAGGTTATTAGATGTGATCTTATGTGTAAATTCAGAGTTATGGATCTTCCAAAGACAACCAAGCTAGTATTCTTACTCAACTTTACCAATGCCAAAATTTACGCTTGAAATACTTCGTCAACTTATCAAATCACTTGAAACAATTTGATGTAAGCAATACTTCTCAAAATATGAATGTTACGACAGCAGTAAGGCAATTAATGCCAAATAGGCCCAAAATGTTACTTTAGATGAAATTATTCAAGGCAGCAAGCAAATATGGAGGCAAATACTTATGTCATTGATTCATATCAGATCTTAGATGCTTCCTTTAGACAGTGAACCATCACCAAGAAACTTCATGAAACATGTCAAATGAATGAATACTCAATTAATGCAATTGATATCGACATGTTAGTGTTGAAGTTTCTAAGTTTACTTAGTTTAGAAACCCTTCATGCACTTTTTCTTATTTATTCTTACCTACTTGTTATTTTCCTTTAACAAGTTATTTACAAAGTAAATACTGAAAATAAGCACCAGTGCATACTCAACATATTACAGATCAGCAACTAAAAGAAACAAGAACAAACACACCATATGACACCATTATTTTTGGACCAATATCCCCGGAAAAACCCAATGCGAGAAAATCGGTGCAGCTATCTGAGGGTTTTCTTATTAAGCAATATTAGAGTACAATCTGGGTGTCGTAACTAGCCTACCAAACAGAGAATTTTTTTAGCAGCTATACCTCACAGTTTGAGAGAAACCTCCTGGCTGAAACCCCGGAAAATCCTTTCGGCAGCGCCTCAGCACAAAACTGCTCCTTCAACCCCAGCGTCTGCCCAAAATGGACTGCGTCAACCCCTCCATGTCTCACGTTCGCCCTGCGTCAACACCAAGAGGCCCTGCGTCAGCTCTGGGAGCCTTTGCATCAGCACGCTGGCCTCTCTGGTGCTCTGCGCAGCGCTTGGCTGCCTCTGTGTGGCCCTGCGTGAGCCCTTTCTGGCTCTGCGTCACTCTCACGGGCTGTTGTGCTGCTCTCCTGGCACAATCTTTGCCTTCTCTATTTCTCTGTACTCAATGCCCCTCAGCTGCTCTCCCGATCACTGATTCTATCTCTCTTAGCAAACCCCGCTCTAGAGAATAGAATCACTGATCATCTGGTGTACTCCTCCAAGTGACCCTCAAGCCTCCTCTTATACTTTTCTTGTTGACATCTCAACGGCCGAGATTAAGTCCCTAATCAACGGCTAAGATTAGATCTCGTTTGATCCATGTCTTTTGGACCATTCTAACACATGTTCATATTAATACACATTAATATTTTATTCTCCCTGAGTTTAGACTTAGGGACTCCATTAAAAATATTAATTATTTTAATATCTCTTGATCTATTTAGAATCTACCCAAACCCTTTCTGGGTATTGGAGATCTCATGTGCCCGAACCTCTCCACCAAATTTCGTGGCTAGAGCACATCTGATGCTACACCAAATCAACACTCCCTCTTAGCGAGGATTGTGCTCTAGCAATACTCCTCACTGAGTATTACTCTGATCATCCGACATCGGTACCTGTGCTGATGCTAGGCCTTCCTGCCCACCATCCTCTGCATTGTTGCCTCCTGTACTGCTACCCATGGTTTTGCCACTGCCACTGCTGCATCTATATGACAGCTCCCTCTACATCCGTGCTGCTGCTGGTCCTTTCTCCCAACACTGCATCCGCACTGCACCTCCTCTCATCATGTTGCATCGTGTTGCCCACTCCTGCGCTGCAACTCAGTTACTGAGAAGTAACTGATCCTCCAACTGACTTCCCTGTTGGCCTAGAAACACCCACTAATGCTGAAGCTCCCTCTGCCACTGACAAGTGCTCCCTCTCTCTGACCTCTACACTACTCCATGCATCTCACACCGTTGCACACCTCTCTATGCCTTCCTGCACTGGTGCAACACTCCTATGCCTTTCGCACTGCTGCAGCCTGCTAGCTCTGCACTGTCTCGGGACTCCTGCACTGTAGCTCTCTCTGCCACTCCATCCACATCCGTCTCTACCCACTCAGCCAGTCCTGCTACTCCTCGTCGGGGCTCCCGTAGCAAGGTCTAATCCAAGAGGCTCAACGATCCTTCCCCTCATTGTCTGCAGTCCACCTAACTACAGCTCGATGTCTCCCCACTTCCACTCAAGTGGTGTGTGCGCACTCATGGCACAGTCATCGTCTGTCAAAACTTCCTTCTCTGCCCATGCTGGCGCTGCCTTAGTCTCGGAAGACTCTCCCTTACTCTTCTTCCTTGGGTACTGGGTCGCATAATGACACATCTACCCACAGTGGAAGCACTTGATCTTGGAGAGATCTTTCTTCTTCCGCTTCTCCTGCTTTCCCTCAGATGCTAGAGCCACATCCTCCTCCTCCTGCTGAACTTTGACCCCTTTGCTGCTGCTACCTGTCTTTGACTGCCGTCTGATCTCTTCCTGGCGAAGAGCTGCCCACATCTCATCCCAAGGTAGAGAGTCCCTCTGCCCAAGATACTCTGGACAAACACTTCCCAATCTTTTGAGACAGCATTCAAGGCTATCCTCACCATAAGCTCTTGATCCGGTGTCGCTCCTATAGCAGTCAACTCGTCTCGGATCTCATTCTTCTCTGCACAAAACTATGCTGATATAGATTATTGAGAGCCTCCCACATCTCAACTGTCGTTTCCTTCTCGGCTTTATGTGGTACCACATGATCCTTAACCCCGTCAAGGATAATGCACTTGGCCCTCGCCATCGCCTCTTTGTACTTGTCATTATCATTTGGGTCGACTAGGATAGCTATTGTCTTCAAGGCAAAGTTCTTGACACAATCCCTGTCAAGCACTGATAAGATTTTGGCCTTCCAGACTGCGAAGTTCGATGCTCTATCCAGCCTATCCTGGTCTCTTACCCCGTGTAGTGCCATGACGCTCCTCTACTTCCCTCCTGGAAGTTCTCTGTTCGACTCCTCTGAGTCTCTTCTTCCCATCTGGAAGTTCTCTTTTGGACCCCCTCTAAGTCCTAATTTCCCTCCTGGAAATCCTTCTGCCGCTTGTCGAGATGCCCCCTACTCTGATCATCTTGTGCAATTGCACTGCTGATCCAGGGTCCTCGGCTAGAAACCCTTGGTAAGAACTCCTCTGGCCTTGCTCTATTAGGTACTGTTCTAACTACAGTACCTCACCAGCTCCGCTCTGCAATATTTCTACAGCCTTCTAGACTCCAGCAACTGCCTCTCTGTGAACTGTGTCAGCCCCTCTCTGCCTCACGCTGGCTATGCGTCAGCCCTGGGATGCCCTGCGTCAGCCCTCTGGCCCTCTGCGTCAGCCCTCTGGCCCTCTGCGTCAGCAACGCTGGCCTCTTTGAGGCTCTGCGCAGCTCTCGGCTTCTTTTGCGTGGCTCTAGCTGGCTCTGCGTCACACTTCTTAGCCTCTGCGTTGCTAGAAACAACGTCTGTCACCCCGGGACAGTTGTTTTCTGTTGCTATTGATCCGCTCGGCTGATGTCTCTTAGACCTCCTGTGATCTGCAAACACGCTCTGATACCATGTTGAAGTTTCTAAGTTTAGTTAGTTTAGAAACCCTTCATGCACTTTTTCTGATTTATTCCTACCTACTTGTTATTTTCCTTTAACAAGTTATTTACAAAGTAAATACTGAAAATAAACACCAGTGCATGCTCAACATATTACAGATCAGCAACTAAAAGAAACAAGAACAAACACACCACATAACACCATTATTTTTGGACCAATATCCCCGAAAGACCCAATGCGGGAAAACCAGTGTAGCTATCTGACGGTTTTCTTATTAAGCAATATCAGAGTACAACAGAGAATTTCCTTAGCAGCTATACCTCACAGTTTGAGAGAAATCTTCTAGCTGACACCCCGGAAAATCCTTCCGGCAGCTCCTCAGCACAAAACTGCTCCTGCAACCCCAGCGTCTGCCCAAACTGGACTGCATCAACCCCTCCCTGTCTCACGCTGACCCTGCGTCAACCTTTCTAGGCCTGCGTCAGCCCCATGAGGCCCTGCGTCAGCCCTGGGAGCCTCTGCGTCAACCATTGTTTTACAACCCGCCCGTTTCAACTCCGAATCGGCCGTTTCGAACCAAGCCATAACCAAAAACATTGACCCGGCCAGCAACCCGGCTCGGTTGACCGAGTCAACTATGACTCGGCCGAGTCATCCAATGACTCGGCCGAGTCATAGTTGACTCGGTCAACCCGGCCGGGTCCGTATTGACTCGGCCGAGTCAATGAACCTACGGCTGGGCAGCGTAAAACATGAAAAAAATTCACTTTTTAATTCAATTCAGCTTGCTTGCAAGGGCATCTGTGCAATTGTTTAAGGCCCGATCTATGGTTGTTTATGTCTGTTTCGAAGCCCTTCTCGTGGCTAAACTTGAAGTGTACTGAATCCCATCCTTGTAACAATGTTGTTCATGGCTTGGTAGTGTAACATTGATAAGACCTAATCTGTGCCCTACACAGAGAATATCACTCCAACACTAGGTCATTAAAGGAGCTGAAACAAATCACTTAGTTGACTAATCTAAGTCTCCATGGACTGTTTTGTATCTCTGTTTGGTGATTGATCTTCAGTCTAATTTGAAAACATATGTACTGTCATAATCCTCTAAGGCTCAAATTTTCAACCAGCTTGATCTGAAGTTTGTATGGCAGACACGTCTGAGGTCATTCAATTCATTATGTTCGAGGCAAAGACGAAACATGCTAAGGACCCTTTTGTGACAGACTTTTGCCTCATCATATAAAGTCAGTCCTCTAACTTGCATTAATGTTGACCTCAGCCTATAGATATACTCTATGAAGCTTTATGAAGCAGAGCATCACTTGGATCAAAACTGAAGTAAAACTTCCAGAAGTTTGACTTCACATTTACCTGAAGCAGTGGTTGCAAGGCTAGTTCTGTAGCAAAGGAATTTTGGCATCAAAACATGGTTTAAGTGACATTACTTGCCGTTGAAATTTCTGGTGTGTTTTTCATTGCATAAGGGTTTCCTTGGGCTACACTTCATATAAGCAGATATTATTACTTTGTGGACTAATTTAGGGTGTTTCTCAAGTTTTGATACCTAACCAAAGTAGCTATAAGATCCTTCATTAGGTTCAGATCTCTTGTGAAGAGGCTTCATCTCCAGCAGTAAAGGCAGAAGTGTCATATGTTGTCTTCCATCTATATTATAATGTTGTGTGTTTGGAAACATGAATGAAAATCTTTAAAATTATGTTTAAAATATTTAAAATTATGTTTTTTTATAAAAAAAAAAAATATTTAATGTATTTTTTACAACGACCGAGTCATTGAAATCGAGCCGACCGAGTCATTACCGAGTCGGAGTCGATCCTCGGCCGAGTCGGAGTCGGAGTCGGAGTCGTAAAACACTGGCGTCAACACGCTGACCTCTCTGGTGCTCTGCACAGCACTTGGCTGCCTCTACATGGCCCTGCGTGAGCCCTTTCTGGCTCTACGTCGCTCTCCTTGGCTGCTGCGCTGCTCTTCCGGGACAATCTCTGCCTTCTCTATTTTTTTGTACTCAATGCCCCTCAACTGCACTTCTGATCACTGATTCTATCTCTCTTACCAAACCCCGCTCTAGAGAATAGAATGACTGATCATTTGGTGTACTCCTCCAAGTGACTCTCAAGCCTCCTCTTATACTTTTCCTGCTGACATCTCAATGGTCGAGATTAAGTCCCTAATCAATAGCTAAGATTAGATTTGGCTTGATCCATGTCTTTTAGACCATTCTAACACAGATACATATTAATACACATTAATATTTTATTTTCCCTAAGTTTAGACTTAGGGACTCCATTAAAAATATTAATTATTTTAATATCTCCTGATCTGTTTAGAATCTGCCCAAACCCTTTCTGGGTATTGGAGATCTCATGTGCCCCAACCTCTCCACCAAATTTCGTGGCTAGAGCACATCCGATGCTACCCGAAATCAACAGTTAGGGCATTAATGAATCAACTTTATGCTACTGAAATGAATTGAATACCATTGTTATCAAGAGATCAGAGAACTGTAAGAAGACAGTGAGGGCTTGAGGGTTGTAAGGGGCAAACCAGTGGTCCTTTGGCTTGGTAGGTGGCTAGTTCTCTAGCCCAAAACTTCTCTGATGTGATGATCACATGCAGACACAAAAGTTTAACCCCAAAACTCTGCAATACACCTGAAGTTGACTCAGAAAATTCAATTATATTCAAACAGTGGTTGGAAGTTGCAACAAAGGGCAGGAGAAGGATGGTTAGGAGCCAATGCTGGGCATAATAAGGCCTTAGAGACCACGGCCAAGGGAAGGGAGGTCTTCTAGGCCTGCTGAGAGGGGAAAGATCCCACAATAGGGATGTTATCAAGGAGGAGAGCCTTAGATGGGCTGAGGGCTAATAAAGGAGGATAGATGGCTAATAAGGGAGGACGGAAGCCAAACAAAAGATATTGAGGGCAGAGGATGAGCGCAAATGGCAGCAGAGGCAGGGGAGAGGAGTAAGGGTTGTCGTGAGGGGATAACAGAAGACAGAGGGCAGAGGGAAGAAAGAGGGAAGTCGAGCAAGGGAAAAGGCCTTTAGGCTTGCAGTAGGGCAGGAAGGAAAGCCAGAAGGCCACGGCAAGGGAAAAATACCCATGACCAGGATAAGAACAGCCCTAAGGGCCTGCGGCTAGGAGGAGGAGCCTCCCTTGGCTCACAACACAGAACAAGGATCCACGCTAGGGCCTTAGAGCCAAAATTAGGCCTGCAGCCTAGGGGAAGGTGGGCTACGCTAGGCCTGAAGGCCATAAAAAATTCACAAACCCTCACAATAATGTCAAATTGCTTTAGATCTTCAAGTTCACTACAAAACTCTTCAATGTTGACCCTACAAAAAATTCTAGAGACTAGATCTTACCCTCAAGGGCCTAGATCTAGCTCTAATCTAGCAAATCTTCTTGAATTTGGCTTGATCCATGTCTTTTAGACCATTCTAACACAGATTCATATTAATACACATTAATATAAAATTACAATTTCTCAAAACCGCAATATATACAAAAATTTAAAATCCAAAAACATCAAACTCTAGCTGCAAAACAAGGGTTAGAAAATAAAATTATTTACAAAAATTTACTATACAAGATATATTTACAAAATATACAAGTGTACAATGCATAGAAGGATTTTTTTTAAATAGAATTTTTATAGACCTTGATAATGATTAGATGTATTTCGAATGATAAATGTTAAACCACAGCCTTAGCGAAGTTAGAAAATCACATAAAATATTCAGAATCCAAACATGGTCAGCCTGCGCCCACAGTTTGTGAACATGGAGACCAAGGGTCGAGGAATCTGCAAACTCTGTATATTTTCTCAAGAGGGGACTGTTGGAACATACAATGAATCGGATCACCTAAGATAAGCCCAAAACGTACCAATACAATGTTTTTATCATCTACAAATTTAATAACGATTTAATTAATATTTGAAGCACAATATAGAAATGCGCGTACCCAGCACATACCACAAATCAGTGAGACAAAGACACCATGAACTGCACCCCAAAGTCTTTTACTATGATGATCAAATGTTCCCAGCGGAACAATGGCTTTACATCGGCGTTTACAAATTACATCAGACCAAAAGTCAAGATCAAGATGATAATAGAAGCCATATGCCTTCTATTTATAACGAAAATCCTCCAAGTGGAAAATAACGCCTAGTTGGCTTGATCCCTGTCAAAATAATCTCGATCATTGATAAATCTTTGATCAACTTTTAATCTCGGCCATCGAAAATACTTATTTTTGAGGAATTTTATCTCATTAAAACCATTTTTTATTAGCTCAAAAATAATTATTTTGAACTAATTTCCTCAAAAAATTTACTTTGACTTAACCACCAAGGTCCAAGGGTCCATTTTTTCTTGAAATATCCAATATTCCATTGGTGTGCAACCTCCAAAAAATAATTTTCTTTTGACCCATGAATTTTTCCACTTGGAGATATAAATTTCTCAAACATTTTAATTTTGACTCTAAATTAATTAATTTTCTGGCTTAGGATTTAATTTTATTTTTCCAGAAAAATTGATTAATTGACCCATGAGGAGATTAATTATTTTTTCCACCCTCAAATATTTTAGCCATGGTGTCTAAGTATGAGGGGCCATGCACTAAAATATGTTTTACATAAAATTTTACAAATTCAACCCTCAAAGGGGGGATATCCATTTGTTATAAAGTCTCAAAATACATACCCAATTCTGCAACACAGTATGATCTAGTAGACCAAGTGATCTGTAATAAAATAATTTAACCAATTAGCGTAAATTATTCCCAAATCACTTTTACAATAGACTCAACTAAAACACTAGGACTCACCTAATACTTCGACGATAAATTCCAACCTAGCTTTGGGGTGAGGCTGGAGGGAAAAACTTTGTCAATCATTTGTGTTTACAAACACAGATGAATCAATGAGATGAAAAAACCTCTTATGATGAAATTTGTCGCCAACATCATAGGCTTACCTAGGCTGTTACATAATAAAATGGCCGTATTAGCATCATTTACATTATAATTTTGTAGAATGGGTTTACAATGACATAGAACAGACTGTTGGTTGATGATTCTGACTTTGAAAAAATTCTTTGAAGTCCTCAGACACTGCTTCCTTGGAATGTTGAAAAATGGGTGCAACATGGCCAATTTCTTCTGTAGAGGATTGCCAGTTTGGGCATCCAGTTGTACTCAGAATTTTCTCACTGTTGCTTAATAATCAAAACCCTTAGCAGTTGCACCGGTTTTCCCACATTAGGTTTTTCTAGGGACTTTTCTCCAAAAATAACAATGTTATATTGTGTGTGTGTGTCACTATTTTCTCAGTTTCCAGTTTATCTTACGCAGTATTCATTTTGGTGAAAATTGTAGTTGTGAATTATTCTTTGTTTTTCATAACAAATAAACTACAAAATTAATTTACAATTAGAAGAATAATTTCCAGTTGCTGCAATAGTTGAAAATTTCACAGTCTAGTTAGACATTTGAAGGTGATCCCAGTTTGAAGTATTAATATGCCCTTAACACTTAAGTATGGTCCACTTAGATGCATTTATGGTCTTTGTCTCTAATGAATGGTTCCTTTGACTTGAGTTTGAAATGGTTTTTCCAAGCAGTCCAGAGCAGTTGAGGCCTAGAGGGTATCATACTCTACATAATGCCTAGGCCACATTACACTTCTAGAGAGCATGATCATTTGGAAGACACAACATTGCCCTTTTATAGCAAAGCGTTGGGCACTTTGATAACCTAAGCAATTGACAGACATTCCAAAGCACCCCCACATGCAAGAACATTGAGATTCTCTTGCTTAGCATGGAGGATCCTTCATTATGTACCAGTGGACCCGACATGCCCCCAAGCTGGCCTTGACAATACTTGACAGGCATCCATCCAGAGCCCAAATAAGGATGGTCATACCCAGGATGATTAAGGAGGGCTTGTTGCACCTGATGGAGACCAAACATTGCAAAGAGAGAGAGAACACCACATTCTCTACTAGGCACCCATGGAGATAACATATGGCAACCACAACTGGATTTTAGACATGTGGAGTTGCTTTGAGGCTTGATTTGAGAATTTTTCCTTAAATGGAAAATGATAATGATGCTCGAAGACCTTCGTAGCCCTTCCATGCTTTGATGGAGCAACATTTAGACCCCTAGAAGGGCATGATGTCATCCCTTTTTAGGCTTACAACTCACACGTGTGGGCTTCTTTTGGTATATTTTGTCGTTGAGCTAGTGGCTTGGCTTGTAACCCAAATTTATTTTATGTCTACTCAAAAATCAAACTTGTGCAGGGGCTTTTAATCATTAATTAGAGGTGATAAACCTCATATAACTAGAGGATCTCTTCTCTCACTTTATCATCACCACTTGTGTGTAATCCGACCTCTCTTAAAGAGACTCAACTTGCTCTTTGTACTTCTCTACTTGTGAAGATCTCATCTTAAGTGGATTTTGGCTATCCGAGACTAGTTTTTGTTGTGGAGACATCATTTTTGATTTGAAAGAAGACATGTTCTCATATATATTGTGAGTATTTTTTGTTGAACATCTATCATGGTTATGCATGTAATGGAATATTGCTAGGGTTTCTATTTTCCTTGTCTAAATGCATGTGTTTACATAAAATTCTTGGTAATTATTGCATGCTTAATCTTCTATACTTGAACTCCCTAAAAGATCTCCTAGAAAGACTTTTTCTAGTGAACTTCTCCCATCATAAAATCATAGCTTGGATTAGGAAGTGAAAACTAGGGTTTTCCCCCTTTATTCGCTTCAAAGATTTGTTGTTTCCATGGTTAAAGTTCCTAAGACTCCATCACCCAACTAGGGAAAAGGCACTGGCAACCCTCTTCATGATCAAAAACTCCAAAACTTTACCTTTCCCCTCTCTTTCTCTATTTTTCGTTTAACACAAGCCACTAAGACTAGGGTTTAGGATGAATTCAAATAGGGTTTGAAGTAGTGAAGCATTAGAGCTGATTTGGCACTCTCTTACCTTGCTTAACCTAACAAACTCAAAATCTAGCATATTGCTTGGTAAAGGGTGCCTCATTAGGGCTAACATCATCAACCCTAGGTAATTCTAGGCCTTATAAAACCCTAATCCTGCGCAAAGGCTTCAACTTAGGGCTACTAGAAGATTGTCACTTCATTGGTTGATCATATCATGTAAAGCAAACCTTTTCCTTTTGCTTTTATGCCAAGATGTGCCATTGTTGACCTTACATTTTGAAACCCTATGTTATAAGCTCTATTTCTTAGACTTATTCATAAGCACATTGTTCCTTGTTACAAAGAATTGTGCCTTGTTCCAAGTAAGAAGTACCTTGATCAAATCATCTTAAAATATCACCTTGATCTTATCAACCTAGAATATCTTGGGTGATCTGGGAAGTCTTCCTTGTGGTGAAATTCCACTAAAGTGTAGGAGGTGGAGAGTTAAGGTGGCAATGGCATCCACCTCATTGTTGTGTCTTAGTTTAGGCTCTTATCTTGCAAGACCTCTCACAAGGGTTGTTAGGTTTTGAGACAACAGGGGTTTTAAGAACCCATTTTGTGACTTAAAAAGTCACTCCTTAGTCTGGAAGTTCGGATTAAAAACAATTACTTTGTAGGAATGTCTGCGTACCACAATTACTTTGTTGGAATGTCTACTCCTTAAAATCAAGGAAATATTTTGACCCAAGGAATGCCCATGAGGGCCCGTTTGAAACATTATGAAGGGGAATTGGACTATTTTATCAGACATTTTTTGGAGTTTTTTGAAAAATGACCTGCATTTAAATTTAAATCATAATTTAATAATGAGGTTGCACAAAAGAAGAGGTATTTTGGACCTTATCTCTTCATGTAATAAATCTTCAAGCATTTTATCAGACCATTAGAACTTTTCAAAGGGACTTCGATCTCTTCCAAGACATTGGCTCATTCCTTAAGAAAAACTGTTTGTGGACTTCTTCAAAGTACATGAGACAATTCTTCCAAGATTTAAACTTCAACATTAACCAACAATACAAAATTGATGTGATATCTATCACATTACTAGCAAATTGTTGTGTTTTTTACGAATTTGAATATTTCCTTGATTTGTTTTGAGCACAACTTGGTCGATTTTATACACTTCTATTCTTGATTTTTTCCTTGGGAGAGAGAGTTGCCAAGATGGTTGAACATGTGTCACTCCATGCTTATATTTGGCTTTGACCATGTAGATCTGAACCTTGTTCAACTCCATACAAAGTTGGTCAACCTACAACTCTAATTCTTGAAGGGCCATTTGAGGGCTCTTTAAGGACTCCTGGGAAATCTCAAGCTCATAAGTAAGCATGTTGACTTCGTCCTCTTTCCCTACTAGCACATCATGATATATCTCAGTAAGCATGAGTAGGTGTTCTCTGTCTGAAAGGAGGTATAGATAGTTAGATTTCATCTCTACCAATGCCTTCCTGAGAATCTGAAAATCTGCAAGTGAAGGCTCTCCTCCTAAACTGTCATGTGTCACAGCACTTCTCCAACAATAATCTGTCACCAATACAAGTGCATCATCATATTGCCTCCTAGTTGCCCTAATCTTTTCTACAATCATCTTAAATTGGTTTTCCAACTTATAGGCATAAGCAGACTTGCGAGCAACATTTACCTCATCTACTGATGGTACTGAGTTTGCACCGTCGGCCACTTGTGAGTTATCATCTTTGCACACACCTCTTGGGAATCATCGTCAACTATTGTGGCCTCATGATTTTCTTTGTACTCATCATCTAACTCAAAAATCTCGCTAAGTGATGACAAGCATTCTGCAGCAATTTTTATTCCCTTTCATCCCAAACTCTTGTTCCAACCTGTTGGGGTGAATCTGTGATAGCTTCATTTTCAACGGGTGTGACTTTTCTCAATTTGTCCTGAAGGTTTGTTTATGGTTTTCATCTTCAATCCTTGCTTCCTGGCCCTAGACTACATTTTTCATCTTTGGATTTGTTATTCCTTTTCCTATTTATTGTCTTTGATGACAACCATGCTTCCATGTGCTCTATCACTTTTGCAATGGTTTTCATTTTCAAGCCAACAATTCTTCTTGACTTGGAAGCATTTTTCCCTTGTTATAATCTGCCCTTTGAACCCAGCAACTGTCCAAGAACATGCTCTGGTTTTTTAACAAAAACCCATGGTTGAGCCAAGATTAAGGCTCTGATACCATTGTAATATTCCTTCTTCAGAAATACCTCTGCTCTGCTATAAATTTTTTGAGTTTATTGGTTCAGTTTTTAAGATATTTTTGTCGAACACGTCGCAACTACAATGTTGTAGGTGAAATGTATTTATTGATACTTAAATATACACATACAGTGACATAAATATGGAGAATCCAGACTCTAACCAGCAATTGTTATTTCATTCATGAGTTTTTTAGTGACTCTTCCAGCTAGGCATTTTGTCAAACATATCACATGTCTTTTGTTGTAGGTGATTTTCATAAATTTGTTTTCTGAGCTAGCATGCAGCAATAACACCAACAGAAGGTCTTTTCTCATTAAAAGCTTGAACATAAAGTGGGGAATTAGAAAGCAGGAACCTGTTTGTTATTGGCAGCCACTAACATAAATTTCAGTCCACTGGAAGCAACGATTTAGGGTCTGGTTGCGAAATACAAAGCCCAGAAATTAATATGCATGCTCAGTGCTTGGCACCAGTCATTATTTGAACAGCATCCCACATAAAGATTGACCCTGAGATAGCACGCAGTCCCACAGTGAAACTACAACAACAATGAAGATGGGAAATCAACCACGACCTCCTCGATACAGCTTCCAGAACTCATGTCTATACACAGCAGCAGAGAATGGCCTCTTAAGAATTCATTTTATGCCCAAACTTTGAAGTATGACCTCCTTGTACAGTGCTTCATCCCTTACAGCCCATACGCTCAAGACATTGAGTAACATGCAGACCAGGAGGAAGGGAAACTCCACCACAGTGAAGATACACCCAGTCGTGACTAAATATTTGAGCTGCCTCTCAAAGGGATAGCTCAAACCACCAGCTTCTTCAGATATTCTCCACGCAGCAAGCAGCCACTTAAAGGAACACGTTTTGCCTCTGCTGTGACTAAGATAATCAATTTACAGGACTCATATTTGAGCTTGTACACATACTTTCATGGAGTTCTCCTACCTGTTAAAAATGCTATAGAAATACCAAATAAGCTCCAAAAATCAATTGATGAAACTTGGGTACCTCAATATTTCATGTGGAACTTGTTTTCCATTGAAGCTCAGCGATGAAATCTAGGTGATTTCACTCTTAAATCCAAACTAGGGCATCTAGTTTTAACACCGATGCCTATTATGGCGGCTAGCATTCCAAAAACCTGAGCTTCTCCTTCAAACACTCTCCAAGAACTCTTTCTCCAAATTCACAAATGCACCAATGAGGAAGAGGCCCCCTCATTTCCCTTTTTATAACTCACTTACCTTTTCCCTCCAATTAAATATTTAAAAACACTTTTCCTTTATTTATTTAATAAAGTGACTTTTGTAAACTAATTAAAGTCACTTTTAATGCCGAAAACTACTTAACTCGACTTTGTGGTCACAGTGGCCACACCCAATACCCCTTTTTATCATCTTGCCCTGTAGATCTTTTCGCCTCAATTCCAACGAGCTATTACACTAAGGTTATTCCCCAAGTAATCAGGCCGAAACAACACCTTAAGCGTAATTAATTAAAATATGCTTGTTAATAACGTCGTTTTACGAAAATCATCGGAATCCGACAGAACCAAGAGCAAACAGCGCGGAATTGATCCCGATGATGAAATATGGTAAGTCAAACCCATAAAACTCCTCTAAAATCCTCCGGGCCCAACAATGGAGTAATCCCGCTCCTATGACCATGCTAACACAAGCTCTGGAAAACCCTGCTAACCACCTCACCTGGTAATCCAAAATTTGGGGACATTGCAGTCTCCCCTTCCCACAATTGTTTGCCCTCAAGCAATGCCAATGCATGTTACCGCTCCACAAGTTGATCCAAGTGAATACCAGGGTCCCAAACCATCATAATCATCATGAAGCATCTCTCGCTCCACTCACTCCCCAACAAGAAAGACACCAAAGGCCCTATGCATACTGCCAATAAGTAGAACGTCTCAAAAATGTGAAATTCCAAACAACTCCTCAAGAAGCTAGCCAAGCAGAAAACCAATCACATGCACCTCACAAGTGAACGCCTAAAAGTACAGTCCAAAACCTGCGAAAAAGGATCCACGCCCACGAGAACTAACCACTACCACCTTTGATACCATCAATGAATCACTAAGAAGTGAAAGGCCCTCCGCCAAATTGAAGTCCAATGGAAGATCTGAGTGATCTTCCCCTGTAATGACCAACTCATGCATAATGGTAGTTGAGCTATCGAGACCTGTAATGCTCGGGTCCCATGCTAATCTCAAAAGGGAACTTCCATGCTGCCATTGTGCCACTTTAATTATAACTGATTATTGCGGCAAAGCACTGTTAATTGTTAGCGCCCATCTATGCCTCATCACTAGTCCCTGTATGCAACCAATAGACAAAAACCATGTATCATGAATCAATCTGGCGCATGCTAAACTACGTTGCTCCTACCGAATCACACAGCTGACTATGTTATCCTGCCTCCTGGTGATGTACTCAATTACTGCCTGGAGCTCACATGCCTTCCTGTAAAGGAAGCATACCATCCCATGTGCCCCATGCTCGTACAATGCCTCGAAATGTCCTGTCTAAGGTGTGCCATGCAACTCTCTCCTAATCATCTCCCTAAGTGTGTACATGGGGGCGGAATATACGCTGCCTCTAGAGTGGGTCATGCCATACCTAATCCTATATCTGTCAACTCGCGCTCTAACCGTATGCCTCAACTGGGAAGAAATTATCATGTCTACGATGCGTTGTGTCTCACCCAAATGTGTCAGTTGACCCCCATGTGTCATGCTATATGTGATGAGAGCATTAAAGAACAACAAAAGAAGCCATTGCAACAGTGTGTTGAACTGGAAAGTGACAAATGCATGGGTTAATCCCTAAGTTGCACGAAACGGGGAAACAGGTACGAGTTTCCGAAACGGGCACGGGTACGAAACGTGACCCCCCCAAATTTTGGAAATGGGGAAACACAATATATATATATTAGGACATTTAAGAAATATGTGCAATCATAAAGCATATATGATACATTCTAATTTATTACATTATGATTAAATTGTCAATTGTCAATGCATAAACTATAAGTCTCTAAATTTACATCACATTTACTCATGAATGATCACATAATGAAAATAGCAATATCCAAAATCAGCAACGAGGAATTTCTAATTTCTCGTCTCGTGCTTGATTGGCAGTCTCCTCCTACATAGTCGAACGACCTTAGTGCTCTTGATTAAATACAGGTTCCATACCCTAGTACCCTACGTGCTCTTGATTATTGGGAGTCTCCCCTGCATAGAGGTCTTGGTTCTCTTGATTAAATACAAGTTCCATACCCTAATACATGACAAAATCCAATGGAAACATTGCAATCCTGAAATCCTGAAAAACAGATAAGTTTGCTGGATTTTGAGTGAGATCTAAAATTCTACTTTCTCCATATGAAATTCAATGAGGGCGAAACCACTCTCAAACATCCTGAGTCATTTCATGGTAATGTTAAAAATTTAAGTAAAATGATGAAATGAAAAATAAAGGAGAATGTCACTTTTACTTTAATAATTTAACATTACCATGAACTGCATATCAACACTAGGGCCATAGGCTTGAACATTGCACTATCCCACTCAAAAAATCCTCTTTTTTATAACTTGAGAGGCATCTAGAAGATATTTTAGTCGCCCATTAAAAAATTAGAAGCGAAAAAATAAAAATAAAATACAAGAAAAAGTCAAGTTAGAAGAGGAAACTCCAATGTACTGCCTGGAAACGTGTTTCCGACCGTACTAGCCACGTCTCCTCCTCGAGAAATGGGCCAGTACGGCTGAAAACAAGTTTCTAGGTTGTACTGTACGAGTTTCCTCGTTTTCATTTCGCTTCCAGCCGGAAAAGGACCCTTCTCCAACGTTTCCTGCAACTTAGGAACTTAATCCCAAGGGCGTGATCAGGAACCCATATGGACTCCCAAGGGTAGTCACGTGAGTATCATGCTCTCTGACTTTAATCAGGTAATATTCCAATTGAAGATCAAACTTCAAGGAATGCAATGCTCCCTCACGCTCATCCACCCACTCATCGATCCTGGGTAAGCCAAGCCCACTGGTATCCCTGATGTCCCAATCAATTTGTCTCCCCAAAAGCAATGCTTTGGGATATACCGATGTGCAGCACCATACACCACTGCATAAACTTAGAATATCCCGTTGTGCAACACCATACAACACTGCATAAAACCATGCATCATCGTACTCCTCTACATACCTCTACACACTATGGCATATATCCCTGTACCCCACTGGGTATCACCACCTACTGCTGACGCACCATGATGTGAGCCATATCTCCTTCTCTAACCGAGTAGACCTAAGTGGCATGAGTCCTCACATGCTAATGGGGATGTCACTATTGTGTCGATCCTCGGTGGCTCCTATGCCCAATATTGAATACATCAATGGAAGAACACCATCCCCATATACTGCTTTATCTGGTGGCATATAAATGCCATCCCATCTAAATAACTCCAGTCGAGGCATGATGACCACCCTACAACCCCATGGGCATTCTGACCACCCTGCAACCCCATGCATGAACAATGTGCCAAGACATCTCTTGAAGTCTGCACACTCATGCATCAAACCAACTCGCCACTAGCGTTGACACCTGAATGAACATGAATGCTTGGTCACTGGATCAATCACCCTGTCAATGCCATAGTCATCCTTCACACCTAGTAAATGATTGAAAACCCCACCTAGATCCCAATGCCAACCAGGGTCTCCAGTATCCACTCCACTCATGTCAAACAAACCTGAATCCCAGATGGATGTATCCTCATCTGAAATATATTTGTATCCACATCTCGTGGGTGTATAATCGGTAACCTCTAGAACATGCCTCTTTGAAGTGCCAATTCATCTCGGGGCTCCTCGTGCTCCACTATCACATGAGGCTCCTCTATCAAATCATGAGTGTCCCTAACATCTTCTTGTGTAATAGTTGCCATAGAAGAATCTACACAATTCAACTCCATACAAAGTTGGTCAACCTACAACTCTAATTCTTGAAGGGCCATTTGAGGGCTCTTTAAGGACTCCTGGGAAATCTCAAGCTCATAAGTTAGCATGTTGACTTCGTCCTCTTTCCCTACTAGCACATCATGATATATCTCAGTAAGCATGAGTAGGTGTTCTCTGTCTGAAAGGAGGTATAGATAGTTAGATTTCATCTCTACCAACGCCTTCCTGAGAGTCTGAAAATCTGCAAGTGAAGGCTCTCCTTCTAAACTGTCATGTGTCACAGCACTTCTCCAACAATAATCTGTCACCAATACAAGTGCATCATCATATTGCCTCCTAGTTGCCCTAATCTTTTCTACAATCATCTTAAATTGGTTTTCCAACTTATAGGCATAAGCAGACTTGCGAGCAACATTTACCTCATCTACTGATGGGACTGAGTTTGCACCGTCAGCCACTTGTGCGTTATCATCTTTGCACACACCTCTTGGGAATCATCGTCAACTATTGTGGCCTCATGATTTTCTTTGTACTCATCATCTAACTCAAAAATCTCGCTAAGTGATGACAAGCATTCTGTAGCAATTTTTATTCCCTTTCATCCCAAACTCTTGTTCCAACCTGTTGGGGTGAATCTGTGATCTTCATTTTCAATGGGTGTGACTTTTCTCAATTTGTCCTGGAAGGTTTGTTTATGGTTTTCATCTTCAATCCTGGCTTCCTGGTCCTTGACTACATTTTCATCTCTGGATTTGCTATTCCTTTTTCTATTTACTGTCTTTGATGACACCCATGTTTCCATGTGCTCTATCACTTTTGCTAAGGTTTTGTTATAGTTTTCAAATTTTTGAGCTAACAATTCTTCTTGACTTGGAAGCATTTTTCCCTTGTTAAAATCTGCCCTTTGAACCCAACAGCTGTCCAATAACATGCTATGGTTCTTTAACAACAACCCACGACTGAGCCAAGATTAAGGCTCTGATACCATTGTAATACTCCTTTAGAAATACCTGTGCTCTGCTATAAATTTTCTGAGGTTATTGGTTCAGTCCTTGAGATATTTTTGTCAAACATGTCACAATTACACTGTTGTAGGTGAAATGTATTTATTGATACTTAAATATACACATACAGTGACATAAAAAATTAAATATGGAGAATCCAGCCTCCAGCAATTGATATTTCATTCAGAACTCAAAAAATTGACAAAAGCACTTGTAAAGTTTCATAACTGGAAATTTCCCAAATGACCAACAATTTATGAGTTTTTAGTGACTCTTCCAGCTAGGCATTTTATCAAACATATCACATGTCCTTTGTTGTAGGTGATTTTCATAAATTTGTTTTCTGAGCTAGCATACAGTGATTTTAAATTAATCAACCAACTTCAGACCATCTCTTATTCCATAAAACAAACTCAAAAATTATAAACTGCAGATATGTATAATAACACCAACAGAGTCTTTTCTCGTTAAAAGCTTGAACATAAAGTGAGGGGAATTAGAAAGCCCAGGAATTGACATGCATGCTCAGCAATTGGCAGCAGTCATTATTTGAACAGCATCCCACATAAAGATTGACCCTGAGATAGCACACAGTCCCACAGTGAAGCTACAACAACAAAAAAGACGGGAAATCACCCACGACCTCCTCGATACATCTTCCAGAACTCGTGCTTATAGTATATACACAGCAACAGAGAACGGCCTCTTAAGAATTCATTTTATGCCCAAACTTTGAAGTACAACCTCCTTGTACAGTGCTTCATCCCTTACAGCCCATACCCTCAAGACATCGAGTAACACGCAGCCCAGGAGGAAGGTAAACTCCACCACAGTGAAGATACACCCAGTGGTGACTAAATATTAGAGCTGCCTCTCAAAGGGGTAGCTTGAACCACCAGCTTCTTCAGATATTCTCCACGCAGCGAGCATCCACTTAAAGGAACACGTTTTGCCACTGCTTTGACTAAGAGAATCGATTTCCAGGGCTCAGATCTGGGTTTATACGCTCAAACTTTCATGGAGTTCTCCTACCTCTTAAAAATGATATAGAAATACCAAATAAGCTCCAAAAATCAACTGATGAAACTCGGGTACCTCAATATTTCATGTAGAACTTGTTCTCCATTGAATCTCAGCAATGAAATCTGAGTGATTTAACTCTCAAATCCAAACTAAAGTGTCTAGTTTCAACATCGAAGTCTGTTATGGCGGCTAGGGTTCCAAAACCCCGAGCTTCTCCTTCAAAATCTCTCCAAGAACTCTTTCTCCAAACTCACAAATGCACCAATGAAGAAGAGACTCCCTCATCTCCCTTTTTATAACTCAATTACTTTTTCCCTCCAATTAAATATTTAAAAACAATTTTCCTTTCTTTATTTAATAAAGTCACTTTTATAAACTAATTAAAGTCACTTTTAATGCCGAAAAATGCTGAATTCACCTTTGTGGTCACACCGGCCACCGAGAACCCCTTTTTAACATCTTCTTGCCATGTAGATGTTTTCGCCCCAATTCCAACAAGCTATTACACTAAGGTGTTTCTCCAACTAATCAGCCTGAAACAACACCTTAGGCATAATTAATTAAAATATGCATGTTAATAATGTCATTTTACAGAAATCATCGAAATCCGACAAAACCAAGAGAAAACCATGCGGAATTGATCCCGATGATGAAATATGGTAAGTGATCCCAGTCGAACCCATAAAACTCCTCTAAAACCCTTTGGGCTCACTAATGGATTAATCCCGCTCCTATGACTAGGCTGACACAAGCTCTGGAAAACCCCGCTAACCACCTCACCAGGTAATCCAAAATTTGGGGAAATTGCACAAGAAATCCAAGTTCTTGCATCTTGCATGTTGGGAGTGATCACAAGGCACGTATATCCAACAAAAGCCGTAATGGCCCAACAAAAAGGATAAACCCAAACATCCCAAGAAGCAACATCTTTTCAACAAGAAGTAAAACAAGGGTCCCAAACCCTCTTAGCCAACTTCTACTCCAAATCACACACAGTCACCTCACCAACCCTATTCTCACTTTGGCTAGCTCTCCTCTAGCTCAAGTGGGGGGTTCTCCCTAGTAAATCTTACAGATCTAACGGCCCATTCAAACTAGGTCAAGAGCTCCCTAAACCATCTACTTAAATACCACCAATCAAAGAACTGCACTGTTAGGGTTTAAGGTGGATAAGATTGCAAGGGTTCTATTAGTAATTACCAAAGGTGCGTTCGAAGGAAAGGTCCCAAAACGCAGACAACTAGGGATTTACAAGAAGAGTAAAACCTCAACAAAACAATATAGATGATTTTAAAAGGAAAAGGGACGATGGAGGATATAAGATTCATGCACTACTTTGCTAATATATTCATTTAGGGCATATGGGGTTAAGGATCAACACACTTCGAAATAAAGGAGACGGACGTAGGTTTAAAGAACTAAGAGAGACTAACTTGTGTCCCTTAGAGGATTGACCCAAGCGCCCTAAAATCTTCAAAAATGGGATAAGTGAGTGAGCTTAGCTTAGGTCATCTCAAAAGAGCTCGATGAGAGGTTCAAAGAGGCTTGGAGTAGATTCTTTAAGGACAGGGGTAGGCTGACTCATGTACCCTAGAGACCTGGGCTAGGTGCCTTACTAATTTTAAGGATAAATCAGGGAGGGAGCTTCACTTAGGTCACCTGAAAAAAAAAACTTGATGAAAATCTTTCCCAAGGAAGATAATGAGATAAAAATATCAACAAGACTATGGTGAATATTTAATAATCTTTATCCATCGACTTTAACAAGATAAAAAAAGATAGCTTGCTCAATTTATCATGCATGCATCAAAACTCACCAAAAGATCATCCATGAAAAGGAATTTGTCCACATCAACAATGCCTTCCCCATCAAGATCTACCATATCCATCAAGAAGAGAGAACTATCCACATCAACACAAACTCATCAAGAAGTCATTCAACTAATCCATCCATATTCAAATTTAAGAAACAATAAAAATTTGAAGAAATTTCAGACTTGCTAAGAGATTTCTCCTCCAATCCAACCATGATAAAATGATAGGAGGTGCACCTCTATTTATAGAGGAAGTGCTCAACTTCCTTTACATCAACTTATTAATTTTCTAGGGTAAAAGCCCCTAATCTATCCTATGGAGGTGCAAAAGAACCTCGTTTTCAATTAATTAATCTAAATTACATAAATTGAGGGGCATTCTTGCCGCATGTACCTAGAAAATGGCAACAAGCCCTCAAAATGTGACCCATCTCCATGAATGAGGTATAGGGATAGCTTTGGCATAGCATCCAATCTCCAAAGGCCCTTCAATACACAAGGATCCTTCCATTAGTCTTCAAACATGCCATGAAAGCCTTCAAAGTGGGAACACAAACCCCATCCAAGAAGGGCCTTTCCAAGCCACATCCAACCTCAATATGTGGCCATATGCACCTCCAAGGGTTCTTCAAAAAGGCTAATGACATCCTCCAACCCAACAAGTAACATTCAATGGGAAAGTGTGAGCCTCCAAGCTATACCATCTAACCTTCAAATGTTGCTTTAATGGTGATAGTAAGGGCTTCAAAGTGGGCATACCATGTAGTTGCATCATCCACCTTAAGGTTTCTTCAAATGAGATCAATCTGTCCCCAATTCAGCAAGAAATTTATTAATCGGAGAACCACCCTTTTCTTTGCGGTAAACAACTATCCAATTAACCAGCTCTTGTGTAAACAAGGCATCAGCCCTGCCACTTGTAAGTATCTGAAATTGACATTTGCAAATATTTCAAGTCGGCCATGGACCAATTCCACATTAAAGAATTGCCTATTATCCCATTTCACTTCTCATCTCATCAAACTGATTAGTCAATCAATATTCCAGCTTCTTGGATATGTCAGCCCTCATAGAAACAACACTAAACTAAAAATGAAGTTGGCTCCCCAGAACTTGTTCCAGCGCTCCAAAGGTGTGTGTGTGTGTGTGTGTGTTTCAAAGCACCAAAGGGCAGTGTGCTTGAGAACGCTGAGCTCACCTGTTCTGGACAATTTTGTTTCCCGAGATAAGTTTCAGATCTACGTATTCTACCACCTGTATTCCCATCGCAAGCACCAGCAGCATATGCTGATATATCTCCTCAGAGAGCACTCTGACCTCACACAGATTGGCCCTAAAGGCTGCACTTTGTCATGCTAAATCAGGGGCTAGTATGCTGAATATGATTCATAGAAAACTGCAACCATTTTGCATCCAAATCAAGCCAAAACCCATACCAACAGCAAGCTGGAGATACACAGTTCAGACAAGATTCCAGATATCAGGATACCATTACTTCTGTCCATCAGATGATCTTTTCTGTGTTGCTTGAAAGTGCTGCACAGATTGGCCCTAAAGGCTACACCTTGTCATGCTAAATCAGGGCTAGTATGCTGAATATGATTCAAAGAAAACCGCAACCATTTTGCGTCCAAATGATGCCAAAAACCATACCAACAGCATGCTGGAGATACTCAGTTCAGACAAGGTTCCAGATATCTATTATCAGGGTGCCATTACTTCTGTCCATCAGCTGTGCTGTTTGAAAGTACTGGGTATAACTCCTGGAAAAGTGTCTCGCATACTGCCGGCTGAATAGACTCTAAAGCACCAAAACAAGAAACTCTTTTTAAGCTACATAGATCTTCGTTATGCATTTACAAAAGGCAAGACTTTCCACTATTTAGTGATGATTACGCTTGCTGTCATGTATTCCTGTAGGTGGTGATTCCCCTGTACATGTCCAAATTGGCTCAAAATGCGCTCTGCTAAAAACTATTGCTTCTCTTTAATCTTAGAAACAGCCCCAGAATAGAAAAAAGGGAACTTCGATGCCACAACTGCACACAGTTCAGCTCTGCAGCAGTTTCAGCTCTCCCAAACAGCAAACACAAACCAAGCAAGGTTCAAAACTAAAGCTCCAATGCACAGTAGTAAGAGTCTAAGACAACAAGTCACAGCAGCATCCAGGAAGGTTTACTACTGACACAACAGCACCCAACAAGGTTTACTACTGACACAACACCCAACAAGGTCCAGTGTCCACTATCCACAGCCCAGCAGTGCCCAATGTCCACTATCCACTTTCCACCAGCACCTAACAAGGTCACTTACTCGACTATTTATTATCCAACGGCACCTGGCAAGGTTGAATAAACTCTATCAGCATCACATAGTCTCTCTTCAGTTTCTATATGAGTTAACTCTTCCCAAGTTCTCGTGGCGGGCAAGAGAAATAAAGGCAAATAGGCATAAGTTTATAGTATATAGATGTTGCTTTAATGTACTATGGATGCCATCTCTATCTTGATTTATATACAAAAGTGCATGTTTTCATATATTCTACAACTAATTTGGCATTCTGGATAATTTTTTTTGATTATAAATGCAATATAATATATAAATAAATAAATAAATATGTATATAATAGACGCTTCCAAGACGCTGATTCCGAGGATTTTTGGAAAATGAAGCTTCTAACGCTTTGCTTTTTCAAAAATGCACCTGCTTCATCCCCACTTTGTGCAACGCTAAGAGAGCATGCTGGTGAGCATGAAAACCCTAGTGAAAAAGGAAAACAACCGAGGGGCAACTAAAACCGGTGATTCTTCTAGGAAAAGCAAGAAATCACATGAATGTGTTGATGACCTCCTTTCAAAGTCATATTCTGCAAATTTTGATAGAGACACTTTCCAACAATCACTACAACAAAGAGTGAATTTGAAGGGCCAACCCTTGCCAAGAGATGACTTCAAGCCACTTCCTTTGGAAAAGGAGGACTCTAAACCACAGGCTATACCACTATAATGCACTAAACCCTTGCAACGAGAGGACTCACAAACACACTTTTACATGGAGAGAACTCTTGTACTTATATCTTGTGTAGAGAAGGGTAGGCCATTTATGGTTGGTTGAAGAAGAGATATACAAAGGCTATATTCAAAATCTTTACCTTGGGAAGGTGAACAAGCACATACGAGTAAGCAGCGCAGGGGTCAAAATGATATCCCTGATTGACCATTGTGACCCTCTTAACTTTATTCAAAAGGGTTTCATGTAGAAAAATTCTTAGGTCATGTTGTAGCCCCTCCAGTTTAGTTTGATTGCATATGGTTTAATGCCCACAAGCCGACATAAGCATGATTAATAAATAAACTTCATATGCATTAAAACAAAGCATTGCTAGGGTACCTCTACACTTTAACCATTCAGCTGATAGAAAATTTTAACGCATTCACACATAAAATAAGACTTATTTTTGGTGATATGAATCTAATCTATAAAAGATAATCTAAATATAAATAAATAAATAATAATCATAATAATAGATAAGTTAATGAAGAGGCATGTCACCAAGGACATGAACGTTCATGAAGGGGCACCTGCCTAGGTATATAAGCGTGCCCTCATTTGTAACAATCTCATATCTCACTTGTATTCAAGCATTTCTATATATAATTAATAATTATTACCTATCCTATCATGGATATTTATATATTTTAGATATTCTGATAATTCCGATGTGTATACGAACTTTGTTCATAACATTTGGTCAACTTTGGCCCTGGAAAAACCCACAAGGGGAAAATCAGTCTTAAGGAAGATTTTATTTGGTCTTTCTCAAGAAAAATAGTACAGCTTTAAAAACTCATCAAGGATACTTATCTATCGCTTGAATAACTCTGTCCAACTCCTAAAAAATCATGTCACTGATTTGGAAACTCGTGCAGAGCTATGTTGCAGGAAACATTGGTGATTGGTCCCAAGGGCGTTTCAGGCCAGAAGCAAAACTGAAATGCGGAAACGCGTTTGGTATGGCCTGGAAATGCATTTCCAGCCATACTGGCACGTTTCACGTTGGGGAAACGTGGCCGGAAACGAGTTTCCAAGTCGTATGATGACATTTCCACTTTAAGTATTGCTTTTTCCGATTTTTTTAGTTTTTTTGCTTTTAATATTTGATTGGGCGAATAAAATATCTTGTGGATGCTTCTAGATGCCTCTCTCAAGTTATAAAAAGACTCTCGCCTCATTCCCTCATCACACGAATTGAGCAAGTCGTTTCACTTGGAGACGGACGATTTTAGCAAGGAGAAAAGAGGAAGAGAGCAGTGGTTTCAGCTAGGGTATTTTCAACAGTGAGCAAAGGAGATTTCTTAATATATATATATATATATATATATATATATATATATATCATGTTTTCCCGTTTCCAATTTTTGGGGGGGTCACGTTTCGAAACCGTGCCCATTTCGGAAACTCATACCTGTTTCCCTGTATCGTGCAACTTAGGTTCACAAGTTCAGCAATCACTGCACAAGAGTTTGTGCCACTATCTGCTCTCCTCTGCTCAGAAAATCAAACTTCTAGATCTCAAATTTGTTAAAATTTGGGTACCAGAGGACAAGTGGTTCCCTAAGGCTTTGATCTTTGGCCTAGGGCAAAGTGTCCAAATTTATTTGTATTTTTCTCTTAAAGTGACTTTATAAGTGGTAAAGTTACATTCTAATTTAAAGGTGACTTTATTAAACTCAATGAAGAATTAGAAAGTGAAAAAGTGACAATGGAAATAAATGGCTAAGTGGGTCTTTATTTAAGTGGGAGAGTTAAAAAATAGAAAGTGAAAATTAAATGCACATTTATTCTCATCCCTAAATCTAAATGAATCTCAGCCATTAGATCTTAGGGTAACCCAAAAGGTCATTTAGAGAATAAAAGGGGAAGAGAAGAGGAAAAGATCATTCATTCTTTCGTGAGCATTTGAGAGAAAGAGGAGAGAGCAAGGAGAAAATTTCTGAGCAGTGAGGAAGAGAATGAGAGCAGCAAGAAGACATTTCAGCAAATCTGGGCAGCAGCATTTATTGGCACGCATCCCAAGGAAAAACCATACAGCAGGAGAAAGGCATAGAAATCGAGAAAGAGAGACAGCAAGTTTTGGGCACAATTTATGAGGCTGGCCATACAGCTTTTAATGCTGTAAAAATTTTTGTTTTGGCTGTTTGCAGACTGCCACGATTTTCAAGGTGGAGTTCAAGCACGGAAATTGAAATAAGTTGTAATTTGTGTTTGTTGAAATTTTCACTGTGTATTTCAGTTTCTCTGTAAAAACATTGTCAAAAATAAAGAAGAGCTCTCAAACTGGTTTTCCCCAAGAGTTGTAGGCTATGAAACCGGATTCGTCCAAACCCCTGGACGAATCCCGAATCGGACGAATCGGACACGATTCTGTCCTGACACGTGTCATGTTTCAATGACTCGTCGTGTCATATCCGGGTACGTCGTGTCATGAGCGTGTCAAAAAAATGAAGAACGTGTCACGATTTTTGGAACGATTTTTGGTTTCGGATTCGTTTTTCGGGGTTTAAGTTCGCTGTTTTCATTACCATTTGACCGCATTTGCAATTTGGAGCGAGTAACAGCGATTTGGAGCAGCGGCGGACCGCATTGCAATTTGCAGGTTTAAGGACCAAGGTTAGTTTGCTGAGCTCTGTGTTGGTAGAAGGCTTTTAAGTTTTAACATTATGCACCGAGTTTTTGTATCACGTGACACAAAACCCTTGAACGGTTGAACCACTGTAATGTTGGGTTACGGGTATATAGAACCAGTCACCACAACGTATGGAGCAACGCCATGATACACAGTGCTTGGAATTTGCAATATACTGTTCTTGCTCTTCTTGCACTCCATCTCTATCTTCTCTTTGAACTTTCCAAAACCGATCCTGCAAAAACCAGAGAAATAATTATACAATAATTTTTGCTAAGCAACCACATGAACCACTACGAATCTGACATCAGCTCGGTTTCATAACATCAATTGCAACTCACACGGAGAGATACATTTACAGATTTCAGCTTTTTATGTTCCTCTTCCAAACGATATATCTCTGTTCTCAAGACCACATTCTCTGCTTTCAGTGTTTCAACTCTTTCTGCGAGCTCCTCGCACTCAGCCTGAGTTAAAAGTACATGATCAACTTGAAATTGTATTCCACATTAAGTTTTAGATTCGATGCTCGGATATCATATTTCTAACCATCTCCTATAATCCCAAAGCATCTATACCTGTTTACGTAGCCTTGATCGCCTTGCAGACTCCCTGTTAGATTGCTTTCTTCGTTGCTTTTTAAGCTCTCTCTCATCCTATATCTCAATAAATGCAATGCTCAGAAACTAATTTGGGCACAGAAGAAACTCAAAACAAAGAAATCTGTGCGACTCATGCATTGATTTGGCCTTGTATTTAAACTCTTGGAACCCAATATTTAAGTTGATTGTCAACCCTGTAACAGAAGTTGGCACGGCTGCAATGGCTTGGTTCACACTCGTATTTGTTGCTGTGCCCCCAGATACAGCATGTCCACTACCAACTTGTGAGTGAGTTGTATTAACCGTGTGCACCATGGTAGCTGTCCTCAAGACATAACAGAATTTCAGTGAGTTGACAAAAGGAATCCAAACTGTCTATTCAACAGGATGTCTCCAGCTTGGCTTAAAAGAACGAAAATTTCAGAGAAACTCGAGTTGGTCTCACAGATGATATATACAGAAGTTAATGAACCAGAAGAAGGTTAATGAACCATCTGATATATATCAGATGGTTCATTAACCTTGCAACATGGAATGCCGAAAACTAGAGATAAAGGCCATGCTATATGAACATATTTAGGGCTGCTGAGAACACTGTCTTTTATAAATTATAACACTCAGACCTTGGCCTGTCCTGGCAGTGTAGAAGTTTAGAACACTGTCTTTAATTTTTTATACAGCAACATAGAATACATTATACATCCAGTTGGCAGTGAGCCACTGCTAGCCTATAAAATGAACTTGATTCTTGTTCATTTCTTTTGCTGTTTGCATTTTAAAAATTTTACAGCAGTTTGACTGTTTGTTCATTTTTTTTACAGGTTGAGGTAACATGGCTCAATCAACGGCAAGGGCAGCAAGGAAGGGCAAGAATGTCATGGGTAGAGATGCTCTTCCTCCCCCAATATCATCAGAGTCTGCTGCAAGTAATCTTGAGGGAAGAGGAGTTAAAGACAATGAAAAATATCCATTGTGGAAATATGTCGCAAGAGAGGATGGGTCAAACAGCAAGGGAAAGGGAGGAGGCAATGTGCAATGGAAATGCAGCTTTTGTAACATTTCTTTCACAAGCACATATCACCGTGTGAGAGCACATTTGTTGGCTATACCTGGTAAGGGGATTGGAGCTTGTAAAGATATTCCTAAACAAAAGAGAAAAGAATTGGTAAAGGAGGCCCATGTTGGTATGGAACATGTGGCACTGGCTTCAAAATCAAAAGCACCCAAGGGCAAGAATGAAGACCCCCTTCCATTTTTGAGGAAAGCCACCTCCAAATTTCCATTTGAGAGTTCTACTTCTACTGGGGGACAAGCATTAAAAAGAAGATCACTTGGTCCAATGGACAGGATTTTCCAAAAAGAGAGACGGGACGAGCTTGATCTCACCATTGCCTTCTTTTTCTATCAAAACTTCATATCATTTAATGTTGCACGTTCACCTTTATTTGTTGAGATGTGCCAAGCTCTAACTCAAGGGGCTCCAGCAGGGTATGTGCCTCCTGGGTCAGAGAAGCTGAGAACCACATTGTTGACGAAGGCAAAAAAAGAGGTGCAAAAAATGCTCGAGCCTATTAAGGCATCATGGCCAACATCTGGGGTTAGCATTGTTTCTGATGGATGGACAGATCCAGCACGACACCCAATCATCAACTTCATGGTGTCTTCCTTGAATGGTCCAGTTTTCCTGAAAGCAGTGGATACACTTGGCGAATACAAGGATGCACAATTTATGGGTGAGTTATTTATTAGAGTTATTGAAGAGGTAGGTGTTGATTCTTGAGTGCAAATCATTACAGATAATGCACCTGTTTGCAAGGCGGCTGGCATGATTGTGGAAGCTAAATATCCACAAGTGTTTTGGACACCTTGCATTGTCCATTCATTGAACTTAGCACTGAAATCCATTGCTTCTGATGTGCTTTGGATTGGAAGCATTATTGAGGATGCAAGACATATCCGTAACTTTGTGCAAAATCATACAAATGCCCTCACTATCTACAAGGAGTACAGCAATCTATCATTGTTGAAGATTGCTGATACACGGTTTGCATCTTCATTCATGATGTTGAAGAGGTTGAGGGAGGTCAAGACTGCTCTTGGGTCCATGGTTATTTCTGAGTTTTGGTCTTTTTGGAGAAAGACAGATCAGGCAGCCTCTAAAAGAGTGAAGGACAAGGTACTAGATGATGCTTGGTGGCAGAGGGTAGATCTAATTATTCGGATCATGGACCCTATCATCTCTTTGCTTCGAGTTGCAGATACAGACAAACCCATTCTAGGAGAGGTTTATGAGGGATGGGATTCCATGATTGAGTCTGTGAGGAGCATTATTCTACAGAGTGAGTGCCCCCCGTATGAGACATCACCAGAGGCCTTCTGCGATACCATACATGATATTCTTGTCCGCAGATGGGACAAGAATTGTACACCTTTACATTGTTTGGCTCACTCATTGAACCCCAAATACTACAGCCATGAGTGGCTGAATGGTGGACCTTCCCGCAGATTCCCTCCTCACATGGATGGTGAAATCTCACAGGGGAGGAAAGAGGCGCTTCAGCGGATTTATCAGGATAGTGCATTGCTTGCTGAGGTGGAGGATTCCTTTGCAGAGTTTTCCACTGGCACTGGTCGGTTTGCAGGTTATGATGTGATTAGAGACAGGGGGCTTAAGAAGCCCTACTCTTGGTGGGCATATCATGGGGCAACAAGCCGTCCTCTTCAGCAGTTAGCCATGAGGCTCCTCTCTCAGGTGACTTCATCCTCTTGTTGCGAGAGGAATTGGAGCACATATGGGAATTTGCATACTGTGAAGAAGAACAGGCTTGAGCAGTCCAGGGCAGAGACAATGGTGTATGTGCACACCAACCTTCGTCTTATTTACAGGCAGAGGGAAGAGTGGTTGAGGGGAAAGACAAAGATGTGGGATGTCTTTCCTGAAGATATGGGTCTGGACACCACTGTTGAGTTGGCATTGGCCAACATGGATCTCGGTGATCCAGTGCTAGACCCTATTAGTTTTGATGACTCAACCTCCATACCAGCAGATGCAGAGGCGACTATGGATACAGGGGAGGAGGAGGATGCAGAGGAGAGCAGTGGGGACCATGATGATGGGGACAGTGATGCTGATTCTGATGCTGATTGATGCCTTGAGGGCCTGAGGCTTGTATACCTATAGTTGTTTTATATTTTCTATTTCTATTTGCCATTGGCATTGCACCAACACTACCTATGTAACAGATTTTGATTTGATGACTTAATGAGAAAACTACAGTTGTCAGTGTGTTTATCTTACTATCTTGTAGTCGTAAGTTGTCTTTCAGTTATGAATTATGAATCATGATTTAAATTTTTAATAGATTTATCATTTATCATTTATGTGACCAGTACCACCGACATTTATTTGAATTTTGTATGTACTATGCATGCTAATAGCTATAGATGAAGATCTATGTTTGAAATCAATAAATTTGTGTGTAAGAAATATGCTAATAACTAATTTTTAAGATATATCATCATATATATATATATATATATATATATATATATATATATATATATATATATTAATAAAATAATATATAATGTGTCCTAACGTGTCTTGTTCCGGGGGTCAGCGTGTCCCGAATCCGACACCACGAATCCCGAATCCTACGTGTCCCGAATCCCCGTGTCAGGTGACTTAGGTTGTAGGGGATTTTTCCAGGGTCACATTGACCAAAAATCACTGTGTTATTTTTTGTGTGGCTGTCATAATTTTGCTGTGTTTTATTTCTGCAATTTCAGCAGTTGTGAAATCTCTAAATTTGTGTTTTCAGAAAATTATTGTCATTTCCAGAATTTATAATTTTTATCATGCTTGGATTTAAAACTAAATGCATGGAGTGATAAGGAAAACTGATACCCGGAGTGGGGGTTGAAATTTCTTCAGAATTTTGTGTCACAATACCAGCATTATATTCCTTGAATCTCGGGCCACCTTCAGCAAACTCAGCCCTCAATTTCAGTACAAATACTGCCTAGGAAACAGCGCTCAGTGCCTCAAATTTCAGCACTTATATTCCTAGCTTTTCAGGCTGTCCAACCACAGTTAATGCCCTCGATTCCTGTGCTGAAGGACCTGCAATTAGTGCACAAGAACCTCCTTGAAAATCACGCTGACTCTCTCTCAGCCCCTCAAAAACTGTGCTGAAACTCTCACTGCAATTTCTGGGAATGCATACAACCGTTTCAGCCTAAAAATGTGGGCCTGATCTCCTCGATTTGTGTGCTGAAGGTGTTCTCTTCAAGCTGCTGTAGATTCTCTCCTTGGAAAATGGCTGTCACAGCCACAAACTCTTCTCCTCTTGCTCTTCTCTTCCACAAATGCACATGTAGAATGAGCCTCTAATCTCCTTAAAGCTCTCTCAACCTCATTTTCATGCCTTTTTTCCTTTCTAGTTTCATTAAGATGAGAGAACACTAACCCTTTTGATCAAAGGCTGAGATTTAATCAATGGTGGAAATATTTTACTCACTTGACCCCCTTTTTCATGTGTCCCCCCTCATTAATAAGTCTCCCTAGTTACTTTATAACTTCAAGTTATACCTTGTACTTTCTTTTCATAGAGTGACTTTAATATTATAAGGTACCATGTACTTTTTCTAATAAAGTCACTTTATAAACATAAAGTGACTTTAATAATATAAAGTACAATATTAAAGTACCTCATAAAGTAACTTTAAGTCACATGACTTTAATAACTCATAATGACATTTACTAAAAGGTGGTTTAATGTGTTTTAACGTGTTTTCCTAAGCAAAAAGTCTAAAGCACTAGGAAACACTTCCTTGGTACCCTTTTTCTCAACATTTTGAATGTTGGACCAGATCATTAACTAGTCTTCATTCGCACAGCAGACTGCCAAAATGTTACACAGTCATACCATCATGACCCCAAATATATCATCCTTAATTAATTATTAGTTAGATCAAGCACCATGTTTACGAAGATTGAGAAAAATACAAGAAAATAATAGAATATTCTATTTCAAATTTATTTTTAAGAACAGTTATATTATATAATTCCAAATATATATAAAAGGAAGTATCTATAATCTAAGTACCATTGAAGAAAAGAACATTGTTGCCAAGCTACACCACCCTCACACTCCATGCAGCAGTTTAGTCTTAAATTTATCCTTTCCATTGATATTGAGATGATATCTATGGAAGACAATGCATTTTCTTTGAGACTATCCATCCTTGCCATGCTTTGAGGTCATAGCATTTCAACAAAGGAGGACTTGTGATATACATAGGGTTATATCACCAGTATAAATAATTTATCACCTGTATATATAATATATATTTATTATTAATTAAACCTTAAGGTCATGACCATTCATTGTAACTTGTAATCCATCTCGCCAAACACCAGATAAAGAGATCACATCATTCAATTATATCATTACCTTATCATTGTCAATTATTCAATCATTTACCTCAATAGTGTACAGTCTCTGTGCAACTATATTTTATTTGCAGGTATGTGACATGCAGGCACTACTACTGGGAAAAGACCAAGTTAAAGTTATTGGAAATGAAGAGACAGTATTGTGTGACCCAGGAGCAGACTACCAATATTCTGACCAAACCTCTCAGTCCAGATAAGGTTATCAATTTCAAAGATAAGCTTGGTGCATACTCCACTACAAGCATTAAGTGGGGTGTTAAAATCAGTGTTCTGTGGGAACATGGTCTCCACGTTTCCCACACTCCGGGGATAGGGAGCACCTGGGGAAACATTTCCCCACGTCCCCCTTTTGGAGGAGATCAGGGAAATGCATGGCGAAACATTTCCCTAGTGTGGGGGATGTGTTTCTCCAAACAGGGGACATCTGGGCACACCACTCCACAACAAGGGGGCGGCTGCGCGCTCCCGTCTGCCACCCCCCTCCCCCCCAGATTTTCTGTCTAGCAACCCATGAAGATAGAACTAAAATAGGTGATAGAGCTTTGAGGAATCTATGACCTTGGTAATTAATGGAAATATTAAATTCTTAAAGCAAAAGTGACATAAGGAGAATGTCACTTTTACTTAATTTTTTGAATTTACCATTAATTGCTTAAGGATGATTGAGAGCAGTTCCAACCTCATCACATTTCATATGGAGAAAGTAGAACTTCATATCCCATTCATATCTCAGCAGACTTAACAGTTTTTATGATTTAGGATTGGCAGGATTATAGCATTGCACAATGATGAATTTTCAAGGGGTAAATTGTTATTTTCTCGATTAAATCATTATTATATATATTTTATTATATTAGAGAATGCAACCCTTATGCTATGGATCTTGAAGTTCCCCCATTCCCCCTTAATTTTTCTAAAATACACAGGTGCTCCCACACCTCCCCCTTGTGCATCTCTCCGCTCTCCCATCCTGGAAGCTTGGTGGAACATAGGCTAGAATAGACTACTGTAATGATGACTGGTCATGCTTTGTAATATTATTTAGGCTAGTACACTTACATAAAGTCATCATGTAAACAGTAATGATGAGTTGTGTTGTAATAGTGACTACTATTGAATTTTGACTTAATAATGACTATTGTTGAATTGTGATGTAATAATGACTTAATTAAGGCATACATTATGTGTTAGGAGTTATGATCTCGGAGTCATGTAGCATATGTCACTCACCTCATGATCAGGACTATGTAATTGGCTATTCGACATCATACAATGGAATAACATCAACTAGATATCTCTCTCTTGCATCTATGTGAATCTGCATGTGTATGTGCCTGTAATGCTCATGTGCCCTCTTATACAAGTTGATATAATTGGAAGCATTTTAAAAGCACTGTAGCAAGTTGCTTTGTTTTCTCTGCATATTTCTCAAGGATTTACGAAAATACCTCCTTGGTCAAAAGTCCTTTCTGCAGTGGATGAAAAATGTTTCCGCTGCTCCTCCAACCTAAGAAAGAAAAGCAACCATGAATATAAAATTAAGATTCAAAGATGCCAATCTATAAGCTTAATGTTTAAACATTTCAAAGAAATATTTAATCAAATTAGATGCTATAAATAACTAATTTCCTAAGAATTAAACTGTTCATTTTTAGGAATCCTGGAACACTTGCTGATTGCCTTCTGGTTTCTTTATCATATCACAAAACTAGCAACTAATCCCAAATTTTTCAAGCTGCATATCATGGGGAGAAAATATGAATTGCAGAATTCAAAATTAAAGAAATAATATTCCCTGAGGAAAGGAAACTGTTTGATTCTTCCATAACCCTCTCAAATGAAAGCATTGAAAAGTGCATTTGCTTTCTATCTTCTAACAAGAGCCATGAACTAGAACCCCTTGCAATGCTTTAGAAATCACACCTATATTATCAGTTATCTGCATGTTAGAGTGCTAATACATCGCTTTCCAAATCAGATCAAACAGCTCTACTATATAGCATTGAACTGTGCCATCACTCTGCACAAAAGAGAGTCCCAGTGAAGAGCAACTGAGCAAGAAAATCATGCAGCTTAAATGCAGTAGACATCATGTTCCTAAATAATAAAATTGAGACCACTAAAAGCACCTTTTTCGTTGCTCAGCTGCTTCCTCTTCTCGCCGTTGCAGGGCAATTTGCTCTCTTTGAGCTTTTGTCAAAAACACCGGCTGGAAACCAACAAAATTCATTGGATTAATGAAACATATGATTTTAAGTGGTCAACGAGATTTTAAGAGTTCTTTTTAAATGAAATTCCATTAAACAAGAAATGAAAAGGTTGCCTTTCTCAGTGTTTCTGAGATATGAAAACATTCACAAACTCGTCATCTTATCTCATTACAGCAATATAAATCAGGGACTGCAGAAAAGCTATCTAAACTCTAATCTGAAAACCAATAGTGGCCTCCTATTTGCAAAATTCACTCAATTCGATCCAATAAATTAAAGGCTGGGGCAAAAACTTTTCATTCCCAGGTGAGAATCAAAAATTAATATTGATTCTTTTTTTATCACCCTGAATCTTCAAAACAGTATTAATTGAAATATAGCTATATTATAGATAATAAGGAAACTAAGCTATACATCTTTTGATGCTGCTCCCATTCACCAATCAAACGAACAGAACCCATCAAATTGCACCATCTAAATGGCCCTGCTGTTCTACATCTTTAGCTCACAGACATCACATCTTCAGTTTTCCAATGTGTCTAATTTTGACTATCATACAACAATACGAAATCTCCCTAACAAAATTTTAGGTATACAATGTATATCATGCCATATCATGTCATGTTTTATCTCTCATAGAAGACAGATCTTACAAACCATAATGTAACAAATAAAATATATAAATAATATAAATATAATGTAAATGATAATAATCATAATTAATTATTAGTTAAGTAGTAATTAGGTTGAAGAGGCATGTCTAAATGAGACATGACTCTTCATGAAGAGACACTTGTTTGGTATATAAGCAAGCCTCTCGTTCTCTTTGTAAATCATTATTCATTCTCATTCTTATTCACATATTTAATATAATATTTATATCCTCAATGGATAATTTCATATTCCAAGTCTTTTGGAGTAATTAATTTACAGAAGGAACTTTGTTCGCTTCATTTGGTATCAGAGCAGTTCGGTCCTCTAAGTTGCTTAACCAATGCACAGAGCTCGTTCTCCAATCCAGGTCCTTGGCTATCAAAATTCATCAACCTTGTCGTTGTACAATTGAAGCATTTTGCTCAGAATTTGGGAGTTTCTCCTTTTCTCTAGGCCTTTGGCCATTAGAAAAAAAAAAAATAATAAAAATAAAAAAATTAACCAAAAAAATAAATATAAGTAAATTAAAAAAAAACAAAAGGTAAAAGAAAAAAACAAAACGGATACAAAATCTCATAACAAGTATATTTAAAACTTTTTACGTGGAAAAGCCCGTGGTTTTAAAAACAACCCATGGTAATTGCCCATGGTATTTTAAAAAGTTAGAAAAAAACAAAAAACAAAAAACAAAAGGAATACGTTTTACTTTTCACGTGGAGAACATTTTAACGGAGGTTTTAAAAAAAACCCATGGTAATAGCCCATGGTATTTTAACTTCGTGACCGTGTCATATGAAAAGATGTGACCTTTATATTTATTAATTGGGGTGACATTAAAAATTTATCAAGGAAATAATTAAGTATATAAAAAAAAGGGACCCATTTATTATTAAAAAAAAGAAGTGAAACTATTATTATTATAAGATAATAAAGCTATTTTGAAACGGGGTCTTAATATAAGGAAATACATACATATATAGAGGGCAACAATATAAAGGAGTATTTTTTTAATAAAAGGGTATTCAAATTTTTAACAATCCACATTAAAGGAGAATATTTGAAAAAGACATATAAAAGATAAAGGAATTCCTTAAAAAGAAAAATTAAAAAAAAAAAATCCCAAGTTCATCTTAACGAAGTAAAAATGGAGTTAACCATTGACGATAAAGAAATTGAGTATAGTCCAAAAATGAGAGATGAAAGGTTTCCTGAAACCTTTGGTAAATATGTTGATACATTATTTCAAATCAAAGGATCGCTCGCAGGAAGAGACATCATAAGACATCATAATCTCTATCTGTCCTGCTGAAAAAAGTAATTATGTTAGTCCTAAATGTGCTAACCAATTGGTGATTCCTTAATCAAATATAGTTGAAACAAATATTTTTGGCAAACAATACGATATAAGCAATTTACACCTAAATATTGGAGATTATACTTTTACCTCAAAATTCACCGTGAAAACCTTACGTTTTGACGATAGTGACATTGACAATGACATTGTTTTGGGGTTACCTTGGATGGAAACTCTAGGTTCCTTTATTCTAAATACAAAGAAGAAGTTTTTAACATTTTCTTACAAGAAGAAGAAAATAACGCTCCAAGATTTTACACTAAAACCAAATTCAGTAACACCAGAAGATATCTCAGATATTTCAAAAGTAATGTCTCAAGAAAGTAAAAAGGTATTACAAATTCCGCAAAAATAAATTGAGAAAATCAATGTTGACAAAAATGAAGTTTCTCGATTTAAAAACCATAGCGAAAAATTATTGTCGCAAATTAAGTAACTTAAGAAGGATAAGAAGTCATTAGAAAACAAGGTACAACAACTTATCGAGAAAGAAGCATCAAATGTAGGAATTCAAGTTGATGACAAAACAACAAATACCGATCGAGTGAATATGACAACTCAAGAAGACAAGTCAGTTAAAGAAACGACACACTTAGATGTTGCAGTTCAGACAATGAACATCCCAAGTGAATGTTCCATAACCATCTCAACAACATCTTTGCCAGAAGAAAATATAAAAATTGGCACATGCCCAGTAAGGAGAAATCAAACCAAAAAAGTTCCATATCGGCATCCGAATCATGAGAACAGACGAATCAACCATGCTACATATTTGAACCAGTCAGAACCAAGACAACAAATTAATGTTTCAGAGAATAATGATGTAACATCAATTCCGTCTTATGCTGACAAGTTGTTACAAAATTTTAGTGGTCAGAATGCTATACAGAAGATTAATCTCAGATGGTCTGATCCCTTTTCAGTGCGACAATTTTTTTTGTCACTAAGAAGATCATATCAGCTTGTATAGACGAAAATGGTTGTTCCGAGACAGAAAGACTTTCGAAGCAGAAAAAGAGATCAAGCCTTTTTCATCGATAAGCTTTCAGGACAAAGCTCTTTGAGGAAAGAGGCAGTGTAACGAATAAAATATATAAATAATATAAATATAATGTAAATGATAATAATCATAATTATTTATTAGTTAAGTAGTAATTAGGTTGAAGAGGCATTCTAAATGAGACATGACTCTTCATGAAGAGACACTTGCTTGGTATATAAGCAAGCCTCTCGTTCTCTTTGTAAATCATTATTCATTCTCATTCTTATTCACATATTTAATATAATATTGATATCCTCAATGGATAATTTCATATTCCAAGTCTTTTGGAGTAATTAATTTATAGAAGGAACTTTGTTCGCTTCACATAACCAGGCCCAATCCCGACTCCCACCAGGTTGGCGACTTCATTTTTCAAGCCTATCTCAGAAATTAGAGGCATTTAGCACAATGCGGATATGTTAATTTTAGGTATGTTTTGTGCTTAGAGCAATTTATTTCAATTTTCACAGTAAGCTCAATATTTTTTCCAGATTAGCAATCACATAAGCATTAAAGTAAATTGCAGATAGAACAAAAATATAGACCGCAAAAGACAAGCCAAGACAAGAGGACACAAGATGTGGTGCTAGCCAGGGACAAACCCCAATGTGGGGAAACCCTTGATCAATTCTTCTTATATGTTCTTCAATAGTTCAGCAGAGAGAGAGAGAGATAGTACAATTACAACAAAATTCAACACTTTGACTTATCTAAATAAGAGCATAGATCATCTATAAGAAGATGATAAATGAGATCGCTGAACTCAGTTGAAGACATGCTGCTTCAACTGATTCTCCAAGGTGACTCCTTCACCTATCATCGTGTTGCACCTCGTCACTATGTTGCACCTCACTGTGCTATGCCATGCTGCACCTATCATCACTATGTTGGACATCATAACCATGCTACACACATCATACTGTTGTACCTTATGTTGCCACTGTTGTCCCATGTGCCATTGTTGCACCATGTTGCCACAACTGTCCCATGTGCCATTGTTGCACCATGCTACCACAATTGTCCCATGTGCCATAGCTGCACCATGCTAGCCACCGCTGTCCCATGTGGCATACTGCGATCCCACTGTTAGTGACATTGCCATTCCATGTTTGCTTGTTGTCCCATTGTTTTGTTGTTGTCCCATCACAGCTTGCTATCCCAATTGTGCCATCATTGCACTATGCCATTGCTGCTAGCACTGTTGTCCCATCACTCTACACTGATGCTCTCTGGTTAGGGCATCACCTACAGCCCTATTCCTTCACAAAACTCAGCAATTAGCCCTCCGAAAGGCAGTGGTTTACCAAGGGAATATGCCTCCACTCCTATACTGCTTTTTTCTGCTTGTTTTACCTCAAATGCAGCACATAGATGGCCTCTAGCTGCTGGCTATGGCCTACGGCCTAGCCAAGCAGCTAGCTGTAGCTGTGGCTCGCTTATACACCACCCAAACAGCCCTTAAAAAACACTATTTTCTCCTCCATATTTGTAGCCTTCCTTGCCCAGCGATTTGCACCCAAGACGGCTCTCAAACAAGCCTCAAAGCAACCCGTTGTAACCTATAGCAACTCAGCCTCTCCACAAAAATACCACGCTGCTCTTTAATCTCCCCCACGTTGTCCCTTTGGCCATTCAAATTGCGGCTAAGACTCCTGCAATCCCTGCTCTAAATCTGCACTTAAACTTACCTCAAAAATACACTGTCCATACAGCCCTTCCACGCTGTCTAGGGTAGCCTCCTAATCACGATCCCAAGCCTCCTCCACGCATATTTCAAAGCTATACTTAGAGATATATATCCACACATGGATGCATAGAGTTGTCATAGGTTAGGGCTTGCTAGGACTGCGGCTAAGGCTACTAAGATCTCCTCCATAGTTGCGTAGATCCTCCCTAGGACTGCGTTAGGGCATCCTTCTTAGGACTGCGTTAGGGCTTGTAGAGACTGTGTTTAGGGCTTCATACTGGGTTCCTTTACCTTTTGCGTTTTGGGGCTTCCTCTCTTAGATTTCTCTTCCACTAAAACCCAGAACAAGTGGAGAGAAATCAAGAGTGAAGTGTATGTAAAATGACTCTCAAGTCATCTCCTTTTATACTAAAACGTTGAGCACATGTGGGGTTTATTTCGTTGCTGGCCAGCCTTGACGAATTGTCTATTAACACAGATTAATTTCATAACTCCATGAATACTTATCGGAATCGGATGATCTTTAGATCAATCCTACACCTCTGGATGAGAGGGATCCAAGAAAAATATCAGCTGCCATAAATAAGATGACCCACATGGAGTTTGGCCCTAGTTGCCAATTTTAACACCCCCTCTTAACTAGGGAGAACTCCATCTGTTGATCCATCGGCCAGACTGTACTATCTCTGCCAACTGTGCCCTACACCAATGATTTAAAACTCTGACTCTGACTCCGACTCAGCCGAGAGTCAACTCCAACTCCGACTTCGACTCGGTATCGACTCGGCCGGCTCGATTTCAATGACTCGGTCGTTGTTAAAAATACATTAATATTTATTTTTTATAAAAACACATAATTTTAAAGATTTTCATTCATGTTTCCAAACACACAACATTAGAATATAGATAGAAGGCAACATATGATCAAAGTAGGCTCATGAATATATCCATTATATCAAAATGGCACCCACTGCATTGTCCAATACATACACGATGATGATATAGAGATCAAAACAAAAACACATAACCAAGGAGGCTATAAATGGCCTCTCCAACAAAAGTCTGTGACCAGTACTACTGGCTACTGCTAGAGTTACCAACATCATCTGGCTCAGTGTTACTTGGGAGCGAGAGCAAAAGCGGGAGCGAGAGCGAAAGCGGGAGCGAGAGCAACATTTTCAGAAAATCCCGGAGGAGTTTGACAACCAATGTCACTAACATCAAGGTACATAGAGGGATTGGTGCTCTTGATTAAATACGAGTTCCATACCCTAATACATGACAAAACTCAATGGAAACATTGCAATCCCCCAATCCTGAAATCCTAAAAAAATTGGTGCTCTTGATTAAATACGAGTTCCATACCCTAATACATGACAAAACTCAATGGAAACATTGCAATCCCCCAATCCTGAAATCCTAAAAAACCGATAAGTCTGCTGGATTTTGAATGAAATCTAAAATTCTACTTTCTCCATATGAAATCCAATGAGGCCGGAACCACTCTCAAACATCCTGAGTCATTTCATGGTAATGTTAAAAATTTAAGTAAAAGGATGAAAATGAAGATTAACGAGAATGTCACTTTTACTTTAAGAATTTAACATTACCATGAATAGCATATCAATATTAGGAGAGGGGAATGGACACCAAAGACCAACAAACCAATTAATAAAACCATTTGGAGTCCCACACACAGTCCGGCAATGACTCAGCCGGCTCGGTATTAACTCGGCCGACCGAACTAGTTCAACCACCGAGTTGAAATTTTTTTGGCCGACTCGGACCAACTCGACCGAGTCGGTTCCGAGTCGGTCGGGTTTAAAAACACTGCCCTGCATTGCTCTGCTCTGCTCTACTAAACCATGAAGAAGAAGAATTGATCAAGAATGTCTCATACCATTCTCTATTGACCCGAAGTCAGTTCCATGTGAAGAGAGTGCGTCATACCACTCTTACTGATCCCAGATCAGTTCCAAGAGAGTGAGTCATATCACTCTTACTGACCCAAAGTCAATTCCATGTGAAGAGAGTGTGTCGTACCACTCTTACTGATCCCAGATCAGTTCCAAGAGAGTGAGTCATATCACTCTTACTGACCCGAAGTTAGTTCCAATTGATCCTAAATCAAAATCAAAAGAGTGTTTCAAACCACTCATACTAAATCCAGATCAATAGAGGTCATCCTAGCATAGGGAGTACGATAGATACAACGATGCATCCATCGATAGTACTACTATGGTCCCTAACCTCGTTTCCCTTCTCATTGGCCAGATGAGAGGTACTTCCCATGAATCGCAGACTGCATGGGTAGGATGCCTCGACAAGAGAACCACTCATCCTGTCCCTAAGTCGCCACAGGGTATCACAAGGGAAGGCTGAGCCATTCACTCTGTACACAGCGCACCATTAGGGGAGGGTGAGTCACCCTATGGTTGCTTGTTGCTCCAAGAAGTACCCAAGCCCCCCCGAAGCTCCCAGAGCTCAATGCATGCATCATGTAGGACCCTCATAAGAGGGTCTCTCAACAACTCCAAGTCGTTCGGGAAAGTCACAAATTTGACCTTTCCCCGGGGCTTCGATCGCATGTCTGCGACATGTACATCAGTCTCAATGCGATAGAGCCTCCTCGCTCATCGACGTACCATATCCCAGATAAGGTAGTATTTGATGTCTATATGCTGGAGCAATCATAGAATATGGGATTCCTCAACAATAGAATCCCCCCCGGTTGACACAGAAGATCACAGTGGTATCCATCATGTGTACAAACAGCTCACTGGAGAGCTTCCACAACCAGGCGGCTTCACAAGAGATCATACTCGTAGCTATGTATTCGGTCTCAGCGGTGCTCAAAGCAACCGTCTTTTGCTTCCTACTCATCCAGGATATCGAAGCAGAACCCAAAGAGAACCAACACTCAGAAGTGCTCTTGCAATCCTCCACACTATCTACCCAGTCAGCATTTGAATAATCATGCAGCTTCACATTTCCGACAGTGTATCTCAATCCATGAGAGATTGTGCCTCGAAGATATCTTAGAAGATTCTTGGCATAAATCCAGTAAATCTCAACCATATATGAGCTCATCATGCTAACTACAAAACATATGTCCAGAAGGAAGTTTACGAGTCTCAAGAAGGGCCTTTCCTTTAAACTCAGAGGCATTTCCTAAATCTGGTCCGGTATCCATACTAGGTAACCTCTGAAAGTTAAGCTCCATCGAGGTAGTCGCGGGCTTCTTGTTCATCATTCCAAATCCGGAATCCAACTCCCTCTTACTTTTGCAAATGAGAGGGTCTGCACTTGTCAGAAAGAGGTTGTCCTCAGAAGGTGTCAGTATGAGAGGTCTATCATCCACAACCTTCAAGCAATGGTTTGGATCGGCTTCACTCCTAGTGAATCTCAGCTTCATCAGACAGCTACCAATCCTCTCATACTACGCCCGGGATGTTTTGCTTCAAGCCATAGAGGGCTTTCTTCCACCTGTATACATGAGATCCCGATCATGAATCTCAAACCCCTTGGGTTGTTCCAAGCCTGTGGACCTACTATATGAGGGGAATAGTCACTTGTAAGATTTTTCCTTCGGTACATCTCAGACATGTACCTTCATGCTCTTCTTGAATTCGGGCATCCGAGTCATCATCTGACTCACATCGGGTAGGGCCCCACAAGTAGACCTCTGGTGCTATAGATGAGATGTGTCAACTGACATGGTCCCCAATGGACCATCCTGCAACTTGATACAAATTGCCAACCCTGAACCCATGAGTAAAAGCATTTCTATTTTCAAACACGTACCTTTCCATCGATGAATGTCACCCTGAAGCCTTTGACTTCCATTGCCGAAATGGACACCGGGTTCTTGCGATCACGTACATAAAAGAGATTTTGTAAATGAATCGAGTTACCTTCTTCAATTGAGGGGTAACATTCCCTACACCCTTTCCGGGATAGGTGGCATCGACTCCAAGTATAATCCCACGATTGTTTCCATCTCTACCAAATTAGAGAGAGCACCCTTCTATCCGTTGAAGTGCCTTGAAGCACTACAATCAATAAGCCAAATTCCCAAAGACTCTGAAAGAGAGGGCCAATACAAGATAACACTTCCTTATCTTATCAGAAACAACATTTGATTCTTCATACCTGGGGTTCCTTGCTTTCTTTGAAGAGTCGGTCATTCCTTGATGACCTGCATTACCTATCATTCCTTCGATCATTGAAGATTCATCTTCATCAAGAGATGTGTCCCTGCTATTTGGACACTCCTTGGCATAATGGCCGAACTTATTGTAAGTAAGGCATTTGCCTTTCCTTCCACCCTTAGATTCGTACTTCCCATTGAAGTGATCTTTTAGGTAGGCCATCAGAAGCTTCCGCTGCGCCATTCTGATAATATTCTCTGCTTTGACTTCACCCTTCGTGAATTTGAAGAGGGATGAGGAATCCATTGATCCTTTTTTCCTTTCCCAACTGTCTTCGGTGATTGCTCTTTCACCCTTGCTTGGGCTTTGTCTTCACCTCAGCTCTGATACCATGTTAATTTTAGGTATGTTCTGTGCTTAGAGCAATTTATTTCAATTTTCACAGTTAGCTCATTATCTTTTCCAGATTAGCAATCACATCAGCATTAAAGTAAATGGCAGATAGAACATAAATATAGATCGCGGAAGATGTGGCGCTAGCCAAGGACAAACCCTAATGTGGGGAAACCCTTGATCAATTCTTCTTATATGTTGCTCAATAGTTCAGCAGAGAGAGAGAGATAGTACAATTACAACAAAAGTCAACACTTTGACTTATCTAAATAAGAGCATAGATCATCTATAAGAAGATGATACATGAGACAGCTGAACTCAGTTGAAGACATGTTGCTTCAACTGATTCTCCAAAGTGACTCCTTCACCTATCATTGTGCTACACCTCGTCATTATGTTGCACCTCACCGTGCTGCACATATCATCACTATGCTGGACCTCACAACCATGTTGCACACATCATACTGTTGTACCTTATGCTGCCATTGTTGTCCCATGTGCCATTGTTGCACCATGCTGCCACAATTGTTCCATGTGCCATTGCTGCACCATGCTACCATAGTTGTCCCATTTGCCATAGTTGCACCATGCTAGCCATTGCTGTCCCATGTGGCATATTGTTGTCCCACTGTTAGTGACATTGCCATTCCATGTTTGCTTGGTGTCCCATTGTTTTGTTGTTGTCCCATCACAGCGTGCTATCCCAATTGTGCCATCATTGCACGATGCCATTGCTGCCAACACTGTTGTCCCATCACACTGCACTATTGCACTGTTGCTCTCTGGTTAGGGCATCACCTACAGCCCTATTCCTTCACACAACTCAGCAATCAGCCCTCCAAAAGACTGTGGTTTACCAAGGGAATATGCCTCCACTCCTATGCTGCCTTTGTCTGCTTGTTTTACCTCAAATGCAGCACATAGATGGCCTCTAGCTGCTGGCTATGGCCTGCGGCCTAGCCCAGCAGCTAGCTGTAGTTGCGGCTCCCTTATACACCACCCAAACAGCCCTTAAACAACATTGTTTTCTCCTCCAGATTTGCGGCCTTCCTTGCCCAGCAATCTGCACCCAAGACGGCTCTCAAACAAACCTCAAAGTAGCCCGTTGTAACCTACACCAACTCGACCTCTCCATAGAAATACCACGCTACTCTTTATGCTCCGCCACGCTACCCCTTTGGCCCTTCAAACTGCGGCTAAGACTCCTGCAACCCCTGCTCTAAATCTGCACTTGAAACAACCCCAAACAGATTTGTCTAACCCTTAAACTTACCTCAGAAATATGTTGTCCATATAGCCCTTCCATGCTATCTAGGGTAGCCTCCTAACCACGATTCCAAGCCTCCTTCTCCATGCAGATTTCAGAGCTATACTTAGAGATATATATCCACACATGGATGCGTAGAGTTGTCATAGGTTAGGGCTTGCTAGGATTGCATTAGGGCATACTCCTTAAGACTTTGCTTAGGGCTTCATACTAGGGCTCCTTTACCTTTTGCGTTTTAGGGCGTCCTCTCTTAGATTTATCTTCCACTAAAACCCAGAACAAGTGGAGAGAAATCAAGAGTGAAGTGTGTGTAAAATGACTCTCAAGTCATCTCCTTTTATACTAAAATGTTGAGCACATGTGGGGTGGCATCCTCCTTAGGACTGTGTTAGGACTTGTAGAGACTGCGTTTAGGGCTTCATACTAGGGCTCCTTTACCTTTTACATTTTAGGGCATCCTCTGTTAGATTTCTCTTCCAATAAAACCCAAAACAAGTGGAGAGAAATCAAGAGTGAAGTGTGTGTAAAATGACTCTCAAGTCATCTCCTTTTATACTAAAACATTGAGCACATGTGGGGTTTATTTGGTTGCTGGCCGACCTTGACGAATTGTCTATTAACGCAAATAAATTCATAACTCAATGAAAAATTATCGGAATCGGATGATCTTTAGATCAATCCTACACCTCTCGATGAGAGGGATCCAAGAAAAATATCAGCTGCCATAAATAAGATGACCCACATGGAGTTTGGCCCTAGTTGCCAATTTTAACAAGATACTCCATAAAAAGTGTCAGGCCCACTTTGTGTTGAAAAATGTGTAACTAGGTTCGATCATCATACGTATGAATTATACTCTTGTAAATAATAAAATTAAAAAAAATTATTATTGGAGTATGGGTTTCATGCTCAAGTTCTTTTATTTTATAGGTCAAGCACCCATTGAGTGTTTCTAGGGTTTGTCCTAGGTTAAAGAGTCATTGTCATATATTGAAGACCCTCTGGGCACATTGTATCTTGTAAAGAAAAATTATTTTGTCTTTGAAGTGTCGAAATACCTCCAAGATCAAGTCAGCCTACATGGAGAGCCATGTCTGCCCTTGGAAGAGCCTATATAAAGAAGGGAACTCGTCCTTCATTAGACTCACTCACTCATCTCATTCAATGCGAAGAAGAAGAAGAAGAAAAGTCAAAGAATAAGGTATAAAGAGGAAGTCTAAGAAGTCGATGTGCATGGGCTAGTTCTCTCTCTCTTATGAAAGTCGACGCTAGGGTTTTTGCATTGGGGCTATTTCTGGTTCAATCTTGAAGGAAAGAGGGAAGGAAATGCAAGTGAAGGTCACTTAGAGCATCTCATTAGCACTAAGTCTCAAGGAAAGGCAAGCGAAGTGAAGAGAAGGCTATACGAGGGGCATCGAAGTCTCTAAGGGGAGCAGCAGCAGTTGCCGGGAGACAGAATTTCAGATCTACAGTGGGAGGTCGAAGTCATTGCAGCAGGAGGCCAAGTTGATCTTGATCTTGGAGGGTATTTGTCTGAGTCACTAGGTCATGGTATTCGTCAATTGAAGAATCTATAAGAAGAGAAGAGATTTAAGGGTTTTCCCCTCAAGAGGAGAGTTTTTGGCCCTGGCTTGCAGCCTATATACTGTCACTGTTCTTGTTGTTTTGGTATTTGTTTGATGTATCTCACACTTCAATAAAAGGAACATAGCTAATAAGGAAAAAGGTAACACAAACAGTTATCAAGTTAAAGAGAATTAGCATATTTACTACCCTATTGAATTCTCAACATGGTATCAGAGCTAAGGTTATCTAAGTGCATCATGAAGATCTCCTCTACTGTGAAGAAGTTCATCAAGAAGATCGCAAGCCACCTCAAGAAAGGTATTAAGGAAGCATGGAATTTCTTATTTTCTATAAAGAAAGTATCAATCAAAGAAAAGGATGAAGGTCTCTTCTCAACTCTCTCTAGCACATTTCAAGATGAAGACATTTGGGTAATTGACAATGGTACATCAAGGCACGTGACTGGCCATTCCAATCGATTGAAAACCTTATCAAAAGGAAAATCTATTTATTCAGTGGAACTTGGAGACAACAAAAGCTATCCTGTGAAAGGTATTGGATCAACCTCCATAAAGCTGGAAGACGGACGCAACATTCACCTCAACAACATTCTATTTGTTCCAGGTTTGCACAAGAATTTACTTTCTATTTCAAGTCTTGAAGATATGGGTGATTGAATAGCCTTCATTGATGGAAAGGTCGTTGTTTGGGGAAAAGGCTCAAGTATAGATCAAGCCAAAGTTATTGGCATTCGAGAAGGAAGACTCTACAGACTGAATCTCTTGTGGCCCAAGCCCTAGTTCACATCGAAATTAGCCCATGTAAACTTTGGCATCGAAGGTTTGGTCATCTACATTTCAAAGTCCTTCCAACTCTGAGTTCCATAGTAGATGGAATTCCTAATCTAAAAGAGGATCATGAAGGTGCCACTAAGGGATGTGCATTGGGTAAGAATACCAAGAGACCATTTGGACGAAGTGTTTCAAGGTCAAAAGAAATCATGGATCTCATTCACTCTGATGTATGTGGTCCTATGACTCCTAAATCACTTGGAGATCATCTATATTATGTCGCATTTATAGATGATCATTCAAGAAAGACCTGGGTTTTCTTAATGAAAACCAAGGACGAAGTATTTACAAAATTTCAAGAATTCAAAGTTGAAGTGGAGAACCTTACAGAAAGAAGAATCAAGATACTAAGAACTAATGATGAAGGAGAATATACATCCAAAGAGATTATAGTTTTCTGTAAGGAGTCCAGGATTAAGAGGGAGCTGATAGTCCCATATAATCCTGAACAAAATGGAGTTGCAAAAAGAAAGAATAGATCCATTGAAGAAAGTGTAAAAGCAATGTTACACGATCAGGATCTACCTAAGTTTCTGTGGGGAGAAGCCACAAAGACAGTTGTCTACATTCAGAATCGAAGTCCCCATAGATCTCTAGACAACAAAACTTCGGAAGAAGTGTTCACTGGAAAGAAGCCATTTGTAGATCATCTCTGGATCTTTGGGTGTCCTGTATATATCCATATACCAAAGGACAAAAGAAAGAAGTTGGATCCTTCCGGCATGAAGGGAACATTTGTTGGGTATAGCAACTCATCAAAAGCTTATAGGATCTACATGAAAGATGGACATCACATAGAAGTCAGTTGTGATGTCATATTTGATGAAAGCATAGCATTCAAGAAATCAATGGAACTTTCCATACTCTGATGATGAAGAACTTCCGACATTTGAGGAGGAAGTTAACTAAGGGCAAGAAGAAGCACACCATGAAGAAGAAGGTTCCTCTAAACCTATTCAACCTGTGGTCATCCCTGAAACAAGGAAAAGACTTAATTGATTGAAATTTACATTACCTGATGCAAAAGGTCATGCAGCAGCGACAAGCTCATTTAGAGAAAGCAAGAAACCAAAGAGATATTTTGGATATGTTGCATATATGACAAAACTGATAGAAGCATAACTATCCTCCTTTGAAGAGGTTGTAAATAATTGAGAATGGAAGGATGCCATGAATGAAGAGTATCAATCTATAATGAAGACTGGAGTCTGGGGAGTGTTGAGAAATCTAGGGCATGAATAATTAAAAGATTTCTTTGCTTGATAATTACTTGTGATACTTTTACTTCTTAGCTTATAGTCTTTTCTTCGTGATGTTATAATTTTGTTCTTTTCATCAAGACAATTACCAATATGCACAATAAAAGACAAGTGACACGGTATGTAGGCTTGTCAGCTAGGGCCAAAACCTCTCACCTCTTGAGAGGAAAACCAGATCAAAATTCTTCTTCTAGATCTTGAATTGATGAGTACCAAGACCATGACAAAAACCCTTGACTCTAGTATCCTCCCAAGAACCTTGTCACTAACCTTGATGCTCTGCATCTTCTCTTTCTTGACTTTCTTCTTGATCTCGAACTGCTCTCCTCGGCTTCTTTTAGAGAAACTTGGTCTCTATCCTTCAAACTGCTTCTTCTCGACTTCCTCTAGAGAAACTCGGTCTCTATGATCTCACTAGCTTCCTCTAGAGAATCTCGGTCTCTAGATCTCTATCTCGGTCACCCAGAACAAGTACCCAGATGAACCCTTTCTTCGTTGACCCCAGAAGGATCCTTCTTTCACAATCCCCAGAAGTAACTCTCCTTTGTTGACCCCAAAAGAAAGTCTACTTCGCTATACACAAAAGAAACTCTTCTTCATTATGCCCAGAAGAATCCTCCTTCGCTGCCCCAGAAGAAACCTCCTCCACTATACCCAAAAGAAATCCTCCTTCGCACTTCTGCTGCTGGACTCTACTTAGCACTTTTTCTTGATCGAATGCAAGTTGAGTTGCTTGCCTCTAAGTGAGGTCAAGTATGGCTATATATACACCTCAACACATGTCCTTTAGGCCGACATGATCACTAGAGGTTAGGTTGACTTCTTCTAGCAAGTTCTTCCATCGTTTGTAGGCTGACTTGAAGAGGATAAGTGACAAGGTCTTGAAGGATACTTTACATAGACAAAATTGAACTTTTACAAAGTGTAACATGACTTCATTACATGACAATGACTCTTAAAATTTTATGACTAGATGAAAATTAATTCCTAAAGACTCTCAATGGGAGAGTTGACTCAAAAATAAAATTTCTTGCTCATGAAACCCATGATGCAAGCATTACAATATTTTAGTTTTCTTCTTTACATCTTGTTGACCACTCCATGTCAACTATCCCATAGTTGTACATTTTTTCGCACAAGGATCTCCATCATGCCCGAGCACTCAGATGATCCACAAATTCATCATTATCAGTTATATGTACAGTGGAGTTTTCTAACTACATTATGCATTTTGTAATGTAAATGATCCTAATAAGACAAATGTATGTAACAACCTAGGTAAATTTATTTTTCTAATGATGATTTCTATCCCAACAGATTTTTCGTCTCATCGATTCATATGTGTTTTTAAACACGAATGATCGAGAAAGTTTTTCCCTCCAACGGCACCCCAAAGCTAGGGTGGATTTTGTCATTAGGATCTTAGATGAATTCTAGTGTTATTTATCGAGTCTATAAAAGTGATTTGGGAATAATTCTAGCTATTTGATTAGATTATTTTATTAAAAGTCAATTAATCTACTAGATCATATTTTGTGTCACAGAAATGGGTAAATGTTGAGGGTCTATAATGAACAGGTGTTCCCCCTTCATGGGTTAGTAATGTAATATTTCATGTAAATAATATTTAACTATAATGCTACAAGTATTAGAAGGTTGGATCCCCTCATGAGTAAATTAATTAAATTTTCTGACTAAAATCAATTAAAATGCTAAAGTCGAAAATTTAATTAATTTAGGTCTTAGGAAAAATTAAATCCTCCAACATTTAAAATTCATGGGTTTTAAAGTTTTTAATTTTTTGAGGTCCCCGGCGAAGAGAATATTGAAAATTTCAAGATATTTTGGACCCTTGGGCCTTAGTAGTTAAGTCAAAGTCAACTTTTTGAGGCAATTAACTCAAAATAATCATTTTTAGTTAAATTAAAGGGAAAATTAAAAGTGAAATTTTAATTTCCTCAAAAAGTAATTTTATTTCAACGATAATGATTAAAAGATCATTTGATCTTCATCAACAGTTGAGATTTCTTTGACGGGGATCAAGCCATCTAGTTGTTGGAGAATTTATCTATAAATTAGAGGTCTCTTTCCATTATTTGGATCCGATCATTGAACGCAAAGACTTTGGGGTTTCAAATGGTGGTGTTTCTCTTTCAGATTTATGGGGTAATATTGCTCTTAATACTCTACTGATTTTATTTGTATTTGTTGGATAATAGTCGTTGAGGATTGATCTGTGCACATGTATCTTGCATATATTTCTGGGTTTTTAAAATATCATTTTGATTTGATAGAACTAGCAGGTATCTCTATTTCTTGATGATCTTATGATTATTTTGAATCTTTATTAATCTAACAATCAGATCTAAGTGTGCAGAAGTTATCATTCAGAATTTGGGCGTTTGAGGAAGTCTTCCACTGGACCAACTGACTCTTAGATTACAGAATCTAAAGAGCTTATTGTTTTAAATTTTTGAAGTCATCTTATAAAATATCTTATTTGCAGGTTTTTTCTTGGGCTTGTGCCTCTTTAAAATTTCCAGTTTATTTATAAATTCGTGCAAAATTGTTTAGATCCGGCTAATAGAGGGCTTTGATCTGCAGATCTGTTACATCTGTAGAATATTATTGTAGATTTGTAAATTTCAAATTTTTTAATTCATTGGGGTTTTGGGTATTTCATATTTTTGTATATACATGCTTTGGGGTTTTCTATCTTTTGTTTGTGCAGGAACAGATCTGAAGATTGCCGACGATTTTTGTGGATTTTGGAGACAGATCTAGACCCTGGAGGGCAAGATCTGACTTCCATTTTATTTGCAGGTCAAAGAAAATTTTTCAGAAGGGAAACTTGTAAGATTTCAATCCGGGTGCTGCAAATTTCGTGAGAGATCGTGGGAAAAAAAAAATTTAGGGCCTAGAGGCCTTGCGCTAGCCATCTCCAACCCCCTGCTCCCCTTCTTTCCTCTCGACCTAGCTCACAGCCTCCCTTTCTTTCCTCTCGGCCTCCCTTATCACTCCAGCCTTACGGCCTCCCTATCTCCCTCACCCTCGACCTTCACCCTCACCTCCAGCTCTCAACCTCCTTTTTCTCTCCAGCGTTACAGCCTCCCCACCTTCCTCTTGGCCCCCCCCTTCTCCCTCTCAACCCCCCTCTTCTCCTTCTCCGCCTCCCCTTTCTCCCTCTCAGCCTCCCTCTTCCTTCTCGGCCTCCCTTTCTCCATCTCTCAGCCTCTAGGCATTCTCGTCGCAACCTCTCTTCCTTCACCCTCCACCATAATTTATTCACTAATTTTTTCCATAAAATTTCCAAATAATTTTGAATAAAATTTCCCTAAAAATTTTAACAAAAAATTTCTCGAAAAATTTCTGAGTTGGCATTTGGATCTGAGGATCTTCAGTGACTTGGGCAGCTTATCTCCAAGTATCTTCAAGCCCCTAAGGGTTGACTGGTGCACATCCTCTAAACCCTTACCCCATTTCATTTATCTAATTGAATGCAAGACTAATATTGACATAGAGTTTCAATTAGCTGAAGTTTAGCAGCAAATTTAGTTTGCATCTTTTACTACAGTACATTTCAGAAATAGAATTATTTTCAGAAACTTTTGCATGCTAATTGACAAATTTCTGAATATTATTTCACTGCTTTTTCAGTAATTTATTTCTGAGTTCTAAGATTAAATGCGTCACTAGATTGAAAATAGTTAAACTCAAAAAAAAATTGAATTATTAGTTATTAATTTGTCATTTGAAGTTTTCGTTGTTACACAGAAAAAATCTAAATCTTGAATGGTTATAGGATCACTGGTTTAAAATATATTGTTGGCATTGTCATTTTTTAAAAGCAAATTACTAGAACTGATATTCCAGACTTTGCACCTAATTGTTATGCTCTGAATTCAAACACTTAATATTCTTTAAGTGTATTTGTTTTTACATGCTCATTCAAAAAGGACTAATTTATTTTTACTTATGCATCTAATGATCTATGATTGAGTACCTTATGCAAAGAGATTTCTGAATATAAAGTGTTTAATTTCCAGCATTTTACATTGGTTTCCTATTGTGTTTTCAGTGATTACTTGTGCAGACTTCATATTTTACATTACTAGTATAAGTATTTGTTTTCACAATAAAATCATTTTTTTCTAAGCCTTAAGCTAAAAAACACTCACGACATATTTCAAAAATAGCTCATATCTTAAGCCCTCCTTCAGTCATCACATCATTTCACTTTGCATTTTCATACTAAGCTAGTACTTGCACATTAAAATTTTACTTCCAAGCATAAAGCTTGTCAATAGAAACATTAAGGGATCAAACTTAGAACATGCATTTAGCTAAAATCAATCAAATATTTGCATTTCACATAGTTTTAAGCTTTGCATTTGCATATAAGATAGTCGAATCATTTAGCAGCAGCTTCCCATTCTTTACTTGGCCTTTATTTCATTCGCAAGATAGTTGACTCCACAAGGCACTAGTATCATTTTCCTTAAATCAAATTGAATCCTTCAAAATCTTGCGCAATCTAAACAAGTATTGGTTGCTTAATTGTGTCTCCTAGATTGTTTGGTTCCCAACTAATCTTCCCTCATTCCATTTCCATAGGGTCTACCCCCCTTAGTTTGCTATTGGGAGACAACTCAAACGGAGAGATTGGGGATCAATGTAACAGCCCACGATCTGAGTCATTGTCGCGGTGCCTAGACATTCTGTGCGACAACACATCTCATTACATAAAATCATAATTACATGTCGTTATGAAGATCGAACCTAGTTACACTTTTCAACAGGGAGATCGTACCTAGGCCCGAAAACAAATCTATGGTTACTTCCAAGTGGATCTATAAGATCAAACATGCAGTTGATGGAAGTATAGGTAAGTATAAAGCAAGATTTGTGGCCAGAGGCTTCTCTCAACTTGAAGGCATCAACTATGAAGAGACGTTTGCTCCAACAACAAGATATATAAGATTCGATCATTAGTCTCTTGGCAGCATCGATGGGATGGAACATCCACCAAATGGATGTCAAGACTGCGTTTCTGAATGGCACAATAGATGAAGAAGTCTACATAGAGCAACCCTTGGGATTCGAAGTTAGAGATAGAAAGGCATGTGTTTGCACACTGAAGAAAAACAGTATATGGCCTGAAGCAAGCACCAAGGCATGGTATACTAAAATAGATGCATACCTTCAAAGAATAGGCTTCACAAAAAGCTTTGTTGATTCAAACCTTTACATTAAGGTTGTAGATGGTGAACCTATAATCATTCTTCTGTATGTAGATGATCTTCTCTTGACAGGTGTAGAAGGTCGAATTGAAGAATGTAAGAAGCAACTAGCAGCAGAATTTGACATGAAGGATCTTGGGCTGATGCATTACTATTTGGGACTAGAAGTCTGGCAAGGACCTAATGAAGTTTATTTGGGTCAAGGAAAGTACGTGATCGAGATACTGAAAAGGTTTGACATGATGGATTGCAAACCTATGACTACTCCGATGATCACAAACTTGAAGAGACTAAGGAGTTTTGAATCTAGCCCTATGGATCCTTCCAAGTATAGGCAACTCATTGGCTCATTGATGTACTTGGTGAATACTCGACCAAACATATGCTTTGTAGTAAATGTTCTCAATCAATTCCAAGTGGAGCTGAAGCATGATCATTGGGTAGCAGCAAAACATATTCTGAGATATCTGCAAGGAACCATCCACTACTGTCTAAAGTATGATAGAAGGAATGATGTCCAATTAATTGGATATACAGATTCTGATTGGGGAGGCAATGAGCAATATGGAAGGAGCACTACGAGAGGATGTTTTAGTTTGGGATCCTCCATGGTCTCATGGATGAGCAGAAAGCAAGACACAATCGCTTTGAGTAGTGTTGAAGTAGAATATGTTGCAGCCTGTAAAGTAAGCAAAGAAGAAGTATGATTGAGGAAGTTGCTATCCGATCTATTTGAAAGACCAATGAACCCTACAGTGATACTTCGTAATAACACCAGTTGTATATGTTTGTCTGAAGATCCAGTGTTTCATGGAAAGGCAAAGCATATAAACAACAAGTATCACTATATCCGAGAGCTAGTACAAAATGGTGTGTTGCAACTACAATACATCTCCACTGATGAGTAGGTAGTTGACATATTGACAAAATCACTTCCAAACAAGAAGCTTGTATATTTGAGGGGCAAGCTTGGTTTGGTCGATGTATCCTCCCTAATTGAGAGGAAGAAATAGACACTACATTCTTGTCTTCACTTGGGAAGAAAGAATGGAGGATTGGGTAACCATATGGCATTCGATACTCTTTGAGAATGTGGTAGGGCATTCAAGACAAGAGTAGTCGTGGACCGATATTCTTTGAGGACTAGCTATCCAAGATAAGAATATTCCAAAGGAAGGTCATACTCTGTGAACACCCAGGTGGAGTATGTACCTTAAGAGACAATGATTATGGTGTCTACGAATCATTGGTCTCGCCATCATTGTGCTCTGATCATGTGGATAGCGCTGTTATTCAAGGCCTTGTTATGTAACAATGTTGGTTGATATGATGCTAGACAGATGGGTTACCAATCCGACTCTTTTTATGACAGATTGAGAATGACCATGTACCTCTCTTATGAATACCTCCCTAGTTAAGAGGGAGTGTTGAAAAATCTGTAACTAGGTCTGGTCTTCCTAAGTATGAAATGTACTCTTGTAAATAATAAAATGAAAATAAATTATTATTGGAGCATGGATTTCATGCTCGAGTTCTTTTATTTTATAGGTCAAGCACCCATAAAGTGCTTCTAGGGTTTGTCTTAGGTTAAAGAGTCAATGTCATATATTGAAGACCCTATGGGCACATTGTATCTTGTAAAGAAAAAATTATTGTCTTTAAAGTGTCGAAATACCTCCAAGATCAAGTCAACCTAAGGAGCTATCAAGTCAGCCTACATGGAGAGCCACGTCTACCCTTGGAAGAGCCTATATATAAAGAGGAACTCGTCCTCCATTAGACTCACTCACTCATCTCATTCTATGCAAACAAGAAGAAGAAGAAGAGAGGTCGAAGAAGAAGGTACGAAGAGCAAGTCAAAGTAGTCGAAATGCTTAGGCTAGTTCTCTCTCTCTTGTGAAAGTCGAAGTTAGGGTTTCTGTGCTGGGACTATCTCTAGTGCGACCTTGAAGGAAAGGCAAGCAAAGGTCACTTAGGGCATCTCATTAGCCCTAAGTCTCAAGAAAAGGCAAGCGAAGGGAAGAGAAGGCTATACGAGGGAGATCGAAGTCTCGAAGAGGAGCAGCAACAGTTGCAACAGTTGTTGGGAGACAGAATTTCGGATCTATGATGGGAGGTCGAAGTCATTGCAGAAGGAGGCCGAGTTGATCTTGATCTTGGAGGGTATTTCTCTGAGTCACTAGTTCATGGTATTTGTCAATCGAAGACTCTACAAGAAGAGAAGAGATTGAAGGTTTTTCCCCTCAAGAGGAGGGGTTTTGGCCCTGGCTTGCATCCTATATACTGTGTCAATGCTCTTGTTGTTTTGGTAGTTGTTTGATGTATCTCACACTGTAATAATAAGGAACAAAGCTAATAAGGAAAAAGGTAACACAAACAGTTATCACGTTAAAAAGAATTAACATATTTACTGCCCTATTGAATCCTCAACACTTTGATGCCATAATAATAAAAAAGAAAACATACTAAAAACTGGAGCTTACACCCAATCCTAAACCACCACTATATCTATCTAATGCACCCTGTCCCCCCATTTATTTCACACCCTTCACCTAATCAATTGTGAGAATGCAAAGAAATTGGCAAGTCATCATTCTTATGCTGATTTGGAAAGTTTCTAGGGCAGCTTCAGAGTGTTGAATCGGAGAGTTTCTAGGGCAGCTTCAGAGTGTTGAATCGGAGAGTTTCTTGGGCTGATTGAAATGCTGAATTGGATAATTTCTTGGGCCATGTTTTGAAGTTGTTGTTCTGCTAATTTGGGCCTGTTGTTTCGCTGATTCAAATTCAAATTTAGATTATTTATTGAGCTTATTTGGAGCTGTTATTACACTAATTTGAAGCCTTCATTCGGAGTTTATGAATGTATATAAAACTCTTCCTAAAACCTACATTCTCTTTACAAAACCCACATTCTCTTTACAAAAAAATGTTTTTTTCCTAGAAGTTAAGATTCAAGAAAGGCTAACTTTTATTTACAGATTTGTTTTTGCTGGAAATGACTTCCAAAAACAGAAAGGACCCAGAATGCTATTTATTTCTTTCCTTTTGCAGCTGCATCAACCTCTGCGCATTTCCAACCCCCTCTTCTCGTAGGATGAGGATAACAGGGAACCAATACAAGCAACTAACAACAACCAACCTGGAGCGAACTCAATTGAATACTGTACTTGACAGTTATTATATATAACTATTTTATTAGAAACTGACTGATGATTACAATGGTTTGGAAGGGAGGGGTGGGCTAGCTTAAATACAGCCTTGGTGCCATAACATGAGGGGGCATGATCTTTTGATTGTACCCCTTCCTCAATTAAACATTAATACATATTAATTTTATACATAACATTGCCTTCCTCTCTAAAAAAATGCTTTGTCCTCAAAGCATAGGCAATGAAGGGTGTTGATGATGAAATGCTTCGGTCTCCCAAGAGGTTTCGGTTTCTTCTTCTGGTAGGTTAAATACTCCAGAAGACTTGGAATATGTAGATCTCCATTGAGATACAAAAATATATATTAAAATGTATGAATGAGAATGATGATACAAATGAGAGTGAAGGTATGCTTAAATAACTTGGGCAGGGGTCCCTTTATGAACAGTCATGTCCCATTTAGACATGCCTCTTCAACACTAATTACTAATTTACTAATCATTATTACAATTATCATTATATATATATATATAACATTGCCTTCCTCTTCAAAAAGCTTTGTCCCCAAAGCTTACTGACGAAAGGGCTTGGTCTCTTTTCCTGTTTCGAATATCTTCTCGTCTCAGTACTTTCATCTTCATTGATACTAGACGATATGATGCTCTGAGTGATGAGCAAAATTGTCGGATTGAGAATGGATCTGACCATCCTAGATTAATCTTTTGTGGAATTTTCCAATCACTGGAATTTTGTAATGAATTGTTATCATAGGATTGGTTTCTACAAACTTAAGTTTTCCTTGGAACATAAATCTGTTGTTTCTGTTTTGAATGATTCAAATATGTAGCCTGACTTAGTTGTCTGCTTCTGTGATTCAGATGTCGATAAGGAATTTTTCTAATTGGATTCCCATTTATCATGTGTGTCGCAGTTTCCTAATTTACTTAAGGTACTTTTGTTGTTGGGTTGACTACTGAATCGTCACTTGGAATTTCTATTGTTTGAACTGCAACTTCAGAATATGTTTTAACTTCTATTGGTTTCTCATCATCTTGTGTTGTAGCATTTACTAGATCAATATTCATTCTTTTTCTTCAACTTGGACTATTGTATCTGAAGATTTTGATGTTTCTTTTGCGATAAGTTCTTCAAATTTGTTTTGTAATGATTTCTTATCATTTTTAAGTTTTTTAATTTGATTCAGTAGATTTTGATTATGATTTCTGAGACATAAGAGTTCTTTGGTTTCTAATTCATCAACCTTATTTTCGATGTTTTGACTTTTAAGCTTCTCATCTTTTAGATCTCTAATTTGTTCTAATATCCTTTGATTCAAGTCTTTTAAGCGCAAATTTTCTTCTTCCTTCTCTGATAAATTCTCATTAAATTTCTTCTCAACACATTCCTTTTCTTCTTCTAATTTTTTCTTTCTTTCCTTAGACTTCTTGATTTTCGCAAGTAATTTTTGGCTATGGTCCCTTAGACGCAAAATTTCCCCAGCCCTTTCTGTCAATTTTTGTTCTAGTTTTGCAAGTTTTTCTTCTCGTTCTGTCATTTGCATCAATACATCATCTTAACATTCTTCCGCATTAAATAACTCCCCACATGTTGGACAACATATTCGCAATTTCTATGAATCCATGGATATTCAATGTATGTTATACAAAACGGACATTTAGTCCAAAATAATGATTGTTGTCTGCAACTCATCTTCTATTATTTTTTTGAACTCCTTTCTCTTTCTCTTTGTTATTTCCTTTTCTTCTTTTTTTTTGAATTTTATGTGATACCTTTTACACCCAATACCGTCGCCTATAATTCATTTATTTACCTATAATCAAGGTTGAAAATAAAAATCACGTTTAACACTGGACACAACAATTAAGGCATAACTCGTCGATTTTTATAGAACGAGGCAAGGTTTGGAACAAAATTTCATGGATTAATTAAATTGGCGACTATAAATTTTGCTATGAGAGGCCGTGTCGATAACTATGAATGATGGCAGCACTTTTCGAAAGCTATCTAACCAGTGATGCAAATGTCGAACAATAGTGATAGTAGCGAGGTAGCAACTAACTATAAGTGGCGGAAAATTTGGCAACAGCGGTGATGGGCTGCTATAGGTGGATGTAGCAAGGCAACGGTCGAAGTGCAAAACAGCGGTTGTGTTTGGGTCAACAGAAGAATAAATTAAAAAAAAAAACGCAACTGTGTGCGTCGGGGTTAAAGAGGAACGATGGCAAGGCTAGGTGTTTCGATGGCAAGCGAAAGCAATGTATGCATTGATGATTGTAGTCGGTGGATGTCGAAATGGTGGCTTCCATCGGAACGGTCTACTGAGGGTGGTCGTCTGAAGTGGCTAACAGTGACAATGGCACAACGGTGTGTTTGGGTAGGGCTGCCGACATGATTTCGTGCCCGCATCTGCAGACAGAAGGCTAAGTACAGCCGCCAAGTAAGTCGCTTCTCCTTTTTTTAATTATATAATTTTTCTTGAATTTCTTTTTAATAATAATTTTATTTTTATTTTTTTATGACTTTTTTTTATTTCATTTTTTTTAATATTGATCCTTTTATGTATGTTTTTCCTTTTTTTTGGAAGTATATATATTTTTTTATTTTTTTATTATATATATATTTCCTTTTTCTTTGGAAGTATATATATATATATATTTATTATATTATATATATATATATAAACCTTGTTTTATATATTTCTTTTTTTCTAATATTTTTTTTTCTTCCTTTTTTTTTAAATATATATCTTTGAAGTTTTTTTTGCATTTCTTTTTTTTTCTATTTTTTTAATTATATGGCCAAGGCCTAGTGAAACGGAGAAACTCCAAATTGGGTGTAGTAGAATGCTTCAATTGCACAACAATGTTGAGGAATTGTTGATGGTCAGGGACCCGATCAGACTAGTTCTCTATGCAGCAGTGGAGCAGCCAGAGAATCGAATGGCTCTGATACCAAATGAAATGAACAAAGTTCGTTCTTAAACTTAAATACTCCAGAAGACTTAGAATATGTGGATCTCCATTGAGATACAAGAATACATATTAAAAAGTATGAATGAGAATGATGATACAAATGAGAGTGAAGGTCTGCTTAAATACCCTAGGCAGGTGCCCCTTTATGAACGGTCATGTCCCATTTAGACATGCCTCTTCAGAAGAATATATATTAAAATGTCCCATTTAGACATGCCTCTAAACACTTATTGACAACTTTTGTTTGACCATCTATTTCAAGGTGGTAAGTTGAACTTATGTTGATGTAAGTTCCAATATGTTCGAAAAATTCCTTCCAGAAATTCCCTTTAAATTTGGCATCTCTGTCACTAATAATGACCTCGGGAAACCAACGTAATTTGTAGCCATTCTTCCAAAATATCACAGTGATTTGTTTTGTTGAGTTTGATTTCTTCATTTCTATTAAGTGTGCATACTTGGTGAATTTGTCGACTACTACGAGGATTTTGTCTTTTCCATCTGACACGAGTAGCACTTCGATGAAGTCCATTGATATTTCTTCCCATTTTTGTTGGGAATATTTAAGGGATGGAGTAGTTCACAGGTCAATGTTCTCATTTTTGTTTCTTTGGCATTGATCACACTCTGCTACATATTTTTTAATATAATTATTCATTCCTTTCCAGAAGAATTATTGGTGTGCATTATAGTAGGTCTTAAAGAAACCTACATGTCCTGCTGATAGTGAATCATGGGACTCCTTGACAACTTTGGACTTAAATTTGGAATTTGTGCTTAGGTAAATTCTTCCTTTGTACCAAAGAATATTGTTTTTCAATTCGAATTTTGAATTTTGAGCAGAATTATTGATTATAGCACATGTTTTTGGATCTTTTGCATACTCACTTCGAATTTCGTTAAGCCATTCTAGGACTACAACCGAAATTGCAAGCAATGACAACTCTTCATCTTTTCTAGACAAAGCATCTGCTACTACGTTGTCTTTCCCTTTCTTATGTAATATTTCCACGTCAAAGGCAGCAATTTTTTCGATCCATTTTTGTTGTTCTATAGAAAGTGTTTTCTGTTGGAGGAGGTGTTGAAGACTATTATGGTATGTTCGTATTAAAAACTTACTTCCCAAAAGATATTGTCTCCACTTGGCTAGCGCATGCATAATGGCGAGCATTTCCTTGTTGTATGTAGACTTTAGACATTCCCTTTTATTGAGCTTCCTGCTTTCAAATGTTATTGGATGGCCATCCTACATCAACATTGCTCCTATTCCAAAACCTGAAGCATCACATTCAATTACAAAAGGCCTTGAAAAGTCTAAAGTTAATAAACCAGGTGCATTGGACATAATTCCTTTAAGGCTTCAAAACATTTTTTTGCCTTATCATCCCATTGAATTGAGCTTTTCTTTAGAAGGTTTGTTAAAGGTGCGGTTACATGAACATAGTTTTGAATAAAACTTCAATAGTATCCAATCAACCCTAAGAACCCTCTTAATTTGGCGATGTTAATTTATTTGGGCCATTCTTTTATAGCCTTGATCTTATTAGCATCTACTTTTACTCCTTCCTTGGATATTGTGTGTCTGCGGTACTCTACTTCTTCCTTCCCAAAAGTGCATTTGGACATCTTTGCATAAAACTAATGTTCTTCTAATATAGTGAGAACTTGCTCCAGATGTTGTAGATGTTCCTTCCATGTTTTACTATAGACTAGAATATCATCAAAGAAAACTAGCACAAACTTCCTTAGATATGGTCGGAATACCTCATTCATGGTAGCCTGGAAGGTTGTTGGAGCATTAGTTAACCCAAAAGGCATTACCTTAAACTCATAATGACCTTCATGAGTTCGAAAGTTTGTCTTCACTATGTCTTCTAATCTTATTCTAATTTGGTAGTATCCGGATGCAAGTCCAATTTTGAAAAATACTTGGCTCCATGAAGTTCATCTAGCATTTCGTCTATAAAGGGAATAGGGAACTTGTTCTTTATCATTATTTTATTCAATCCTCTATAATTTATGCCTAGTCTAAATGATCCATCCTTCTTTCAGACTAGAACCACTGGAGCAACATAAGGGCTTCTACTTTTTGTGATGATACTGTTGTGGCCACAACCACCACCCTATTAAAACCTGCTCTGGTGGCAAATTTGAATGGGTCCCCTAGAAGTTTGATATTTCATTTCTTCAAATGATCTGTTTTTATCCCAGAGATTTTAACTCTCTATTGAATCAAATCTTCAACTTTTAAAACCCCCCCTGAATAAATCTTTGCGACATGATTCATTTATGACCCAGACTAACCCTTCATTCCTATCTTTCATCGGGACTTTTTTCAATCCTCATAAACCTTCATGGTGCTTTATGCCTACACATATAACCAACCCCCACTCTTTACTATGGTCGTATGTGGACTCAACCCACTAAACCTTCTATCACGCCTGTATTTCTATTATAACACTTTTGTAATAGAAATACTTTGCAAGCGTATTTAACTTATCTTTTTCGCGCTTTTTCGGTCTTTATACTTTTCTCGATGCCTGCCTTTATCGCTATCGCAATCTCTCAATTTCCGCGGTTACACTGCGCATTCCTCTTTTGCATCCGATAGGCGAGGACCTTCCAGACTTCAAATGCAATTAACCACGTCCATATCCTTTCAGGTCCGCCGTTACATCACTTATCGCAATCGCTTGTCCACTCCTCCATCGCAAATCGCAATCAACGGAACCCAACGTTTATACATAAAGCACGATGCGATATGGCGGACCCGCCAAGATTATTAAACGCAACACATATATTTTCGGGTCCAGCCAATCGCAATCGGCGGGACCAGGAGAGATGTTGCATGTGACTACCCACTGCGATGTGCGATTGCGACTTGATCGCATCGCAACCTTGGCTGAACTAGGGGCCGATTCTTTCACACTTGTTCCTTTTGATTTTATAAAAGTTTTATTGAGGGCAAGATTTGTGTTTTTAGGCATTTCTATCATATTTTCATAAGCATAGCTGATGTTGATTATTTCTGTAGGCGAGGACCAAGAGAAGGCAAGCGAGGTCGAAGAGCGGATGTGTAAGCATCAAGAATGGCTCCGGGTAAAAGATGCATAAGCGGATCCGAAGAATATATATATGCAAGTGTACTCTATTTAAGATTTGGCCTTAGGCGTTCACGGTCGGGTTTCCATGCATTACCTGTGTATTCCGAAAATGATGTTGTCCCGGGTTTCATCATGAGGAGATGACACGCAGTCATTCTCCTTTCCATCGGCATCCATTCATTCCCCCCAGGAAATAAAACGCTCCAGCGAATGTGACCACGACGTGTCAGCGGTCTCCCCAACCGTTCTACGTCTGTATATTTTGATTTGTATATTGAAAAGGGGAGGAAGGTGGAAAGTAGGGGGGAAGACGGAGGGTCAGTCTTTTTCTGCATAAATATTACCTCCAAAGATGGGAGGACTTTTTTTTGGTGGAAGAGGGGTCAATTTCATTATGCTAATAAAGAAGACTGTCTCGGTCAAGAAGAAGCCTTTTTCAGATTTATCTTCCTTTTTCTTTCATGTTTGGAATCAGGGTGTTGTGACTGGCATGAGGATATATATGTTTTATTTTTGCGCACAGTGATAACAAACAGCTTATGACTAGTCTTGGTTATTTGAATATAATTCGTTATCATGGTTAACTCATGAGAAGTCTCCAATTCGAAGCTATATCAAACATCAATTGCAAGTTTTATTTGTAGAAACAGGAATGTGTATTCTTGTATGAATAATTAGATTGCAATTAAGCTTAAATACAGCGTTGTTCATCGATGAACTTAGTAATTGATTCATTTGGACTTGGAATCTATATATGATGTTTAATCTCTTTTGATTATGCTCCTGCAGGATAGGTTAGAATAGTTAAGACTAACACAAGTAGGTAGAACTAGTATAGGTAGAGCTTAGTGCATATAGGTTAGTTGTTTCTTTTGTTGATTTAATTGAAGTCTTCATCCAAGAAGCAATCTTTCAACACCTATAACAGTTTACGGGATCCTTTAAAACCCGTTGGAATTAGCCACTCTAAACGAAAGCGGATCTAATTGGGGTCTGCGATCGGGTTGGTTCCCTTTGTTGGCACAACGAACATTCGACGTGACAACAGATACCACACTTTAAAATATCATGGACTAATCTTTCAATTTCAGCTTTTTGATGATGTAAATATCTATATGGCTTGATGTTAACAGGATTTGATCTTGATTTAACTTCAATTATGTGTTTAATTTCTCTTTTAGGTGGCATTTGTGGTGGAAAATCTTGTAACACCTTCTTGTGCTTTTGAATTAACTCTTGAACTTCAGGTGGTTCTTCGCAAACCAATTTTGAAGCCAACATTTCCATCTGATGACACTGCATTATATACATGGGTGTTCCATTTTTAATCAACTTCATCATCTAGTAGAATGATACAATTTGATTGAGGTGGTTGAAAACCATATAATTTATATTTTTGTCATTTCCATCTAAACTTTATAAATTGTTTTTGATGGTTGGCATAGTAAGTGCCTAAGGTTTGCATCTATTGGATACCTAGGACCACATCCACTCCTCCAAGCGATACAGTGTAGAATGGGGATTCTAGATTGTAGTCCTGAATCTGCAATTTGATCTTATGGCGTTTTCCTATTTTTTCGATTGTATTTCCATCTGCTACCATTACTTTAATATTAGGCACTGGATATGTGAAGATGTTGAACCTTTTCACAACATTTGAGTCCAAAAAATTGTGAGCGCTTCCTGTATCTATTAGAACCATTACATTGTTCTTTTTTATCTATCCTTTTAACTTTCATGTTTGAGGCTAAGATATTCCTGTCATCGCTGATAATGATACTTGCGAAATATTTTCGTTGTCCGACTCTAGGGAAGATTATTAAGAATAGTCAACCTCTTCTATGTTTGATTCTTCATTAGCTGAATCATTGGTTGCTTCACATTTATACAAGTTCTTGGTATCCTTTCCTTTAACACATTTGTGTCTAGAATCCCATTTTTCGCCACAACGTTTGCATTTACCCTCTTTCATCCTTTGCACCTCTATATTAGATTTTCCTCCTTCACGTAGTTGTGGTGGAACATACCTTGTATTCTCCATGTCAAATGTTTGGGGAAACTTTCGTCTTGAATATACTCTTTCATTTATTGGTAGTTGTATTCTTTCGAACTTCTCTTCTGCGGCTTTTGCTTTCTGCCTTGTTTCTTCTAGAGATGTGATGTCATGAAACCTAAGCTCACTCTGGAGATTTGGTTTTAGGTCCAGTGAGGTATGATTGAATAAGGCATTTTTCTAATATTCTAGGTACTCGTGTAGCTAAAGTTTCCCATTCTCTAGTATATGCGTCCACATCTTTTTGATGTAGCCTAGTGAGTGTTGTGAAGAACTCTTCTTCTTTGACACCTTGGAACCTTTTAAAGAAAGCATCTTTGAACTTCCTCCAACTAATAGCATGTGATGATTTCTTCCACCACATATACCAATTATATGCTTCGCCTTCCATTTGCATGGATGCATGCTTGATTCTTTCATCATGCTCGTCAATATTGTAAATCTCAAAATACTCCTTTGCCTTCTTTAACCAAGCTACACCATGTTTCTCGTTACTGTCAAATTTGGAAAGTTCGAGTTTTGCTCTACATTGATATGTGGCAACTGGTGGAGTGAAGATACTCCTCTTCTTTATTTAACCAAGCTACATTGTGTTTCTCATTACCGTCATATTTGGACAGTTCAAGTTTTGCTCTACATTGATATGTGGCAGCCGGTTCAGATCTACATATTTTGAAAATTCGGGTTACTATTTTGTGGATTGGGAATGGAAGATGGAAGTGGAGATTCAGGGATATGATGTGAATCCGATAGGTTGTGTTATCGGAACTGAACCGGTTCCGGAAAAATTGTCTGGTCTGACCAGTTTTGAGGCAAAATCGGTCTGAATTAGCCCTCCGTACCGGAAATGACTTGTTCAATACCAAATCGGCCGGTTTCGATGCAGAACCGGCCGGTTTAGTGACCCGTTCCGTCGGTCTGCATGGGCCCACAGTCGCGCCGCTTGGCTAGTAAAAAAAATTATTATTTTTTTTTAATTAGTTTCCCTATTTTCTAAACCTAAACTAAACCCCCCCCCAAGGTTATTTAAACACTCCCACCCCCTCTATTTTACTCACATTATTCATTCGAGTCTCTTGCAATTTTTGAGTTGAGTTCAGTGAGGAAAATTTAAAGAGTTCTTTGCAGGGTTGTTCTGATGGAGATTTTTTGCAGATTTGAAGAGTTGATTGGAGTCTTGGAGGGCTGTTGGGTTGGAAAATTTTTGAGCTACTTCGAAGATTTATTTTTTCCCAAAGATCTTTGGGTTTTCTTCAATGGCTTTTGCAGATGGTGGAAGAATTTTTTTTTTTTTATTTTGTTGACACTGCTACATAGCTGATTTTGGAGTTGATTTTCTCCAAAATATTTAGAGGGTAAATCAAGGAAATTTCTGCCATTTTTTTTGTTCTATTTTTCTCTAAAAATTAGTTATTTTTTTCTCATAAAAATTAAAAGCCCCAATATTTTTATGCAGATTTGTAGGGGCTACTCCAGAGCTGATTTTGGAGTATTTTGGAGCTTAAGTATTTTTGTCAACCATTAATGTTCTATTTTTCTTCAAAAATCCATTTTTTTCTTCCCTTAAAATTTTAAAACCCCATTTTTTTATGCAAAATTCAGAATTTCAGACTTGTAATTTTTTGTTGAAAAAAAATTGTGGCTGTTATTTTCTTCTATTTTTTTCTCAACAATTATTGTAATTTGCAGGGTTATTTTGAGAGATTTCGTTGGCAAATTTCTGAGAGAGATTTTGAAGTTGATTGAAGAGTTTATTTTCAGATTGGTTGGAGCTTCTTTTCTTCTCAAAATTTACATATATTTTCCAGGTATTTCATTGTTTCTACTCCTCTTTTATTTTCTCTAAAAAAAATGTCATAAAATTCTTAAAAAACATAGGGTTTTCTATGCAGATTTTTTTCTTCCCCATGGCCCCCAAAAACAAGAATGATCCAGCTTGGGTTCATTGTCATTTAAATGAACAAAGAGTAAAAGTTTGCAACTATTGTGGGAAAAAAGTTAAGGGTGGGGGGACACATAGAATCCAAGAACACCTAACACATTGGAGAGGGCAAGTAAAACCTTGTGAAAATATTTATGATGATCTTAAAGCAGAGATGTAAAGTTTAATTGAAGCCTACAATGAAGAGAAGGGGAAAAACAAAGACTTAAAAAAGATATAGCCAAAAGTCAAAAGGATGATGTTATGCTTAGTGACATTGATTTTGAAGAATATGTGCCCAGTTTTGAAGATTCCTCTAGTTTCCTTGCTAAAGTTGGAGAGGGCAGTTCAAGTGGTTTAAACTTGAAGAGGACAGCAACTCGTAAAGGGATTGACTCCTCCTTTGTACCCCGCACCACCCCTGATTCACAACCAACCCTTGATGCTAAATGGAAGAAAATAGAGGAGGTTGCATATGAATGCATTGCTATATGGTGGTATGATGCAGACATACCTTTTAATGCAACTAATTCTACATATTATCAGCCCATGATTGATGCTATAGCTTCATGTGAAGCAGACTTCAAAGGCCCTAGCTTTCATGATATCAGGGGGCCACTTTTACAAAATGACGTCCAAAGAATAGAAGAGTATCTTGCAGAGTTCAAGCAATCATGGACAAAAACAAGATGCACAATTATGTCTGAGGGATGGACTCATGGTAAATCTCGCACCATACTAAATTTCTTAATTTCTTGTCCAAAAGGTACTATGTTTCTCAAATCTATTGATGCATCTGATCGGGTGAAGGATGCACAATTGCTATTTCATCTTTTGGATGAAGTAGTTATGGAAGTAATGGCTGAAAATGTTGTACAAGTTATCACAGATAATGTCTCTAACTATGTTGCAGCAGGAAAGATGTTGGAGGAAAAACACCCCACCATTTGGTGGTCTCCATGTGCAGCCCATTGTTTGGACCTCATGCTTGAGGATATTGGCAAAATTGAGTGGGTGAAGAAGTGTGTGGAAGATGCAAAATCCATAACCAGGTACATCTACAACCACTCATGGGTTTTGAACCTTATGAGAAAGCATACAAGGGGTAAAGAGCTTGTTTGATCAGCAATCACACGATTTGCAACCAACTTCCTTTCGTTGCAATCCCTTGTTTAACAAAAAGCAAACTTGAGGAAGATGTTTTCATGTGATGAATGGAATTCATCTCAGTGGAGCAAAAAGGCAGAAGGGAAACAGATGGTTGACCAAGTATTTGACAAAAGATTTTGGTGAAAGGCAGAGGAGATTGTGCTATTTAGTGAGCCTCTTGTAAGAGTTTTGCAGATGGTGGATAGTGATAAATTTGCTATGGGTTTTGTTTATGAGGCCATTGATCAGGCCAAGGAACAAATAAAGACAGCATATGGGGATAAAAGACAAAAGTACATTCCTCTATGGAAAATCAATGGCTACTACTTAAATCCACGGTATGTAATTTTGGATTTCAATTCTCATTGCTTATAAGTTATAAGTTTTAACTTTTCGCTTTTAGTTTTGTTGACTTGATGAATATGTTTTTGTTTTCTAAATTTTGAAGGTACCATTACAATACAAATTTTGATGTTGGTGAGGAGGTTTTAGGGGGATTGTATAAATGCATTGAGCGCATGGTCTTGGATTCCAATACTCGAGATCAAATTCATAACAAGCTCTTGAATTTTAGTGAGAATCTTGGTACCTTTGGAATTTCTATGGCTATAAGAAATAGAGCAAAGAGTCCCCTAGGTAAAAACTATTAAAATTTGCAAATTCTTATATTAATAATTTACTCATTTGATTTCAATTTGAATTTTGCAATTGTTGAGTCTAAGTTTCAACTTTCAAATTCATTTTCTAATACTTTTTTTTCTTCCACCCTTTTTGCAGCCTATTGGTGGCAACAATTTGGTAGTGAATGTCCTCAATTGCAAAAATTTGCAATTAGAATTTTGAGCCAGACATGTAGTGCTTCAGGGTGTGAGTAGAATTGAAGTGTGTTTGAGCATATACACACTAAGAAGAGGAAATGTTTGGAACAAAAGTGGTTGCATGACATGGTTTTTGTTCAATACAACCTTAGGTTGAGGCGCAATCAATTGCTGAATAAAACCCCTGAAACAAGCAACATTATCTTAGGTGACTTTGATCCAACATCAGAATGGGTTGTGGAGAGTCAAGCACCAACATTTGACAATGAAGACCTTTTTCGATTGGGCTTGGACCCACCTCCATGGGATGCAAAGGCAAATATGTTAGAAGCACCAATAGCAGCTTCAGGGCTAGGGAATCAATCCATCCCATTGCAGATTTGGATGCTACTCATTCTTCAGATGAGGATGAGGAGGATGATGATTGATTATTTGATCCTTGATTTGCTATAGTTGTAGCTTGTAGTATTGTAGGTTGTAGTATAATACTATGATCTAGCATGTTATTTTGGACTATAAAGGCTTTTTAGAGCCTGCTTCTTGATGTTTGTAACATTTTTGGTTCAGCGATGTTTTGCAGTAAGTGTTATTTTGGTTATATGCACTATTACTTGCTATATAAATGAGAACTTTTGCATAATTGTGTATAAATGGTTTGGATTCATAATGGATGTAAATGAATATATCTGTTTTTCCTTTAAAATATGAATATTTTACGTGTTTAGGTAAATTGGTTTTTTTCTGGTTCCAACCGGTTCCCGGTCCACAAGGTTTTTCGGTTCGATGATCGATTCGGTTCCGATAACGTTGATTTGAAGAATCTGGTTGTTGAGTAACTTCATTATTTTGATTTTGTAGATCAACTATAATATCCAATGTTTGATGAATCAAAGTCAGCATCCCCATTTCTTGAGTGTGATTCTGAGCAACCTTATTTGAAAGGATTGTGTGGTCCCTCCAAAGGTCATCATAATCTTGTTGGAGCTAGTTCTTTATACACTCGATTGTATCACATAGCTTCTTAATGTCCTCAACATCTCTGGTGACCTTATTCTCAAATTCTATCAATTTTTTTACTAAAGTCACTCATCGACATGGACGACATTGATCAAGCATATAGCAACCCAGCATAACTCATTTCCTTAACTTGAACCCAATTTGTTTTTAAATATATATATATATATATACACACACACACACACAACAACATATTGATTTGTATAACTATATATATTTATTAATGAGTTATAAGGGTATATAATTTGACCACCACGAAGATCACAAATAGACTGTGCGATGACCACACGAAAAGACATGACGGCCTATCAGATGAATAACGACAAAGCGGCTAGATGTCACGGTTGTCAGTGGCACAGGGGTCGGAATACAGGACTATGATGTTGCAGACAAGAGATAACGTGAGTGATCAACAGGCTTACGGAAGCAGAGGCGGAGTTGAACAACGTGGAGAACACGAAAGGGATGGTGGTTGACAGCTATGAGATAGCGGTCACACGGGACGAGACAGTTGAGAGGGGATGTGAATGGAAAGGGATGATGGCAAATATGCAATCACGATTTTTGGAAGATACACGATAGAGGGCGGGAATATACGACGGTGGAAAGATATATGGTACCAAGAGGGAATAGGAACAGGGCGCGGAAGGGCAGTGGAGGAAACAAAATGACAGAAATGGAGAAACAAGTAGACAGGAAGTGCAAGAATGAATATGGTGCTGGCCTGGTTGCAGTGACGGTAGTCGATTGCAGGGAGCACAGGGTGTTGGTGCTGGCCTGGTTGCAGTGACGGTAGTCGATTGCAGGGAGGAATCTCTTGAGGACCGAAGGCTCTAATACCAGATGGAGCGAACTCAATTGAATATTGTAGTTGACAATTATTATATAAAAATATTTTATTAGAAACTGAATGTTGATTACAATGGCTGGGGGGGCTGGCTTAAATACAACTTTGGTGCCTTTACATGAGGGCGCATGATATTTTGATCGTGCCCCTTCCTACATTAAACATTAATACATATTAATTTTATACATAACACAACCCAAAATAAAGGACAATGGAGAAGGGATAGATGGAAAATGTTTTAAGCATAGAAAGGTGTGGACATACTACCTCTATTTAGGCCTCTTATTTGTGCCCCTCCAGGCCAGTGAAAGAAATGCCCAATGATGGTTACATTGGACTAGAAGGAAAAGATTACCACCAAGGTGAAATGAGGAAATAAGTATAACTTCCAAGCATCATTATCCATTATCTGACTTCAACCCATGATCCTTACATAGATGCCTAAGACATTAAATGTAAGCACTTCGTATGAAACAACAGGTAATGTACATCAGTACATCATGGTCACTGACCTACCTTCATCAAATGAGTATGTTGATCAAGTGAATAAGTTGACCACTAATCACTAATAAACATCTGCGAGGCTACCATCTGAGGATTATGTGAGGTTGTTAACTGGAAATCTGCGACATGGGAAAAAAAATTTCTACTATGGTTACCCTATGTATATACATGGGTAATGTAGAATTTTCTACAATATTGCAACATAAAAATTGATCTTATGATCTGATAAATACTTTCCAATGACTTTCAATCAAGTTATCTCATGTCACATATATCATTAAGCAATTACACACAAAAAATCTCAACAATAATGCAATAAAACAATAGAGTCATAAAGAGACAACCAAGCACAATAGAGACAACAAATTTACCCTAGGAAAACCAACCTTGGGAAAATTGTAGCAATTTTTCTTCTAAGGAGAAATTGTTCTTCAACAATATTTATAATTCCAAGAGAACTCTGGAAATCTATGACACAAACCAAGTCCAAGATACTAGTCAAACCTGTCAAATACCAGCGAGTCAACACTGGTCAAACCTCCAAAGATCAAATAAATTAGTGTTGGTCGACACTAGTCAATAGTCTAAAATCTCAGCCTCAAGTCAACTCGGTCCTGTGGTTAACTGTGGCCCAAATTTGCAGTCAAAGTCTCCTTTTGCAGTCGAACTTGCCTCTTTTTTAACGGTCAAATTCAGTGAAATTCTTAATCAAACATAACTGATTCTTGGTCAAATAGAGTAGGTCAAACTCGGTCAAATGCAATTTTCTATGCTTTAGTCAAACTTCAAATTTCCTTTTCTTGACTTCAAATGTGTGGATAAAAAATAGAAGAGATGTGTATGATGTTTAAATCGGTCAACGTAGAGGAGTCTTATGTGAATTTATATTAGCCAAATAGGTGCCCTTGTGACTGAAAGTCACACCCCTTCATGGTGGGGCCGACTTGACCATTTGGGGCCTACATGAAGCCCAAAAATACATCATTTTCATTTTCATTTCTACAATTTTCCTTGGCCAACTTGGGGGGGCTTTTGGCATGCGGGAGGTATTCCTTGCAATAGATTTCCCTTGCTGAAATTTCTCCTTCCTTAAGAAAAGTTCATGAGTTAGCCAAATTGATACATGTATATATATAACTCCATAATGGAGTGGGCAATGTAACTCCTCATAAATCCAAGGTTGGCCAAAGTCCTTAGGCAAATGTATCAATTTACTCTGGTCATGACCTAGCCAAGGTATCCAAATTTTTCTAGCTTCTTGGGAGAGAATTGCATTTGGACCATTCACATTTTCTGGTCAAAGTCCTTTATGACCTAACCAAGTGCTTTTGACAGCCTAGTCCCTCTGGCATTAAAGGTGAATTACATCTATCTCCTTCGATCACCATAGCCAAGTCCTTCTAGCTTCTAAGGGGAAGATTTGTCTAATCCTATAATTTCACTAGGACATTCACCTCTGGTCGACCTAGCCAAGTTCTTCTAGCTTTTGATGTGAATGTATCCTATAATTGCCTCGGTAAATGCCTTAGGTCATTCACCTTTCTGATCAAAGTCCTTTATAACCTAGCCAAGCCCTTTTGGCTTCAAAGGTGAATGTATTCATCTGCTCTTGGTCAAAGTCCTTTATGACCTAGCCAAAGTCCTATATGGCTTCAAGAGATGATCTACTCATTTGTGGATATGTACTAGAGTTGTATTGCTCCTTTATGCATCATGTCTCGAATGAAGTGACCCGACCATGTCCTTTAGGCCTTTGAAGCCTCATTGATTCATGACGTGTTATATTCATGCGAAGACTCACTTCACCTTATGAGACATATCTTAGACCACATCCAATTGTACAACAAATATACCACATGCTTTGTTGTCATCCACTATATATGCCTCGACTCAACCATAAAATGGTTTAGGGTGTTCACTACAAAGTGAATATCTGGCCTAGTGTTAACCAGGTCTTCACGAATCTAAACAACTGCTTGTACATTGTCGAATTCACCAAATCTGAATCTCCAATCCCAAGAAATACTGTATCTGCCAAAATCCTTCATTTCAATCTCCGAGGCCAACTCCCTCTAACATTGAAGCAAGTCTTCATGTGGTAGTCATAGTTGCTTCATCTATCACGTAAGCAAGTCCTTATGTTGTAGCTACTCCCTTTTCCATGTAAGCAAGTCCTTTTGCTATAGTTTCTCCCTTTATCGCGTAAGCAAGTCCTTTTGTTGTAGCTACTCCCTTTGTCATGTAAGCAAGTCCTTTTGTTGTAGTTGCGGCCTTTGTCACGTAAGCAAGTCATTTTGTTGCAATTGCTCCCTTTATCATGTAAGAAAGTCCTTCTGCTACGTTCCCCTAAGGGAAGGCACACTACTCCTAACGACCTTTTGTCTCTAAGCATCTTGTTTGAAAATCCCATAACATCCTCTTGGAAGGCTACTCCTTCCACTTGTCTGACTGTCAGTTCCCTGGAAACTCTTACTATTGTCAAACACGATCCTAGATGTTTAATTTGTACAATTTCTTCTAAACATTCTTAAGAATATGTCCATCTATGACAGGTGCAAAAATATTCTCATAGTCCACTCCCCCTTACTAGGCAAACCCTATTGTCACAACCTTGCCTTGTACTTCCAAATGTTGCCACCTATGTAATGGCAGTCTTCTTGATTTTTTTGTGAACCTCATTCAGGAGCTCATCGAAAAGAAAATTCAAAATGAAAGTAAGAAAAAAATATCAAATGTCATACAAAAAATGAAAGGATAAGAGGCTGACTAAATAATAATAATAAAGGAAGAGAAAAAAATATGTATTTTTTAATTAAAAAGAAATAGTTGAGAATTGAAGAGATTTGTCAATTTCTTGACAGATCTAGAGGAAAAAATCATTTGACTTTTTCTAAGGTGGTTGTTCATCCTCATCATTTTCAACGTTGGTTGTTGATGCTTGCTCCCTTTCCTTCATTTTATTTCAGGGCAATTGGATGCATAGTGTCCAAAAATTTGACAAGTGAGACACTTCACTTTTGACATGTCCTTCTTCTTCTTATCTTCAGCGTGAGCATGTCTTCTACCTGAATTCTTCTTACTAAATTTTCCAAAGTCCCTTCTTCCCTTTCCTTTTCCAATATGAGCTACAAGCGCTTGTGTTTCTCATTGTGTGGAGTTTGTGAGTTATTTTTGGATGATAATCTTGACTCTTCTTGAACACAATTACTCCATAGCTCATCAAATGTGGATGGTTTTGATCGTGCACAGATTCCTTGAATACATGGCTCCCATGAGGGAGGATCCATTGAGAGTAATTGAAATAAGTTGTGGATATTCAATGTGTTAATTTTTGGTATGTTCTATGCTAGAGCAATTTATTTCAATTTCTTTTCCATATTAGCAATCACATCAGCGTAAAGTAAATTGCAGATAGAACATAAATATAAATCGCAAAAGACAAGCTAAGACAAGAGGACACAATATGTGGTGCTAACCAGGGACAAACCTGGATGTGGGGAAACCCTTGATCAATTCTTCTTTTATGTTCTTCATAGTTCAACAGAGAGAGAGATAGTACATTTACAATAGAAGTCAACATTTTGACTTTTGATATCGCATGAAATCAGTTGAAGACATATTGCTCCAAGTGATTCTCTAAGGTGACTCCTTCACCTATCATAGTGTTGCCTTTCATCTACTCGTCATTATGCAACCCATTATGCTGCGTCTTCCATTCCTCATGCTGCCCATTATGTTGCATCTTCTCATTATACTAAGATTATCTAACATGAGATTAGGACCATATCTCTGCTTCCATTGAGATAGTAACCGAGTTTATAATTACATGGAGAGCTGAAGTGGTTATGTATAGCATCGAGACACATAAACATATGCCAAGACTATTAGATAACAAGTCCGAATATTCTTCGTTGTAATACCAAGATCATCTTTATGGCATGACTGTCTTACTGTTCCATCTCCATCTGAAGTTCTATAGCTACAGGAGTATGATGTCAAGACTGCTCTTATTCATGCGAGATTAGCCCAACACTGGAATGTCGAGATTGTCTATACGCTCCAGTTATCCGAGGTTAAATTCATAACTCCATGAATACTTATTGGAACCTGATGATCTTTAAATCAATCCTACACCTCTCAATGAGAGGGATCCAATAAAAATATCAGCTGCCATAAATAAGATGACCCACATGGAGTTTGGCCCTAGTTGCCAATTTTAACACTCCCTCTCAACTAGGGAGAACTCCATCCGCTGATCCATATGTCCGACTGTACTATCTCTGCCATCAGTGCCTTGCACTGCTCTGCTAGCTCTACTCAGCTCTGCTAGCTCTACTTTGTTCAGCTCTGCTCAGCTCTGCTAGCTCTGCTCAGCTATGCTAGCTCTGCTCTGCTCAGCTCAGCTCTGTTAGCTCTGCTCAACTCTATTGGCTCTGTTGGCTCTGCTAAACCATGAAGAAGAAGAATTGATCGAGAATATGTCATACCATTCTCCACTGAACCGAAGTCGGTCTCAGAGTGTGTACCACTGGTCCCAGACCAGTCCTCAACCGACCTGAAGTCAGTGTCATAGTGGGTACAACTCCTACAACTGGTCCCAGACCAAACCTCTACTGACTCGAAGTCAGTCTCAGAGTATGTACCACTGGTCCTAGACCAGTCCTCTACTGACCCGAAGTCAGTGTCATAGTGGGTACAACTCCTACCACTGGTCCCAGACCAGTATCATTCATCCCAAATCAATGAAAGTCATCCTAGCATAGGGAGTACGGTAGATACAACGATGCGTCGATCGGTACTACTATGGTCCCTATCCTCATTTCCCTGCTCATTGATTAGATGAGAGGTACTTCCCATGAGTCCCGGATTACATGGGTAGGATGCCTCAACAAGAGAACTAATCATCCTATCCACAGGAGCGAATCATCATGTCGAGAGCGAATCATCATGTCACACATCATAGCGAGAGCGAATCATCGAGATCGAACATCGCGAGATGATCTTGTCCCACAAGAGAGTGAATCATCTTGTCAACAGGAGATCGAATCATCCTATCCACAGGAGAGCGAATCATCTTGTCCCACAAGAGAGCGAATCATCTTGTCCATAGGAGAACAAATCATCCTGTCCCACAAGAGCGCGAATCATCCTGTCCACAGGAGAGCGAATCATCCTATCCTCAATCACCATGGAGAACACATCATCCAGACCTCACAGGAGAACTAATCATCTTGCTACACAATTGTCATGGAGAACACATCATCCAGACCTCACAGGAGAACTAATCATCCTGCTACACAATCGTCATGCAGAACACATCATCTAGAATATCGAAGCAGATCTCCCAAGGAGAAAGAGCGCTCGGAAGTGCTCTTACGGTCCACCACACTGCCTGCCCATTCAGCATTCGAATAATCATGCAGTGTCATATTTCCAACAATGCATCTCAATCCATGAGAGATTGTGCCCCGAAGATATCTGAAAAGATTCTTAGCACTAATCCAGTGAGGCTCAACCAAATATGAGCTCACCATACTAACTGCAAAACATATGTCCGGACGGAAGTTCACCGAAAACATCAACGCGAATGAGTTTATGAAAATCAGAGGCATTTCCCAAATCTGGTCCGACATCGCTACCATATAACTTCTGAAGGTTAAGATTCTCGAGGTAGTCACAGGCTTGCAATTTATCATTCCACATCCGGAATCCAACTCCCTCTTACTTCTGCAAATGAGAGGATCTGCACCTGTCAGAAATAGGTCGTCCTCATAAGGTGTTGGTATGAGAGGTCTATCATCCACAACCTTCGGATGGTTTGGATCGGTTTCACTCCTAGTGAATCTCAATCTTAATCAAACAGCGATCGATCCTCTCATATTACGCACAGGGTGTTTTACTTCAAGCCATAGAGGGCTTTCTTCCACCAGCATATGTGATATTCCTGATTATCAATTTCAAACCCCTCGAGTTGTTCCACACCTATGGACCTGCTACATGAGGGGAATGGTCCCCTTGTAATATTTTCCTTCGGTACATCTCAGACATGTACTTTCATGCTCTTTTTGAATTCAGACTTCCCTATCACCATCTGACTTACAGACCTCCGGTGCTATGTGTCAATGGACATGGTCCCCAGTGCACTTCCTGTAACTTAATTCAACCCTGAACTCAAAAATATTTTTGAAAATTCTATTTTCAAACGCATACCTTTCCATCGATGAGTGCCACCTTAAAACCTTCGACTTCCATTCTTGAAATCGACACCAAGTTCTTCTTGCGATCAGGTACATAAAAGAGATTCTGAAAATGAATCGAGTTACCCTCATTCAATTGAGAGGTAACATTCCCTACACTCTTTTTGGGATAGGTGGCATCGGTTCCAAGTATAATCCCACGATTGTTTCTGTCTCTACCAAGTTAGAGAGTGCATCCTTCTATCCGATGAAGTGCCTTGAAGCACTACAATCTATAAGCCAGATTCCCAAAGAATCTGAAGGAGAGGGCCAATACAAGATAACGCAGCCAATACAAGATAACGCTTCTTTATCTTATTAGAAACAACATTTGATTCTTCATACCTGGGGTTCCTTGCTTTCTATGAAGAGTCGGCCATTTCCTTGATGACCTACATTACCTGACATTCCTTTGATCATTGTAGATGTCCCTGAAATGATTGTTATCTTCATCAAGAGATGTGTCTTTGTCATTAGGACACTCCTTCGCATAATGGCCGAACTTATTACAACCAAGGCATCTGCCTGTCCTTCCATCCTTAGATCCGAACTTCCCAATGAAGTGATCTTTAGATGGGCCATCAGAAACTTCCGCTACGTCATTCTGATAATATGCTCTGCTTCGACTTCACCCTTGGAGATCTTAGAAGAGAGATGTGGAACCCATTGATCCTTTTGTCCTGTCCCAACTGTCTTCGGTGATTTCTCTTTCACTCTTGCTTGGGCATTGTCTTCACCTCAGCTTTAATACCATGTTAATTTTTAGTATGTTCTATACTAGAGCAATTTATTTCAATTTCTTTTCCATATTAGCAATCACATCAGCATAAAGTAAACTGCAGATAGAACATAAATATAAATCGCAGAAGACAAGCCAAGACAAGAGGACACAAGATGTGGCGCTAGCCAAGGACAAACCCCAATGTGGGGAAACCCTTGATCAATTCTTCTTTTATGTTCTTCAAAGTTCAGCAGAGAGAGAGATAGTACATTTACAATAGAAGTCAACATTTTGACTTTTGATATCGCATGAGATCAGTTGAAGACATATTGCTTCCACTGATTCTCTAAGGTGACTCCTTCACCTATCATAGTGTTGCCTTTCGTCCATATGCTGCACATAACCGTGTGACACCATGCAGAACTGTCACAGTGTTGATCCTTAATGACTGAGTTGCTCTCATCTACTCTTGTCATTATGCAGCCCATTATGCTGCATCTTCCATCATCATGCTGCCCATTATGCTGCATCTTCTCATTATACTGAGATTATCTAACATGAGATTAGGACCATATCTTTGCTTCCATTGAGATAGTAACCAAGTTTATTATTACACGGAGAGCTGAAGTGGTTATGTATAGCATCGAGACACATAAACATATGCCGAGACTATTAGATAACAGGTCTGAATATCCTTCGCTGTAATACCGAGATCATCTTTATGGCATGACTGTCTTATTGTTCCATCTCCATCCAAAGTTTTGTAGCTACAGGAGTATGATGTCAAGACTGCTCTTATTCATGCGAGATTGGCCCAACACTGGAATGCTGAGATTGTATATACGCTTCAGTTATCTGAGGTTAAATTCATAACTCCATGAATACTTATCGGAATCGGATGATCTTTAGATCAATCCAACACCTCTCAATGAGAGGGATCCAATAAAAATATCAGCTGCCATAAATAAGATGACCCACATGGAGTTTGGCCCTAGTTGCCAATTTTAACACAATGGTGTCTCTAATGGCTACAAGCTCGTCTCTGACTCATGAGATATTCATCACATATGAGACAACGGAATTTGATTTAGTCATTGTGACATTATGAAGACAATTTTTCAATGCTAACTTCTTGTTGGTATTGCTACTTGCATACAATTTTACCAGAGCATCATATATTGCCTTGGCAATCTTTAATCTAGCTGTATGAGAAATCAAGTGATCTTTTATGGAATCCACCAAGATTCTTTTGGCCTTAGTTTTATTCTTATTATATTTGGCTTTCTCTTCCACTCCCTCTGGCTTTGGAATGGCTTTCTCCACATGATCCTGAAGTTTATTCTCTTCCCAAATAAGTAGTATACTGGTATTCCAAGATCAGAAATTGATGGAACCATCCAACCTGTCTTTAACTCTATGATTTGGTGCCATTTTAGGCAAGAAATCCAAAAACCAATTAAGTTGCTTAAACACGTGTCTCTAAGTTTGACTTCAAAGGCTGCTCTTTCAACAAAGCTCTAATACAGTGTTGAATTTTCTATGATAATGCATAGTAGAAACTGATCATTTGATCTGATAATTACTTTCCAATGATTTTCAATCAAGTTATATTATGTCGCATATATCATTAAGCAATTACATACAAAAAATCTCAACAATACTGCAATGAAAACAGTAGGATCATAAACAGCCAGCCAAGCACAATAGAGACAACAAATTTTCCCTAGGAAAAACCCAACAACTTTTCTTCTAAGGAGAAATTGTTCTTCAGCAATATTTACAATTCCAAGAGAATTATAGAAATTTGTGCCACAAATCCAATTCCAAGATACCAATCAAACTTGGTCAAATACCAGCTAGTCAAAGTTAGTCAAGCCTCCAAAAATTAGAGAAATTAGTGTTGTTCAACACTGGTCAACAGTCTAAAATCTCAGCTTGAGGTAAGCTCAATCCTATGCTCAAAGGGTCTACGATCAACTTTGGTTGACTGTGGCCCAAATCTACAGTCAAAGACTCCTTCTGCAGTCAAACTTGCCTCTTTCTCAGCGGTGAAATTCAGCCAAATTCTCAATCAAACAAAGTAGGTCAAACTCTGTCAAATGTAGTCTTCTATGCTTCAATCAAACTTCATATTTCCTTCTCTTGACTTCGCATGTGTGGATCAAAAATAGAAGAGATGTGTGTGATGTCCCAATTCGTCAAAGTGGAGGATTCTTAAATGAATTTATATTAGCCAAATGGGTGCCATTTTGACCAAAAGTCACCCCTTCATGGTGGGGCCAACTTGACCATTTGGGGCTTACATGAAGCATGAAAATACATCATTTTAATTTTTATTTCCATAATTTTCTTTAGAAGACTTGTTGTAGGGGGGACTTTTGGCATGCAGGAATACCTCTCGATGCTACACAAAAAGTCAACAGGTAACAGTACCAAAAGTTTGAATCTTTTGTGTTGAGATTGGGATATATTACATCCAAATCAAATCATTGTGTATTATAAAAAAGATGGTGATCATTTCCTTGTTATCATTTTATATGTTGATGATATGTTATTTTTTATAACAATAAGAATGTGAATCCTTATTTGATATCTCAACTTTCAGCACAATTTGCTCTAGAAGACTTGGGGGCTAAAAATTTATCTCAGGGATGGAGATTGGGAGAGATAGAACAAAAAGAAAGCTTTGGTTGTGATAGAGTTAATATGTAATCTCTATGCTATAGTGTTTTCACATGACAGACTGCAAGCCATTAACTATTCTGATTCTATGGGAACTAAGCTTTCAGTTGAGTAGTTTCCTACACCACAAAAATGAAGGATATGCTTTATGTTCCTTATGCTAGTGCAATTGTAGTTTGATGTTTGCAATGGTTTGTAGTAGGTAAACCCTGTTCTACAGTGTTTTCGCATGGCAGATTGCAATCCATTAACTGTGCCAATTCTATGGGAACTAAGCTTTCAGTTGAGTAGTGTCCTACAACACCCACAAAGATGGAGGATGTTGAAGTTTGTAGCTCGGGCAAATACTTCTGCACAAGCCTTGTGTCTAGGCGTGCAGAAGTGGCACACATTTCACCTTACATTACTTGCTAATGTAACTTAGCCTAAGTTTAACTTAGGAAAAAGCACATAATTATATGTTGGCTTATTGAGCTAAAATAAAAACTTAAAGTAAATTATTTACTTCAGTGATTAAGTTTTCATCTTAGCCGTCAATCTCAAGTGGGGTGAGATCTAATCTCGGGCGTCCATCACTTTGAGATTAGGGTTAGGGTTAGGATTAGGGCTTTGGCTCATCTCGTGTGTTGTTGTGTCTCATCTCCTCACCTTAGCCTTGGATAAGGCTAAGGTGAGGAGATGAGACACAACAACAGAATAAGACTGAGAAAGGCTTCTCAGTGACCATGTTTTGGGCCTAAGAGAATGCAGTGAGAGTTTGGTGATCAATTTTGTATTTTCTGAGTTGGGCCATTATCCGAAGACGGGAGCACAAGTAAGTTCCATGATTAATTTATTAATGAAGAACTGTTGATTGGGCAGAAATATGTTTATATGTATGTGATTCAGATCGAGTAATTTTTGCTTCCACTAAATATTTTCGTTAGGAACATAATAGTGTATTTGTTCAGTTAATAACCATTGAGAACCAAATATCCGATGTTGGGTTTGGGAAATCCTAACATGGTATTAGAGCCTCGACTCTAAGTCGATCTCATTCTTATAGGTGTTGGGTTTGAGTCAGATCGCCGAAGTTGGGTTAGCTAGGATCATATAAAAAATAAATAATAAATAAATAAATATATATATATATATATATATATATATATATGTATATAATTTAGGGCATAGTTTTCAAAACCGTTTTAAAAAACCAGTTACCGGTCTAACCGGTCGGTTAGCAAGGCCGCCGGTCTCGGCCAAAAAACCCGGTTGGAAGGCCCCCTTCGCCCAGTTTTTGCCCTAACCGGTGAAAAACCGGCCGGTTTGTATCAAACCGGCCGGTTCCGTCCTAAACCGACCGGTTTTAGGCATGCTCTTCAAACGAAACAGTTTGTACTTTGAAGTTTGAACTCAGTAACAGCTAACGCCTTTTTCTGCTTTGGTAGAGAAGCTTCCGCTGCTTGAAGTAACAGGTTCGCAGCTGAAATCCCTTGACTTGAACGTTCATTGATATCACACCCCAGTGATCCTATCTTTGTGCTTGAGTTATGATTTTGTATTTATGACCACACTATGATTAATGACACTGTCAAAAAGCCACAAGATGAAACAGATTCATGCAACCAACTTCTTGAACAATGGATACCAAAGTTCTGTTAAAATTGGCCAAGGCGATTTAAGATTCAGGAACCTCCCAGTGATTTAATTAGAAAAACAGCCAACTTCCAAGGTTTTGCAGCAAGAATTTCACAAAATTGCCTTTTATAGGAACTCCCATGCACAAACTTGAGTTTCAGATTACATTTCAGTTGGTTTTTATAAGACTGATAAGAAATTGCACAGAAAGCTTTTCTGATTAGGTCAATTGCCAATCTTGGAAATCATCAAAAACAACCATTTATGTAGATATGTGATGTAAGCTCAACAGTTCAATTTTGAAATAAAACACCCCATGTGACTCCATATTCCTTTGGAATGTCCTCCCTCAAGCATTCTCACCTTGTCCCAGTAATTGAAAGCTTAAAATGTCATGTACATCTTCAGAATTACGAGTGACTTTTTTATCTGTAACATTTCTCCCTTTGCACTTAAAATGCCTTAGCATTTTTTTATGGTTGCTTTAACATCACATTACCGGTCCTTGCCAGACAGACGGTAAACTTCAAATCTAGGAAAGGTTTCGTTTCCACTTCTATTGTCATTGGTGGCATTGATACTGAGGTTGCAAATCAGGCTGAGGCATCCTCAGACTCTGAACCAGATGATGTCTATGTAGCTCCTGATGATGATCCTGTGTCTAGTAGTGGTGATGAACTTGATGATTGATCATGTGTACACTGTAGACTTGTAGTAGGACTGTAGGCCAATGGCCTCATAGCTTGCAACATTGTTTTTGGACTTTATAGGCCATTTAGAGCCTCATTTCTTATGTATTTTGCTATTTTGTCGATGATATGTATTGCACTCGGTGCCATTTCGATATATTCACCTTTACATGGTATATAAATGAGCAAACTTTGCATATTTTGTCTCTATTGGCTTGGAATCATGGTTTTACATCTTAAAAATAGTTTTGTTTCATTAAAAATTAATTATTTAATGTTTTTTTTAAAACCGGTTCGTTTAGACCAAACCAGTCCCGGTTAGACCGGTTCCGGTCGGTAAACCGGTTCATTAGGTGGATCGGTCCGGTCACCGGTTCCGGTTTTAAAAACATTGATTTAGGGCTTAGAGATTTTTTATTTATGAGCAATTTTTTTAATCCAAAGAAAAATACGAGTCAAAAAAAACAAAGTAAAAAAATAAGGGGCCCATATTTTTTTGAAGAAAAAAAGGTGATTTGGTTGGCCAACACCCCTTTGTGGACCATCTAACTCACCCATAGCCATCGGTGCAGACAAGGATACAGTCAATAGGCAATGCGAGCCACAGTTGATAATGGACGACATGGGAACAAGGCCTGACAAGTCGACAAGCAAGATTAACAAGGGCAGCCAAAGTTGCGGGTGTCAAAGGTGTTTAGCAATTGATGATGGGTAATAGGTGTGTAGGGCCGACAAGCCACAACAATTGGACAAATCGTCGTGGAATGGTTACAGGGGGCCCAAAGATAACTACATGCAAAGGATCAATCGCAATACGAGGTCGAGTTGCTGGTTTCCTGAGCTACAGTTGCCACAAGGTACAGCCGCCACAAAGGCATTCTGACAGCAGAAAATTGTGGGCCAACTTGTTGTTGGGAACTACAATCAAAGAAAAAGAGAGAGAGGGAGAGACAGAGAGGGGTCGAGGTTGCAAGCTGCGGAAAAAAATGTGCAAACGGCTGTGGGAGTTGCAATAGCAGTTGACGTTAAAGGTGTGCATCCAGCAGCTACCAAGACAATTGCTCGTAGGACGCAGAGCACATAGGTTGAGGCGGACAGGTTGGGTGTAATTACGAATGCCAATAGAAAAGAATAGTTTATTGCAGTACATAGCAAGCATCCACAAAATATTAGTTGTTGAACTTCGGGTTGAGCAAAGTCCAATCAGGAGTTGGCCGCAAAGTGTTAATGGTAACCATTGTTGCAACGGCATGGGAAAAGACAGCAGAAACGCAATCGCACATGTTGAGTTTGTAGTCGCTACTGGATATAACAATTGAGGCGTGTGCCAAGGAAATGGGTGCATGTAGAAGCCAACATCAAGTTAGACAGAGTGATCATTGTAGGAAAAGGCCGACAAAACCAGCGGTTAATCACGTAAGGAGCCTCCAATTAGGAAAGGGTTAGCAAGAGTTGATCAAAACAAGATCCAGATCAGTAGTGGGGACAGAGGATTTTTGCACCACAGTGCGACAGGGATACAAACTACGGATAGAATAAACCCAGCAGAAAGAGTAGTTGATCCACCATAGGAACTGAGGGTTTGTTGCATGAGTTTGAGTGTTTACGAAAATAACCATCAGGATTGTGGTTGAGGAAAGGCTATGGGAGGTTGAGCAACTATAGATAGCATGAGGCATGTCACAAGTTGATAGATAGAAGGCGGCAAGATTGTCATCAAATGGCAGCCAAGGATGGTTGCAGGGGGTCATGCAGCGAGCAAGATGCCACAGTAGGCATGATCAGATAAACTATGAGATCCACTAGACACAAGAGTCATTGGGCAGGGGATTTGCTGCAACAAGCATGGGTCAGTAGTTGTTGGCAAAGATGGTAGTAGCCAATGGCAGGTACGAAGGACAACACCAGCAACCAACAAGATTAGCGAAGGTCAACCCTCAGAGGGGGATAGGAAGATCATACTAATCGAGGGATTGGCAGCAAAACTGGTGGGTGTCTCAAAGGACCGAGACAAACCCACAACTGTGCTAGAAGGACTTAGCACAAGATCGAGGCTAGTGGACAGTAGAGCGTACAGTTACATGACAGGGATGAGGTTAGTGTTCCACAGTGTTTCGAAGACAGAATCAAATTGCCATTTGAGTTGTGGAGCTAGCACCACACATGCACCCAAAAGGGTTGGGTGTGTCAGATTTCAGCTAGACTCAAGAGGATTTTTGGAGGTGACATGGATGTTATTTGTTCTAGGGTTGATGGTACATGTGCTCTCAGTATCAGCCTTGGAGGATGGTGGATATAAAATTTTGTTCTAAGATGGATAGGTGCTTCTATATTTAGAGGAAGCGACCTTGGATGTCGTTGCAGTGCTCGGCATTAGACAAATGCAGTCATACAGTTTATTGGGACAACTTGTGGGTATATCCAAGGGGATCCAGGATTAGTATCAATTGTTGAGAAGGAGCAAGTAGCGAGGAAGAGAAATTCTTCAAGTACTTCCAGGAGCCTTAGCTGGTATGATATGACATTGATGGATGTTCAGGATTAGTATCCTCAGAGCATGGCTGGATGTGACAGGTTTTCAGCTCAAGTAGCAGGACAGGCTTCAATGTCATAGGGAGCAGCTACAGATACTGAGATTGGATTGGAGACAAATCCAGGTGGAGGAGGTTCATCCAGAAGTACCTCCCTCACTAAGAGGGCTTCTTGTAGTTTGTAGCTTAGGCAAGTACTTCTGCACAGGCCTTGTGTCTAGCCGTGTAGAAGTCGCCCACATTTCACCTTAGAATATTTGTTGATGTAACTTAGCCTAAGTTAAACTTAGGAAAAAGAACATAATTATATGTTGGCTTATTGAGCTAAAATAAAAACTTAAATAAAGTAAATTATTTACTTTAATGATTAAGTTTTAATCTTAGACATGGATCTCAAGTGAGGCAAGATCTAATCTCGACCATCCATCACTTTGAGATTAGGGTTAGGGTTAGAATTAGCATTATGGTTCAATGTAAAATTATAAAGGTAAGGCTAAGGTGAGAAGATGAGACACAACAGCGGCACAAGATTGAGAGAGGCTTCTCAGTGAGTATGTGTTAGGTCCGAGAGAGTGTAATGAGGTCGGCGATCAGTTTTGTATTTTCTCAATTGGGCCATTATCCTAGGCAAGAGCCCAAGTAAGTTCCGTGATTAATTTATTAATAAAGAACTATTGATTGGGCAGAAACTTGTTTATGTGTATGTGATTCATATCGATTAATTTTTGCTTCCGTTAAATATTTTGGTTAGGAACTTAGCTATGTATTTGTTTAGTTAATAATTGTTGGGAACCGAAGACCAGGTGCTAGGTTCGAGAAATTTTAACAGAGAATATGCCTTGTGTTACTTATGCTAGTGCAATTGGTAGTTTGATGTATGTGATGGTTTTACTAGACCAAACATTGCCCAAGCAATGGAAGTCTTGAGTAGATTCATGGTTATTTTGGATGTGATCATTCATGTTTCTAGGGTCAACCAGTTCGATGACCAGTCAGGTTTTGATAACATTGTTCATAGCAAGTCTTTGCAATCGATGTCAAGGGTAAAGGCAAATGGGCAACAAAGAAACATCAAGGCAGTGCTGAAGATACAACCAAGAGCATGAAAACCATCACCTATCACTAATGTTGCAAAGTGGGACATATGAAGAAGCACTGCACAAAGTGGCTGAATGAACTGGAAAACAACCCGAGAGGGCCTCAGCAAAAGGCTCATGTGGCAAAGCATATAAAGGAGTCAACTTTCTTTGCATTCATGGCCAAGACGCAAGCCAATCAGCATAGGTAATCTGCTTGGTACAATGATTTAGGTGCATCACAACACTTCCGCAACAGACAAGACTTGTTCCCAGAGTAAATTGTTTGTTCCTTGAAGGATTTAGTGATCTTCCAGGGTGGGGCAGGGTACACAATAGTTGGCAATGAGAAAGTGTAGATTTCCTTCAGACAAAAAGATTGGTTTTCCTCACTGTGTTTTATGTGCCAGGTATGGAGCTTAATCTACTTTCTATGAGTCAGATTACGAGGCACTATTCCCATCTAGGGTCTCCTTGATCTGTTTGAAGGCAATGATGGCATAGATGAAGAGGAAGATGAAACACTAGAAGAAGATACTACCATAATCCTGTGGCACAAACAGCCACATTATATTCCTCAAGGGTCTGATTGGGATAGTGTGCATTAGTAGAAGAAAGGAACACAGAACAACCCTTTGAAAATGATGAGGAATATGCTGCTCGTAAGGAAGGTTTATGCCCAGAATTGAAGGAAGATGGCCCCATTGACAATGCTGAAGATAACTTGCCAAAACTTAATGAAATTATTGTTGGGTTGTGTTATATTCTTTCCACGTAGTTAACAAGGGGTTTGAAGGGCACCTGTAACCCCACTTTATGGGGTCCGGGGCAGTGCCCCGGAAAATTTTGGTTTTGGACCCTATGTTAGGTTGAGCGGACCCACCTATGGTTTTGTGCATGATTTTCGCACATGTTTTTTGGATGCGATGGTTTTTGGTCTATGGTATTGTACGCGATGGTTTTTCGATCCATGGTATTGGACGCGAGGGTTTTCGGTCCATGGTATTGGATGCTTCGGCATGTATAAATATGTATTGTAACAATGAAGGGAACATAATAAAAAATCAAACTAGTAGTCCCGGTTTTGGAATCCAGTGGAAAAATCTCTGTGTATATGTGTTTTATGTGTTATGCTCTCGCATTTTTTATTTTTCTGTGTTTTAGAATTTGTATGCAGGTAATTTCTGTACGGGGTTAAAACCTAAAATTACTACCACTAGCAATGCAAAAAATAGTAGGCGAATTGAAGATGCAAAGGAACAGACTGGTTACAGTGATGATGAATATGAAGAACAAGCATCACTAGAAGAAGAAACTCTCATAGTACACTTTGAGGACAACACTGTTATATCCACTGAAGAGGGTACTGCATACATGGAAGAGGATAGATTTGATTCCCAGGCCTTCTCTTGGTCTGTACTTTAAACAGAAAGGAAAAAAAAAATACATAATATGTTTCAGTGGACTACCAGTTTTCGATGACGAGCATCAGGATGATAGGACATTCCTTAAATTTCATGTAATAAATTGTGGCCAGGGTCCTCTCATAGACAAACATAGGAGAACTAATGGTAACTCTGAATTATAGCTGAAGATGGGTTCTAAGTACAAGCTACTGGGGACATCTTTTGCAGACATCTTTGGTGATAACTGTCAAGGTACCCTTCTTCTCATGGAGGCAGAGCAAGCTGATGACAAACCTGCTGTTTTGGGAAAAAAAGGTGGATGTCGAATTCAACCAAACTAGCTTTGAAGAGATTCACCGTGAATATAATGTGGTTGTCATGAATGAAGAGAATTTAGATTGCAAACAGATCTGGAAGTTGGCAGATTTTGGGGATGCACATTTTGTGCCTCATTTGTTCCTTGCGATGGAATGGAAGGACTATTCAGTTCAAGAATTCAGTCAAAAATCAAGTTAATATTTGCAGCAGATAGGTTCTTAGGTGTGGCAAATAAATAAAGGATATGGAATGTGAAAAGCCTTCGCAGAATTTCCCAGATAACTATGGATTTCGAGATGCTGTTGATGAAAAGGTGCTCAAATTCATCCCAAGAAAGTACTGACAAAGCTCTCCACAAACACACATTTCAAATTCAACATATTCCTGTTTTCCATGATGACCAAACACAGAGGGAAACGGCATTGTTCTTCTGAATTCATGAAGTGGTTGCATTAGGCCACACATTTTACTTTTAACATGTTAATTATGGAGATGCTGAGCTTCTCAGGTGCTCCCAAGAAGAGCACCTGTCCCCAAGTTGGAGGCAGATGTTACCCAACAGTTTGGTTGGGTACTTATTTGGGACTTTGAAGAACCAAACCTTGGCACAAAAATGAAGTGATCAGAAACTCAGCCTTTCAACGACAAGCACAATGTCTGCCTACAAATATTTCTGAGCAGTTGAGACCTTCATCCATAAAACTAGTGCAGATATTGGAGCTTCACTTCAACATTTGTGTGTACATTCCTTAAGGCAATGTGGCAGTAGCTGTGTTGATGATTGCATCTACCCCTACTACAGAACAATGGAACACAGTTATATACACCTGGTTTTGTCCCTCCTCTTCAAAGAGGAGCTGTGTTGATGATTGCATCTACCCCTACTACAGAACAATGGAACACAATTATATACACCTGGTTTTGTCCCTCCTCTTCAAAGAGGAGCTGTATTGATGATTGCATCTACCCCTACTACAGAACAATGGAACACAGTTATATAAACCTGGTTTTGTCCCTCCTCTTCAAAGAGGATATATGGAGTATGGTGTGGATAATAAAACTGTCCTCCAGGTTTGACACAGTGGATGCTGCTGGGTGTGGAGTGTGAAATAAGTTGTGCCTTTGATAGCGAACGATCACCTCATAATTGGTGTTTGAAGACCAGATTGCTGTGCATTGTATATATTCTTAACCATGGAGATGTTGTATGTATTGTAAAGGATGTATCACCTCATAATTGGTGTTTGAAGACCAGATTACTGTGCATAGTATATATTCATGACCATGGAGATGTTGTATGTATTGTAAAGGATGTGCTTATTCACGTGTCATAAACTAAATATAGAGATATTGTTCCACATGGTGATGGTTATCTCGCTGTAACTGATGTGTCATTGTGGGTTTCGTGGGTGATGAAATGGGGGCTATGCTTGTCCTTTGTCATTGGCTTTGACTCTTGAGTCATATTTCCCATGAAGATCCCTAGCAGGCATAAGAGGTATAGAATGTTGACTTGGAAGGTGCTGAACCTGTACTTGTGTGGCTCTCAAAAATGGCAGACTTAAGGTTAACATGACAGAATTGAAAGTCTTAGCAGTTCGGAAGTTTGATCATGGACAGAGTACAGCAAGGTGAAGTTGTCCCAAACAAAAAAGATTGATGGCTGTACATGTTATAAAAACCATGAAGCAGAACGAACACTGGTCCTGTGGGCCTTTGAACAGGTTGAGCTGTGAAATTACAGAGGAATGATGACGATAGGTGCTTCATTTGAATGGAATATAACATATATATATATATATATATACACACACACACACCTGTGTGCATCAGTCTTTTGTAACGGGTCACCTGGCCAACCTATAATAGAAGTCTCAAGCCAACCTCAGGTTATGGTGGCTGTACATGTTATAAAAACCATGAAGCAGAACGAACACTGGTCATGTGGGCCTTTGAACAGGCTGAGCTGTGAATATACAGAGGAATGATGAGGATAGGTGCTTCATTTGAATGGCATATAACATGTATATAATATATATACACCTGTGTGCATCAGTCTTTTGTAACGGGTCACCTGGCCGACCTATAATAGAAGTCCCAAGCCAACCTCAGGTTATGGGATATATTTAATAATTAAAGAGCTGACTTGTAGCTTGTTGATGGATTGGTATAATGAATGGCCAATTTGACGCAAGGGGTGGCTTGGCAAACTTTTAGCGAAGGACCTCATTGGTTTTGAGTCATATTTTGGAGAAGGTTATTTTAGAGATTCATGTTTCCACATTGTATGGAGGAAGCAAACCCTTGGGTATTTAGCTGATTTTTTGGGACCTAATAATGGATAAATTGTGATAGACACTGATTGAATTTGTCCACCTTGAAGGCCCATTTGAAGGCCCATTTGTCCACCTTTGGAGTATACTTGTATGCCGGGTATGCATGTTTTGTGGACAGCATCCTTCGGGAAGCCCTCTTGGATGATGCTGTGGAGTGTGGCTTGTATACCCACTTAGAAAGACAAAGGAAGACTTGATGGTTGAAGCAAGCATTGTTGAAGCCAGAAGGGCCTTTGGAGGCTTGGCGCTATATCAACACCCCCCATTTGCCCCACATTACGAGGAAGTTTGTCATTGTTGAGAGCCTTTGCCCTCAAAATTTGTATTCATAGAATGAATGCCCCTTAAAATATGTAAATTTGATTAATTAATTGTACAAGAGGGCCCTTTGCCCCTCAGGCTAGAATAGGGGAGATTTTAATTTAGGAAATTAACATGTTAGTGAGAAGGAAGTTATGCACCTCCTCTATAAATAGAGGTGCACTTCCTCTCATTTTCTCACGAATGGATCAGCGGACGTTATCACACAAAGATGTATTGACAAACCTGCATGACACTTTTAGACAGTCAACCCTATCATGGTTGAAAGTCTCTCGGTTTGGATAGGTGTTTTCCAATCTTTGGGGGGTGTCCCTAGATGATGTATGTTATTATCCAGTTCATATTCCTGCATAAGAATTCAATTTGATTGGCATACAACAAAGCTTCACTTTTGACATGTCAATAAGCAACCAAAAGTGAAGTAATTGTTTAAAATTAAATATATAATGGTTGAAATTAAATTTCTGAAATAGTAGCAACAAAATTGGAAGTGATGCAAGAAACGAATGTGCACCTTGAATGAAATAATTCAAATCAAGTGCACTTGAATATACCATCACAGTGCATAAAAACTCATTCAATGGCCTCCAATACATTCAAAGAGTTAGAAACAAACATAATTGAAAAAAATCACAAATTACCCAAAAAGTTGGTTGCACCATAATGAGTACTGAGTGACAGGGTGCCGTCAGTTCCTTCACTTGCAATGGAGGTAGTGGTCTAAGAGACTAGAACCCGGAAAAGTGAATCTCCATTGTACCGATCCTCCAATATGCATATTATATGGAAGAAACATTTCCTCCCTCAAACTAGATGATGACAAATATAATTGAGTAAAACCACAAATTACCCAAGAAGTAGGTTGCACCATAATGGGTACTGAGTGACAGATTGTCGTGAGATCCTTTGCTTGCGGTGGGGGTAGTGGCATAAGAGACTAGAACACAGAAAAGTGGGGGTAGTGGCATTGCTACTAACGCATCTAAGAAAAGATATCCAACCATTGTACCAACGCTCCAATATGCATATATATGGAAAAAACATTTCCTCCCTCAAACTAGTTGATCAAATGGCTCAAGGCAAGGAAAAGTTGTAAAGGCCAAAAGCTTTGTAAGTACAGTCAGCCTTTCTTCCTTTTCCACTTTCAATTCTTTTGGAAAAAACACAAAATCTGGATTCTTTCCTCCATTTCTTAAGTAGAAACATCAACAGAATCTGCTTTTCACATCTCCTCATTGAATTGGAAAAATCTCTCTTCCTCTAGATTTACTCATGAAGACATTTAGTAAAAGCTCCCACTCTCTCATTAAAACAATTTGACCCTTTTTCCATGTGATTAAATAATTAAATAAAAATTTAATTATTTAATCATTTCACAACTTATGACATTGAAGTCATAATCTTGAAAATTTACTGGGAGATATGATTCAGATCCACCCCAAGTATCGGCTTAAGAGAGGAGCTAGTGACAATGATGCTACTGAACTCCTCACTTTCCATGCAAAGGAAGCTCAAACCACCCCTCAGTTGCTAGTTAGGAACCACAACCAACACCTGCACCTGCCAAATATATAAACTTACTAATTATATACATGCCTAAAAGGCAGTCTTTCCAAAAAATGAAAAAGCACAAAAGCACAAGTTTTGGCCAAATGACATATTGGGCCATTATTACAAAAAAAGAACAAAATCACATAAAGAGAGGAAAAAGTGCCATTCCAAATCTGACTCAAAACGGTACCATTGGACTCGCTTTTTCACCAAGATCAAGAAGTAGTCAAGTCTGATGTATCCGACCCTAATGGTCTAAATATCAAAAAAGCAGAACTACCCAAAATAGTAGTTTCTCAAAAACTAATGAAACTAAATATATAAGGTCCTCTAATCAACACTTATGCCATGAAGCATCTGGAAATAAACTAGTGTGACTGAGTTTCACTGGATCTTAACTCTTTAGCAGCAAGAAATACCTAGGGTTAGCAGGGGAGAAATTCCTTAGCAAATCTAAATCTTTTTGCAATTTTTTCTCTTTTATAATTTGGCTATGGACAGATGAACTAAGCAATTTTCTTGGGGATTTTGTTGATTTCTTTTCATGTTAATTTATGGTGAAGCATGGATGTATAAATGGCAAATGAAGTAGGTTTATCCTTTTATCTTGGCTTCATGTTTTATTGGATGAATGAATCGTGTAGTAAACAATTTTGCATGGTATTTGCTTCATGATCCTTGTTAAACTAAACCTCCCTCCAATCTTTGAGGAAGTAGCATGTTAACTACTTCCCTTAAATCCTCTTTGTGAAAATTTATAACCTTGATTCAATAACCTAGCATTAGTTTACTTGCCCTAGATGTTCTTCAGTCTTGTATCTACTCCAAGTCATTCAAGATTATATGTTCTTTGACACCATATACCCCAAAAACATATTGCCAAGTTATGGCACTAGACTTCCATCTTCCATCACTTAATTTTCCTTTAAATTTTTTTGAACCATTTTGCTAGGGTTTCCTCTCCAAGATCATCTGCTAATCCATTGATCGTGTGTCTGGGGAACTATTTTGAGCCTCTATTGGTTGATTTAAGCCTCTTGATGGAGCCATAGGAATTACCAGCCCGAACAATTCTACTATAGGGAGAAACCCCACAAGCCGAAGGAGAGCTGGCCAAAAGCAAGAAGAGGGTTGGTGAGGTGACAGTGGGCCCCGTCTGAGGTGCAATGGGTTTCACACTTGAGATTTTGAACTTTATCTCAAGAAATGCAAGATTTTGTGGTAACAAGTCCATCAAATGAGCGAGGAGACTAACTTTCTCAATGGGGATTCAGAGGATGAGACCTACACGAATTAAACATAGGGTTTTCAAGTTCCAAAAAGGAGAACCTTGTTTGCAGACTTAAGAAGGCTCTAGAGTCTATATGGCTTAAAGCAGGCACCTCGGGCATGGTACATTGAGATTGACAAGTACTTGGAAAAATAGAGGTTCCTACAGAGTCCTTCAAATTCCAATCTATACTTCAACAACATTGTTAATGATGTCATTCTACCGATGATTAAATGATTTCTATAGATGACATTATTATTACAAGTTGTGAGGCAAATGCTATTCAACAGATCAAATCTAATATGAGTAACACTTTTGACATGATTTATTTGGAACTCCTACATCACTGTCTAGTATCTAGGTATAGAAGTTTGGCAAACAGGCAGCAACACTTTTGCCTCACAACAAAACATGTACCAAGAGTTTGCTTGACAGGTTCAGAATAACAAATTGCAAAATCACCTATGGAGAAAAGACTGAAGCTTTCAACCAAGACCAACTATTAAGGCAATAAATGAGTTAATTTACAGGAAGCTAGTGGGGAGCTTGATATATACCTTGTGAGCTTCATTGCCAAGTTTATGATAGCGCCAAAAGTAGATCATTGGACTGCAGCAAAGTGAGCGTTGAGATATGTGAAAGGGAGACTTGACTTTGGTTTTCTTTACAGCAAAATCAAAGACCCTAGGCTATGATGGTTTATAGATTCAGATTGGGTAGATAGTGTAGGTGATAGAAAATCAACATCTGGATATGTTTCTAGCCTTGGCACAGGTGTCGTCACATGGATCAACAAGAAGCAACATACAGTAGCCCTTTCATTGACAGAAGCAGAATATCGAGAAGCAGTAAAAGGAGTGTGTGAGGCAGTTGGCATGAGAGGATGCTTTCAGACATGAAACTGCAGCAAACAGAGCCAACACCCCTACTCTATGACAATCAAGGGGTGCAAAGTTGCAAACAAGAATCCAGTCTTCCACCAGCATACCAAGCATGTTAAGATACATCACCACTTCATCAGACAGCTTGTAAACGATGGATCTATTGAACTATAGTATTCTTCCAAAAAAGACTAAAGGGTAGATGTTCAGAGTACCTGGATCCTAAAAAATACGTAAAACTCTAGGATAAGCTCAATGCAGTCAGTAGATTGACTATTAAGGAAGAGTGTTAAGGTAAATATCAGATTATAATGGTCAATTACATATTAGACATGGGCAGTAATAAAGTCACTTCACCTTTTAGCCTATTATAAGATTTTATGATCTATCCCACATTCATAAAGTGGACTGATCCTCAACTAGCTTGTAACCCTTTATAAGAAAGCTTTCACTTTCTCTTATGAATGCAATATTGGTTTCCTTTATGTGTTTGCGTTATCATTACAATGTACACCATTTTTTTACAATCAAAGAGCTACTCTACAAGAAAGGTAATTGTGTACTCATGTTACATGTAGTCATTTGTTGGACAAAAATAAAACTATTCTTTGGGAATTTGTTATAACATCAAACATTTAATTTTGGTTATTATTGGGAGTTAGTTAATGATAGACAACTCATCAAATGTTTACAAACATGACACAAGGAATTATACAACCAAGACTATGAATCATGCCCTTATTCATTGTCATATTTGGTCATGGGAAAAAGTCGTTAAGGAGATCCCAAGAGCAACAACTCCTACATTCATATGTGACTCCTTTTCTGTAATTTTTATTTTATTAGTTTAATTCCTTGGTGTGCACTTGACATTACGTGATTATTTATTGCTTATTAAATATGGTGCCTAAATAATGAGCCCTCAATTGCACAAACATCATCCCAAAACAAAGGAAACAAAATGGTAGCAATGAGTTCACTTGTGAGGTAACCGTCAATATGGAAGAGATCGCTTGGAGGAAAAACACTTGGCGGCAGTCAGTGTTCTATTTACAGATTATATTTATTACTAAAACAATCAAAGATACATGACACTGCCTGCTTTGATAGAGTAATAGGAAATATAATTATTATAGGACATGAACACTAAGTGTGTAGCCAGAAATATAATTAAACATAGGTTTGAAGCTAATGAAAGAAAATGCATCAACTAATTTCATAACTAAGGAGAGAATCCAGTCTTATTATATAACTACCGTTTATGAACAAGAGGATCATTTAGTTCTGTTATGCAGCAATAGCAAACATAATAAGCATAAGAACAGCTAAAGAAAATGGAAGAAGCTACCTTTTTTGCAGCTGCAGATGCCCCGACTTCATCCAAAGCCCGCTTCATAATGTTGCTTTTCCAAGGACCAAATACACAGCTGCAAAAACAAATGTTTAAGGTCACTAAATATCTCAGGAAAGCCAAATTTGAATCTCAACGAAAGTCCAAAGCTATATCCCTTTATCACGTCTATTATCTAACAAGTGGAAACAAAACAACTTATGCATTGAAGAGTGCTACGAAATTTGGCAAATTTAGGAGAAATTTTTCAATTTGCTTGATTTTTGTAATGCAAGCCACATTATAAGTACATATAAATAATGTGACAATTTTTCTTTTATCTGAAGCCAACAAACAGAAAGGGATTGCTATAAAATTGAACATAACAACATATTCTCCTTGATCAAAAACCTTCCAAATCAGAACGCCAATAGATTAGAACTCAGTTGAGGGAAAAGTCAGAGAGATGGAAAAGAAGACTAGGGTTCTTGCAAGTCCGCAGACTTGGTATTTAGGGCTTTCAAAGATTTAACGGGTAGCATATTATACCTTCCAAACATGGAGGAAGGTGATGGGAGTGACAGTATCCCTAGTCCTATCTCTGTATTTAGATCTTATTTTCCCCTCAAGGGAAACCACTTTTGAAACACCCTCCAGGGGGTGTAATGATGCTGCTTTGATGAGCTTTGCTGCTCGTTGCTTCCAATTCAAGCATGCTCTTCCAGTTCTTCCACCACAGACACGATGATCCAGCCTTACATCATCCATGACCTCCTTCAGATGACTCTAACAGATGTTAGGTGCACTCACAGAAGCTTCATGCATAATCTTTTCAGTTGATGTGCTATGATTCATGTGTGGGTTTCTTGTTTAAACGCAATGTCATCGTTTCTTGACTTGTTGTGAAAGTAACACATTGGGTATGATCTAAAAATGTGCCTTGACAATAAAATATTTATTTATTTTGTTTTGTATGCCATTGGGGGACATAATTGTCCTTAGACAATTGTTGCCATGACCTATGCCAATTCCTACTACCGATAATCTAGATGAGTGGCATACCACATATCCCAACCATACCTAACACTTTCCATCCTTCCCCTTTCACTACAACCCTGTTCATAAAAAAATATTTGTGTAATGTTTGACTTGTGTGTTGAAAATTTGGCAGCTCGGGGATGAATTTCTAAAAATAGAAAGTCTAAAGAAAGAAAATCTCCTATGATCATCAATCAATCCTAATAGCTCAATTTCGACTTAATCATCAATATTATCATTAATATCATTATTATTATTCTTATGATACTATTATATTATTATTAAAAAGAAATTCAAGTCACTCAATCATGACCCTCAATAATGTTCTCTTACACTCATTATTGGTATGGCATATTCCTCTTACACTCTCATTAATGCTCTCACACTCTCTTACACTCATTAAAGCACGTCATAAAAGATTCTCTTACACTCTCTCGCACTCAATAAAAGCGTGTCATAAAAGATTTCTCTTACACACTCTTTAATGCATATGTTAACAGTTACACTCTCTTTTAAAAGAACAAGTTAAAAAGGCATGCTACCTCCTTAATGGCATGAGTTACATTTCCTAAATGGGCATGAGTTACACTCCTCTTGGCATGCGAGTTACTCCGTTATGGCATGCATTCGTTGCTCCTCCTATATATATGTGCCTCATTCTTTCTCTTCTCACTACTTGTGCATTGTGAAAGAAGAATTCGAACTTGAGAACGAGTTGGAGAGAGTTGAAGAAGATTGTGAGAGAGAGACTTGCAGAGTAAAAGCAGAACTTGGTGAGCCAAGGGTCATTCAGTGCTTCAGTGTTTCAGTGTTGATTCAGTTAAAGGGACGGTTGATTCAGTGTGTGCATTTGTTGCTGCTACCAGTGATCTTTATGCTACAACTTGTTCAGATTTGAGTGAACTTACTCATTCTCTTGATCTCTCATTGTACTATGTATCTCTATTGAATAATTGATTTCTAATAGAAGAAGAATCTGGTTGGGTTTTCCCTTGTGAATTTTGCCCTGGTCATTGGACCTAAATTCTCTGTGACTCATTATATTCTTGGTTGTCTTCTATTGTGCATTAGATTTATATTTTATCTACAATTGTTTATCTAATATTGCAGCATAATGAAGTTTTTGTAATAAGTTATTGTTAAAGCATAGAGCATCAAGATTTCCACATGGTATCAGAGCATTGGTGAAGGCAACCTAAAAAAGACAAAGTGTTGTTCCAGCCCATTGTTTGTTGAAATATCTCTTGCTATCCACTCTATTTGCAGCCCATTTTCTGCTAAAAGATCTCTTGTTGTCCACTCTATTTACAGTCCATTTTCTGTTGAAATATCAAGTTTTATCCGCTGTATTTGCAGCCTATTTTCTGCTAAAATATCTCTTGTTGTCCACTCTATTTACAAACCATTTTCTGTTGAAATATTAAGTGTTGTCCATTCTGTTTGCAATTCATTTTCTATTGAAATATCACTTGTTGTTCCTTATACTTGCTGCTCATTTTCTGCTGAAATTTTACTGCTGAAATTTACTGTTGAAATCTTACTGCTGAAATTTTACTACTGAAATTTTATTGCTGAATTTTACTGATGAAATTTTGCTGCTGAAATTTTGTTACTACCGTTTTTCCAAGATTTCAAGAAACCAAAGATATGATAGTAGTTTTGCACATAGTAATTAAAGTGTTGCATGTGTTTAATAGTTGCGGTTTTGGTACTTGTTGATGCATGTAAAAGTAAAATGTAGTTTTACTTTTGTTTATGCATGTGCAAAAAAGTTGTCTTGAAAAAAAGTATAATGCATAGAAGGTTGTGAAAGAATAACTGATAGAAATTGAACGTCGAAGATAGGGGGATTTTGACTCTCTCAAATTATATGAGAAAGGTCATAATCTTATGGGTTTTGGTAATTTTGATATTAGAGTTTACTAACAATAATGGTTGTTGGTAAGAATCATGACTTTTGCAAAAGATGGAATGATAGTTTTCCAAACTAACCTCTTTTTCAGCGATCAAAGATGGATTATAACTAATATTGTTGCAAGCAATGAAGTCAATATGTATAATAATTATTACATGCCTTCACTTTGGGATCAAGATTTGAAGATCTTTATAAAATCAATGGAAGACCTATCCATGCATTCATTCATGATAAGTAATCATTAATATAAATTGTAAAACCAAAAATTCATTCATCTTCACTATAAACCATTACCTCATGTGAGAAGAATGGTTTCCGAAATGTCTAATATTAGAGTGGATTATGATGGAGTTTGATGGAGTTTGCAAGTGGCGTTCAAGAAGATACATTTATTCTGTCAATGACATATGACTAATGAACAGTGGTAACTTATGGAGGTCAAATCCAGAGAGAGCTAATAGCTTCCTTCAAACCCCATTAAAAAATAAGTATTTTCAAGTCTTATGTTGTTTCTTTATGTCACTGCTCTTGTTTAGATTTATCTTTATAGATCATTTTCTTCCTGCATGAGTATTTGAATGATTCTTTCACTAACTTCTTCATGAGGATGCGATCAAGAAAAGCAAATCCTGAAGATCATCAGGGTGCAGAATAGGAAGCTAGTGTAATGAAGGAGCCACTCTCACATTTAGAAAAGAAAGAAAGACCTACCTCATCACTAGGTATACTTTCATTATGTTTATTTATTTGCTACTATTGTTTTTGCTCTTGTTTTGGGATCAACAGGTACATTTGATGAATGTGAGATCCTTTGTATCAAGATTGAGGAAGATGTCGAGCCATCCCATGACTTGAGTGGACATGAAGTGGACAAGAGCTCAAGACTTCTGCAAGGAAGCTGGAATCAGGAAAGAGACCACAGTACCGTATAACCCAGAACAAAATGGTGTACCTAAGAGAATGAATAGAATTAGAAAATCAAAAAGGCAATAAAGATTTTCTTCGTCTTGATAATTACTTGAGATGTTTGTTATTATTACGATTCTTTATTTCTTTCTTTAGTTCATCAAGCAATTACCAAAAGCAACAGCACATAAAAACAATAGACACCAGATGTAGACACATGCCAGGGCAAACCCCTCCTCGAGGGGAAAACCCATTGTTTTAAGAAACGGCCGTTTCGAAACCGAAACGGCCGGGTTGATCCGAGCCAATAACTTTTTCTATGACCCGGCCTTTGGAACGGTTCGACTGGCCGAGTCAGCCATGACTCGGCCGAGTCATTCAATGACTCGACCGAGTCATTCAATGACTCGGCCGAGTCATGGCTGACTCGGCCAACTCGGCCGTTTCCGTTATGACTCGGCCGAGTCACAAAAAAACGCCCAACATCATGTCAAACTACGATTTAATAAAATTTTAATGGATTTTTAAATTGCTTTTTGGTTGGTTTGGACTCCAAGCAGTTATAAATTTTCATGGTAATGTTAAATTCTTAAAGTAAAAGTGACATTCTCCTTAATCTTCATTTTCATCCTTTTACTTAAATTTTTAACATTATCATGAAATGACTCAGGATGTTTGAGAGTGGTTTCGACCTCATTGGATTTCATATGGAGAAAGTAGAATTTTAGATTTCATTCAAAATCCAGCAGACTTATCAGTTTTTCAGGGTTTCAGGATTGGAGGATTGCAATGTTTCCATTGAATTTTGTCATGTATTAGGGTATGGATTCTGGAACTCGTATTTAATCAAGAGCACCAATCCCTCTATGTACCTTGATGTTAGTGACATTGGTTGTCGAACTCCTCTGGGATTCGCTCCCAAACCAAGAGCTTCTCAAAATGTCGCTCCCGCTCCCGTTTTCGCTCTCACTCCCCACTTTCGCTCCTGCTCCCAAGTAACACTGAGCCAGATGATGTTGGCAACTCTAGCAGTAGCCAGTAGTACTGGTCACAGAGTTTTGTTGTAGATGCCATTTATAGCCTCCTTGGTTATGTGTTTTTGTTTTGATCTCTATATCATCATCGTGTATGTATTGGACAATGTACTGGGTGCCATTTTGATATAATGGATATATTCATGAGCCTACTTTGATCATATGTTTTCTATCTATATTCTAATGTTGTGTGTTTGGAAACATGAATGAAAATCTTTAAAATTATGTGTTTTTATAAAAAATAAATATTTAATATATTTTTTACAAGGACCGAGTCATTGAAATCAAGCCGGCCGAGTCGATACCGAGTCGGAGTCGGAGTCGGAGTCAACCCTCGGCCGAGTCGGAGTCGGAGTCGAAGTTTTAAAACATTGGGAAAACCCAATCAAGATAATTTTTCCTTTCAATAGTATTCTTTGAGACTCTTCACCCTAGACCAAGACCAGACTTTTCCTCCACACCAAGTTAGCCCCTCAGAATTTCGACCTCTTCCCAGCAACTTCGACTAGGTAGCAACTGACAGCTTCTGGCAGCAGTCCAACTTGGAAGACTTCGATCTCCCAATCCAGAGCACGAAATGGAGGGAGACCACCACCAAAATTTTGATTTTTTCTTGTCTCCTTAGACTCGCCCAAACTCGCATTCACATCGACTTCTTGGCAACAGACTTCGCACCTTTTCCAGCTACAAAGAACTTCGCACTTCTGCCCAGCAACAAGAGATTTTCGCACTTCTTCCCGGCTAAGAGAATTCGAACTTGATGAGAGAGTGATGCTCCAAATGACTTTGATGACCTTCATTTTATAGGCTTCTTATGGGGTCAAATAGGGTCCTTAGGCCAACTTGATCTTCTTCTAGGCCGACATGGTGTCGAGGTTACATAATTCATATTTGACTCAATACTTAACCTTTTTACATGTTTCAAAAGCCCAAAAGAGTCTCTTTAAATGTACAATAACTCTATAGACTCAGAATAAATCCTAGAAGTCCTCAATGGGGACTTTGACCTAAAACATGGTGACCCAAGCATGAAACCCATGCTTTAATAGGTCACAATAGTAATAATAATAATAATAAAATTATTTTTTTATTCTTTTGACAAGTACATTACATAATTACTCAAGTACATTATTGAAGACCGAACATAGTTACATTTTCCAACACTCCCTCTTAACTAGGGAGGTATTCATCATATACGAGTACAATGGAAGATCTCAAACTATGAACCATGAAGAACTTTAGGCACTGCAATCCCATGACTTGAATGGACATGAAGTGGACAAGAGCTCAAGACCTCTGTAAGGAAGTTGGAATCATGAAAGAGACCACAATACCATATAACCCAGAACAAAATGGTGTGCTTAAGAGAAAGAATAGAACTATCATGGAATCAGTCAAAGCTATGTTGCGTGATCAGAAACTACCAAAGTTTATATGGGGAGAAGTTGCTAACATAGTTGTCTATTTTCAAAATAGATCTCCTCGCCATGCCCTAAACAAGAAGACTCCGGAGGAAGTCCTCTCTAGTGAAAAGCCTGAGGTTGGGCACTTGAGTATCTTTGGCTATCCTGTCTACTTCCACGTGCCAAAAGAAAAGAGGAACAAGTTGGAAGCTTCATGTAAGAAAGGTACGTTTAATGGTTATTATGAAAATTCTAAAGCTTACAGAATATATGTACCTAGACAAAGAAATATAGAATTTAGCAAGGATGTAACATTTGATGAAGATGCAGCCTTTGGAAAGGTAAGAGGCACTCCTCTTTCTCCTACTAATGTTGATAGTCAATATGATGCATTTAAGATACAAGAAAAACATAGGCCCGAAATTGTTCTGTTGATGAACCCATGGAGCCCATGGCCTTTGGATCATCCTCCATATGATCCTTCTTCTAAAAGGAGACCTTTATGGCTTTGTGACACCCTTTAGGATGTTGATAAACATGTTGCTCCCATAGGAACCTTCTGAGAAAGCAAAAAACCATGTCAGTTCCAAGGATATGTTTTAGCCATGAGCAACATTATTCAAGCTAAACCATGCACTTTTGAAGAAGTTGTGACGACTCAAGTGTGGAAAGATGCAATGGTTGAAGAATATGAGTCCATCATTCATAGTGATGTATGAGAAGTGGTTCCAAGACCCCAAGGTAAATATGTTGTGTCTTCTGAATGGTTGTACAAAATTAAACACGGTGTTGATGGCAATATTGAAAAATATAAAGCTAGATTTGTGGCCAGAGGGTTTTCTCAAAAGAAGGAATAGACTATGATGAAATATTTGCACCTGTTGCTTGTTATACAACCATCCAATCTATTGTGGCTCTAACTGCTAGCCAAGGATGGCCCCTTCACCAAATGGATGTGAAGACTACTTTTCTACACGGTTTCCTCAAGGAAGAAGTATTTGTGGAGCAACCACGAGGCTTTGAAGAACATGATTGAAGAACTCGTGTGTAGACTAAAGAAAGCCCTCTATGGTTTGAATCTAGCTCCAAGAGCCTGGTATGCCCGCATTGATAGCTTCTTGATGAAGCTTGGTTTTACCAGAGGCAATGTTGATCCAAATCTCTACTTCAAAAAGATCCAAGGTATGTCTTTGACAAGTGGAGAACCTCTTACCCTCTGAAATGAAAGATCTTCATTTGATGCACTACTTTTTGGGTCTTAAAGTATGGCAGAAACCTAGTCCTGATTTGGCAAGTCCTTCTGAGTATCAACAACTGATTGGGGCACTGATGTTCTTAGTGAACACTAGACCAGCCATATGTTTTGCAATCAATACTCCAAACCAATATATGATTAAACCATCTCATGCAGACTGGATTGTTGCAAAGCATGTGCTGAGATACCTACATGGGACCATCAATCTTGGATTGAAATAGTGTCGGAGATGTAAGACTACGTGGGTACTCTGATGTTGATTAGGTTGGTAACTATGCTAATAGAAAAAGCACATTTGGATGTTGCTTTAGCTTGGGATCTACCATGATATCTTGGATTAGCAAAAAATAGAATTTTGTAGCCCTTAGCACGACTGAAGTTGAATACATTGCTTCTAGCATAGCTAGTTGTGAGGCAGTATAGTTGAGGAAGCTCTTTGGAGAGTTGTTTGAGCATGTGCTAGATACAACAATAATTTACTATGACAATAAGAATGGGATTCGACCTGCAGAAGATCTCGTGTTCCATAACAAGTCCAAGCATATTTAGATCAAATATCACTATATCCGGGATATGGTGCAGAGAGGAGTAGTAAGACTCCATCATATAACGACTAATGACCAGAACACCGACATTCGTACCAAGTTTTTGCCGAAAAGAAAAGTCTTGGTTTTCAGAGAGCATCTTGGACTTACGGATGTGACCCTTCCTAGAGAGAGTGGTCATGGATGATGAGCCTTGAATGTGTGAGATCGTTGTCATGTGTTGACAAGTGGATCCCCCCAAGCAGTGATGAGCCTTGGATGTGAAAAATCATTGTCATGTGTTGACAAGTCGATCCCCCCAAGCAAAGATGAGACTTGGTTGTGTGAAATCTTTGCCATGTGTTAACAAGTGGATCCCCCCAAGTAGAGATGAGACTTGGTTGTGCGAGATCCTTGACAAGTGGGTTCCCCCCCAAGCAAAGATGAGACTTGGTTGTGCAAGATCCTTGTCATATGTTGGCAAGTGGCAATACCCCCAAGTGAATATAGGGTGGTACCCAGAGCTCCTCTATGATGCTACTTCTTCATTAAGTGAGCCATCATTGTTCAAGATGATACAGAGCAGAGATGAACATAGGTGAGCAGAGAAAGTGAAGATCTTTTGTTGCAAAAAGAAATTCCTCCCTAGCTGAGAGGGAGTGTTGAAACTTTGGTAACTCGGGGATGAATTTCCAAAAATAAAAAGTCTAAAAATAGAAAGAAAATAGTAAATCACTTTGCATCAATTGGTAATCAAGTATTATTGATGAAAAATCCCTCTTGATCATCAATCAATTCTAATAGTTTAATTTCGACTTAATCATCAATATTATCATTAATATTATTATTAGTATTCTTATGATACTATTATATTATTATTAATAAGAAATTCAAGCCACTCAATCATGACTCCCAATAATGTTCTCTTACGCTCATTATTGGCATGGCATATTCCTCTTACACTGTTGTTAATGCTCTTACACTCTCTTACACTCATTAAAGCACATCATAAAAGATTATCTTACACTCAATAAAAGCATGCCATAAAAGATTCCTCTTATGCACCCTTTAATGCATCTGTTACACACTCACTATTTGTGCATTGTGAAAGAACAATTCGAACTTGAAAAAGAGTTGGAGAGAGTTGAAGAAGATTGTGAGCAGAACTTGGTGAGTCAAGGTTGTTTCAGTGTTGAATCAATTGAAGGGAAGGTTGATTCAGTGTGTGCATCTACTACTACTACCAGTGATCTTCATGCTACAGCTTGTTCAGATTTGGATGAACTTACTCATTCTCTTGATCTCTCATTGTACTTTGTATCTCTGTTAAACAATTGATTTCTAATAGAAGAAGAATTTGGTTGGGTTTTCCCCTTGTGGGTTTTGCCCTGGTCATTGGACCTAAATTCTCTGTGTCTCATTGTATTATTGGTTGTCTTTTGTTGTCCATTTGATATATGTTCTATCTACAATTGCATATCTAATATTGCAGCATAAAGAAGTTTTGTAATAAGTGATTGGTAAAGCATAGAACCTCAAGACCTCTTTCAGATGACTCTACCAAATGTTATGTGCACTCACAGATGATGCTTCATGCATAATCTTTTTAATTGATGTGCTATGATTCATGTGTGGGGTTCTTGTTTAAACGCAACGTCATGGTTTCTTAACTAGTTGTGAAAGTAAAACATTGGGTATGATCTAAAAATGTGTCTTGACAATAAAAAAAAAAAAAAAAAAAAATTTTGTTTTGTATACCATTGGGGGACATAATTGTCCTTCGACAATTGTTGTCATGACTTAGGCCAATTCCTACTATTGATAATCTAGATGAGTGGCATACCACATATCCCAACCATACCTAACATTTTCCATCCTTCCCCTTTTAGTACAACCTTGTTAATAAAAAGATATATGTGCTAATGTTTGACTTATCAAATGTCATCCAACAAGGTCTAAATGAAAGAATTGAGGAACAATGAATGCCAAAGTTAAACAATGACAAAAAAGAGACTAGAGGTAAAGCACAAGAAGATAAAAAATGCAAAAATAATGAGACTAGATTATGCCATGTCATGGTTTCTTAACTAGTTGTGAAAGTAAAACATTGGGTATGATCTAAAAATGTGTCTTGACAATAAAAAAATTTATTTATTTTGTTTTGTATACCATTGGGGGACATAATTGTCCTTCGACAATTGTTGTCATGACTTAGGCCAATTCCTACTACTGATAATCTAGATGAGTGGCATACCACATATCCCAACCATACCTAACATTTTCCATCCTTCCCCTTTCACTACAACCTTGTTCATAAAAAGATATATGTGCTAATGTTTGACTTATCAAATGTCATCCAACAAGGTCTAAATGAAAGAATTGAGGAACAATGAATGCCAAAGTTAAACAACGACAAAAAAAAGGCTAGAGGTAAAGCACAAGAAGATAAAAAATGCAAAAATAATGAGACTAGATTATGCCATGTCATTAAAAAGACCCAACCCCAAAGTTCTATGCTAAAAGTGCATATCTAAATAAAGAGACTAAGAAAATTTTAAAAACAAAAACAAGGGGTAATAAATAAAATGTCAAGGTGATAACTCTAAGCAAAAACCCTTCTTAAAGGTGTATTTCAACATATAATGAAGATTCCTAGCTCTAAAGGGTTAGTTGGACTAGTGTAAGGACGTTTTACATCATTATACATGAAGGTCATAACATAAGGTTCCCTTTCCTTTTTCAATAAATCATTCATGACATTATCTATCTCTAACCAAGTGACCTAGGAAATACTTTTTGTCCTATGAATTGCAACATGTAATAGGGGTAAAGTGGTCCCACCTTGGTAAACTTGGTGAATTTATGGCATTAAATTATGTTATGTTGTTGCCACAACATCATAGAGGTGTCCACATCAGCATTTTGTACATTTATCAATGTATGGAGCATGCATGAGCCACTTGGAGGAATATTTTGTGTGGGTGGTTAAACTCTAGAGGTGGTTATGAGGTAATTTTGAGCATATTTTATGGATGCTCAACTTCAAGGATGGTTATCTTTTGACAGAGTATCCAAAATCTACCAAATCAATGCCATTGCATGCAAATTGGCCACAAGATTTCCAAAATGGGGTCATAATAGAAAAACAGGGAAAATTTGACCTAACTATGATGTTAGGCAAAAATTATTGTTGCATGTTGGAGCCACATGTGATCATGTGGAGGACATATTTTCTATCTCTTCAACACACGTGTGGGTAATTAGACCATCTAAAAGGGTGCCCCTATTCTCTTTGAATACTCTACTCACGTGTTTGAATTGGTTGAAGTGGTTATTTCATGGTATATTATTTTATTGGCTCAAAATGGTTTTAGAGCATGGTATTGAGGAAACTTCTTGATTTAAACTCATCATTTTGCTTGAATGCATTGAATTGGCACATGGTATTGTAATAGCACCATGTTTGCAGCTTGCTACTCACGGTTTGTCAAGTGCCTTACCTATATAAGGAGAGTTCCTCTCTCATTTCTTATGGTTGGAATAGATTGCAAAACGCATTTTGCTCATAATTGGTGTAGTTTCTTCTCTATTTTCTTGAGTAAGGTGTTCTATGTTAATCAAAAGAGGTCTTGGGCATGCAAGAGACATTCAAGAAGGAAGCCATTGCAAAGCAAGTGTAGAAAATTTGGTGTCTAGGCCCAACCTGATTTCAATTTTTGTGAAATCACATCAAGTTTAATGCACAACCCACATGTTTTATGTTGTTGTCATAAACATGGATATTTTTCAAACAAGAAACGCATGAGCCTACTCTACTCTTTCACTTTTGCCGAAATTAATACTAGCAATAACACAATTTTTGACACGAGATTTTTGGTCTAATGACCTTGGAAAAACCCTAAAGGGGAAACTAGTGAGAGAGAGAGAGAGAGAGATTTTATTTCTTTTAGATAATTTATTACAGCAATATTTGAGAGCAAAGCATTGTTAACTTATCTCCCTAAATTTATGCCCAAAATTCCTTAGAAACTGTGTTGTGGTTGTTTCTCGAATTTTGAGTCTGACAACTCCTAGATTTTTGTGCTCATCTCACTCAGAATATCATGCCATTTTTCTACAATTACACAACAATTAATGACTCTCAATTCCTATTACAATTTCCATGCACCCTAGGTTTGGTTTATGTTTTAACTAGAAGCATAGACACACTAACAATGCCTAACTTCAAAACAACTTGCATAGCGGAAACATAACATCAACCAGATCAATGATAGTACACAAGAGTTTATTGCCCAAATCTTGTTCCTTATTAGTCCTTTAATAAGAAAACTATAGGGCTCCCATATCAGGGATCATGGCCCTTTACAATCCCAGTACAAAGCCAATAAATGAGGTATGTCCTTTGACCAATATTAACTAGGGTTGAGGCCTATTCCATTAGGCTCTCATCTGCCCAAACAAAACATTAAAATAATTAATTTACTTATTGTACATACATGGGAAAATCCCTTTAACCCACTGTCCTCCTTAGTTGTTGTTGTCCTTTGCTACTTAGCCTACTATCTTTCTTGGTTGTTGTTTTCCTTTGCAACTTAGCCCACTGTCACTTAACTAAAGACTTTGGTCCACTTTCATTGTTGTTGCAAACTCGGCCTGCTTTAGTCAGCGTAATACAAGCCTCATCTCAATCCCTTTGCGTAATACAAGCCTCATCTCGATCCCTTTGTGCTCGGCCTAATCTCCTTACCAACATTGCTACATCCAGCCCTAAACACAACCTTTCGACGTTACAAACCATTCTTAACAGCCCAAACTTTGGCCCTTGGCATTACATCTCTACTCCAGCAAATCTGACCCACTTTCACAGACTTTTGGATGCCCTCCTTTGTGTTGTGGCTCCCTAGCTTTTTTTGGTTATGTGTTGCTACAATTAGAAATCCACGACCAATCTCCAATAGACCTTTAGACTAGCCACACCCAATGGCTCCTTTATGCCCTTAACCCTGTCGCCCTGCTCCAACAGACTCAACTTTGTTGTTGTTGATTTGCGGCTCCTAACCAGACACCTCAGCCATCCCTCCAACAAACTTTAATCACCACGGCTTTCTTCAATAGACTACAAGTCCTTGAGCTTTCCACACAAGTGATGCCCTTCACACTTGATATTTAGCATTTCCTTTGGCTTCTATATATACCTATCCAAGGGGTGTGAAACACCAAGTGGTGTGTCCCTTGGCCTTACTGGTCAACCTAAGCTGACTTGACTCGTAATTAAATTAAATTTATTAAATTCATTTTCTTGGGTTTCAAGCCCACTCCTTTGGGTCCAAAACCCCAAGCTCAAAACCACAAAGCCCGAAGGATTTTCCACTCAAAAATACCTTCCAAGCTATCAAATTTCAACACTCCCTCTTAGTGAAGAAGGTATTTCCACCACTACTTGGAAGTTGGAAGTAGCCCTACCTTCCAAAATCATTCACGACCACATCCTTCTGGAAGCCTCCTGCTTCAAAGCATCCTGCATGGCCATCCAAACCATGACTTTCCTTGTTCTTGGAAATATCCAACTCCATGACTTTTCCTTGCATGGCCATGACTTCCTTGCATGTGCCATGACTTTTCCTTACATGATCGTGATTTTCCTTGCATGGTCCATGACTTCCTTACATGTGCCACGACTTTTCCTTGTGTGCACCATTACTTCCTTGCATGGTCAACGACTTTCCTTGCATGGTTTGGAAGACTCCACTCTCTCGCTTGGCCTTGATGATTAGACTTCCAGTGGGCAGTTGTCTCTCCTCTGATACTGTTGTTTCCCTCTAAAGCCAAACTCCCTCTAAGCCTACACAACCTTCCCTTGGCTCACTTTGCTTTCCCTCCCAGAAAGTGTTGCAACTAAACTTGTGTCCTTTCAAGCTCAGTCCCAATCTATGGTTGAACACTTTGACTAGTCCACTCTATAGTCTAAACCACTGCAACTCAACTCTGCAAGTGTCCTCATCCTCCCAGGTCAAACACCTCATATGCACATGGCTTCACTGTCGAATGTGCAACTCTACAACCCAATGAATATACTATCTCATGATCAACCTACCATCCACACAAAGCTACCTCATCCAAGCCAAAGCACTCCTTGCTAAGGCACCGAAGTTGTCGCAACTTGCTTTGACAAGTCAATCAAATCCCATCAACGGTATTAGCAACCCACCACTCAACATACTATTGTACACCAAATTCTTTGGCAATCCACCAAAACTCCCATTCTACCACCACTAGATGCAATAATCCACAGCTCCTTGTTTGAACATTTTGCTCCATGTCTAGCCAACTCACTTGGCAACACTGTTGCTTCTTGCAACAATCCCATGGTTCCCTCTCAAAATTGACACTTATGCACATCTCATATCCAACTACCTTTCGAAGATGCTCTGATACAATGTTAAAATTCCCACACACCTTAGGTCTGGTTTATGTCTTGACTAGAAGTATAAACACACTAGCAATGCCTAACTTCAAAACAACTTGCACAATATAGCAGCAATCAGACCAATGATACTACACAAGAGTTTAATGCCCAAATATTGTTCCTTATCAATCCTTTAATAAGAAAACCATAGGGCTCCTGTACCAAGGATCATGGCCCTTTACAATCCTAGTACAATGTCGATAAATGAGTTATGTCCTTTAACCAATACAACCTAGGGCTGAGGCCTAGTATGTCAAGTTCGCATTTGCCCAAACAAAACATTACAACAATTAATTTACTTGTTGTACATGCCTGGGCAAATTCCTTTAGCCCAATATCTCCCTTGATTGTTGTTATCCTTTGCTACTTAGCCCATTGTCCTCCTTGTTTGTTATTGTCCTTTGCCACTTAGCCCACTATCCTCCTCGGTTGTTGTTGTCCTCTACAACCTAACCCACTGTCACTTGACTAAAGACTTCTATCCACTTTCATTGTTGTTGCAAACTCAGCTTGCTCCAGTCAGCCAATTATAGGCCTCAACCTGTTCCCTTTGTGCTCAGCGTAATCTCCTTATTAGCATTGCTACAACCAGTCCCAAACATAGCCTTTTGGCCCTCCAAATCAATCTTAACAGACCCAAACTTTGGCCCTCAAACCTACAGCTCTGCTCCAACAGATCTGACCCTCTTTCACAGACTTTTAGATGCCCTCCTTTCTCCTATGGCTCCCTGCCTTTCTCGAGTTGCGGGCTACTACAGTTAGAAATCCACGACCAAACTCCAACAAACCTTAGCCTAGCCACACCTTGCAGCTCCTTACTACCCTTGGTTCTGCAACCTTGCTCCAACAGACCCAGCCTTGGTTTTCTGATCTGCAGCTTCTAACCCCTCAGCCTTTCTTCAAACAAAATTTAATCACCTCAACCTTCTTGAGGTTTAGCCTTTCCTTTGGCTTCTATATATACTTGTCCAAGGAGTGTGAAACCCCAAGTGGTGTGTCCCTTAGCCTTGATGGCCGGCCTAAGCTGACTTGAATCATAATTAAATTAAATTTATTAAATTCATTTTCTTGGATTTCAAGTCCACTCATTTGAGTTCAAAACCCCAAACTCAAAACCATAAAGCCCTTGGGGATTTTCCACTCGAAAATACCTTTCGAGCTACCAAATTTCAACAATTCCCCTCAAAATTTGTGCTCAGCCTCTAAAAAATTGTGCCCATCTCCTTGGAAAACACAGCCAAACTGCCTCGAAAATCATGCCCAAGCAGCCTCAAAATTCGCTCAAATTGTTTTGGTTTCCATGTTAGTCTCCTTGCAATAAATGCGCTGACACCTTCCTCAAAATTTGCACCCAACTTACTCAAAAATTCGTGTCAGAGGCTCCTTGGGATTCAAGCTACTGTAGCAGCTTTGAAAGCCTCAAAAATCACATTGTCAATCCCTTGAAAAGTGTGTTGAGTTTGTGTATGAGCTATTGGACTAAGGCCTCGAAATTTGTGCCTATTCTCCTTGAGAAATGTGTTGTACCTTTTGCTATACTCCCCTTTCTCCTACTATACTTCTCCCTTGGTTCTCTTCTCCTCTTCTCCAAAGATCATGAAGAAAAATGAAAGCTAATGGTGTTTATTCCCCTTTGCTTTTCATTTTTGTTCTCTCATAATGAAAAAAGACCTAACCTTACCATCCAATGGATGAGATTAGATCTTACCCATTGAGATCAAAGGTGGGGATTTAATCTCTCATTGACCCATAAGTCACTTTATCCCCCAAGTCCCCTTTTCATTAATTAATAAAAAAAGTCACTTTATGACTTTATGTCACCTAAAGTCATTTTAACATTATTTCTCATAAAGTTAAGTCAATTTAGGATACATTTTCCTAGGCTAGACACCAATCTTTAGGAACACTTGTCCTTGCTACTCTTTTTCTAACAGCAAGCAATACTAGTGAGGTATAACATGTATCAGTCTTATTTCTTTGTGAATTTTTAAAGTTAAATATTTATATTAGGGTTGAATATTTAACGGGGTTTAACACTTTACACTAGATTTATGTTTTAAATTTTCAAGTTTGCAATACTTAGGCTAAATGTATCATTAGTTTAGCCTCTCTATGAGTTTAGATTTCTAGCTTGATACTCACCAAGCATTCTCCAAAGATGTGTGGGAACTTTGACATTGAAGGTAAAGAGGAAATCTAGGCTCCATGCCCAATGGTACCACCAAGGTTTCCCTTTCATTTATTTCCATCCCATTCAATTTTTCCCCTTTAAATTTTTGTCTCGTGCAGCTTTGGATTTATAGGGTTTAAATTTTTTTATCTAGGTTGCATTTTCAAAGTTTGTATGAGCTAATAGTCTTCCATTTTGCGGTAAGCTTGGGATTTTGATAATAGGTCAACATCAAGATGATCCGCTTCTTGAGATTAGAAGTGTACTAGAGAGATGATGAGGACTTCAAAGACTAGGCATGATGATTTACACTAAGCAATTGAGAGAGCCTCCTCTTCAAATACAGTTTTGATGGATTCTTGATTTGCAATATGTTCTTTGAGCCATATAAAGCCTAGATATGTATATTGGAATGTTGCAAAGCTAGTATTGGGATACCTAGACAATGTAGTCATTCATGAACTGAGACACACTGTCAAATACTTGAGACTTTATGGATACACTGATGCTGAGAATGTTGTTGACTAGAAGAGCACATCTGAGTGTTTCCTTAGGTCTGCCCTGGTTTCCTAGATGATTTCCTGGCATAGAAATTTGTTGCTTTGAGAGACAGTGTGCATTGTTGCTAGCATGGCTAGCTGCGAGACAGTATGGTTGAGAAAGCTCTTTGGAGAGTTATTTGAGCATATGTTGGGCATGACTATGATATATTGTGACATATTATGAGTTCCGACATGCAGAGAATTATGTGTTCCATGACAGATTCAAGAAACTTGAGGTCAGATATCACTACATCTAGGATATGATGCAGAAAGGAGCAATGAGACTCCATCACATTTTGATTGATGAATAGAGAGATAACTGGATCCTTTTGTTGCAGCATGTAGGCTTTTGCTTGACCTAATATTCTCTAGGTGTCATGTGTTATGGTCGGGACTAACAGTGATAAGCCTAGCGAAGAAACTGATGAGAGAAAGGGGTCATAGCTGATCGAGAACATTGAGTTATGCTCTTCCCCCTATTTGAGTTCACAGGGAGAGGAATTAAGCCAGAGAGCTCCAGGGATAGAGGGAACTCTAGACTATAGGATAGTTTGTGATCCTTGCCTTCTATGCTAATTAGTATCCTGCCTATTGTCATTGTAGGGCGTGTGTGTGATCCTTGTCATTTATGACAAATGGGTATCTCCCCCTACCATCAAGTCTAGGACTTGTCAGAGTATACCCCAGTATGCATCCTACCCACAACCTAGGCTTGTTGGGATTGCCACCCATCTGGCCAATGGGTGAAGAGACTTGAGATACATTGTGATCCTTCCCATTTATGATAAGTGGTATCCTACTCAAGTGATGGGATGCAAGTGCTCTACCACTGACCCTTGAGGGTCAAGATGGGAAGATCAGCGGATAATACGATAGACTGTGATCCTTACCTTTCATGGTAAGTCGTATCCTGCCTACTGTCCGCCAATAGGGTAGAGTGTGATCCTTACCTTTCACGGTAAGTGGTATCCTGCCCATTGTTATTAGATATAAGATGGTAGTCAAAGCTCCCCTATGATGATTTTCTTCTTTAGATCGAAACATCATTGTTCAGTCGATGATCAAAGGAATCAAATTATGACAAGAAGTAATGAGATGTATATCTTGTTGATATAGTTGAGATGAAGGTCATGGAACCTGTCTTGATGACTAGTAGGGTTTGGAGGATCAATCTCCCCTACCATTGATTGTGGATTATTCTTCTTCTACGAGACGAGTCCAAATCAATGTTATCAGAACCGAACCGGTGATCGAACCAAAAAACCTTGTGGATCGAGAACTAGATCGGAACCAGTAAAAAACTAGAGAGAGATGAACCAAAAAAAAAAGGTTTACCAAAAGCACATAAAATATTTATATTTTAAAGAAAAACATGTATATTCATGCCCATCCATATGAATCCAAACCATTTATACACAAATATGCAAAAGTTCTCATTTATATTAGCATATAAGGGTGCACATAACCAAAATAGCATTGAGTGCAATCCATCCCTAAACCGAAAATACATCAACAAATAGGCTCTAGATGGCCTCTAGCATCCAAAAAAATTATGCTACAACAAATACCTACATATCATCAAAATCATTGCCTATATTGGGATCTTTGTCATCAATATAACCTTCTAAGCATTAAATAAGATAGAAAAAACATAGCATGTCAAGTCAAGATTTTGTTTGAGTGATGGGTACATTTTTAGTAGAGTCATGATTAGAGGAGTTCGACAACTAATGCCACTAACATCAAAGTACATAGAGGGATTGATGACCTTTATTAAATACTAGTTCCTTACCCTTGTACATGACAAAATCCAATGGAAACGTTGCAATCCCCGCAATCCTAAAAATTTGTTAAGCCTGCTGGATTTTGAGTGAAATATAAAATTCTACTTTCTCTATATGAAATCCAATGAGGTTGGAACCACTCACAAACATCCGGAGTCATTTCATGGTAATGTTAAAAATTTGAGTGAAACGATGGAAGTGAAAGATTAAGGAGGGCCATAGGTTTGAATATTAGACTTGATCAATTCTTCTTATCATTATATCAAATGTTCAGCAGAGAGAGAGAGAGAGTACAAAAGTCAAAATTGACTTGCCAAATCAGATTCAAAACATCCCTATCAAATCTGAAGTCAACAGCAGTCAAATTCTACCCCAACCAGAAAGTCAACGATGGTCAATGCAGCAGCAAACAGTCCTCTATGGAAGTAGGTAAAAGGCAATCAAACTCGGCCTTCTAAAGTGGGTCAAAATCGGCCCAAAACAGTCATGAAAATAGTGGTCAAACTCTGCGGTCAACTCTGCAGTCAGTTCTCCCCCTGTAATTTGTCCTTTTACTGCCACATGTGTGAGGAAAAGAGATGCCCAATAAGTTGTACAAACCAATCAGATGAGGAGAGAGAAGGATGTGTGAGTGACTGAGATGCCAAATGAGGTTGGAGGTCTCCCTTATTTATATAAATTGTTGAGGGTGAAGTGACATGCCTCTTGGACTTCATGAGCCTACATGAAGATGTGGCCGACCTTGACAATTTGCACATGTGGGCATAAATTCAAAAAATGCATTCTACTTGTCCAAATTTGATGATCTTTAGGTCAATTTTGGTCCTCTCCAAAAGAGGAATTCAATGCAATAATCATCTCCATCAAATGAGTTATCCAATAGTGGAATTTGGCCCTAGTTGCCAATTTTAATAGATAAGCATGTTCTTCATGCTTTACATGCTTACAGGATTTTGTTGAGTCAAAGAGTCAAATTCCTATTTGGACCTCTTGAAAAGAAAAAGGCAAAATAAATTTTGGAAATGTAATTTTGGGTCAAAAACCCCTCTAAATGCCAAGTCAGCCCTGCCCCAATGAACATGTTTGTTCAGCGCCCCTCTGAGCAGTATAAATAAAAAATAGATGGAGCTCATTTGGAGACAATTCTTGAGTGATTTAGCTTTGAAATTTCGCAGAAGATGAAAATCCCAAGTCTGAAGATGAAAGAAGATTTTTTCTCTTACGCTGAATGTGTGGGATTTTTGCCTTGGTACATCTCTTGTTGTTGGTCTCTTGAAGATGATTCTATTGAGTAGAATAGAATATTTGACTTGGCATCTAGAGGCGGTTTTTTGTGGTCACGGGTGTGTAAAAATTTCTGTTTTCCCACCCCGGTTTTCAGTTTCTCCTTATTTCTCCCATATAGTTAAATGCCCTTTCCCATAACCATACATTTAACAAGCTGAAAAAAATAAATTTGCTAAAAACACAAATTCTGGAAATTTTACAAAATGCTGGAAATTGCAGAAATAAAAATCAGCAGTAATAAACAGCCATTAAAACACATTTAAACACTGATATTTTTTGTCAATGTGACCCTGGAAAAACCCCCTACAACTCTTGGGGAAAACCACTTTGAAAACTCTTCTTTATTTCTGAAAATTGCCTTTTACAGTGAGAAATTTTCAACAAAAAATCAGCAAGCAAATTTACAACTTATCTCTTTTTCCATGCTTCACAACAAACTGGAAATTACAGCAAACAGGACAGCAATAAATGCTGTACGGTCTCCTCGATTTTCGTGCCCACTTTCAGCATTAAATGCTGCTGTATGGCCCTCGTTTTGCGTGCAGAAAAACCAGCAAACTGCTCCTCGATTTTTGTGCAAACCTCTCTTCAAAAATCGTGCCAAAATCTGCTTTTCACTGTGTGCTGAATCAGCTATACAAATCTGCTCAACTGCTGCCTTGGAATGTGTGCCAAGCTGCTGTCTCCTTCTCCTCCCTGCTCAGAAATCTCTCTTGCTCTCTTGCTCTCCTTCTCCCAATCTGCTCATGAAAGAATTGAATCGAATGTGATCTTTTCCTCCTTTTCCTCCCTTAATATAACTCCAAATGACTTTTGGGTGACCCAAGTGACTTTTGGGTGATCTCTAAATCCAATGACTGAAATAGATTTAGATCAATGGCTGAGATTAAATGCTCATTTAAATCTCACTTTTTATTTTTTAATTCACCCCACTTTAATAAAGACCCACTTAGTCATTTATTTCCAAAGTCACTTTTCCTTTCTAATTTTTCATTGACTTTATAAAAGTCACTTTAAAATTAGACTTAGTAACTTTATCATTTAAAGTCACTTTTAAATTAGATTTAACTTTATAAAATTATAAAGTCACTTTAAGAGAAAAATTAAATTCTTTTGGACACTTTTCCCTAAGCCAAAGATCAAAGCCTAAGGGAACCACCTGTCCTCCGGTACCAAATTTCAACACTCCCTCTTACCGAGGAAGGTGTTCCTCACCACACCCATCTTGTCTCTGAAGTAGACATGCTTGCCCCGTGGTAAGGCTTTGGTAAGGATATCTGCAACCTGTTCATCAGTGGAAATATACTCAAACTTCACAACTCCCTTCTGAACATAGTCTCCGATGAAATGATATCTGATCCCGATATGCTTTGACCTGTCATGAAATACTGGATTCTCCGTGAGTTTAATGCAACTCTGATTATCACAGTAAATCGCTGAAGGTCTCAACGGCTGACCAAATAAGCTAAACAACATCTTGCGAAGCCAGATAGCCTCACAACTAGCTAGACTGGCTGCCATATACTCTGCTTCCGCTGAACTCAGTGCTACTGACTGCTGCTTCCGGCTGAACCATGACACTACTGCTGAACCCAACCCAAAACAGCACCCTGAAGTGCTCTTCCTATCAGAAGCACAACCTGCCCAATCAGAATCAGTGTATCCTGCCAATCTCACTCCATCTCCCTGCCTGTAGTCCAGACCATAATCCACTGTCCCCTGCAAGTACCGCAAAATGTGTTTTGCAGCCACCCAGTGAACCTTCCTAGGCTCACACATAAACTGACTCATCGTGTTGACTGCAAAACAGATATCTGGTCTAGTGTTGACCAAATACATCAAGGAACCAATCAGCGACCTGTACAATGTGGGATCCACCAACTCGGAATCCGAAGCATGAAGCTTCTTCCAGTTGGTGATCATCGGTGTCGACATGGGTCTACAATCCTCCATGTGGAATCTGCTAAGGATGTCCACAATATACTTCCCCTGCCCCAGGAAGAAATGCCCCTCCTCCTGCCACACCTCCAAACCCAAAAAGTAATGCATCAAACCGATGTCCTTCATCTCAAACTCCGTCGCAAGATCTCTCTTACAGTGCTCTATGAGTCTCTCTGCACCTGTAATGATCAAGTCATCCACATACAGCACCAGAATGAGAGGCTCCTCACCAATCACAATAAAGTAAAGGTTCGGATCTGCCTCACTCTTTATGAAACCCATCCCCTGCAAATATGTATCTATCCTGGAGTACCAAGCTCTGGGAGCTTGCTTCAGGCCATAAAGGGCCTTCTTCAGTCTGCACACATGGGACTCCTTCCCATGCACCTCAAAGCCCTGTGGCTGCTCAATGTACACCTCCTCCTGTATGAAGCCATTGAGAAATGTGGTCTTCACATCCATCTGGTGGATCTTCCAACCCATCTCTGCTGCTATCGATATAATGAAGCGGATCGAAGTATATCGATCCACGGGAGCGAAGGTCTCCTCATAATCAACTCCCTCTACCTGGGAGAACCCTCTAGCCACAAACCTCGCTTTGAATTTCTCAATGCTGCCATCTGCAGCATGCTTTACCTTGTAAAGCCATCTGGAAGTAACCACGGATTTGCCCTCAGGCCTCGGCACCACCTCCCAAACATCATTCTTCATGATAGAAGAATACTCCTCCTGCATGGCCTCTCTCCAGACCTGCTAGCTAGCTGCCTCCTCATAGCTAGAAGGCTCAGAGTCAAGGATGCTGGTAACCATCGCCATATAGCTACAAAACCTCTCAGGTGGTCTACTCTCTCTGACCGGCCTCTTCGGCTCAGCAACAGATGTGGCATCTCTCAAGGTGTCCTGAAGCCACTTGGGCTTCCTCTTCCCTGAGCGTACTTCTCCCACCGGAGAATGAAACTCCTCCTCCTCATCATCATCAGTTAGCCTGAACTCCTGACTGTCTGTCTGCTGTCCTCCTGCCTGCACCTGAACCTGTAGAAGCTGAGGACCAAGGTACCGTGTGAACTGTCCATCAATGGACTCCCTAGTGAACTGCTCTGTGAACTGCTCTGCATGCTGCCCGGAGCACCACCCCTCTGGCCCGGCAAGCCACTGCTCACTGATGGACCTAACATCCTCATAGATGTACCTCCGGATCCTCCTGATCCCTGCCCACTGGATCCCTGCGACTGACTCAACTATTGCTGAGGGTCTGGCTGATCCAGATACTCTAACTCCCGTGACCTCCTAAAGGCCCTGTCCTCCTCGAACTTCACATCCCGTCTGACAACAACTCTCCTCTGTGCAGGAATGTAAATCCGAAAGGCCTTTGAGGTCTCACTGTAGCCCACAAACATACCCTTCTCTGCGGTGGGCTCTAGTTTGGTCCTCTTCTCCTTGGGTATATAAGAGTATGTAATGCATCCAAAGATATGAAGATGACCAATATCAGGCTTCTTCCCAGAGAAAGCCTCCTCCGGAGTCATGTGCCCCAAGGCACGATGCGGACTCCTGTTCTGCAAGTAAACAGCTGTGTTGCAGGCCTCTGCCCACAAGAACAATGGCAACCCCTGATCATGTAACATGGCTTTGGCAGCCCCTATGATGGATCTGTTCTTCCTCTCTGCAACCCCGTTCTGCTGGGGGTTGTAAGGAACAGTGAACTCCCTCCTAATGCCTGCCTCCGCACAATAGTCAACAAACTCTCCAAGGGTGTACTCTCCTCCATTGTCCGACCTCAAGGACTTGATCTTTCGACCTGTCTGAGTCTCCACAAGAGCTTTGAACTCCTGAAACCGCTTGAAGACCTCACTCTTGGTCTTCAAAAAATAAATCCAGGTCCTCCTGGAGTGATCATCAATGAATAAAACATAGTACTCATATCCACTCAAGGAAACATGAGACATCCGACCGCTCACATCGGGATGAATCAAATCAAGTATCCCCGTCGCTCTGTTGTCACTGCTGGGAAAAGGGGATTTGGCAAATTTGCCCATCGCACAACCTCTGCAAGTATCAAAGTGATCAGTACTGAAATCTGGCACACCTGTAGTGATCTCCCGCAATGTCCTCAAGGCTCCATGATACATATGTCCCATCCTGCGGTGTCAAATCTCACACAGCTCAGAACTGCTAGCTCTGCTGTCGGTACTACTGCTCAATGCCAAAAGGGGTTGGAATGCAAACTTGTACACCTTTGCATGGCGTACACCTATCACTCTAGCTGAATCAGCTGGAGTGCCCCTAGGATACATCAACACCTGTCCTCCCCTGAACAGTACCTCATATCCTCTGTCCTCCAAAGCTGAGACGGATATGAGGTTCTTCCTCATCCCTGGCACATAAAGAACCTCTGACACCTTCAAGGGAGGTTTGGACTCCCTCTGAAATGTCACTGTCCCCACCCCGACTGCTCTAACAACTCTGTCATCACCGAGTACTACCTCAATATCAGTGCCACTCTCTGAAAGCTCTGAGAAGTACTCACGGACTCCTGTCATATGACGTGAAGCCCCACTGTCCACATACCAGATACCTGAAGATGCTCCGCTAATCGAGGGAAAAGCATGCTCCCTCTGAACCTGTGTGGCAGGTGATCCTGCACTAGAGGACTCACACGTAGTGAATGCAAACTCTCGGTCAAAACGACCAGCAAAGTCCTCAATCTCTGCTGAAGCTGCCACGTCCTGGTTCTTCCCCTTCTTCTTCTTATTCTCCGGACACACAACTGCATAGTGTCCCATCTTTTGACAATTCCAACACTTCACCTTGGAATAGTCCTTCTGTGTGTTCCCCTGTTTACCTTTACCTTTGCCTTTGCCCCCACCACTGCTTGTGGAAGCCTGCTTCTTCCCTTTGCCTTTCTTGCCTCCTGCCACCAGTGCTACATCCTCATCCTGTTCAACTGGCTTGGCTGCCCCAAGCTGACCTTTCCTGATCTCTGTCTGAATGCAATCATCCCAAAACCTCTCCCATGTGGGAAGGGTCTCACGTGCACAAACCCCATCAGCAAAGTTCAACCATGAACGGGGGAGGCCATTCACTGCAATCCGCACCAACTCAGTGGGTGGAATGGCCTCTCCAATCGCTGCCAACTCATCTCTCACATTAGTAATCTTTGTGAGATATCCAGCTGCACTATCATTACCCATTTTAATGTTCTTCAGCTTCTCCTTCAGGACCATCTTCCGGTTCTCATTGGTACTCTGGTAGAGATTGGACAATGTTGTCCACATCTCATGGGCATTGCTCTTTCCTCTCACATGAGGAATGCAATGGTCTTTGATTCCGTCTAGAATCAGCCTCTTACCCTTGTTGTTCTTTTTATTATAAGCTGTCAACTGAGTAGCATCAGTAGGCACAACAACAGGGTTCTGTGTGGTATGCACCATGATATCCCAGACTTCTGCCTCCTCAAAGATACTCTGCATTCTCTCCTTCCAAACGCTGTAATTTATATGCCCATCCAGCCTATCCTCCACCCTCAATCCCAATGACATCCTGTTGTCCTAAAACTGAAAAATAGCACTGCTGTAGTAAAGATAAAACTGCTGTTTATGAAAAAATCAACTTGCTGGAATTTTCTGAGTGAAAAATCAGCAACTGTAATTTTTCTTTTTGCTGTCCCAAACTGTCCTTCAGCACTCAAGCTCTGATACCATGTAGAAATTTCTGTTTTCCCACCCCGGTTTTCAGTTTCTCCTTATTTCTCCCATATAGTTAAATGCCCTTTCCCATAACCATACATTTAACAAGCTGAAAAAAATAAATTTGCTGAAAACACAAATTCTGGGAATTTTACAGAATGCTGGAAATTGCAGAAATAAAAATCAGCAGTAATAAACAGCCATTAAAACACATTTAAACACTGAAATTTTTGGTCAATGTGACCCTGGAAAAACCCCCTACAACTCTTGGGGAAAACCACTTTGAGAGCTCTTCTTTATTTCTGAAAATTGCCTTTTACAGTGAGAAATTTTCAGCAAAAAATCAGCAAGCAAATTTACAACTTCTCTCTTTTCCCATGCTTCACAACAAACTGGAAATTACAACAAACAGGACAGCAATAAATGTTGTACGGTCTCCTCGATTTTCGTGCCCACTTTCAGCATTAAATGCTACTGTATGGCCCTCGTTTTGCGTGCAGAAAAACTAGCAAACTGCTCCTCGATTTTTCTGCAAACCTCTCCTCGAAAATCGTGCCAAAATCTGCCTTTCACTGTGTGCTGAATCAGTTGTACAAATCTGCTCAACTGCTGCCTTGGAATGTGTGCCAAGCTGCTGTCTCCTTCTCCTCCCTGCTCAGAAATCTCTCTTGCTCTCTTGCTCTCCTTCTCCCAATCTGCTCATGAAAGAATTGAATCGAATGTGATCTTTTCCTCATTTTCCTTCTTTAATATAACTCCAAATGACTTTTGGGTGACCCAAGTGACTTTTGGGTGATCTCTAAATCCAATGGCTGAAATAGATTTAGATCAATGGCTGAGATTAAATGCTCATTTAAATCTCACTTTTTATTTTTTAATTCACCCCACTTTAATAAAGACCCACTTAGTCATTTATTTCCAAAGTCACTTTTCCTTTCTAATTTTTCATTGACTTTATAAAAGTCACTTTAAAATTAGACTTAGTAACTTTATCATTTAAAGTCACTTTTAAATTAGATTTAACTTTATAAAATTATAAAGTCACTTTAGGAGAAAAATTAAATTCTTTTGGACACTTTTCCCTAGGCCAAAGATCAAAGCCTAAGGGAACCACCTGTCCTCCGGTACCAAATTTCAACAGGGTCTTGGGTATCTCACTTTGATCTGATTCTATAAGAAGAGAATTTTCTGGGTTTTCCACTCAGAGAGGGGTTTTGCCCTAGCTGAGAGCCTACATCTTGTTTTCTTCTTGTTTATGTGATCTTCATGATTATATTTTGGTAATTGTTTGATGAAAAAGACATAATAAATAAATAAAAAACTAACAAAATTCACAAGCAATTACTAAAGAAAGGAGAAATCTAATGAAAACTATAAGCCTCCCGATTTCTCAACACAAAAATGCCCAATAAACTAGAGTAAAAAATTAAAAATTAAAAAAAAAAAATCCTTGAAACCTTTGAAATGTTGCTTATACTTAGTGTCATAAAAAAATATTATTGATGTTTTCTGGACTATATATGGAGGTTTATAGGTCAATGGGTATCAAAGACAAATAAAAGTAGGGGGGTTTATAGGTCAATGGGTATCAAAGACAAATAAAAGTAGGTTTTGATAGTACAATATCATGTACTAAAGAGAAAATCACCGAAATTCATACTCTTCCCTCCAGCAAAGGCTAAGAGAGCCGAATCTTGTTACTATGGTTGTAATCAGGGTTGCGAGGGAGCGACTAGGGAGCGAGTCAGTAGCGCGCTCTCGAAATCGCTCCCTATTGGGGAGCAATTTCGAAAGCGCGCTCCCAACAAAAAAAAATTGCTCCCTGGTTTCTTCAGGAGCGAATTTTCCAACCGGGGAGCAGTCGGAGAGTGATCGCTCTCGACTGCTCCCAGGTTGGAAAATTCGCTCCCAGTCGGCGAAAAGCGACGCCCACGCGGCCGAGAGGGAGGCGACAGCGACTTAGAGAGAGGGGGAAAGGGAGGGAAAAAAGGAGAGAAGGAAGGGGGGGGGGGGTAAATAGACCCTCTCCCCTCCCATTATTCACTTCATCCCATTGAGAGAGCAAGAGAGTTTGGAAAGAGTTTGAAGCAAGGAGAGAAGCTTCGTGAGAGAGGAGCTTGGAGGAGTTTGAAGAACTTGCAAGGGGAGATTGGAGGCCAAAGAGGTAGGATCTACACTCTAATCGAGCATTTTTTTGTATGTTCATTGCTAAATAAGTAAATAAATATATTCTCTATTTCCCATTCCATTTTTTTGCAAATTCAAAACTTCAAATTTCAAACATCATGGTTATATGGCTTGGCATTTTCTTCTTCTTGGTACCTTTTTTGGTTATTATGGTGTTAGAGAGTAGAAAAATGAGTGTTGAACATGAAGAAGAGGATGAAGAAGTGAGTTATAGTGGATTTGATGAAAACCCCGGAGAGGAGTACCTTGGTGAGGTGGAGGAGAGTGAACATGATTCAGCCCAAAAAACTAAACAAGACCAAAACCAATTGTGGAAATATGTTACTAGGCCTGAAGCAGGGAAAGGGGGTGGAACCACTAAATTTCACTACCCCCATTGCAACAATAATTACACAAGTTCATACACTCGTGCCAAAAGGCACCTCTGTGGGAAAAGGCCATGAGATGGAGATAAACAAATAGGAATCAAAACTTGTGCAAGTGTGTCAGCGTCAAATAGAGCCAAATACATAAGGGAAGAGGAGGAAGCCCAATAAAAATCTCTAAATTCAAAGGGTTTCTTTGAACCAAGCTCACAATCACATGCACAAAGAACTCTTTCAACATCCTCCCATGGCACTGGATATGGAGGCACAGGGTCACCAAACATCTCTCTAAGGCATAGAACCATATCAGATTTCCTTGATAAAGGGTGTAGGAATGATGTGGATTCAAAAGTTTATCGGTTTCTCTATGCATGTGGGATACCATTCAATGTTCTTCACTCACCTTATTGGCATGAAATGGTTTCTGTCATAAATGATGCCCCTAAAGGATACAAGAGCCCTGGATATGACAAGGCTAGAACCGTTGGACTTGATCATGAAAAAGCAAAAAAATCACATTCTTTAAGTAGAATGACAAATTCTTGGACTGACCATGGGGTGTCCATTGTATCTGATGGATGGACAAATGTAAAAGGCAAGCCTTTGATAAGTGTTCTTGCTATGTCTGTTAGTGGTGCCATCTTTCTTCCAACATATGATTACTCAGACAAGTTCAAGACCAGCATCAACATTGTAGAGCCATTACTTGAAACAATTGAACGTATTGGGCCATACAATGTCATCCAAGTCATCACTCATAATGCTGCTAATTGTAAGGCAACAGGAGCAATTATTGAGGATAAATACCCCAACATATTTTGGTCTAGGTGTTTGGTTCACACAATGAACCTTTTGATACGTGATATTATTAAGAACAAAAACCAACAATACAAATGGATTGGTGATTTGTACAAGAGAGGCAAACAAATGATAAAATTTATTACAAATCATAGCAATACCCATGGTCTTTTCCGCAGTCACTCAAGATTAGCGCTGTTGAAGATTGTGAAGACTAAATTTGTGAGCTATTACCTCACCTTCATGCACCTTTTGACAGTAAGAGAGTCATTGGCTAGCATGGTATCAAGTCCACACTGGCAGGTATTAAAGGAAAGGGCTACAAATGCAGCTGACAAGCAAGGTTTTGAACAAGTGGAGGAGACAGCTCTTGATGGTCAGTTTTGGGCACATGTGAGGCAAGTAGTGGAATTCACCGAGCCCATTTATCACATGATTAGTTTTGTAAACACAGATAAACCAGTGATTGGGGAGGTGTATGAGCAGATGGATACCATGTTGGGTGTGTACACGGTGGAATAAACTTAATGTTCCACTACATGCCTTGGCGTATATCATTATGCCAAAATACTACTCTCCAACTTGGTTGGGCCAACCTACACCTGGGGGTAGGGTTAGGGTCAAACCCCATACAGATCCAGAGGTATCTACAGGATATATGGAAGCATTAGACAAGTTGGTACCTGACAGGGAGGAGTGTGCTAATCTGCATCTTGAATTAGGTAGATACTTCAGTTGCACTGGTTTGTTTGGTTCTTTGCATGCAATGGAAGATAGAGATAGATCTGATGCTCTCACATGGTGGGAAGCATATGGCGGCATGGAACTTTTGCCAAAATTGGCAAAAAAAGTTCTCTCACATGTTGTAAATACTTCTTCTGCAGAGAAGTGTTGGAACACCTACAGCTTCATACATAAGGTGATAAGAAACAGACTCAATGAAAACCGGGCAGAAAGCTTGGTTTATGTGCACTACAACTTGAGGTTGTTGAGTCATTATTGTGATTGGGCTTATGAGAATCCAACATATAAAATTTGGGACAACCACCCAGAGGACGATAATTTGGAGGATGGCACTATACATCTTGAAGAACTGGAAGTAGAACTTATGAGAGATGAAGATGAAGCAACAACCATGCCACCACCACCCCATCCAGTAGCAGTGCTCGAGTTCCAAGTCTTGTTCCTTTATTGTCACCGCCTCCATGCACATCCACACGTGGAGGGCATTTGCCTTCTGGTTCTAATCGTGGGACTGTGCAGGAGGAGACTCCTAGAAGACCACCACGACCTGCTCAGAAATTAGACATTACTCGTGGTGGCAAGAGGAAGACGTAGATGATAGATTTACTTGTCTTTTCTAGTTTCTAGTAGTTTTTATAACTGTTGGCTCTTTCATATATATTATGATATTTTTTGTAAACAATATATGACAATTTAAGTTTGAAGTTTGAAGTTGGCAATTATAACTCATTGGCAATGAATTATGAATATGATGCTTTGTGAAAGTTGAAAGTTGTTTCATTTCATTTCATTTTATAACATTCATTTCATGTTAGATATTATTTGTTGTAATGGTTACACTTAGCTTACAAGTAGAACTTTGGTGATCAATGATGATAAATGTTATATATTGAATTTTGAAAGCTTGAAACTTTAAGATTGATGAATCATGATTTATGAGACTCAATATGTTGTATGTTACTAACTTGTGGATGTGGTTGATGAAAATTATAACTTCTAGATGATTGTTGTTATATATGGTTCAATCTATGTTTTTTATGTTTTTTATATCTAATTCATCATTCTACATGTTTTTGTTCACATGTATGCATCAAAATATATATTATATAAAAAACGCTTCCAGATTCGCTCCCAAACTGGGAACTTCTGAAAATGTCACTCTCGCTCCCCGTTTTCGCTCCCGCTCCCAAGTAACCTTGGTTGTAATCACCCCTACTTACCACTAAACCACAAATGGAAACTTGGTAATAAATAGCATTGGGCGATCTTGACAAAGTTTTGTTCATTGAATTTAGGACCAATAAGACTAAAGGCAAACAGGGTTCCATTAGAATCAAGGAATATTGGATCAGACAGGCCATGTTCCTTAATTGTATTTAGAAGTGATCAGGGTAAAGGTTAATCTGGTTCCATCAGAATTCAGGAATAAACAATTTACAAACTTCAATGATCGGTTGAGGTTAGTTTCTCTCCAATTATGATATATTTGCCCGGCAAATAAAATTATTTGAAGAGACAAAACCCATCGATAGTGATTTTTTATTATGTCATTTTTTAAATTCTTTTTGCCACTCAATTCTCTCTCCTTTCTCCCTCCTTCCCCCCTCTTGAATTCAAAATTTTTAAACCACTTTCATTTCAACTGGTTGATCTACCTGTTCCTGTAATTTTGGAAGACTGATTGATAGTGTTTTTATATGGTTTTCCTAAGACTAGGATGAGATGATAGAAACACAATCACTTAGTTTGTCAACCTGGAATTTGTGAGAACTTGAAAGGCACCCTGTGCAATGTACACAGAAAAAGGACTTGATCTTGGAGCAATTACACTTATTGCATGCTTTAAACTATTTCACACAATGAAATTGAAAGATAATTCCAAATTCTAACCTAAACTAGAACATAAACTTGCAGCAAAAGAATCAATATCATTCCCAATCTATAACTCATTCAATGGCATTGGCACCATATGTCGTCCTACAAATAAAGTTATTTCATACATTAATTTAATTTTGTTGTCTCGGTATCAGAGCCATCAGAAGGTTGACTTCATGGAGTTGATTTATGCCAAGAAACCCCACCAACATCCACAGTCAAGGCAAAATCTGGTCATTGCCATGGCTTTTTTCCTCAGAATTCTAAACTTAAGAGTGCAAACACCGAGAAGATATGGTCATTGAAGGCCAAATAACACGTAAAATCAAATATTCTAACTTCAATAGTCTTCTCTATATTTTTGCAGGTGCCTTCTATTGCATTCAAAAGCTTCTGCTCTCCCTTTTCCAGTATCAGTAGTATATTTTAAATTTACTGTACAATACAGAATTCTGATTTCAGTAGCTCCCTGTATATTTTTTCAAGTGCTTTGTATTTACTATTGCATTCTAAGACTTGTACTCTTCCAAAGGAGGGAAGTCTATTGACAGTGAAGAAATACCATTGCTCCATGCAAAGATAACGTCTAACCCTAGAATTCCTCCAGGTAAGAACTCGATGAGTCTTGAAGAAGTATGGTTTCATAGATCACATGGAAAAGCAACACATTTTGCTTCTACATGCAGTAAAAGTCATCGTATTTGCGCTTGAGTCAATATGAAAAATTAATAGAGAAAAATTAGTTGCTTTCCAACTAAACATAGAAGAGATCCATGTCAAACAGGCAAAACAGTAAAAGTTCCTGATGAACATATGACAGTTAGTGAGCAAGCGCTTACACTTCAGGAGGTGTTTGCATCCCTGCACGGATGGCTGATGATAAAACACTTGGACTTGACGGCTTTCCATGCAAGCTCTATAATGCCACATGGAAATTTGTCATGCTGGCTTTGCTGCATATTTATAGGGAAGCTCTTAAGAAACAGTCTTTGGGGACATGTACCAATCAGGGAAGTTAATTCCTAAGCAGGAAACCCAAAATTGATCACAAGTTGGTGGCCTATAGCCTTGGTGAATTCTCCTATAAGATCTTATTCAAGTCGCTCCAAAAGATACTGAAAGTTTTAATTGATTCATTATTTATGCAGATGGAGTTGGGTCGAGCAGAAAGAGGTCATTGGCAAAGGTAGGTGGTCAAACCATGGTAGAAATCTACAGGGGAGCAGTTTCTATATACGAACTATCCCTGCCCTGCCCTGCCCTTTTACGGACTGTTAGGCAGGGGAATTTTGCAACACATTATACCTTTACATCCACTCTTGTGATTGCAAAGAAAAATCTGAGTTTTTGATAGCTCTCAAAATGAAAAGGATCCCGGGTGAGCTTTTACTTACCCCGCTAATTGCTTTGATGTTCCTGACTTTTTTGCCAATTCGGGCGTTAGTTAAACTTGGGCTGGAGCGAATGATGGAAAGCTTTTTTGATGAAGATGATTCTTGAATTGAAGACGATTTGTAAACGATATTTATGTTAAATCCTATCTATAACTCTCCCACCATTCTTGCACCCCAGTTTATAACTTTATAGTACACAACATATTAGGGATGGAACTGTAGACGAGCCACGATCAATAAAAAGAGAGATACAGAGAGATAGTGCTGTCTTTGGCATCTACTTTGTTACCTGACAAATTTAATATTTTTGCACCTTCATTCCACATCTGCGGCGGATTCAAGTGGGAGGGCCGATGGCAGCTGCGGCTATGGCAAAAGCAAGGAAAGTATCTACATATCAAAATTCGTGCATGTTAACTAAGGTGTTGTGTCAATGGATTCTTGGTTGAAACCTCACATAAGGTGGATAACGGATCAAGTCGAACATTTGAAATAGGGTTTGCAATCCTTTAAGGTAAGCGTTGCATATCCTCTGAAATTCTCCTGGTTCTTAGGGTCTTTAAGACAGCAAGTTCTGTTGTGTCCCGAAGTTTATCCTCCTATCTGCCTGATACTTCATAGGAATGTCTCAGTATCTGGAAGCATTACATTTGAATTTCTATCAGGTCCTTCAGATAGTGTTGTCTTCCGCAGGGGCATCAGGGTCTACACCACCGAGGGATGGTGAAAACCAGAGAGGCTAGAAACCACTTGTAACCCAAACGTCAGCAGAAACTCTAACCAGAAAAGACCAAAACCAGTGGAAGGACTAAAGCAGGCTTATATTCTGTTTTTCATGAAGCACCACGAGCAGGTAAGCGAGATCACCTAGAAAAATGGGCATGCAGCAAGGATGCGTACAATATGAAAAGTCTCGAGCACAATCCGTAAACAAGACAAGCACAAACCAACAGAGGTGGGTATTTCTGGCAAAGCCCAACCCCGAACTATTCTTAATTTCTGTTGTTCACTCGCCAACCAGATAAACAGCTTTCAAAGGTCTAACAGTATGCAGCAATAGCAATAGCAAAGCACCCAATGATCCAAAGATGTAATCATAAGATTACAAATTTTAAAAAGTTGCAGAAACCAACCATAAGAAGCTTTTGTCTTAGCAATTAACATATTTAGTACCTAGTAGATCGATGACCACCCGCAGTTGCTTCACCTCTGCCAACAAAACCAACCGAATCCACGAGCCAGATGACAACAGGAAAACAGAGGTGAGGCTACCATACGCTCTGAATGAAATGTGAACGAAATGTAAACCGGGTGAATACGACTAACAAAACCCAAAAATACGTGTGGCCGTTTTATCGAAATCCCTTGAACAATCGAACGTTATTTGCATCACACCATGGAGAATGGCCTAGGTCGACCTTGGAAAGCATTTGAGTGTATCGATGGTACCCATTTAATAGTCAAGCAGCGCACATCGTTCTTTTTATCTTTGTTAAAATATAGTGACTTATTTTAGTGTACTTTTTTGGAGGTTTGTTTTTTTTTAAATATTTATGGATGGGTAGATCTATTCATTTACATTTATTTTAATTTTGGATTTATGAAGGGGATTAAATTTCTCTTCATACTAAAAGATGTTTGCATTTCAAAATATTTAATCCCTCGTGGTACTTGGTAGATCTGGAGTTAAGATGCATATAGGCCGGTTATAATATAAAGGGGTGAATTATTTGCGTCTTTAATGATATGGGTATCAATTTTCACCAAAACCTCCCAAAGAAAGAAATTATTTTAACATCCACGAGGCTAAAGATAACCTATGGGACAGATTGTTTCTTCATTTGCTTGATGTATTCGGCCCTTTTTCTATGAAGCTTCAAAATAAATGCTCCCAACTTCTCGACAAACCCCTTGCTAAATAGATTATCCCAAGAGCTAGTTGCTAAGCATATTTGCATCATTTTCCATGTTGCCTTTGAAGGCATTACATTCTAAAATGAAATGTTTTATGTTTCCACTATTCCGGAAAAAAACAAAAAATGCATACTCTTTCCTCCCACACTTCTTTTGGCCTTTTCCAGCACCCTATTTCACAACGGAGTTGATGAGAATTAGTCCTTAACTAAGCAATAAGAATTTTGGTTCTCCAAGAGATATTGGTCTCTATGTATGTTTTTGGTTAATGAATATGAGTGGGATTAAACACTTCAATATAGTATTTTTTCTCTCTTCCTAACTCCTTATCCCAAGTATATTTGCGGAACTTTTCCAAAACAAGAGCTTTTATCTCTTTGTTGTTTATGGGACACACATTCAAGCAAATACCCCATTTACTAAACCATTTGTTATTTTGTCGCATCCAAGTATTTTTTCTCTTGCACAATCTGTCATTAAAGACAACCTTGGACCATCCACCCTCTTCCATTTGCTCAATTGTTTTTAAATACCTTATGACTCGCACCATAACAATTGCCTTAATAGGAGCAGTCCCTGTTTCACTTAACAAGATAGCATAAGGAACTGCAATTTTAATCTTGAATTTGTTTGTAATCAAACGGTTCTGAATTTTCTCAATTTGTCTCCATTGCATGTCGGATGTATTGCTGGTCCATAGTTCACAACCATAGAGAATCACCAGAATCACTATAAGCCCAAAAAGAGTTTGAGTGGTTTTCCAGTCCCATAACTATGCCTCTCTACACCTGTTTTGAAAAGCATAAAATGCTTTCCAACCCCCCAAAGTTCTTTTCTTTCTACAACCATTCCAGCCTAGATTTTTGTTGAAGTCAATTCTAAGATATTTGTAATCCTCAACTTCTTCCAGAATGTTGCCTTCAAAGTAGAACTTATGTTGGTTATGTTTTCTTTTCTTAGAGAAAACCACTACTTTCGTTTTGCTGATATTGACTTGCATCCCCACACTTTTACAAAAATGTTCAAGGGATAGTAAGTGCTCTTGCAAACCAAGAGTCGATTAAACAATCAGAATAAGGTCATAAAAGAAGCCTTATAACAAACTTGCCCAAATAGATACCATCACCCCCTTGCAAATTTAACCACTCATCAAGCTTGTCAATATATAAACCAAAAAGGGTAGGAGATAGTGGGCAACCTTGCTTGACCCCGATATCGCTTCTGAAAATTTCAAAAATGCCTACTGAAGTTCTAATTTTGACTTTCACCTCTTCATACAGCCTATGCACAGCTGCTCTCAAATGTTAAGGAACCCCGATTTCCTCCATTATGTGCCAAAGCTTATCCCTAAGAACCGAGTCAAACGCTTTTCTGAAATCAACAAAGCAACAAAAGACTTCTTCCTTTTTCTCCCAAATTTTTTCAATGATGTGCCTTAAAGTTATACAATGATCAATTGTGGAATGTTTCGACTTATGCACAAAACTTTGATACCAATGTTTTAGAGACCCACTTTATCTACACAATTGTGTTGTATTCCATGGATAAAGGATCTTGAATTCCAACCCTCCATTTTTAGATAAATAAAGTAATATGCAGTGCCTTAAGTAATAATAATATGGTCCTTGGTTTAATAATACATGCAAAGGATTTGGGTTAACTAATCAATACAACTCACCTTTTCCTATTGATCCCAAGAAGGATAGTCGGTAGTCCCAGCACCCCTTTTAAATGAACACATTGAATCAATAATTTGGATGCTTTTGTCTGTTAATATATCTTTTAGGAGAATATTCTCAATTTTATGTGGAGCATGTAATAATGAAAATAAAAGATATTTAACATAATATCATTTCTTTCATATTTGTACAAGAAATTATTAAAATATAATAATTCATTATGTAAGGCACTTTTTCAGTGTTGTGCATTTAGATCAGTTTAAAGTCATTACATTATTGTCATGCATAAATGTAAGTTGTAACGTTGTTGAATTAAGAATTCAAATTGCACTTTAAAAAAAACTATATGTTAATATTTGATATATGCAACATTATGTTGAATAGACAGTTTAGGTCACCCAACTTGGGAATGTTTGTGTATCTAGAGTTTTTGCATCAGTGTGCTTTAAGTTGCAATATCACTTCTAGTCTACCATATTTCTCTTGCTTTATATAGTTCCTTTTTCAACTCATTAGAATTTTGCTTGGTCTCACTTAATGATATTTACATATTAACGAAACAATCAAGTTTTGGTTGTTGAGGGAGATTGCCATAGGATAACTTCCCTTCACTATTCCAAAAACACATCTACCAGTCAAAAGCAACATTTTGTGAGCATTGAGATGCACTCTTGAATACGCTTAACAAAGTTTTGATAAGGAGAGGAATTGACTTCTATTCTTTCTTTGTTCATCTTGTTTGCTTCCAAACAAAAGTGATTCTGTCTCCTTGTCATCAAATGACTACCAAACTATGTTGTTGGTACACTCTTACCTTATTCATACATTAGATGTACTCTTTTATTCCATTAGCCTATTTTTGTGGTCATTTGTTATACATTAAGACAATTCTATTCTCTTATCTTAAGCCCTTAAGAGAGCTCTATCTCTAGTTTCAATTGATTTGTGAAGTGCTTCATATATTGTATGTGGGCTTTGTGGAATATGAATACCAAACAATATCCAAAACTTGGGTACAAAGTAGCTTCCATGCATGCCTTTTTATTACACGATCCCCATAATCAATTGTGAGTTTGATTGTTTCCCAAGTATGATTTTTCTCATTTTCCATTAATGACATTGGTGAAGTGTTATCCATTATTAGTTATCAAGGAAGTTAATTTAATGTGGATCTTCTTTATACAAGTGTTTTTAGATTTGGTTTTAATTCATTCATGAAAATTTATTAATAATAGTTTCGTTTGTTGAAATATTATTTTAAATTAATGTAACAATTTGTTCATGTTTGCAAGACTGCAAGGGTTTTTGCAACACTTGGTAGGTCTCTTGCAATCCAATGGCCACTATCTTGGGTGGCCCTGCTTCCCTGCCTCCTTCGTTTATGTCTAATATAGTTGCCTTCAATGTTGTGATCTCCAATGGGTAAAAAATCTAGAAGACAAAGCCCTCACACTTCGTTAAAACTTGAGGATATTCTAAAGGTAGAGAGTAATTATTCCCGGTGTAAAACAACAGCTCTATGACTTACAAAACAAGGTTTAGTGGGCGAGTTCATGGGGATCTAACCTTCCCCACACTCTTTGAAACAATGGGTAAATAAAATTTGGCAACCATTGATAAAGGGTTAAGTTTCCTCTTCTTTCTACGAAAGAGGGTTGTATACCTTCTTCGAGAATAAGGAAGATCAGAACTTGATCTTCATAAGTAGCCCTTATTTCACGAGTGCTCAAGGTCTTTATTTAAATCAATGGAGCCATGATTTTAACCCGGAATGTGATGTTCCTTCAACAATTATGGTCTGAGTTAAACTCCCCTGCATTACTTTGCATGTTGGAATGATGCCACTTCTAAAAGCATTGGAAACATTGTGGGTAAGTACATTAATTGTTTTAAGCCACAAGAGGGTTTGCTTTCTTGTCCTAGGATATCTATGAAAGTAAATCTAGACAAAGGACTTCTGACCACAATAAATCTCAACTTGGATAATTGGTCCCATATCCAAGAGGTGAATTACGACCAACTTCCTTTTAAGTGCAATATTTGTCTTGAGTACAAACACTTTGCTAGAAGTTGCAAAAAGAAGATCGAGGAGCAACAGAATCGGGTGGAAGAACAAGATCAATGATAATAGCCTAAGAGGCAAAGAGGACCAACCAAACAAACTAGCAATCAACCACGATAAAGCGATCTAGTAGGGAACAAAGGCAAAGGTCCAACTTCTCTAGCCTAAGTGAAATTAGCCACAAGATAGTGTACCATCAATTAGGGTGAAACAAAGAGTAATAGAAATAGTTTCAAAGTGTTCAACCTAGTTGAATAGGAAGGCAAGATTCCCTCAAGAAATGTCCCTCCCTCTCCTAGGAAAAACACCAAAGCCTCTCCTCCTCTTCTTGATGATGCCCATGTCCATGTGATAGGAGATATTGACTCTTCCTCAGATGAGGGTGAGTCCCACTCCCCTAGGACGACTTGAATTGACTCCTCCCTTGTTAGTTCAACTGGTGAAATGGATAAAGAGAAGGAACAAGATTGCATTCTACATAAGGTGGGAAGAAAAATGAGCAGAAAGGTTTGAATCAAAAAAGTTGAAAAGGAAAAAAAGTTGGGAAGAAAAGGCATTATGGACAGACACATCACAAAGAACTAGAATACAAGGAAAGGAGGTAGTTCAGGCCCCAATAATAGGGTTGCAAAATCTAATGGCAAATAATGAAACTAATCTCCTAGAATTATAGGGGATTGGAGTTGGATAAAAGAATGTTAGAGGTTAAATCATTAATTCAAAAAGAAAAACCCAATAATTGCTACTCTAAGAGACTAAAATGGGGGATCAAGGGATTTCCCAAAACCCATATAAATTATGGATTGGCAGTGGAATTTTGGTTGTCAGTTCAAGGGGGGCTTTAGGTGGTCTTTGTTCTCTTTGGGTTTCCTCATATATGAGGCTTTTGGATCATCGTACCTCTCTTTCTAATTGGCAATGTGGTTTTTACATCTCCCCTCCCTAAAGGTATGTGCAATAATTAATTTATATATGCCAGTTCATTTTCAAGAAAAAACAGATTGCTAGGCTTCTCTCATGGACTTAAGAGACACAAAATATGGATCAAATCCAATCATAGATGGAGATTTTAATACTACCCTATATTCCTAGGAAAAATAAGGAGCCTCAATTTCAAGGACAAATGGATGATCTGATCATAAATTTAAATCTTCTCGATATCAAGCCCTCTTCCAATAAGTATACTTGGACCAACAAAAGATTAGGCCTTAGTCATATCACTTCCTGTTTGGATTATTTTTAGGTATCAAATTCCCTTATAGTTCGAGATTTTAATGTTCTTCTAAAATTTTGCCTTGGTATATCTTAGATTACAGACCCATTTCTCTTGAAATTATTGAAATCAAAGACTGTGGTCTTTTTCCATTCAAATTCAATCCAATTTGGATTAGATTAGAAGGATTTAACGATCTAGTTAAATCGGTTTGGAGCTAATGGATTGCAGGTAATCCAATCATTGGTTGGGAGAGGAAAATCAAGCTTCTAAAAGTCACTTTGAAAAGTTGGGCCAAGGAGTAGAAGGATTCAGCATCCTCCAAAACGCTTCTCCTCCAATCTAAATTAAAATCAACCCAAATAGCTTTAGAACACGAACCTATGACCTGCAAGCTCCTTAGAAAATAAATGAGTTTGAGCAATATCATAATACATTGAAGGAAGGGAAAGAACAGTGGAGACTCAAATTGTGAATTGTTTGGTTCCAAATAGCTAATATGAATACAAAATTATTCCATAATCAGGAAATGAATTGAGTTTGGAAGAATAATATCAAAGAAATCATGGTTCAAGGAAGCCAAATAGATTATCACTCTTAAATATAGTTTGAGGCTATTCTTCATTATAAAGAGCTCTATAGTGATGTGGGCCCAACTAAAGAAGAATGATAATGCAATATCCCAAAACTAATCTCTCAAGAGGATAACATTTTTCTTCTAAAAGAATTTTTTGAAGAAGAAATCAAATCCATTATGTTCTCTTTTAGCTTGTAGAAGGCCCCTAGGCCGAATGGGTTTTCTGCCCATTTTTATTAGTGTTGTTGGGATGTCATAAAGTTTGACCTTTGTAGAATGATTGATTATTCCTTCAATCATAATTATATTGGAGGGGGCATTAACTCAACTTTTTTAGCTCGCATCCCAAATGAATATATTCCCTCCTCCTTCACTTGGTTTATGCCTATTTCACTATGTAATGTATTTTATAGAGTGATATCTAATATTTTGGCATCCAAGCTCAAGCCACACTCAAGCTTGTTCTTCCAAAATCATTAGTGGAAATCAAGGGGGTTTGTTCATTAGTGACAAATCTTTGACAACATCACATTAGTCCATGAAGCTATACACTCTAGTCAATCGAGAAGTGACAGAGGAATTGTGATAAAATTGGATTTGGAAAATGACTTTGACCATGTCAGCCATAGCTTCCTCTTCAAAGTAATGTGTAGATTTGGTTTTGACGGTAAAATTATATAATGGTTTTCTCTTTGCTTTTTGGGGTTATGATCTCACCCCTAGTCAATGGGCACTGCATTGGGTTTTTAAAAGAATTTAGAGGTATCTATCAAGGTCGACCCCTTTCCTCCTTCCTGATGCAGGAGCATAGGCTCTCAAAATCAACATATTTGATGGGGCTTATGAAGTCTTCAGATTTACTAAGGGAGTGGGTTCCCTTAAAAGGTAATTATTGAAATTTCCTAAAGTATTCCTTTAAAATTCCAGAATATAAGCTAATGCAAGAGGATGTGATCCTCATAGAGATATATGATAAGGTTAGTTAATTGAGATTGTAAACAAATCTTTCTTGTTGGGTAGAATTCAAAGCTCAAGAAAGGTCTTAGAGATCTTAGGGATCATTAGATTTAATTAAGGTTTTGAACCAAATTAAGGTTTTAGTCCTATGTGTATATATACATTGTAAGCCTTCAGACATAAAGAAGAGACCAGAGTAGAGAATACCCATCTTTATATAATCAGGCTAAGAATTTTTGTGTATAAGAATTTGATTTATAGAGATTGTATTTACATGCCTCCATTATTGTGAGATATCTTTGTCAATGTAATTTATAGTGAGATGATTGTTAATGTTTGAATGTGAATGATGAACTGGAAGAAATATAAGTGTTTGCTCATGAATTTATATTTGATTCTAATTGTTAGGATATTCCGACACATAGGAAATAGTTAAGTACAACTTGGTCTAGTATAGAGTTAGGTATAGAGTTAGGTAAAGTGTGTTACTTTACCGTTGTACATTTTGTAACTTACAATCCGACGGTCACGATATGTAGTGATCTGACGGTTCATTCTCTCCTCGGTATTACCGACACTTGATCCGTGGCTTGACACCCGATTGGTCCATGAATTCTATTTAAAGCGCATGGAGGGTCATTTGTAGGGTAATCCGTGCATGAGAGAAGCTTATGTAAATTTTCATTCTTTGATTAATAAATTGCCTGAAGTGGCCGCGTTGGCTCAGGCCGTGGACTGTTTCCCTCTTTGAGGGTTTTAACCACGTCAAAAATACTGGTGTATTGATCTGTGATCTGGTTGTGAGCGGTGTCCTTTTGGTGTTCTTTCTGAGGAACTTACCCTGTAAATTCCTACATGGTATCAGAGCTATTTGAGGGCCGCGTCCGTTGGTGATCCAAATCTGAAGCCGGTAGAACTGCATCCGACTGCCGTTTCCTAGATCTGTTGTTTCTGACTGCTTTCGGGCCGAGAGGACTGCTCTGTTGTGTTCGGAGCATCTGTTCCAGTGAGGAACCCCTTTCGTTTCACGCGAAAAGGTTTCCGGTAGCCCTAACTGCGTCATTTTTAAGATCTGGAGGTATACAGTGTTTTTGCAGTTTACTGTTATTTTCTCTCTGCTTATTTCGGTTTCGGTTTATTTAGCTTTTTTTAAACCAGATCTATACCTTTCATTTCTGCGTATGCTCTTTGCCCTGCGACTCTGTGCGATCTGGGCAAATCAGAAACAGAAAGGAAGGATTTTTCTCATGCGTATGCTCTTTTCCCTGCACCTTAGTGTGATCTCGGAAAATCAGAAACATTGAGAAAAATATTTAGTTTTTCGGCTAAAGCTAACTTTGAGCCGCAATGTTCATTTTTGAAAATATTTAGTTTTTTGGGTAAAGCTAACTTCGAGCCGTAAGGTTCGTTTTCTTTGCATGTCCGTGTTGGGTTTTGTGTTTTTTGTTTTGTAGGGAAAAAGAGCTTTCTCAAGGCAAGCACGCAAACCAAAGCCCCCCCCCCCCCCCCTCTCTCTCTCTCTCTCTCTCTCTCAAATTTTTTGTATAGATCAATTGGTTCAAAGCTATTTTAAGAGAGTAGAGGTCTTGGGTTCAAGTCTCCATTTTGTGGGGGCGGACTTTTTCATTTCCGCACATTCTCGCACTTTGCCTGCAACTTCAACAACTTTTTTTCAAAAAGCCATAACTTCTTCATCCGGAAGCCTTTTTCAGAGCCGTTTTTTTTAAACCAACCTAATTTTTCGAGATCTATCCATTGGAACACTTACTTTCAGCATCTTCAGCTTCAGTTTCTGTTGAAATGGAAAGTCAATACCAAGTTACCCTTGACAGCACCAACTACTTCCAATGGTTGTCCTACATGGAGGATTTACTTAGAAGTAAAGGTCTCTACCGAATAGCCACAGGCCAAGAAAAGAAACCGAAAGATGAAGACAAGGCTGCTAAATGGGAAAATAGACAAGATCAAGCATGTGGTTTGATAGGGATGTCTATTTCTCCAGATCTTAGATTCCATATTGCAGAACTTGAAACTCCTCATGAAGCAATGGAACAAATCAATAAAGTTTTTGGGATTAAAAATGAAATTAGAGCCCATCAACTTGAAAATGAGTTGCTTACATTGGACCCTAATAATTTTTCTTGCATTGAAGATTTCTTGTCTAAGTTCAAGACCCTTAGATATCTTTTGGAAGGTGTTAAGGTTAAGAAAGAAGATAGTAACCTTATTTATTCCATCCTTACTAAGTTGGGACCAGCCTACTCTGTATTTGTTTCCACCTTCCATTCTACAAGGGAAGCCTTCATTTCTCAAGGAAAAGACTATAAGCCTCCTTCCTTTGACTCTTTTTGTGATTCTTTAATAAGAGAACAAGAAAAACTCTTACACCTTGGTCTTCTTAATCTTGGAAACTCTTCCAAGAAAGCGTTAGCCGCCCAGCAGCAACCAAATTCAAAGAATCCTAAGAAGTCATATCCTAAAAAGAATGGTCCTAAACCAAACAAGGGTCCTAAGCAAACTTAGCCTCAAAATGAAAGATCATTTCAGCAAAATGATAAGACCAATAAAAACAAATGGAAGAAGACTGACAGACATTGCAACTTTTGTAATCGAGATGGCCACTTAGAATCAAAATGCTTTAAAAAGATGGAAGCCTTGGAAGCAGCAATGAAGAAGCATAACATCCATTTGGGGCAATCTTCCACTTCCACTTCATCTTCAGGAATGGAACTTTTGCATGTGGTTGTCAAGCATCTCGGTCTGGCTATGCATTAAATGTATCTTCTTCTTCTCATTCTCATGAGTGGCTCATTGATTCTGGAGCTTCTTATCACATGGCCAAAAACAAAGCCATCTTTTCTTCTTTAAATGATTGTAACACCAAAAATATATATGTTGGTGATGATAGATCTCTTAATGTTGTAGGGACTGGAACTGTTCATCTAGACAATGGTCAGTTTAATGATGTATTATGTGTTCCCACCTTATCCTGCAACCTTCTATCTGTATATCAGATAACTCATTCAGGTGAAGGTAAAATCGTTGAATTTTCACCTCATGATGTTGTAATCAAGGACTTAAAAGATCCTAAACAGATTTTGGCTACTGGCATTGCTGATGATTCTACAAGGTTGTATAAGTTTCACAACTTTGGGTCATCAAATCTTCCCTCAGTATTTGTTGCTCATAATGATGAAGTGAGCAAACTTTGGCATGAGCGATTTGGTCACTTAAACTATCGCTCCCTTCAACATCTATGTAAAGAAAATATGGTGACAGGTCTTCCTATGGTATCTTGCAGAGATGGTGTTTGTTCCGGATGTGTACTCGGAAAACATCATCGGGACAGTTTTGAAAAACGTGCCTCTTGGCACGCCTCAGCCCCTTTACAGCTTGTGCATAGTGATTTATGTGGTCCACTTCCAGTTGTGTCATTCTCTGGTTGCAAGTATTTCTTAAATTTCATTGATGATTTCTCCAGACGCACTTGGGTATACTTCTTAAAACTCAAGAGTGAAGTATTTAACACTTTTTTGGCCTTCAAGGCCTTTGTTGAAAAACAATCTGGACATCAAATTCTTAAGTTAAGATCTGATAATGGTGGAGAATATGTTAAAAACACATTCATCAACTATTGCACTGAGAATGGAATTCAAATGCAACATACTGTTCCATATACTCCACAACAAAATGGTGTAGCTGAAAGGAAGAATCGCACCTTAAAGGAAATGGCTAATTGTATGCTACAATCTAAAGGACTTGGTCTTAGTTTTTGGGCAGAAGCAATTAACTGTGCAAATTACATAATAAATCGCACTCCTACTAAGGCTTTAAAGAATATCACTCCAGAAGAAGCATGGAGCTCCATCAAACCAGATGTAAGTCACTTTCGTGTTTTTGGAAGTGAAGCGTGGGCCCATATTCCAGATGAAAAGCATAAAGCTTTAGAACCTAAGAGTGAAAAATGTACTTTTGTTGGATATTCTGAAGATGTCAAAGGCTATAGACTTATTCCATTTAAGTCCAAAAATGTTATCATTAGAAGAGATGTAAAATTTGATGAAAATATATCGACCTGCGAGCCTAGTCCGGCGGATGTGCCACCTCTCCCTATCTCTTCTACCTTTGAAAACATTTCTTCTTCAGATGATGAAAGTGAGGATGACAATCCTCCCCCACCATCTCAGGATCCTCCTTCAGCTCCTGAGCTTCCAAAATGGGTCTGTGCTACTCGAGATGCAGCAGGTGATCTTGCCGGTGATCCTACAGATCAACGACGCACACGTTCTCAGTTCGAGAGAGCCTCTTCTTTACTGGCTCAAGCTCCAGTAAATTCTAATCCTGACACCTTTGCAGAAGCTTCAGGCCATCCAGATTGGGAAGTAGCTATGAATGAAGAATATCATTCATTATTGGCAAATGATACATGGGATCTTGTTCCTTTACCAAAGGGACGAAAACTTGTTAGATGCAAATGGGTTTACAGAACCAAGTATGGACCAGATGGGAAAATTGATAAACATAAAGCTCGTCTTGTTGCTAAGGGATTTTCACAGGTTGAAGGCATTGACTACACTGAAACCTTCTCCCCTATTGCCAAAATGAACTCTATCCGCCTTGTTCTTTCCCTTGTTGCCTCTTTCAAATGGGAAGTCCATCAGATGGATGTTAAATCTGCCTTCTTGCATGGGGACTTGCATGAAGAAATCTATATGGAACAACCCATTGGCTTCATACAAACAGACTCCAGCCTTGTTTGTCGACTTAAGAAATCCCTTTATGGTCTCAAGCAAGCTCCTCGGGCTTGGTATGCCAAAATGGATAGCTTTCTTTTAGAATCTGGCTTTTCTAGGTGTCATTCTGACAATACTGTCTACACCAAGAAAGTGGGCAACTCTCTTATCATCCTTGTTCTTTATGTTGATGATCTTATCCTTACTGGTAGTGATCCCAACCTTATAAACCATGTGAAGTCTAGCCTCAAAAGGAAATTTGAAATGACAGACTTAGGACACTTACACTATTTTCTCGGTCTTCAAGTCTTGCAATCCAAGGAGGGTATTTCCCTTTCCCAGTCCAAGTATGCTTGTGATATTCTACGTCATTTTCACATGGAAGACTGTAAGCCAACCCCTTCTCCCTTTCAGTCTGGAGTCAAACTCTCAGTCACTTGTACTTCTCCTGAAGTTGATGCTACCTTATACCGTCAACTTATAGGAAAACTTTTGTATCTAACCCATACTCGTCCTGACCTTTCCTTTGCTGTTGGCCTTGTTGCTCGGTTCATGCAAAACCCCGTGAAAGTCATTGGAAAGCAGCTAAAAGAATACTTCGTTATGTTCGAGGTACAGTTCAGTTTGGGATTCATTACAGTGCCAAAGCATCTCCTCTATTGGTTGGTTTCACTGATTCTGATTGGGCTGGTGACCCTGATGATCGGAAGTCTACTGCCGGTTATGTCTTCACTCTTGGTTCAGGACCTATTACATGGGCTTGCAAGAAACAGGGTGCCATTTCTCTTTCATCAGCAGAAGCAGAGTATCGTGGTGCCGTAGAAGCTAGTAAGGAAGCCTTGTGGCTTCGTCAGATCCTGTCAGAATTTGGCTTTCAGCAGCAGCATCCGACTACACTTTGGTGTGATAATCAAAGTGCCATTCAGCTATGCAAAGATCCAGTTCAACATCAGCGCAGCAAACACATTGAACTGCACATGCACTTCATCAGAAAGCTCATTCACGACCATGTTCTTGAAGTGCAATATTGTTCAACAGATGATCAAGTTGCAGACATCTTCACAAAGGCTCTCACAGAGGCGAAGTTCACTAAACTTCGATTTATGGTTGGAGTTCAGGAAGTTGTCACTAAGGGGGGATAGGCTCTAGTGCCTCCTTCCTTCTCCTATTGTGTCATATTTGTAAATCCTTCAATCCTATCCCAAGTTGTTCTTAAGGGGGGATGTTAGGATATTCCGACACATAGGAAATAGTTAAGTACAATTTGGTCTAGTATAGAGTTAGGTATAGAGTTAGGTAAAGTGTGTTACTTTACCGTTGTACATTTTGTAACTTACAATCCGACGGTCACGATATGTAGTGATCCGACGGTTCATTCTCTCCTCGGTATTACCGACACTTGATCCGTGGCTTGACACCCGATTGGTCCATGAATTCTATTTAAAGCGCACGGAGGGTCATTTGTAGGGTAATTCGTGCATGAGAGAAGCTTATGTAAATTTTCATTCTTTGATTAATAAATTGCCTGAAGTGGCCGCGTTGGCTCAGGCCGTGGACTGTTTCCCTCTTTGAGGGTTTTAACCACGTCAAAAATACTGGTGTATTGATCTGTGATCTGGTTGTGAGCGGTGTCCTTTTGGTGTTCTTTCTGAGGAACTTACCCTGTAAATTCCTACACTAATAATGGTGTATGAATTCATGAATTACATTGGCCAGGTGATTTTCGAGTGGTAAATGGCGACAAGAATGCAAGGTTCCTATAAAAGGGTTTAAAACACTTTTTGAGAATTGGAATCAATGCATGTATTGAGTTTCTATATGTTATGTTTGTTGGATCGAAGCCTAATGAGGTGTATCAAATTGTGGAATTGAGCTATGAAAGAATTGCCTACAAGTTTGCATTAAAAACGTTGCAAATGGGATATCAAGTAAATAGATTTTATCATGTTGTGATCAATGAAATGGAATGGTTGTGTGAGCAATCAAGGTAACATAAATTAAACATTGAGTTGGAAGCAAGGTTTCAGTGTTGATTTGAGTATTGATTGAATCATTAGAAGGGATGATATGATTTATGAAGTAATCACTAAAGTGGATCATTGTTTAAGGAATTAATCAACACAAGGGTTTGGAATCTTCATTTTCAAGGTTCAAATTGACCATAATGAAGTGGGAAAATAAATTTGTCCATCCTATGGTCATCATTTGTGTTGCCATCATCACTGCAATTCAAGCAGCAATAAGTCAAAATCATGATCAAATTAGTTGGCATTATGCAATTCATTGTGTAAAACAATGCTCTAGTTCAAACCAAGGTAAATTGTGTTGTGGCATCAACTAATCTACTTAATGTATATAAAATTGTTGGATGATATTGCAATAACCATTTGAATCTAAAGCTACAATAAGACTTGCGTTGGTTAAACCTAAGCCATGCATTGAGAATAGTATAATATCAATGTTAAATTGAATTGGATACATATTGCAATGGCCAAAACATGCCCATATATGTTAGTGTCTGTGTATGTACGAGACAAAAGGATACAACTATAATAAAATGGGACTAGGAGGAGTTATAACCTACATAACGATATAACAATATCACTTAATATCTAGGGCTTAATAAGGAGTTTTGGGTTAACATGGGGCTTATATATGGCTTAACATGCTCCTGCCCTTCAAAAAAGTGTTGTCCTCAACAATTGACTATATGTGGGTGTTTCTGCATGAAACACTTATCTTCCCTTGTCACTTCTTTCACTGGTAGGTTCTTCCATTTGATGATGTACTCAATAATTGATCAATTTCTCAACTACTTATCTAATATGCCTCCTCCCATATCTACCCACTTTAACTCACTTTCCCGGGGTTAACATGAGCTGAGGGGCTACTATGACATGACTAAACCTCCTAGATGACCTTAATGAAATGGAGCAAACACAACAAGGCATTACTGACTTATGTCAGGTGCTTCAAGACCCAAAGTAACTAACCAACCATTCCAGGTATCCAACCCTTGAAATAAATTTATTTTCAGTGAGATAGACCCCCAATCGCTACCGTGACAAGGCCCCCGAGCGACTATAACCCTCTAGTTTCTCCCACAGGCCTGCTTCCCAGCGACTACAGTCTGTTTCAAGTAGTTTTGTGCCAGCGACTGTGAGATTTAAGCCACTTTTTCAGGGCTAGGATCCAGACCCCTGCCCAAAACTTAATGAAACTTCCAGAAACGATAAATAACACAAAGACAAAGCCTATAACACAAATCTTGCTCAAACACTTGACCTAGCCTGGTCTAACCATGACAATCATTCCGGCAAATAAATGATGAACATGCAACCTACAGTTCATGAATGCATATCTGAACATAAAGATTTGAAACTTATCTGAGGTTTACCAAAGGACTAATGCCCTCTCACAATAGCTGCCATAACATCTATTAGGTCATGCATTCAATAACCATTCATTTATCAACCAAACATAATAAGAACCATAACTTAGATTTGTCATAAAACCATGATATAACCAACATATAACCAGATAAATAACAATGATTGAACAACCATCAAAGCCACATAATAACAAGTATATTCACTCATAAAATACAAGAGAAACTTAACTCTTATTGACATATGCAATAGCCAACCAAGTCATCGACTTCCACGTACCAACCAACCATAGATTAGGCTGAACCAAATATTTCTTTCAACCAATCACCCCCATGCCATCTTCCAAGCATGAATGTGGGACTATGGGATAAACCAATCCATAAACAACCAAGGGAATCCAGAGGTTAAAACACCTCCACCCTCACAATACCGTGATCTCACCTAAACGAGTCCTGAGATCACAAAACCAAACCGAGCTTGGATGCCTCAATATTCCTTCACCATACCTTGAGGAATTTTCCACTCTCCACCCACCTATTGAGGGCTTCCAGGATAAAACCATCTCCACCCCCAACTCTTGGGATTTCCTTAGACCACCTCACCTAGATCCAAAACCTTCCGTCAATCCAAAGCTTAACCAAGAATGAATCCCATCACACCATGGCTATCCGGAAATGGCAAGACAAGGTTAAAACCACAATTAAAACCCAACAAAATCCATGCCACCGACAACAATTGAACCAAATACACACATGCATATACCATGCATGCCAAAACCAGCTAGGAACTCATACATGCAACCTGTTACCTGCAAGTATTCCTGCTGAAGCCGCTTGATCTAACCTTTCCTTGCTTGATCCTTGCTTTCATTTCTTTCCTTGTCCTTTCTTTGCCTTCCTTGTCATCCCTTTGATTTCCTTGTCCTTCCTTTGCTTGTTTGCTTTCCTTCTCCTCTCCCAGACTAATTCTGAAACATAATTAACAAAAGGCTCCAAATCAATGCTATGATGTCTTTTTATTATTAATGCCTCTAATTTCTTCATTTTTACTCTATTTTCCTTCAACTTCCTCCTCACATGCAACATGTGACCTTTCACCTCCATTTTCTCCTAATTTCCTTTATTTCATAAATAAAATGCCAATAATACCTTATTGCCTTTTCAAAGCCTTTGCCAATTTCCCCTTAGCCATAATAAAAAATAATTGATGCCTATTAGGATACTTTGCCCAACATTTAGTTTGGAATGTGTGTCCCATTGTGGTCTTATTTTGCCTTTATTAACTTTATTACATGAACTTTAACTGCTAAAAAGCAAAACATACTTCCCTTGGAGCTTTATAAGTTATAACCTAGCTGGTTGTAATATTTAGTATGAATAACCGGCTTAAAAGTAAAACCATCATGACACACATGACAACCATACCGCTTATTGGAGCTTTATAACACAACTCATTGCGGTATTTAGAATAAAAATCATACATAAATGTGGACATATACGAGAAACTTATTTGCCTCCACCAACAAATAATGCACGATACATAGCTTGCATCTGATCAACCATCTCCCATGTAGTTTCATCGGGCCCAAAGTGCTTCCATTGCACTTTAACTTTCTCGATTGCTCTGTTTTGGAGCATGATTTGCTTCTGTTGCAATATGCACTAAGGTTCCTTCTAGAATTCTCCTTCTAGCTCCACCTGCAATACTGACCAATCAATAATATGATCAACATCCTTTACATATATTTTAAGCAATGAAATATGGAAAACATCATGGACTTTCACTATAAGAGACAATGCAAGTATGTAGGCCACTGTTCCAATTCTCTGAAGGATATAGAAAGGATTGCAATACTGAGGTGCCAACTTGGCACATGACCCAATCCTTAGGGAGCTCTTCTTGGGCTTCATGCGTAAATACACATGTTCCCTAACCTTAAACTCCTTAAATGCCCTGTGTTGGTTTGAATAACTCTTCTTCTTGTCCTATGTTGCCTTTAGATTCTTCTTGATAATATGCATTTCTTATTCGATGTCTACCAACATTTATGCTCCAATAAATACCATGTTCACTGGATCACTCTAGCTGATGGGAGTATTACAACTCCGCCCATAGAGTGCCTCAAATAGAATCATCCTCAGTGACTCCATATACCCATTGTTGTAAGAAAAGTCAACCAATGGAATATGCTCCTCCCAGTCCATTGTTGATGCATGACATGCATCCTCAACATATCCTCTAATATCTTGTTGACCCTCTATGTCTGTCTGTGGATGATAAGATGTACTGAAGGCCAAATTTGTACCCAAACCTGCAAATAAATCCTTCCAAAACCTGGAAGTGAACTTAGAATCTCTTTATGACACAATCTTCTTTGGAACACCATTTAATTTCACTATCTCTCTTATGAAGACCTATGTTGCCTCACTAGTTGAATAAGTAGATTTCACTGTAATGAAGTGAGCTACCTTGCTCAACTTATCAATCACAACCATGATGGAATCATGCTACTTCGATGTACTCAACAAACCTGTAATGAAATCCATGGAAATGACCTCCCATTTCCACTCTAGAATCAAAATAGGTTGTAACAAACCAACTGGGTGCTTACACTCAACTTTCACCTATTGACAATCCAAGCATCTAGCAACAAACTCTACTAGTCCCTTCTTCAAATTCAGCCAGGAGTAGAACTTCTTCATAGTTGTCAATGTCTTCTGATATCCTGGGTGACCTGAATATGGCTTGACATGAAACTCCCTCAAGATAAGCTTCTTGATCTCACTATCATCCGACACATAGATCTTATCCCTTAATCTCACCAAGCCATCTGTCGTGAGAAGATAGTCCACATTCTTATCACCTATACCCTGATGTAACATGTGCCTAAGTTGCTGATACCTATCATCATGATGTCATGCCAATAAGATCTGATCCTGTAAATCTGTCCCATAAGGGCTCATAGTTGCTGCATGATTTACCCGTATTATTCTGATAAGAGCATCTACAACTTTATTCTCCTTTCCTTTAATGTATTTGATCTCAAAGCCAAACTCATTGATCATGGCCAACCATCTAGCTTTCCTGACATTCAGATTTGGTTGGTCAAATAGGTACCTCAACCCACTGTGATCACTCATCAATACAAAACTTTTGTCGAGAAGATAATGTCTCCATCATATGGACGACCGTTGCCAGCTCAAGATCATGAGTCACATAGTTCTGCTCGTGCTCATTTAGCTTCCTTGAGTCATAACACACTACTTGTCCCTCCTACATCAAGACTCCACCAAGTCCTCTCTTGCTAGAATTTGTGCACGCCACAAACTCTTTATCTGGATATGCAATCTTTAACACTGGAGCATTTGTAAGCAACTGCTTCAGCTACTCAAAAATTGTTGCACATTCCTCCGTCCATGCAAATTTCTTTCCTTTCCTATGCAATGATATAATAAGATATGCAATCAGTGAGAAGTTCTTGATGAACCTCTTGTAATAACCTATTATCCCTGTGAATGATCTGACCTCCTCCACATTCTTAGGAGTTTTCCACTTGATGATAACCCTTATATTTTATGGATCCATTGCTATGCCTTCCTTGGAAACATCATGTCCCAACTAATGTGCCTTTATCTGAAAGAAGTTGCATTTTCTAAGCTTTTCATACAATTGATGCTCTATTAGCAATCTCAATATTGTTGTTAAGTGTTTGGCATGCTCTTCCTCATTCTTATAATATATCAATATATAATCATTGAACACAATAACAAACTTGTCCAGATAAGGATGCAACGCAAATCGTCAAGCACATAAAAGTAGTTGGAGTATTAGTTAGACCAAAAGGAACTACAACAAACTCATAATGCCCATATCTGGTTTGGAAAGCAGTCTTGTAGATGTCCTCTTCTTTAATGCATACCTGATGGTATCTTGATCTCAATTCAATCTTTGAGAATATTATTGCTCTCTTCAACTGGTCAAACAAGTCATCGATCATCGGAAACAGATACATGTTCTTGATCGTCACCTTGTTCAGATGCCTGTAATCAATGCACAACATGAGAGTACCATCCTTCTTCTTCACAAACAATATCGGTGCACCCCAAGGCCATACACTTGGCTTAATGTATCCCTTGTCATGTAGGATATAACCCCGTACAGTTCTTACCTGCATATGAATTCTAAAACACATAAAATAAACAATTCCAGAGCATAACACATAAAACACATATACACAGAGATTTTCCCCTGGATCCCAAACCCGGGACTACCAATTTGATTTTTCATTATACTCCTTTCAATGTTATAATACATATTTATACTGAAACATCCAAAACCATGGACCGAAAACCATCGTGTCCAAAAACATGTGCGAAAATCATGCACAAAACCATAGGTGGGTCCGCCCAACCTAACATAGGTTCCAAAACCAAAATTTTGGACCCCATAGAGTGGGGTTATTTGCATCCCTTAAACCCCCTGTGACCCCCCGCTACGTAATCGGCGCAACGATGGGGGGGCTTCGCCCCCACTCTAACCCCCTGGTTAACTACGTGGGCTAGTTGTGGAAAGAATATAACACAACCCAACATTCTCCCACTTGTTGTTTTCTTTCCACAGGGGGCCACAAGAGAGCTTAGTCATTTATCCAACCCTGCAATGCCCATTGTTTCTCTACACCAAGAGAACTTCTCAGAGCTCACAAATTTTGTCAATGCATCTGCAATATTCTTCAAAGTGTCCACCTTTACTAGCAACACCTTTTTGTCTTCTATCATATCCCTCACAAAGTGATACTGAACATCAATGTGCTTTGTCTTTGAATTGTAAGCAGGGTTCTTTGCCAAGAAAATTGCTCTTTGGTTGTCATAGTCTTTCCTTATAGATCCCTGTACTAACCCCATACTTGAACACAATCTCTGCAATCAAACTGCTTCCTTGCTTGCATGAGTGGCTGCCATGTATTCTGCCTCTGTAGTTGATAGTGCCACTACAGATTGTTTCTTACTCATCCAACTGACTACACCTCCAAATAAGTTAAACACATACCCACTTGTAGATCTTCTCTGATCCAGATCTCCAACCCAGTCTGCATCAACAAAGCCACGAATATCCAACACTCTGTCCAATCCTGGTCTTCCTTGGTAGCACAAACCATAAGCACTAGTGCCACGCAAATACCTGAAAACCCGCTTCACTGTCGTCCAGTGCTCCTTCCCTGGTTTTGACATAAACTTGCTCAATACTTGTTTGGTCAATTTAGTGTCCTAAATTGCTCTACGTAAATTATCAATCTAGGTATCGTAAACTGATGAAGTGTAGTGCACTATTTGTGCTAGCTAACCCTTCTTACTTCATTGTTTTTGTGTTTTATGTTGTTTTGGGGGGTTTTTAGTCTTTTAATTCCTAATAATTTACAATGTAACTATCAGAACTTAAATCTAACTTTCGTAAAGATTACTCAAAATCTAAAAATGAAACTAGAGCTTAAGAATGAAATGCAAACAGAGCTAAGAAAGATTTGGAAGCAAAGCTAAGAAAGAAATGAAAACAAAGTTTATATTCCTATTTTACCATTATTTCCAAATCATGAATTAAAACTGAAAGTGAAATTTGCAACTGATGTCTAACTAATTACAGTAATAAAACTAAATGAAATACTTGATTACTCTGCCTCTCAATTTTGGGAGAAAGTCTCCTTGGGATGACATTTGAGTAATTCTGTACTTCATTAATCTAAAAGAAAGCAAATACAAAGATGCAGAAATAACTCATTGCATAGATGAAATGTTCAACCACTTAGTTAAGGATGAATTATCAACTTGAAGGGTTTTCCATAAACATTCATTAACACCATGAGTCGAAAAACTAAAAATGAAATGGCAAAGATAGCAAATGACACTGATCAATTTAATTAAGAATTTAAACTAGCAAAACAATGAATGGAGTAAACTATCCAACAATGTATCCTTATCATTCTTCAATCCTACTCTCATCCTGAAACAAGGTTAGTTTTTAATTGAAGAAACAAGATTACACCATTGAGTTCTATTTTCTAAACTATTGATAAAAACTAAAAAGAGATCAAGCAAATGGAAACTGCTCTAAATTATAAACATTGTTAATAAGAAAATGATGGAAATTGCATTATAAACATTGTTAGTAAGAAAATGATTATAAACACTATGAAAGAAAATGATGATTTTACAGTTAACAAGAAGAAGAAAAAATGAAATGAAACCTTCTTCAGTGCAGAGGCCCTCTGCAACTGATTAGGCTATGCTTGCTCAATCAACTCCAAGAAAACTCCTTCAGATTTTCATAGAAAGATGCGGTCTTTTCATATTAAAACAGGGACACAAAATGCCCAGAAATTACAGAGTCTAGAACTTCGATTTCACAATAAAACTATTACTATTACTACTAACTTCTTTGGTCCTTTACACAGGTATTTATAAGAAAAATCATATAACTATTTGTGGAGAAAAGCATGCTACAACCAAACTCGTAGAAGACAGATATGCAGAATTTCTTCCTCGGCTACTGGAGACATAAATCCAAGACATGGTGGTTGTTGGATTCGTTTGTACAGGTGGCTTATGGAGTCCATCGGTACAGGTAGTTTCTCCGGATAACGCTTCCCATCACTGTGAAACGTATTACGTAACCACGAAACATAGTCCTGTTACCTTCGGTCTCTCTGTGTTTGACTTATCCATTGACCGTAGTCTTATGCCATCTTCTTTGTTGACATGGGCTAAATGAATAGGACAAGGTCCATGTCATGATGATTTCCAAGCTGCCCATGTGGTTAGTTTCTCCTTCTAACATCTGGAACCTGTTAGAGCATGAAGGTAGCTGTGGAATAATGGATTAGCTGCAGAATAGGCTGCATTCTGTAGCTAATATACAAAAATTTATTCAAACAACAAAACATAAAAGCATAACATGTAAATCACTAAATGTCCTCCTCAAGACAGTATATACCGGTCATTGGTGATGAGAATGCATCTTTCTCATGGAAAAACAAAAAAAAGGAATGAGAAGAGTTGATAGGGAAAGAGTAATTTTGAGGCTCAACATACCCCCACTACAAAATCATTGCATGTCCCCATGCAATTTTAAAAAATGTGAACTTCTTTCTCCTATTGCGTTTGTTCTGACACTTCTGCCAGCACATCCAACTTCCTTTTCTTACTTCTCCTTGCACTGACTGCCATCCTAGTCTTCTTCATAAGAAGTCTGTATTTGAGGTTGATAAGTGTTCTGCTCAACTTCCTATTTTTCCTCTTCAACTTCTTATTTTTCTTGTACCATAATCCTAGGTGTAGCATTGTGTTGTCATGAATGGCTCTATCTAGCTTGTTCTGTTCCCTCAAGGTTTCATTTTCTTTTTGAATGTGCCTGTTCAAAATCTCTAACTCAAAGATTTCTTGTTTGAGAGAGCTAGTTAGAGGTTCTTGTGGATTGACAGGCTGCTCTAGATTGGTTGAGGATCCTAGATCCATTGAGGTATTCTTTTTCTCTAATGACTCTATGTAGTCATAGATTTGCTACTGTACTGGATCTATGCCAGGAGAAGCTCTGCTTGGGCTGCCTTCAAAATTCTGTGGAGAGTTTTGTGGACTATGTTCAGGTGGAATACTGTCAGGAGATTGAACTGGGGTTTCTTCCTCTAAGTTTATGAACTGGGCTTCTTTTGATGTTACCTTCTTCACCTTACCTTGGAGTCTATATCTCCTTCTCAGGTTTTGGAAGCTTATGGTTTCTTCTCTTGTGTCCTTCTTCCTCTTTCCTCTTTCCTATCTCCTTATTTTTCTTGATTTGCTCCTTAATCTTGGTTAGTATTTCAAAGAGTAACTGTTCATCTTTTTGTGGTGATGAAGGTTCGGGAATGTCTTCATTGATTTCTTCAGCTCTCTCTTTCATTTTTCCTTTCTGTTTAGTCTGCTTCCTAACCTATGGTTTAGAAGCTGTCTCTGCATCATTCTTTGTGAGGAGGTTTGAATATTAATGTTGATCTTTCTCCTCCTAATTTTCTTAACATGACTGTCTTCAAGTGACTCTGGAGCATCCTGGAAAAAATTTCTTACCAAGAAATCTTCCCATGTATCCCCTACACTTTCCAAATGGAATTCGACTAGTATTTTCACTAATCCATGATGATACATAGTTGTTTCTATGGATTCAATTTTCTTTTGGACGTTTGTAGCCATCCTTCTTAGACTGTTTAGAAGGAAGAAGGGAAGGTTGATGGTTCCATTTTCTAAAATATTCATTAATAAGCGTATATGGTAAACATACATAAACCCAAATCTTCGTTCACATGTAATGAATTTTTGCAATATTAACAACATATTACTCCATTTGTTCTTGAGTGCTGAAATAAGAATTCCCTTCCTAAATACTGTAACATCCATACCCGAGTTTCTAAGGATCACTTTCCAAGATTCACCATGAAATTCCTTGTTTTTAAACCATCTTTCTCCTTGTCTCAGCAGCTCTGTTGCTTCTGCTATGAAGGATTCTGTGACTGCAAATTTGATATCCCCTATCTCCACTTTTGTGCCATCAAATGACCTTGCAAAAGACTTGGTAATTTCCTTGTGGTAGCCGTCAAATTTCTCAATAAAATTTAACCATCCAGCCTTCTGTAGCATCTCTTTAAGTTGTGGATACCCCTCCATATACTTTACCTCTACGGGCTCTGTCCTAACAATAAGCCCCATATCCCCTGTTTTCGATTAACCTTCAAAATTACTCTCACTGTCTATAAAATGAGTGCTATTTAAGAAATGGAATGACTGCGTATATATGAAAATGGAAAGATTGTGTGTATATGGAAAATGGAATGACTGTGTATATAGAAAATGGAAAGACTGTGTATATGAAATGACTACGTGAATATGAGAGAAAAACTTAAGAGTTTGCATGTAATAAATAGATAGTAAGGGTTTAGAGAGTCGTAGATAGGTAGGTCACATCGTTATTTTGACCATTAACAGATGTAGTTGTGGAGGACCGTTTGAGTACAGGTTATGGAGTTTGAAACAGAGATTTGTTATGAAAGAATCATTGAGACTGTTTGTCATTAAAGATGGAAGATATGGCAGAGACATAGTGGTGGTCAAATCAAATGATGGTTGGTTAAGAAGACATGTGATTATACATACTATACAAACTTATGTTTTAAAATTGCTTTTTGAAATAATTTTTTGCATTTACCTTTGGAACCTTTACCTTTCGTTTGCTATTTTTTTTTTTTTTTTTTTTTTTTTTTTTATTTTTTATTTTTATGTTGATGCACAGGTACCTTGAGTATGGTTGGTCTTCAAAAATTGATTTTTCTTCAATTCCTTGCATACATGATTATATACACTTGTGCCTGAACTGATAAACAAATTGTAGCTGCAGAATCAGATTAGCTGCATAACAGAATCAACTGCAAAACGTGAAACAGAAAGTGAAATATGGCTTATGGATCATGAATGAAATGGAAGTGGCTATGTAAGTGAAATGAAATGAGATGTAAGACAAGATGACAAATGAAATGAAGATGGAGTGAAAACTGTAATAATAAATAAATTGAAAAATTTATTGATGAAATATGACAACGTGATGAAGTGAAACTGCAAAAATAAAATGGAGTGGGATGAGATGAGATGATGAAGTTTGCAGAATTTAAACCGCGGAGTGATTGTAGCTTTTTGTCACTACTTATTACAGAAAGAAAATTGAAAATATAGGGTATCAGAAACCTCTGATTTTCACCCTGTATTTTCTGTATAACTATGTCAATCAATGATTAGTTTTCAACCTTATACATTTTATTTTTTTTAGTAGGAAAAATAAAGTCTAAGTTAGTGGAGAAGAAGGATTCTTCTTTACTAACTTCATTTCAGAATTGTCTTGGAAAATCTTGATGAACTCCTCTTTTAAAATTGGTTTCCAATATATCTTTAATCTATGACCAGTCATAAGAAGAGGAATTTTACTTTCATCTATTGTTCTTATCCTCACTGCTCCATTACTAAAGACTTTTTCAATCTCATATAGCCCAAGCCAATGAGTTTTAAACTTCCCTTGAAAATCTTTAAACTTTGAATCAAACAGTAACGCCCAATCTCCCACTTGAAACCTCTTGTCCTTGATATATTTGTCATGCCATTTAGCCCTCTATTGTTGGACTATACGAGTCCTTTGAACTGCCTCTTTCCTGATTTCATCAAGTTCATTTAATTGCTCCATCCTATGCTTTTGTGCCTCTGATAAATCTAGTCCTAGTTGGACTGCCATCTTGAAAGTTCTGCTTTGGAACTCTATAGGGAACAGGACTTGTTTCCCATAAACAAGTTCATAGGGTGTATGTCCCGTTGTGTTCCTCCATGTAGTTCTGTAGGCCCATCAGGCTTCAGGAAGCCTTTCTGCCCAATCTCTTCTATGTAGATGTACAGTCTTGGTGAGAATCTTTTCAATCACTTTATTTGTAGATTCCACTTGACCATTTGCTTGTGCATGATAGGGAGTAAATTTCCTATGTTTGATCTTTTATTCTTCCACAAACCCTTCCACCATGTTAGATGTAAATTGAGGTCCCTGATCTGTCACAATTTCTCTTGGAACACCAAAACGAGTGAAGATGTCCTCAAAAAGAAAATTAACTACAGATTTTTCATTAGCAAAAGGTAATGCTTTGGCTTCTACCCATTTAATGACATAATCAATGCATACTAATATATACTTCTTCTGCTTAGATGGAGGATTAATTGGTCCAATAAAATCTAAGGCCCACTTTTCAAAAGGTTCGATGAGTACCTGAATTTGTAATGGCATTCCATTCGAGGGAGCAGGTTTCCCTACCCTTTGGCAGTTGTCATATCTCCTAACATATTCTTTAGCATCTTTGAAGATGGATGGCCAATAATATCCTAAAGAAAGGATTTTATAGGTTGTCCTCTTGTCAGCAAAGTGTCCACCACACGGCTCATCATGACATGCCTTAAGAATCTCGGGCATTTCATCTTCCCTGACACACCTTCTGATCATAAGATCTGGGCCTGTTTTATACAATTCATTAGTGATCCATGAATATCTTGCACTTTCTTGAATAATTTTTCTTTTCTCTCTAGGAAACAAATGTGAAGGTAACTTTCCTGTGACCAAATAGTTAGTAATATCTGCAAACCAAGGAGTTTGAGTAGTTACTGCAAAAAGATATTCATCAGGAAACTTATCTTCAACCGGAGAATCTTCTTTGATATTCTGAATCCTGGACAAGAAATCAGCAACTGTGTTTTGTTTTCCAGGTCTATCTAGCACAGTAATGTTGAATTCTTGCAAAAGTAAAAGCCATCTTGTAACTCTGCCATTAGTAATAGATTTATTCATTAAATATCTAATTGCAGAGTGATCTGTATGAACAAAGGTTTCATAGCCTGTTATATAGTGTCTGAATTTGTCAATTGCATGAACAACAACTAAAAATTCCTTTTCAGTCACAGTATAATTTAACTCAATGTGAGTCAAATTCTTACTTGTATAGTAAATAGCATAAGGAATCAAATCTTTTTGTCCCAATACAGCTCCCAGAGCTGTATCTGAAGCATCTGTTGAAATATGGAAAGGTAGTTTCCAATTTGGACCTCTTAAAATGGGTGCTTCAAAAATTTTTGTTTTTAAGGTTTCAAATGCCAATTGAATTCACAATCTTTGGTAAACAATTTGGAGAGTGGGGATTCTATTTTAGTGAAATTTTTTATAAACGTTCTATAGTATCCTATAAATCCTAGAAATCTTCTAACATCCTTTTGGCAATTTGGAATTGATAATTTAGAGATGACTTCAACTTTAGATTTGTCAACCTTAATCCCATCTCCTGAAATGTGATGTCCTAAAACAGTACCTTTGTAAACATCATAAAACATTTTTCATGGCTTAGTGAAAGGTTTGTTTCTTTACATCTTTTAAGAACTTTTTCCAAATTTTCCAAAGCTTCTTCTAATGTATTCCCATAGACCGTAAAATCATCCATATATTAGATCAGAAAAAATCCCTAGTACGGCTCTTTGGAATGTTGCAGGTGCATTACATAACCCAAAAGGAAGTACTTGGTAGGCATAAGTTCCCCATGGACAAGTGAATGTAGTTTTATCCTGATCTTCAGGTGCTACCTAAATTTGATTATAACCACTAAAACCATCCAAGAATGAGAAATACTTCTTCCCTGCTAATGTATCTAACACTTGATCTATAAAAGGCAAAGGGAAATGATCTTTAAGGGTTAATTTATTCAGTTCTCGATAATCAATGCATACTCTCCATTTACCATTCTTTTAGGCACAATTACCAACGGAGAAACCCATTGGCTATCTGAAATTGGGTAAATGAAGTTTACATTTAGTAATTTTTGGAGCTCTTCTTTCACAATCTCCCTAAGATTTGGATTCATCCTTCTCTGAGGTTGTCTGATAGGTCTACAATTTTCCTCAATGTAGATGTGATGGATACAAGTCTTAGGATCAATGCCTTTCATGTTGGTGTATTCCCATGCAATTGCAGCAGAATGTTTTTGTAATGTTTTGATTAGCTCTTCTTGTTGTAGTTTCTCCACGTTTTTGTTTATGCTCAATGTCCTACCTGGAAAAATTTGAATTGTAGAGCTACCAAACTCTTCCATGGAATAGAGAGTCATCTGCCTAGATGACAAATATTCAACATTAGATTTTTCTTGAAATTTCTCATGGTCATATTCTGAAGATGATTCAAAATTTTCCAATGTATTTAAAATTTGACTATCTTCACTAATATCTAAAATAGTAAAGAGAGGTTGAATATCATCTTCATCATCAATCCATTATTTGTCATCTATTCTTGTGATTGCTTTTGCTGGAGGATATAAAGTAAATTTTTTTGTTGAACTACCATAAGAAATATACATATCACTAGATCTACAACTAATAAAAGCATCAACTGTGGCCAGCCAAGGTCTTCCTAATATGAGTGGATGTCCTCCTAGATTGTTCTTGGGAGTTAAGATCATGAAATCAACAGGGTATTCCCAAGAATCTAAGGATACTGAAATATCTTCTAACACTCCATATAGTTTGATTACTGATCTATCTGCTAGCTGCAGTAAGGTAGGTGTGTAGAGAAGATTAGGAAGCTTGAGTTGTTCCATAGTTTGTTTGCTCATGATGTTTATTGCTGCCCCTAAGTTAATCAATGTATTTGAAATTTCAATTCCATTGATATGTGTTTTCAAAATTGGACTTCTTGGATCCACATATTTTTGTATGGCAATTTTTCCCATCATTATGTCTGCTATTTTTCCTACCAAGCGAATTCTTTTTGTTTCCTTTGTTTTTCTTCCTAGTTTCTTTATGCTCAACTCCTTTATTGTTTTGGCTAGAATTGGAATTTCTTTAATGGCTTGTAGCAAATGGATTTTGATACAGACATTCTTCAATTCATCTAGAAAATCATAATTGGGAAACATAATCTGCTTTTCTATTCCTCTATCAATTTGTAATCTTTTAGGAAAAGGAGGTGTAAAAGTAGATGCTCGTTACTCATTAACAGGAGTTGTGTTCACTGATTCTTTTTGTTTTTGTTTTTCAATATTTTGGTTTTAGAGAGATGTTCCCTCAAAAATTTTATTGACCTTTAGAGAATCTTCCTCAGAACTGTCCTGTTTGTGAATAACTACATAAGATCTTTCCTTTTCTAATATCCTACCATATCTTAGTTGAACATCATTAAGATCTAGAGGAGTAATCGTGTAAGTTGAAAATTGTTGTCTTTCTACCATGTAAGCATTCTGGGGGTTTTTATTGTTGGGGTTTGGTAATGGTTGGGCAGGTAGCTGACTTGGTTTATGTTGAAATGGCAGTAAGAGTTGAGGATTTTGGTTTTGTTGTGGAAATGGTAATGAAAGTTGAGGGTTCTGATTTTGAAGTTGTGGCTGCTAATTTTGTTGCTGAATGTGTGGGGGAGGATAATTCTGATATGATGGAGGATATTTATAATATTGAGAAAATTTCCCATAAGGATTTTGTACTCCTTGTGCCCATGGTTGAGATTGAGATTGAGGTTGACGTTGAGGCCAAAGTTGCTGCCAAGAATTCCAATTTGGTGGGGGCTGAAGATACATTTGATTGTTAAATCCCTGATTTTGTGGCCCCTACCAAGGTCTTCTAGCAACAAAACAAAGAGGTTCTGCAGAATTTGTGACTGTTTCTTCTTGAAAGACAACCTTAAGACCTAGAATTGAAGGACAACCCTTGGTCTCATGGCTTTCTGAGCAAATCATACAAGTTTCTACAACTTTTGCATCTAAAGGGCATTCTCTTAGAGAATGTTTGTTTGTTTTTTTTTTTTGCATCAGCCTCGATTCTCTGCTTGTTTTGTAATTTAAGGGTGTCTATTTGCTCACTAAGATCCCCTAGAATGTCAGTTTTAACTTCATCAAGCTTATTACCAATTTATGTCATACTTACAGATCCAGTTCCAGATTTGTTTACTCTAGCAAGAGAAGGATCTCTTGGACCTTTCCCAGTTTTGGATTTCCCTCTTGAGAGATGAACACATAATTCTCCTATATCATTTAATGGGAGTTGAGAGATATCTCCCTTCCCCATCATGTTAAGGATATCTATCCACTCATCTCTAATGGATTTTAATAAAAAGAGCTTTCAAGGTATCTTCATCTAAATTATCCATTTTTGCTCTTTTCAAATTATAGTTGAATCTCTCAATCAAACCCTCTAAGTTTTCATCCCCTCTTTGCATCATTTTGAACACTTAATCTTTATGATTGGTAGGCATGCAATAATCCAAGTACCTATCCAAAAACATTTTTTTCATGTCATTCCATGTTCTAATGGACTGAGTGACTAACCCCATGAACCACTTTAAAGCAGCTCCTTTTAGTGTTGAAGGAAACAATTTGAGTTTTTTAGAGTCTTCTAGATAATCATAGGTTCTGCATAAGACTTCAAACTCAAATAAGAATGTTTCAGGATCCTCACTTTTTAACCCATGGAAGTGTGGGAGGACAGAAGGTGATATATTTTTCATGGTGGCATTTGTTTCCTCATCCACTATAGGGAATCCAAAAGAATTACCTATTTCCCTATTTCCTCTGCCTCCTCCATTGTTTTCTCTACCTCCTCCATTGTTTCCTCTACCTCTTCCTCTACCCCCTCCAAACAGACTGAATTCCCATCTTCTCCTTCTTCTGCCATTATAGTTTCCTCAGAGTCAGTATAAGGTTTAACCTGCAAGGTTACTTTCTCCTCCTCTAGTTCTTCTATTAATGGGATATGGGAGAGAGGTTCTACTTCTTCTTCCTCACCAGGTATTCCTAATTCTTCAACTAAAATGGGCTCTCCTGTGGAGGTGAAAAAGGTTATTCCTATTGTTGGAAATTCAAAATTTTTCTTTTCTAGGGCTGGCTTGGTAGTAGGAGATTCCTTTGATTGGATTTTTGCCTCTAGAATTTCAAGTGTTCTATGGCTGGGAGTATGAGTTTGGGATGGAGGTGTATCTTTCCTTGTTCTTGGTGGAGTAGGTGGTGTTGTAGGAATTGAACTACTGCCGCTAGCTATAAATCTACCCCTAGAGTCTCTTTCTCTATGCATATCATTTTTTTTTTAATGTAAGAGATAAGGCTACTTAATTACACTTCCCCGACAACGACGCCAAAATGTTTGGTCAATTTAGTGTCCTAAATTGCTCTACATAAATTATCAATTCGGGTATCATAAAACTGATGAAGTGTAGTGCACTGTTTGTGCTAGCTAACCCTTCTTACTTCGTTGTTTTTGTGTTTTATGTTGTTTTGGGGTGTTTTTGGTCTTTTAATTCCTAATGATTTACAATGTAATTATAATAACTTAAATCTAACTTTCGTAAAGACTGCTTAAAATCTAAAAATGACAAGAGAGCTTAAGAAAGAAATGAAAACAAAGCTAAGAAAGATTTGGAAGCAAAGCTAAGAAAGAAATGAAAACAAAGTTTATATTCCTATTTTACCATTATTTCCAAATCATGAATTAAAGCTGAAAGTGAAATTTGCAACTGATGTCTAAATAATTACAGAAATAAAACTAAATGAAATACTTGGTTACTCTGCCTCTCAATTTTGGGAGAAAGTCTCCTTGGGATGACATTTGAGTAATTCTGCACTTCATTAATCTAAAAGAAAGAAAATACAGAGATGCAGAAATAACTCATTGCATAGATGAAATGTTCAACCACTTAGTTAAGGATGAATTATCAACTTGAAGGGTTTTCCATAAACATTCATTAACACCATGAGTGAGTAAACTAAAAATGAAATGGCAAAGACAGTAAATGACACTGATCAGTTTAATTAAGAATTTAAACTAGCAAAACAGTGAATGAAGTAAACTATCCAACAGTGTATCCTTATCATTCTTCAATTCTACTCTCATCCTCAAACAAGGTTAGTTTTTAATTGAAGAAACAAGATTACACCATTGAGTTCTATCTTCTAAATTACTGATAAAAACTAAAAAGAGATCAAGCAAATGGAGACTGCTCTAAATTATAAACATTGTTAATAAGAAAATGATGGAAATTGCATTATAAACATTGTTAGTAAGAAAATGATTATAAACACTGTGAAAGAAAATGATGAATTTACAGTTAGCAAGAAGAAGAAAAATGAAATGAAATGAAACCCTCTTCAGTGCAGGGGCCCTCTGCAACTGATTAGGCTACGCTTGCTCAATCAACTCCAAGAAATCTCCTTCAAATTTTCATAGAAACATGCGGCCTTTTCATATTAAAACAGGGACACAAAATGCCCAGAAATTACAAAGTCTAGAACTTCGATTTCACAATAAAACGATTACTATTACTACTAACTTGTTTGGTCCTTTACATAGGTATTTATAAGAAAAATCATATAACTGTTTATGGAGAAAATAATGCTACAACCAAACACATAGAAGACAGATATGTGGAATTTCTTCCTCAGCTACTGGAGACATAAATGCAAGACATGGTGGTTGTTGGATTTGTTTGTACAGGTGGCTATTGGAGTTCGTAGGTACAGGCAGTTGCTCCAGATAACGCTTCCCATCACTGTGAAATATATTAAGTAACCACGAAACAAAGTCCTGTCACCTTCGGTATCTCTGTGTTTGACTTATCCATTGACCGTAGTCTTATGCCATCTTCTTTGTCAAGCTGGGCTAAATTAATAGGACAGGGTCCATGTCACGATGATTTCCAAGCTGCCCATGTGGCTAGTTTCTCCTTTTGACACGTGGAACCTGTTAGAGCATGAAGGTAGCTGTGGAATAGCTGATTAGTTGCAGAATAGGTTGCGTTCCGTAGCTAATATACACAAATTTATTCAAACAACAAAACATAAAATCATAACACGTAAATCACTAAATGTCCTCCTCAAGATAGTATATACCAGTCATTGGTGATGAGAATGCATCTTTCTCATGGAAAGACAAAGAAAAGGAATGAGAAGAGTTGCTAGGGAAAGAGTAATTTTGAGGCTCAACAATACTCCCACTGCATGTGCAATGTCTGGTATAGTACAAACCATCGCTTACATCAGGCTACCGACTGCACTTGCATATGGAACACGGGACGTGTCCTCTTCCTCTTATTGTGTCTTGGGACACTGTTCAACATATAACTTTACACCTACAAGAATAGGAACTTTCACTGGTTTACTATTCTGCATATTAAACCTCTTTAATATTGTCTCGACATACTTCCTCTGGTTTAACCAGAGCTTTCTCTTTGTCCGATCTCTTTTGATTTCCATGCCCAAATTATAGTTTGTAGCACCAAGATCTTTCATGTCGAATTTGGAGGACAATTGTATCTTCAAATCCTGGATAATTTCTTTTTCATTTCCAACCAGCAACATATCATCCACACACAAGACGAGATAAATAACACGGTCACCAATTAATTTAAAATACATACAGTGATCTGCTTTGCATATGGTGAAGCCAAGTCCCCGTATAGATGTATCAAATTTCTGATACCACATCCTTGGTGATTGTTTTAACCCATATAGAGACTTCTTTAACTTGCACACCAGTTCTTTCTTACCTTTCACCGCAAAGCCTTTAGGTTGCTTCATGTAGATTTCTTGTTCCAGATCCCCATGAAGAAATGTTGTCTTCACATCCATCTGTTCTACCTCAAAATCAAAAGCAGCAACAATAGATAAAAGTAATATAATAGAAGTTACCTTGGCAACATGAGAAAAAATATCACCAAAATCAATTCCTGGCACCTGGGAATAACCTTTTGCTACCAATCGAGCTTTGTATTTCTGCACCTTTCCTTCTGCATTTGTCTTCTTCTTAAACACCCATTTGTTGCCAATGGGTTTCCTTCCAGCCGGCAACTCCACCAGATCCCAAGCCTCATTTTTGTGCAAATATTCCATTTCATTAAACATGGCCTCTTTCCAGAGTTTTCCATCCTCTAAATCTACTGCTTCCTTCACAGTTCTGGGATCATCATCTGTAATAGATAAAGCAAAATTTGAACAGAAAGCAGATGGACTATACCTTTCTGGCTGCTTTCTTTCTCGAACTGATCTTCTCACACCTGGAGTTTGTGGCTCTTCATCTTCTGATTCCTCCTTTGTTGTAGAGTCTGATTCTTCCTCCTTTAGCTCAAACTCTATCTTCTCAGGTTCCTTTGGTTGGACTTCATGTTTAATAACATCTTTCACCTCTCTAAACACCACATCTCGACTGTACACAACCTTCCTTGTTGCTGGGTTCCAAAGCTTATAATCCTTTAAACCATCCTTATACCCAATAAAGATGCACTTTTCAGATTTACTATCCAACTTGGTTTGTTTCTCCTTTGGAACATGTACATATGCATCACATCCAAATACCCTCAGATGTGAAAGAGAGGGTTTCTTACCAGTCCATACCTCTTGTGAAGTTTTATCCTCCAACGCTGATAAAGGTGATCTATTGACCAGGTAACATGTTGTCTCCACCGCCTCTGCCCAGAAGTCCTGTCCTAACCCGACACCACTGATGCTTCTTGCCCTTTCCATCAATGTCTTTTTCATTCTTTCTGCAACTCCATTTTGCAGAGGGGTATATGGAGTAGTCTTCTGCCATCCTATACCGCACTCCTTATAGAATTCTTCAAATTCCTTACTACAAAACTCTCCACCGTTATCTATCCTCAGCACCTTTATCTTCTTCTCTGTCTGGTTTTCCACTAGAGTCTTGAATTCTTTAAACATGTCAAATACTTCAGATTTATTCTTAAGGAAATATATCCATGTATTCCTTGAGAAGTCATCCATAAATAATACATAGTACACAGACTTACCCAGTGATGGAACCTTCACAGGTCCAAACACATCACTATGCACAAGCTCTAATATATGTTTCGCCCTCTTACCACCAGAGGGGAAACTCACCCAATTTTGCTTCCCATATACACAACTTTCATAGAAATCAAAATCCAGAGAGTTATTACTCATACCTTCTACCATACCTTTACCATGAAGTATTCAAAGGCCCTTCTCTCCAATATGTCCAAGCCTTTGATGCGACAGCATGGTCTTTTCTCCAGAGACCACTAGATTTTCTGCTCCACTTTCAGGAACCACAAAACTGTTGCACCCATCAACAACAGTGCTACCTTGTAGTTTGTACATAGTTCCAATCCGAACTCCCCACATCAATACCAGTGCTCCCGAACCCTCTTGAAAATATCCTTCTCGAAGATTGTTTTTACACCTGCATCATCCAGCTTGCCTACAGAAATCAGATTTCTGGCCAATGTAGGAATATGTAGAACACGCGGGTGTGTTCTAACCCTTCCACCTTGCAACTTCAACTTTACTTTTCCCCGACCAATGATTCTAGCCTTCCTATCATCACCTAAGAAGACATCACCACCATTTTATTTCTCATACTCGCAAAACCACTCGCTATGGGGAGTGAAGTGAAAGGATGCACTTGAGTCAATCAATCATGCCTGATGATCTACATGTGTGCTTAAAGAAGCCAAGTACACATCCCCACTTTCATCTGAGGTGGTTTTTGCCTCTGTATAAGGAGCATCATCAGATCCCTTTCCTTTGTCAGGAGCTTTAGATTTACAATCCCTTTTGTAGTGCCCTTCCTTTCCGCATTTCCAACACACCACCTTTACAGGTTTTCCTGGAGATTTAGATCTCCCTCTAGATTTAGATCTCCCAGTTGATGACTTATTTTTGTTTATGTTATGGGACCGTCTTTGTATAGATAAGGCATCACCATTCTGGCTCTCCATATTTTTCCGTCTCATCTCCTCCGTCAGCAATGATGAGACTATTTCATCAAACTCCAAGGCAGTTGCGTTGCTACTTATTGCAATAACGAGACTATCCCACGAATCTAGTAGAGAACACAACAAACTGATGCACTTATCTTCATCTGAAATTTTAATATCAACAGATGCTAACTGACTTACCACATTATTAAATGCATTCAGATGCTCTGTCACCAAGTCTCCATCTTTCATTCTCAGGTTGTACAGCTTTTTCTGCAGGAACAATTTATTCACTAGAGACTTAGATTGGTACAAAGTCCCTAACTTTGCCCACAAAGCCTTTGTCGTAGCTTCCCCTGATACATTCAACAATACTGAATCTGAGACACACAATTGTATTGTGCTCTTTACCTTCCGATCCAACTTCTTCCATTCTTCATCGGATACTCCCATTAGTTTAGTACCCAGATCTACCACGATCCACTGATCTTTATCCACCAACAAATTCTCCATCTTGAGTTTCCATAACTCAAAACTCTGACCATTAAATTTCTCAATCTTTATATTTCCACTGCTCGCCATCTTCTTTCACCACCAGAATCGATCTCGCAGATCTCCCACTGAACAATGTATACCACAGGCCCAAGCAAAACCCCTTAGCAATAAAGGCGTCCCCTTGAAGCCAAATAACTTTGATACCAAATGTAGGTTTTAACCCCGTACAGTTCTTACCTGCATACGAATTCTAAAACACATAAAATAAACAATGCGATAGCCTAACACATAAAATAAACAATGCGAGAGCATAACACATAAAACACATATACATAGAGATTTTCCCCTGGATCCCAAAACGAGGACTACCAACTTGATTTTTCATTATATTCCTTTCAATGTTATAATACATATTTATACATGTCGAAGCATCCAATACCATGGACCGGAAACCATCGCGTCCAAAACCATGGACCGAAAACCATCGCATCCAAAAACATGTGCGAAAATCATGCACAAAACCATAGGTGGGTCCGCCCAACCTAACATAGGTTCCAAAACCAAAATTTTGGACCCCATAGAGTGGGGTTACCTGCAACGCTCAAATCCCCTGTGACCCCCCTGCTACGCAATCGGCACAACGAAAGGGGGGGCTTTGCCCCCCCTCTAACCCCCTGGTCAATTACGTGGGCTAGTCGTGGAAAGAATATAACACAACCCAACATGTCAAGCATTTCCTTTAATTACAACTTCAAGTCCATCATTTCTAGAGTGCTCATCTTGTAAGGTGCCTTTGATGTTGGTGTTTCCACTGGTACCAACTCAATAGAAAAGTCCACTTCCCTGTAAGGAGGCAACTCTGAAACCTTTGGGGGAAACACATTTTGAAACTACCGTAATACAGGGTGCCTCTTGAATATTTTTGCATCCTCAACATCCTTACCCTTATCACTGGAAATATGGACCGTAAATAGTACACACCACTTCCTATGACTGCACTTAGCTTACATAGTTGTAACCATCCTCACTGATGTAGGCTTCTTCTTTCCCTGCAAGATTCTCCTTTCACCATTATCATCTAGGAACTCAATAGCCTTGTCATAGCAATTTTCTTTGGTCCTGTGGATCTACAACCAATCCATACACAAAAGGATACTATATGACCCTAATGGAAGCACATTTAGATGTGCTGATGTAGACATCCCATTCAGCTCAAAATGCACAAGCTCTTACCCAATGATGAACACTCTTCTTAGTACCTGTAGCCAACTACACCAACCAAGACTCTGCATGCACTTATTTTCTCAAACCACACTTATCCACCAGGTCCAGATTAACATAACTATAATTATGATCCAGGGTCAATCAAAATAGAAACAACTCAACCATAGAGCTTACCTTCCATCTCAATAATGGATGCCTGATGATCTGTCTGCTTGTTGTCCACAACTGCATAAATCTGAGGAATGTTATGGCCCACATCCCCAACCGTCTGCACCTCTTGAGCACTATAGATCGTATGTCTACCACCCTAGTACAATGGAAAATCCTTCTTGTGATGATCTTTTCCACATATCCAACACTACAATGGTCCCCTACCATCACCTCTAGTATGTTGCTCTCCAGGCTACGACCCATGTCCCTTCTCAACTGCATTGAACTTCTTGTAAGGAACAACATTTTATTTCTCACCTGCGTCCTGAGCTCTTCCCCGCTTCGGTGGCCAGTTCCCTTTAGCCTTCTCATTTCCCTTCAAATCATGCTTAGGCTCAGCTTTACACTTTGACTTCTCATAACAATGCTTAAGTTTCCTGATGGCTTCCTCCAGCGACCGTGGCTCATCAAAACCAATTTGATCTCTATATGTTGCTAGAAACCCATTAATGATCCTTCGAATCTTCGCTTTCTCTTCCTTGAGGTAAGGCACATACCTCAATAGCTATAGGGACTTACTAGTATACTCATCATCTGTCATTGAACCCATCTGCAACTCATAAAACTTCTTAGCTCTATCATCATAATATCTCTCAGATAGGTACTTGTTCTTGAAGAGCCTCTCAAACTCATCTCAAATCAACTCTTCTTCTCGAATTCCCTTGGCATTCTTCACATATTCCCACTAGATATTTGCTTTCCATTTAAGACTAAAGGTGGTTATCTTGGCTTTCATATTTGCTGAGTAGTTATGCAATCAAAAGAATTTATTCATCCCAATCAACCATGCCTCTACATCTTCTGACTCCTTTATCTCTTCGTCAAATGTAGGTGACTTAACTTTATTGAACTCCTCAGACAAGTACCCACTCCTCCTATAAGGATGATGATGGTGATGATGACAATGTCTCCTGGATGAGGAAATAGAATGAATCCCATACATACCAATCCTCCTGTCAAGTGTATCCAATGATTTGTCTCCTTTAACGATGTCCTCTCTATCCAATCTGTATATTGACCGAGACCTGCTAACATAGGCTCCATTAGTCTTTACTTCCTACTCTCGACTAATCCTCAATTGTCCCTATTGTTACAGGTCTATTTGGGCACATCACTCCAGACATTCAAATCAGTACAATTAGGGCTCATCCAACCCTAATTCAATTGCTATATGCCCTCAACAAGTCATCAAATTGAATGCTTCCATCCATGAAAGTTTCCTAGCTTGAAACCCTGTTGAAATGCCTCATTGGGACACCAGTGCAACCTTGGTCAGAGGTAACTGCGTTGCAGAGCAGGTAGGCCCAATTAGGCCTGCACTATAGTGCACTTAGGCCCTCTTTGACCTACGCTGGGCGAGAATGAGCGAAATTGGCATTGGATTCTGGGAATATTCTCTGATTCTAGAGCATTCTAGAAGGATGCCCAACTCTTATCTCATCCTATGAGGTCGAATTTGGATAGGCTATGGACCAATTACTCCTTTATCCTCTCATCCCTTTCTTCATGGAAACTAACTCCAATTTTGGAAGGCCATTCAATGCCCAATTTATGACATAACCACCTCCATTTCCCTATAAGTTGACCACTCATCATAGTGAACAGGGGGTTAAAATTTGAAGATTGTAGAGAAATACTGTTGGTTTGAGATTTGAGTTCATGTCAAGTAATGTTATGCTGCTAGATTGGTGTGCTTTTGGTGTGACGAGGGTTGGACTAAAGCTGGATGAGTGACACAGGATCAAATCGCATTGGGTGAAACTCTTCCTTCTACATTAATAAAGTTGTTTATTCCTTTTCCCATATTCTTGTTCATATCTATGATGATTATGTGTTTCAATGTTGTCGATTCCATTGGTTTATAGTAGATAGATCATGTATGCTTTGATCATTGTCGTTTTCTGTTTCTATTGACAGGTACCAATTGAACGGATTCAGTTCAAGTGGGAGCGATGGGAGCAATTCAAAGGAGATCAAGGAAGCGAAATATCACAAGTAAGTTCCTTCATCTCATCTATCTATTATAGGAAAAGGTTAAACCACTTTCTTTCTGTTGTTCTAAGTGTAGCTACCCACTTAGGGAAAATGTGTTTATCTGTAGATACAAATTCCATATAAAAAATTGGCGACTCCACTGGGGAACGACCATCATTCCTGGTAGTTTACCCTCATCATATTACATCCTAGTAGACTTTTCTTGACTTCATTGATCTTATTTCAGTCATTTTGAAGTGTTTTTGGTCAAAAAATTGTGATTAGATGTCTCCTGATTGGGCTCTCTAGCACCAGCGTAGTGTTGGTCTTGACACAATGCGCTGCAAAGCACCCTTAGCTTAGAGACAGTGCACTAAAGCACATTGTCTCCCACTCTGGGCTACGCTGATCCCTCTTAGGCTAAAAAACCCACCTTTGGCTTGGTTTTTCCCAAATTTACTTCTGATTTTGTTTGCTGAAAGATCAATGTTTTCTATGGTTCTGAAATCAATTTGTATTTCTTCTCCTAGCCCTACTTTGGCCTTGATTGTTTAGTGTTTCTTAAGTGATTTCTTTATCATTATCAATTCATTATCAAAGTTAGCTTATAATCGATTAGTATTTTCTGAAAAGGAAGTGTCGTAAAGTCTTCATTTCTTTGAAAAAGAAACTGTTGTAAAGTCTTTGTTTCTTGCGAAAAGTATTGATTGATTGTTTGTGCATTTAGTTTCCTTTTGTTCATCTAAACATTAAAGGAAATGAAAAGAAAAACTTGCATTATGCATTTAGAGGTTTGTGTGTGCTTGTAGGAATAGTATAGGGAAAGTTGCATTAGATGTGCTCTATGCTATTTGATTAAAAATTCTGATTGCTCTATCCCTTGTAGTAAAGGTTTTCATTGTTCAAATCAAATGAGAAGAATGTTTCTCATCATAGTTGCATTCTGCGAATTTCAAAGACATCACATGGTGAACCTGAGAGACAAACTCCTAAACAAGATCAACTTAAAAGTTATCTCAATTAACCTAATGGAGCATTGTAACTTAACGCATAACATTTAGAGGTTCTAGGATAGAGACATGTTCCGGCGTCGTAAAACATAGCAGCTGTCATTAATTGTCTGCGATACATTCCGAGTGTGATACCTCATTCCATGTATGTAAGTATATCGTAGCTCGTCCACGTACCTTCGGGTACATAGGGCGGTGTTATAGTACGAAAAGTATAAAGGAATCCTCTCACTATGCGGTTCGCATTAGACAACACTAACACGGATTGGGCCTCCACGTACTTTCGGGTATATTTGGGAGGACTACATTAGATTGTTATCCATCCATAGGTAACCAAGTCGGCTGTCTTGTATATTTTGATACATAGAAAACAACATTTGGGGAGATTTCTTGCATGTATGTTAAGTCCTTGGTTTACTGAGGCTATATATTGCAATTCACAGTTACTTGGTAATCATTTTGCTATATTATCCCTCTTTTGTTTTGTTATGTTATTTTGATTAAAATAAAATTAATTGACCGCGGATACAATCTTCCACGTCACTCCTTAGTTGATATTAGGTTGAGACATATGGCAACAACTCCGGAGTCCACCAATCAAGGAATTCCTATTGATGGGAATCCTAGTCCTTTTCCTCCTTTCAGAAATATTAGTGCTCCTTATATAGCTACATTGTCCCTTCCAGGACTTGCCATTGGCTTGCCAGTATGGTTGTTCTCAACCTCCTTATCCCCGCAACTGAGTATTCCTACAACTGGACAAAATCAACCTCTAGTTGATCCTAAAGTTGACCCTTTACCTTCTTCGTTGGTTGTTTTTTCCTCCCCTTCTTCCTCTTCACCTGGTGAACGTATTGACACTAGTAATCAGGTGGATAAGACGAAGAAGAAAGGGAAGAAGAAGAAAATTCAGCAGGGGGCAACCAAGAAGCCATTACTTCGAATGCAACTTCTAATGAGAAATCATCCGATAAGCCTCACAAACTTCGATATCCTTGCAAACTTTGTACGGGAGACCATATTATTCGAAATTTTTCTGGTATTCCTCAGATCTTAGAAGAATGGTCTTCTCATTCACATCATCATGTGTCATCAACTTCTGGAGATCATGCTGGTGACACACCATCAACTAGTGGTAGTAAAGTTCACGGAAAGAAGGGTAAAGTTAAGTTTCCCTGTAGGTTATGCGAAGGGAATCACCGAATCACCTTTACCCCTATCTGGATGAAGCCCAAAAAGTGTTGGATAAAAGTATTGCTTCTCCACAGTGACTTCCATTTAGTTACAGGAGACTCTCCCTTAATCCTTCATTAGTTGGTGAAGTGATAGACCCAAATCAACCGTCCGTCAAACCCACTCTCTCTGAATATGATTCCCATGAGTGTATACCTGACCAATCACAGGTCAAGGAAACAGTTGACTTGATTTCACCTTCAGTTAATCGTACCTTTCCCGTAGAGAGTGAGTATGATACACATCAGGTTCTTTTAGTTTCTTCAGATTCCAATGAGCTTGGAGGCAACCCTCATGTTCCATCAAGACAGGAGGAAAATCCTCCCATTCTCGTAACTCAAGGGGGTAATTCTCTCGTTCTTACGATACCCCTTCCAAGTAGTCTGGTCACTTCCTTTGATTGGAATCAACTGGCAAGATGTCTTCTTCCTTCTTATGTGCCTTTCCAGATCATAGTACAGGTTTATAATATGATTGTATTTGGCACTATTATAGATAAAGGTGCATTTGTGAGTATCCTTTCCTCCACTACTTGGCAAGCACTCGGTTCGCCGCCACTTGTGCCTATTACCTAGAATCTGTTGGCTTTTAACAGAGGAAGCAGTCAACCATTAGGGATTCTTCCTTAGTTGCCTATTACTTTGGGAGGAAAAATTGTTTATCTTAATGTGATGGTAGTCCCAAGCCCTTTAGATTACAATTTACTTCTTGGGCGCGACTATGTTTATGACATGGGAGCTATTGTTTCAACACTCTTTCAAGTGACGTGTTTCCCGCATGAAGGCAGAATTGTCACCGTTGACCAGCTTTCATTTCTCGGTCCAAATATGGCTTCTAGTAAACCATTTTCCCTAAATGGTAATTTTGTCCCAATGGTATCTTCCCCCACCACGGGTTAATTATGTGGCAACCCGTTCCATGCCTACATCAACTGACGATCAATTCCGTGATGTTGTGCATTATGTATTGGGGGCATTGGAACCAGATATCTCTAATGGATTCCTTGCTACGTATCCCTTCCAGAGCATTATTCTCCCATCTGATGAGAACCTCTTGGAAGTCATGACCTCTTATGGGTCGTGATCAAGGAATATGAGCATAGTTCCTTGTCATGTGTCAAGCTCGTAAAAAAATGAAACAAGGAGTATGAGGATAGTTATTTCACTGTGTCAACCTCATTAAAAAATGAAATAGGTCCCAGAGCATAGTTCCTTGTCTTGTGTCAAGCTCGTTAAAAAATGAAACAAAGAATCTGAGCAAAGTTCCTTGTCTTGTGTAAAGCTCATTAAAAAATGAAACAAGGTCCCCTGGAACAAAGTTCCAATTCGAGTCTTTGATTAGATCTCGTAAAATCCCAGTCGAGTCTTTCACTTGATCTCGTAAATGAACCTTCATTCCATCCACCTAATAGTCATGAGTAGTATACTTAGGTGAATGTAATGAAGCTTGGGGGCGTGCGCCTAGAATCGAGTTATCATTCTGGGGGCATGTAAACCAATCCCAAGCATAGTTTTCCATTTCAAGCTTGTGTAAAAATGAAACTAAATCCAAGCATAGTTTTTCGTTTCATTCTTGTGTAAAAATGAAATTGAATCCAAGCATAGTTTTTCATTTCAATCTTGTGTAAACATGAAACTGAATCCAACCATAGTTCCCTATGGTTCAATCTTGTGTAAAAATGAATCCATCTCCATTTTAGCCCTCGTGATTGCCATTCTATCAACCTCTTTCGTCATATGAGCCTTGGTTTTTTTCCTTCCATCGTCACTATCTGCTTAGCCGATCATATGCTTTCACTTGGTCGTTTTACCCTTTTTGAGGAACAATTGCAATGAGTGGTCTTATTAGCCAACCTCTTCACATAAATAAACATGTTTTGAGAATTTCCAACATCACCAAAACCAATTGCTATCCTAGACACCACTCGTTCCTCTAAGACGAGTCACCTTTAAGCTCTTTTCAGACTTGTAAAAAGTGAAAATATCGCAGAGTATTTCCCTTTTTGACTCGTTAAAAGAAAATAAAAATAGGGGTTCTGCTTTTAAGCTCTTTTCTGACACTTTAAACATGAAAATATTTTTTATCACTTGTCCTTTTCAGCTCGTAAACGGATTGGAAATGACATCTACTCAATATAAGTTTAACCCTTTTCCGAACTGAGATAGATTACTTACGAAAAAGGAATACGTTGATCGAACATGGTCAATAGGTTCTCTCTTGTATTATTTTACACTTTTTCGGACTTGAGAGACAAATTTTCGAAAAAGAACTTGTGGAGTTTCCTTTTTGTCCCTTTTCAAACTCTCTAAACATGAAAAGGACAGAGTTCTCATTGTCGTTAAACTCGTTAAAACATCAAATAGCGACAAACTTGTCCATCATCACAAGATCAAGTTTCACCTTTGCTAGACTCGTTAAAACATCACATAGCGATGGATTCACTCGAAGGGTGGAATTATACTACAAGCATATGTTATCCTCCTCAAGTTTGTTAAAAAACAAAGAGGTACCAATGGGAAAATGGATAAATCACTTTACGGTAGCAAGTCACTCTTGAATATGACACTTTCACTTCATCTCTGTGATTGTTTGGGTTGGGTTAACTGCTTGATGGTTATCATACATATGGTTTATCACACCATCCATCACTTTGGTTTTGGGTCAATGCTGCCAATTCATTCAGTGTCGCTGACATGTTCAAGAGAAGTCACTCAATAAAATTCATCCTTTGCAATACTCATAAACCTTCATTTTCATGACCGCCATTCCTGAGCCTTGTGTCGTCAGTTACATTCTGTCTTCAAAATCATTACGCTCATTTCATGTTGTTTATGGGGGATACGTCGAGGCCCTCCTGTGACGAGTCGCTTCTTGTCGACATCAGCACATTATCTAGGAAGTTGAATTATAAACACCCTTCCAACACCTTGAGGCTTGCATACATCAAGGGCAAGTTTCTTGCTTCTGGCGACAGGTTGACATCACTGGCCTTTGACCGAAAGACTTTTTATGGTGTTCGACATCAAAACAACTATGCACACCATGCAGAATGTACTGTAGTACCTCTAGAATCATTATCATTATCGGTGATCTTTCTCGCGTTTATTAACAACTTACATCATTGGCTGGTAATCAGACAGTGTCTTCCCATGTTCTACTTCAGATCACATTTTCACATGGTTACACTCGTACTTGAGTGAACGATTGGACGATAGAAGACCCCAAATCTAGTTTCATCCATCCGAGCTGCGATTTCAGAAGAGTACTAAATCATCTGTATGATGGCTTTACACAGATGGTCATCCTATCAAGGGTCTATATTTGTAGACGACTATCTGATTTATGTACATGTAATGAAAAGTTTATATGTTGAGTATGGGTATGCCTTCCCTCAGCAATTCATGAAAAATTAAAAAATATCATGATATTATGTATTGTAATCAATGCAGGTCATCGTCCGCTTTAGATCCTCCTCAACACATCATAAAGCATATCACTCGACATTATCATTTTCGACTTCATGCTTTAGGGGACCACTGTTACAAGCAGGGAAAATTTTAAGAACCCCCCCTAAATTTATATGTATAAAAAATGGTCGAATCTCCATGGTATATAGGAAAAATGGAAGGTGATTTTATCAATAATATAATATGTATATATAATTTTTTGGCGAATCTCTCACCAGGCATGGTGAATATTTTACTCAATTATAAAATCTTGTAAGATCTTGGCGAATCTTTCACTAAATAATAAAACTTTGTAAAGTCCTAGTGAATCTTAGCATTGTGAACTCTTAGAGAATTTTTTGAAAAAGTATAAAACCATATATGACAAGAGCCACATGGTGGCAATATCACTGTTTTTTTTCACATTTCCACGAAATGGAACTTGTTTATAAAATTATAAAAAAGCCAACCAAGTCCCTTATAATAAGCAGGTAAGCTTATAACAGAGTCTGATACTTCTACTATGCTTGTCTTCATTCAAGTGTCATAGCTGCTATACTTAACACTGTGAATCACAACTCTCTCAGAACTCAATTCTATAGTGTAATTAAAACCTTTGGAAATTGAATCTGACAACTCTATAAAAAGGATTAGTGAAATAGAAGCTTTTGTGAATGAGCCCCCTAACTATCACTGCTAAACAATCAATCTAGACTTTGAAGTCTTCCATCTTGATCACAATCGTGCTCACGATCAAGGGAGTACGACCACCTGGCCTGACATAATGGTCATCATAGCTTACAATAATCAACAACCACCTTGCAAGGACATCCTAGCTCACGTCTCATGAATTTTATTCATCAATCTTAATTGATATAAATATTATAAAGATAATATTAGAATCCTCTTCAGATTCACTATTAATACAAGGGTAAAGGAAATTTTCTAGCTCAAGGCACTAGCCAATACCAACTTTGGTATTTGTGACCCCTTTGTGGGGATGCACCTACCTTGCCCCATTGGGTTTCTGCCTTGTAACATAGTTCAAGGATCACAAGACTTTCCAATCTTCCTACTCCATTAAACACACTTTATATGCTATACATAGTGAATGGAAAAGAAGCATTATAGAAGACACAATTTCACAGAAGGAAGAAAATCTTAGCGAGTTCAATATCAAAATCTTAACCACTGATTAATAAAGAATAACAAGTAGTGTAATGAATTGTTCTGAGTTATTTATTTACAAGCTGTAAAGAATGTAGTGGAATGGAAAATATTACTTAGGCAACTCTTCAATATTTTCTACTAATATGTCTGTGCATGTACATATGAAATTAAGAGCATTGTTGAATACAAAGTTTCCTTTTCTCTTGCCTCCATTTTGACAAATCAGTGTGAAATCAGTGTCACTTTGAATCTCGTTTCCTGTGTGGATGTTTTGACAAATCAATGTGAAACCAAAGTCACTTTGAATGTCCTTTCCTGCGAGGGATCACATCCACAGTTGATTAGTAAAATATAATCTACTATATATTATGTTCAAGAAACTGACTGCGATCTACAGTGGAAACGAGACCTCAATTCTTATTCTGAATTTGAATATATTAGGACAACATAAGAGATAAAAATGCATATGGCCTTAGTAGCTAGAAAACAATCACTCCATCATTACAAGACCACCTAGATTTCGGCACTTAATCTAAATAATGGCACTAGTTGCAGTGCTTATTTGCATTAACACCATGGAAAAGCAACAACAATGTTTCAAAGCACACTTACTGGAAAAGTTGTAACGTTCCGAGAATATTTAATGATAGCATCTGAACCTCGTAGCTATGGTGGGGAAACTAGGGAACCCAAATCTTGGAAGATATCTCATACCAAATCTGAGAAAAAAATAAAAAAGGGAAAAAATCAAAATCTATAAATCAAGCAATGAATTGTTTACAAATCAAATACAATTCCTTTAACTAACAGTTAAATTGTGGTGAAATATTTAAATATTTAGTAAGAGGGTAACTTCAAACCATGGAATATTACCTTTGTCATTACTGTCATCCCTCAGTGACTAAGATTACAAATCAATACTTATGGAAATATTGTAAGAAATTCTATGAAATAGTAAAGCATATCCTCTATTTTCAAGCAACAAAATCAAGACATTGTTACATCAAGAGCCATAATTGATACATAATCAATGAATCAAGTCCTTGTATGACACAGACTTGTTTCACAACCTCTCTTTTCTCAATAACAAAATCAAGACATTGTATGTGGTTGTTGCCAAAAGGAAATTGCGTTCTAATTTGGAAGAGGATCTTATCAAAAGACATGGATTTATTCAAAGCTACAAAGCCTAATGGGTTACTAAAAAATAAGTTGGAGTATGGGATCATGATGCTTAAATTGAAAAAAATATGCTTTCCTTTTAGAAACATTACAGTTATACAATGTTTTTTGAAAGCATTAGAATTTGAAATTGGGCCTTTCTATCAAGACAAATTTTCATTAACAGAATGTACTTTCCTACCTGAAACGTTGTAGATATCCAAGAAAAACTTGAAAAGCATAAGAGAACTTAGCATAATGTACTTTCTTTCCTTCCTTAACATTCTTAAAGAGTTGAGGTTCCCCAAGTCATCAGGTAACTTTCGAAGGAAATGACAGTTAGTAATAGTCCAATTCACAACTGAAGATGTGTCACAAATACGAGGGGGCATCTCCTCCAAATCACAAAAGTGCTCTAGGTTAAAATCTAGCATTATTGGAAGCTTAATGCTCGACTAGGTGTTATTGAACCCAGACATTTTTCCAATCTTCAATAAAAGCTTAAAGATAGCTTCTCTAAGTTCTACATGACTTTACTATGCTCTTGAAGTGGGGGCACATGCAGCCTCTCCAAGTGAATAGTCTTAAACTAAGTGAAGATAAGGCTGATAGATCATTCAGTGTGGATCTCTTTAACACATAATTGAATACTATGTCTCTCTTGAACCCATAATTGAATACTATTAGGACTTTCAAATTTTTCATGGAATTCAAAAATGTTGGAAGAAAGTATTTACTTCCAGAAAAGAGTAAAACTAAAGCCTCTGCTTGAGGACAATTGATGTCACACCACTGATACTTCTCCATGGAATCTGTATAGGTAAACCACAAATGCAGAATTCCATTAGAATATTGTGTTTATTGAATACAGAAATGAAATCATTGCATTTCTTTAAAAAATCAAAATTACCGAAATTACATATAGATAACCTAGTGGGTGTAGGATAAAATTCACCCGTGTCATTGACATAAAGCATGAGAAAAAACCTAATACTATATATAAAACCAAGAAAAATTCAAATTCATCGCTTCTAGGGACCTCGTAACCACCCTGCCAATACACAAGTATGTCCCTGTTTGCAGTTAGAGAAATCACCCAAATTACAATCTGTTTACTCCAGCCTATGTTGGAAAGTTATAGAAGGATGACTAGTGTTAGCGCTTGGAATTCACCTAGGCTGAGATAGACAAACTCTCAAGGCTACATCAAACCATTTCACCTCGTAGCTAGCCCTACGAGGTATGAGAAGGCTCTCTCGGGTCAGATTTGATAGATCTTTCAATAGGATTAGGCTGACCAATTAAGAATAAAGATTTTAGGCTAGTAAATTGATAGGGAGTTTGATTTAATGATTTTTGGGGTTTTTGGTGGCAATTGGTGGAAGTGCAATTCAAGGTGCGGGGATTGAGCACAGTTTTCACAGGGGGATCTAAGGGGCAAGGTAGGAATGAGTGCTGATGTCTTAATCTGAGATGGATGATCAGAGATGATAGAGGAGAAGCTAAAGAGGGCAAACACACAATTCGAATCCTCTCTAGACAGTAGAAAACATTAAAATTGAACAAACTAAAAAGCTGAGCATGTCAAAACATGAGTTCAAACTTTACCACTTCATCTGTCCAATTTAGAAGCATAAGAGAGATGTGCAACACATAAACAAACTTACAAGAACATGTAGAGAACACACCATCAACAATCAGATCCACAAGAATCCTCAAAGATGTCTGTAAAACCCTGGCTTTCCTTGCCTTCAATTGCAGAAATAGATGCACAATATACAATAAAGCTTCCTTACACAAGAGTCCAACCATCAAAATGAGAAAGAGAAGGCATAATATAGAAGGTCAAACCTCTTCCCCACCTCTAGGGGTCGAGCTCAGCTTCCTAGGAGCTGTTACAACTAATTCTAAATCAGTCACTAGATAATAGGCCAACACAACAACTTGCCTCTAAAAGTTAGGAAGCCTATCCATGCATTAAATATTAACTATTTACATCAAAGAAGCTTCTAGAAGAGTAAAGAAAGATAAAGCCTATCAAAGTGCCATGAAAATATTACATTCATCCATCATCTACAAGTAAAAATGGTCAACCATAGTCAAAACAGTGTTTTTTGATCGAAAATGGCAATTCTGGCAAATCTGGAAGTTCTGGTCGCGCCCCTGGAAGTTCTGGTCGCGCCCCTTTACAGCTGTTTTTGAGTGGGTTCCACTGGTCCAAATTAGGTGCAAGATGGCTCATTGGAAAGCTTGGCCTGTCTACTTTCCATCCCAAGTGGAATTTCTGAATTTGGTGTTGATTTGACCCCTCAAAAACCATTTCTCCCAAGGTCACTTTCTGCAACTCAAAAAGTGGGCAGAAAGTCATTTTTTAGGTGTATTTTGAGCTTTTGGAGGCTCAAAACTCAAAATCAGGCTTCTCCCAAGTATTGGTAATTTTTCTTTTTGCATGCCCTTTCCAAAAATGCCAAGTTTGCAAAATTCCGAGCAGCCCTTCAAACTGGTCTCACCCGGGGTGAGACCAGTTCTTGGGAAAAAACCTGTAATTTTACCAAAAATTTTCAAAATGCTCAAAAATCTTCAAAATTTTCACATTTTGGTGCTGGATCAAGGCTGATCAGTACCATGATGAGTGAGGGAGGCTTCAGCCAAGATACGGAGCGGATTTGTCCTTTTCTTCTTCTTCTGGGCCTCTGACAGCTTCCTTTGGAGAATTTTCATTCTTGCTTTGCAAACATGTAACCTCTATGATGACCACCTTTACCACCCTTACGAGGCCTCTGCTGTGTCTCAACCTCTGTAGAAGAAGACCGGTCATCACCTTGCTCATTAGTTTCAGTGGTTGACAAGATGTTATTGAGCAAGGTGGAACAAGATTAGGCAAAGATGACTGCTGCCCTGCCTGCAAAATGCTGAGAAGTATGCTGTTTTCAAGGGGAAAAATCATGAGGGAAATGTTAGGGGAGGGAATTTACATATAGGAAAGGGAAAAATATATATAAGCAGGGAATTTTGAAGGAAAACATCACATAATGCTAAACATGTCATTCCATCTCTCACCATTTGCAAATCAATACTTTATTTAGGGAAACTGTGATTTTTTAGCACCAAGGGAAAGGACAATAAAAATCTTCATCATGGAGGGAATGATGTCATGGGTATAGGGGAATAGGGTAGCATCAACTATGTACAAGTAACAGGCCGCTCATTTCATTTTGCTTTGAATGTCATTTAAGAGAATACTCTGTTTTTTCATGACTTTAGAATGGCCATTTGATGCTTTGGGAAACAGGGATTTAGGGTATTTGATTGCAAGAGGAAGGGTGAGGGAATCGGTAACTTGGGAATTAGGGAAAAGAGAGGATATTAGGAATTAGGTTTTAGGGGGGATAATGGAACCCATCAACAAAGTCTGCTGCCAATCAATTTTTGTAACAGCAATTCATTTAAAACAGAGGCAGCCTTATTTTTTCATTTGCCATGAGTAATTAGGGTTTCACTGTGTGATTTGATCATAGGGAGGGATATTCAATTGCCTAGGGAGTTTAACTGAAGGGACAAGCAATTGAATTAGGGTTTACATAGGGAATTAGGTAGGGGAAAAAACATAGTTTTGAGGAGGGGGAAAAAGATACCATGTTACTGCAAACCCTAACCACAGCAAGTCTGATTTCTTTGATGTCTATGCAAATGAAATTTTGTCATGAATTTTACACAGCTTGTAACCTTTGACATCATACAGCAAGATGACATTTTTCTTTATTTTTTCTAAGGCTATGCAAATGACAATTTTTACTGTTTTTACAATTCTTGTGTGCATGCCTTGTCATCACTTTTCTTTTTGTTTTTTTTTTACATTGTTTTCTTTTCATTCTTTTGCTGTGCATTTCATATATAATTTGCTGTGTATACTAGTGTTTAGGGTTTGATCATTATACATGGGGAAAAGGTAGGGTTTGTAGGGTTAGAAGGGACTAGGGTTTGAGAAGTTTTGGGGATAGTGTTTATATAATTGACTTGCAAATGAGATCAATAAGTTTGACATGTTAACATATGCAATTTGTATGGGGAAAATAAAAGGAGGGACAAAGGGAAAAATTTCCTTGAAAAATAACAAATTGTCACACATATTGCTTGCAAAAACAACTATTCATTTAACCTATTTCTTTATGGATTTCTTGCACCAAATACACAACAACAATTGCACCAAATACACACATGCATGCCAAAGCCAGCTAGGAAATCATACATGAAACTTGTTACCTGCAAGTATTCCCGTTGAAGCCGCTTGATCCAGCCTTTCCTTGCTTGATCCTTGCTTTCATTTGCTTTCCTTACTTTCCTTGTCCTTCCTTTTCTTGCTTGCTTTCCTGCTCCTCTTGGTGCTCTTCTCCTCTCTCACACTAATTACAAAACTGAATTGACAAAAGGCTCCAAACTGACGCTTTGATGTCTTTTTATTATTGATCCCTCTAATTTTTTCATTTTCCCTCTATTTTCCTTTAATTTCCTCCTCACATGCAACTTGTGTCATTTCACCTCTCTTTTCTCCTAATTTCCTTTATTTCTTAAATAAAATGCCAATAATACCTTATTGCCTTTTCAAAGCCTTTGCCAATTTCCCCTTAGCCATAATAAACAATAAGTGATGCCCATTGGGATACTTTTCCCAACATTCAACTTGGAATAAATGTCCCATGACCTTGGTCTTATTTTGCCTTTATTAACTTTATTACATGAACTTTTAACCCGGGTTTGTTACAGTTTAGTCCTTGTTTCCAAAATTGTTTCTAGTTCTAGTATTATTTTCATGTCTTCATTAATCTTTGTAGAAGAGTTTGAATTGGGATCTTATCACCGATGACTTCTTGGAGCAAGAAACATGGAATATTGGATGTACACATGAAGATGGAGGCAACAATAATTTATATGCCATATTTCCAATCCTGTGCAACACCTTATAGGGGCCATAAAACCTCAAAGATAATTTATTATCCTTCTTTTTTTGCTTGAGGGACATCTATTTATATGTTTGTATTCTCACAAATACGCAATCCCCCACTTTTGCAATTCCCTTTCACTGTGATATTGATATGCTTGTTGTTTCATCCTATTTTGTGCCATTACCAAGTTGTCCTTTAATAGTTTGATAACCTCTTGTTGGTGTTGGATGTAGCCTTCTCTTTCTTGAGACTTTATAATCCCTTTCAAGGTTGATGTGATTGATGGAGGATGATATCCATAAAGTGCCATAAATGGTGACATTTTTTATGAAGTATGGAAGGATGTATTGTACCACGATTCTACCGAGGGAAGACATTTGATCCATTTTTTGTTTACCATATGCAAAGCAACGTAGATATCCTTCTAAGCATTTATTCACAATATCAGTTTGCAGATTAGACTAATGATGATAAGATGATCTATGAGCCAAATGAGTACCCAAACAAGTAAATAATTCAATCTCAAAATTTCTAGTGAAAATTGGATCTCTATCATTCATAATAATGTTTGGTATTCCATGTGGCTTTGAATTGTTTCCATGAATGCTTTTGCCACAATACTTGCTTTAAGAGGATGAGAAAGAGAGAAAAAGTGGGCATACTTTGTGATTCAATCTACCACTACCATCATGACACTCTTTCCTTTAGATTTGGGTAAACATGTAATAAAATCAATTCGAACTTATTTCAAACATTGGGTTGGTATGGCTAAAGCTTGAAGGAGCCTTGGGGTCTTGTTAGTCTCTCCTTTATTTTAATGGTATACCACACATTACACCACAAATTTTTTCATATCTTCTTTAAGACCTTGCCAAAAAAATATTTCTTGGTCCTACATTATGTCTTCAAGAACCTTCAATGTCCTCTTATAGGATAGGTGTGTAATTCTAATAAGACCTTCTGTTTGAGTTGAGAATTCTTACACAAGTATAAGCAATGTTGATACCATAGAAAATATTTTTTCCATAAAAAAATTTCAAGTGCATCATGGTCCTGTTATAACAGTTGAATGATCTTTCCTATCTTCTCATCTTGCTACGATTATGTCCTTGCTACTTCCACCTAGTCAGATCTTGGAATGGAAATAACACAAAGTAAACCATTTTCCTTCCTCTTTCCTTGAGAACGCATATACCACAATATTTTGCTTTCCTTTTTTTGTAGATAATTTTAAAGTCAAAACTCAACATATTTTTAACCAATTTTTGTTGCTATTCTGAAGATAATCTTTGCTCCAAGAAGTACTTCAAACTGTCATGATCTATTTTTACTTTAAAGTGTATTCTTATTAGGTATTGATGTCATTTTTTAACGACATGAAGTATGACCAACATTTTTTTTTCATAGTTTGGTTTGAGTAATTTCTTTCCTTTAAGTTATCTACCTTCAAACGAAAGGAGTTTTCCTTCTTGCAGCAAAACTGCACCAATGCCATGGGCAGAGGCATCACATTCCACAATAAAAAAATTGTGAAGTCAAGTGTCGCCAAGACAGGAGTTATACATATAGCCTTTTTAAGTTCTTCAAATGCTTTGATTGCTTCTTTAGTCCAACAAAATGCTTCTTCAATAACTTTGTTAGAGGTGTTGTTATTTGACCATAATTCTTAACAAATTTTTGGTAATATCCTATCAATCCTATGAATTCTCTCAACTTCTTCAAGGTATTTGGGAATGGCGATTCCCTCATAACTTTGATTTTGTTCGACCCACCTTGACACCATCAAGTGATATAATATGACCCAAATATTCCACTTCTTGAACCCTAAAGGCACACTTGGAAGGATTTGCATATAATTGTTGCTTTTCTAGTAATGTTAATACATTGTCAACATGTTGTACATGTTCTTCCCAATATTTGTTATATATTAGTATGTCATAAAAAATTACCAGCAAGAATCTTCTAAGGAAAGGTTTGAAAATAGAATTCATCAAGCTTTGAAATGATGAAGGCACATTTATAAGTCCAAATGGCACAACAAAAAAATCATAACAACTTTCAAGTGTTCTAAAGGCTATTATGATCCTTGCACCTTAAAAATGATAAGGAACCAATATTTATAGTCCACTTTGATGGGGGAACCTCCTTATACAATAAATACAATGAATTAGATAATATTTGATGATCTAATACTAGATCTACCTACTACTACTACACACACACACATATTGGAGAAAAATGATACAATTATAATAAAATGAGACCATGAGGAGTTCTAGCCTACATAACAATATAACAATAGAAATGAAATCACTCAGTATCTAGTGCTTAATAATGGGTTTTTAGGTGAACATAAGGCTTATATAGGGCTTATCAAGCTCACACATATCCCAAGTAAAGAGTTCAATCGTTGATTGTCAAAGCCAACTATTCATATCATCAAGATCAACAATCGAAGTTGCAGAACCAAGTTGTAGATTCGTAAATCAATGGTAAGGATGGATTGATGATCGAGGTTGTAAATATTGTGTTGTTACAACATATCAAGCCAATGGAGATCTCAAAGGTGTATCTGATGACAAATATTAATAGATAGCAAGTGCTATGCTATGTGATCTATTTCCTAATTCCCGTTGCTCAGCCAAATCTATTAGGCATTTTAGTGCATTGAGGATTAACATGAATAATTGAGGAGATAAGTATTGTATGCTCAAATTATGTATCTATAACAATCAACTAAAAGTTGCAAAGGAACAAGGAAGGTATGACAAAACCTTTAGTTTGAAAGTTCAAACATCTGGTGAAGTGGATCAAGCCACTTTACAGTAAGATTTATAGGTTTAGTTACATGTAGACAAACCTATAAGCATGTTTTTATTCTTGATGAGTTTATATTCCAAATTCTAGTAATTTCAGAGGTTGAAGGAGTCTTAGTATGAAAACTGATAGAAACAATATATCTACGATAGAGTGCTGAGTTTGTGGGTTTTTTATGAAGAACACATGGGCACGCAGTCTAGTTTCAAATTGTAAATTGAATAGGACATAATTAAAGAAGCATGCCAAAAATCCTATAGGAAATATTCTGTTGAGTTATTACAGGACCTAGAACTTCTTGTAATTGCATAAAGAGTGTGGGTTTGTAGTGAATACAAGTTGTTGGTAGCATTAATAGGCTTACTAGAATAGAACTTGATTGCATCACTTTCTCTATATTATTATGGCAGACTCTCTAAGCAAGCATCCACAAATTGAAAGGTAAAAAGGTTGTCTTCCTTGCATTCATTATACAGAGGGAATCCAAAGTATCAATCCCTCTTAATTTGTGGGTGATACCTTACTTCTAGGTGGAGCTTCAACCATTATTGCTAGTAGATGTAAAATTATGTTAGATCATTTTCTTGATGCATCTAGAGGTCTAATCAATTATGGAAAATCATAGATATATTCTTTGAATATTAGCACGAGGAAGAAAAATCAAAATATGATAATTTTAGGATTTCATTTGGTGGAATCCTAAAAGGAATTTAAGCATCTCGGCATCTCAATTTATCTAAAAGGACAATGATATTAGGTCGTGGAAGGGACAATTAATAAGTTCACAATCAAGTTTTCCTAGTGGGGCACACATTGGCTCAATTTAGTAGGTTGGTTAGTTTTTTTTAAGGTTGTTCTTACAACCCTTCCTCTTTATCAATTTGTTGTGTTACTTATTCCTCAAATATTCTTAATTGTATGGTAAAAGAAATCCATAAATTGCTTTGGGAAGGAGAAAAATCCAACACAAAGAGGTTTCATTTGATTAAAAGAGCCATAGTATGATTGCCTAAATTGCATGGAGGACTTGGTATCAAGGATGCATCGTTAATGAACGAATCTATTATGGCCAAACTGGTTTGGAAGTTCTTATCCTCAAAAGAAGAATGGTGGAAAGAAATGTTGCAAGCAAAATATCTCCTTGGGAATACTCTCAATTTTGACTCTCTTCATCTACAACGCAAAAATTCTTTGGTTTAGAAGCTCTTTATGTCCTCTACTTCTCTCATTAATTCATATATCTTTTGGAAGCATAGGAATGGCATGTGTATTAATATTTGGTCTCATGAATAAACGCCCCTTAGAAAGGGACAATGGACTTGTGCCTCTTAAGGAAGGATTTGTAGCCAACATGAAATACACATTGGTCAATATTTCAAGCTAAGAAGTTGAAGGTAATTGGATCAGTTGGAAATTAGAATTCATCCCTCCCCCTTTGCAATGCCTCCTTCCAAAGCTCTGTAATCTTCTAATTGGATGTGCTCCTTGGAATCGAGATGTTGAGGATGAGTCTGGCTAGAAGTCTTCAACTTATTCAATTCATGAAGGGTACTCCTCCCTCCTCTTCCCCCAGGGGGTTCCATTGAAATTTTGTTGTTGGTCCTAGGTATGGCTTTCGAATTGCCTCCCTAAAATTAACTCATTTTGTTAGTTGTTTTTTCATAAGAAGATTTTAACAATAGAAAACTTGAAAATAAGAGGTATTCATGGTCCTTCCCAATGCCTCTTATGTAAACGAAATGAAGAGACCATGCAAAATATTTTCTTAGAATGCTCTTTCACCAGGGAAGTTTGGTCTTCAGCGTTATCTCCTCTATCTGAAAGATTGATCTAGACAAATTTGATCTTTGGAATCTTCTCTTCTTGGGACTTGAAATATGCTAGAAGATTAATTAAAAAGTCCATTCTTAAGAAAATCTAAGAGGCATTAGCAAAGTTAATTTATTTTAAAGTTTGGTTAGCTCCAAATAAGTGTATCTTTGAAGCTTCAAAGATGCCTCCCTAGTTAGTAGCATCAAAAGGTTGTACTCGTGCTTACAATTTTGGTTCAATAAGGCGTCTAGAACTCTTTCCAACTATGGAATGGATCCTTTTGAAGTTTCATGGCTATCGAAATTTTCCTTTGGTTCATTTAAATCTTAATTTTTAGGGGTTGTTAAAAGGTCATATGTTGATTTTTATTTTTAATTTATTAATTTTTTTTGCGGGAGCCTGGTGCAGCCTACGTGCGAGGAACCATATAGCGGGAGCCTGGTGAGGGTGGTAGGAGGAAGCCCGAGGAGCTCGTGAAGAGCCACAACCAACCACGAGACTGCGCACTACTCTAGAGCCATGGCCCCAGGAGGGGGCCGCGAAAAGGATCCACCCTTACCACTTGAGCTAGTTGCATTCTGGGATCTAGTTGCGGCATGCAATAAATGGTTAGCAATAGAAAACCAACAGAAGTTTGTAAAAAAAATGGAATCCATCCCCATAGTTGCTCTGCCGATTGAAGAACCCTGCAAAGCGACATTAAACCTAGCAGAACGAGGGCTTATTGGACAGTTCACAGGCTTATGGTCCTTGCCTAAAGCTGTAGAAGCCTAGGTGTAAAGGAACTGGCGACCTATGGTCAAGGAAGGAATAAAAAGCCATTTCATTGACAAAGGCTTCTTTGTGTTTGTATTTGAAGCAATAGAAGACAATAACCTCATATTCATAAACGACCCGTATTGCATGGGGCCTCAGGGTCTCTATCTGAATCAATGGACACCCGAATTCGATCCGACTCAGGATGTGCTCTCGGCTGTTCCGGTCTGGGTGTGATTGCCCCATTTACCTCTACACTGCTGGAACCCTAAATCCTTAGAAACCATAGGCAACAAACTAGGTAAATACATCGATCAAGCAGAAAGAAGAGATCAATACTCCTATGCGAGAATTTATGTAGAAGTAGACCTAGAGGAAGGTCTCCCTAAAGCCATTAAACTCACGGTGGCTAACCGGACACACATATAAGTGCTAGACTATGAGAAACTCCCATTTAAATGTCGGCACTGCCATGGCTATGGGAATTTTGCCAAGCATTGTAAAAATAAATCAGAGGATGGAGCTAAGAAGGAGAAGGGAGATCAATGGACTCAGGTTCAGAAATCAGGAACGACTAAGCAGAGCAATAGGAACAAAGGGAAAGCCTTGTCCATTGGGAGGGTTGCTCCTCTCGAAGCCCAAGTAGAAGGTAGCTCAGTCCCACCAAGAGCAGACATATCCACAAATCCCTTTGAAATACTCAGCACACCAGAAAAACTCCAAGATCTAGCAGATAAAGAGGTTGAACAGCAGACTAACAACATGGAAGAAAACAAAAGGAAAGAGGAATCAATCCCTCTTCAAATCGCATCCCCAAAAGGTGCCTCTGGCTCCCCAACATATGCATATATGACAAGAAAGAAGACCCCAGAGATATCGGGATCCTCGGAAGATGAAACAACTGAGAGGCCCTTGAAAAGAGTGGGGAGGAATTCTCATAGAGAGGCCAGAGAAGAAGAAGTAGAGAGACAAAAAATACAAGTAAGCTAGGCCACTATAGATATGTATATCGGCAAAAATACTAGAACCAGGCCTCCCAAGGGAGGTGTTGCCCTAACCCCTACTAGTAAATAATGCGATTAGTCTCTTGGAATTGCATAGGACTGGGGAACCCATCAAAAACTGATACAGTCAAGAGCCTATTGAAATCAGAACTTCTCGAGATCCTCATGCTCCAAGAGACTAAAATAGAAGGCGAAGCCTTTCTAGAACTCAGCAAAGTAAAATGCAAAACAAAAGCTGGAAAAGCGGTAAGTGTTATAGGTACATGCGGCGGGTTAGCCACTCTCTGGGAGGCTGACAAATTTCAGCTTGAGAGCTCCTTTCAGATGCAACACTGGATCTCCACCAAACTCCGACACCTAACAAGTAAGATAAACTTTTCTCTCTTTAATCTCTATGTACCTATCCTCTATGCAGAAAAGGAACAATGCTAGCAAAATCTGGCTGATTTTTTGGAAGCATACTCCCTCAACAATATAATTATTGCTAGAGACTTCAATCTAATCCTAGACCCAAAGGAAAAAAGAGGAGGAACCAACATCAGGGATCGCTTTCTTCCCTTAGTGGAAAACTTGATCCAACAATGGGATTTAATGTATTTCAAGCCAAAAAAAGGGCTATACACATGCAAATAACAAAATAGGGGAGGAGCACATATCAACCATGATGGATAGATTCCTTCTTCAGAGTTCCTTCCTCTCTGAGAAGATGATCATCTCCACAAAAATTGTGCCAAAGTGGAACTCAGACCATAAACCCATCCTCCTTCTGCTGGAAGAAGAAGAAAACCTGGGGCCAATCCCCTTCCAATTCAGCCCTCTATGGGAAAACATAGAAGGGTTTTTGGACACAGTGAATAAGGCATGGTCCATCCATGTTCTTGGATCACCCAACTATGTTTGGGAGCAAAAGATAAAAGCCACCAAAACAGCGCTGAAGCAATGGATAAAAAAGCCCTCAGATTCTCCCACTACCCAACGAAAACAAATCACACATCAGATGCTGGATCTCCAAATGGGTCTAGAGATTCAAAACATAACCAGAGTAGAAATTCATAGTGAGCAAGAACACCAAATCAGAACCCTCCGGACATTTAGAAAGGAGGAAGAATACTTGAGGCTCAAGTCACGCAATCTCTAGCTTGCGGCTGGAGACAAAAATACAGCCTTCTTCCACAAGCAAATTTGAAACTGTCTCTCTAGAAACCACATTGCTGAAGTCACCTCGCCATATGGGACTATTCTCAAAGGCACAACTCTAATAAAAGAGGTGGTAACCTCTCATTTTCAGCAGCTGTTCAAAGAAGAAGGCACAGAGGATGATGAGAAAGGTCATGACTTCCTCAAGCACGTTCTAAGGATGGTTAAAGAGGAGGACAATGCAACACTCCTAAGCCATTCACTAAAGAAGAAATTAGAAATGTAATATGGAAGATGGAACCAGACAAAGCCCGAGGACTTGATGGGTTCTCAAGACACTTCTATAGAATCTGCTAGGACATCATCAAGGATGATTTGTACCAAATGATCAAAGGATTCCTATGAAAAGCCAAAGTGGGAGGAATCACAAACTCCACCTTCCTAGCTCTCCCAAAGAAGCCAACCCAGAGGCATTCGATAGATTCAGGCCAATCTCGCTATGTAATGCGTCCTACAAAATTCTCACCAAGTTGCTTGCTAATAGAATAAAGCCTCTGCTGGAAAAACTCATCTCACCCAATCAAGGAGGGTTTGTCAAAGGCAGGCATATCCTGGATAATGTGATATTGGTGCAGGAAATCATCCATTCCAACCATCAACGCAAAGAGCAAGGCATGCTCATCAACTGGATATGGCGAACACCTTTGATCGAGTAAGGCACTCCTTCCTCCTCCAAGTTCTTTCTACATTTGGTTTCAGTTCCGAATTTGTAAAATTGATTAAAGCATGCATTGGAGAACCTTGGATAACCCCTCTAGTAAATGGCAGGCCGACAAATTACTTCAAAGCTTTGAGGGGAATCAGGCAAGGCTGCCCTCTGTCCCCGTATATTTTGATGGCAGACCCTCTAAGCCGAAAGCTCACAGATGAGAAGCTCAATGAGACAGTTCTTGGCATCAGGGCGATAATCGGAACAACCTCAACTAATCATACCTTGTTCGTGGATGACTCTATTCTCATGGGAGGAGCCTCCATTAAAATAGCAAGAGCCTTCAATGGAGTAATCCAAAGCTTCTATAGAGTCTTGGGAGCTATGGTCAACAAGAGGAAAAGTGCAGTGTACGGCTGGGTAGTAGACCAACAATCTATAGTTAGGATTGCCTAAGCCTTGGGCTTCACTGGATATGTCTCTTAGGAAAAATTCAAGTATCTTGGCCTGCCTTTAACCTTGGGTACCTCTAAGGCCCCTCATTGGATGGAAATTATCAGCAAAATCAAGGAAAAAATGACTGCCTAGGGTGGACAGTGGCTTACCACAGCCGGGAAGTTCACTCTGGTCAAGTCAGTTCTCTCATCCCTTCCTATCTACTAGACTTTGTTCCTTTTAGCTCCAAAAATGATCACCGAACAGATAGCAAAGTTGATTCGAAATTTTCTATGGAAAGGAGGAAAGGGGAACAATTTTTTTTTCATATACTAAGCTGGGACATAGTGAAAAGGCCAATATCTGAAGGTGGACTTCAGGTAAGAGATCTTGGGTTGGCCAATTTGGCAATGGGAGGGAAGATCCTCTGGAAAATCTTCTCAAGCCAAATACACCTTGTAAGTCAAGTTCTAAATAAAAAATATCTGTACAGACTCTCAATAAAGAATATGGAAGAAGGAGCTTCCCACAAAGGAACCATGTTATGGAAGTTGTGCAACCAAGGCTGGAAATTCTTTAAAGATAAGCTCTACAGAATTCCAGGAAATGGGAAAATAATTAGACTGTGGGATGACAAGATCATGGGCCTCCAACCCCTATATCTTGCATCGAAAATAGCAAACTTTCGCAACTGGCTCATCCAAAAAGGTATCCACAAACTTGCTGACATATGCACTTGGGATTTAGCAGGGAACTAGAGTAACTGGGCCTTCCATCGCCCCCCTAATTGGATGCTCCCTCAACTCCATCAATTACTAGAAAAACTATATGGTTTGGCTCCTGTGCATTTCCATTCAAGGGATAAGTGGGGCTGGGGGAAGTCTGGAGCTTACTCAGCACAACTGGGCTTTGCAGCTCTACAAGAACAACAACATCAGATCCACACTACAAAGCTTTGGCAGCATGTTTGGGACGCATTTGGACTCCCAAAAATAAACTTCTTCTGCTGGATACTCATGCACAAAAGGACCCTCACTGGAGATAACTTAGAAAAAAGAGGAATCATTGGTCCCCACAGATGCCCTCTCTGCTGTAAGGCCCAGGAAACAATCGATCACCTGTTCATAGACTGCCCCTTCTCTCAAGAAGTCTGGTTGAAAGCAATGATGGGGCTCAACTCCCAAATCCCGTAATAGACTTTAGTTGATAGTCTCTTCGCAACATGGAAGGAACACTATCCTCACACTCTGAAAATCAAATCAACATGGAATAAAATCTAGAATGCAATCCCAAAATATATCTGCTGGGGAATCTGGTTGGCAAGGAATGAAGCCATCTTCAACAACAGACTACAATCCACCAACTCAGTGACTGCCAAGGCCAAAGCTCTGCTGCTAGAAACTTTTGAAAATAGACCATATAAGTCTGACAATTCCCTACTCCCTGAAGAGCTCAGCTGGATAGGTGAATCCTTGAGTTGGGCCAACATAAAAAAGAATATCTCTCTGCCAAGTCATAATCCAGAGTGGCGACTTCAGATCTCTGAGTAGGATTTTAAAAAGTGGTGGATAAATCAGGGCAAAGTCACGATATTCTTCAACGGAGCCTCCAATGTAAACCTGGGGATATCAGGTGCAGGAGGAACAATTTACTCCAAAGATGGGCACAAAAAGGATAGTTTCAGTTGGGGCCTAGGATAGAGCATTAACAATCAGGTCGAGATTCTCGGACTGCTCAAAGCATGTCAGCTGGCCTGAGGAACAGAGGGGAAAACCTTCAAATCTCCGGGGACTCTAAAATCCTAATTAAAATCCTTAACACGGGCGACCAACTCAATACCGCGGCTCTAAACAAGACCCTTGAAAGAATAAAAAAGTTGACTCAAAATTTCACTTCCTACTCATCCTACCATGTCCTGAGAACTCTAAACAAGGAAGCTGATATAATGGCCAATAAAGGATGTATTTTAGCTCAAGGTATGTTGGCAAAAAATGATGAAGAAGCTGAAAGGCACCCAGTTCCTTAACAGAAAAGGAGAGTTGAACATGGACAGGTTCGACAAGGCAGTGAGTCTGATTCCCTATGCATAAGCACTATCTCCATGAAACTGCAAAACTTAAATGAGTGTAGAAAAAATATGCAGAACTAAGGCTCTGGCACAGGCACACAGTAATGGACGAGAAAGAGTGGGAAAGTGGCATGATGGATTAACATCGAGCGGAACCGACAGGTTAACGGTTTATCGCATGGGACATCAGTGGTTTTGTGTTTTAGCAGGGCATGAAATTGAATTCAAATGGAGGTCGGTTGTACATGACGCGAAGAGTGGTAAGCGGTCTTTATCGCACCGCTTTTGGCTGCTGGGCAATATTTCTCAAAACGGACGCGATGTGCCCAAGGGATTGACGCGTGGCAGGACAAAACCGCCCTTCTCACCCGTTTCTGAGGTGTTAAGGGTCGAACAGCGAGAGACGTGAAAAGCATCGGATCCGGGTGGGGGAAGATCTATGGTTATCGCACATTGAATATGGAGGGGAGTTAATGACGCAGGAAGTGATTTGCGGTTTTCATCGCACCACTTCTGGCTGCCGGGCAATCTTTCTAAATCAGATGCGATGTATTCGAGGGAATGACGTGTGGCAAGACAAAACCACCCATCTCGCGTGCTTCTGAGGTGTTAAAGGTCGGACAGTGAGGGATGTGAAAAGTGTTGGATCTGAGCTGGGGTTGATCTGACGGTTAGTGCGGATAGAACAAGGTGGGGCATTAATGAATTGGGGAGTGATATGCGGTTTTCATTGCACCGCTTTTGGCCGCTGGGTAGTTAAACGGACACAATGTACTTAAGGGAATGATGCGTGGCAAGATAAAACCACCCATCTCGTGCCTTCTGAGGAGTTAAGGGTCGGATAGCGAGGGACGTGAAAAGTGTTGGATCTGAATGGGGCAAGATCTGACAATTATCACGCGATGATTATGGTGGGGTGTTACCCTTGTAATGGGGTCGGGTACGGAGAAGTCACAGGACACAAAGGAGGTGGGGGCAGGTTATATATTAAAATACTTTAATATATGTGGGTTTATATTATCCGAGTTGGGATTAATATAAGTGTGGGAATTATACTAAGTCAGGAAAGTTACAAAGCAACAATTAAAAGTGGAAATGCAAGATAGGTTATATAGAATCAAGAGCAAAACAAGAGCACTCAGCCACTCCAAAAGAATGAAAAGCAACAACTAACTTCTGTTACTAAAGCCAGTTTATGAGGATGCTAAAAAAGACAGATATCTCTCAATTCACTGTAATAGAGGTTGTTTGCCATGCCCAACCTCTGCTTATAAATAAAATTCAATCGTTTTTGTTAAAAAAAAAAAGGTCATATGTTGAGGCATGGAAGCTTCATCTTCAGTGGATGGATTTCAGGGCTTTGAGGCAAGCTTCTTTTGACTACATTTTGAACTTTGAAGGTACGTCAAAAGGAAATTTAGGGCTGTTAGGAGAGGGAGGGGTCCTTTGTGGCCCCAGAGAAATCAAAGTTTTAGAGTATTTATGAGTCTTTGGGAAGATGAAAAATAATCAGATAGGAGGCTATGGTTTACTCCAGGGCATTCTTCTCGCCAAAGAACTTCAGGTCTCTTCTCTCACTATGTTGGGTGACTCCCTTTTAATAATTTAGTATTTGGCTAAAGGATATTCCCATATATATAAGGTTTTGGATAACCTCCTAAATTAGATTAAGAAGGTACCAAAAGAAATCCAAAATACGAGTTTCAAGCACATCTTAAGGGATAATAACCAGGAAGAAAATCAATGTGCCAACCAAGGTTGCAATTTGAAGTTTGGAGAGTTGATGGTTAATGGCTAATTAAGACCATCCTTGATCCGTTAGTGGATTAAGCATGAATCCTATGTTCAAATATTGAAAGTTTTTGTGGGCGTTATTAGTCAACGTGGATCTAGGGAAATACGATGTAATCAAGCTTTATATTTTGAAGTAGGCAATATGTACTACAAGTTTTGTATAATTTTGGGGCTCTATAGGAAGGTATTCACCTCCAAAGAGAAGTATATGCTTAGTATTAGGTGTATTCGTCTTCGAATGGTAATTTTGGTTAAGGAATTTGTATATGATACAGAATATCAAAGAAAATCACAATGTAACTCTCGATGTAGAGATGTGATTCAGGCATAAATTTGCAATTAATACAAATATTCTCATTACCAAAAAAATAATAATAAATAGATGTCTTGATTGTTTCAGTGGTTGGGAGCATGGTTTGTTTTCCCATCCATTTGGGTTCAATTTCAAGGGACATGTTTGGCCCATTATGACAAGGGATATGGACTAGGCTCCCCCACCACATGGTTACCAAGTCATAATTTATTGGTATATTTGGCTTGCGGGTTGTTGAGTATACTCTTGGTATTTGATATTGGACCTCGCTAAGATTATTCCAACTAGTTACTGATTCAACATGGTTAAAAAAAATAAATTGTTAATAATAATAATCCAATTTTAAGGTTGCGACTAATCCAAAAACCAAAAAAGTGTTATTGTTAATAACAATAATCAAATTTTAAGTTTGTGATCAAGCCAGACACCAAATTGGTGTATGAGACCCCTTTTATTTTTGGGACAAGGGATCCACCTTCACCTAGTGATTTGATTCCTAAAATTCACAAAGGTATACATACTCTAACCCCCTTTGGATTTGAAATTGTGAACTCTTATGAGGAAACACATACTTGACCATAAGACCCACTCAAACTATATTGACATGGAAAACACATTAATTTAACTTAATAAGATTTAATGCATCTTATTTCCCATCATTAAAACAATAAATGGAAAGCATTAGCTGAGAGCTGCACGCGCTCCCATGAGCTACTCCCTGGTGCGGCCTGAGGGCCTCCACAGATTTGAGTTTCGAGCAGACCAGAGCGGCCTCCTGCTGCGTTCATGGAACCACGAGATCCTTTGGAGGATGGAGATACTCCTCCAAGAAAACAAACCTATGAGCAAGAAGAAAATGCAAATGCCTTTGCATCTTTGATCTCATCCATTGGCCCTCCAAAAACCAGACCTTTGATATCCAAGTTTGTGAAGAAACTCAAAGGCATCTCAGAGATCTCTCTACCTCCGTCTCTCTCCCACCGGGCGGTGCTGTCTCTAGCAAAAAGGGAATTGGCTGGCCAGTTTACAGGACTATGGCCATCACCTTGTTTGGTTCAGAAATGGGTTGAAAGGAATTGGTCCTCTTCAATAAATGGAAAAATCTCCATAAGATTTCGTGAAAGAGGGTATTACATCTTTCATTTCAAAACAAAGGAAGATTGGTATTTAAGCTTCAGAAATGGCCCATACTTCATGGATATGTGAGGCTTATACCTAAACAAATGGACCCTTGACTTTGATCCTAAAATGGATGTTCCCAGTGCAGTGCTGGTATGGGTAAGACTACCTCACCTTCCTCTTCATTGCTGGGGCAATGAATCTATCAGGGCCATCAGGAATGTTGTGGGGAAGTATATTGACAGATGCGAACCAAAGGAGAACATGCATGCATGTTCTAGGATATGTGTTGAAGTGGAGCTAGGGAAGGGCCTACCTAAGATAGTGAAGATCAAAGTAGATCAATGGACACACATACAACAGCTGGACTATGAGCAGATACCATTCAAATGCAAGGTATGCCATTAATACGGTCATTTTGCAAATAGATGCCAAAAATAACAAGAAAGTTAAAATTTAGAAGAGTCTGAAGCAAAATGGGAATAAGTTAAAAAGAAAAAATGGAAAACAAACAACCCCTCTCCTCCTCAAGCCATCCCCAGGCTCCCCCTCCCCCCTGATCCTTCTTCATCATCCCCCCCTCAGCTAATCCCCCCCTAATATCCTCATCTTTCATCAATCCCAACCCCTTTGGACCTCTTGATGATGCTCCAATTCCTCCCTCATCCCCCCTCCCTCCCTCATCTCTCCCCCTCCCATATCCTCACCCCCTCCGTTACTATTATCCCTCGCAACCCTCCTCCCCCTCAGTTGACAGAATTCTGACAAGAAACCAATCAAAGGAATCTCTTCAAACCTTAGATCATCAAAAGAAAGTAGGAAGAAAATCTAACAAAGAGAATAGAGATGAAGTGGCAGCAATATATATGGCTTTAGGAATGCAGCAGCCCATGGATTCCTTTTTTGGGAAAGGCTCCGGGAACAATGAGAAAAACCAAAATCATCAAAAAGGGAAAGGACCCTCAACCCACCAACTAAATAAATAATGATTGTGGTCTCCTAGAATTGCGTGGTTTGGGGACACCTTTTAAAGTAAATGCAGCAAAAGATATTTTAGTAAAGGAAATCCCAGATATTCTTATGCTTCAGGAGACCAAAACTAGTTGCCAAGACTAAAAAAAATGGTCAAAAATCTAAAAAATTATGAGGGAACAACTCAACAAGCTATAGGGGCCTTAGGGGGTTTTTTCACAGTATGGAGGAAAGGAAAATGGCATCTACTACAACAAAAAAAGGAACAACATTAGATTAGAACAGATCTAAAAGAGACAAGCACCAATGAGCTATTTTGCATTGTCAACATATATGCTCCCAACTAATTTAGGGAAAAAGAAAAATGCTGGAATACGGTTCAAGAGACCTTAAATGATACTCATAGCAGAAAAATAATCTTGGGAGGGGACCTCAATCTTGTCCTAAATGTAGAGGAGAAATTTGGAGGGATTTACCATGCAGATCCTTCAAGGGATGCCATTGAAAACATTATGAGAAAAAACAATCTAATAGACATCCCTCCCAACAATGGTAAGTATATGTGGAATAAAAAAAGGGTAGGAAGCAACAATATGAAGGAAATATTAGATAGGATTTTGGTTCAGGACAACATCATCTCCAACTACAATTCAACAAGATCAAGAATCATTCATACAACGACATTAGATCACAAGCCGGTGGTAATCATTATGGGGCTGATGGAAAATCAAGGCCCAATACCTTTCAGATATTGCCCAATATGGAACAGTAACGTAGAATTCAAAAAAATAATTACGGAATTGTGGTCTCAAAAAGTCTTAGGGTCCCCCTACTATGTGTGGGAAACCAAGCTAAAAAACTTGAGAAAGGAATTGAAAATATGGGCCATAGAAAACGAAAAGCAAACAAAGAAAATAAAGGTTAAGTTATTAAAAAAAATGGAGAAACTTCAAGAGGCAAAACAAAACAAGGAGGAGGCCAAAGAGGAACAACTCTAGGAAAAGGGCCTCTTTTGGGAAATATATAGAGAAAAATGGAAATAAGAGGAAGTGGCGAGACTAAAGTCAAGAAGCCTTTGGTTAAAAGCAGGGGATAAAAACACAACTTTTTTTTCATAATACTATGAAAATCAGAAGAGCCAGAAATCATATCGACAAAATCCAATTAGAGGGACAGGAAATTAGAGGAGCAGTTGAATTAAAAAAAGAAGCCCATAAACATTTCAAAAACCTCCCAACATGCAAGAAATCGCAGAAGAAGAAATCGAGGTAGCTGTTTGGGGACTTCATCCGGATAAATCATCGGGTCTAGATGGATTTACAATTGATTTTTACGAGAAGCACTGGAAGATAATAAAAAAGGATTTAGTAAGAATGATAAGGGATGTGTTTATTAAAAAGAAAATTGGAGGTTTTACCAGATCCTCCTATTTGGCATTAATTCCAAAGAATGTTAGACCTTCCACTTTTAGCAGATTTCGACCAATTTTATTATGCAAGTCTTCTTATAAAATAATAACGAAGATCATATCCAACTGAATAAAGAAAGTTCTACCTGAGATTCTCTTAGAAAACCAAGGAGGCTTTGTTCCAAATATACAAATTATAGACAATGTACTGGTGGTCCAGGAATCTCTACACTCAAGTATGCTGAAAAAAAACAAGGAATCATCATAAAATTGGATATGGCCAATGCCTTTGACTGGGTAAGTCTTCCTTTCCTTACCTCATTGTTGTCTTAAAGAAATTTGGTTTCTCAAATGAAATCATTGAGGTAATTAGTGCCTACATTATGAGACCATGGATGGCCTTGTTGATAAACAGAAGACCGAGTGAGTTCTTTCAAAGTTCTAGAGGGTTGAGGCAGGGCTGCCCTCTTTCACCCTTCTTATATATAATAATGGCAGACTCATTAAGTAGAGCTCTAGAAAAGAGAAGGAGAGAAAGAACACTAACTGGTTTGCACATCTCACATGGTGTAAGAAGCATAAATCATTCCTTGTTCACAGATGACACTTTGTTGATGGGCAGAGCTTCATGCATTATTGCCCAAAGATTTAAAAAAGTCCTTGATAACTTCATGGAGGTTTCTGATGGTCTCTTAAACAATGAAAAATGTAGAATATATGGTTGGAATGCTCCCTCCCGCACCATGCAAAGAATATCTCAGATTATTGAGATTCCCATACAGGCAAATTGCAATCACTTCTTTTACCTTGGACTACCCATATCTAAAGAAAATTTAAAAGCTAAGTTATGGAGCACACAAACTCAAAAGATGAAGGAAAAAATCAAAAGTTGGGGAATGTTGTGGTTGAACATTGTGGGCAGGGTGACTCTACTCAAAGCCATGCTCACTGCGTTGCCAATTTACTAGTATGCCACTATTTTGGCTCCGGCCAGCATCCACAAACAAATGGAATTAATAATCAGAGGTTTTCTATGGCAGGGAGGGAAAAAGGAGACTAAAAAGTTCAGCTTGGTAAAATGGGAACAAGTAATTTTGCCCTATGAGAAGGGAGGTTTATCCATAAGGCTGCATGGATTGATGAATGCTGCCATAGGGCCCAAAATTATGTGGAGAATGATAATTGGAAAGGACAACTGGTGGAAACAAACTTTGGCTTTAAAGTATATGAATCGTCAAAGAACCCACTTGCTGGATGAAAATGTCCCAATAAGGCCATGCTTGCAAGTATGGAAGCTAGTTAAAAAAATGATACCTACTATCATCAAGTACACTTCAAAGATGCTCGGAAATGGCAAAAGTATCAAGGTATGGGGAGACAGAATCATGGGGAAGGAGCCTTTATCATCTCACCCAGGTTTCCAAGAGACAAGAAAATGGATGCAAGCCAAGGGGCTTACCTCCTTGCATTCTATCTCTCATTGGGAAAATAGAAATTGACATGACTGGCACATTCCAAATCTGCCTCCAAATTTAAAAATCCAATGGATCTCTTAGTCCTCCATCTCAAAGGATCAACCCCAACAAATATGGAAGATGAAGACACAATCATTTGGGATCCTATTGGGAGTGCCTACTCAGTCAAGTCCAGATATAACTCTCTTCAGGCTCAGCAAGATGAACAAGATTGGGCCCCCCTGGAAATCTATATGGAAAACATAAAGCCTCTTCAAAGTTAAAATATTCAGTTGGACTCTCCTAAAAGGAAGAATTTTTACTGCCGATAACCTTAAAAGAAAGGGATTCTACAACCCGTTAATGTGCCTAAATGAAGAAGAATCCATCCAACACCTCTTGTTGGATTGTCCATTTACTAGAGAGTGATGGAAGCATCTTTGTAGTCCTCTGGAAATGGAACTCAATTTCTCCATAACCTTTAATGACTTCTTTACTGAATGGAAAAAAAATTACCCTTACTCAATTAAGAACAAGCAAACCATTAAAAGGTTTTGGGAAAGTCTCTCATCATTTCTTTGTTGGAAGATTTGGCTCTAAAGAAATAAAAGTATCTTCAAAGCCCAAATCCCAAAGATTGGAAGAGTTCTGTCAGAAAGTTGGGGACTCACTTCAGAATTTCTAAACATGAAAGGTTTAAATGCAATAGATAGTAGCAACCTCCAGCAAGAAGAAAGGAATTGGATCAGGCAAGCAACTATCAGAAATAACTAGAATATCAGCCCCAATGTCAAACCTCCAAGTCAATATTGGAAAATTAGATTAAATAAGGAATAATTCTTAACATGGAAAGGTAATTTGAATAGGCATTGTCTCTTATTCAATGGTGCCTCCAAAAACAATCTGGGTAGATCTAGAGCAGGAGGGATCCTCCTTGAGCCAGGGGGGATAATCCAGTCATTTATGAGTGCGGGTTGGGAGAAACCTCCAACAACAAGGCATAGGCTTATGGCCTGCTAATGGGAACCAAGATCTAAAAAAAATAAAAATCAGAGACCCTATAATAATGGGAGTTTCAGTGATTATAATTGAAGCCATGGTCAGTAGAAGAAATCCTCCAAACTCTGCCATGCATCGAATCCTCAAAAGAATAAGGCAAAATTTGGAAGGCCTGGGAAATGTCACTTTTAAACATATATTTCAGGAAAACAACAGTTCTGCAGACCACCATGCAAATTTGGCAGTGTCCAGGTCTGAAGGGGAAACAAGAGAAGCTGAGGATGTGTTCCACACATCTATTCCTTAGTCCTATTGACCCTGTATGAAAATCATGTCAAAAGTCTCTTATCCCTATGACATTTCGTGGTTCAATGCAAAGGTGATCTGTAGTATCAATACATATCTCTGCAGTGAATTATTTTCGACTGACATAGCATGGAGATCCCATGACTCCACACGAACCTCTCTGCAAATAATCTTCCACTCCACCAGCTCTAAGATTTTCAAATTTCCTCCAATTGTGCTCCACCATGTATGCATTTCCACTCTGCAGTATGGATCTCCTTTCGCACTCCTCTCTCCTTTATATCTCGAGCCTCCCTCTCCTCTATTCACTCCCAGATCGCCCCTCGCTCTACCTGTTGAACTCTCTTCCTATGGAGCTCCCTGTTCCTTTGTTGCCCCCTCCCTTCTTCGTAGCCCGTGTTCCTCTCTTATTCGCCTTCTCACTCCTCCTCTGTGATCCCAAGCCATCTCCAAGCACACAGCCAGTCAAATGTTTCTTTCCTCTTGCCCGCAATCATCCTGTTAGCTTAACATCATTGCTCTGCTCTCCATGTGGGTGTATGCACATTTCTGCTCTCTCCCCTGGCATCTTCATTATCCCCTCCTTTCCCGTTGTCTTTGTTGTAAGGATTAATTTCCTCTGCTTATTATTTCGATTCAAGCCAACAGACTAGTGCTGTATCAAAGGGAAGGTGAAGCTGCGTTCAAATAAAAAGAAGGATTATTGGCATCACCCTAACAAGCTTAGGGGAACAACAACATGGAATTTTTCAAGCAGAGATACCAGGAAGGAACAACACAACACAGAGGATCATATCTTAGATCAAAGGATAGCAGAAGACCTCTCAGCAATGGACTTAAATCCAGTAGATCGAGCTTCCCAAAATGAGAAATGTGCTACATGCAGAGCCAACAAATTTATGATCTTCAAGATAAGAGAGACAATTCAAGACTTGAGGTTTCAAATGAGGTCTGAGAACTGTGATTTGAAGAGACAATTGGAGAGTCAGAAGGCTGAAATAGACTCCCTCACCAACAAATGCACTCACCTTGAGGAGACAGTCAGCTACCTCAAAAACATTATGCTGAATCAGGAGGGAGAAAATTCAAACTACCAGAGCAATAAATAGAGATCTCAGCAAGATCAATCTGTAAACAAATATTAAACTGCCCATAAGTGTTTTTGAAGTCTTTTAGTTTTTGACAGTTATGTTATGTAAGTGTATTTTCTTGCTTTCCCAGTTTGTAAGGCAGTATGCTAGAAATGTAGTTGGAATCTCTGGAATTTATTGGATTCATGTGTAAAGGATTCTGGGACTGCATTCCTGGCCTTCTCTCCTTCAGCATGACTCCATCCAACCTCATATGTATCAAGAGCTTACTCCTCTCTCTTTTTTGGAATATATAAAACCATAACCGATCTTGGAAAAAATAAAAAATAAAAAATGCATCACACATTCTACATTGCTTTGAACAAATTATTTTTTTTGATAATGTTTTCTCCATGATTTAAAAGGCCAACAAGTGGTGTCTTATTTATTATGAGTAAGAAAGAAGGATTTTATTTTATTTTATTTTGTTTCAACTCCAAGTAAATATCATTTTATAATTTTTCAATGAACAAATTAATTTTTTTGATAATGTTTTCTCCATGATTTAAAAGGCCAACAAGTGGTGTCTTGTTTATTATGAGTAAGAAAGAAGGATTTTAGTTTATTTTATTTTGTTTCAACTCCAAGTAAATATCATTTTATAATTTGTTATCTATTTTGGTATTTTTTGGATAGACAAATTAAAGTTATTGGCTTGTACAACTCATTTTATTTGGTGAAGGGGGGGAGGGGGGAGGGCTTGTTTTGGTGATTTAAGGTCCATAAATTGTTGGAACCAATTTGAGGCATTAAAAGACATATTTTGGGGTCAAGGACTTGCGAATATGATTCACAACCTCTCAAGACTATTTGCATATCATGAGTTTTCCAATAACACAAATATCGTCTCCGTGGAAGTTTGTATGAGGAATTTTTGTCTTTCATAAGTTGACATGTTGTAGCTTTTAACGAAACCTACAACATGAGTGCTTTAGGGGACATAGAAAGCTTCCTAGAGACAACCTCTGGGTTGATTGTAGGCCAGTGCCTAAGACATCTTAAATAGAGGAGTGCATGGAAGATTATGAGTGGGGTTTCTGTTGCACTTCAATTTTCACGTAAGTAAAAAGAGAAGAAAGGTGGCTTGGTTCAATAGTCTGTCATGCAGGTAAACTCAATCTGATACATGGATCCAAACACTCAGGGGGTAAATCGAGCTGAACTCAAAGAGTAATGTATGGTTCTAGTGGGTGACACACAACAACAAGCAACTTTATATTGAAGTTGTAGTAAAGTGGGGAGGAGGGAAGGAAGGAGGTAATTCGATGCAGAGGGCTGTAACAAAATCCTGAGCAGCAATGTTCTGGCTGAAGGGTGGAATTCGATACATAGGGCTGTAAGCAACACAAAATCCTAGGCAATGTTGTTCCAACAGAAATATGGAAGAGAGAGGAGGTGGAAAGGTAGAAACAACAAAGTGCTTATTGAAGGTTTCATACCAGGTATAACATGGGTACCTCTATCACCAAACAATGAGAATAAATTTGTGTTGATACAGGTACTGGGGGTTAATCTAATAACACAAGTGAATATTTAATTACTACAGGTACTGTAGGCTCTTGAATAACACAAGTAAATTTGTAATATATGTAGGTACTGTTCTTTATTTAGCAGCATGGGTAAATCCATGAATCACGATGAAACTGACAATCTCATTACACTATTCCAGAGAAGGAAAAACATATATGAAATGAGATTTACAAAGGGGAAAACATACTACACATTGATTTGCTTGGAATCACCAAATAATTTCATTAATCTTCAAAATGGGTCCAAATACCAGTCCATCACATTCGTCAATACATCACTCAAGTCCCTCATGAACATGCAACTTAGAACCAAGAATGGCATCTCAGAATTTGACCACTACGGGTGCAGAATTCTGGAACCCTTTCTAAGTATTTCTCCCCCTTATTTATAAAGAGAAGGGGGGCTTTGAATCAATAATTACAAAATATCTCAGCTAAGGACAGCTGTCCGATTGACTAGCTGTCTCGGCCTATGATGGCTCTGCTGCCCAAAATGATTACAATTGGGATTTGATCCCTTTCTTGGAAATATGGAAATTACAGAAATAATAAGGAAAATGAAAAAATAAAAGATGAAGAAGGAAGTGTCCCTCTGCTATTCCTGTGAAGGCCCCTGATCGGGCCACATTACTGCCGTGATGTGTCCTTCTAGCTGCTTGGTCAGTTTTTGACACTTTCGCCTTAAATGCTTGAATAACTCATTCTTTGGAGTTGGGAGTGGGTCATCTGTCAGGGCTTGCCGCAGAGTGGAAATGGAGCATGTCCCAACAGTCCTTTGTTGTGTATCAGAGTGGAGCCCCATGCCTCTATTTACTGTCTGAAGTCGGGTGGCAGAGCAAATGAATTTATTTCAGCGGCTCGTGTAGTCCTTAGTTTCTTGTTGCAGGGGATTCTACAGGATTAGCCCATATCGCTATGCCATTTCCCTATACCTCTATGCAAAGTTTTAACTGTCGACTTATCCGTATTTAAATTTCTGTACATCACTCCCAGGGCCACACTGTATCAGAACTTGTGCACTAAAAGATGTCACAGAACAATGGGTCCTGATTGCCCTTTGGCACCCCTTTGGCTTAACCCTCATTCTGCTTTTCTTTTCATGTGACCGGGGGCTATGATTAGGTGCTTAATCTTCGGAAGTTAGGGCCTTTGGACTTCCCTTTGGGGCCTTTTTCCATTGTTACATAGAATCCCGCACACCAGTGATTTATCATGGTTTGCCTTTGATGTCTCCCCTTGACCCTTGCGATTGTTGATCTATGGGATTGGGCCCAACCAAGATATCGCAATCGCAATGCGGGTGAGAGTGTTGAGGATGAGTGGTTTTTAGAGGGGGGTATGAGCAGTAAGTGGTAAGTGAAGGGGGGGGGGGTGCGAAATGATATGAGAGGGACACGTGTCAGGGGGGCTTGGCAGGAAAACCACTTTTCGGACCCCCCCGCCTTGTCGATAAACGGAAAAATGGCGAGGGGGGCCGAAAAGGCCTAGGAGTCATTGATCAAGGTGGAGTCAATCTAGGCCATATAGAGATGTCGGGGGGGGAGGGGGTTGTTTAATAGATATGTGACCTTTAAAAAAGGGACAAACCCAACAACTTGTTAAATCAATTGTATAAAATATCACATCAGGGGGAGACTTTGGCGGAGGAGGAACCTTTGCTTTATGCGATTGTCGACCTGTGATATTGATGATGTCACCAGTGCAACATGGCACTTCCCGAGTGGTGACATGTGTCACCCGGATATGCCCCCATAAGAACCTTGAAAATGCTGAATTTGCCCGCCACGTGTCTTGGGTACTGCCACGTCACCACCATACTGCCAAGTCATGCTGATTTCAGCTGCCCCGTGTCATTATCTGATCCAATGGTGCTCTGCCATGTGGCTCCTTGAGGAGAGAGAAAATGGGTCCGCTCGCCCTTGGTTTTTCGTGATTTTCCTTGTTAGTGGTTTTTCGGCCCTCCTGATGCTTTAACACTAGAACCGAAATATAGGCAATTTCCATGATATCGACGTTCGATGATTTTTATGATCAAGTGCTTGTGTGCACCATTTTTCACATGCGATCGTCGATATATGATATCAAAGCTCTGCCTCGTGAACCGTCGATACTCTACGTGCCATGTGCCTCCACCACCGATATGTGCGGGCTCCGTCGATCACCGATAAGATGATGCGCCATGCCTTGAGACCTATCGATTTGCGATTTGTGATATCGGTGCTCTACTTATCGTAGATTTAGCTCCATTCCCCTGCTATTGTTTCGGTAAAGCCTTGACTGCGATTTGCAATGAGCCTGACCCTTAACCATTTTCTCTTTGTTTTATGGTCTTCAAGGGGTCCCTTAAATCTACTCTAACTTCTAATCTAGGATTCCATTTTTGGACTTCCATATACCTTTGGAAAGCTTGTTTTGGGCACTATGCAATGGAGAGAGTTCGATTAACCTTAGAGAGCCTCTGTGGCTTGGAAGGTGGTTTCAAACTTCACTACTATTTCTTACCCTTTTCACAACTGAAAACACATTTAGTAGTGAGTGACAACATGACCTATCATGTTGACAACTGTTGAGCCTAAAAAAATCACTCTTTCCCTATCAACTCTTCTCATTCCTTTTCTTTGTTTTCCATAAGAAATATGCATTCTCATCACCAATGACCGATATATACTATCTTGAGGAGGAAATTTAGTGATTTACATGTTATGCTTTTATGTTTTGTTGTTTGAATAAATTTCCTATATATTAGCTACGGAATGTAGCCTATTCTGCAGCTAATCGGCTGTTCCGCAACTACCTTCATGCTCTAACAGGTTCCAGGTGTCAGAAGGAGAAACTAGCCACATGGACAGCTTGGAAATCATCATGACATGGACCCTGTCCTATTCATTTAGCCCAGGTCAACAAAGAAGATGGCATAAGACTACGGTCAATGGATAAGTCAAACATAAAGAGACCAAAGGTAACAGGACTCTGTTTCATGGTTAATTAATACGTTTCACAGTGATGGGAAGCGTTATCCGGAGCAACTACCTGTACCTACGGACTCCAACAACCACCTGTACAAACGAATCCAACAACCACCATGTCTTGGATTTATGTCTCCAGCAGCCGAGGAAGAAATTCTGCATATCTGTCTTCTACGTGTTTGGCTGTAGCATGCTTTTCTCCACAAACAGTTATATGATTTTTCTTATAAATACCTGTGTAAAGGACCGAAGAAGTTAGTAGTAATAGTAATAGTTTTATTGTGAAATTGAAGTTCTAGACTCTGCAATTTCTGGGCATTTTGTGTCCTTGTTTTAATATGAGAAGACTGCATGTTCTTATGAAAATCTAAAGGAGTTTTCTTGGATTTGATTGAGCAAGCATAGCCTAATCAGCTACAGAGGGCCCCTGCACTGAAGAAGGTTTCATTTCATTTTATTTTTCTTCTTCGTGTTAACTGTAAATTCATCATTTTCTTTCATAGTGTTTATAATCATTTTCTTACTAACAATGTTTATAATGCAATTTCCATCATTTTCTTATTAACAGTGTTTATAATTTGGAGCAGTTTCCATTAGCTTAATCTCTTTTTAGTTTTTATCAGTAGTTTAGAAGATAGAATATGGTGTAATCTTATTTCTTCAATTAAAAACTAACCTTGTTTCAGGATGAAAGTAGGACTGAAGAATGATAAGGATACAATGTTGGATAGTTTGCTTCATTCACTGTTTTGCTAGTTTAAATTCTCAATTAAACTGATCAGTGTCATTTACTGTCTTTGCCATTTCATTTTTAGTTTACTGACTCATGGTTGTAATGAATGTTTATGGAAAACCCTTCAAGCTGATAATTCATCCTTAACTAAGTGGTTGAACATTTCATCTATGTAATGAGTTACTTCTGCATCTTTGTATTTACTTTCTCTTAGATTAATGAAGTACAAAATTACTCAAATATCATCCCAAGGAGACTTTCTCCCAAAATTGAGAGGTAGAGTAACCAAGTATTTCATTTAGTTTTATTTTTGTAATTAGTTAGACATCAATTGCAAATTTCACTTTCAGTTTTAATTCATGATTTGGAAATAATGGTAAAATAAGAATAGAAGATTTGTTTTCATTTCTTTCTTAGCTTTGCTTGCAAATCTTTCTTAACTTTGTTTTCATTTCTTTCTTAGCTTTGTTTTCATTTTTAGATTTTGTGCAGTCTTTACGAAAGTTAGATTTAGTTCTGATAATTTAAATTGTAAATCATTAGGAATTAAGAGACCAAAAACCCCCCAAAACAAAAAAAAACAGAAAAACAATGAAGTAAGAAGGGTTAGCTAGCACAAAAAATGCACTACACTTCATCAGTTTACGATACCTGGATTGATAATTTATGTAGAGCAATTTAGGACAATAAATTGACCAAACATTTTGGCGCCATTTCCAGGGAAGTGTAACTTGGTAGCCTTATCTCTTACGTTAAAAAAAAAATGATATGCATAGAGAAAGAGACTCTAGGGGTGGATTTATAGCTAGGGGCAGTAGTTCAATTCCTACAACACCACCTACTCCACCAAGAACAAGGAAAGATACACCTCCATCCCAAACTCATACTCCTAGCCATAGAACACCTGAAATTCGAAAGGCAGAAATTCAATCAAGAGAATCTCCTACTTCATCTATGAAGCCAGCCCTAGAGGAGAAAATTTTTGAATCTCCAACAATAGGAATAACCTTTTTCACCTCCATAGGAGAGCCCATTTTAGTTGAAGAATTAGGAATACTTGGTGAGGAAGAAGAAGTAGAACCTCTCTCCCATATCCCATTAATAGAAGAACCAGAGGAGGAGAAAGTAACCTTGCAGGTTGAACCTTATACTGACTCTGAGGAAAATATAATGGTAGAAGAAGGAGAAGATGGGGAATTCAGTTTGTTTGGAGGGGGTAGATGAAGAGGTAGAGGAAACAATGGAGGAAGTAGATGAAATAATGGAGGATGTAGAGGAAATAGGGAAATAGATAATTCTTTTGGATTCCCTATAGTGGATGAGGAAACAAATGCCACAATGAAAAATATATCACCTTCTGTCCTACCAAACTTCCATGGGTTAATAAGTGAGGATCCTGAAACATTCTTATTTGAGTTTGAAGTCTTGTGCAGAACCTATGACTATTTAGAAGACTCTCAAAAACTCAAATTGTTTCCTTCAACACTAAAAGGAGCTGCTTTGAAATGGTTCATGGGGTTAGTCACTCAGTCCATTAGAACATGGAATGACATGAAAAAAACATTTTTGAATAGGTACTTGGATTATTGCATGCCTACCAATCACAAAGATGAAGTGTTCAAAATGATACAATGGGAGGATGAAAATTTAGAGCATTTGATTGAGAGATTCAACTATAATTTGAAAATAGCAAAAACAGACAATTTAGATGAAGATACCTTGAAAGCTGTTTTATTAAAAGCCATTAGAGATGAGTGGATAGATATCCTTAGCATGATGGAGAAGGGAGATATCTCTCAACTCCCATTAAATGATATAGGAGAATTATGTGTTCATCTCTCAAGAGGGAAATCCAAAACTGGGAAAGGTCCAAGAGATCCTTCTCTTGTTAGAGTAAACAAATCTGCAACTGGATCTGTAAGTAGGGCAAGAATTGGTAATATGCTTGATGCCTGACATTCTAGGGAGTCTTAGTGAGCAAATAGGCACCCTTAAATTACAAAACAAGCAGAAAATCGAGGTTGATGCTTTAGCCATTTTTTGTCCAAAATGCAGAAAAAAACATAATCTAAGAGAATGCCCTTTAGATGCAAAAGTTGTAGAAACTTGTATGATTTGCTTAGAAAGCCATGAGAACAAGTGTTGTCCTTTAATCCCAGGTCTTAAGGCTGTCTTTCAAGAGGAAACAGTCCCAAATTTTGTAGAACCTCTTTGTTTTGTTGTTAGAAGACCTTGGCAGGGGCCACAAAATCAGGGATTTAACAATAAAATGTATCTTCAGCCCCCACCAAATTGGAATTCTTGGCAGCAACCTTGGCCTCAACCTCAATCTCAATCTCAACGTTGGCCTCAACCGCAACCTCAATCTCAATCTCAACCGTGGGCACAAGGAGTACAAAATCCTTATGGGAGATTTTCTCAATATTATCAATATCCTCCATCATATCAGAATTATCCCCCCCCCACACATTCCACAACAAAATCAGCAACAACAACTTCAAAATCAGAGCCGTCAACTTTCATTATCATTTCCAAAACAATCTCCACAACAAAACCAAAATCCTCAATTCTTACTGCCATTTCAGCAGAAACCAAATCAGCTACCTGCCCAACCATTACCAAACCCCAACAATAAAAACCGTCAGAATGCTTACATGGTAGAAGGACAACAATTTCCAATTTATATGATTACTCCTCTAGATCTTAATGATTTTCAACTGAGATCTGGTAGGATATTAGAAAAGGAAAGACCTTCTGTAGTTATTCAGGAACAACACAGTTCTGAGGAAGATTCTCTAAAAGTCAATAAAAGTTTTGAGGGAACATCTCTCCAAAACCAAAACATTGAAAAAGAAAAACAAAAAGAATGAGTGAACACAACTCCTATTAATGAGCAACCATCATCTACTTCTACACCTCATTTTCCTAAAAGATTACAAATTGATAGAGGAATAGAAAAGTAGATTATGTTGCCCAATTATGATTTTCTAGATGAATTAAAGAATGTTTGTATCAAAATCCCTTTGCTACAAGCCATTAAAGAAATTCCAATTCTAGCCAAAACAATAAAGGAGTTGAGCATAAAGAAACGAGGAAGAAAAACAAAGGAAATAAAAAGAATTCACCTGGTAGGAAAAATAGCAGACATAATGATGGGAAAAATTGCCATACAAAAATATAAGGATCCAGGAAGTCCAATTGTGAAAACACATATCAATGGAGTTGAAATTCCAAATACACTGATTTACTTAGGGGCAACAATAAACATCATGAGCAAACAAACTATGGAGCAACTCATGCTTCCTAATCTTCTCTACACACCTACCTTACTGCAACTGCAGATAGATTAGTAATCAAACCAGATGGAGTGTTAGAAGATATTTCAATATCCTTAGATTCTTGGGAATACCTTGTTGATTTCATGATCTTAACTCCCAAGAACAATCTAGGAGGACATCCACTCATATTAGGAAGACCTTGGCTGGCCACAACCGATGCTTTTATTAGGTGTAGATCTGGTGACATGTATATTTCTGATGGTAATTCAACAAAAAAATTTAATTTATATCCTCCAACAAAAGCAATCACAGAAATAGATGATAAAGAATGGATTGATGATGAAGATGATATTCAGCCTCTCTTTACTATTTCAGATATTAGTGAAGATAGTCAAATTTTAAATACATTTGAAAATCTTGAATCATCTTCAGAATATGACCATGAGCAATTTCAAGAAAAATCTAATGTTGAATATTTGTCATTTAGGCAGATGTCTCTCTATTCTATGGAAGAGTTTGGTAGCTCTACAATTGAAATTTTTCCAGGTAGGACATTGAACATAAACAAAAACTTGGAGAAATTACAACAAGAAGAGCTAATCAAAACATTACAAAAACATTCTGCTACATTTGCATGGGAATACACCGACATGAAAGACATTAATCCTAAGACTTGTATCCATCACATCTACATTGAGGAAAATTGTAGACCTATCCGACAACCTCAGAGAAGGATGAATCCAAATCTTAGGGAGATTGTGAAAGAAGAGCTCCAAAAATTACTGAATGTAAACTTCATTTACCCAATTTCAGATAGCCAATGGGTTTCTCCTTTGGTAGTTGTGCCTAAAAAGAATGGTAAATGGAGGGTGTGCATTGATTATCGAGAACTGAATAAAGCACTCCTTAAATATCATTTCCCTTTGCCTTTTATAGATCAAGTGTTAGATACATTAGCAGGTAATAAGTATTTCTCATTCTTGGATGGTTTTAGTGGTTATAATCAAATTTAGGTAGCACCTGAAGATCAGGATAAAACCAAATTTACTTGTCCATGGGGAACTTATGTCTACCGATTACTTCCTTTTGGGTTATGTAATGCACCTGCAACATTCCAAAGAGCAGTACTAGGGATTTTTTCTGATCTAATACATGATTGTGTAGAGGTATGTATGGATAATTTTACAGTCTATGGGAATACATTTGAAGAAGTTTTGGAAAATTTGGAAAAAGTTCTTAAAAGATGTAAAGAAACAAACCTTTCACTAAGCCATGAAAAATGTTTTATGATGTTTACAAAGGTATTGTTTTAGGACATCACATTTCAGGAGATGGGATTAAAGTTGACAAAGCTAAAGTTGAAGTCATCTCTAAATTATGAATTCCAAATTGCCAAAAGGATGTTAGAAGCTTTCTAGGATTTATAGGATACTATAGAAGGTTTATAGAAAATTTCACTAAAATAACATCCCCACTCTTCAAATTGCTTACCAAAGATTGTGAATTCAATTGGAATTCTGATTGCCAATTGGCATTTGAAACCTTAAAAACAAAAATTTCTGAAGCACCCATTTTAAGAGGTCCAAGTTGGAAACTCTCTTTCCATATTTCAACAGATGCTTTAGATACAACTTTGGGAGCTGTATTGGGACAAAAAGATTTGTTTCTTTATGCCATTTACCATACAAGTAATAATTTGATTCCCACTGAGTTAAATTATACTGTGACTGAAAATGAATTTTTAGCTATTGTTCATGCAATTAACAAGTTCAGACACTATATAACAAGCTATGAAACCTTTGTTCATACAGATCACTCTGCAATTAGATATTTAATAAATAAACTTATTACTAATGGCAGAGTTACAAGATGTCTTTTACTTTTGCAAGAATTCAACATTGCTGTGCTAGATAGACCTGGAAAACAAAACATAGTTGCTAATTTCTTATCCAGGATTCAGAATTCAAAGAATATTCTCTGGTTGAAGATAAGTTTTTGGATGAATATCTTTTTGCAGTAACTACTCAAACTCCTTGGTTTGCAGATATTGCTAACTATTTGGTCACAGGAAAATTACCTTCACATTTGTTTCCTAAAGAGAAAAGAAAAATTATTCAGGAAAGTGCAAGATATTCATGGATCCCTAACGAATTGTCTAAAACAGGGCCAGATCTTATGATCAGAAGGTGTGTCAGGGAAGATGAAATTCTCGAGATTCTTAATGCATGTCATGATGAGACTTGTGGTGGACACTTTGCTGACAAGAGGACAGCCTATAAAATCTTTTCTTTAGGATATTATTGGCCATCCATCTTCAATGATGCTAAAGAATATGTCGGGAGATGTGACAATTGCCAAAGGGTAGGGAAACCTGCTCCCTCAAATGAAATGCCATTACAAATTCAGGTACTCATCGAATCTTTTGAAAAGTGGGCTTTAGATTTTATTGGCCAATTAATCCTCCATCTAATCAGAAGAAGTATAAATTGGTATGCCTTGATTATGTCACTAAATGGGTAGAAGCCAAAGCATTACCTTTTGCTAATGAAAAATCTGTAGTTAATTTTCTTTTTTAGGACATTTTCACTCGTTTTGGTGTTCCAAGAGAAATTGTGGTAGATCAGGAATCTCAATTTACATCTAACATGGTGGAAGGGCTTGTGGAAGAATACAAGATCAAACATAGGAAATCTACTCCCTATCAGCCATAAGAAAATGGTCACGTGGAATCTACAAATAAAGTGATTGAAAGCATTCTCACCAAGACTGTGCATCTACATAGAAGAGTTTGGGCAGAGAGGCTTCCTGGAGCCTTATGGCCCTACAGAACTACATGGAGGAACACAACGGGACATACACCCTATGAACTTGTTTATGGGAAACAAGTCCTGTTCCCTATAGAGTTCCAAATCAGAACTTTCAATATGGTAGTCCAACTGGGACTAGATTTATCAAAGGAAAAAAAACATAGGCTGGAGCAATTAAATGAACTTGATGAAATCAGGCAAGAGGCAGTTCAAAGGACTAGTATAGTCCAACAGAGGGCTAAATGACATGACAAATATGTCAAGGACAAGAGGTTTCAATTGGGAGATTGGGCACTATTATTTGATTCAAAGTTTAAAGATTTCCAAGGGAAGTTTCAAACTCATTGGCTTGGGCCATATGAGATTGAAAAAATCTTTAGTAATGGAGTAGTGAGGATAAGAAAAATAGATGAAAGTAAAACTCCTCTTCTTGTGAATGGTCATAGATTAAAGATATATCAGAAATCAATTTCAAAAGAGGAGTTCATTAAGATTTTCCAAGACAATTCTGAAATGAAGTTAGTGAAGAAGAATTCTTCTTCTACACTAACTTAGTATTTATTTTTCCTAACAAAAAAAAAAGAGAAAAAAATAAAAAATAAAAAAATTGTATAAGGTTGAAAACCAATCATTGATTGGCATACTTATACAGAAAATACAGGGTGAAAATCAGAGGTTTCTGATACCCTATATTTTCCATTTTCTTTCTGTAATAAGTAGTGACAAAAATCTATAGTCACTCTGCAGTTTAGATTCTGCAAAATTCATCATCTCATCTCATCTCACTCCGTTTTATTTTTGCAGTTTCACTTCATCCCATTGTCATATTTCGTCAATAAATTTTTGAAAATTTCCTTTTACAATTTTCACTCCATCTCATTTCATTTATCATCTTTTCTTACATCTCATTTCATTTCACTTACATAGCCATTTCCATTTCATTCATGATCCATAAGCCATATTTCACTTTCTGTTTCACGTTCTGTAGCTGCAATTTGATTATTAGTTCAGGCACAAGTGTACAACTCATAATAAAATCATATATGCAGGGAATTGAAGAAAAATCAATTTTTGGAGACCAACAATGCTCAAGGTACCTGTGGATCAACATCAAAAAAATTAGCAAGCGAAAGGTAAAGGTCCCAAAGGTAAATGCAAAAATTTATTTCAAAAAGCAATTTGAAAACATAAGTTTTTATAGTATGTATAATCACATGTCTCCTTAATCAACCATCATTTGATTTGACCGCCACTATGTCTCCACCATATCTTCCATCTTTAATAACAAACAGTCTCAATGATTCTTTCATAACAAATCTCCGCTTCAAACTCCATAACCTGTACTCAAACGGTCCTCCACAACTCCACCTGTTAACGATCAAGATGACGATGTGACCTACCTATCTACGACTCTCTAAACCCTTACTGTCCATTTACTACATGCATACTCTTAAGTTTATCTCTCATATTCACACAATCATTTCATATACATAGTCTTTCCATTTTCATATATACGCAGTCAGTCCATTTCCATACACACAGTCATTCCATTTCTTAAATAGCACTCGTTTTATAGACAATGAGAGTAATTTTGAAGGTTAACCAAAAACAAGGGATATGGGGCTTATTGTCAAGACAGAGCCCGTAGGGGTAAAGTATATGGAGGGGTATCCACAACTTGAAGGAATGCTACAGAAGGCTGGATGGTTAAATTTTATTGAGAAATTTTATGGCTACCACAAGGAAATTACCAAGTCTTTTGCAAGGTCATTTGATGGCACAGAAGTGGAGATAGGAGATATCAAATTTGCAGTCATAGAATCCTTCATAGCAGAAGCAACAGAGCTACCGAGACAAGGAGAAAGATGGTTTAAAAACAAGGAATTTCATGGTGAATCTTGGAAAGTGATCCTTAGAAACCCAAGTATGGATGTTACAGTATTTAGGAAGGGAATTCCTATTTCAGCACTCAAGAACAAATGGAGTAATTTGCTGTTAATATTGCAAAAATTCATTACATGTGAAGGAAGATTTGGGTTTATGTATGTTTACCATAAACGCTTCTTAATGATTTTTTTAGAAAATGGAACCATCAACCTTCCCTTCTTCCTTCTAAATAGTCTGAGAAGGATGGCTACAAATGTCCAAAAGAAAATTGAATCCATAGAAACAACTATGTATCATCATGGATTAGTGAAAATACTAGTTGAATTCCATTTGAAAAGTGTAGGGGATACGTGGGAAGATTTCTTGGTAGGAAATTTTTTCTAGGATGCTCCAGAGTCACCTGAGAAGAGTCATGTTAAGAAAAGTAGGAGGAGAAAGATCAACATTAATATCCAAACCTCCTCACAATAGGATGATGCAGAGACAACTTCTAAACTAGAGGTTAGGAAGTAGACTAAACAGAAAGGAAAAATGAAAGAGAGAGCTGAAGAAATCAATGAAGACATTCCTGAACCTTCATCACCACAAGAAGATGAATAATTACTCTCCGAAAGACTGACTAATGTTAAGGAGCAAATCAAGAAAAAGAAGGAGATAGGAAGGAGGAAGAAGGACACAAGAGAAGAAATCATAAGCTTCCAAAACCTAAGAAGGAGCTCTAGAATCCGAGGTAAGGTGAGGAAGGTAACATCAAAAGAAGCCCAGTCCATAAACTTAGAGGAAGAAACCCCAGTTCAATCTCCTGACAGTATTCCACTTGAACACAGCCCACAAAACTCTCCTCCACAGAATTTTGAAGGCAACCCAAGCAGAGCTTCTCTTGGCATAGATCCAATACAACAGCAAATCTATGACTACATAGAGTCATTAGAGAGAAAAAATAACTCAATGGATCTAGGATCCTCAACCAATCTAGAGCAACCTGTCAATCCATAAGAACCTCTAACCAGCTCTAGCAAACAAGAAATCTTTGAGTTAGAGATTTTGAATAGGCACATTCAAAAGGAAAATGAAACCTTGAGGGAACAAAACAAGCTGGATAGAGCCATTCATGACAACACAATGCTGTACCTAGGATTATGGTACAAGAAAAATAGGAAACTAAAGAGGAAAAATAGGAAGTTGAGCAAACACTTATCAACCTCAAATACAGAATTCTTATGAAGAAGCCCATGATGGCAGTTAGTGCAAGGAGAAGTAAGAAAAGGAAGTTGGATGTGCTGGCAGAAGTGTCAGAACAGATGCAATAGAAGAAAGAAGTTCACATTTTTGAAAGTTGCATGGGGACATGCAATAATTTTGCAGTGGGGGCATGTTGAGCCTAAAAAATTTACTCTTTCCCTAGCAACTCTTCTCATTCCTTTTCTTTGTTTTTCCATAAGAAAGATGCATTCTCATCACCAATGACCGGTATATACTGTCTTGAGGAGGACATTTAGTGATTTACATGTTATGCTTTTATGTTTTGCTTTTTGAATAATTTTTTTTATATTAGCTATGGAACACAGCGTATTCTGCAGCTAATCGGCTGTTCCGTAGCTACCTTCATGCTCTAACAGGTTCCAGGTGTCAGAAGGAGAAACTAGCCACATGGGTAGCTTGGAAATCATCATGACATGGACCCTGTCCTATTCATTCAGCCCAGGTCGACAAAGAAGATGGCATAAGACTACGGTCAATGGATAAGTCAAACACAAAGAGACCGAAGGTAACAAGACTCTGTTTTGTGGTTAATTAATATGTTTCATAGTGATGGGAAGCGTTATCCGGAGCAACTACCTGTACCTACAGACTCCAACAGCCACCTGTACAAACGAATCCAATAACCACCATGTCTTGGATTTATGTCTCTAGCAGCTGAGGAAGAAATTCTGTATATCTGTCTTCTACGTGTTTGGCTGTAGCATGTTTTTCTCCACAAACAGTTATATGATTTTTTTGATAAATACCTGTGTAAAGGACCAAAGAAGTTAGTAGTAATAGTAATAGTAATAGTTTTATTGTGAAATCGAAGTTCTAGACTCTGTAATTTCTGGGCATTTTTTGTCCTTTTAATATGAGAAGATTGCATGTTCTTATGAAAATCTGAAGGAGTTTTCTTGGAGTTGATTGAGCAAGCGTAGCCTAATCAGTTGCAGAGGGCCCCTACACTAAAGATGGTTTCATTTCATTTTATTTTTCTTCTTCTTGTTAGCTATAAATTCATCATTTTCTTTCACAGTGTTTATAATCATTTTCTTACTAACAATGTTTATAATGCAATTTCCATTATTTTCTTATTAACAATGTTTATAATTTAGAGCAGTTTCCATTAGCTTAATCTCTTTTTAGTTTTTATTAGTAGTTTAGAAGATAGAACATGGTGTAATCTTGTTTCTTCAATTAAAAACTAACCTTGTTTCAGGATGAGAGTAGGACTGAAGAATGAGAAGGATACACTGTTGGATAGTTTACTTCATTCACTGTTTTGCTAGTTTAAATTCTTAATTAAACTGATCAGTATCATTTACTGTCTTTGCCATTTCATTTTTAGTTTACTGACTCATGGTGTTAATGAATGTTTATGGAAAACCCTTCAAATTGATAATTCATCCTTAACTAAGTGGTTGAACATTTCATCTATGCAATAAGTTATTTCTGCATCCCTGTATTTGCTTTCTCTTAGATTAATGAAGTACAAAATTACTCAAATTTCATCCCAAGGAGACTTTCTCCCAAAATTGAGAGGCAGAGTAACCAAGTATTTAATTTAGTTTTATTTCTGTAATTAGTTAGACATCAATTGCAAATTTCACTTTTAGTTTTAATTCATGATTTGGAAATAATGGTAAAATAAGAATAGAAGATTTGTTTTCATTTCTTTCTTAGCTTTGCTTGCAAATCTTTCTTAACTTTGTTTTCATTTCTTTCTTAGCTTTGTTTTCATTTTTAGATTTTGAGCAGTCTTTACGAAAGTTGGATTTAGTTCTGATAATTTACATCGTAAATCATTAGGAATTAAGAGACCAAAAAACCCCCAAAACAACATAAAACATAAAAACAACGAAGTAAGAAGGGTTAGCTAGCACAAACAGTGCACTACACTTCATCAGTTTATGTTACCCGAATTGATAATTTATGTAGAGCAATTTAGGACACTAAATTGACCAAACAACAACCATGGTATGAAGTGGATATAGAGTCAACTTCCATTACTCACACATGTGGAGCTACTCATATGTGGGATTTTAAGAAGATTCTAAAGGGTCCAAAACCCTACCCCTAACTAGGAGTTGATGCATGAAAAAAACCTAAACCTAACCCTTGATAGATATTAGGACATTTTAAATATTAGGCTACCGAGAAAGGAAGGGTTCAATTCTTGTTGTATTTATTTATTATTTCATAGGTAAGCAAAGGAAATGAGTGTGATATTGGAACAAAATAAATGCAGTAGGAGACTCTATAGAAATTAGATAAGCCATATTGTCTATGTCAACTCCATACCAAGTTTACCTTTCTTTGTCTTTACATTTCATATATAAGAAAAAAAGAGCTAGGAATAGTCTTCACTTTCTAGTTAGGTTTTCCCATATTAGGTTTATTAAGGCACGTCTTGTGCTCACTTTGTAGATGGTGTGGCATTTGTTTTATCATTCTTATATTTTCAGTCTTAGGTTATTTCAATAATTTGTGCACCAAGCTAGTAATATTAAATCCAAGTCTTAAGCAAAGGATCATGTAACACAAAGTTTGCATAAAATTGTAATATTTTTTAGGATGAACAATTTTAGTGGAACATCCATTTCAATTTACATATCATAATAGTATCACAATAGATTTCCTTAGGGTTTTTTAGGAAATTGTAGGACCAAAAAATTGGCATAAGAAAGAAGTCCCAAAACCATAGCCATGGAAAATGAGTATTTTAACAACCCAAGGGATGATTGAAAGGATATATTTTGAAGTTGGAAGCACTCACTAATGTGTTTCACAACATGAAAATCCTCATCACAACTCTAGAGAGTAAGTTTCCACCTTTTGGGGAGTGCTCTAACTCATACTACAATAACAAAATTCCTCTGGGTGAAGTTCGTGATCTGTTACTGTTTATCAGACCTACATCACAATATTCAAACCTATATAACAATATGAATATTGTGTTAAGGTCTCTCCAAGTTGGTTTTGGTTTTGTGGCATGGATAGTTTTGCAGCAACAAAATTCTTGTAGGTGAGAGTTCACAGCCTGTTATTGATTATCAGACCTGCATCACAATATTCAATATTCATACCTATATCATGATATGCATATCAGATATATAGGAAAACTTGCATCAACACAAACATTAATTAGAGGCTATGTTGCACGGGTTCCCGAACCCAAGGGTGGGGTTCTCGAACCCGTCCCCACGTTCCAGGTGCTGGAACGGGTACCTCTGAGAAGAACCTTAAAGAACCTGGTTCTTCTTGAAAGAACCCGAGATTTTGAAATCATAAACCAGGTTCTTTTGATACATCGGAAAGGATTGCAAAGTGTCGATGTAGATGTAATATTCCCAACTCAAAAATACTCAATTTTCTCTTAAAATTTCTGAGTTTTTAATTGAGTTTCAATGAGTCTTAATTGAGGTATTTTATCAAATAGTTGAAGGACAACTGCTGTAGATGTTGGTTTTATATTTTCTCTCGAGTGACATGGATAGGGGTCATTGCAGCAATGGGAAAATGCTTCAAATAATTAGAAAACTTATTTATAAACTCGGAATTAGACTTTCATTGCTGTTACAACTTAAAATGATGAAAATTTCTGAGCATAAACAACCATGCAATTAACTAAACACCAATAGATGTAGTAAAGGTCAAAACTGTGGAACCTGGTAGCAGTACAACAATATATAAATGGAATATCAGCCTTTAAATAATAGATCTTCAACCCTTAAAATCAGTCTTCTTAACAGAGATGGATAAGCAATAAACATAGCTTGTTCTCTGAAAAATCATTGTTTAACAAGGCAAAGTCTGATATCGTTTAAGAGAAAATTTCCCAAATTTTACAATGCCATTGTGAAGGACACACTTGGAACATGCTCCATCTTATAAGAACTTAAACTTGCTGATTTTTAGAGCTTCTGCAATTAACTTGATTTCTTGAGTAGGCAAACTGCTACAGGATTTGGCAAAAATCTTGAAATTTGGACAGTGAATAAGGATACATAAATTGGGCTCTATTATCTCTTGAAAGAGGATATTCAATCAACCTTTAACCTCTGAAATCAATACGGTTAAATCATAAATATTTTACTTTTCTTGTTTAAAGTTGAAAAATATACAAATTCATATACATTATAATTATAAAATATAATATTTATATATTATATATATAAATTATAATATACCCCTGACGAACCCACGCACCCTGTTTCAAAAAATGACATCCCTGTCCCTGTCCCTGTCCTCGAACCCACGTTTACTAATAACATATATTAGAGGTAAGTGTTTTTTATTTTGCAAGCCTTGACCATAAGAATCGTTGCACAACAATTGCTCCACAACAATCTGTTGGACTTGAGTACGGTTATTGATTTTTGTTGTTACAATTAATGTGTGAAAGCTAATACCATTTCTCCTCCTGAAACTGCCACATATTATGTTGAATGGTCAGAATCTATTGGCTAAAAATAGAGTTGTAGAGTTCTTTGCTAAGATGAGACACATGCACATTGTTTTCCCTATTTTTTCACAAGAAAATAATTATATAGTTTTGTAAATTACCAATTGTATAAATTTTCATGTTATTTCACAAGAAAATAATTATATAGTTTTGTAAATGACCAATTGTATAAATTTTCATGTTATTTCACAAGAAAATAATTCTATAGTTTTGTAAATTACCAATTGAATAAGTTTTCAGCGATAGCTACAAAGTTCGAGTACTTACCAGGGATTTCCTTACTGAAATTTGCAACCATCCTGATTGGCTCGTCTTACCCTCAATTTTCTTATAACCCACCTAATGGTGGCAAGCCACCCTGTTGTAGAAGGATTTGGATGGTAAGGAGAGATTTGTTTAATTTCTTCGGATTTTGTCATTCCTTTGCTACGTACCATGGCGAAAGGATTTGGATGGTAAGGAGAAGCAACTAGTACTACGAGAAATATCATTTTCCGCAACTGCTTTGTCTTCGGGACTGTTGGGGTTGGATATGAGACCATTTGCTTGAGGTATCTTCTTAAAAATCTCGTATTTCGTTCTCATGCGCATGATTCGACTGAGCAACCTTACTGATTTCAACATGCACAACCATATGTGAATGCAAAGTGTCCTCCATGGGTACTCCTTTACCCATCCATTGTCGTTCTTCCCTAACAGGTTTTGTGCAGCTACAAATCCAACGCCCACAGAAGATACTCCTACCCTATTAAAATAGCACATAAATGCAAAAAACCATTCTTCTCAATCCTAACACATTTTCTTCACTACCCACTAAGCCTTCAACATTCAGACGCACTAAATCAATGTTTTCTTCGCTACACACCAAGCCTTCAACACACATATAGAAGCTAAAACGATATTTAATGGTAAAGGAGTAACCTTGCTTTAGAAACTCTTCCTTCATGGCTGAAAATTGACCAGAAAAAGGGTTCCTTACTTCACGTATGTACTATGAATGTTTTCTTACTTCACGCTCTGTAGTACAAGACCCTCAAAACTCAGCTTAGGCACTTGAAAACTTGGCAAATCAATTTCTTTAAGCTCGTGTTCTTCAGATCTCAAAGGTTTGCAAAACGTTTGAATGAATGGTCAAGTTGCTTAATAAGATTTCTCACCATCGGATGGCAAATGAAGATTCACTGACCTCTTAGGTAAACAACTAGAGGCTTTGAGGTGCCCAACCCTTTTCTCCATTTGCTTCGCTTCTACGATGAGGCACATGTAGTCCATGCAAACTTATACATTATTATTCACCATTGTTTTATAAGTCATCGTTGTGGACATAACAAAAATAATTTGACACATAACCTCATGGGACCTAGCATGACGGACATGTGTCTCATCATTCCATTCTCTAGAACATATCATGGGTCATCTCAAAACTATACCCTCCTTACCCTTAGCCTCATTCATTTTGCTGTGGAGCCCATGCTGATGTTGTTCTCAAATTAGGGAAGCACAATGGGAGCACAATTAGTATCCAGGGGGTTGACAAGATTGATCTCCCACTACGAGAGGTGTCGGTTGTTGGAGGAATCGACAAATTCAGGTTTGCAAGAGGCTATGCAGGGATCATGACTCATTCACTGGATGCAACTACTGTTGTATTGAAATTGAATGTTGCTGTGATACATTAGGGTGATTTTATGGAACATAAACGTTTTCTTACTCATGTTGAAGCAAGTGATTGGATTTGTTTCCTCATTTATATTTATGAAGATGAATTCAAGGCTTTCATCTACTAGACTTCTTCTTTAGCTAAATCAAAAGAATGATTTAGCCCCATGTTTAGAGGATTTTCAATTGATAGTTGGGATGAATGTATGTGGTTTCTCTAGTCAAAAATACTTAAATATGATACTTTTGTATTGAATCAAGGTTGAGCCCTTAATTTGATACTTTTGTATTAAATGAAAGTTAAAGAAAAGCATGATGTATGTCCCTTTGATACTTTCGTATTAAATGAAAGTTTATGAAAATCATGATGTATGTCCCTCAGATTTGTGGAGACATACTTTAGTCTTTAACCTTTAGAGGTTCCTCCCATTAAGAATTTTACTCTTGAGGTATTTCTAGTGTCCGAATAATGTTTGCGTGTTCTTTAGGAATCTAAACTGACTAACCTACTTCAGATTAAATTCCATATTTTTTCAATGCATGGGATTGGACGATAACTTCTACTTCTTTTCAGTGGCATACTGTTATGAAACCAGCTCAAGAAAAGATAGAAAAGATAGATCAATGCCTTAGAATTTAGCCTCTTCGAGGGGGAAACCTCCTTTACATTACGTAAATGAACAATTCTTGGATGATTCAAATGACAAAACATCCTGTCTATATATAGGAGTCTAAGGAGTCACAATATAATCCAGCCGACCTAACAATAATAATATAAAGCCACAAAAATAACAATAGAGGGATTCTATGGGGCACAGTAATAACAATATGGGGGCAATAGGGGCACAACAATATTAATAAGGGGTATAACTACAATAGTAATGGGGTAATCACTAGTATTATGGGGACCCAACATGCCCCTCTCCTTCAAAAAAGTGTTGTCCTCAATGCTTGAGTAGTTCTGAATACTTATGCATAAAATTCTCATCCTCCCATGTGGAATCTTCAGCAGATAAGTTCTTCCACTTGATAAGATACTCTGAAATTGATCGATTTCGTAGCTGTCGAGTTCTTGTTTCTGTGACTGCTTCTAGTTCCAATATAATTTTTCCTTCCTCGTCAAGTTCTGGCAATATTGTTTGAACTGGGAGCTTGTCGCCTATAACCTTCTTTAAACATGAAACATGGAAAACTGGGTGCAATCGAGAAGCTGCAGGAAGCTCCAATTTGTATGCCATAGTACCAATCTTTTGCAACACCTTGTACGGACCATAATACTTTGGTGATAATTTATTATCCTTCTTAGCTTGCTTGAGGGACATTTGCTTATATGGTTGTAGCCGTAGGAATACCCAATCACCTACATCAAAACTTCTTTCACTGCGATGTTGATCTGCCTGTTGTTTCATTCTATTCTGTGCCAACACGAGGTTATCCTTTAAGAGTTGGAGGACTTGTTGTTGATGTTCAATGTGATGTTCCACTGCCTGAACCTTAGAATTTTCTCTTAAATATGATGTGATGGATGGTGGTTGATACCCATAAAGTGCCATAAATGGGGTCATTTTTTTTGCTGTATGGAAGGAAGTGTTATACCACCATTCAGCCAGAGGCAACAATTTGACCCATTGTGTCTATTTATCAGATACAAAGCAACGAAGATATCCTTCCAAACATTTGTTTACTATCTCAGTTTGCCCATCAGATTGAGGATGATAAGATGAGCTATGAGCTAACTGAGTACCAAGACAAGAAAATAATTCTGTCCAAAAATTTCCAGTGAAAATGGGATCTCTGTCACTTACAATAATCTTTGGGTTTCCATGTAGCTTTTGAATTGTTTCCATAAATGCAGTAGAAACTGTACTGGCTTTAAATGGATGTGATAATGCACAAAAGTGTGCATACTTGGTAAGTCTGTCAACTACCACCATGATGACACTCTTTCCCTCAGACTTGGGTAAACTTGTGATAAAATCCATTGAAACCTCCTCCCAACGTTGGCTTGGAATGGATAAAGGTTGTAATAGACCCGGTGTCTTAATTGTTTCAACTTTATTTTGTTGGCAAACCAAACATTCTGCCACAAACTTTTGAATATCTAATTTAAGGCCATCCCAAAAAAATTCCTTCTTAACCCTGTGGTAAGTTTTTAAAAATCCTGAGTGCCCTCCTAAGGGAGAAGTGTGCAATTCCATAAGAATCTTTTGTTTTAGCTGGGAATTCTTACAGAGGTATAAGCGATCTTTGTACCATAACGAATCATTTTGCCATCTAAATGTATCAGACGTACTGGAATCTTGTTGTAACTTTCGAATAAGTGCCCACACTTCTTCGTCATTCTTCCATTCCTCCCTTGCTTCATTTATCCAATCTGGTTGGATAATAGAAATGGCGCACAACAATGCTTCCACATCCTCATCCTTTCTTGAGAGTGCATCTGCCACCACATTTTGCTTCCCTTTTTTGTAGATGATTTCAAAGTCATAACCCAACATCTTTGTGACCCACTTTTGTTGCTCTTCAGAGGATAATCTTTGTTCTAAAAAGTATTTAAGGCTATCATGATCCATTTTTACCTTGAAGTGTCTTCCCATTAGGTAGGGTCGCCATTTCTTAAGTGCATGGAGTATTGCCAACATTTCCTTCTCATAAATAGCTTTGCTTAAAAACTTTCCCTTGATTGGACGACTTTCAAAAGCAATGGGTCTTTCATCTTGCATTAGAACAACACCAATTCCATTTCCTGAAGCATCACATTCCACAATAAAGGTTTTTGTGAAGTCCGGTGTAGCTAAGACCGATGCTTGGCACATTGCCTCTTTAAGATGTTCAAAGGCCTTTGTTGCTTCCAGAGTCCATGAAAATGCATCTTTCTTCAATAATGTTGTTAGAGGTGCTGCTATTCTCCCATAATTCTTAACAAACTTGCGATAATACCCTGTCAACCCAAGAAATCCTCGCAGATTCTTTATGGATGTGGGGATTTTCCATTCCTTAATGGCTTTAATTTTGCTAGGGTCTACCTTAACTCCTTCATGAGATACAATATGACCCAAATATTCCACCTCCTGGACTCCAAAGAAACATTTGGATCTTTTTGCATATAATTGTTTCTCCTCCAATAGTTGTAGCACCCTGTCAACATGATCCTTCCAAGACTTGCTGTAGATTAGTATATCATCAAAAAATACTAACACAAATTTTCTAAGGAATGGTTTGAAAATTGAATTCATCAAACCTTGAAATGTTGAAGGTGCATTGGTAAGGCCAAAAGGCATGACCAAAAATTCATAATGACCCTCATGAGTTCTAAATGCTGTTTTTGGAATGTCTTCAATCTTCATTCTGATTTGATGATATCCTGAACGAAGATCCAACTTGGTGAAGTAAATTGATCCATGCAATTCATCCAGTAATTCATCAATGATAGGAATGGGGAACTTATCTTTAATAGTGAGCTTGTTGAGCTCCCTATAATCCGGACACATGCGCCATGATCCATCCTTCTTGTGCACCAATACTACTGAGCAGAGAAAGAACTTTGACTCGGTTGAATTATACCAGCCTCTAGCATTTCTGCAACCATACGTTCAATTTCACTCTTTTGGACATAGGGATATCTGTACGGCCTGATGTTTGGAGGAACACTTCCTGGAATCAGATGAATAGCATGATCATGATCACGCATAGGTGGGAGACCTTTGGGAGTCTCAAATACCTTGGAATGATTGTCCAGGACTTTTTGGAGATCTGGAGAAATAGATGATTCCAATGTGGAAACATCTAGCGAACATAATTGTGCAATTACACCTCTTTGCTCCTTTTTTAGAAGCTTTGTCATACCATTGTAGCTGATTATCTTTCCTGGTTTCCCTGCAATACCCCTTAATTCAACTTCCTTTCCTTCCGTAGAAAATTTAATGAAAAGTTCTTGAAAATTAAAAGCTATTGTACCCAAGGATTGTAGCCATTGGACTCCTAGTACAACATCAGCACCTCCCATTGGAATGGAAAGCATTGGGCTAGTCAATACATATTCTCCCATGGATAGCTTGATATTATGGCACTTTCCAGAGCAATTTATTGTTCCTCCATTTGCAATCATCACTTGACACTCTGGTGCTGGATATAGGAAGCAATTCAATTCTTTTGCTACCTTACAATGAATAAAATTGTGGGTGCTTCCTGAATCAATCAACACTATTACCTTTTTCTTCTTGATTTGTCCTTCTATCTTGATGGTTTGAGGAGTGGTAATTCCCGCCAATGCATTACAAGATATGGTCGGATTTATTTGTTCTTCATCTAGGCTTTGTTCCTGGAGTATATCCTCTTCTTTTGACCTTTCTTGCTCCTTTTCTTCTTCCTCTTCACAATCTATGTAGAATAATTTCTTCTCAGCACACTTATGACCTTTAGTGTATTTGCTATCACAACTGTAACAAAGCCCTTTTGCTCTTTTTTCTTCCAATTGTTGTGGTGTCAACCTTATAGGTTGTGGAAGACTAGGGGCAACAACACTTCCGTCTTTATAGTTGTGAGTGGTATGCTTCCTAGTTGCCATAATTTTGCTTTCCATTTTTCTTGCTAACCTGAATGCCTTCTCTAATGAATCAGGTTCCCAAAGGCGAACATCATGTTGGATATTATCCTTTAAAGACCCTATGAACACATCAATCCTATGCTCCTCTGGAATATCTTTTACCCTTATGTTCAATTTTTGGAACTCCTCAATGTGCTCCATTATTGAACCCTTTTGTTTGAGACTTATCAATTGGCTAAAAAAAGTGTTGCTTTTTGTATCCTCATAATGTGCTATCAATTCTTCCGTAAAAATTGCCCAAGTGATAAATTGTTTACAAGAGCAAAGCCATTGATACCATACAAACTGATTTGGTTCCAAATATAAAGTTGTCATACGTACCTTTTGTGTGTTTTGCACATTATTGAGATCGAAGAATTGCTCCATCTGTAATATCCATGTTGCAGGATCCTTGCCATCAAACTTCCTCATATTGATTTTTGGAATATGGTGGGTCTTCGATCCAACATTAGAGTCTATGGAATCATGATTAACATTTCTTTTGTTCTCATCATGAGTTTCCTTTACTACCCTTTCACCATTAGTGACCCTTTCTTGTAGCAACTTCTTCAATTCTTCCATGTCTGTCTTCAAATCTATCTTCAAATCGTCCATCTTAGCTTCTACGCCTTTCTTTAAACCATCCATCTTAGCTTCTACATCTTTCTTTAAACCATCCATCTTAGATTCTGTTCCTTTTTGTGCAAGTGACACTTGTTGCACTTGGTCTCGTAATTTTGCTATATCATGTTGCATTTCTTCCTCTTCTTCATAAGTCATGCTAGAGATTTCAGGTTGCTTACTAGGTGTTTGTATTTTCTTTCCTCGGGGCATCAATTACCGATAATAATGCTTTACTATGCCCTTTGAATTCCTTCAAACCAAGCTTAAGCAAAAATTTAAAAAAAAACTACACACCTTTTTTCACCTTGTAGAAGCCTGATATTGAATCTGATGTATCTCTGTAATTTCAAATCATCCAGTTCTGAAATTGTGACCTGTAGTAGCCTTTTGTGTCCTCTTTCCAATGCCACTAGTCTGATCCAAATTGGATTCTCCAAGAAAGAGTTATGCACAATCTCCCGCAGTGACCTGATTGTAGACTAGTTCAGTAGAGCGAACTTGTATGAAGTGCCACGTGTCACTGTGTCGACCTTTGACTCTAAAAAATATATACAAGAAAACTACAGTCCGTCCTCTTTCTGTACCTTCTTGTGAAATTTCAATCCGATTCTCAGAAAGAAGATTATGATGATTTTCCCCAGGTCACCTGTTTGGAATGTAATTAAGGAGTCTGCAAAAAAGACCAACTTCCTCAAATCATATCTCTGAAAATATAGCATGAAAAGCTCTGAAATTCGGACCCGAGGTTAAGCATGATTTCTTCTCAAATGGGTTTTTTTTGCAACTTCTGAAACGTTGTAGAAGAAAAGTTATAGCGAAAATTCCACGATGACCTGTTTGGAGCAGCGAAACCCTAGAATCCAAAGCTCTGATTCCAAATGTTATGAAACCAGCTTAAGAAAAGATATAAAAGATAGATCAACGCCTTAGAATTCAGCCTCTTCGAGGGGGAAACCTCCTTTACATTACATAAATGAACAATTCTTGGATGATTCAAATGACAAAACCTCGTTTCTATATATAGGAGTCTAAGGAGTCACAATATAATCCAGCCGACCTAACAATAATAATATAAAGCCACAAAAATAACAATAGAGGGATTCTATGGGGCACAATAATAACAATATGGGGGCAATAGGGGCACAACAATATTAATAAGGGGTATAACTACAATAGTAATGGGGTAATCACTAGTATTATGGGGACCCAACACATACATATTGCATCCAAATGCGGAATGTTTTACTTGTCAATATGTCCCTTTTCTCCATCTTTGCTTAACCCTTCTCTCCAACCCTTATCTCCATTTGATTTTCTTCCACGATGAGGCACATATAGTCCATGTAAACTTTACATATTATAGTTTTATTTGTAAGTTACCATTATGGACATAACAAGGATACTTTGAAACATAATGCCATGGGACCTAGCATGACGGGCATGTCTCATAATTCCATTATTTGTAACATACCATGGGTCATCTAAAAAATCTACCCTCCTTACCCTCAGCCTCATTCATTTCACCGTGGATGTTAGACACAATAATTATTTCTTTTATTGTGTTATGTTAATGATTTTTGAAATAATTATGCGTTTAGTGATGGATATGCAATTTTTATTTTTGTTTTGTTTAAACTCAAAGGGTTTTTTGAGGACTTGGAACATGGGCGTAGAGTCGGGATGTCGTGTAATAGCCGAATTTATTTCTTGCAATGATGGTTGAATAGGAATGTATCTCTAGCTGTCTCTTTGGCTTGCCAGTAGGAATGTATGTCTAGCTGTCTCTTTGGCTTGCTACTGGTTGCTAGGTCGGGTGGGAAATTAGTATTTCGTGTTGTGCTACATTTGAGTTAGTTGCATTCCTTATTGCTGATGCAACTTAGTTGCATTTCTTACTGCATATGAAAAATTTGACATAGGTAATAGTAATGTTTATTTATCATGTTGGTACATTACCAGTTGAGTCAGTTGCATTCCTTATTGCAGATGCAACTCAGTTGCATTTCTTACTGCATATGACAATTTTGACGTAGGTAATAGTAATGTTTATTTATCATGTTGGTACATACCAGATTGTATATGATCACATTATAACAAGATTCTGCAGCATGCAATGAGAACAAAACCTAAAAACTTGAAACCTAATGTCTACATTGGAAAAAATTTCAAATAATTATTTGGAAAATATTGAGCAAACCCTTGGAAGCTCATTCACTGATAAATTTAGAAATAAGGTGGACCATAACCTATAAATAAGAATTTGTTTGTTAAAAGTTAGTTATAAATAGGAATTTGTTTGTTTATAAGGCCCTATAGATCTTATGTATTTCGTATATATTAAAAATAAGCAAATTGTAACATGCATGATATATATATATATATATATATATATATATATATATCGAGTTGAACTAGGTTGTATTTGGTGTTTTATACAAAAATTGAGCAAATGTCTAATTATATAGATTGGAGATCTATCAAAAAGCCAATTCACTAGAGCTACCAAAATTTTCATCAGTTTCCACATTCTTTTTTATATTTTTCCATGTAATTGTAGGACTGCTCTAGTAGTGGCCATCCAGCCATCCATTCACCATAAGAGACAAAATGTATTGAAATCACTGATTTAATACATTTATATCTAAGTTGAAGACACCAACTTCCCCTTCTTTTTGTTGTGTATGGTGGTCCAGCCTGAGTCCTTCCAGAGGCATAATTGCACTTGTGTAAAGGAAGTTGGTTGAACCTGTGTTGTTGACACTCAATCATGTTTTGTTCATTGTAGGTTATATAGATAGAAGGTAGAGCTTTAGGATGTGTTGAATGTAAAAAAATTTAAGTCAATTTGTTGACCTACTGCTGACAAATATGTTATAGGGAATTTCCCATTCTTCAAACATGCTTATCCATAGAATGTGGGTTGAAATGTAGACTGTGCGCATCACAAAGAAGCAATACACTGGAATATGTGGACTTTGGGTTCACAAACTTTATTGCCTTTAACATAACTTTTTCTCTTCTTCCATGTCTTCTTATGCAACTTTCATGCCAATTCTTATTTTTTATTAATTTTAGTTCTTTATGGAAGTGCTTGCAATATTTATAATCTATAATCTATTTTGTTGAAAATGTTTCTTACTACTTAAATCTCTTCATTAGTTTATGCCACTCCAATGACTAAAATGGTGAGTGTATATTTCTGTTTTACTATTCAGAAGTGGTTTCCCTTCTTTCAAGAATGAAATATTGGGAGGTTGTTTTAGTAATTTAGCATCTTAGAACATACGTGAATTGAGTAGTAATAATGTTAGAAGTGTATGCCTATGGTTGTAAATTCCTTAGCATAAAATATAACTGATTTTTACTGGTTTTCGAATTTGAGTTTTCATGGTAATCTCTCTTGCTCAATGTAGTTTATTGCTGCATGATAGAGTTAATTAAATCACTGGAAACTTTGTGCAAAATTTTCAGTCTTATCAATTTGATGGTTTGTGAATGACAACCGCAACTCTGAAATTGAATTGATCCATGGATTTTTTAATATATTTAGATGCAAGTTTCAAGAATCTAGATCAATCGTGGTTTGATTATGCTCATCTAAAGTCTTGTATGGGTGGCCTAACGATACAATTTTGGCCCCCATTTGCATCCAAAATGATCTACTTTCAGGCCTTTGTTTTTGATGTGATAGGTTGACAATACGGGATACTAGGGATATGGGATACTAGGGGATACAAACCACTGTTGAGCAAGAAAAAAGGAATGTTTTCTATAGGAATTATGGGAAGTCTTCAAAGTAAACATTGGGCAATTACCGATGCAACTGGAAACATATTTGGTGGGTCATGCCGATCATCTTTTTTTTGCAGGGTGTCCAATTCATCTACAATGTTGTTAAGGCTTTTGCATTTAAATTTCTTAAGCTTAATACACTATACTTAACTAGTATATGGAGAACTGAAGTCTAAAATAATCAATAAGGCATTTTTCCCACTAAAGGAAACTTTTCCTCCAAAACTAAATATAAATAAGGCATTCTTGCTTTAAACATCTATACATTCCTAGGTAAACAAGTTCAATCCACAACAAACCACTTGATATTTGAAGCTCGAAGTGTTGCATTCTAGTGTTTGATCTCATTTCAAATGGAGGCTATGAAATCAGTGATACACTGGGTTTCATCCTCACATTGTACGATGGACGCTAGGGACATCCTAGAAGTGCATGGTACACCAGGTATATCAGGGGACACAGTAGTAGGCAACCCCCTCCCAGTTTTTGGTGTATCTGGGCATCTTTTAGAGTGAATTAAAAAAGAAAAAGCACAGAATAAATCCTAACAAAATCTCTAAACTGAAACAAAACCTAATGAATAACTCTAGACCTTGATGCATCCTTGATATTTAGTCTTTAGGATTGATTGATTTTTTCACCTTTGTCCTAAGGATGAACCACATTAGTTGGTTCAAAACGTCGACCAAATCCTAATGATGTGATTAATCCGAAAGACATTCTCAATTTTAAAACAAAACCTTCATTTTCAAGATATATTGTTGGTTCAGAGTAGTGGTTGTTGGAGAGGTAAATCCCCTCTGCGGACAGAGGCGATCCCACTAGCCCAAAATGGGACTAGCAACAATCAAATCACTCTACTACGCAAGTTCCTAGTTGCATATTAAAAGTGGATTACGAGAACCAACCTGGAGTCCAACGCTAATGTCGAGAGAAGAGTTGATACTCCCGTTCCCTTGCTCCGGCAGGTCACAATCCTTGCGATCCCCGCGTATGGGTACCTGCACATGCAAAGAACGAAACGAGAACAAGCATAAAATCCACTAACATACAACTATATTTCAGTCAGAAAGGAAATAAACCAAACATTATCATGATGAACAATGAGATTGGAACCATAACAGTAGTCGTTTATTAATGAATAATAAGCAGAGAAAGATACAACCAAGGTTCTGATGTTGAACCTATCCTCTGGCTGGGCGAGCAGCTATGTATGTCTTGCAATAGACCTTCTCTCTCTCAGGATTCCAGCAACATAACCTCCCTATGCTTCAAGACTCTTACTATCACTCAGGACAAGCATAATCACAACTAGCATTAATCAAAAACTAGCTTGTCTAATGCATGAGGACATACTTTTATAGATGTAGAAGGGAGGAAGATACAATGCACCAGGACACCCATTGTGGATTGACATTATCTCCGAAAAGCCACTGTGGATAGATGTCAAGGATAGATGATGACTCTCGACCTCTATCAGATGGATTTTATCCTCAAAAGACTTTGTGATCTGAAGGGAAAAAACATATGTGTGCGCGTTTGTCAAAAATCATTACCAAACTTGGTTGGCACGAGTGTTGTTCTAAGACAGAGCGCCAATGGTCGCACCCCCTTTTGAGGATCTCAGTGATTGGCGCGGATAAGACACTGTGGACCCGCGCCAATGTAAAAAGGGCACTTTTCAGGGATAATTTGCAGAAGGTGTCTTCAAGGAACATGAAGTACATACTCAGGGGAACATAATGCAAGTGTTTTTAGGTTATTTCACTGCTCACAGGTCCCGGAATGCGTCCTCCAACGTACGGAAACAGGGCGATAGGGACGGTGACCAATGGTGACAAATTACTGTGTAACAGATTCCCCCTAAAGCATGAGGCCCGAGAGAGAGAGAGGGGTGAAATGCTTTACAAGAACACATATAGCTGCCGCCGAGAATCTGCATTGAGAGATACAATTGATAGCCCAAATACATGATGTACTTGGTATGGTCGCAGCCATCCATAAGAGAGTACATGATAATCTAGATCCATAGTATGGACGCAGCCATATGGTTAGGATCAATGAATTGACTCAGGTATGGTCGCAGCCATCCAGTGAATGAGTCATGTATCAAGAATCACGCCTGGATTACAATAGACACAATCCAGGGTCTTGCGCTCCATCTCGACCCGAACAGAAGTACAAGTTCAAGCATGTGAATATATGAGCTGAAGTCGAACATGCATGAACATTGTCTAATTACCAGTCAATATTGAAAACTGTTAACAGACGCGAGAGGTACCACCAATAATGACAATGGTCCTCAAGGTACTATAGGTACAATCTACGGCGTGTGAATTAGTGATCTGACGTCGAACACCCGTAGAATCATTCGATCAGAGGCCAATGATGAAAACCTCGCGTCGAACACGAAGAACCTGCCATTGAGGCATGCAGGATCCAAGGCACCAGAAGGGAGTCTCTAGATCAGCTTCCTGGATAATGAGCTGAAGTCGACAGGAAGTGACCTTGATCGAAGGTGGGCCATAATGTTTCCCACATCATCGACACGAGACAGAGAGATAATGTTGTGAATCAAGATTGTGCGAGCTATCAGAGGGAGGTTGTTTCTTTGCAGAGGTCAACTTCTCTTGAACATATCGGCGACACGACAGTGGAATTGGCAGTATTTGACATCAATGTATCAGAGGTCATGATGACAAGGCAATGAGCAGATGAGAGGTCAAACAGGATTACCCAAGTCCACGGAGGCAAGTGAAAAATATGAGATGAGATATCCCCACCCAGACACGAAAGCAGAGAAGTGCCATGTTCAAGAGCGACATACTGCCGACACGACAATAATTATGGTTCCAAAATTTTCTTTTCCCCCACCATTTCTGGCGAGTACCCCAATTATTTTTAACAAGCTTGATGGGGATAGCATATGCTTGTGGTGCGTCATTTCGACAAAATCCGATGTCATCAGGTTTTAACGAGTCTGACAAAGGAAGAACTCGGCGTCTTTTCATGTTTAGAGAGTTTGAAAAGACAGCAGAAAAGGAAACTCCAGGGGTGTCCTTTTTCGTAAAGTTGTGTCTCTCGGGCCTGAAAAAGTATAAAATAATGCCCGAAAGAACCGCCCGACCATTACGATCGAGGAGTACTTTTCATAAATAGTGATTTCGACCTGAAAAAGTAAAAAAGCGATCAAAACCACGTCGTTTCATAACCATTAACGAGTTTGAAACGACAAAAACCTGGTAATCTTTTTATGTTTTAACGGTCGACAAAAAGAACTTAAAACGACCGCCCCTTATTAACGTTTAACGAGTCAAGAGGAGTAACTCGGCAATCTTTTCCTCTTTAAATGGTCAGAAAAAGAGCTGAAAGCAGACCTTAAAATAACCTTTTCATATATTTTACCGAGCTTGAAAAAGTTGAAAAAGAGCTCGTTTGATTGCTTTGAGTTGCACCAACCCCTGTCATCATACAAGAAACAACGTAAAAACTTTGACATAAAAATATTCCAAAAATACTCAAACAATATCATTTCTAATGTATTTTTAGGTCAAAAAATGCTATAAATAGTGAAATGGTAAAAAATAAATTTACTTTTCACTTTTTACCTTGTGAGTTTACCATTGGAGGGTTTTGGGTGCAAAGTTCAACTGCTGATTGTGATCAATCCAGGAGAGCATTCGAGCCGCCGTCTGAAGCAGGTAAGAGGCCTCATCCTTAGCTTTGTTTTCATTCCATTCTTTCAGTTTTTCATCCATAGATTAGTCCCCTGCCAGAGGAATTGCAAATTCCTAGGGTTGCGCCATTGGCGCGAGTTTTCCGCACGGGATCGCGCCAATGGGGTTTTTTGCCCAAAGGGGGCGCGACATTGGCGCGACTGTTTTAAAAACAGTCGCGCCAACCGCGCGATTTAATTTTCCAATAAATCTAACCGTTGGTTTTGCAAATTTCTTCTGATTTTGGTTTCATCAGTGATCTAATGATGAAAATTTCGACTTTATGGTTGCAGGGATCTGTCAAAATGGCTGTAGAATGGAGAGAAAGGGAACATGAGGCCATAGATGCCATGGCATTGGAGGATGATGCATGCATGGATGCTTTGAGAGACTGTGGCTTGAAAAAGTTCTTCCTCACCTCATACTTACGTGCACAACCTGAGTTGCTACGATTCATCGTGGATGCTTGGGATACGGAGGATCAGGTATTTCGCCTGAAAGACCAGACATTGGAGTTAGATGTTTCCGATGTCTACTTTATTACTGGACTATCACGGAGAGGTGCACGGCCCATCTTGACTGGTAGTAGGCCCTCCGGGGAAAAGATGGGAGAGGTGATGGAAAGAGTTTGTCCTGGGGCACAGTTTGGATCAAACAGTGCCAAAGTAGATATTGTCACGATTCCGGACCTGGTGCTACGAGTGATATTATTCACTATCACACGGACGGCTGGGGTACAGGCGCCCCACGAAGCCAGCAAGAATCACTTGCTGCTGGCAACTGAGTGTCTCCAACCTACACTGTTTGATTGGGCCACGGCAGTGACGACGAATATCAAGAGGCAGCTTACCAAATGTAAGCGTGGCAACAAACAGTTCGGATATGGGTCCATCGTGGTATCATTTTTCCTGGAGTGACTACCGATATTCCGGATCCAGGGAGGTCTAGTGGCAGATCCAGTGCCACGGGAGCCGAGGTTGGCTCGATGGGCAGCACTCATGCCCAGAGGAGGAGGGGGCCAGCAGATGGCCTGGAGGCCCGAGTTCTTCATTTGGCTCCGACACCAGATGATCGTCGTAGAGGACTGGCCCTATGCGGCCACTGATTTTACTGGAGATCCAGATCTCCCATTTCTTGCGGGAGAAGACTGGGATGAGGAGCTAGGTAAGAACTCTTTGTGTTTTTGATGTTTTTATGTATTTAAGTTTTTTTTGTAATACATGCCAGTCTCTGACAACAGATATATGTATGCAGATGTTGGTGCAGAACGACCAGCTGACTTGTCTCACATAGCACGGAGGGCACCTGCTGCCGACCCTCAGGTAGAGGGTGATGCGGATGATGATTTAGTACAGAACCTCGAGGCACTTACTCGAGGGATCCCAGATTACGGCAGATTGGCAGACATGCCCAGAGCGTATCAGAGGCACACAGTGGGAGTATCTACTCGCGTCCATCGTCTGTTGAGACGTGTGGTGCGAGCGGTGACATGCTATCATGAGCATCACCGTGATTAGACGCCTAGGTTTCATTTTTGCATATTTTTGAGAGACATGTTGTCAGCGGCTGTATGAGTTTTGGACATGTATTATTTTTTGGATTATGTAATGCGCGGGGCGCAAACATTATGACACACACGTATATATATACATATGCCTATGGTTTATTATTGTGTTTTTCATGTGCTTGCTTGTATAATGTTTTAGTTACAAATTACGCAAATGTCTATCTAGTACATGATTGGCCAATGCATCAGATAATGTGTTTAATTGTCGTGGAATATGTTGATATGTGATAAAATCAAAGTTCCTTTCTAACAATCTCACACGTAAATACAACCTTAGGATACGATGGTCTCTGACGGAATATTGCCCGTTGAGCTGGTGGACGACAAGTTGAGAGTCCAGGTTCACTACCAATGCACGAATGCCGCGATTAATTGCTTCAGCAAGTAGCTCGATTACAGCACAGTATTCGGCGACATTGTTAGTAGTACGACCCAAACACACACCCTGACAGTCTATCAGTTCGCCATGAGGATCGTAGATCACCCACGCTGTAGAGGACAAGTTGCGAGTACTGCGGCAGGCACCATCAGCGAAACCAACATAAGGTGTATTCGACATCTGCACAAGAAGCGAGAAACACAATAAGTGGCAGTTACGCCTTTAAAACTGACACACACACACACACAACACACTAGCTAGAGTACATGTATGTACAAAATAAAATGTACCAGCATTACGCATAGTACTTTTTCAAATAAAGCCCATTTCGGGGCTTCCCAAGAGGGTTTCCTTCATAATCAATCAGCTCGTAGGCCCCTTTCTGCAGAACTTTCTTGACAATGTAAGGGCCTAGCCACATAGACTCGAGCTTTCCTTCTCCTAGCTTATCTTTTGCCTGATCATAGAGCAGGACTAAGTCTCCCTCAACAAAAGAACGCGGACGTACGGTCTGATCGAAGTGAGTCTTGACTCGCTTCTTTTGCGTTTCGATGGCCAAGGAGGCCAGGCGACGAGTTTCATCCAGCCGTTCTAAGTAAAGAAGGCGTTCTTCTACCGGAGTGGTGTTAGGAAGTAGCTCGACAGCTAACTTTAATGAAGGGATTTCGCATTCAATCGGAAGGGTAGCCTCTAGTCCATAAACTAGCTGGAATGGAGTGAAACCAGTGGCATCCTTCACGGAGGTTCGGTAGGCCCACAAGGCAGGGAACAACATCAAATGCCAGTCAGACTTATGCATGCCAACGGTACGTTGAAGCATTGTAACCAAAACCTTATTGATAGCTTCAACTTGGCCATTGGACTGAGGGTAGTACGGAGTTGAACTATCGTGTTGCAAGCCTAGATGGGTTGTTAATTCCGACATCATATGATTACGGAAATGCATCCCGTGATCAGTAACGATGGCTTGAGGGACACCGAATCGCGAAATAACATGATTAAATAAAAATTGCGCCGCTGTGTGACCGTCTTCAGTTAATGTAGGCATCGCCTCGGCCCATTTAGTAAAGTAATCGATGGCAACGATAATAAACCCATGCCCCCTGGCCGAGCGAGGGTTACAGGTCATATAATCAATGCCCCATTTTGCAAAAGGGCCGACGACGACAATAGGGTGCAACGGAGCAGGAGGCGCTCGCATCTTCCGTTGGTATATCTGGCACTCATGACAAGAGCGGACGGCAAGGATGCAATCTTTAAAGATAGAGGGCCAAAAGTAACCAGCACGGAGGATTTTTTGGGCAGTGGCATATCCGGACATGTGACCGCCACAGGCACCAGAGTGGCAGTCATTCAAGACCCGCTCAGCTTCCTCGAGAGTAAGACAACGGCGGAGAACAGAGTCGGCGCCAAGACGATATAATGTATCGCCAATGATACGGTATGGTTGAGATTGATGACGAATCCTTCGCCGAGCGTCTTTGGACACGCCCGGGCGAAAGGAGGACGTTTGCAGATATATGATTATATCTCCGTACCATGGATCGAGGGTGCTAATGAGGAATAGGGTCTCATCCGGAATTTGATCCTCGATGTGAGAGGTCGGGGAAGAAGATGGCAAAGAGCAAATTAACTCAGCAAATACAAGGGATTTCTTGGACTTGGCAGTGGTAAATTCCAAGTCAAACTCTTGGAGGATAACAATCCACTTTGAGTACTTGCCCCCCAGCAACTGGCGTGACAATATATACGTCATGGGGTTGCAATCAGAAATCACAGTAGTAGTACGCAACAGAATATAATGACGGAAGCGTTGGATAGCACAAACTACGGCTAATGCCAACTTCTCGACATAAGCATATCGAGTTTCCGTGTCGAAAAGGTTGCGGCTGAGATAATAGATAACATGCTCAGTGTCATCATCATCAGTTTGGACAAGAACCATGCTGATAGTGGTGTCGGCGGCAGCCAAATACAAGGTGTAGTCGCGATAATAATTCGGAGGACGGAGCAATGGAGCAGAAACAAGGAGACCCTTGAGATGCTCAAAAGATTCCTGAGCTGTGGCATCCCAATGAAAATGGACATCGCGCTTTAGCAATCGTGTAAAACCTTTGGCCACCTCGGCATAGTTTGGAACGAAACGACGTAAAAAATTGGCTTTACCCTGCAAACTCTGCAATTGTTGCAAAGAAGCAGGGGGAGGAAGATTCACTATAGCCTCGACTTTAAGGGGATCCAAACGGATGCCCTCTCGGGAAACAACAAACCCGAGAAGTCGGCCAGATTCAACGCAGAAGACACACTTGTGAGGATTAAGCCTGATTCGATAGTATCGACAGCGAAAAAAGATTTTGCGAAGGTGCTTAGGGTGGTCCTGACGTTTAGCTGAATGAGCAGGGAGATCATCCAGGTAAGGCTGTACAATGTGTCGAATGTCATGGAACGCATAGGACATTGCACGCTGGAAGGTAGCACCGACATTTTTAAGACCGAAGGGGAGCTTCTTATAGGCAAAAGTGCCCCACGGGCAGATAAAGGCAGTTTTGTGTTGATCAGCGGGAGCAATATTGATCTGGTTATAGCCAGAAAAACCGTCCATAAAAGAATACATTTCACTTCCGGCACACTCGTCAATAATCTGATCAATGAATGGTGTGGGAAAATTATCTTTAGGACATGCTCGATTTATATCCCGATAATCAACACAAACACGGATTGTACCCTGTTTTTTAGTCACAGGTACGATATTCGAAACCCAATCTGTGAGCGGAATAGGATAAATAAAACCGGCTTTTAGAAGCTTCTCTACCTCGGCCTTAATCGCTGCAGCCTTTCGGGGGTGTACAGGGCGTAAACGTTGACAAACAGGCTTAGCACCTAGGTACGTGATAATCTCATGCACCACTATGCTAGGATCAATGCCGGGCATTTCTTCGTAGGACCACGCAAAAACGTCACGAAATTCGCGAAAGAGGTTGGAATAAAGTTGAATCTCCTCGGGAGTACAAGTGACTCCAATATGAAGATGCTCGACAACCCCTGGTTTGACAGAGATGTCGATGGGCTGGGTTTGCGTAATATTTGCCATATTCCCTTCAGAAGACACCTGATAAATCTGAACAGGTGTTTGCAGTGGGAGACAAGGAGCAAACCGCTCAAGGCAAGTGAGAATATCCTGAGGTGCAGGGAGAAATGAGGAACGATGGTGAGAATCATGCCAAGGAAGTTCCTCGAGAGACATAGTCTCAATAATGGCTTCATCGGACGAGAATGTTTCTTGCAAAGGATCCGAAGAAGCCTCATCTACAAGCCCTGAGGATGGATCAAATGAATGGAGAACCGTGCTCGAAAGAGCAAGTTCGGAAGAGGGAGCCGATGCAGCAATAATTTCAACGTAGTTGAGTTCGGCAGGACTCAACGGCATCTTGTCGCCCCAAGAATCTACTTGGTCGGTGGGAGGAATGATCCACGGATCAGAACAAGTAGTGATCATATTAACAGAGGCGACGTTAGGAGGTGGGAGCGGAAAAACACCCATAAGGGCGGGATCTTTGAAAAGTCCGGCTCCCAAACTCTCAGATAACTTCGAGGTATGCTCCACGAAAGCGATGTTACCTTCAGAAGAAGAAGCGAAGAAAGATAGCTGGTCTACGGTAACAATTTTCCCTTGATGAGGGAAACGGATGATACGAAACAAAGATGAAGCAACAGCTTTCATCGCGTAGATCCAGCTACGTCCGAGAAGGAGGTTGTAGGTAAGAGTAGCATCAACGACTTCAACTTCCATTTCGACCGTCTTCCCTTCTAAAGTGATGGGAAAACGTTGGAGTATACCATAAGGACGAGAGGCTCTTCCATCAAAGGCTTCCAAGGTTGTGGGAGACTGACTCAAGGTAGGAGATCCAATAGCTTTCCAACAGGCGACAGACATGATGCAAGTTGAAGCACCTTCATCGATGACTGTACGGTGAATCGTTTTGGAGTCAATAATAACCTGTATAAGGAATGCGATTTGAGGAGGCAGTCTCTGGGTATGGCGTTCTAAGTCAAAAGTAATTAAATCCGAATCTGCCGGGTCTATGCCACCAATGGCGGATAGCAAGGACTTCCTCTGAGAAGGGTAGCTCTGGAGAACTTCTAAAGCGGACATAGCCGACGGAGTCTGCGCTAAGTCCTCAACGATATTGTAGTGCTGTGCAGCACGAGCATTTGGGTTGTAAGAAGATTTTCGGAGTACTCCTTTTGGAGGGGGTCGAAGAGGCGTCTCAGTTGTAGGTCTCTCAATGTGGAGGGGACCCGAACTGAACGGAGGAGCACTAGAGGGTATCTCAGGCTCCTTCCCGGTAGATGGCGGATAATATTTTGTTCGAGTACTGATATTGATAGGGATCGTTCCAGCCATAAACAATTGAGAACCGAAGGAAGAGGGAGGCTGAGATGGGTCAGCCACCATTTGAGTTTTTTGAGTTTGCTGTGAGGGAAAGGGTTCTTTTAAGCACCGCAGGAGTCCTGGGAGCGCCTTTCAACAAACGACTAACTTCGGACCGCCTCGGGCAGTCTTTGGTATAGTGATCCTCATCACAGATAAGACAAGGATACTTGGGTTTGTGTTTGGCACCGTCCTCGGGCGGAGGTTTAGGGGCTTCCTGCTTGGGTTGATCTGGCTTATTCTTCGCTTTCCCTTTCTTCTTTGCTTTCGAGGCTTTGTCTACCGTGGTGGATTGGACGGCTTTGACCTCGGAAGTAACATTTGAAGTGGGTATTACCTGGGAGGTGGGTTCGTTTGAAACAGATGGTTTTTGTTTCCCAGGGTTCGCGGAGTTTTTCTTTGAGGATGAACTAACAGTTCCAATGATACCGTCAACAGTTGGTGTTGGCGGGGCTTTGGATGTTCCTGGTCTAGGGGCATCAGGCAGATAATCATACAACGTACCTGACTGAGAATAAACCAAGTCAAGGTACTGAGCTCGCGCGATAGCTTGCTCTTCAGTAACACACGCTCCCATAGCGATGTCCCGAGCTATTGGAGGAACGAACGAAGTCGTAAACCAATCAGTAAGAAGTTGGTCGGGAATCCAAAATTTGATCATACGTCTACGCCGTCTCCATTCATGGATATGATCAGAGATATGCGTAGCCGTCGTTTGTCTTAAGGATGTGAGGAGGTGTGTGCCCGTTTCATATCGAACAGGCAACTGAAAATGAGTGAGGAATGCCATAGCCAAGGAGTTAAAATCCTGAAAGGATCCGCGATTGAGCTCAATATACCACTTAGCGGCAGAGCCGGTGAGAGTCCTTTGAAAAAGGCGAAGCCGAATGGAATCATCAAGCCATGAATTAGATGAGCACCATAGGTGATAAGTCATGACATGAGCTTGTGGATCCTCATTAGGCTTACCATCGAATTTTGGACAGTCACCGGGAATTTTCGTCGGAACCGGAGGCCAATATGGATTATGTAGAATAGGATCATTGGTCAATTTAGACACATCCGGTAATTCTAAAGTCGCTAAGAAAGGTAATTGAGGATTAAAGGACATCTGGGGCTGCTGTTGGGATGGAGCACTTGGGTTCCAACCAACTGGCGGTTGCCCCCAAGGGCTTGGTCCGGATGGATTTGGCCCCATAGGGTTTTGTCCCCCAGCGCTCCATGGATTACCAATCGGTCCTGCAGAAGCACCATATGGTTGCGGATAATAAGGATTCGTCTGCAGTTGTTGGTAATTTTGGTACGGGGCAAACAAAGGTTGCCCTTGAGGTTGCTGGTAACCATAGGGTGGCTAGACTCCAAACTGAGTTTGAGGAGGTTGATAAGGTGGTTGAGATGGAACCCCAGCTTGTATTTGAAAACCAGACGGGGGCTGGGATCCAGCCTGGGACGAAAAACCAGGTTGAGCAGTACCAGAAAGATGTCCTGTAGGTTGGGCTATCTGGCCGGAAGGATAACCTTGGTGATATTGGGGTTGACCTCCCTGCCCAGGAGGTTGTACCTGTTGGGAATGGAGTTGTTGTTGTTGCACAATTGAAGGTTGTCCTAATGGACTAGATGGCTGAGTGGGCTGGGCAGTTGGTTGGCCTAATTGGACTTGAGGCTGACCGACTTGCCCAGAAGGTTGACTATACTGGACGGTAGGCTGACCATGTGGTTGAACAGCTGGTCCAGATATTGAGGCATACTGGACATTGGGTTGGTTTGGGTTAACAGTTGATTGACCAATTTGTCCAGTAGGATAACCTTGCTGGATACCAGGTTGGGCTTGTTGAATAGAAGACTGACCTGAGTTACCAGAAGGTTGAACATAAGAGGAGAAAAATGGACCACCAGAAGCGAAAGGGTTTCCATGAAAGGATTGCCCTTGTTGGTCTTGAGGAGGTTGTCTTGGGGATTGCGCAGATGAAACTTGACCACCATGAAAAGAGGTGGAACCCCAATCAATTGACAATGGAACTGATACCTCAACAACAAGTTGAGATGACAAAAACGTATCGTATGGCCCCTGTATTGGGACATTTGTCATGGGATCAAAGACTTCGAATAAGGAAGCCGAAGGGCGACTAAAAATAGGAGTCGAAGAGGCTGCACAGACCGTTGGAGCGGTTGTGATTGAGGTAACAGATGCACTGCGACTTTGCGGAGTAAAAGGCTCCGTAGTAGGAAAAGTGAGTGGTGACCAAATAGAACCCGTGAAAGGAGTTCCAGAGGGCATAGTATCCCTTAAAGCTTTATAGCCTGGTGGTAGGTTTGTAGTAGTGGGAGTACTACTGACAAGTATAGGGTCCGTTGCGGTGGGAATTTCACCGCTCGTCGCAACGGACTCATCAGTCGTTGTAGGGGACAAATCCTCCATGTCAGAGGAAGAAGGTGGGACTGACACACGAGGAGAAGTATAGTCCCAAAAAGGGACACTGTCCTCAGAAGGTTCCCAAGTAGGGTTCCAATGAAACTGGTAAGTCTCGTCGCCTGGGGCACGAGAACTAAGTGGTTGTATACTTGGAACCACAGGAAGACTCACAACCGGTATCTCGGCAAAAGACGAAATTGGTAATTCCGCCAGGATGAAACTTCACAAAACCTAAGGAATCTACCGAGACAATTCCCCTACTCAAACTAACGCAAACAAAATCTAATTGGGTGAATGTTATCGTGGCCGAATAAATTTTAGGACGCAAAGACACAACTTGACCTTTTCATGTTTTAAGAGTCGAGAAAAGGACAAAAGATGACTCTAGTCTCCTTCGAATATTTAATGAGCACGAAGTGACAAGACGCTCACAGGCACCTTTTCTTTTAAGGAGTCCGAAAAGGATCAAAAGTGACTACTCTGGAGACTCTAGGCAAAAGGTTTACCAAACAATCCGTAAAACTGCTTATACACCTTGGCAATCAGATGAAAACCAAGGACTTCCCATACTGCAGTTAATCTTCCCGAATGCTGTGTTCAGTGCATTATGGCTTGCAAGGCGGCAGACTCGGCTTCCTATGGATAAAGGATGATAGCCTAGTGGGGTCTCCCGTATATACGCGACGGTACGTGGGAGCTCAGTCCGTACTGGTACTTATTGTCTCTCAGGAGGAATCACCCAACCATCAGCGAGGCAATATTTACCAGGTTTAACGACGCCGGAACACGTCTCTAGCCTAGACCTCTAGAATATGTGCGTTAGGTTCCAATGCGTTGTTAGGTTCATTCGGTTTATTTTACAGTTGATCTTCAATTAAGTTTCAGTTTTTGGTCCTACCATATGTGATATCTCAAAATTTCCTAAATGCACACTATATGCCAAAATTATATCATTTCGTTCAATGAATTCTAACTACAGGAGAGTTGAGATTTTCAAACAAACAAAATGAACAATAAACAAACAACAAAGATCCTAATGCAGCTAATAACACGAAATGAAAATTTTTCTTTTTCTTTTCTTTTTAAAAGCAACAAATAACAATAAATGCTAACTAACAGAATGCAAAAAGATCTTTTGTTTTTTCTCTTTTTAAAATGGCATAATGCATTTAAACAAATTTCATGAGATATTAACAAGCATAAACAAGCAAAATTCACTCAATGCAAGGAGAACCAAATCTGACATACCAAGATGAACTGTCAAAACAACGAAAAGCACACAGACCTTCAATGAACCATGTGATCTAAGTTCAAATGAAGTCAAGCAAAAATCCAAACAAGCTAGAAGTGAATTGCCCAGAAGCACGGAATAACAAACTTAAACAACTACTAGACAGGTGCGGAAAACAACCAAAAAGTTGACTGGATAATCAAACCAAAACTTCCCACAGAAGGCTCGACATGCAAAGCCACTAGATGCTCTAGGGCTGGGATACAAAATCGATAGAAATAAGCAAACAACTGAAGAATAAAGGTAACAACCAGTCAAACAGAGGTCCAACACACTTCCAGAAGCTGCAAAAGATATACAAAAACAAAAATCTGAGTTTAAGGAGCTTTCAACTAACAAACTGGCAAAATTCACAGAGCTGGCGCGACTGTCAGCCTGCAACTTGCGCTATTCAGGAATTGGCGCGAGTTGTTGTTGTGCAACATGCGCCAACTGGCGCGACTGTCAGAGGAAAAAACGCGCCAATCGCGTTTGCTGACCCAAAAAATAAATACAACAGCCCAGGGTCTGGTCAACAGTACTGAGACAGGTCTAAGAGCAGAAAACAACTTCAAAGTTGACCCAGAAAGCTCATTTATACAAGCAGGCAAGAGAAAACCAACATGCAAGACAAAACTCCAAGCCGTTCGGTTCATAAACCAAACCGGAGATCGACTGAAGTGGCGTTGATCTACTCCGCTAATGCAAAGCAATAGCGTTTCAAAGGCTGCCTGGCCGTGCTTAAGACTCCGTCCAAGGTTTATGAATCAAACAACAAATAGCTCCGTCCCCAGCGGAGTCGCCAAATTGTTGGAGAGGTAAATCCCCTCTGCGGACAGAGGCGATCCCACTAGCCCAAAATGGGACTAGCAACAATCAAATCACGCTACTACGCAAGTTCCTAGTTGCATATTAAAAGTGGATTACGAGAACCAACCTGGAGTCCAACGCTAATGTCGAGAGAAGAGTTGATACTCCCGTTCCCTTGCTCCGACAGGTCACAATCCTTGCGATCCCCGCGTATGGATACCTGCACATGCAAAGAACGAAACGAGAACAAGCATAAAATCCACTAACATACAACTATATTTCAGTCAGAAAGGAAATAAACCAAACATTATCATGATGAACAATGAGATTGGAACCATAACAGTAGTCGTTTATTAATGAATAATAAGCAGAGAAAGATACAACCAAGGTTCTGACGTTGAACCTATCCTCTGGCTGGGCGAGCAGCTATGTATGTCTTGCAATAGACCTTCTCTCTCTCAGGATTCCGGTAGCATAACCTCCCTATGCTTCAAGACTCTTACTATCACTCAGGACAAGCATAATCACAACTAGCATTACTCAAAAACTAGCTTGTCTAATGCATGAGGACAAACTTTTATAGATGGAGAAGGGAGGAAGATACAATGCACCAGGACACCCATTGTGGATTGACATTATCTCCGAAAAGCCACTGTGGATAGATGTCAAGGATAGATGATGACTCTCGACCTCTATCAGATGGATTTTATCCTCAAAAGACTTTGTGATTTGAAGGGAAAAAACGTATGGGTGCGCGTTTATCAAAAATCATTACCAAATTTGGTTGGCGCGAGTGTTGTTCTAAGACAGAGCGCCAATGGTCGCACCCCCTTTTGAGGATCTCAGTGATTGGCGCGGATAAGACACTGTGGACCCGCGCGAATGTAAAAAGGGCACTTTTTAGGGATAATTTGCAGAAGGTGTCTTCAGGGAACATGAAGTACATACTCAGGGGAACATAATGCAAGTGTTTTTAGGTTATGTCACTGCTCACAGGTCCCGGAATGCGTCCTCCAACGTACGGAAACAGGGCGATAGGGACGGTGACCAATGGTGACAAATTACTGTGTAACAGTGGTTGTAAGCTCGGTGGTTGAAAACTCATAACAACAGAGGGTTCTTTTGACTTTTTGGTTGGATTTGACATTCAACACATTGGACAGGTATTTTAAAATCAATTTTTAGTTTTTTTGTGGGAAGCAATTGAGATAGAGCGATGGCTGGAAACCTGTTACAAAAGTGATCTTGGCAAATTTACCATAAATACCACCTGCAAATTGTTGAAGAGGCCATTTTGGAAGCCTACGGGATGTTATTGCTTTCATAAATGCTAATTTCAATGTGTTTCTTATGAAAATTATTTATTATTCAATGTTTATTCTTTTATATTTTTAAATTCCAATTAAGTATAATTTTCTATATATAGGGCAGGTTTGCCTATGTTAGGGTAAACCCCTAGTGTACCCTGCGTTACTCTGAAATTTGAGGTGTCTTTGGGTACGTGTCCATGTATTGGGAACTTGGTGGAACATTGGAAGAAATACATAAAATAAAGTGACAATGTGCTATAGACGAGTTTTCAATCTTTGGGAGGTCAAGGAATGTTTTATGGAAATGGTGTCTTATACAAAATGGTATCTTATACAAAGACTGTGTATTTTTTGGTGAATAAAGTTTGGATAGTATACATTTTTTCTGTCAGTTGTCTAGTTTTGCCCTTCAAATATGGTTGGAAGTAGAATTTCATGGTTAGGCTTTCACCGCATTTTTCTAATTGAATAGCTTTGATCATACTCAAAATTTGGATTCTGTTATTCAAGGGCAATGGGGTTATTGGAGAGTAGCCAGTGCTACTTCCTAGGACCAGTTTTGAGTATTCATAAGCTTGTCCTATGGGAACTGCAACTAGAAAGATGATAGGCCAACTTATCTAGTTACCTCTCCTCTCCACTTTGATTTTTTCTTCTAATTCTAGTTTTTCAATCCAGATTGAAAAATAAAAGAAGTTTTAGACTGAGAATTTTCAAACACTCAGATGCTCTGATATATAGAAGGAAGGCAGCTTTGGGATGAAGTATGCTGATAAGGTTAATTCAAATACTTTTAATGTTCTTATTGGTCTTATTGTCGCTCATATTGTACAAGCACCGCAACAATCGCTCAGGGCGGGGGTTATCACTCTAATCTTTGCCCACTTCATTCTAGTTGTCTCCCAACAACAAGCTATGGGAGGTAGTCCCTATGGAATGAGGTGAAGGAAAACAAGTTGGAAACCAACTTGTTTGGGAGACACAGATGAGTGACCTAGTTACTTGCTTAAATTTAGCAATATTAATGATTAGATTAGATTTTAAGTATCATACTAGTGCCTTAATGGAGTCACAATTCTTACTGATGGTAATTTGAAACCAAGTGACTGGATGGACACTTGTTTCTTGAATCATTAACTATATTATATGATGTGCAAGTCCTAGGATCTATGTGAGATGTAAATATCTTGGTTTATTTTAACTATATGCCTAGTCTAAGTATGGTCTTCCCTTAACTATTTTGAAGCTGGGCTCCAAGGTAGGTTGTGGGAAGGAGACCAATAGGAACCATGCTATGGCCTAATTAACGATACCTTCTATTGTGCTCCTATCACCTGATACCTCCAGCACTGTAGAGACTATGGCTCTGGCGTCTGCAAGGTCAGCGTGTTAACCACCAAAGAGTTTCCAAGCCCCTCAAGCTAGGTGAGAAGGGTTGCGCTAGATTTCTACCGATCTAGCTTATGCTAGGAGGTAAGTTTTAATGCAAGCTAGATCTAGGATGCTTATGCAAGAGATTATGAGTGAGATTATCTTGATTTAATATTTTTTGTTACTTAAGTACTTAGTGTGAATTAGCTTATAGCGAGAGTACTTAACAATGATGCGATGACAATATTGAACAAGATAAATTGCTTTAGAGACACTAGTGCAAAACTTCAACAAATTCTCACAAGATGTAAAATGCAAATTTTTCAACAATATTGAATACCACTTTAAGATAAACTAATCACCATTCAAGATAAATAAATGAAAACTTATATGCCAAGATTTAGAGTGATTACCAAAGACAAAGATGTGAATTAGATTCCAATCATCACGAGATTAGATCTAGAGCTTAAATGTAGGAGTACTTTACGTGCCAATTTCCACAAATTTTACAAACTTAGAGTAAACCACACACGTGTTAGATCTCAATAGTTAAGTCAACAGTAGTACTTTAGCAAATTTCAGCGCTAATTAATGTTATGATAGCAGTAGAAAAATCACTTTAAATTATAAAATTTTCCCAACATATGAAGTACAAAACTTTCCATTGACCAGTAAAAGTAAATTTATGTGTCTATGACCAGTAAAAGTAAATTTATGTGTCTAGCTTACTTTATGAACATGTATTCAATAATATTTCAGGCCTGTAATAAGTTATTACAATAGTAAATTGACCCACAAATCAACAAGCTAGAGATATCAGATTCAATGCCCAATATACCAAAAAAAAGTAAAATTCACCAAACTTGAAAACAAAAATCAATTTTTAGGGTTTTTAGAGAGTTTGATTCAGAAAATTTTAGATTTAATCTTTTTACTACAACAGTGAATAATTGATAAATCAACAAGCTAATGTAGTTACAATCAATGCTAAAATTGCCTATAAATAGAAAAATATATCGGAAACTGAAAATTTCAAGTTTTAGACCCTTATTAAGTGTATGCTTCAGAAATTTGAGATCTGAAAATTTCACTTCGCAGTAAATTCCAGCAAGCATAAAAGTTTGATCTAGGCTAGATCTAAGATGCCCGGGTGGCCAAAATTTATGAAAATGAAGATTTTGCACTTTTAAACAATTTCGACCATGTAGCATGTGATTTCATGGCTTAATTGTTATTGATTTGACTATTGTAACAAATTAGAAATAAAACTAGGGTTTAGAGGTCAAACCCTAGGCCTAAGGCCTTGATGATTAATTGCCCAAATTTGCCAAAATTTCTCCAATGTGCTTGCAACCTAAAAACACAAGATTTGAGCCAAAATTGTTGCAAAACAAATTGTTAGAGATAAAACGTCAACCCTTTGAATAAACCCTTGTGTGTAATGAGATCTAGCCCCTGTGGGGTTTATGGCCTTCCTAATTTTTGCAAAATAAATCCCAAACACTAGCCTTTTAGGTTGGGTAAGGGATAGGGCCTTCAGAAAAATTGGTTTTTCCCCGATTTGAAAATAAGCAACCTACAAAAATAGCCTGAAAACCATAGACGCCTAGGATTTCTGAGGTCTCCAATGCCAATTTCTTCCTCAATCTTGAAACAAATTTAGAATAGAAACCCAAATAACCAATATAAAACATTTAAATTTCAAAAGCCCAAAACCCTAAATATATACAAAAATACTAAAAATCCCCAAAACCCAAGTTAGAAAAAATAATTTACAAGTTAGATCTACAAAATTATTCACAAGATCTACAAATATACAAGGGTTTTAAAAAATTTTAAATTTTTGAGAAAAATATCTTTATGGAGTTTTTTCCTTTGGACAGTGGCTAAAAATACTTTAGAAACCCTAATGTATACTATAGCCTTAGTGAAGATTTAATTGACCATATAAATATTTGGAATCCAGGCAACAATGATTCTTGCCCAAGTTTGTGAACTTGGAGGCCAAGGACTGAAGTACCTAAAAACACTATGAATTTATCTCAAAATAATTTGTTAGATCACATGGGGAATAAAACCACCTAAAATTAGCCCAAAACTATCAATAGTTTGGTTCTATCTCCATTTAACGAAACAAATCTTACCAATATTCAACACAAGATAGAGATGCCTGTAGCCATCACATACCACAAATCAATAAGAAAGAACACCTTGAGTTTCACCCCAAAGTCTTTAGTATGAGTGAAAAATAGTTCTCAACAGGACAATAGTTACAAAGTTGCTTCAGCGGAAAATTTCAAGCCAGAGATCAAGATCGTAGAGACTCAAATGACTCTCTAATTTATAGATAAATCTTCCAAATCAAAAAATAATGGTTAGTTTCTTTGATCATTGTCAAAATAATCTTGGCTGTTGATAAACACTAAGATATTTTAATCTTGGCCCTTGATTTTTCATTTTCAAGGAATTTTAGAATTTATCATTTAATTCCATTTTCATTAGCTCAAAATTAATTATTTTGAGTTAATTTCCTCAAAAATTTGACTTTGACTTAACCACCAAGGTCCAAGGGTCCAAATTTTCTTCAAATATACAATATTCCCTTGGTGGAGAACGTTTAAAAATTAACACTTTTAAGACTCACAAATTTTTCCATTTAGAGATTATTTTTCTAAGACAACTAAATTTGTCTCTAATTAATTAATTTTCTGTCTTGGGATTAATTTTTTTTTTGCTAGAAAAATTAATTAATTTACACGAGGGGATTTAATTATTTTTCCAACCCTCTAACGCATAAATTTTTTCATTTACAAGACTCAAATAGGGAACACACATTTGGCTTAGACCCTCAAGACACACAATCCATCTGCGACACAATATGATCTAGTAAACCATGTGATTTGTAATAAACTAATTAAGCCAACTAGCTTAAATTATTCCCAAATCGCTTTTACATCAGACTCGACTAAAAACACTAGGACTCACCTAAGATTCGACAATAAATTTCACCCTACCTTTGGGGTTTAAGCTGGAGGGAAAAACTTTTTTGATTAGCCATGTCTAGAAACAAAGGTAATCAACGAGGTTAAAAAACCTCCTAGGATGAAATTCATCGCCGAAATCATATGCTTAGCTAGGTTACTACATATCTTACTAGGATCATTTACATCTATAACTTGCAGAATAGGGTGACCATGACACATGGACTGTTGATAGGTGATCCAATTCAGTTGAAAAATTGGTGGTTTTGCTACTTTGAAACTTTGACAATTTTAGTGCAACATCTGGCTCCATATGGGGACTCGTTGCTTCCATGAAGTAACATGAGAATCACAGAATCTTGCATCCAAGGGAACAAATTTCCATCAAATCGACATCCATTCAAAATCAAAATCATCATGCATATATAGAAAATACCTCTGGAATAGAAAAATCTACTATATCAGACTGAAATATAGAAGACAGAATACAGATGCATGAAATAAACTAATGACATTAAATAAAAGAGAGTAGGGTTAGAGATACTATATAGAAAATTCCCCATGGCATCGGTCGTTTTCAACATAATGCATATTGAGCATTTGCCGACTCTTTGGCAAGTCTGAAGGCTACTTCTCTAATGTGCGATTCCCAATACTGCATATCATGGGACTCTGTCTTATTTAAATATCCAACTTCTCTCAACGATCAAATGCATCAAACCTCTTTCTTCTCCTCCTCTGCCTTTTACTTTTGTTCTTGGTGGGCTGTGATTTCAATAGCGAGACCCTTGTAGATTTCTTGTCTTGATCTTGAGTGTGCTCAGGCGAAAGATCTGAAGAGCTTGAAGTATGCCCAAGCTTATTCTGAATATACTTTGCCAAAGGTGATACATAAGTTTGATCTTTCTTAATTTCTTTTCCAATCATGGTATTTTTAGTCAACCTGTTTTCAATGGGACAAGAGACCTCCTTGCAGTGAGATGAGAATCATTTTGGAGGACTGGGAGGCTTATGATCTATTGAAATTTCTTTGTTCCCTTCATCATTTGATCCATGTTGAAATTTGTGTATCTTTAATGTTTCCATCTTTTGTAATTTTTCCATTTCTTCCAACCTTTTCTGCATGGAACTCATTTTCTTGGCATGTATTACATTTTGCTTGATCAATTTTTGTCTCCACGAAATTTTCTTGAAGAGTGAAATGTTTAGCTTCCAAGCCTTTCATTTCCTATGTGTTCTTGTGCTCCATGGTCTTTATCTTACCAGTGCAGTTAACCTCCATGGCACTGATAAACTGTAATTGTATTTCTTCCATTGTTCTTATTTGTTGTGTGTGATCATCCTTAATGGTCTTAATCGGGTTCTACAACCTATCCTTAATGAAATTCATTTGGTTAGAATTCTCATGCTTGATGGCACTGATCTCCCTGGCATGATTTTCCTCCATGGTGATCAAATGGTTTTGCATGGTGGTCACTTGATTAGAATGATTAGTATGCATGATTTACTGATTAACAGATTAGGGCTTGATTAACGATATCTTCTGTTGTGGTCCTATCACTTGTTGTCTCTGGAATTGTAGAGATTGTGGCTCTAACGACTGCAAGGTCACCGTGTTAACCACCGAAGAGTTTCCAAGTCAATCAAGCTAGTTGAGAAGGGTTGCCCTAGATTTCTATCAACTTGGCTTATGCTAGAAGTGTTCATTTGGGGTAGCATCGGATGTGCTCTAGCCATGAAAATTGGTGGGGAGGCTAAAGCACATGAGATCTCCAATACCCAGAAATGGTTTGGGTAGATTCTAAACAGTTTGGGAGATATTAAAATAATTAATATTTTTAATGGAGTCCCTAAGTCTAAACTTAGGGAAAATAAAATATTAATATGAATTAATATAAAACTGTGTTAGAAGGGTCCAAAAGTCATGGATCAAGCCATAGTTAATCTTAGCCATTGATTAGGGACTTAATCTCGACTGTTGAATTGTCAATGAGAAAAGTATAAGAGGAGGCTTGAGGGTCACTTAGAGAGCACACCGAGTTGATCAAGATTTCAATTTTCTGGGAAAGGGTTTGCTGAGGAAGTTGAAAGAGTGATCAGAGTTGCAGCTGAGGGGAAGGGAATACAGAAGCAGAGAGGTAGAGATAGTACCAGGAGGATCAGTGCAGAAGCCGAGAGATAGGGACGCAGAGCCAACCAGGGCTCACACAGAGGCATTTAAGAGTTGCGCAGTGCCTCAGAGAGCCAGCGTGGGTGATGCAGAGGCTCTAAGGGCTAACGCAAGGCGAGCTAGGGTGAAGCTGGGAAGACACTGAGCCAGAAAGGGTTGACCCAGTCCCTAGAGGCTGACGCTGGGGTTTTCGTGGGGCAGATTGGAGCTGGGAGCTGTCAAGAGTGTTTATCCGGGGTTTCAGCCGGAACATCTGTCTCCGACTGAGAGGTACTACTGCCGAGATTATTCTCTGTTGGGTGAGCCACTTTTGGCACCTAGATTGTATTCTGAAACTGCTTAAGGATTAAAACCCTTAGATAGCTGCACCGGTTTTCCCGCATTAGGTTTTTCTGAGGACATTGGTTAAAAAACAATGGTGTCACTTGTGTGCTTGTTTTGTTTCCTTCAGTTGATGATCTGTAATGCTTTGAGCATGTACTTGTATTTATTTTCAGTATTTACATGGTAAATAACTTGCTAATTAATCAGAACAAATAGGCAGAAATAAATAAAAAAAGTACATGAAGGGTTTCTAATAGTTAGACTTAGAAATTCCAACAAGAAGGTAAGTTTTAATGCAAGCTAGATTTAGGATGCTTATGCAAGAGATTAATAGTGAGATTATCTTGAAGTAAAATGGTTTATGTTACTTAAGTACTTAGTTTGAATTAGCTTATAGCGAGAGTACTTAACAATGATGAGATGACAATCTTGAACAAGATAAATTGCTTTAGAAACACGAGTGCAAAACTTCAACAAATTCTCACAAGATGTAAAATGCCAATTTTTCAATAATGTTAGATAGAACTTTAAGATAAATTAATCACCATTCAAGATAGCCAAATGAAAACTTATATGCCAAGATTTAGAGTGATTACCAAAGACAAAGATGCCAATTAGATTCCAATTATCACAAGATCAGATCTAGAGCTTAAATGTAGGAGTGATTTAGGTGTCAAATTCCAGAAATTTTACAAACTTAGAGTAAACCACATAAGTGTTAGATATCAATAGTTAAATCAGTAATAGTACTTCAAAATTTTTCAGCGCTTATTAATGTTATATCATCAGTAGAAAAATCACTCTAAATTATAAATTTTTCCCAACATATGAAGTACAAAATTTTCCAATGACCAACAAAAGTAAATGTATGTGTCTAGTTTACTTTATGAAGATGTATTCAACAATATTTCAGGCCAGTAATATGTTATTACAATAGTAAATTGACCCATAGAGCAGCAAGCTAGAGATGTCATAAACAATGCTCAATATACCCAAAAATAGTAAAATTCACCCAACTTGAAAAAAAAAACAACTTTTAGGGTTTTTACAATGCGATTCAAAAAATTTCAGATCCAATCTATTTACTACAACAATGAATAATTGACAGATCAACAAGCTAATGTAGTTACAATCAATGCCAAAATTGCCTATAAATAGAAAAATCTACCAGAAACTGAAAAGTTCAAGTTTTAGACTCTTAATAAGTGTATGCTTTTGAAATTTCAGATCTGAAATATTTACTTATGCAGTAAATTCCAGCAAACATAAAAATTAGATCTATGCTAGATTTGGGATGCCCAAGTGGCCAAAATTTATTAAAAAGAAGATTTTGCAATTTTAAACAATTTCAACCATGTAGCATTTGATTTTAGGGCTTAATTGTTATTGATTTGACTGTTGAAATAAATTAGAGATAAAACTAGGGTTTATAGGTCAAACCTTAGGCCCAAGGCCTTGATGATTACTTTCCCAAATTTTCCAAAATTTCTCCAATGCACTTGGCACCTGAAAACACGGGATTTGAGCCAAAATTGCTGCAAAATAATTAGTTAGAGATAAAATGTCAATCTTTTGAAGAAACCCTTGTTTTCAATGAGATATAGCCCTTGTAGGGCTTATGACCTTCTTAACGATTACAAAATAGATCCTAAACACTTAGCTGGGTAAGGGCTAGGGCCTTTAGAAAAATAAGTTTTTTCCCCGATTTGAAAATAAGCAACCTGTAAAAATAACTTGAAAGCCTTAGACGTCTAGGTTTCTGAGGTCTCGAATGCCAATTTCTTCCTCAATCCTGAAACAAATTTAGAATAGAAACCCAAATAACTAATATAAACAATATAAATTTCAAAACCCCAAAGCTCCAAATAATGTACAAAAATTCAAAACAACAAAACCCCAAATATATACAAAAATACTAATAATCCCCAAAAGTTCGAAAAAATAATTTACAAGTTAGATCTACAAAATTATTCACAAAATCTACAAATATACAAGGGTTTTAAAAAAATTTAAATTTTTGAGAAAAATATTTTTATGGATTTTTTTCCTTTGGAGTATGGCTAAAAATACTTTAGGAGCCCCAATGTATACTATAGCCTTAGCGAAGATTTAATCCACCATATAAATATTTGGAATCCAAACAACAATAATTCTTGGTTAAGTTTGTGAACTTGGAGGCCAAGAACTGAAGTACCTGCAAGCACTATGAATTTATCTCAAAATAATTTGTTAGCTAATATGGAGAATCAAACCACCTAAGATTAGAAGCCCAAAACTATCAATAGTATGGTTCTATCTCCATCTAATGAAAAAAAAATCTTACCAATATTCAACACAACATAGAGATGTACGTAGTCAGCACATACCACTAATCAATAAGCAAAAACCCCTTGAGTTGCACACCAAAGTCTTTATTATGATTGAAAAAATAGTTCCCAACGAGACAACAGTTACAAAGCTGCTTCAACAAATTTTGTAGCGAGAGATCAAGATTTTCGAGACTCAAATGACTCTAATTTATAGATAAATTCTCCAAATCGAGAAATAATGACTAGTTTCTTTGATCTTTGTCAAAATAGTATTGGCTATTGATAGACACTTTAAGATCTGTTAATCTTGACCATTGATTTTTTTTTTTTGGAGGAATTTTCGAATTTATTATTTAATTCCATTTTAATTAGCTCAAAATTAATTATTTTGTGTTAATTTCTTCGAAAATTTGACTTTGACTTAACCAACAAGACCCAAGGGTCCAAATTTTCTTCAAATATACAATATTCCCTTGGTGGAAAACCTTTAAAAATTGACTCTTTTAAGGCCCATGAATTTTTCCATTTGGAGAATTTTTTTCTAAGACAACTTAAATTTCACTCTAATTAATTAATTTTCTAGCTTAGGATTTAGTTTTATTTTGCGAAAAAAATAATTAATTTACACATGAGGGGATTTAATTATTTTTCCAACCCTCTAACACATAAGATTTTTCATTTACAAGACTCAAAGAGGGAACACACATTTGGTTTAGACCCTCAAGACAAACAACCCATCTGTGACACAATTTGATCTCGTCAACCAAGTGATTTGTAATAAAATAATTAAGCCAACTAGCTTAAATTATTCCCAAATCACTTTTACATTAGACTCAACTAAAAACACTATGACTCACCTAAGATCTCGATAATAAATTTTCCTTAGCTTTGGGGTTTAAGCTGGAGGGAAAAAACTCTTCTGATTATCTGTGTCTAGAAACACATGTAATCAACAGGTTAAAAAGACTCCTAGGATGAAATTCGTCGCCAAATCATAGGCTTACCTAGGTTTTTACATATACTCAAGGTCTTACTAGGATCATTTACATCATATAACTTGCAGAATAGGGTGACCATGACACATGGACAACTAATAGTTGATCTGATCCAGTTGAAAATTTGGCGCTTCCGCTTCCTTGGAACTTTGACAATTTTAGTGCAACAAGTCCTTTGATCTTTCTGTTAACGGTGATGAGGATTTAGTATAATACTCATCCTCATGTTGATAAATAACTCTATTAATTCTTAAGATGGAGCTATGATGCTTTGCCTAGTTGAAATGTAAAAAAAAATGTTTCCTATAATGTGTTATGTATCTTGGAAATTCTAAAATTTCTTTGGAGGATTTAGTGCAAATATGGATTGCAAAGGGGCTCATCAAGAGCAACCAGAATTTTCTTGAGCGAGCAATTTGGTAGGGCCTACATGCATTTCGGTAAGACACTTAGTGTTGATTTGATAGTGTGCATTTTGCAAGATACGTCTTCTTTTTGCACAACAAAACTTTTTCAGTTTGAAAGGCATAAAAGGAAAAATAATAAATTGAAAACATTCAATTTGGACTTTCCACAAAAGAAGTGTCTGCATTTTGGTGACACTAGTTAATTTGGTCAAAACATAAAAATTGATGAGTTGGAAAATTAGCTATGTGCATATCTTGATAAGATGGAAACCTGAGATTTGGGTTTTGTAGTTAGAGTGGAAGGCATTACTTTTGTAGTTTCAACTTTTCTATTTCTGGTATATAAGTGCACCTTATGTGCATTTTTCATAGGTCTCTCACGATAAATTATGTTATCTTTTACGACATCCGATCGAATTGGCACCCTCTTCATGCTTGAGAAAACTCTCCTATTCTGTTTCGGTTCTCCTAACACGCTCCTTAGCTCCCAATTCCTTGTTTAGTATTGCTAAAGGGCCCCTAAAACTCAAAATGGACATGCATTTTGGTGGAAGCATCTTGCACATTAAGACCTCTACAAAAGAGTCAATGTCATTGACACAATGTTTCAAAATAACTATAGCCCAATAATATCGTGAGCTAGTCCTAACACACTCTTCGACTCTTGAAAATGATGTGCATGATTCCACATACTCAGTTAATAAGGTGAACAAAAATCTTTGCTCACAGAGAAGATTACCATGAGCATTGACACCAACATAAATAATAATACATGATGGCTTATGGATTACTAACATAAGAAGTCCTAGTGTTGACACCAACACAAATAATAATACATGATGGCTTATAGATTACTGACCTAAGAAGTCCTATTTGGATGCCAGACATGGAAAATTACACTCAAGTCTAAAAGAATTTTTCCTCCAAAGTCTCTGAGAAATTTTCCCCTTTCAATTAGTTCAATCATGTAGATAGATAAGCCTACCAGGATGCTAAACTTGAAGGATTTTAGGATGTTCGGTGTTGTTCTATGCTAAGTTAGAAGAACGAGCCAAGGCCACTGCAATTCTTACTAGGCGAATTACACTTTCTTCTCGTGTTGCTTAGAAACCATCCTTGTTAATATATTGTCTTCATAATTATTTATAATAAGCGTGAAATGTATACTTCATTTTTAAAAGTCATTCTAGTATCTTCTGTCAGTCTCAAAGGTGGGTTTTGCACATGTTTAAACGAATTTCGTACTTAGGAGGAGTACTAGCCTCCCAAGATAGTGATGTGGCTCTACAGAGAAAATATTTGGTTATGTACGCTAATATATCTGCTAAGAATCTAACGTTGACTCTTTTCTTTGAGATGGGCATGATTTTACCTATCTTGGTGATAAGAGGGAGTGGCAGTCATGGTAATCATTGTTATTAAAAAATATAATAACACTGCTATTCTAGTGTGTACTAAGGCGTAACATTCCTTTTCATATGTTTTAATTGATCTTCACCATAGAGAGAATTTTAAAATTATAGGTAGTAGGATTTCTTCCCTATTTAAGTATGACACAATGGAAAACTATGATGTATATTTTGATCTAAAAGAGTTTTGGAGATATAAGTATGACACAATGGAAAACTATGATGTATATTTGATCTAAAAGAGTTTTGGAGACATAGGAGGATGATAGTAAGTTTTGAACATTATAATGACATGAGGTGGGTGATAGTCCATTGTGCCTTGGGGATCTAATTGTAAGACTTATGGTTTAAAAACTAATGTAATGGTTGATTGATATGAGAAAAATTATGTATAATTTTGCTATAATAATTTAAAATAACCGCAAAGTATTTTATTCTATAGTAGATGTTGGCTTGGGAAACTGAATAAAAGCATTGGCCTTCAAGTTGAATAAGCATGGAGACCACTTATATTGATGACAAAATCAATGTATGGAATATAAATTTATCCAAAAAAGCATTTATAGCAAAACTAGAGCCAGATATAGATGTTGCACACGTTCTTCCTAGGTATAGTCGTAGAGGTATACAAAAATAAACTTTTTGGGAGAAAATAGATTTAATCATCCTAGTAAGAAATGGTGGAGAATATGAAAATATTTGACCTAATTTTTCAAATTCCAAGGATTCCTATCACTCTCTTGGTAGCCTTGTACACCTTTTAAAAAAATGTAATGTTCTTCCAAGCATTCAAATTAAGTGATTGAGAGATACATAAGGAAACTCCTGGATTTGTTGAAGGATTAAGAGATACGTTGGAAACTAACTTAACAATTGTGAGTTATATTACATTTATTTCTAGATTGGTTTCCATTCCTCGAGTGAAGAGAAAAAAGCTTCCAAGCTTTTATCCTTTAAGAAGGTTTCTTCAAGATTGAGTTTATCTTTCTACATTGAAATTTTGATCCATAAGCTTGTATGTGGAAAAAATGAAAGCTTGGGATATTAATGATAAATATTGATTTTTCCTAACATTATTTACTTATTTTTTCCAGTCACTTTACAATTTTTAGTATAAGTTTATATTACATATTGGAGATATGTAACCCAAATATAACTACATATATATGTTAATCCAATATGTAGAAACACAAACAATAGGGTTGTATTGTAGTGTGTAATACACATGTATGCAATTAGATTACTTAAAAACACCACTAAGTTGCCTAGTTTTAGGATAATTCCCACCCCATAGTTGCTTATGGGAGAATCTTTCACATAGAGTTATACAAGTTATTTTCGAGTTTGAAGTTGTTTATGCGAGAATATTTCACATAGAGTTATACAATTTATTTTCCAGTTTGAAGTTGTTTATGCAAGAATCTTTCACATAGAGTTGTACAAACTATTTTCCAGTTTGAATGATTTGAGAAAATAGTTTGGCCAATTTGAGAAATATAACATTGAATGTATGTATAAAAAAGGTAATATCATCATAAGGTGAAATGTAATGCATGCATTACACATAATTTAAAAGATAGTTTTGTGGATCCCTTAAATACACCAATTTCCATTTTCTTTAAATACATAAGTTACATTGAAATGTGAGGTAAACACTTCCATGAATAATGAACAATTTATTAACATGATGGTATTGATTAGATGAGTTTATACTTAATTTTTCAAATCTATAATGGCAAATCATCATCATCAAAATCATTTATCACCTTAAAATAAACAAACACTTCAATTCATACAACATATGCCATGAAATTTATGTGTGCATGTGTACATTTAAAAAAAAATGGCACACTTTTCCTAGCATAAAATGACACTTTATTGACCCCATAAACATTTTTTCAACCATTATCTTTATATGACCAATCTTTAAAAACTCATAAGTTTGTTAAAATTTTACAACAAAATTATTTTTGTTTTATATGAACTAGAAGAACTTACAAAATGATATTTTGTTATATGAATTAGAATTATTTGTTTTTGTTTTTTATTTTGTTTCATATGAACTATAATAATTTATAAAATATCCTTTTCTTACATGAATTAGAATTATTTGTTTTTGTTTTCTATTTTTTATTATAGTAGCAAAACCTATCATAATTCAATTGTCAAAATAGCAGCGGGGACAATCATCATTGGTTGCTATATGTGAGTCTATTCACACTCATCATTGTTATTAAATGAAAATCACCCAACCTAAAATTACCTGCTAATGGGTCAGTAAGGAGCTATAGTTGACCTATTTCCTTACATCTGAAAAAAATTAAAAATAAAATCTTAAACAAACAAAGAGCAATTTTGTTCCTACTCAAGGCCCATAGAATTAGTTGAATTATTTGTTAGATGAATATGAATTAGAATTTCATAACGTAATAATACAAACACGTGTTCTAATAAAAACATATTATACATAATTTCACAATGAAGTTTTGTCGGGCAATACATCTCCGTATGATGACTTTGCCCCATAAAACATGGATTTATTTCTTAAAGAGGAAAGATGAAATGTTAAAATGATTTCATTCTTTCAAAGCGTTGGTGGAGAATCAAACATGAAAGAAGATTAAGATTAAGATGTTGAGAACTGATAATGGAACCAAATATGAATCTAATGAATTTAATGACTTTTGCAGAGAGACATGCATTAAGAGGGAGACAATTCTTCAGTTATATGGAAAGAACATTGTAGCATGGGAAAATTATGTTAAGGTCCTCAAATTTACAAATGTCTTCATCTTTGCGAGTGATGATCAACTCATATGATAAAACTTCCCAATGGGTGATATGCTTCGAAATTTGGATGCTTATCTCTTATCCCTGAAGTTGAAAATCCTTTATGCTCCAAAATTTGGATGCTTAACTCTTATCCCTGAAGTTGAAAATCCTCTGTGTTGGGGGAAACTCCATTAGAAACTTTGATGTCCTCCAAAATCAATTTCGTTAATATGGCTCATGCTAAAAGAGAAGGTTCATACTTGGGACATATTACAAAAAATATCCTTTCAGGGCCCCATAATTTGTTTGCTCTACAAATTGAATGCAAGATCAATATCTCACCTCTTCATAAATTGTCCTTTTACAAAGTAGGCTTGGATGGAAATCAAGTGCTCATGCCCCTAAGCCTTAGATTGGACTGGTGAAAATATTTCTCAGTGCTTAAAGCCTTGGATCTCAAGTCACGTCCTTAATACTCTCGAAGGATTTCCCCTGTGTGTCAGTTGGGGCATTTGGATTGAATGAAACACAACTTTCTTTGAAAACATTCCCCCTAATTTTGTCAAAGTTTCTTCTCAAAGTCTGGCTATCTCTACTTTCTCCAAATCTCCCCTCCCAATCCTATTGAAATTCTAACAGACTCTCCACGGGCATTCTTTGACAGTGCAAATCAAGGTTGTCGATCCACTGGAGGTGTTGGGGGAATACCGCACTTATCAAATTCTCACTCTGTCCTTTTATGCAAATGTTGGACGTGCTATGAACAATATTGTTGAACTATTTTCTCTTTATATCATTATCCTTTTAGCTATCTCCAAAAATGTCAGATTCATTCATATCTAAGGTGATTCTCAAGTGGTCATATGTTGGATGCAAAAGAAAGTAGAGCTAAGAACTTTCACACTATAACTGCTTATGGAAAAAACAAATCTAAAAATTACATTTTTCTCACATATCTCATTTGACCATATTTACAGGCACACAAATGAAGAAGTGGATAAACTATCAAAAAATGGATTGGATTTGGATAAAGTCACATGCATGGTCATCAAAGATAAAAAAGGCCACAAAACATGATTTATTGTTGACCCTTGGGTTTGATTGATTGATGAGGGATACTTACACTTCTTGGAACTCTCTACAGGAGTTCATTTCCAATTGCAAATATTTTTTTTTCACTTACTTCCTCATTTTGGATGGAAATATTGTTTGGTGGTTCCTACTACCATGATAGATTAAAATACAACTTTCCAAGATAGTCGACTATCTATATATATGCAGTTAACAAGTCTTTTTATTTTGGGGCACACTTGATGATGCTGATTTTTCATATTTTTGTATCGTTTTGATAGATGGCTATCAATCTTCTTAGCTCATAGAAGTTGTTTCCAAACAACTTAGCAGAGTTTTTGAACAATCTTTATGTGATTTTCTCATGAAAGGGCTATACGTCATACGAATGATTCGACATATAAAAATGTAAACTTTTTATCTTATATAATAGAAGTTGCAGTCTTTTTTCTTTAGAAAAAAGAGATTAAAACTTTAGTATTCCATGTGAGTTCTTGATTCCCTATTGTAAAAATGCTTGAATTTAGGTTAAAGATTTTTTTTTTTTTTTTTTGAAATCTAAGACACTAAACCTGAAAAGTACCTCTCATATACTCATTTAAAAACGAGGTTTCTTCTCTTCTATTTCCCTGTGCATTTATCCAATGACCTCTAGTGAATTTAATTTTGAAATAATGGAATTTTCAACAATTATCGACATTTAAACTTATGACCAAACCATTGAAACTTCTAAGAAATATATATAGGTTTGGAAAATCAATTGTTTTCCTGTATATCCCAAAATTCTACAAGAAAATCGATTTTTAATATTTACTTAGGAATAAATTGAATCATTTTAGGGCAATTATTATTATTTTTTAAAATAATTGAATCCTCTATCTCTAGTATGCAAAACAATTTCACTCAAAACCCTAATTTTGTTTTCTGAGGAGAAAATCAATTTATGGTTTGGCACAAATTGACTTCTGGGCACTATAGTGTAGTCATTTTTCAATCAAATTTTTCAAGCAAAATGTTGAAATGGAGTTCATTACAAAATCCATTGTCACTATGTTTTTCCTCTAATAAGTTACTATATCAAAACCCAAAGTGTATGAACTCATATTTCAAGTTGCTCCTAAACTCATGTTTTTGAACTCTTACCCAAAATAGAGGGTTTTAACAAGAATAAAACTTACCTTTGTATTTTCCTCCTCTATGATTAAATTCTGAATGTCTTCTTGTCGCTAATTCCTACACGAATTTCTTAAACATGTGCTCTATGGAATTAGGGTTTTATTATGACATTTTTGCACCTAGATTCACATGTTTTCAAAGGTGAATTAGACATCGTTTTTAGTGGCAAAAAAATGAGACTTTAACTTTTGTATATGAATGATTTTTTGAGAAAAATCCATGCATATTTTCATATCTGTTGTAGACAATACAAATTGATCTTTCCAGCGTGTTTCACCTGTCTCGATTTCAAGTATTTCTCGTTTTTTTCATGCCTCAGTTGGATTGCATTAAAACTTGATATATCTCAAAACATATGATAGAGTTCACATGTGTTTTCTTTGAAAACAATGCCTATGTACAATGACACTCTACTATATTGCTGAATTTGAAGCTGTGAATTTTGTCGTGCTGCTTCCACATATTTAATAGAGAATATGTTTTCTCCTTTTAACCATAGAACATACAATTTTCAACTCCTTTGAAAGCAATGTTTGCAACCTCAATTTCTCATGTGAAATTCGAGTATGAACAAAGGTTGAAATACTCACATTACTTCCAAATGAAGACCAATTCAAACTTCAAACAATTGCCTTTGAATTTCACTAGATTTCCCTTTGCCTCAAGAGAATCCTCACATATTTAAGAAAAATGCAACATAATGTTTTGAAAAACTTGAAAAATATGGCCATTAAGCCCCTCAAATCATGACTTTACTAACTCTGATCTCAAATTTTCCACTTGAGACCTTGTAACTATTTTGACTATATCATTTTCGTTTGAATTCCAAATTGAAAAATGCAGAATGGGTTAGAAACCATATTTCAAGGTCTAGTTTGCATAGAAACATGTATGAATAATGAACCCATATAGTTCTTCAAAATAATATTTCAAGCTGCATTTTGCTATAAAATGCTCTCAAAATGCATATTGAGCAATGATTGAATGCTTATTCATGCAAGATTGAACCAACTTAATGTACACAAATTTTCTTAATATTTTAATTATTTAATTTATTTTTTTATACTACCTTACACTATTTTAGGAAAAACAAAGTCATTTCTTCAAGGACACGAGAATTTCCAAAGCATCCATTGTGTAACAAGATCATAAGTAAACTTATATCCAAATTTGAAAAACATACCTTAATGAATGCTTGGACAGGAGATATCAAATGATAATATAGACTTAATTCCAATAAATTTCGAGGGATGGAATTGTATTGTGGCCTAATGATAGTTTGGAACCAAGTTTTGACATAATTTTTGTCTTTTTGGCTATCCTTAACTGTGATACTGTAAAGTTCTTCTCAAAGTTTTTCATTGTAATCCTGAATGCAAAAAGAATCTTGTGACAAACATGCAAGAAATTCTTCAATTTTTGGGTCTAGGTTTTAATATTCATCGGATGTGATCCGTGACTCCTTGGTGTCCTTACAAGGATAACTAGAAGAAACTTCAAGGTTTTCTCTTTTGGACCCTTTTCATCGATCCTTTGTTCCTATTATTTCTTTTGAAATGAAGATTCATCTCTAATTTCTTGTCTTGCAAATCAATTAGTGGTTGTTTTTTTGTTTTTAGTGCTTGAGGTTTGTTATAGGCCATTTTGTTGCATCTGGTCAATAGACCTACAAAATTGATCAATCAACATCCATGAACACCTTGTCATCATCCTTACACAAAGCCCTAAGCATGACTCCCAAATACCTGAGTTTTTGACCTTGACTGTTTCATTCTAGTGCTTTTAAGGCACAGTGCACCTTGGCCCTTTAGGGACCTGTGTTCAGCAACAGGTTACTCAGTTCTGCACCTGCTTTAATCAAAGCAAGTTGACCCTTGTTGGGGGTGCGATGATTCTAGAAATTCAGGAAAAATAAAAAGAATCCTGAAGCTTCCTCTTCTAGAAGCTTCCATGTAAAGGCCATTAAAGCAGATTCATGAACCTATAAGTAATTTCTTGAAATTTTTTATTTTATTTTATTATTTTTTTTAATTTTTAATTTTATTTTATTTTATATTTTTACAGAATTAACTAGCAGAATTAATGAAGGTACTTACCTGTGCACTTGCGCTTGTTGATGTCTTCTGCAGCTCTGTTATGGTTACCAAAACACTGAAACCACCCAGCCAAACTGAGCAGAACCTCGTTGCTCAGTCCAGTAAGCTTCTGAGTCAAAGCAGACTGTTCCCCCGTGCCCAGAACCTCAAAACAATCCGCGCTCTTCCTTCCTGTGGATAATTTTAGATTCTGTCCCTCTTCCTCCTTTAGTTCTCATGTTCTCCTCTTCCTCCCCCTTCAGTTCTCCCATTCTTGGTTTGTAAACTAATTCTTAGCGGTGGTTGTCCTTCCTCTAGCACCCACCGCTTCCTTTCCTCACGACACCCTTCCCATCTCGTGTCAAAATATATTGATTTTTAATTAACTTTCCTTTTTATGATTTTATTTTAATATAAAGATTAGACTTATATTAAAATACTTTATTATTAGTTTATTTTTATTATTTTATTAATTTGATTAATATAATTTATTTATTAACATTTATTTGATATTATTTCTATAAATAGGTCATTACATACACTCCCCCTTTCAGAAAACTTCGTCCCGAAGTTAGAGTTTTATCTTATATGAATATTCATGATAGTGCTTAGGATTATGTATTGAGGTTAAATTCTTACTTAATGTAAGAGCACTATAAATTTTGGTGGTTTGAATACTTTAGGTTTATGACTTTAATGATCATGTTTTATTTCATTAGGTCCCCCAGCTATTACAAAATCATCATATCCTTCCTAATCTCTTCCGCTCCCATCCTATAGGTCCTCTACTGGAGTATGCCATGGCGTCAGTTATACTGACCCTACCATTCATAAAATCTAAGGATGACAACGTTGGTTATACCGACCTGATTCCCAGTAGGCATCCGACAATCATCATCACATGTCTAGGGGAGCATGACTCGCACAGTCCTCTCATGACTCCAGGGTTCGGAGGATAAACGGTGGGCAACACCTCTACCCCTCTCAATAGAATTAGGGTTAATACCTTATCATAGAATCTCTTTGAGCCTTAATTGTTCTGAGATTCTGTCATCACGTGGTCATTTTGGTAACCGATATTATCTGCAATCATAAACACTTGTCCATGCATTTATAAAATGTGCATTAACATATTCAAAAACAAATAGCTTATGTATAATTTACACATGTCAACTATAATATAACATACTTTGTCATATTCTATTCATGTCATTGACTTTCATATTAAAATGTAATTATTCTTTGATTTCTATCTCATTAATCATATTGATACACATAAATAAAACATAATTATAATATCTTAATTCCCATCAGAATCAAAATCACTTAAATATTTTAAACTTTACTATGACAACTATAATTTAGTAAGATCAATAACATATTCCATCTTGGTATCCATGTACCAACGGAATTTAAACAGATATTATGTCATAAAAATTTACATTTATATATGATCATTCAAAATGGTTCTGAACTTCTGATTTACAGTAAAGTAAATATATACAAAACATAGTTTAAAGTTCTTCAAAATTGACACAGATTAGGGTATTTTTGACATATGTTCTCCGTATCTTCCCAAGTAGCTTATCTAGGGCTATATTTGTCCCACTGGACCTTAACTTGGTCTACTAGACAATTTCTGAGTTGTCGAACTCTACGTTCCAGTATACATAATGGTTCGACCGATATTATTCCTTCGTCCGAAACCTGCAGTTTCTTCCATTGAGGTTATGAGATTGATCAGCTATATAATGTCTTAATACAAATACATGAAATACATTATGAATTTTATGCAAGTGAGGTGGCAGTGCAAGGCGATAGGCGACAGGTCCAACTCTTTCCATGACTTTAAATGGTCCAATAAATCGGGGTGACAACTTTGCCCCTTTTCCGAATCGAATAGTGCTTTTATTCGGTTTGATGCGGATGAAAACCTGATCCCCTACTTCATACTTCCTATCAGTTCTGTGAGCATCAACATAACTCTTTTGTCTATCCTGTGCTTCTTTTAATCGTTGCCTAATTTGTCTTACCTGCTCTTCCATTTCTTGGATTAATTCTGGTCCTATTATCACTCGATCTTCTAACCTGTCCCAACTTAACGGTGTTCTGCAAGGTCTGTCGTATAATGCTTCAAATGAAGGCATTCCAATCGAACTGTGGTAACTGTTATTGTATGCGAATTCGACTAAGGATAAGTACTTTTCCCAGTGTGATTGCTGATCCATAACATACATTCTCAACATATCTTCAAGTACTTGATTTACCCTTTCTGTTTGCCCATCGGTTTCAGGGTGATAAGCTGTGCTCAAATTTAGTTGAGTTCCTAAGGCTGACTGCATGCAAGTCCAAAATCTTGAAGTGAATCGTGAATCTCTATCGGATATAATCTTCTTAGGTACTCCATGAAATCTGATAATTTCATTTATGAATACTCGAGCTACGTCAACAACTTCGTAAGTATCTCTTACAGGAATGAAATGTGCGCTTTTCGTTAATTTATCCACTACTACCAGAATGGCATTGTGTCTTTGAGAAGTAAGAGGTAGTCCAGTGATGAAATCCATAGAAATGATCTCCCATTTGGTCATAGGAATGTCGTGAGGTTGTAAGAGACCCGCTGGATGACAATGATCTGCTTTTACTTGTTGACATTCCAAACATTTTGCAACAAATTGAACGATATCTTGTTTCATGCCCGACTAGAAAAAGAGTTTCTTGGTATCTGAATACATTTTCCTTACTCCAGGATGTGCACAATACACTACTCTGTGGGCTTCCTTAAGGATAGTGTCTCGAAGATCCTTATTATCAGGAATATACATCCTTCCATGGAATCGTAAGATTCCATCATCTTCTAGTTTGAATATCCTTCAAACTTAGATTCTTTTGGATGTTTACCTTCAAGACTAGATCTCACCTTTAAATACCAACTAGCTTTTATGAGATATTCTAGTAGTCATTGCCTTAAGTCTACTTTGATAGGTATGAGAGAGAATATCCATGGTCTTTTGCTTAAAGCATCTGCTACTACATTTTCTTTTCCCTTAATCAGGGAAGATTTTAAGAACCCCCCTAAATTTATAAATATAATAAATGGGCGAATCTCCATGGTATATAGGAAAAATGGAAGGCGATTTTATCAATAATATAATATGTATATATAATTTTTTGGCGAATCTCTCACCAGGCATGGCGAATATTTTACTCAATTATAAAATCTTGTAAGATCTTGGCGAGTCTTTCACTAAATAATAAAACTTTGTAAAGTCCTAGTGAATCTTAGCATAGGCTACATGCTGGTTTAATTCCCCCATTTAAATAGGCTACATTCCAGGTGAATACCATGGGTCAATACCATGTGCCATTTTGGTGAATACCATGGGTCAATACCATGTGCCATTTTTATTTTTATTAATTCTAATATTAGGGTTAATAATGGTTTTTTGCATGGTATTAATAACAATCTAGTCCATGGTATTTGTCCCATAGTATTTTGGCCATAGGTTTCACCTAAATAGAACCCATTTTTTGAGTGTTCTTAAATATAAGGTGACTTATGGAGTAAATATAAAAAAATGTTTTATTTGTTTACCATACCTCTCGTTTATTTATATTTTTATTAATTTACCATACCTCTTTTACAAATATGGTATTTGGCCCATAGGATTCACTTAAATAAAACCTATTTCTTGAGCCTTCATAAATAGAACGAGGGTTATGGACTAAATATAAAAACAGGTTTTATTTATTTACGATAAGCCTAGTTTATTTATATTTTTATTTATTTACCATACCTTTTGAGTAAGTATAAAAAGACGTTTTATTTATTTACCATACCTCCACTTTACTTATATTTTTATTTGTTTACTCCCTTACATGTATATAAGGTGACTTATGGAGTAAATATAAAAAAAAGTTTTATTTATTTACCATACCTCTCATTTATTTATATTTTTATTAATTTACCATGCCTCTTTTATAAATATGGAATTTGGCCCATAGGATTCACTTAAATAAAACCTATTCTTGAAAATGGGCGAATGGATTCACTTAAATAAAACCTATTCTTGAAAATGGGCGAATGGAAGGTTGTAAGTCCTAATTTCAAGGGCTAAATTTACCTTTTTTACCCTCTCCCTTAAAATAAGGTGGGCTATTTGAGGTGATTTGTAAAAATGTACTATGATACAAAATATTCGCCCACTAAAAATTTAAAACCCCTTAATTTCGCCAAAGGGCGAACATTCGCCACTAAAATTATCCTTGCCCTTAATATATGATATTTGAAAGTCATATTCACTTAGGAATTCACTCCATCGTCTTTGTATAGCATTTAAGTCTCTTTGGCTGAACAAATATTGTAGACTTTGATGGTTGCTTTTAAGTGTAAAACTTCGCCCCACTAGATAATGTCTCCAGATCTTTAGAGATAGTAATAAAGTGGCTCACTCTAAATCGTGAGTAGCATAAAGTTCTTCATGAGGTTTTAACTTCCTGGAGGCATATGCTATTACTCCTCTAGCCTGCATCAATACTGCACCCAACCCTTGTTTGGATGCATCAGTACATACCGTAAAATCTTTGTCCATATCAGGGACTCTTAAGATTGGTGCACTGGTCAGTAGTCTTTTGAGTTCAGAGAATGCTTTATTACATTCCTCAGTCCATTCATACTTAACACCTTTATGTTGAAGGGTTGTAATCAGCTTTGCAATTTTGGAGAATCCCTCCATAAATCTTCAGTAATAACCGGCTAAACCCATAAAGCTTCGTACTTTATGTGTGTTTTTCGGTATTGGCCATTCCATGATTGCTTTTACCTTCTTAGGGTCTACTGAAATCCCTTCACCTAATATTATATGACCTAAGTAATGAATCTTTTCCTGAAAGAATGAACACTTGGATAATTTTCCCTACAACTGATGTTTTCTAAGGCAGGACAATACTATTCGTAAATGATCTTCATGCTCTTTCTTATTCTTGGAATAGATGAGAATATCATCTAAAAAGACTTGTACAAATTGATCAAGATGTTCACGGAAAAAACTATTCATAAGATTCATGAATACTGCTGGAGCATTTGTTAATCCAAATGGTACCACAATAAATTCATAATGTCCAAAACGTGTTCGGAATGCAGTCTTAGAAATATCGCTTTCAGAAATCCTTAGCTGATGATAGCCTGATCGAAGATCAATTTTTGAAAAGACAACAACTCCTTTCATTTGATAAAAAAGATCATCGATTCGAGGCATAGGATATCAATTCTTTACTGTAGCTCGATTCAAGTCTCGATAATCTATGCATAATATTAAGGATCCATCTTTCTTCTTGACAAAAATTACAGGAGCACCCCAAGGTGATATATTGGGTCGAATATGTCCTATATCCAATAGTTCCTTCAATTGAATTTGCAATTCTTGAAGTTCTGGAGCCGTCATTCTATAAGGTGTTTTAGAGATTGGTTGAGTACTAGGTTTCAATTCAATAGTGAGGTCTAGCTCTCTTATAGGGGGTAATCTTGGTAGTTCCTTTGGAAATACATCCGGAAATTCGGCTAACATCGGATATTGTTCTAAGGATGGTCCTTTTTCTTTACTTCTTGAATTACATATGCCTGACAACCTTTTCTTAAGCAACGCTTCATTTTCATTGCTGATATGTAGCGTAAAGATACTTTTCTCGATCGCTTCTCCTTCATCATTTATACCTAGAATTCTTTTCCATAATAGTCTACCCAAGCTAGATGAGCTTCTGGCCAGTCCATACCTATGACAAGATCATAAGTTCCTAAGGTCGTGACATAAACTTTCAATTTAGTAGTACAAACCCTTAGGTCAATTTTACATTAATCCACACTTAATTCTACGGATTGGAGTTCTCCTGAGGCCATTTCTACCCGTCTGAAATCATTTTGTCTGTGAGCTGCCAAACCACATTTGTTTAATGCATATGATGAAAATGAAACTATCTGTGGCACCAGTATCAAATAAGCTTTTGAGTTTTATACCATTAATATTACCTGAAGATTCCACTACGGTGGATTGATGTGCTACTTGGTCGTTGTTGATTACGGCATGAATTCTATGATTACCTTGATTATTTGACATTGGTTCCTTTCCAGTCCTATGCATTACACTTGATGAAGCTTCTGGACAATCACGTTGAAAATGCGGTCCTCGACATCCCCAGTAGTTAACCTGCTTTGGTCCTCTTGAATCAGGACGTGGATTTCTAGATGAAGAGCTTCGTCCTCTCATGCTGTTTCCTCTTGAATTTCTTCCTATATTAGTAGTTCCACAAGATTTCCATGGACTGGTGTTGGATGATTCAGTGGCTATAGTATTAATTTCTATGGGAGCTCTTGTTCCTACATTTCTTGGGGTAAATCTATTACCATAAGGTGGCCTTGAGCTACCTCCTTTGAATGAATTTCGGGGAACCTTTCTAGGAAATCCTGATTGTACAGGTTCTGCTGGCCCTACATCCTTTTGGATTCCTAGATGTTCTTCTGCATAACGGCCACATTCTACTGCCTCAATTACTGATGATGGTTTCCACATGTTCACCAAGGCCCTGATGTGAGGATTTAATCCAAATATGAAGCGTTCAACCTGACATTCATCAGAATCTGTAGTGAATGTATTTCACAAGTTCCATAAACCTTTTCTCGTATTCCTCGACTGTTTTATTACCTTGAACTAATGTATGAAAGGCTCTGGCTTGTTATTGTTGAAAATATGGAGGCAAATACTTTGCGCGGAAATTTTCCTTGAACAATTCCCAAGGAACATTATCCGTTGTAAGGTGTAGTTGTTTTTCCAGATTTCCCCACCAAATCAAGGCACTTTCTTTTAATTGAAATACAACAATTTTTGTTTTTGCAAAAGAAGAATATTCTCTTAATTTAAAGCATCTGTTCTTTCCTTCTAACCATGCCTCAGCACGTTCTCCAGCTCGACCTCCTGAAAATTCTGGGAGTTTAATTTTCTGAAGCTCCCTAGAAATATCTTCCATTGATCTTTTATATCCAAAATTCTTTGGTTCCGCTGAATTGGTGGTTAAGGGTTGACCCTTTTAATGTTTCCAATAAGGCTTCCAATGAGTTCATTATTATCGTCAACTCCGGTGCTGGAGCGGTTGGTGTTGATGGTGGTGGTGGTGATGGAGATGGTGATGACGATGGTGGTGGCATTAATGATGGTGATGCTACCTGGTCACGTCGTCGTCGTTCATATGTCCTTACCATCGTAATGATTCCTGTGTATATAAAGGAAATTTGTAAAAATTTAAGGCATTTATTCAGATTTAACATATATTTTGCAATTTCGCATTTTCAAACGGGTATAGTTTTTGCTATTTTTATCTGCTAGGCAGATCTTAGTGATACCGAGGTCAAGGAGGGTGCTCTCGTGACCTCCTTGTCCTAATGCAAGGTATTCTATCCTAATGCAATAGGATATAATCAAACCAACGTATATCTAAGCTAATCAAATCAAGTTATGCTAATGAAATTTAAGTATGTCTAATCAATGTAAATTTTGATAACTAGTATCTAATCAAAGCCTAAAACAAATAACTAGGAACTAGTAACTAGTAACTAGTGACTAGTAACTAGTAACTAGTGACTAGTAACTCGTATTAAATTAGTATTTAACTAATATTTATGTTAACTATAATATCTACTCAAATACTTCAACCAATGACTAATTTATGATCCTTAAACACATTTAAACCTTTAGCAAGTGATGTATTCCATTGATGCAAAATTTAACAAGTATGACTGTCATGCAATAGTAAAAGAATATGTCCACTATGCTTATTTCCATACATCAGATAACCAACTGATAAAACTACATTAAGACAACATTAATATATCGAGAAAATGAGTATTACAGTCGTAAAATAATCAGGAAAGAACACCTAGAAACAACAGTTCAAAACTAACTTTTAAATCTTATCTACATGATGTTAGAGAAGCTATTTTATAAGCGGGTTAAAATCTGAATGTACGAGATGCAATTAGTGAATAAAAACATAGAAAATATGATAAAAATTTATGAAACACCGATTATTCACCAGGATAATGCACAACAAGAATAGTGTGTATTAGCTCAAGAGATGGGGGGACTCCACAACTCAAGCAATCACACTTAACTTAAAACTACAAGTTGAAACTTCAAAAGCACTTAATGAGTTGATGAAAATAACTAATAATAGGTATGCAATCTAACTCCAAGCTCTTAAGTTGAAATATAAGTTTTCAAACTAATAACACATCTTGACAAGCCAATTTTTCTTACATTTATAGGAAAAATTTAACAACAAATCCAAAAAGATTGTCTTGGGTTGGCTACAACCTATTCTAAGAGAAAGATCTAATCCATTTGACCTTGTTAGATCTGAGACTTTTGTGATCCATAATGTAGAAAAATGTCCTGAGGATGAACCACATTAGTTGGTTTGAAATGTCGACCATTTGACCTTGCTTGCCACTTAAATCATGGATCCAATCTTCAAAACTCAGATCTAGGCATTTTTGGCAAATTGTGCTAAGACTTTGCTTCCATAGTGTTTGTGTTGATCGGGCATCTTGAGGTAGTTTTAACTCGAACGAATAGGTATATCACCATATTGGGATGCCTAAGAGAAAAACCCATGTCTCCATTTTTACCTAGCTCACCTCGAAATATGACAACAAATGATGATTTACGAAATCAAATAAAATCTACAATTTTCATTAATAATGCAATTAATTACACGACATTTTTAAAATTAAAAATTCAATGAAATTACCTTAGAGAGTGTTGATATTATAAAAAATGGGAGAATATTGTCACAAATGATGGAATATGTCTTTTTAAGGCTAAATAAGTAAAAAACCATAGAAAAAATTATGTCATAAAAGAGGATAGATAGTTCCAATTAGACCTCACATTGTTTGGGATAAGAGACTCATTTGAATTATGACTCAATGATAATTCTTGGTTTTTCAAGAATGTTGATGATTTACGAAATCCAATAAAATCTACAATTTTCATTAATAATGCAATTAATTACACAACATTTTTAAAATTAAAAATTCAATGAAAATACCTTAGAGAGTGTTGATATTATAAAAAATGGGAGAATATTGTCATAAATGATGGAATATGTCTTTTTAAGGCTAAATAAGTAAAAAACCATAGCAAAAATTATGTCATAAAAGAGGATAGATAGTTCCAATTAGACCTCACATTGTTTAGGATAAGAGACTCATTTGAATTATGACTCAGTAATAATTGGTAACCATCACAATAGTGAGGTGCACTGATTAAGCTAACAACTAATCTTAATGTAGGAATGCAACTATTCTAACCTATCTAAAGGGAAATAAAGATAAGACAATGGAAGTGAAAAGAGAAAAACAACGTAGATGCACATTGAAGGAAATAGTTAATTGATATCCTAGATAACATTGCATGCTTAACTTATTAGAACAAAATACGTAATAGTCAGATTTAGAACCAATAAGTACTTAATATAGAAATCAATAGAAGTAAAACTGGAAATGAGAAATTATAGACCAATTCATAGATTCCTATAAGAACTAGTAATAATACATCTCACAAAAACATGCATAAATGAATTGCTTAAGAGTAGTCGGAAACAAAGACACCATTTATATGGAATGAAGCTTCAACAATGGCTTTCAAGGTTTCTTTATATTAATTATCCAAAAAAAATATAGAGTTACCAGCTTCCAATCTCTGGTATGCAAGTTATATCAACAAATTTTAAAAAATTGCAACCCACTTACTGAGAATTTAAAACATTTATAGGTTGAGTTAGTAACTTCCTCTCGTGACTATTGGACTTCTCTAAGATTATTTACAACTTTTTAGCCTCCCATTATTTACAAATATGATAAGGGAAATTTAATCAGATAATTGTGTCCATCTAATTGGATCCTTAATTGAGAGTTTTTTAATGCCTTGAATACATGCCACCTGGTCTTCACAACATGATTTAACCATCATGAATATACTCAGTAGTAGGCTCTCGGTGATGACATGGCATTTTCATGTGGCTTGGTAGGTAACTAGGACATTCCTTTTTAGTAGGATCAAATATGGATTCAACATTGCTTGTTGCCTGAATAAATCTTAAGATCAACTCCTTTGTTTCTACATTCAACTCATAGATGCCAACCCATACGCCTTTAACTCTCTGTATTGTGCTATCAGAGAAATTCCACATCGCAACTTCACAATAGTACAATGTTCTTGCCAGGGGCCAATCTTCCTTTGCTACACTCTGCACGCTTGGCTCTATGGATTTACATGACCAAGAGGCTACCCAATATTGGAAGCTCCCTCCATAGGAACATTTTCAAAGACCAACTGTTCTGAAGTTCCGATATCCTAATCCTCCAATTTTCGAGCTCCTTTTGCTTAGCCCTTACCGCACTTCTCACCATAGGACTGCTACCTGTGATCTGTCGCTTAGCATTAAGGTGCTAAGCCTTCAACTCTTGACGATGGCCATTCTTCCTTTGTCAACTGCTCTAAGCCCTTGGTTATTTAACCTCTCACGACAATGCACCAACCCATTATCGGGAGCCCTTCTATATCGTATCTTTTCCAAACTCCAACTGTTCTAAAGTTCTGATGTCTTCAACCTCCGATTTCCCACTTTCGATATGACATCATCACCCCACATGATGACTCCTTAGTGGTGACACGTGTCACCAGGTTTTGACCCATTAGTGTACCCAAAAAGGTTGATATGCCTGCCACATGTCTTGTCGCACTGCCACGTCATGCAGCCGGTAGCTGCCACTGTACCTTATCAGATCCAATCAGATGCTGCCATGTGTCCTTATCAAAGCCAACGAGACGCTGCCATGTGTCCTTATCAGCATCAATCACATGCGACCATGTGTCCTGCTAGAGGAGAAAGAGGAAGACTCGCCAACCTTAGTTTGCACCGAAATCCTTTGTTAATTCTCTTTTGGAATTCCTCAACGCTCATAAAGGCTTATCGATACTTATTGATATTGCAATATTTTAAAGGTTCCTCACTTGACAGAGTTTCGATATTGCTATCTCTGATATGTCAATGTTCTGATACATCAATCTTCGGGATCTCGATATCCTCAAACCTCCAATATAGCCCGCTCCAATGTATTGCACCTCCGATATTCTGATATCGTCAATATGCCGACCTCCAACATTCCAATGCGTCGATACGCTGATCTCCAGGGTTCGGATCTCATCAATGCGCCGATATGCTGACCTTGGATCGTCGATGTGCCGATACACCGACCTCTAATTTCCGATGCATCGATATGCTAACATCCAATATTTTGATCTCTGATATGTTGGACCTCCGATATTCCAGCCTTCTTAGAACTTTAAGTCTGTGATCATCGACAAGCCATAACTTTTGATCCAAGAGTCCATTTTTAGACTTTCACATATCGTTGGAAAGCTCTTCTAGAGCACTTTCCAATGGAGAGGGCTTGATATAGGTTTTGATCCCATATGCTACCTCTAATATGGCTCCAAACTATTTGCCATTATTCCGCTCCTCTCCAGACAACTGAACTCACAACCACCAAGTTGATCCTCTACATGAAGCCTGCAACTACCATGGACTTCCATCTGGTCCATCACTGTAATCATCATTTGATGGCTTCTCCAATAAGCTTGCTACTATGATGATTTTATTCATGAAGCCTACACCTATCATGAGATTCCTCCTCGGCCATGACTGCCAACATTTGTTGCACCAAACATCTAAGCTAGTCTAGTTAACATCAATGCCAAAACTCTTGCCAACAGTTAGGTAATGCTCCTACCAATAGTTAGGCACTGCTCCTGCCAACAGTTAGGCAATGTCAACTGCCCAACACATCTCACTAGCATGAATGTTTACATCAATGCAAACACACATGCAGATGCCTTCACTAGACCACTGGCCATCCAGACAATGCCAACTATTGAACACAAGGTTAACTGTTTGATGATATACACACATAATAATAAGTAACAAAGATAATAAGTAAAAAGACATCACAAGTAGTTAAGTAAAGAGAAATCACTCTAATCATTTCCCTATAGATTTCTCAACATGGATAACCCAAAAAGCAATGATCCAACTTGTATACACATTTATAATATTTTTATTAGTACAAAAACATGAAATTCAACCAAAATAAGACAACAAATTTCACATTTAAACACAAATTAACTTGAGACATGATACCTAAAAGGGGGTGATGCATGGTAGTGTTGACATTACCATACTTGATTGTAAGGTACACCAAATGAGTAAGATGCTACTATTACTGCATTGCATTATAAATTGATACAAATTTACAAACATCATATAACTAAAAAAAAAAATAGTATATATATATATATATATATATATATATATAGAAGAAGAAGAACATAGAGATAGTTTAGTGGCCTCTATCAACCCAAAACAAATCTACCTATTTCTTAAGCATTTGTGAAGGTCACATGAATAACTAGTCTATCCATGATCCCTCTCTTGGCAAGTCTCTACTATAGGGATTGAGGGCCCAACCCCTCTTTAACATCACCTATAGGTTGGTCCTAACATGATAATGGTATAAAATTGTTGTGTTGCACCAAGCTATAGGTCATAGTGGATAAGAATGCTACATCTTGCTAATGCTTTCTATCAAGGGATGATATTAGACAAAGGGGGTTAGGTCTTTACTTAAGTGTACAAGACCTAACAATGGATCTTGTATAGAATTTTCTCTATCTTTTGTGGACCCATGACCCACCCACTGGAATTAATCAATGTTAAAGTAGTTAATGTTTATATGAACAATCTTAATAAGTTCATAATTTTGTTTTATATAAATGAAAATAATCTAATTTAGAAATACATAATTTTTTTTTTGTTATTGACTAAAATAATTTACAACATAGTTTTTTATTGTATAAATTAGAATTATTAACCTTTTATTTTAAACATTAGAATTATGTGTTATAAGATTAGAATTAGATTCTCACAAGATCATAATACGACCCAAGCAATCTAATAAAAAAAGTATTAATGGGTGTCTCTATGTTGAAATAGGACTTCCCGGGTCTTAATTTTTATGTTCATCACCGTGATCGCGAAGATATTTTGCTGTCATTTCTTCATTCTTGTCACAGGCCAAAAAGGCTTCTATAACACGGGCAGGCTCAAAGCCCATGGCTGTGAGACGCTCAGTTGCCTCACGTTCCTCTGGAGTTAGGTTGATAGCTTCGCCTTGAACAGGTTGAGTAACTAGGCGAAGAATATCAGCCTGGTGATCTTGAATAATTTCCATCACTCGAGGATACTTTTTGCCCAATCTCTGCATCATGGGCAGCAATATTTCAGGGTTGGCCTGCACATATGGCCTCAGAGCTTGGAAGTGTGGGCTACTCCGTAAAATGTCAATAACCTCAATAACGACCTGAGCATTGGTCAAAGCCCCAGATCCGCTTCGCATCGTGTTGGGGAGACCCTGTGGCAAAATATCTGACTGGCCTGCATTATGCCCAGCCTGAGCGGTGACCGATGGCCTAGCTACAGTAGTAGACAAACTGGGGACACCCTGGGGGAAAAGATCTAAAGGAACTTCATTAGGGCTAGCCCCACCTGTGGCCGTCGCGGTTATGGGCTGAGTTGAAGCTTCTTGATTATATGCATTTGCATCTGCCTTGGTTATTCCAACAGTGTGTGTAGTGGTTGTGGTTGCAGGAGGTGAAGATGGGAGCTGAGCTCCAGAAGCCGGTGGGGTCTGGTGTGTTCCAGCTGTTGGTGCCTTAGATTTCGAGAGCGTAACTACGAGGGAAATATTGTGAGTAACTTTGTTTTCTTCGAGAGTGGTTTCATCGTTGAGCACCTTTCCCTTATAAATCAGTAACTGCTGTTCGCTTGGAAAAGATTGTGGTCCTTGAAGTCGCTCTATTTGTTTCTTAAGAGTTACAACTTTATCAGTGGGTTGCACCTCGATGTGGAACTGCTGTCCCTTCAAAGTTTTGATCAAAACCTTCATTTTCGCTACCCCTGTCAGATTCCAGAGACGACCTGAATCTTAAATCCCTCCCGACGGAACAAAAAAATATCGGCACACGAAGCAGAGAGGGGCCCGAGATGGCAATCAAATATTGATGTGCATTATCATATCGCTGAATTACAAAACGTTTATATAAATAAATGGTGAGATGTGATGTTTTGATAAAAGGTGACTTTTCATAATTATAACGTTGTAATAATAAACTTATAACGTTGTAAAAATAAACTTATTTAGGTACGTGTAGTTTAAGGCAATGTCACATGGTTCAGGTTCGAGTTCGGATTTGACAATGATTAGGTTCGGATTGAGTTCGAATGTTTTGATGAGGTTCATCATTAGGTTCGTCTATATATATTAATTTAAAATGAATTATACGATAAAATAGTAAGAAATCAACATCAGTAAACATCAAAAATGCTATCACAGACATGGAAACTGCAAGGATAAATTACAAGCTTGAGTTGCGACAGGAAGTTATGAGTTTTGATCTATGGACTTGGTCAATGGCTATGAGGTTCGATGAGGTTCGCCGAACCTCAATTTTTTTTAAGGTTCGCCAAAATTTGAACCTCAAGGTTAAAGTTCGACGAACCTTGTGACATAGGTTTAAGGAAGCAGAGGAGTTGCAACGAAAGTTATAGAAATTTCGGTCATATTTAGAGAAAATTTGGCAAGGATTTTTGTAAATCCAAGTTATAGTTGTTAAATTTCAAAATTTTAGGTGTCCTAGACATTTGTGATGGTGTTGAATCCATTTCCACTATAAAAACACAATTCAAGCACTGCCAATAAAAACCATAAATGATTTTTAAATATGTTAATCCATAAGTGTGTATTTTGAAAAAAATTCATAAAAGTAAAGATTATCCAGCGATTTCTTAGATATCATTTTGTATGCAAATCCTTATCCAACCTATATGACTATTTTCGATGTCTCTCTGAAGCTCACAGAGAAACAGCTCACAGAGAAACAACTCTAACTGAAACAACTCCATAATAATTTAAGATGGAACCTTTCACTGAAACAACTCTAACTGAAACAACATAATAATTTAAGATGGAACCTTTCAAGAATTCAATTGTGCGCATGATGCTCATAGAAATTCTATGACAAGTCACAGAGAGTATATAACATCTTAGAGAACCGAGTTTGCAGTTTGGTGTTAATGATATTGTATTACTACATAAATAGCTTACATCATATTAGCCTAGACTTGTAAATTATATGCATGGTAAATGCCTATAACTTACATTTAATATGGAGATATCAAATTATAATAACCATTATAATACTTATTTTATTAATCATTATAATATTTGTTTTATTATTATATTTTTTATTTTGGTAAAATTATAAAATTATTTAAATTATAATTTTATTATAAATTGTTCTGCGCAGTTCAGTTGGTAACCCAAGACATGTGAAATTGTTGAAACTCGAGAGACATATCGTAACTCCTCAAAGGTTTGCTTAAATTATTATGGTGGTTATTAATTACCTCTTGATGGTAATTCTTTAAATGCAAATACAAATAACTATTGCACAATTATTTTTAAGTCCCTAAGAACGCTCAAGCACTCTACCTTCATATTATTCGCCTTCTTTAGTTGGAAAATGAGCACTTCATACTTTGTAGTGTTGTTAGTACACTCAAATTATAAGTTGTAGGATATCAGGGTCTTCTTCTTGTTTGGATCAATTAAAATACACCCTATACAAGCTCCATCATATATCTTAGAACCATCAAAATATAAATTCCATATGTTAGTATCTAACCCTAAATTATTTAAACAATTACTATTTACATGTGAATTAATTCAATTGTCATTATTTCCAACTAATTACAAGAGGCATTATCATCGACCTATGGACATTGAATGAGATCAAACTGGGTTTCTATGAAAAATAAGATGATCGAGCTTAATAACAATAAATATTAGTCTCCAAAAAATAATTTCCCAAAGTGGAGTGTGCAAAATTAATTGGTTCATTCAACCCCTTTAGCTTCTTTACCTTGTATTTCGTGTGAATCTCACTATCCACATTTATTTGATTCCACTTTCCTTTGTAAGCTACCGAGAGGCGGGACCAATCTATAGTGAAACATCCATGTAGCTTCTACGACCAATCCCTACTTAGTAATAGAGCATATGGCTGAGTTATATCAACCACTATTATATCGATTACTTGGTGTACACTAGTGGTAAAAGATAATTTGATCAATATATCATTCAACTCACCAATGACCATAACTTCAGTCGTATCTAAATGAATGATCTTGATATTGGTGTTTGCCCATATAACAATAATATTTCTACATACAGAGTATGACATACCAATGGATGAGGCTCCAAAATCCACCATAAAATTGTGAACATTATGATTGAAAATATTGAATATCAAGAGGAAAGGTGGAGACAAGGACTTTGAATGAGTTCTAAAACTAGCAACATTCACAGTTACTTTGATGGCATTTAGAATGTTGTGAGTTGGAGTATTGGTTTTCCTTGAATATTTAGAATTCGATGTTGCCTTTGATTGGATTGGAGAAGATTGAAAAGTTTCCATGGTAAGTTCTCTCTATTATAGTAGGTTTCAGATATCGTAAAGGGATATATTATCCTTGGTATTATTCATGTCCTTAATCACATTGTATTCTTGGGATTTTCTATCATAAGAGGTTTGGGATTGGCTTCTCTGTGCTAAGGTGGTTAGCTTGGTGTTTTGAGTAAAATATGAATGATTCTTAGTGATTTGTGAGAAATTGGGATCTACCTTGGAAGTTGACTTAGTAATCTTTTTCGTAGTCTGAGGGAAAATGCTTGTCTAAGTAAATACTTGCCTTTGGAACGAATTTGAATATTATATGTTAGACCCTTGCTACAAAGACTATAATTATTTGGGGTTGTTGACATGTCATGTGCTTCTCCCATTAAAATTTCCCCAATTATTTGTGTATTTTTATGCACTAACAAATCCAATGGGAACATAGTTAATCCCTCAATTGTTTCTTCTTTTGTTGTATTGGGTTCAATTAGATGGGCTAGCTCATTAGATAATGATTGTTGTCCTGGGGTTTGATTAATGACCCAAGTCATGGATTTAACTCATTGTGGAAATGTCTTTTAAGAATGATTGGCTTGATGATGTGAGTAAAACTTTTCCATGCCAAAGTCATCTAAATTGAGGTTCATGGTGGAGGTTTCACGAGGATTTGGCTAGTTATTTGTCTTCTTTCGGAGTGGATGACTCAAGGCCCATTGGCACTTCCAGGTGTCATGCACAAGATGCCAAGACACACGGAGAAGCTCTTAACGAAATATGACCCTAACAAGTAAGTGAAGGCAGAATATCACTTAGACACGTTCTACCTACATCTGCAGGCACTTGAGGTACGTTACGATGGTGTTGCATGTAGATTGTTTCTATGTACCTTGGATGGTAGAGCATCTGTATGGTACCACAACCTTAGTCTGAACTCCATCCAAAATTGGGGGGTCCTCAAATGAATCTTTCTTGAGAAGTTCGCTAAAGACAAGACCCTTGCCATGTTACTGAAGGAGTTGGGTAGTCTCAAGATGGAGCAGAAAAAAAAGGATAAAGATTTCAATCAGAGGTTTAACCACATTTTGAACAGGTTCTCGACCGACACTAAACCTCATGACTCCATCACCATTGACTACTACACGTTTGCCTTGCTAATGTGTTGGCTGAGATAGAGCAGGAGATGTAAAGCATCATAATGAGGTTGCAACATTAGACTTTGGGGTAAGGTCAGATTGTCATACATGTATTGTATGTTTAGCATGTAGGTATGTAAGTCAATGATTTTTATATGCATTAAGTTTATATACATTAGGGTTATGTACATGTCTTTTGATGTTATGGTTACATTCATGATAGATGTTAGTTGATTAGTGTAGTTATATGCACACGTGTCAGATAGTCAAGAATGATAGTAACCTGTAGTTGTATGTATTTCTATTGTTGTTTTATATTAGATAACCTGATGATTATGTTATATGTTGTTGATGAGTATGTTATAGGTTAACTTCTTGTTGTTATATGATAGTTAGCTTGACTATTAGGTTATATCTTGTTGATGAGGATGATAGTTAGCTTGATGATTATGGTTATAGCATTTATACCTTGATTTTATATGTATCATGCTAAATTGGATTAGCGTATGCAGATGGTTATGGCTACAATATTCAGGTATGAATCGACATATTTGTGATATGGTGTTGTACTAATCTAGATTGACTTTGCGTATGTGTGAATGATAATTGTGTATGAGTTATGATGTAAACATGCTAGTTTGTACTGTTTGGATACCATGATCTTATTTATGTTTGGGTTAATATATTGTGAAGATATATCACTCTAATATGGATTGATTGTGCAGACAAGATTGCCTCCCCAGAGATACATTAAGTTATGAGTTTTCTTACGACATATACTTGGTGCTTGACCATCTGATTATGTCGTCTATTGGGTGTTTGAGCGTTTAGTGTCTATTACATCATCTAGTTGATTTATTTAACATGGTATGTTTGCAAGTTGGTTGAGCGTGTGATGAATTACATAATATGAGTATGTGTTCAAATGACATTGTTTTAAGATGATTGCACTAACACATATATGCTGAGACCGTTGATATGTGCTTGAGTATAGTAGGTGATAGTTGTAGCATTGTATCTAAGGACTATGAGTTGACTATGGATTACGGCATGATTATTAGTCTTGGTAAAGGTTGATTTCAAATTGATAGATATAATTGTCTTGATCTTTGGAACATGAGACTGGCATGTGTGAGAAAGTTTCTGGGAAACATGCTTGTTATTAGCGTGACAAGGTAACAATTGATGTGCTTACATAACTAATAGTTGGGTGATGTGACAATATATAGTAAGCCTAAATTGAAACAAGGTAAAAAGGTAAAAGGAAGGGATTAAGCAAGAATTTATTTGGCTAGGTTTGGAAACCCTAATTCCAAATGAATGAGTGCTTTGAATACATGAAGCCTTTACCTTTGATTTTGTTTCACATTATGTGGATATGTCCTAGATTCATGAAAATGTACTCGACAGGTATATTAGCGAGTCGTTAGCTACATGTGGATTTGTCAAAGGATTGGAGTCCCTTGAGAGATGGTGTGGATGTGTTTAGTTGCAAGCAACGTGCTTGGCACAACAAGATAAGGTAACTGGTGTATTGTTATGTTTATTTATGCACTAACAATTATGTGTTAATGACAATATAATGGAGGGAGTTGCATGGAAAGAGAGATTGCCATGAATATTGGAGAAGGCTTAGGTTGAGATTTCCTTTAGAAGCACTGGGAACCATGGGGATTGAGTGATGGTGTTTGTTGTTAGTCTTGTGCTTTTGTTCTTTGGCGATTGTAGCGATTGATTTTCAATTTTGCGTGTGTCTAGAGCATAGCTATGCCACGTTGCTACTGTGTCGTATTATTGTTATGGGTTTTCATGATCTTCTTCTTGTTTGTTTCTTGGGTTGCATTTTATGTGTTGAGTCTTGGGAATTGGTTGGGAAAGAGGAGAGTTGATGGAGCTTGGGGAGAGTTGTGTAGTACCCAACAAGTAACGTAAGACTCAGATGAAGCTCTATGGATGAGTAAGCATAGTTGAAGGTAAGACTGTGACAGTCGATTGGACTAGTTGGTCCATAGTGGTGGCAGTACACACACGTGTAAGGTAACTAGAAAAGGTAAATTAAATGGATTTAAGGTGTCGGATGCCTGCTATGTTGGGAACAATTGTTCTTAATGTTGTACATGTTGTGCATGAATAAAGAAAGTTATTTTAACCTAGACCTTATGTTACCTGGTAATTATGTTATGATCATGATTATGCTAATATTTATATACGTATACATGTATGTGTGTATGTTGTTGTCTGACAGGATGATGATTGCTTTATGCTAATGATTATATATGTATGCATGTATGTATCTATTTCACTATTTGACAGGATCATCAGGAATCGTCATAGTGGAGGAATGATTACGTATGCAGGTGAATGGCATGAAGAGGTTCCTGGTTCATGAAGAATCAATTGGGAAGAGTAATCACAACAAATATATGAGGTCTGTATCATATGTTTATGAGTTGATATTGTGTGATTTTATTATGTTTATGTTATGGATAGGTTATATTGAGGGATACATTAGCGAAATGAAAGCAGTGTTGTCTGTGACATGATGGGACAAAAATAGATAAGACACCAGAAGTAAGTTTTCTTGGTAGAGTATTAGAGACAATGTGCTTTTGGATGTAAAATAGTACTGTTGTGCATATGTTGTATATGTTATACATGTTGCATCTATGAAGTTGTGTGTATGCGGTGTTGTGTATACATAGCATGTGTACATGTTGTTTAAGCAATGTTATGTATAGGAGGGTACAGATAGTGTTGTATGAATATTGCATATGCAGTGTTGGTTATAGATGGTGCTATGCACATGATGGATATGCGATGTTGTGTGCATATAATGTTGTGCACATGTTGGATATGAAATGTTGTGTACAAAGGATGCTATGTACATGTTGGATATGCAATGCTATGTACATATGGTGTTCTATGCATATTGTACATATGGTGCTATGTACATATAGTGTTGTGTGCATGATTGTACAAGTGGTGCTGTGAGCATATGGTTTTGTGCACATGTTGTACATGTGGTGTCGTGCACAGGTCGTGCATGTGATGTTGTGTATATTTGGTAATGTGTACACGTATAGTGGTGCAGTGTACATGTGTCGTTGTGTACATGTTGTGAAGGTGGTGCCATGTACATGTGATGCTATGCACACATTGTGTAAGTGTTTGCAATGTAAAGGTGGTACTGTGTGCATGTGGTACATATGGTAATGGTGTGATGCATGTATTGCATGGTGTTTATTGACATGTGTAGTTGTATGTGTGTGATGCACACTATGTGTATGTGCACATGGTTGAGGAGAAGGCACTAGGTGTTTTTTTGATGAGGCAACCGATCCAGAGTGCATACAGAATAAAGACAAAGGTAGAAGCTAAGGGTTGATTAAAGGATAAGTATCGGTATTTTATTTTTAGTTTTATTATGCATGCGATTTATGATTATTGTCTATGATGATTACATGTTATCTATGATTCTAGTTTATGATGGTTACATGTGATTTATGATTTTGATCTATGATGGTTGTGTTTTGAGCTAACCTGGTGTGATATGTTTATACATGATATTTTGATCAAACAAGTATTTTGACTTGTTGTGACAGGGAACGAACGGGATTGCAAGTGTACCTTATTGATGAACTACTAATGAGGTATGATTTGAGGCTATTTAAATTTATTTGAATCTAATGGAAATTATGTGCTTGGAACATGAATGCATGAACATGCATGGTTGGGTGGTTCAAATCGACTACAAGAATGGGTAGCAACAACAAAAGAAATTCGAACATGCAACAATATGCTGGTAGAGTACTTCAGGAGCAAGGCCATTGTGGGATACTGGTACCCAATACTGTCCATTGATTTCCATGAGCATGTTATGATTAGTATGATGGTTTTGATGCAGGTGTATGCCTTAGTTTTGTATCTTTCGATGTGAGGAAGCCCTGCCAAGGGATGGATCACCCGGGATAGGGGATTCCAGGGAACTTGGAAGGTGAGTGACTGCACGGAAGGGGGTAAATGAATTTCTCGAGGGACTGTGTACCAGAGAAGGAAGGTCGTGGATATATTGATTTTGGTCATTAGCATTGCCAGATGGAATAAGATACACATTGGGAGCGCACCCTAGAACAATGAGTTGGTAACTGTTCATTGAGAGGACAAGTGGCATAGGATTGTAACGCTGGACATTAGATGCAACTTTGACTGACAGTGGATTTTGTACTTCCTAGGGAGGAGGTGAATCCTAGTATCACTTTGAGGGTGGAGGTGTGATCCTCTGGATTCCCTTGTTGATTGATACAAGCATCATATCTTTTTATTTGTTGGTTTAGAAAATGTGCATATGTGGTTATTGTAAATATCGTAATGAGTTGTGTTATAAAGCTCCAGTATGCGGTATGGTTGTTATCTTGTCATGATGTTTTACTTTTGAGCAGGTTCTTCATTGTAAATACTGCAACGAACTAAGTTATAAGGATCCATAGGTTGTATGTTTGCTTTTCAGTGGTTTTTCTGGGGTCATGGTGTGGTTTAACACCGAGGACGGTGTTCCCTAAGGGGGAGGGTTCTGTAACAACCCTGGTAAAAAATTCCATGTAATAATGTAAGTAAAGGAAAAAAAATAAGACCATGGGTAAGGGACATGTATTCCAAGATGAATTTTGGGCAAAGATATCCTAGTGAGCATCACTAGATGTGCCTTTTGGCTAAGGAAATTGGGAAGTCTAAGGCAAAGGCATTAAAAGGAAAAAATGATTTTTTAGCACATTTATCTATGAAAATAAAGGAAATTAGAAGAAAATGAAGGTAAAAGGTAATAGGTCGCATGTGAGAAGGAAAATAATGAAAAATGAAGAAATTAGAGGCCCCATTCATAAAAAGGCTTTTGAGGATCAGTTGGCAGGTGGCTCTGTTGGGTTGTGTTATATTCTTTCGACAACTACCCCACGCATGGGGGGGTCACAGGGGGGCGGTAGCCCCCCCCAGTACGTTGCGCTGTGTGCTACCTGGGGGTCACAGAGAGGGTGGCTACCCCCCTGTTGAGGCGTATGCAGGGGGGCAGTATCCCCTTGCACAGGGTTCGGGGCAACGCCATAGGATTTTTCTTTTGGACCTTGAATTAGGTGGGCGAACCTACCTATGGTTTTGTGCATGGATTTCACACATGGTTTTGGGCATGATGGTTTTCTGTTGATGGTATTTTGTAGATCCGGTCAAAGGAACTGCGGTTATCTTCTAATCCAGGGTTAATGGATTGGAGTTTCTGGATGCTTCACATGTATATATATGTATTGTAACATTGAAAGAAACATAATGAAAAATCAATCTGGTAGTCCTGGTTTTGGGATTTTAGGGAAAATCTATGTGTATATTTGTTTTATGTTTATGTTCTCTCCATTGCTTATTTTCTGTTTTTAGAATTCGTATGCAGGTAATTTCTACATGGGGTTAAAACCTACATTTGGAATCATAGTTTTTTTGGCTTTAAGGGGATGCCTTTGCTGCTGAGGGGTTTTTTGCTCGGGCCTATGGTAGACCATGTTCAGTGGGATATCCGTGGTATCGATTCTTGTGGAGAAAGAAGATGACTAGCAATGGAAAGACAAAGATCAAGAAATTTAATGGTCTGAGTTTTGATTTGTGGAAACTCAAGATCGAAGATCTGCTGGTGGATAAAGATCAGTGGATTGTGATAGATCCAGGTACTAAAACAACAAGAATGTTAGCTGAAGACTGGGCAAAGTTGGATTGGAAGGCAAAGAGCACAATATGATTCTGTCTGAGATTCAATATTCTTGAATGTATCAGGGGAAGCTTTAGTGAAGGCTTTGTGGGACAAGTTACGGAATTTGTACCAATCTAAATCTCTAGTGAATAAATTGTTCCTACAGAAAAAGTTGTATAACCTGAGGATGAAAGATGGAGACTCGGTGAGAGAGAATCTGAATGCATTTAATACTGTGGTAAGCTAGTTATTATCTGTTGATATTAAAATTTCAGATGAAGATAAGTGCATCAATTTGTTGTGTTCTCTACCAGATTCGTGGGATAGTCTGGTTGTTGCAATAGGTAGCAATGCAACTACCTTGTAGTTTGATGAAATAGTCTCATCCTTATTGTCAGAAGAGATGAGACGGAAAAATATGGAGGGCCAAAATGGCGATTCCTTGTCTGTACAAGGACGGTCCCATAATAGAAACAAAAATAAGTCCTTGGGTGGGAGTTCTAAATCTCTAGGAAAACCTATAAAGGTGTGCTAGAAATGCGGAAAGGAAGGGCACTACAAAAGGGACTGCAAATCTAAAGCTCCTGAGTAAGGAAAGGGATTTGATAATTCTCCTCCTGCAGAGGCGAAAACCACCTCAGATGAAGGTGGGAATGTGTACTTGGCTTCTTCTTCAAGTACACGTGTAGATCATGAGGCATGGTTGGTTGACTCAGGTGCATCCTTTCACTTCACTCCCCATAGAGAGTGGTTCTGTGAGTATGAAAAATATGATGGTGGTGATTTCTTCTTAGGGGATGACAATAAGGCTAGAATCGTTGGTCACAGAAAAGTAAAATTGAAGTTGCAAGGTGGAAGGATTAGAACACTTTCAGGTGTTTTGCATATTCTTGCATTAGCCAAAAATCTGATTTCTATAAGAAAGCTGGATGATGAAGGTGTAAAAATAGTGTTCAAGAAAGATACCTGCAAGATGGTTCAGGGAGAACTAGTATTGATGCGGGGAGTTCAGATTGAAACTCTGTACAAGCTTTAAGGTAGCACTATTATTGATGGGTGCAACAGTTATGTGGTTCTTGAAACTGGAGCAAAAAATCTAGTGGTCTCTGGAGAAAAGACCATGCTATGGCATGAAAGGCTTGGACATATTGGAGAGAAGGGTCTTCAAATACTTCATGGTAATGGTATGGTATAAGGTATGTCTAATTTCTCCATGGATTTTGATTTCTGTGAAAATTTTGTATATGGAAAGCAGAATCAGGTGAGTTTCCCCTCTGGTAGTAAGAGGGCAAAACATATATTAGAGCTTGTGCACAGTGATGTGTTTGGACTTGTGTCGGTTCCATCACTGGGTAATTTTGTGTACTATGTATCATTTATATATGACTTCTCAAGGAATACATGGATATATTTACTCAAGAATAAATATGAAGTCTTTGACAGGTTTAAAGAATTTAAGGCTTTAGTGGAAAACCAGACAGAGAAGAAGATAAAGGTGCTGAGGATAGAGAGCGGTGGAGAGTTTTGCAAGAAGGAATTTGAAGAGTTCTGTAAGAAGTGTGGTATAGCACGAAAAAAGACTACTCCATACACACCTGAGCAAAATGGAGTTTCAGAAAGAATGAACAAGACGTTGATGGAAAGGGCAAGAATCATGTTCAGTGGTGCTAGGTTAGGACAAAAATTATGGGTAGAGGCAGTGGATACTGCATGTTACCTGGTCAACAAATCACCCTCATTATCGTTGGAGGATAAGACTCCACAAGAGGTACGGACTAGTAAGAAACCTTCTCTTTCACATTTGAGGGTATTTGTATGTGATGCATATGTACATGTTCCAAAGGAGAAAAGAACAAAGTTGGATAGTAAATATGAAAAGTGCATCTTTATTGGGTATATTGATGGTTTAAAAGGTTATAAGCTTTGGAACCCAGAAAGAAGAAAGGTTGTGTACAATCGAGATGTGGTGTTTAGAGAGGTGAAAGATGTTATTAAACATGAAGTCCTATCAAAGGAACCTGAGAAGATAGAGTTTGAGCTAAAGGAGGAAGAATCAGACTCTACAACAAAAGAGGAATCGGAAGATGAAGAGCCACAAACTCTCGTTGTGAGAAGATCACTTCGAGAAAGAAGGAAGCAAAAAAGGTATAGTCCATCTGCTTTTTGTTCAAATTTTGCTTTATCTATTATTGATGATGATCCCATAACTGTGAGAGAAGAAGTAGATTCAGAGGATGGAAAACTCTGGAAGGAGGCCATGGTTGATGAAATGGCATCTTTCCAAAAAAACGAGGCTTGAGATCTGGTGGAGTTTCCGGTTGGAAGGAAACCCTTTGGCAGCAAATGGGTGTTTAAGAAGAAGATGAATGAAGAAGGAAATGTGGATAAATATAAAGCTCAGTTGGTAGAAAAAGGTTATTCCCAGGTGCTGGGAATTGATTTTGGTGATATTTTTTCTCCCGTTGCCAAGGTAGCTTATATTTGATTACTTTTATCTATTGTTGCTCCTTTCGATTTTGAGGTAGAATAGATGGATGTGAAGACAACATTTCTTCACGGGGATTTGGAAGAAGAGATGTACATGAAGCAACCTGAAGGCTTTGTGGTGAATGGTAAGAAAGAACTGGTATGCAAGTTAAAAAAGTCTCTATATGGGTTAGAACAATCACCATGGATGTGGTATCAGAAATTTGATACATTTATATGAGGACTTGGCTTCACCAGAAGCAAAGTAAATCATTGTGTGTATTATAATTGGTGATCATGTTATTTATCTGGTATTATATGTGGATGATATGTTGCTGGTTGGAAATGACAAAGAAATTATCCAGGATTTGAAGACCCAATTATCCTCCAAATTTGACATGAAATATCTTGGTGCTGCAAACTATATTTTGGACATAGAAATTAAATGAGATCGGGCAAAGAGGAAGATATGGTTCAACCAAAGGAAGTATGTCGAGACAATACTGCAGAGGCTTAATATGCATGATAGTAAACCAGTGAAGGTTCTTATTCCTGTAGGTGTAAAGTTATCTAATGAACAATGTCCCAAGACACAAGAAGAGGAAGAGGACATGTACCGTGTTCCATATGCAAGTGCAGTTGGTAGCCTGATGTATGCAATGGTCTGTACTAGACCAGACATTGCACATGCAGTGGGAGTATTCAACAGGTTTATGTCAAAACCAAGGAACATTGGATAACAATGAAGCTAGTTTTCAAGGATTTGAGTGGCACTAGTGATTATGGTTTGTGCTACCAAGGAAGACCAATATTGGACAGAGTTTTGGACATTCATGGCTTTGTTGATGTAGATTGGTTTGGAGATCTGGATCAGAGAAGATCTAAAAGTGGGTATGTGTTTAACCTATTTGGAGGTGTAGTCAGTTGGATGAGTAAGAGACAATTTGTATTGGCACTTTCAACTAGAGAGGCAGAATACATGGCAACTACTCATGCAAGCAAGGAAGAAGTTTGGTTGCAGAGATTGTGTTCAAGTATGGGATTAGTACAACGAGCTATAAGGATAGACTATGATAGTCAAAGTGCAATTTTCTTGGAAAAGAACCCTCCTTATCATACAAAGACAAAGCACATTGATGTTCAGTATCACTTTGTGAGGGATATGGTGGAGAACAAAAAGGTGTTGCTAGTAAATGTGGACAATTTGAAGAATACTGTAGATGCATTGAAAACGTTTGTGAGCACTGAGAAGTTCTCTTGGTGTAGAGAAACAATGGGTGTTGCAAGGCTGGATCAATGACTAGGCTCTCTTGTGAAAGAAAACAACAAGTGGGAGAATGTTGGGTTGTGTTATATTCTTCCCATGACTATCCCACATGTAGGGGGGTGGTAGTCCCCCGACATGGGGTTCGGGGCAACGCCCCGGGAAATTTTTTTGGACCCTATATTAGGTGGGAGGACCTACCTATGGTTTTGTAAATGGGTTTCACACATGGTTTTGGGCATGATGGTTTTTTGTCCATGGTCTTTTGTAGATCCAATCAAGGGAACTACGGTTATGTTTTAATTTAGGGTTAATGGATTAGGGTTTATGGATGCTTCAACATGTATATATATGTATTGTAACATTGAAAGGAACATAATGAAAAATCAATATGGTAGTCCTGGCTTTGGGGTCCAGGGGAAAATCTCTGTGTATATCTGCTTTATATTTTATGATCTTGCCGTTGTTTATTCTCTGTTTTTAGAATTCGTGTGCAAGTAATTTTTGTACATGGTTAAAACCTACAGGTTCAATGTTAGGCTCTTGGCTCATGCTTAGTCAGTGTTAAGATTTTGTCAAGGTCAAGTTTGGAGCTCTCTCATTATTCTCTCTCTCACACTCTCTTGGTCACTTAGAATTTTCTTGGAGCACTCTAGTTTGGAGCAAAGGAAAGGGAAGGCAAGGAAAGGAAAGGAAAAGTAAGAAAGAAACAAGGAAAGGAAAGCAAGATCAAGCAACTTCAACAGGAATACTTGCAGGTATCCTTTTGCATGTGTGATTTCATAGTTGGTTTGGACATGCATGGCTTTGCATGTTGGTGTATGGTTCTCTTGCAGTCGGTGGCATGGTTTTGTCGGGTTATGACAGTGGTTTTCAGCCTAGCCTAGCCTTTTTCCTGATGCCATGGTATGTTGGATGTTTATTTCAGTTTTGGAACTTTGGAATTGCCAGATGGATTTCAAAATTTGGGGTGGAGGTGGTCTTAAGGTTCATTCCCAAAGGCCTAGGAATCCCTTGACTGGTTTTGGTGGGATACACGGTAAAGCCTGAGGGAGCAGTGTCAGTTTAGGGCCTGGTGATCTGGGATTGGATTGCGATAAAGCCTGAGAAACAAGGAGACAGAAAATTCCTCAAGGATAGTGATGGATTTTGGACGACATTCCAAGTTCAGTTCGGTTGTGAACCGGTTTTGGTGTGATCACAGTTTGATGAGGGTGGAGGTGGTTTAACCTCTCGATTCCCTTGGTTGTTCTATGAGATCCCACATTCATGCTTGGTATATGGCATGGGAGTGACTAGCTGAAAGAGAGATATGGTTGTTATGAAACCAACTCACAGAAAGATAAAAAAGATAGATCAATGCCTTAGAAATAAGCCTCTTCGAGGGGGCAACCTCCTTTACATTACACAAATGAACAATTCTTAGATGATTCAAATGAAAAAACCTCCTTTCTATATATTGGAGTGTTGAAACCCCGAAAATCGGGTCTACAACAAGGGGGATACCCGCCAGGTCCGGACCTTGGTTGGCAGCTCCTTATTCGTTTGGTATAGCGGGTCCGACTGGGGATATGGGACCAGTTTCCCAATCTATGAGTGTGTGTGTGTAGAATTTGATGTTCCTGATCTAACAGTTCCTAATTGAGATATTATAATTCTAACTTTAATCTAATGCTATGCTATTATAATCTAATAAGCAGCAACATCTAAGTCTATACTAACCTGGGATGTAATTCTTCTATTATGCGATCTAAAAAGATTTCTAATAACAACTGGTAATAAAGATCATTAAGCTATTATGAGAAAAAAAATCAATAAGGATGAACCACTTCACAAAAAAAGTTAGACGAAACAGTTGTGAAAAACATATCGCATAATAATCTATTCATACATTAAGCATAAATAAATAGCTATCACCGTACAAAAGTGCCAAATGATAACTCAAGCATTCATGCAATAATACATAAACAACTAAAAACTGTATATCACTTTAACACATAAGCAGAAATGGTCAAGAGATAAAAGTACCATTTATGACTAGTCCTACTCATGAGCTTCAAGCGACAATGATTTATCTCTCTTTGCTCTAACATCCACTAAGAGTACAAAAGTGCAACATCAGTAGCAGATATCAAATGCAAACATCAACAAATCCTGTTTCATTCATTCATCAAAACCTCCTCTGAGGGTGCAAAAGTGCATGTTCTGAGGAAAAGTTTTTGATAAATTTCTGGACCCTTCTCTAAATGCATGAGAAGGGTTTAAATACTACTAACTAAATAACTTATTTACAAAGATTCAGGATGCGGTTTAAATGACTGCCCTTTTGCTAAGAAAAAATAAAGCAAAACTATTTCTAAAAATTAAATCTAATATCTAACTATTTTTGCATTTGCTCCTTAACGTTGCAAGCATTCAGTATTTGCTTGAGTAGAGTCGACTGACTGTCTTCCGCTTTTGGTTGAGCTAAGAAAACAGAATTGGCAAGAGCTGGCACCATCTTCTCAGCAAAATCGATGATATACTCGAGAGTCATCCACTGACTATGTGGCTTTACCGCGTATGCCCAGTAATAATCCCAGTTCAACTTGGTTAACCCTTTGGATTACTTCTTCCTTTTCTTTAGCTTTCTGTTTCCAATTTGTTTTTTTATCATTGCTTTCTTGCAATTTTCGGGCTTACAGGTGACTGAGCAGTTAGAGGCTTTCCTTCTCGAGCAATATTCTCAGCGATGCGGGATTAGCGCTAGGTGCTAATCGTGCATCGGAAACTGCCTCCATTATTTGATCCGGGCTTCTCTGATGCGTTTTTCGCCTTTTGTGCCTCTTCCTCTTTATCGGGTATAAAGCTCAAAATTTGTAAAAATAATGACCTCGTGAGTTCTTGACCCTGAGCATTAAACTGTCTGTCTCTGATATCAGCATCTCTCAGTACCCATTTAACCATGACTGTATATGAAAGATTTGTAATGGATGGCTTCAACAACATTTTGTGAATCGGTGGCTCTTTTGCATGCGGTATCTGTTTATAAGGGCGCCTTTTCTCTATCTTTGAACATTGGAGCTCTACCCTTTTTCCCCATAGCTTCCTGCACATTGCTTTGTGTAACTTTTGTTCTTCGTTTTTGTAGTTCACAAGTGAGGAGAGAGTAATGATAATAAATAATGACAAGAAAGCTTTAAATGCCACGGATATGCAAAAACATGCCATCTGACGTGAACGGGCTCTTCGAAAAACACAAAACCGTATTTTATTAACAACTGGCGTGTAATTCATTAATTATCATTAAAGCGCGTAACCAGTTCTTGGTTCATGGAAAAACTTTTTCTTGAATATTGAGCTAGGAAAATCTGCGATGGAATGTTTCTGCGATTTGCATCGCAGTATCGCATTTTGCTGTATCACATTACCGCAATTTCATCATGTTGTTCTATCGCAAGGTTGTTTGATCGCAACATCGCAAAGATCGCAGATTGCAATATCGCAAGATCGCGGATCGCTTAATCGTTTAATTGTTATGTGCATTTTATGCGATTTTGCGAGATGCGAGATGCGATATTGCATATTGGCGATTTTAAGGTTTTCCAACGTGAGTGTTTATTAATGCATGAGATGCGATGGAGTTCGCGTCGCAATCTTGCATTTTATCATTTTGACTCATAAGAAAATGCCCTATCATTCTTGGCACGATGCGAAATTTCTTAAGGAGTGACATATAAGCACTAATTGATTTTTTAAATTTTTTTGACTAAGGGTCCCCACTTACATAGTGTTATTGCTAATACTAAATAAGGAGGGGGTTGTTGGTGGCCACAACATGGAGTTTAAGGGGTCACAATATAACCAAGCCGACCTAACAATAATAATATAAAGGCACAAAAATAATAATAGAGAGATTTTATGGGGCACAATAATAACAATATGGGGACAATACGGCACAAGAATAATAATAAGGGATACAACGACAATAGTAATGGGGGAATCACTAATATTATAGGGACCTAACATGCCCCTCTCCTTCAAAAAACTATTGTCCTCAACACTTGAGTAGTTGTGGATGCTTCTGTATAAAATTCTCATCCTCCCATGTGGAATGTTCAATAGATAAGTTCTTCCACTTGATGAGATACTCTGAAATTGATCGATTTCGTCGCTGTCGATTTCTTGTTTCTGTGACTGCTTCCAGTTCCAATATAATTCCTTCCTTGTCAAGTTCTAGCAATATTGTTTGAACTGGGAGCTTGTCACCTATAACCTTCTTTAAACATGAAACATGGAAAACTGGGTGCACTCTGTTAGCGCTTGGAATTCACCTAGGCTGAGATAGACAAACTCTCAAGGCTACATCAAACCATTTCACCTCGTAGCTAGCCCTACGAGGTATGAGAAGGCTCTCTCGGGTCAGATTCGATAGATCTTTCAATATGATTAGGCTGACCAATTAATAATAAAGATTTTAGGCTAGTAAATTGATAAGGGGGTTGATTTAATGATTTTTTGGGTTTTTGGTGGCAATTGGTGGAAGTGCATTTCAAGGTGCGGGGATTGAGCACAGTTTTCACAGGGGGATCTAAGGGGCAAGGTAGGAATGAGTGCTGATGCCTCAATTTGAGATGGATGATCAGAGATGATAGAGGAGAAGCTAAAGAGGGCAAACACACAATTCGAATCCTCTCTAGACAGTAGAAAACATTAAAATTGAACAAACTAAAAAGCTGAGCATGTCAAAACATGAGTTCAAACTTTACCACTTCATCTGTCCAATTTAGAAGCATAAGAGAGATGTGAAACACATAAACAAACTTACAAGAACATGTAGAGAACACACCATCAACAATCAGATCCACAAGAATCCTCAAAGATGTCTGTAAAACCCTGGCTTTCCTTGCCTTCAATTGCAGAAATAGATGCACAATATACAATAAAGCTTCCTTACCCAAGAGTCCAACCATGAAAATGAGAAGGAGAGAGCATAATATAGACCATCTAGACCATCTAACTCCTTTCCCCACCTCTAGGGGTCGAGCTCAGCTTCCTAGGAGCAGTTTGAACTAATTCTAAACTAAGAACTAGAAAATAGGCAGCCAAACAACTTGCCTCTATTACTTAGCTAACTCATCCATGCATTAATTTTTCACTTTTTACATCATGGAAGCTTCTAGAAGGGTAAAGAAAGATAAAATCTACCAAAGTGCCATGAAAATATTACATTTATCCATCATCTACAAGTAATAATAGTCAACCATAGTCAAAACAGTGTTTTTTGACCGAAAATGTGAATTCTGGCAAATCTGGAAGTTTTGGTCGCGCCCCTTCACAGCTGTTTTTGAGTGGGTTCCACTGGTCCAAATCAGGTGCAAGATGGCTCATTGGAAAGCTTGGCCTGTATACTTTCCATCCCAAGTGGAATTTCTGAATTTGGTGTTGATTTGACCCCTCAAAAACCATTTCTCTCAAGGTCACTTTCTGCAACTCAAAAAGTGGGCAGAAAGTCATTTTTTAGGTGTATTTTGAGCTTTTGGAGGCTCAAAACTCAAAATCAGGCTTCTCCCAAGTATTGGTAATTTTTCTTTTTGAATGCCCTTTCCAAAAATGTCAAGTTTGCAAATTTCCGAGCAGCCCTTCAAACTGGTCTCACCCGGGTGAGACCAGTTCTTGGGAAAAACCTGTAAATTGCACAAAAAATTCACAAATGACAAAATTTTCTCCAAATTTCTTGAAATTTGGGCTGGGAGTCCCCAATCAAGTACCATGCTCAGTCAAAGAGGCTTTGGCCAAAATTTGGAGTGGATCGGGCGTTTTCCTTCGTTTTTGTGCTTTGGCCAACCGTCCTTGGAGCACCTTCGTTCTCGCCGGTATTTTTGACATTTCTCTCAAACCATGCCACCTGTGTAAAAAGTGAAAGAGGTTTTTCTTCCTTGGCATGTTTTGGACAAAAACCTCTCTCAGTTTTGCAAAATTCATCTCTGATTGCTCTGAAACAGCTTTTGAGTGAAACTTGTCCCGATGTGTGAAACAAGGGATTTTGTCGAAATGGAGCGAAATGAAGGGGATAGAGGGCTTCTAAATTCTTGGGGAAATTTTTGGGAGTGGGGAGGGATGTTAGGAAGCAGGGGAAAGTGGAATCTCAGAGATTGAGTGAGGGGAAGGGGTCGAAAAGGACAAAACACAGGCCAAACCTAGAAAATTGCCAGGTTGTAGCTAGAAACTAGGGTTTGTGCAAAAATGAGGAATTTGGCGGATCTAAGGGATGGGAAGTGTTTGATAAGGTACTTTAAGGATAGGGGAAGGTGTATGAACATCAGGAAACAATTTTTTCCGGTGATTTGACCATCCAAGAGAAATTGCCTTCAAAACCCTAGGAAAGGGAAATGACCTTGCCTGGGCGCAACATGAAGCATGAACAAGGTGTAAAATGACTCATTAGATACTGACATGACGATGACAACACTCTGAATGATGATAGACTCAGCTGAATAGTGACATGGACTGACATTTGGGCAAACCCTAGACCTAATGCCTAGTGACCAAATTTTGCTTGAAGACTCACTGAAATGACAAAATTTGACCTTGACACTCTGAGATCACTTTGTAAGAGCACGTTTGATCACTGGAGGAAGGCTGGAAAGACTGACACTAACATTGGCTCCAATGGGGATGGTAGCTCCTTGGAGGTGCCAAGAACCGCAGACCTCTGGGAGAGCAGACCAGTGCTTTCAGCCATTGGGCAATGGAGTCAAAAACTCAAGCTGAAATGCATGACTGAAAACCGACTCAAACTAACTTAACAACAAGACTGAAAACTGATGACTCAAATGACACAAATTGACTCTTACTCAACTAAAGACTGACTCAATACTTAAACACAATCGACAGACTGAAAATGATACTCAAAGTGGAGCTTATTCATCACAACCTACTCTAACAGTTTCATTCATCACTTGATCAAGTGAAATGAAACAACCAATGCAACCAAGTAAGTATCTCATCTGCTGTTTGAAATCTCTGCAAGTTCTCACTTATGACCAACAAGAGAGAACTACTGAAAGGCAACTCCCATGACAACTTAGAAACAGACCCATTGAATGATATGAATTCTCTATCCACCTCCAAAAACACTGCATAAGGATCATGAAATTCAAGCACACTGGAACTTAGCTCATCCAATGGATTACTTCTCTTTTCCTCATACCATGAATGCAAACTTTAATCTGAACCTTGTGACGAGACCTCTGCTGAAAATGACAAAGAAAGCGGCTGCCGGATCAAATTCATATCAGCACATGTTTCAAGCTCACATGTGGTCAATGGAGAAAGACTTTGACTGCAAACCTCATCCAAAACATCAACAATTGGATCATGAAAAACTTGAAAAGACTGCTGTAATGTATCCTTTGAAAATGCATGACATCCTTCTAGCTGTTCATCTTGTTCTTGAGAGATTTTATGAGAATTCTGCCTTATAAACTGAAATGCTTCAAAACAAAAGGGTATAGAATCTTCCTGTATCATCAAATCATCTATTTCGGCTGCCATACCTTCATCTGTAATCTGCCCTTCAAGTTCATTTGATGGCTGCAAATCTGATGTTACAGGCTGCTCAAGAATTTTGTCATCTGTCTCATCCTCAACATTAAATGATTTACTATGCAATCTACCCTTCAAAAACTGAATTGATTCAAAACAAAAAGGTAGGGAACCTTCTTGTATCATTTGATCAAATATGTCAACTTCCATGCCTTCATCTGCAACTTGACAACCAATGGCATTTGGGGGCTGCAAATCTGAATATGAGAAGTCTTGAACAAGGTTTTTATTGCCTTCAAGATGATCTAGATCAAGACTTGTTGACAGCTGATTTCTAATTTCATGGAAGTTGTCTCTAATGAACTGACATGAATCAAAACAAAAAGGCAAAGATCCGCCACTTACTTCAAACTGTGCTGCACTTTCCTCGTCAATGTCATAGCTGATATGTGATGGCTGAACATTGTATTCAAGCTGCTGAAAATGAACTTTTTCCTTCCACAAACTAGCTGCTTGTTTGATTGCAAAATTAGCCTCTGTTTGGAGAACATAATCATCATCATACTAATCAAAACGAGGCAAATCATCACTATAAAACACATCATCAAGCATGCATGTCATATCAATAGATCTCTCTTCTCCAAGGTGATCTACAAAACAATCATTATCAGATCTATGACAACTAGGGTAAGAAACAAAATGTTTTGGATCAGCAACTTGTTCTTCTTCAATCAGCGCGCCATGAACATCATAAGCATTCCTTGAGTCGATCTTGTCCATCATCTTTTCCACTGCACTTACCAAAATGTCAAGCTTTACCTCTAGAGATGTTGATTTTTCCGGATCTATGCTTTTCATCTCTTCTTCCTTCAACCTTGCCCTTCGGATCAGCAGATGAGCCTCTACACTTACTGCACTGTTTTGCATCTCGTGAAGTGTTGCAATATTCTTTTCTCTCAGCTGAAACTCCATCTCCGGATCAAAGGCACCCGGATAGTGCAAGAGAGCAGATCTAGGAGAAGGTCTTATATCAACTGGCATCGAATAATAAACTTGATTAAATCTGGCCGAAAACTGTTGTACTGTCTCACCTGGCAATCTTTTCAGCTGGTTATACTCTTCTACAATCAAGAAAATGTTATGACCGATCATCCACCTGTCAAGAAAAACTTTGACGAACTGCTAGAAATCTGAGATGCTTGCATCAGGCAGGGTTTTGAACCAACTCTTCACTTTGACTTGCAAAGAAAGAGCAAAAAGCCTTATACTGACATCTTCATCATCAACTTCAAAAAGATCTAGAAAATTCTCAAAATTCTGGACATGTTGCTCAGCGTTGACATTCTTACATTCACCATCAAACATCGGCAAGTATAGATCATAGTTTTTGGGGAAAACATGAAGAACAGAAGGTAAAATAAGAGGTTTATACCGATCTGGAATTTTACAAGGTATAGGGGTATGTACAACAGGTATAGAATTAGTATTGGTTGCTTGGGGCTCATCAACTTGAAGATGGTCATCACAAAATTCGGAAGAAGGATCTTGATCAAGCTCGAAGGCATGCAAATCTTGGGTATTCACAATCTTCAAAGGGAAAGAATCAACTGTAGGTCGAGGATCTCTTCTCAAATACAATATACTTTGCAAAGCCTTCTTGACATTCGTGGGAAAAGAGAAGAAATAATTTATGACAAAGAACAAAATGCCTTGGATAAATCTCCAACTTGAATACCTGATCTGTCCATGTTGTCCTTTCATGTTTCTGCTGGTCGGGATCATCCTCCAGTGGAGTCTTTGGATCTGATCTTCAAAACTGATTTAGAGTCGCCAAGTGAATGATTTCAGCCTTTCAAGTGTCTGATCGTTGTTCACCATCAACAATCAGATCTGAACTTGATACATGTACTGGGGTAAAATGCAATTGAAGCGGTCGTATTCACAAGCTCACGGAGATTGACTGAAGCAGCGTTTATCTACTAACGCTGATGTAAAACAAGAGCGTTTTCGAAGGCTTCTGGCGTAACTTCAGGCTCCGTCTAAGACTTGCGAAATAACACGTCAATGAGCAAAGGATTAGAAGTTCTCCCCAGTATGGTCGCCAATATGTTAGCGCTTGGAATTCACCTAGGCTGAGATAGACAAACTCTCAAGGCTACATCAAACCATTTCACCTCGTAGCTAGCCCTACGAGGTATGAGAAGGCTCTCTCGGGTCAGATTCGATAGATCTTTCAATATGATTAGGCTGACCAATTAATAATAAAGATTTTAGGCTAGTAAATTGATAAGGGGGTTGATTTAATGATTTTTTGGGGTTTTTGGTGGCAATTGGTGGAAGTGCATTTCAAGGTGCGGGGATTGAGCACAGTTTTCACAGGGGGATCTAAGGGGCAAGGTAGGAATGAGTGCTGATGCCTCAATTTGAGATGGATGATCAGAGATGATAGAGGAGAAGCTAAAGAGGGCAAACACACAATTCGAATCCTCTCTAGACAGTAGAAAACATTAAAATTGAACAAACTAAAAAGCTGAGCATGTCAAAACATGAGTTCAAACTTTACCACTTCATCTGTCCAATTTAGAAGCATAAGAGAGATGTGAAACACATAAACAAACTTACAAGAACATGTAGAGAACACACCATCAACAATCAGATCCACAAGAATCCTCAAAGATGTCTGTAAAACCCTGGCTTTCCTTGCCTTCAATTGCAGAAATAGATGCACAATATACAATAAAGCTTCCTTACCCAAGAGTCCAACCATGAAAATGAGAAGGAGAGAGCATAATATAGACCATCTAGACCATCTAACTCCTTTCCCCACCTCTAGGGGTCGAGCTCAGCTTCCTAGGAGCAGTTTGAACTAATTCTAAACTAAGAACTAGAAAATAGGCAGCCAAACAACTTGCCTCTATTACTTAGCTAACTCATCCATGCATTAATTTTTCACTTTTTACATCATGGAAGCTTCTAGAAGGGTAAAGAAAGATAAAATCTACCAAAGTGCCATGAAAATATTACATTTATCCATCATCTACAAGTAATAATAGTCAACCATAGTCAAAACAGTGTTTTTTGACCGAAAATGTGAATTCTGGCAAATCTGGAAGTTCTGGTCGCGCCCCTGGAAGTTCTGGTCGCGCCCCTTCACAGCTGTTTTTGAGTGGGTTCCACTGGTCCAAATCAGGTGCAAGATGGCTCATTGGAAAGCTTGGCCTGTATACTTTCCATCCCAAGTGGAATTTCTGAATTTGGTGTTGATTTGACCCCTCAAAAACCATTTCTCCCAAGGTCACTTTCTGCAACTCAAAAAGTGGGCAGAAAGTCATTTTTTAGGTGTATTTTGAGCTTTTGGAGGCTCAAAACTCAAAATCACGCTTCTCCCAAGTATTGGTAATTTTTATTTTTGAATGCCCTTTCCAAAAATGCCAAGTTTGCAAATTTCCGAGCAGCCCTTCAAACTGGTCTCACCCGGGGTGAGACCAGTTCTTGGGAAAAACCTGTAAATTGCACAAAAAATTCACAAATGACAAAATTTTCTCCAAATTTCTTGAAATTTGGGCTGGGAGTCCCCAATCAAGTACCATGCTCAGTCAAAGAGGCTTTGGCCAAAATTTGGAGTGGATCGGGCGTTTTCCTTCGTTTTTGTGCTTTGGCCAACCGTCCTTGGAGCACCTTCGTTCTCGCCGGTATTTTTGACATTTCTCTCAAACCATGCCACCTGTGTAAAAAGTGAAAGAGGTTTTTCTTCCTTGGCATGTTGTGGACAAAAACCTCTCTCAGTTTTGCAAAATTCATCTCTGATTGCTCTGAAACAGCTTTTGAGTGAAACTTGTCCCGATGTGTGAAACAAGGGATTTTGTCGAAATGGAGCGAAATGAAGGGGATAAAGGGCTTCTAAATTCTTGGGGAAATTTTTGGGAGTGGGGAGGGATGTTAGGAAGCAGGGGAAAGTGGAATCTCAGAGATTGAGTGAGGGGAAGGGGTCGAAAAGGACAAAACACAGGCCAAACCTAGAAAATTGCCAAGTTGTAGCTAGAAACTAGGGTTTGTGCAAAAATGAGGAATTTGGCGGATCTAAGGGATGGGAAGTGTTTGATAAGGTACTTTAAGGATAGGGGAAGGTGTATGAACATCAGGAAACAAGTTTTTCCGGTGATTTGACCATCCAAGAGAAATTGCCTTCAAAACCCTAGGAGAGGGAAATGACCTTGCCTGGGCGCAACATGAAGCATGAACAAGGTGTAAAATGACTCATTAGATACTGACATGACGATGACAACACTCTGAATGATGATAGACTCAGCTGAATAGTGACATGGACTGACATTTGGGCAAACCCTAGACCTAATGCCTAGTGACCAAATTTTGCTTGAAGACTCACTGAAATGACAAAATTTGACCTTGACACTCTGAGATCACTTTGTAAGAGCACGTTTGATCACTGGAGGAAGGCTGGAAAGACTGACACTAACATTGGCTCCAATGGGGATGGTAGCTCCTTGGAGGTGCCAAGAACCGCAGACCTCTGGGAGAGCAGACCAGTGCTTTCAGCCATTGGGCAATGGAGTCAAAAACTCAAGCTGAAATGCATGACTGAAAACCGACTCAAACTAACTTAACAACAAGACTGAAAACTGATGACTCAAATGACACAAATTGACTCTTACTCAACTAAAGACTGACTCAATACTTAAACACAATCGACAGACTGAAAATGATACTCAAAGTGGAGCTTATTCATCACAACCTACTCTAACAGTTTCATTCATCACTTGATCAAGTGAAATGAAACAACCAATGCAACCAAGTAAGTATCTCATCTGCTGTTTGAAATCTCTGCAAGTTCTCACTTATGACCAACAAGAGAGAACTACTGAAAGGCAACTCCCATGACAACTTAGAAACAGACCCATTGAATGATATGAATTCTCTATCCACCTCCAAAAACACTGCATAAGGATCATGAAATTCAAGCACACTGGAACTTAGCTCATCCAATGGATTACTTCTCTTTTCCTCATACCATGAATGCAAACTTTGATCTGAACCTTGTGACGAGACCTCTGCTGAAAATGACAAAGAAAGCGGCTGCCGGATCAAATTCATATCAGCACATGTTTCAAGCTCACATGTGGTCAATGGAGAAAGACTTTGACTACAAACCTCATCCAAAACATCAGCAATTGGATCATGAAAAACTTGAAAAGACTGCTGTAATGTATCCTTTGAAAATGCATGACATCCTTCTAGCTGTTCATCTTGTTCTTGAGAGATTTTATGAGAATTCTGCCTTATAAACTGAAATGCTTCAAAACAAAAGGGTATAGAATCTTCCTGTATCATCAAATCATCTATTTCGGCTGCCATACCTTCATCTGTAATCTGCCCTTCAAGTTCATTTGATGGCTGCAAATCTGATGTTACAGGCTGCTCAAGAATTTTGTCATCTGTCTCATCCTCAACATTAAATGATTTACTATGCAATCTACCCTTCAAAAACTGAATTGATTCAAAACAAAAAGGTAGGGAACCTTCTTGTATCATTTGATCAAATATGTCAAATTCCATGCCTTCATCTGCAACTTGACAACCAATGGCATTTGGGGGCTGCAAATCTGAATATGAGAAGTCTTGAACAAGGTTTTTATTGCCTTCAAGATGATCTAGATCAAGACTTGTTGACAGCTGATTTCTAATTTCATGGAAGTTGTCTCTAATGAACTGACATGAATCAAAACAAAAAGGCAAAGATCCGCCACTTACTTCAAACTGTGCTGCACTTTCCTCGTCAATGTCATAGCTGATATGTGATGGCTGAACATTGTATTCAAGCTGCTGAAAATGAACTTTTTCCTTCCACAAACTAGCTGCTTGTTTGATTGCAAAATTAGCCTCTGTTTGGAGAACATAATCATCATCATACTGATCAAAACGAGGCAAATCATCACTATAAAACACATCATCAAGCATGCATGTCATATCAATAGATCTCTCTTCTCCAAGGTGATCTACAAAACAATCATTATCAGATCTATGACAACTAGGGTAAGAAACAAAATGTTTTGGATCAGCAACTTGTTCTTCTTCAATCAGCGCGCCATGAACATCATAAGCATTCCTTGAGTCGATCTTGTCCATCATCTTTTCCACTGCACTTACCAAAATGTCAAGCTTTACCTCTAGAGATGTTGATTTTTCCGGATCTATGCTTTTCATCTCTTCTTCCTTCAACCTTGCCCTTCGGATCAGCAGATGAGCCTCTACACTTACTGCACTGTTTTGCATCTCGTGAAGTGTTGCAATATTCTTTTCTCTCAGCTGAAACTCCATCTTCGGATCAAAGGCACCCGGATAGTGCAAGAGAGCAGATCTAGGAGAAGGTCTTATATCAACTGGCATCGAATAATAAACTTGATTAAATCTGGCCGAAAACTGTTGTACTGTCTCACCTGGCAATCTTTTCAACTGGTTATACTCTTCTACAATCAAGAAAAGGTTTTGACCGATCATCCACCTGTCGAGAAAAACTTTGACGAACTGCTGGAAATCTGAGATGCTTGCATCAGGCAGGGTTTTGAACCAACTCTTCACTTTGTCTTGCAAAGAAAGAGCAAAAAACCTTATACTGACATCTTCATCATCAAGAGGTTATCCTTTAAGAGTTGGAGAACTTGTTGTTGATGCTCGATGTGATGTTCCATTGCTTTAACCTTAGAATTTTCTCTTAAATATGATGTGATGGATGGTGGATGATATCCATAAAATGGCATAAATGGGGTCATTTTTTGCTATAGTATGGAAGGAAGTGTTATACCACCATTCAGCCAGAGGCAACCATTTGACCCATTGTGTCTGTTTATCAGATACAAAGCAGTGAAGATATCCTTCCAAACATTTGTTTACTATCTTAGTTTTCCCATCAGATTGAGGATGATAAGATGAACTATGATCTAAATGAGTATCAAGACAAGAAAATAATTCTGTCCAAAAATTTCTAGTGAAAATGGGATCTTTGTCTCTTACAATAATCTTTGGGTTTCCATGTATCTTTTGAATTGTTTCCATAAATGCAATAGAAACTTTACTAGCTTTAAATGGATGTGATAATTCACAAAAGTGTGCATACTTGGTAAGTCTGTCAACTACCACAATGATGACACTTTTTCCTTCGGACTTGGGTAAACCTGTGATAAAATCCATTCAAACGTCCTCCCAACGTTCGCTTGGAATGGATAAAGGTTGTAATAGACCTGGCGTCTTAATTGTTTCAACTTTATTTTGTTGGCAAACCAAAAATTCCGCCACAAACTTTTGAATATCCGATTTAAGGCCATCCCAAAAAAATTCCTTCTTAACCCTGTGGTAATTTTTTAAAATTCCTGAGTGCCCTCCTAAGGGAGAAATGTGCAATTCCATAAGAATCTTTTGTTTGAGTTTGGAATTCTTACATAGGTATAAGCGATCTTTGTACCATAACGAATCATTTTTCCAGCTAAATGTATCAGATGTACTGGAATCTTGTTATAACTTTCGAATGAGTGCCCACACTTCTTCGTCATTCTTCCATTCCTCCCTTGCTTTGTTTATCCAATCTGGTTGGATAATAGAAATGGCGCACAACAATGCTTCCACATCCTCATCCTTTCTTGAGAGTGCATCTGCCACAACATTTTGCTTCCCTTTTTTGTAGATGATTTCAAAGTCATAACCCAACATCTTTGTGACCCATTTTTGTTTCTCTTCAGAGGATAATCTTTGTTCTAAAAAGTATTTAAGACTATCATGATCCGTTTTTACTTTGAAGTGTCTTCCCATTAGGTAGGGTCGCCATTTCTTAAGTGCATGTAGTATTGCTAACATTTCCTTCTCATACATAGCTTTCTGTAAATACTTTCCCTTGATTGGATGACTTTCAAAAGCAATGGGTCTTTCATCTTGCATTAAAACAACACCAATTCCATTTCCTGAAGCATCACATTCCACAATAAAGGTTTTTGTGAAGTCCGGCGTAGCTAAGACCGGTGCTTGGCACATTGCCTCTTTAGGATGTTCGAAGGCCTTTGTTGCTTCTGGAGTCCATGAAAATGCATCTTTGTTCAATAATGTTGTTAGAGGTGTTGCTATTCTCCCATAATTCTTAAAAAACTTGCAATAATACCTTGTCAACCCGAGAAATACTTGCAGATGCTTTATGGATGTGGGGATTTTCCATTCCTTAATGGCTTTAATTTTGCTAGGGTCTACCTTAACACCTTCATGAGATACAATATGACCCAGATATTCCACCTCTTGTACGCCAAAGAACATTTGGAGCTTCTTGCATATAATTGTTTCTCCTCCACTAGTTTGAGCACCCTGTCAACATGTTCAACATGATCCTTCCAAGATTTGCTGTAGATTAGTATATCATCAAAAAATACTAACACAAATTTTCTAAGGAAGGGATTGAAAATGGAATTCATCAAACCTTGAAATGTAGAAGGTGCACTGGTAAGGCCAAAAGGCATGACCAAAAGTTCATAATGACCCTCATGAGTTCTAAATGTTGTTTTTGGAATGTCTTTAGTCTTCATTCTGATTTGATGATATCCTAAACGAAGATCCAACTTGGTGAAGTAAATTGATCCATGCAATTCATCCAATAATTCATCAATGACAGGAATGAGAAATTTATCTTTAATAGTGAGCTTGTTAAGCTCCCTATAATCCAAACACATGCACCATGATCCATCCTTCTTGTGCACCAATACTATTGGAGCAGAGAAAGAATTTTGACTGGGTTGAATTATACCAGCTTCTAGCATTTCTGCAACCATACGTTCAATTTCACTCTTTTGGGCATAGCGATATCTGTATGGCATGATGTTTGGAGGAACACTTACTGGAATCAAATGAATAGCATGATCATGATCATGAATAGGTGGGAGACCTTTGGAGTCTCAAATACCTTAGAATGATTGTCCAAGACTTTTTGGAGATATGGAGAAATAGATGATTTCGATGTGGTAACCTCTAGCAAACATAATTGTGCAATTACACTTCGGTGTTCCTTCTTTAGAAGATTTTTCATACCGTTAGAGATGATTATATTTCCTGGTTTCCCTGCAATACCCCTTAATTCAACTTCCTTTCCTTCCGCAGAAAATTTCATGAAAAGTTCTTGAAAATTAAAAGCTATTGTACCTAAGGATTGTAGCCATTGGACTCCTAGTACAACATCAGCACCACCCATTGGCATGGAAAGCATTGGGCTATTCAATACATATTCTCCCATGGATAGCTTAATATTATGGCACTTTCCAGATCAATTTATGGTTCCTCCACTTGAAACCATCACTTGACACTCTAGTGCTGGATATAGGAAGCAATTCAATTCCTTTGCTATCTTAAAATGAACAAAATTATGGGTACTTCCCGAATCAATCAACACTATTACCATTTTATTCTTGATATGTCCTTCTATCTTGATAGTTTGAGGAGTGGTAATTCCAGCCAATGCATTACAAGATATGGTCAGATTCATTTCTTCTTTATCTAGGGTTTGTTCCTAGAGTATATCCTTTTCTTTTGACATTTCTTGTTCCTTTTCTTCCTCCTCTTCACAATATATGTAGAACAATCTCTTCTCAACATACTTATGACCTTTAGTGTATTTGCTATCACAATTGTAATAAAGCCCTTTTGCTCTTTTTTCTTCCAATTGTTGTGGTGTCAACCTTGTAGGTTGTGGAAGGCTAGTGGCAGCAACACTTCCATCTTTATAGTTGTGAGTGGTAGGCTTCTTGGTTGCCATAATTTTGCTTTCCATTTTTCTTGCTAAACTGAATGCCTTCTCCAACGAATTAGGTTCCCAAAGGCAAACCTCATGTTGGATATTATCCTTTGAAGTCCCTATGAACACGTCAATCCTACGCTTGTCTGGAATATATTTTACCCTTATGTTCAATTTTTGGAAGTCCTCAATGTGCTCCATCATTGAACCCTTTTGTTTGAGATTTATCAATTGGCTAAAAAAGGTGTTGCTTTTTGTATCCTCATAATGTGCTATCATTTCTTTCGTAAAAATTGCCCAAGTGACAATTTGTTTACGAGAGAAAAGCCATCGATACCATATAAACTGATTTGGTTCCAAATATAAAGTTGCAATACGTACCTTTTGTGTGTTTTGTACATTACGGAGATCGAAAAATTGCTCCATCTGTAGTATCCATGTTCTGGGATCCTTGCCATAAAAATTCCTCATATCGATTTTTGGAACATGGTGGGTCTTCAATCCAATATTAGAGTCTATGAAATCATGATTAAAATTTCTTTTGTTCTCATCATGAGTTTCCTTTACTACCCTTTCACCATTAGTGACCATTTCTTGTAGCAACTTATTCAAATTTATCTTCAATTATTCCATCTTATTGTCCATGCCATTCATCTTAACATCCATGCCATTCATCTTAGCTTGCATGCCATTCATATTAGCTTCCAAACCATTCATCTTGGCTTCATTTACCTTTAGTGAGAGTGAAATTTGTTGTACTTGGTCTTGTAATTTTGATATATCATGTTGCATTTCTTCCTCTTCTTCATGAGTCATGTTAGAGCTTTCAGGTTTCTTACTATGTGTTTCCATTTTCTTTCTTCGGGGCATTAATTAATGCTAATAATTCTTCACTATTCCCTTTGAATTCCTTCAAACTAATTTTTCAAACCAATCTTATGCAAAATTTAAAAAACCTACACACCTTTTTTTTTCACTTTGTAGGAGCTCGATATTAAATTTGTTGTATCTCTGTAACTGCGGATCTCTAATATCTAAAATCTCTTCCTATGGTATGCATTTGAGTCCTCTTTCTAACCCCACAATTTTGATCAAGATTGGATTCTCCAAGGAAGAGTTATGCCAAATCTCCCACAGTGACCTGATTATAGACTAGTTCAGTAGAGAAAACTTTTATGACGTGACACGTGTCACTGTTTTGACCTTAGTACCTGAAACTATTACACATAAAACTATAGTCCATCCTCTTTTTGAAACGTCTTACGAAATTTCAATATGTTGCTCAAAACAAAAGTTATGATGATTTTCCTCAGGTCACCTATTTGGAATGTAATTCGGGAGTCTGCAAAAACCCTAACTTCCTCAGATCATATCTCTGCACATATAGCGAGAAAAGCTCTAAAATTTGGACCCGAAGTTTAGAACGATTTCGGCTAAAATGGGTTTTTTTTGTAGCTTCTGAAACATCGCAGACAAAAAGTTATAGAGAAAATTCCACGATGAGCTGTTTGGAGCAGTGAAACCCTAGAATCCAAAGCTTTGATACCAAACGTTATGAAACCAGCTCACGAAAAGATAGAAAAGATAGATCAACGCCTTAGAAATAATCCTCTTCGAGGGGGAAACCTCCTTTACATTACAAAAATGTACAATTCTTAGATGATTCAAATGACAAAACCTCCTTTCTATATATAGGAGTCTAAGGGGTTACAATATAACCAAGCCAACCTAACAATAATAATATAAAGGCACAAAAATAACAATAGAGGGATTCTATGGGGTACAATAATAACAATATGGGGACAATAGGGCACAACAATAATAATAAGGGATACAATGATAATAGTAACAGGGGAACCACTAGTATTATAGGGACCTAACAATGGTTTAGCCATGTCTACAGTTAGATGGTATGTGGAAGTCCTGAACCTGGTCAGATTTTCCTATGATTAATAAAAGCTAAGGTCTATTACTTTTGTACTGATCTATATGTGGATTTAATGGTTGTCATATATCTGATATTTATGTGGTTTTATGCTGGTTATAAGTATGGTTGAATGATCGGTTCCTGTCATGGCTATTTAATATATTTACTTGTAACTGTTAAATGGATGGATGCAAGACCTAATTGAAAATGTAGTAGTTCAACGGAGAAGGAGGTGATACTTCTCGTTATTTTTCATAAGTTGTTTAAATCATTTATGCTTTGTCTTGTATCCTAGACCTGTAGGTTACATTGATGCCAAGTGTTTGACATAATGTCAGTCCCGGTTAGGGATGCTCGGGCCTAGTCCTAAGGGTGATTTTGATTGATCAACATGGTTATCATGTTTTTAATGATTTTTGAAAGTTACAACAAGTTCTAAACAGATGCCGGGATCCTGGGCTATAAAAGTGGCTTAAATCCCAGGGTCATTGGCACAAAACTGGAAATTCTAGACCACAGTCACTGGCAGGCAGGTATGTGAGAGAAACTTTAGGTTTCTTGTCACTCTTTTTCCCATAGCATGAGAGTGAATATGGCCCAAGAGACCTAAAATAACAGTGGGACCCAGGGACAAGCTGTCTGAGTGGCTGACTTGTCTTCTGAGGGGTCTATTAATGATTTTGAATAACTGTATGTGATGTTCCATCGATTACACTTCCTTAAGGTGACGTACGAGGCCAAATTTGATTGTAGTAACATATCTCCTCATGTGTAGCCCAGTTGGCACGGTTACTTTGGGTAGACCTAGTAGGGGGTGTTACATAAACTACCTTTCCTTATTTGAAACACTGTGATCTCGTTGAATCTTATGTCATGTTCCATTGAGAAGGCACAAGGCAAACCATGTATGCCCATGGGGTAAGTGGAGAAACCAAAGTGATATGCACGATGAATCAATACTCCTCAAAGGACCAAGGCCCTACACTAAAAATGAACCAAGACAAAGAAGTTGGTATTCAACCAATGTGCCGCCAAGTGTTGTAGCGATTGCAACACCTTCCAAAATTTTATCTTGCACTCAAATTTCAGAGCCTTCCTTGGTTTTCTTTGATGGTTGCAGACACTCGAGCTCATTCCATGAGTTCCTTCTTATTTTTTCCACCCCTTCTGCTTGCTTGATGAACTATTGTCTTTTGTCATGTTTGATTGCTTTATCATGCCTGTGATCCTTTTCTGGTGATTTCGAAGGTATGTATTTGTGTGTCTGAGTTATCCTAGCTATGTAAACGTTGGTCGCACTCATACACAAAGTTTTAAGCACTATTGCACAAGTGTCGTCACAGTCATCCTAAGGTCTATCTCAAGTGTCGCATGTGTCTCTTTTAGTTATAGACAATCTCACGGAGGGTGATGCCTTGTCCTTTTGTTCCAGTGGTCTATGTTGTCATATCATCGAAGTATGCTAAGTGTGTGATAACAATGTCAAGTTCCTCACAAGTTCACTTGCCCCCCCACACTTAGCCATTTTCCTGAAAATCCTTGCAGACAAACAACTCTCTTTCACTGGACCCTGACTGAGCTACACATTGTGCAGTCTCAGCCCTTAGTGATGATGCTTTACTTCCTTGAACTATGAAGTGCGTAGTCACTACCCCACGGTAGTTTCACTGCACAATTCCAAAGCAGAATGAGTTTCCTTCCTCCCTAGAATTGCGCAGAAGTTGCCTCAAGCCTGACTTGAACTACACATTTCGCAAGATCAGTCATCAAGCCTCCTCCCTGCCTGTTGGAACCCCATAATGCATAGAGACCTAAGCCTGCCTTGCCTCCTAAAATTGTGCATAAGTGTCCCCTAGTTTCCTCCCTTAGCCAGGACTCACTTATCCCAAAAACTGCATAGATCTATTCTATCTGGTCCCTCTATTGCCCATTCTTGCCTTCCCTCAGAAAACTGCATAGAACTGCCTCCTAGGGTCCCACCTTGTAGCTGCCACTGATGATCTCAACTGTGTAATACTATCCCCCAGTGGCCTCTGCATAATTTTTCATGGCAGTGAAGACTATGCTTAGGAGTTCCTCAACCAAGCCTTAGCTGCACTTTGCGTAGTCTCAATGACTTGTCTTCCTCCCTGTCACCTCGAACTATGCAATGCTTAGTTACTAGGCCCTCTTTCCCAACTTGTCATCTGTCTTGGGCCCAATCCATGGATAACAATGCATCATCTTAGACTAGGGGGTTTTTGGATTTGATGTCGTCCCATCATGAGTGAATTGCAGGAACATGTACACTGTTAGATCATGGCGAGACGATGAAGGAGATGAAGAAGGAGTGAACATGCTAGAAGACTCACTTGTAGATGGATGGACAAAAGAACCTCATTAAGAACAAGCAAAGGGAACACATGCATGCAACCACCTTTCAAGACCAAATATCATTGAAGACCCCGCATCATCATGCCATGCGGAGGAGAAAAGAAATCACATCCAAAAACACATCTATCACTCAGCAACAACAACAGTTTGAAATTGCCACCACAACAAGCCAATCCATGTTAGCAGTGTCATGTCATGTTGTGTCATGAGTTGTCAAAGGCCACATCACTATTATGAGCCATATCTGTTGTAATCAAATGTAATGTAAAGTGAAAGTCCAACGACCACACATGAATATGAAGAGTCATGTCAGTTGAAAAGTCATAGGAAGTTGAACAATCATGAGGGTAGTCCAAGAGTCACAAGGGTCAACCATCACCCTTGGTTATATATACCACCTCATTGTATGAGCATGGAATTTTCACCTTGGCTCCTCCCACGAAGCATAAAGAGTTTTCAGTTAGTTCTTTGAGGAGCGAGTAGTGGCTCCAGTGTCCCACTAGTGGGGCTAGTGATGTATGATTTAAATATCTGTCTTGGAACTTTTGCTTAACACAGAAGTCTATTCAGGCCAACATGTTTTCATGCATGTCTTAAGGATGTTTGTAAGACTATTCTTTCAGCATTTTTAATTCGAGTTTGTTTCACATATACTAAGATAGTTGACCTATTTAGACTGTTTTAGCACTTACCTTGTTGGGAATGTGTTGTATTGGTTATCACTGTTGTCTCATCCTTATGGACTACTTTGTAGGATACTAGATAAACCTTCCTCGGTTACTGGTTATAACGATCGTCACATCCGTTGTGGACCACTCTGCTAGATGGTGGATGGCTCTTTCTTTGTACTTTGGTTTTAATGACTGTCACATCCACTGTGGACTATTCCACTGGATGTCGGACAAACCTTGTTGGTTCATGCGTGTCTCTTCCTGGGTGGTACTATTACCTCTCACTTAGAGGATCATTTTATTCCCCTCCCACCTTTGTAGTAAGAGAACCTAGACACAGTTACGTTACACACTCACCATGCACACTCACCTTGCTTTTTGAACATACCAGTGTAACACTCTCATGTGCTGAACAACAAGAGTCGAGGAAAATCTCTAAGTAAATGGAAACTGGGCCATCATACCAGATGAGAATTCTACAACAAATAGTGTGAGGTCTAATTGGGACTTCTTATCGGGGAGATCCCCTGAATGTTGGTGGATCCAGCACCATCAACATTTTTGGTGCTAGAAGGAGGGTTGACAGTAGTTTATCACTAATTTTCCCGTTGACCCCACTCATCCATTTTCTGGTCAAGGCAGTAACATTCACTCCCTCTCCCCTACTCACAATTATGAAGTTGATGATTTCTCTCCTCCCAGACTCGAATGTGAAATCCTGTACGATCAAATCTGGGTTGTCCATCACATCACCCTCCAATTTGAAAAGATTGTTGGAATGGTTCCAAGAGTGTGCACCCTTCCATACTCCCAAAAGAAGCACAATAATTCCCCTAGAGTAGTAGTCACATCTGTCAAAGAAATGATCTTTTCCCTTCTTGAGGAGCTGGCAGAAGCTATGGAGAAAGAAGAGGAACTCCCACATTTTCTAAAGGAAGAAGAGGACAAACTCTTACTCTCAGGTTCAGGGTTCAATGGTGGAGGTGAAGGGGAAGGAGATGAAGGAGGAGGAGATTCAGAAGAGGAACCAACAGATTCAAAAGAGGAATCATCAGATTCATAAGAGGAAGAGGAGGACAACGAAGAAGTCAACATGGCAGAACAAAATTTGGAATGAACAACTCAGGGCCCATTTGCACTCCTGGGTTTCCTGCAAAAGATGCCAAGACACGCGGAGGAGCTCTTAATGAAATATAACCCTAACAAGACAGTGAAGGCAGAAGATCACTTAGACACGTGCTACCTACATCTGCAAACACTCGAGGTACGTTACAATGACATTGCATGTAGATTGTTTCCATGTACCTTGGATGGTAGAGAAGCTATATGGTATCACAACCTTCGTCTGAACTCGATCCAGAATTGGGGGGTATTCAAACGAATCTTTCTTGAGAAGTTTGCTAAAGACAAGACACCTCACATGTTACTGAAGGAGTTGGGTGGTCTCAAGATGGAGCAGAAGAAAAGGTTAAATATTTCAATCAGAGTTTTAACTGCATTTTGAACAAGTTCTTAACCGAACCTAAACCTCTTGACTCCATCACCATTGACTATTACACTTCTGCCTTGCCGACCAGTATTGTGCAATTTGTCAAGTGAGCTATGAAACCAACATTAACGTAAAATTGTGAAGAGGCTATTGCCATAGAGAAGGACCTCCACACTATTGGAGCCATTGCAGATGATGAATCCACTAAGGACTCCAAAGACATAGGTAAGAGGTATCATACCTCTATCAGTAAAGCTAAGTAAAATGAAGCAAGTGACATTGAGAGCCTTACTCATCTCATCAAGTCCCTGACCACCAAAGTACTTGAACTTAAACAAAGGACGAGCGAGACAAACGTGAGCAACAAGCCTTCCAATTACTCGCCTAAGAATAATGTAGTTTCAAGCAGCAACAACATCCAACCGACATAATCTGTGTAGAGCTCCATCCTGGTTATGAACCTTGACATGCTCGCAACAGATTCATACTATGAATTTCACCATGAACATCATTCAGAAATAATGTGCTTGGAATGGAACTGTGGAATGAGCAGCATGGCTACGCAGTTGTCGAACAACATCATGGTTAATGAGAAGGATGAGTCTGACATTGAGGAAGAAGATGCTACTACACCTGATGAAGCTTCAAGCATTGGGCATGTAGTAAACATGTATCAGTATGCTCTCGCAGCCTAGAAGACTACCATCGAGAAGGAGCCTTCGAGTGATGGTCCAGTGTTGGTAGGCTAAATTGCTTCATTTTTAACCCTTTTCCTACTTCAAAATCATAACCTTATACCTCTGTTTTAACCTCACAACCTCCTTATTCCTGCACTATTCCAAGAATTGTGCATTTTGCTGCCCTAGCTTTATATTTCATATTTAAGGGTTACAAATGTGCTTAATTAATTATTTTTATAGATTTTATACCTTTAATATTATTTGCAACTAATATCTTTTTTCCTAAAGTATTTGGTAAGCAACATATTAATCATTTCTTTAGCATGGTCGAGTGCAGGTAGGATTCCTGCATCGCTGGCGAATCCTAAACTTCCATGACAACTCACTACCTAATGCATACATCTCGTTCAGAATTGGTCATCTTGAGTTGGGCTCGGAGTGGAGATAAGTCAGGGATATGATAAAGATTAGGTCACCGACCGAATGCTCAAGTTTAGCATTTTGTTACAGCCGAAAGGCTTAGCATGTAATATTGTTGTTATTTCGTTACAACCGAAAGGCTTAGATTGTAACATTGAATGTAATTTGGTTACGACCGTAGGCCTAAAGGGATGTATATAATGTAGGATTCATATAGAAAATGGTAGCGAGCGATAGCTATAGCAATTCTACTATAATTGTGGTATTTTGTAATTTTGTTGGTATCGCCCTCGTTTTGGTTGGATTCGATTTCACCTTGTACATTTGCTGATTTTTAATATAAAGGGACTGCACCATGTTATTTCAATCCTGTGTTGATGCGTCGTTGAGAGATGAGTTTCCAAGTTTCCTAAACAAGGAAACGAGCTGGTTGGCTAGGGCCCAACCAACCTAGCTCGTTCTCCCTCGCATTCTTTTTTCTCGTTAAAGGTGTGTTGATTTCATTTAATGCAAGGTGTGAATTAAATAGATGCTTTCATTCTTTCACAAAGTTCAGGTTCGATTTCATTCATAACCATTGTGTGACGGATCTGTGGTGTGCATGCTTAACTAAGTTTGATTTTACCCTTTTGTAATTTCTTCTCTTCAAAGCTTAGTATTATTTCTGCCTAGATCGTGCAAGCACGTTATTCCTGCACTAGTGCATTTACAGTTCTGCAAGTTGATTTCTTTGGTTCATTACAACAAAATTCTTTCGTTCTTTTCTGTCATAAGAGTCTTGATGTGTTTCTGCAAGTGAGTGTTCATCTTTTAGAAGTATTCTTGATATCCTGAATTAAATATGCTTTGGTAATTAAAGAATGAACGTTGTTATAATGCATTAATCTGTACCTGCACTTTACACTTTTAAGGGAATGATCAAACTTTATATTTAATTATTTCAAAGTGAACCCTTCTAAATTAAGAAGGTTAAAAAGGCAGATTAGATTTGTGTGAATAACTATTATAGGGATAAAGCCTGCTGTCACAATTAGATGATTCCTTAGTTGCATGAAACGGTTCCTTGATGGAAGAAAAGCGTGCTTCGACTTTAGAAGTTAATTATCATTTTGAAGTTAATTTGGGTTGAAGCATATTTCTGCTTGTGGAAGTTATTTCAAAGTTTTGTTCACCTTTGCAATGCTTTCCTTAAGTTAACACACTCTTTGTTCTTTTATAAAAGAAATTTGAAAACTCGGTGCAGGAATCTCTGTTCCAGTACAAGAATCAATATCCTGATACAGGAATATATTTATTTAGTCCTGAGGCTTAGAGCCCCTGCATGAGGACATAAATCTTCAATACAGGTGTAAAATATACTTCCAACATATAAACTTTGTTCTGGTACTAGTGCAAGAATATTGCAGGAGTACAGGAATAACAACTTAGTGCAGGGAAAAATATCTATAAAGAAGTCAGACATCGTCAAGGGTCAAATTATTAATCTAACAAACAACTATACTGAAGATAGACATAGATTTCCATTTCAATTAGTCAGGATTGATTACAAGAGTTTGAAAGTTTCTTTCATTTATTTTTCTGCAAACGTACTTTCTTTCACATTCCAGCACTAGAAGTTCTTTGGTTTAAATTTCCAGGTGATCTTTTCTTTTCGATCCTGCAAGGTTGTAATTAAGGAAGTAGGAATAGAGTTAGGAAAAGTCCATATCAAGTGGGCCCCATCATGATTGAGATACCAAGGGATAAAATTAGACAAGATATGCTAAGGAGAGTAGGTCCTTCGGTCAAATCAACACATAACACTCAAAGAAAATCCAGAAGATAACTTCAACGAAAAGTGTTTCCACGAGTAGCAAATACAAAACCATCCTACTAAAAACCATGCATTCAGTTCCACCCCTAGATAGCTCGGGGAGTCTTTCTTCTTTAGAATATAACATTGTATAAGACATGAAGAAGACTTGTGCAAACATCTCTTTGTATGAACTTACAAAAATCACGAGTCAACAAGACATTCTTTTGCGAGCACTTGGGATAACCTCTACCAGCCAAGCCATCTCTTCGAACAAGGGATCAAGTAAGTCTCCTAACACTCTCACATATGTGCTCAACACACTTCACATGGAGGAGGATAACTCACTCTGCCCACCATTCTTGCTATCATTTGAAATATTCAACTTCGATGTTCACAACTTCTTGGTTGATTTTTCCACATCGGTCAATGTCATGCCACTCTCCATCACCAAGAAGATTAATGCCCAATGGAGTAAGACAAGTGCATAGATCATCCAACTAGACAAAACATGTGTGCCAACAATTGGTGAACTTAGGGATGTGATCATCTGATTATCACCTGATGAGAGAGTTGATCAATGCATCAATATTGTAGTTGTGGACATCCCGAAAGCATACAGGGTATTGCTCAGCAGAGACTGGTCAAGAAAGCTGCAAGGATACTTTGCCATTGACTGGCCACACTTATGGCTTCCATATAAGGGTAGGAACAACCAAATCCGAGTATTTTCAGAGAGGTACATGAAACACAACATTACTCCCTTGAATGGAGAAAATGAGTCATTGGCTTCCGCAAAGCTTATGTTCGACAATTTATTTCTAGAGAAACAATTGGGGTGTTATCTTGCAGAGCCATCCCCTACCCCACTAGACACACAGTTAGGTCTCCTGCCATGCCCAACTAGGGAAAATTAAACTTGTAGAGTAGTTTGTAATAGTGGCAGTAGTAGCAATAGTAGTACTAGTACGGTAAGCGGTCCCTGTACAGATGATATGTGGACCATGTACTTTGACGAATCCAAAATGTAGGAGGACTATGGAGCCGGTTGTGTTCTAATAGACCCACTATAGAGGAAACATCTACTCTCTAGTCGGTTGGAGTTTGAGTGCACCAAAAAAACCACCGAGTATGAAGCACTCGTCTTGGACTTACAGAAAGCCATCGAACTCAAAGTTTTTGTCCTAAAAGTGGTAGGTGACTTGAAAATTGTGGTGCGTCAAGTACGTAACCTCATCTTAAGAGTTATCAACAAGAGGTATGGCGACTCATCTCTCATTTCCAAGATTTTAACATTATTTCAGTACCAAGAATATGTAATGCAGTCGCAGATTCCTTGGAAAACACAACTACTAGGATGTCACAATTGAGGGATAGACTTTCTGTTGAGATTTTGTATAAACCATGTTTCCTAGATAACATCAATAATTTACGTATTTTTTATGATGATCAATAGATACTTCATTTCATGGCTAACGATGATGACTTCAAGGACATAGCAATAGACGAGGACGAGCACGAACAATTTTTGCATGACGCATTCGATACAAGCAAAGGCAACCAAATCGCCAAGGGTGTGGTATCACTTGAAAAGTTGTATGACTTGCAGAACCATTTTTAGGGGCATGCGAATGCTAAAACCCAGAGATCTACGTTGTCGCATGACAAGATCAATCTGGGAACAAAAAAGGATCCGAAGTTTGTGAATCACAGTAAATGTTTTACATCACAAGAGCGGCAAGCTTTTATTCGCCTTTTCAAATAGTACCATGATATATTCACGTGGACGTACGATGATCTTAAGATACATGAAATGCGAATAATCCAGCACGTCATACCGATCAAGGAAGGGGCCAAGCCTTCTTAGTAGAAGTTGAGCAAAGTTCATCCATCATTTGAGCCCCTCAAACAGAAAGAAGTGGCCAATTTGTTGGATGCTCGGATCTTCTATAAAGTGTGAAATTCAACATGGGTGTCCAACTTAGTCCCTGTCAGAAATAAGTCCAAAGAGATCCGCCTGTGTGTAGATTTCCATAGTCTCAATTGTGCCTCGGATAAGGAAAACTATCTAGTGTCGTCCATGGAGCATATATTGCAGACAATATCTAGAGCGGATATGTTTTCTTTGCTTGGCAGATTTTCACGATACAACTAGGTTATGGTAGTAGAGCCTGATAGACTCAAAACTACCTTCTGTACCAAGTGGGGTATGTTCACATTTCATAAAATATTGTTTGGGTTAGTTAACGCAGGTGAAAAATTTCAGCATGCAATGGACATCACCTTCCGTGGGTTATCAGATAGAGTGTAGTGGTCTGCGTTGATGATGTAATAGTCTTCTCAAGACAATGGTCATACCTACTATGCCATCTCAAGAATATTTTCAAGCGATGTCGGAAATAGGAAATGTCCTTGAATCCCAAGAATAGCTCTTCGTAGTTTCCAAGGGTAACTTGTTGGGACACATAATTGCCAACAATGGGATCAAGGTAGATTTGAACAGAGTTCAGACAATCACTTAGATTCCCTATCCGGTGAAAATGAAAGCCATGTAGTCTTTCTTAAGGAAGATCAACTTCGTCAGAAAATTCATCTCTGATTATGCTCAGAATGTTAAACCCATATAGGAGATGACCAAGAAGGGCACAGTCTACATTTGGGGAAATAGGGAAAATGATGTGTTCACCATTATAAAGCAAGCAACAACAAAGGCACTAGCACTATACAACCCAAACTTTAGCAAAGATTTCTTTCTCTACACTTTTGATTTCTACATTTCACTCGTTGCGGTGCTCACTTAGAACGACGAGTTGAAAATGCGACCCATCTCCTTCATGAGTGCGAGCCTGCAAGGACCGAAACTCAACTATACCACCGTGGACAAACAAGATTATGCAGTGTACAAGGCGGTGAAGCATTTCAGACCCTACCTCTTAAAAAACCACTGCATTATCTTTGTGCCATACCCAACAATTATATCACTCATTGTCCAGCAAGAATTGGGTGAAAGAAGGGTGATCTGGATGACGAGATTATAGGAGTATGATCTTGAAATCAAAATAGTTCATACCATCAAGGATCATGGTCTTTGAAAACTATCAGTGGAATCAATCCAGGCACAAGAGGAAGAAGAAGAGCTCACAGGCTGGGAGCAGGAAATAGAAATGTACAATGTTGGGTGAGCCTCACCCACTTCACATAGAAACTCTTGGCATTCAGAGGTGTGCCAGTACCTTGAGCATGGCACTGTGACCTCTCAGTTTTCTATGGGGCATAAGAGGTAACTTCGACTTAAATATTTATCATACCAGCTGGTGCATGGGGTGATATACAGAAACAACCATAATGGTATATTTCCCAGGTGCCTGGAGGCACCAGATTCAGAAAAGGTTTTACGTAATCTCCATAACAGACCAGGGACACTTTGTGGGTAACACTAGAACACACAAGGTTATATGGGCCGGTTTCTACTGGCTTACTTTATTCAAGGATGTGCATGCTTATGCTTGCAGGTTTCTGGTCTGTCAAAGGTGTGGCGACCGAAATTGGAAGTTAGCAACCCTGCTGCAGCCTGATGCAGTGGTACAACCATTCCAACAGTGGGGCTTGGACATCATTGGGGAAATTTTCCCACATTCATCGAAGAAGAACTGCTATATTTTGACTACTATAGATTATTTCACGTGGTGGAAAGAAGAAGTTCCGCTGAAACAAGTGAATGATCAACAATTCATCAGCTTCCTACAACAGAATATCATTTCCAGTTTTGGCGTTTCTACGTCACCTATTTTTGACAATGCAATGTACTTTTCTTCATTGAAGCTTTATGAATTTTCATTGGAAAATGGTATTGTTTTGAAAAATTCTGCTAATTATTATCCACAGGGAAATGGTTTTACCGTATCCACAAACAAGAGCCTCATTCACATCATCAAAAAGACCATTTTCTCTTAGCAATGAAATTGGAATTCCACTATGGTGAATGCTTTATGGGCTGACCGAGTCACACCTAAGCCTTCTCTAAATAGTTCTCTTTACTTCCTGGTGTATGGAAAGGAAGTCATCCTCTCGTCAAACATTTACTTCCCTTCTCTCCAGTTGTCCCAAGAATCCCAAGGCAAGTCGTGTCTTCTAGTTCATCATAGATGGACACATTGCACAAGCTACAGGAAGAAAGGCTGAAAGTAAAAGAAAAATGTTCACTCCACTAGAACGGTATAAAGAGAAGCCTTTCCTAAATAGTTCCCTTTACTTCCTGGTATATGGAAAGGAAGCCTTCCTCTTGTTGAACATTTACTTACCTACTCTTCAGTTGTCCCAAGAATCCCAAGACAAGTCGTGTCTTCTAGTTCATCATAGGATGGACACATTTCACAAGCTACAGGAAGAAAGGCTGAAAGCAAAAGAAAAATGTTCACTCCACCAAAACAGTATAAAGAGATGGTTCAATAGAAAGACTATGGGGAATACTAGCTTCAGTGTGGGTGACTTAGTCTTAAAGTGGGACAAAGCCCACGAGGACAAAGGAAATCACACTAAGTTTCAATCCTTATGGATTGGTCCTTATATTGTCCACGAGAAACTTGGCCAACACACGTATCGTCTCCAATCACTTGATGGGAAGATTGACTCTCTCCCTGGAAATGGCCAAGACTTGAAATGTTATTTTCAATGAGATCCGGGGCCGCACCCCACACTATGTACATAGTTGTTTTGATTGTTTCCTCTAATGTTTTTTTTTTTCTCTGTAAATAAGTGTTGCACCTTACTGCATTATGGTTTCTAAATGCGTATGTGGTTGAAATTCAAAGATTCTTGTGACATTGCAGCCCTTGGCTAGTCCTATGTCTGTCTTCTTTGTGTTTGGTTGTAACTTTTGGCCAATGAAGTCTTGATGGAAAATACGATCCTTCTGTAAAGAGAGCTTTGGTAAAACCATGAACCTGTGTCCAAGTTGGGAAACCACATGCCTACACTCAGTTTTCTACTTTAGTGTTTTCAATTTTATCCAGCTAGTAGAAACAGAGAAGGGGAAAATCTAAATGAGAAAAATAAAATCAGAGATATTTATATGCTTCTCTAAAGGAACAACCTCTCCTGCTCTCAATAAGTTGGTATCCCTCTTCTGCCCCAAAAATAAATGAGTGCCTATACAAAGTTCTCTTTTAAAAATAACAAAGGAAAAAGAAGAGAAAGGATTCCTGCGTAGAGAGGTGAAGTGGGCAACTCCACCGGGGTACTGTCCAGGCTTGCTGGCAGTGGAGAAATGCTTGTGTTCTTGCGTGACTCTGTTGGAGTATTGTCCAAGGCTACTGGTAGCGGAGAAACACTAGAGATGAAAAACTATACTCTGAAGATCGTAAGCTCGCGAGCTAAACTACCCTTCCCAATTCGAAACACTGTGATCTGGATGAATCTTATGTCTTGTTCAACTAAGAAGGCACAAGGCGAACCATATCTTCCCATGGGGTAAGTGGATAAACCAAAGTGATATGCAAAATGAATCAATACTCCCCGAAGGACCAAGGCCCTACACTAAAAATGAATCAAGACAGAGAAGCTGGTATTCAACCATAGTGTCGCCAAGTGTTGTAGCAGTTGCAACACCCTCCAAAATTTTGGCTCGCACTCAAATTTCGAAGCCTTCCTTGGTTTTTCCTTGATGGTTGCAAATACTCGAGCTCATTCCATGAGCTCCTTCAGAGTTTTTCCACCCCTTCTGCTTGCTTGACCAACTATCATCTTTTGGCATGTTTGATTCCTTTATCATGTTTGCAGTCCTTTTCTGGTGATTTTGAAGGTTTTTCTTTTTGTTTCTGAGTTTTCCTAGATCTGTAAACATCATTCACACTCATATGCAAAGTTTTAGGCATTGTCGCACAAGTGTCATCACGGTCGTCCTAAGGTCTATCTCAAGTGTCATACTTGTCGCTTTTAGTTCTAGTCAGTATCATAGAGTGTGATCCCTTGCCTTGTTGTTCCGGTGGTATATGTTGTCGTATTGTCAAAGCATGCTATGTATGTGATCACAATGTTAAGTTCCTCATAGGTTCGTTTAACCGCCCACACTTAGCCATTTTCCTGAAAATCCTTTCGACTAGACAACTCTTTCATCAAACCCCGAATGATTTGCACAATTCACAGGCTCAACCCTCAATGATGCTGCTCTTCTCCATGGAACTGTGCAGTGTGCAGTCACTTCCCCCCAAGGAAGTTTAATTGTGTAATTCCTAAGTAGAGGAGCCTAAATTCCTCCATAGAATTGCACAGAAGATGCCCAAGCCTGAACTGAACCGTGCATTTCACAAGACTAGTCATCAAGCCTCCTCCATGCCTGCTGGAACCTCACAATACGCAGAGACCCAAGGCTACCTTTCCTCCTATAACTGCGCATAAGTGTCCCCCAATGTCCTCCCTCAATCAAGACTCACTAATCCAAGAAAATACACACATTTGTCCTATCTCGTCCCTCTACTGCTTAGTCGTGCCTTCCCTCAGAAAAATGCGCAGACCTATCTCCTAGGGTGCCACCTTGCAGCTGCCACTGATGATCTCACCTGCACAATCTTGCTCCCTAGTGGCCTCTGCGAAATTTTTCCCGGTAGTGAAGACAATTCTCATAAGTTCCTCAGCCAAGCCAGAGCTATGCTTTGCGCAGTCTCAGTGACCAATCTCCCTTGTTGTCACCTGGAACTGCACAATGCGCAGTTACTGGTCCCTCTTTCCCAAATTGTCATCTGTCCTAGGCCTAATCCATGGATAACAATGCATTATCTTAGACTAAGGGGATTTTGGATTTGATGTCATCCCATCATGAGTGAATTGTAGGAATAGGTACACTGTTAGATCATGGCGAGGTGATGAAGTATTGACAACCCCGCATCATCAAGTCATGCTAAGGAGAAAAGGAATCACATCAAAGAACACATCTATCACTCAGTAGTAACAACAACTTGACATTACCACCACAACAAGTGAGTCCATGTCAGTAGTGTCATGTCAAGTTGTGTCATGAGTTTTCAAAGGCCACATCACTATTATGGGCCATATCTATTGTAAATAAAATATAATGTAAAGTGAAAGTCCAACAGACACACATGAATATGAAGAGTCATGTCAGTTGAAAAGTCATAGGAAGTTGAACTGTCATGAGGGTAGTCCAAGAGTCATAAGGATCAAGCATTACCCTTGATTATATATACCCCCCTTATTGTATGAGCAAGGACTTTTAACCTTGGCTCCTCCCACGAAGCATAGAGAGTCTTTAGTTAGTTCTTTGAGAACCGAGGAGTGGCTCCAATGTCCCACTACTGGGGCTAGTGATGTATGATGTAAAAAAAACCCTAGGGAGTTGAAGGAAAAAAATTGAGGATTACTGAACCATGATAAAAATTCTTGAGTTTTTTTCCATCAATAATTTTAGTGAGTTTGCTCTACATTTCCATTTATTGAACCCTTCACATTCAATAAACTCATCCATTACACAAGGAAAAACTAAGAGAAGCCATATTAAGAGGGAAAGAGGATTGAAAGAGTGAACCGTGACTTCAAATTGAGGTTGAAGGAGGCATTATATCACTTGGAAGAGAGTAGGTGATGCATTATAAAACTCAGGAGAGGCTCAATGTTGTGCTACAAGGAAGAAACAAGGCTAGAATATGGACTTGAGAGAGGGAAGGTCATTATGTTGGAAATAATGAGAGGGGGGGTTAATCAATATTTATTTCAATTGTTATTATGCTAGTTATATTATTCACATGTAAGAATCATTATTAATGCTGAAGAAAGATATATATATATATATATATATATATATATATATATATATATATATATATATATATATATATATATATATATATATATATATTATTGAAAATAATAATGAGGACTCCAATCCTCTTTTACAAGATTCAAGATCCAACCTATAAAAAAATTCCAATTCAAGACACGAACCTTGAATCATGACTTGAGTCGTCAAGATCAAATCCAAGCACCAACTTGGTCTATTTGAGGACTCCAATCCTCTTGATCAAATCCAAGCACCAACTTGGTATATTTGAGGACTCCAATCCTCTTAATAAAATCCGACCACCAACTTGGTCTTGAATGAGGACTCCAATCCTCTTTAGACTATAACCTAAACCGCTACTTCAAAATGCCATCAAACACGATTGCTTCAACAATGTCTCTAGGTCTACTTCAAGGTCCAATACTTCTTTCCAAAGTATGTTCCTAAAATCTACTCCAAGAGGTCTCCAATTATACTTTAACAAATATATGCAAAAGGCTACTTCAAGATTTCCAACAAATGCTCAAAAGTTATTCAAGAGACTATTTTTAGGTCACTCTAAAGACTACTCTATAGATACTTTAAAGGTTGCTTTAATGATTATTTCAAGATTTGCTTCAAGGTAGGTCTTAATCCTTTGTATACGCCTTCAAGTGTTGGACCAAAATTTGTCTTAGGAGATCCTCCAAAAAGGGTCTTCTAAATCTACTTCAATAAATGTCATCAAGTCTACTTCAGGGGTCTCCAATATCAACTTCAATCGGTTCTCCAACTCAAATTCAATTCTACAATAAGGGGTTTCAGGTCTGGTTCAAAATGTTTGCTAGAGTTTGCACAAAAATTGTTCCAAGTTATGGTCAACACAAAGGCAAAACACCCCTCTTTACCTTGGGTTTGAGATTTTCTATAGGAGTGAAGAATTCTAACTTCAGGGCTGAAATAACATAGTCTAGAAATCTTTCTGCAGGGTTGAATCTTGCTGGCCATAGAAGGCCCAAATTCCCTCAAGGTTTAGGTCGAATTATAGGTCTGTATTAGGTCAAATTCCTAATAAAGAATAGCTCCAAAGATACTTAAAAAATAGATAAGTCAATCCTTCACCATCTTCTCTACAGGTTAGATCCTCTCTCTGTTGTACTCACTGAATTCTTCCGTAGATCTCCATGACCAAGTTTTGTACTTCACTTCCTTTGATTACTGCTTTAGATCACCGAATTATTTGCCCCATTTGTGCTCCATGACTATATATATATATATATATATATATAGATATATATATATACACAAAGTCATGATTATAACAAGCCCGACCTATGACTTTTGATGAAGCCGACCTGTCAAATGACCCTGACTTGTAGTGTTTTAATGCTAAAAATAATTCAATGCTAATGACAATGTTCTTGCAGTCAAACCCAATGCTTTAAATGTTACCAATGGTGCTTCTTAAAAGAATGTAACCCAAGTTTGTTAGTGACTTTTGCAGTATTTATTGCATTTAGAAGGTCCTGCTTATTTTCAAGCATAAGTAATACAACATCACATAGCTCATCCTCATTCAACAATTTATGTAGTTCATCCCTTGCTTAACACAATATTTTTCATAGCTATGAACCACAATTTTTGTTAAATAATTGATTTTCAAACTTTGTAACCCAACATCTAATATGCAATTTCCATAGAAACATCAAACTCAAATTCACTTCTGCAATCATGGAATCATCTGCCCTGTTGCAAAGCTTGTAAAAGGAACATGCTAGAAGAAAGCTCACCAAAGTGACTAGATTCAATTCATACATGCCATATACATATGGTTTAAGAGAGTGAAAACCTCATTTGCTTTTCTTATTCTTGTAATGGAAACCTTTTCATAGTTACTGAAGAATGGTCAACTCAATAACTCCTTGGCCAACCATGCTTGTCCTTATGTTATCGCTGCTACAACACCCTTCGAATTTTGGCCTATATCGAAAATTTGGAGCCACCTTAAGCCATGTATGTTGTCGTTTCTAGTAAGAAAATACATTCCATGCTTGTTCTCTAAGTTTCTAAGTCCCTTTGCAAAGAAAACCTAAGTATCACCTTTTGGGTAAGGGAAGTGTCACATTGTGCGAAAGGGAGTTATAACACATCTTTAAGAGGAAACTTTGGTCCTAATGGGTCCTATCTATCATAGAGACATGTATTAGACTCATTCCGAAAGTTTTGTGCACTTTTTTGTTGTCATCGTCACTTGTGTCACAAAGTGTATCTTAAGTGTCGCACATGGAGGAAAGTTTCATTTTGTTGTCATTTCATTGAGTTCATGTTGATTCTAGGTCTTAAGTGTTCCTTTGATGTGTGGTTGATCATTTATGGGTGAGTGATCACCTTCGATTTTTTTTTGGTTTCATCTTTGCCTTACTATTTTGGGAAAGGGAAGTGTCGCATTGTGCGAAAGGTAGTTATAATGCATATTTAATAGGAAACTTTGGTACTAATGGGTCCTATCTATCATAGAGACATGTATTAGATTCATTCCCAAATTTTGTGCACTGTTTTGTTGTCATTGTCACTTGTTTCACAAAGTGTATCTCAAATGTTGCACTTGGAGGAAAGTTCATTTTGTTGTCATTTCAACGGGTTCATGTTGATTCCAGGTGTTAAGTGTTCCATTGATGTTTAGTTAATCATTTATGAGTGTGTGATCACCTTTGAGTCTGTTTTGGTTTCATCTCTTCCTTACTAATCCCATACATAATCAATTTCTAGAATGTTCCTTGCTCAACCAACCACCCTTCGGACTTGCCTTCCTGAACTGTGCATTGCGTATTCTCAGGCTCTAGTCAACTACCCTTGCCTCCTCGAACTGCGCATTGTGCAATCACTGCCAAGTTCAAGTACTTACAAGGAATTTCCTTACTAAATTCTACAACCGTCTTCATTGGTTCATCTTACCCTCACTTTGCTTATAACCCACATAGTGGTGGCAAGAAATTTACAACCATCCTGACTCGTTCATCTTACCCTCACTTTACTTATAACCGACCTAGTAGTGGAAAGCCTCCATGTTGCATAAGGCTTTGGATGATAAGGAGATGTTTGGTTATTTTTATTTGGCTTTGGTCATTGCCTTACTACAGACTATTGTGAACGCTTTAGATGGTAAGGAGAAGCAACTAGTACTATGAGAAATATTATTTTTCGGAATTGCTCTATGTTTGGGACCATTGGGGTTGGATATAAGACCATTTACCCTAGGTATCTTCTTTAGAATCTCGTATCTCATGCTCATGTGCAAGATTCAATTGGACGACCTTGCTAAATTCAACACACACAACCATATGTGAACGCAAAGTGTCCTCCATGGGTACTCCTTTACCCATACATTGTCGTTCTTCCCTAACAGTTTCTGTTCAAAGGCTATAAAACCAGCTCAACAAAAGAAATCTCCTACCCTATTAACGTAACACATAAATGAACTAGCCCCAAGGGTTAAATCAGTTGGTCAAAATCAGTGCCTCACCATCGGGAAGTCACAGGGTCCAATCTCCTTGAAGCCCTTGGGGTCAGGCCTTGCTAGTGGGCCGCGGGGCTTGATTACACATAAATGAACTGGCCCCAAGGGTTAGCTCAGTTGGTCAAAATCAGTGCCTCGCCATCGGGAGGTCATAAAGTCCAATTTCCCTGAAGCCCTTGGGGTCAGGCCTTGCTAGTGGGCCACGGGGCTTGATTCCCTTTGGGGTCAATCAACGTACATTTTTCTGTGGACGTAGCGCCACTTGTTGACTAAGGTGTTTGTGAACCACAACCTAAAAAAAACACACACACATAAATGAAAAAAAAATTCTTCTCAATCCTAAAACTTTTTCTTCACTACCCACAAAGCCTTCAACATTCAAACAGAGGCCAAGGTTTTCTTTGCTACCCAACAAGCCTTCAACATTCAAACAAAAGCTAAGTCAAAGTTTTTTTCACTACCCATCAAGCCTTCAACACTAAGACACAAGCTAAATCGATATTTAATGGTAAAGGAGTAACCTTGCTTTAGAAATTCAACATTCTTCCTCCATTAATGAAAATTGACCAGAAAAAGGGTTTCTTGCTTCACGCTCTATACCATACTACAGACATTTTCTTACTTCACGCTTCGTACTACGAGACCCTCAAAACTTAGCGTAGGCACTCGAAAACTTGGAAAATCAAATTCCTTAAGCTCGTGTTTTTCAAGCCTCACGTGTAGTCCATGAAAAATTTATATATTATAGCTCACCATCGTTTTATAAGTCACCATTGTGGACATAACAAAAATAATTTGAAACATAATGCCATGGTACTTAGCATGATGGGCACGTGTCTCATCATTCCATTCTCTGGAACATACATGGGTCATCTCGAAACTCTGCCATCCTTACCCTTAGCCTCATTCATTTCGCGTGGAGTCCCTGTTGCTATTGTTCTCAAATCGGGGAAGCAAAATGGGAGCACAATTAGCTTCTAAGGTGCTGAAAAGATTGATTTGCCACTTCGAGAGGTGTCTCTCATTGGATGTACCGAGAAATTCAGGTTTACAAGAGGCTATGTAGGGATCATAACTCATTCACTAGATGCAACTACTGGTGTACTAAAATTGAATGTCATTGTGATACATTAGGGTGATTTTATGGAACATAAAGGTTTTGTTACTCACGTTGAAGCAAGTGATTGGGTTTGTTTCCTTATTTACATTTATGAAGATTACTTCAAGGCTTTCATCTTATCTTCTTCTTTAGCTAAATCAAAATAATGATTTAGCCCCATGTTTAGAGGATGTGCAATTGGGACGAATGTATGTGGTTTCTCCAATCATTAGTACTTAAATCTGATACTTCTGTATTGAATCAAGGTTAAGTCCTTAATTTTGGTCATATAAAGATGATGGTTGAAAAAATGTTTATGGGGTGAGTAAAAATGTTCTTTAATGTTTTCATAAATGTTTTTATTTTATTACAATAGGAACGCAGTGGTCAAAGTAGCAGGGACAACCATCATTACTTGCTCATTACTTGCTAATGAGTTCATAAGGAGTAGACAAAATGCCTTTGGATCTTTAAGTCCAAACTTCAAAGAAGAAAGTACAAAGAAAGACAGTTTTGGTAATACTCCTAGCCCATAGAATTATTTGAATTATTGGTTAGATGAATATGAATTAGAATTTAACAACGTAATAATACAAACACAAATGTTCTAATAAAAAAAAATATTATACATAATTTCGCAATGAAGCGTTGTTGGGCACTACAATCGTGATCGAGAAGATATCTTGCTGTCATTTCTTCATTCTTGGCACACGCCAAAAAGACTTGTGTAATGCGGGCAGGCTCAAACCCCATGGCTGTGAGGCGCTCAATTGCCTCACGTTCCTCTAGACTTAGATTAGTGGCTTCACCCATTCCTCCAGCAGCCTCATCTTTAGCGCCTTGAACAGGTTCAGTAACTAGGCGAAGAATATCAACCTAGTGATCTTGAATAATTTCCATCACTCGAGGATAATTTTTGTTCGTTCTCTCAATCATGGGCTACAATATTTCAGGGTTAGCCTGCACAAATGGCCTCAGAGCTTGGAAGTGTGGGTTACTCCGTAAAATGTCAATAACCTCAAAAAGGAATTGAGCCTTGGTCAAAGCCCCAGATCTGCTTCGCATCGTGTTAGGGAGACTCTGTGGCAAAATATCTGAGTGGCCTGCATTATGCCCAACCTGAGGCTCCAGTAGTAGACAAACTGGAGAGATCCTGGGGGAAAAGATCTAAAGGCACAGCATTAGGGTTAGCCCCACTGTGGCTGCTACGATTATGGGCTGAGTTGAAGCTTCTTGATTATATGCATTTGCATCTGCCTTGGTTATTCCAGTGCCAACATTGTGTGTAGTGGTTGTAGGAGGTGAAGATTGGAGCTGAGCTCCAGAAGTCGGTTGAGTCTGGTGTGTTCCAGCTGTTGGTGCCTTAGTTTTCGAGAGCGTAACTACGAGGGAAATATTGTGAGTAACTTTGTTTTTTTCGAGAGTGGTTACATTGTTGAGCACCTTCCCCTGATAAATCAACAACTGCTGTTCACTTGGAAAAGTGTGGGGTATGTTCGCATTTCATAGAATGTTGTTTGGGTTAGTTAACGTAGGTGAAAAATTTCAGTGTGCAATGGACATCACCTTCCGTGGTTATCAGATAGAGTGTATTGGTCTGCGTTGATGATGTAATAGTCTTCTCAAGACAATGGTCATACCTACTGTGCCATCTCAAGAATATTTTCAAGCGATGTCGGAAATACGAAATGTCCTTGAATCCAAGAAGAGCATCTTCGTAGTTTCCAAGGGTAACTTGTTGGGACACATCATTGCCAACAGTGGGATCAAGGTAGATTTGAACAGGGTTCAGACAATCACGTAGATTCCCTATCCGGTGAAAATGAAAGCCATGTAGTCTTTCTTAGGGAAGATCAACTTCGTCAGAAAATTCATCTCTGATTATGCTTAGAATGTTAAACCCATATAGGAGATGACCAAGAAGGGCGCAGTCTACATTTGGGGAAATAGGGAAAAGGATGTGTTCACCATTATAAAGCAAGCAATAACAAAGGCACTAGCACTATACAACCCAAACTTCAACAAAGATTTCTTTCTCTACACTTTTGATTTCTACATTTCACTCGTTGCGGTGCTCACTTAGAACGACGAGTTGAACATGCGACCCATCTCCTTCATGAGTGTGAGCCTGCAAGGACCGAAACTCAACTATCCCACAGTGGACAAACAAGATTATGCAGTGTACAAGGCAGTGAAGCATTTCAGACCCTACCTCTTAAGCATTATCTTTGTGCCACACCCAACAATTAGATCACTCATTGTCCAGCAAGACTTGGGTGAAAGAAGGGTGAACTGGATGACGAGATTATAGGAGTATGATCTTCAAATAAAAATAGTTCATACCATCAAGGATCATGGTATTTTAAAAATATCAGTGGAATCAATCCATGCACAAGAGGAAGAAGAAGAGCTCACAGGTTGGGAGCAGGAAATATAAATGTACAATGTTGAGTGAGACTCACCCACTTCACACATAAACTCTTGGCATGCAGAGGTGTGCCAGTACCTTGAGCATGGCACTGTGACCTCTCAGTTTTCTATGGGGCATAAGAGGTAACTTCGACTTAAATATTTATCATACCAGCTAGTGCATGGGGTGATATACAGAAACAACCATAATGGTATATTTCCCAGGTGCCTGGAGGCACCAGATTCAGAAAAGGTTTTACGTAATCTCCATAACAGACCAGGGACACTTTGTAAGTAACACTAGAACACACAAGGTTATGTGGGCCAGTTTCTACTGGCCTACTTTATTCAAGGATGTGCATGCTTATGCTTGCAGGTTTCCGGTTTGTCAAAGGTGTGGTGACCGAAATTGGAAGTTAGCAACCCTGCTGCAGTCTGATGCAGTGGTACAACCATTCCAACAGTGGGGCTTGGACATCATTGGGGAAATTTTCCCACATTCATCGAAGAAGAACTGCTATATTTTGACTACTATAGATTATTTCACGTGGTGGAAAGAAGAAGTTCCGCTGAAACAAGTGAATGATCAACAATTCATCAGCTTCCTACAACAGAATATCATTTCCAGTTTTGGCGTTTCTACGTCACCTATTTTTGACAATGCAATGTACTTTTCTTCATTGAAGCTTTATGAATTTTCATTGGAAAATGGTATTGTTTTGAAAAATTCTGCTAATTATTATCCACAGGGAAATGGTTTTACCGAATCCACAAACAAGAGCCTCATTCACATCATCAAAAAGACCATTTTCTCTTAGCAATGAAATTGGCATTCCACTATGGTGAATGCTTTATGGGCTGACCGAGTCACACCTAAGCCTTCTCTAAATAGTTCTCTTTACTTCCTGGTATATGGAAAGGAAGTCATCCTCTCGTCGAACATTTACTTCCCTGCTCTCCAGTTGTCCCAAGAATCCCAAGGCAAGTCGTGTCTTCTAGTTCATCATAGGATGGACACATTGCACAAGCTACAGGAAGAAAGGCTGAAAGCAAAAGAAAAATGTTCACTCCACTAGAACGGTATAAAGAGAAGCCTTCTCTAAATAGTTCCCTTTACTTCTTGGTATATGGAAAGGAAGCCTTCCTCTTGTTGAACATTTACTTCCCTACTCTCCAGTTGTCCCAAGAATCCCAAGGCAAGTCGTGTCTTCTAGTTCATCATAGGATGGACACATTACACAAGCTACAGGAAGAAAGGCTGAAAGCAAAAGAAAAATGTTCACTCCACCAAAACAGTATAAAGAGATGGTTCAATAGAAAGACTATGGGGAATACTAGCTTCAGTGTGGGTGACTTAGTCTTAAAGTGGGACAAAGCCCACGAGGACAAAGGAAAACACACTAAGTTTCAATCCTTGTGGGGTCCTTATATTGTCCACGAGAAACTTGGCAAACACACGTATCGTCTCCAATCACTTGATGGGAAGATTGACTCTCTCCCTGCCAATGGCCAAGACTTGAAATGTTATTTTCAATGAGATCCGGGGTCGCACCCCACACTATGTACATAGTTGTTTTGATTGTTTCCTCTAATGCTTTTTTTTTCTCTGTAAATAAGTGTTGCGCCTTACTGCATTCTGGTTTCTAAATGTGTATGTGGTTGAAATTCAAAGATTCTTATGACATTGCAGTGCTTGGCTAGTCCTATGTCTGTCTTCTTTGTGTTTGGTTGTAACTTTTGGCCAATGAAGTCTTGATGGAAAATACGATCCTTTTGTAAGGAGAGCTTTGGTAAAACCATGAACCTGTGTCCAAGCTGGGAAACCACATGCCTACACTCAATTTTCTACTTTAGTGTTTTCAATTTTATCCAACTAGTAGAAACATAGAAGGGCAAAATCTAAATGAGCAAAATAAAATCAGAGATATTTATATGCTTCTCTAAAGGAACAACCTCTCCTGCTCTCAATAATTCGGTATCCCTCTTCCGCCCCAAAAATAAATGAGTGCCTATACAAAGTTCTCTTTTAAAAATAACAAAGGAAAAAGAAGAGAAATGATTCTTGCGCAGAGAGGTGAAGTGGGCAACTCCACCGGGGTACTGTCCAGGCTTGCTGGCAGTGGAGAAATGCTTGTGTTCTTGCGTGACTCCATTGGAGTATTGTCCAAAGCTGCTGGTAGCGGAGAAACTCTAGAGATGAAAAACTATACTCTAAAAATCTTAAGCTTGCGAGCTAAACTACCCTTCCCAATTCGAAACACTGTGATCTGGATGAATCTTATGTTTGTTCAACTAAGAAGGCACAAGACGAACCATATCTTCCCATGGGGTAAGTGGATAAACCAAAGTGATATGGAAAATGAATTAATACTCCCCGAAGGACCAAGGCCCTACACTAAAAATGAATCAAGACAGAGAAGTTGGTATTCAACCAGTGTCGCCAAGTGTTGTAGCAGTTGCAACACCCTCCAAAATTTTGGCTCGCACTCAAATTTTGAAGCCTTCCTTGGTTTTCCCTTGATGGTTGCAGATACTCGAGCTCATTCCATGAGCTCCTTCAGAGTTTTTCCACCCCTTCTGCTTGCTTGATCAACTATCATCTTTTGGCATGTTTGATTCCTTTATCATGTTTGTAGTCCTTTTCTGGTGATTTTGAAGGTTTTTCTTTTTGTTTCTGAGTTGTCCTAGATCTGTAAACATCATTCACACTCATATACAAAGTTTTAGGCATTATCGCACAAGTGTCATCACGGTCGTCCTAAGGTCTATCTCAAGTGTCACACTTGTCGCTTTTAGTTCTAGTCAGTCTCATAGAGGGTGATCCCTTGCCTTGTTGTTCCGGTGGTATATGTTGTCGTATCGTCAAAGTATGCTATGTATGTGATCACAATATTAAGTTCCTCATAGGTTCGTTTAATCGCCCACACTTAGCCATTTTCCTGAAAATCATTTCGACTGGACAACTCTTTCACCAAACCCCGAATGAGTTGCACAATGCACAGGCTCAACCCTCAATGGTGCTGCTCTTCTCCATGGAACTGTGCAGTGTGTAGTCACTTCCACCCAGGGAAGTTTAACTGTGTAATTCAAAAGTAGAGGAGCCTGAATTCCTCCCTAGAATTGCACAGAAGATGCCCAAGCCTGAATTGAACCGTGCATTTCATAAGATTATCATCAAGCCTCCTCCATGCCTGTTGGAACCCCACAATACACAGAGACCCAAGGCTACCTTTCCTCCTAGAACTGCGCATAAGTGTCCCCCAATGTCCTCCCTCAATCGAGACTCACTAATCCAAAAAATACACACATTTGTCCTATCTCGTCCCTCTACTGCTTAGTCATGCCTTCCATCAGAAAAATGCGCAGACCTGCCTCCTAGGGTGCCACCTTGTAGCTGCCACTGATGATCTCACCTGCACAATCTTGCTCCCTAGTGGCCTCTGCGAAATTTTTCCCGGTAGTGAAGACAATTCTCATAAGTTCCTCAGCCAAGCCCGAGCTATGCTTTGTGCAGTCTCAGTGACCAATCTCCCTTGTTGTCACCTGGAACTGCACAATGTGCTGTTACTGGTCCCTCTTTCCCAACTAGTCATCTGTCCTAGGCCTAATCCATGGATAACAATGCATTATCTTAGACTAAGTGGATTTTGGATTTGATGTCATCCCATCATGAGTGAATTGTAGGAACAGGTACACTATTAGATCATGGCAAGGTGATGAAGGATTGACAGCCCCGCATCATCAAGTCATACTAAGGAGAAAAGAAAGCACATCAAAGAACACATCTATCACTCAGTAGTAACAACAACTTGACATTGCTACCACAACAAGTGAGTCCATGTCAGTAGTGTCATGTCAAGTTGTGTCATGAGTTGTCAAAGGCCACATCACTATTATGGGCCATATCTATTGTAAATAAAATATAATGTAAAGTGAAAGTCCAACAGACACAAATGAATATGAAGAGTCATGTCAGTTGAAAAGTCATAGGAAGTTGAACTGTCATGAGGGTAGTCCAAGAGTCATTAGGGTCAAGCATTACCCTTGATTATATATACCCCCCTCGTTGTATGAGCAAGGACTTTTAACTTTGGCTCCTCCCACGAAGCATAGAGAGTTTTCAGTTAGTTCTTTGAGAAGCGAGGAGTGGCTCCAATGTCCCACTACTGGGGCTAGTGATGTATGATGTAAAAAAAACCCTAGGGAGTTGAAGGAAAAAAATTGAGGATTACTGAACCATGATAACAATTCTTGAGCTTTTTTCCATCAATAATTTTAGTGAGCTTGCTCTACATTTCCATTTATTGAACCCTTCACATTCAATAAACTCATCCATTACACAAGGGAAAACTAAGAGAAGCCATATTAAGAGGGAAAGAGGATTGAAAGAGTGAACTGTGACTTCAAATTGAGGTTGAAGGAGGCATTATATCACTTGGAAGAGAGTAGGTGATGCATTATAGAACTCAGGAGAGGCTCAATGTTGTGCTACAAGGAAGAAACAAGGCTAGAATATGGACTTGAGAGAGGGAAGGTCATTATGTTGGAAATAATGAGAGGGGGGTTAATCAATATTTATTTCAATTGTTATTATGCTAGTTATATTATTCACATGTAAGAATCATTATTAATGCTGAAGAAAGATATATATATATATATATATATATATATATATATATATATATATATATATATATATATATATATATATATATATATAGATATGATTGAAAATAATAATGAGGACTCCAATCCTCTTTTACAAGATTCAAGATCCAACCTATAAAAAAATTCCAATTCAAGACACAAACCTTGAATCATGACTTGAGTCGTCATGATCAAATCCAAGCACCAACTTGGTCTATTTGAGGACTCCAATCCTCTTGATCAAATCCAAGCACCAACCTGGTATATTTGAGGACTCCAATCCCCTTAATCAAATCCGACCACCAACTTGGTCCTGAATGAGGACTCCAATCCTCTTTAGACTATCACCTAAACCGCTACTTCAAAATGCCATCAAACACGATTGCTTCAACAATGTCTCTAGGTCTACTTCAAGGTCCAAATACTTTTTTCCAAAGTATGTTCCTAAGGATCTACTCCAAGAGGTCTCCAAGTCTACTTTAACAAATATATGCAAAAGGCTACTTCAAGATTTCCAACAAATTCTCAAAAGTTATTCAAGAGACTATTTTTAGGTCACTCTAAAGACTACTCTATAGATACTTTAAAGGTTGCTTTAATGATTATTTCTGTTGGGTCCCCATAATACTAGTGATTACCCCATTACTATTGTAGTTATACCCATTATTAATATTTTTTTACCCCTATTGCCCCCATATTGTTATTACTGTGCCCCATAGAATCCCTCTATTGTTATTTTTGTGGCTTTATATTATTATTGTTAGGTCGGCTGGATTATATTGTGACTCCTTAGACTCCTGTATATAGAAAGGAGGTTTTGTCATTTGAATTATCCAAGAATTGTTCATTTATGTAATGTTAAGGAGGTTTCCCCCTCGAAGAGGCTGAATTCTAAGGCATTGATCTATCTTTTCTTGAGCTGGTTTCATAACATTTGGTATCAGAGCTTTGGATTCTAGGGTTTCACTGCTCCAAACAGGTCATCGTGGCATTTTCACTATAACTTTTTTTTCTACACGTTTCAGAAGTTGCAAAAAAAAACCATTTGAGAAGAAATCGCGCTGAACCTCGGGTCCGAATTTCAGAGCTTTTCGCGCTATATTTGCGGAGATATGATCTGAGGAAGTTGGTCTTTTTGCAGACTCCTGAATTACATTCCAAACAAGTGACCTGGGGAAAATCGTCATAACTTTCTTTCTGAGCATCAGATTGAAATTTTGCAAGAAGGTACAGAAAGAGGACGGACTGTAGTTTGCTTGTATATATTTTTCAGAGTCAAAGGTTGAAACAGTGACACGTGGCACTTCATACAAGTTCGCTCTACTGAACTAGTCTACAATCAGGTCACTGCGGGAGATTGTGCATAAATCTTTCTTGGAGAATCCAATTTGGATCAGACTAGTGGCATTGGAAAGAGGACACAGAAGGATACTACAGATAACAATTTCAGAATTGGATGATACGAAATTACAGAGATACATCAGATTCAATATCAGGCTTCTACAAAGTGAAAAAAGGTGTGTAGTTTTTTTTTAAATTTTTGCGTAAGCTTGGTTTGAAGGAATTCAAAGGGCATAGTAAAGCATTATTATCGGTAATTGATTCCCCGAGGAAAGAAAATGAAACACCTAGTAAGCAACCTGAAAGCTCTAGCATGAATTATGAAGAAGAGGAAGAAATGCAACATGATATAGCAAAATTACGAGACCAAGTGCAACAAGCGTCACTTGAACAAAAAGGAACAGAATCTAAGATGGATGGTTTAAAGAAAGATGTAGAAGCTAAGATGGATGGTTTAAAGAAAGCCGTAGAAGCTAAGATGGACGATTTGAAGATATATTTGAAGACAGACATGGAAGAATTGAAGAAGTTGCTACAAGAAAGGGTCACTAATGGTGAAAGGGTATAAAGGAAACTCATGATGAGAACAAAAGAAATGTTAATCATGATTCCATAGACTCTAATGTTGGATCGAAGACCCACCATATTCCAAAAATCGATATGAGGAAGTTTGATGGCAAGGATCCCGCAACATGGATATTACAGATGGAGCAATTCTTCGATCTCAATAATGTGCAAAACACACAAAAGGTATGTATGGCAACTTTATGTTTGGAACCAAATCAGTTTGTATGGTATCAATGGCTTTGCTCTCGTAAACAATTTATCACTTGGGCAATTTTTACGGAAGAATTGATAGCACATTATGAGGATACAAAAAGCAACACTTTTTTTAGCCAATTGATAAGTCTCAAACAAAAGGGTTCAATAATGGAGCAAATTGAGGAGTTCCAAAAATTGAACATAAGGGTAAAAGATATTCCAGAGGAGCATAGGATTGATGTGTTCATAAGGTCTTTAAAGGAGAATATCCAACATGATGTTCGCCTTTGGGAACCTGATTCATTAGAGAAGGCATTCAGGTTAGCAAGAAAAATGGAAAGCAAAATTATGGCAACCAGGAAGCATACCACTCACAACTATAAAGACAGAAGTGTTGTTGCCCCTAGTCTTCCACAACCTATAAGGTTGACACCACAAAAATTGGAAGAAAAAAGAGCAAAAGGGCTTTGTTACAGTTGTGATAGAAAATACACTAAAGGTCATAAGTGTGCTGAGAAGAAATTATTCTACATAGATTGTGAAGAGGAATACGAAAAGGAGCAAGAAAGGTCAAAAGAAGAGGATATACTCCAGGAACAAAGCCTAGATGAAGAACAAATAAATCCGACCATATCTTGTAATGCATTGGCGGGAATTACCACTCCTCAAACCATCAAGATAGAAGGACAAATCAAGAAGAAAAAGGTAATAGTGTTGATTGATTCAGGAAGCACCCACAATTTTATTCATTGTAAGGTAGCAAAAGAATTGAATTGCTTCCTATATCCAGCACCAGAGTGTCAAGTGATGATTGCAAATGGAGGAACAATAAAGTGCTCTGGAAAGTGCCATAATATCAAGCTATCCATGGGAGAATATGTATTGACTAGCCCAATGCTTTCCATTCCAATGGGAGGTGCTGATGTTGTACTAGGAGTCCAATGGCTACAATCCTTGGGTACAATAGCTTTTAATTTTCAAGAACTTTTCATCAAATTTTCTACGGAAGGAAAGGAAGTTGAATTAAGGGGTATTGCAGGGAAACCAGGAAAGATAATAAGCTCTAATGGTATGAAAAAGCTTCTAAAAAAGGAGCAAAGAGGTGTAATTGCACAATTATGTTCGCTAGATGTTTCCAAATCGGAATCATCTATTTCTCCAGATCTCCAAAAAGTCCTGGACAATCATTCCAAGGTATTTGAGACTCCCAAAGGTCTCCCACCTATGCGTGATCATGATCATGCTATTCATCTGATTCCAGGAAGTGTTCCTCCAAACATCAGGCCGTACAGATATCCCTATGTCCAAAAGAGTGAAATTGAACGTATGGTTACAAAAATGCTAGAGGCTGGTATAATTCAACCGATTCAAAGTTATTTTTCTGCTCCAGTAGTATTGGTGAACAAGAAGGATGGATCATGGCGCATGTGTCCGGATTATAGGGAGCTCAACAAGCTCACTATTAAAGATAAGTTCCCCATTCCTGTCATTGATGAATTACTGGATGAATTGCATGGATCAATTTACTTCACCAAGTTGGATCTTCGTTCAGGATATCATCAAATCAGAATGAAGATTGAAGACATTCCGAAAACAACATTTAGAACTCATGAGGGTCATTATGAATTTTTGGTCATGCCTTTTGGCCTTACCAATGCACCTTCAACATTTCAAGGTTTGATGAATTCAATTTTCAAACCATTCCTTAGAAAATTTGTGTTAGTATTTTTTGATGATATACTAATCTACAGCAAGTCTTGGAAGGATCATGTTGAACATGTTGATAGGGTGCTACAACTATTGGAGGAGAAACAATTATATGCAAAAATATCGAAATGTTTCTTTGGAGTCCAGGAGGTGGAATATTTGGGTCATATTGTATCTCATGAAGGAGTTAAGGTAGACCCTAGCAAAATTAAAGCCATTAAGGAATGGAAAATCCCCACATCCATAAAGCATCTGCGAGGATTTCTCGGGTTGACAGGGTATTATTGCAAGTTTGTTAAGAATTATGGGAGAATAGCAACACCTCTAACAACATTATTGAAGAAAGATGCATTTTCATGGACTCCAGAAGCAACAAAGGCCTTTGAACATCTTAAAGAGGCAATGTGCCAAGCATCGGTCTTAGCTACACCAGACTTCACAAAAACCTTTATTATGGAATGTGATGCTTCAGGAAATGGAATTGGTGTTGTTCTAATGCAAGATGAAAGACCCATTGCTTTTGAAAGTCGTCCAATCAAGGGAAAGTTTTTAAGCAAAGCTATTTATGCGAAGGAAATGTTGGCAATACTCCATGCACTTAAGAAATGGCGACCCTACCTAATGGGAAGACACTTCAAGGTAAAAACGGATCATGATAGCCTTAAATACTTTTTAGAACAAAGATTATCCTCTGAACAACAACAAAAGTGGGTCACAAAGATGTTGGGTTATGACTTTGAAATCATCTACAAAAAAGGGAAGCAAAATGTGGTGGCAGATGCACTCTCAAGAAAGGATGAGGATGTGGAAGCATTGTTGTGCGCCATTTCTATTATCCAACCAGATTGGATAAATGAAGCAAGGGAGGAGTGGAAGAATGACGAAGAAGTGTGGGCACTTATTCAAAAGTTACAACAAGATTCCAGTACGTCTGATACATTTAACTGGCAAAATGATTCGTTATGGTACAAAGATCGCTTATACCTCTGTAAGAATTCCCAGCTAAAACAAAAGATTCTTATGGAATTGCACACTTCTCCCTTAGGAGGGCACTCAGGATTTTTAAAAACTTACCACAAGGTTAAGAAGGAATTTTTTTGGGATGGCCTTAAATCAGATATTCAAAAGTTTGTGGTGGAATGTTTGGTTTGCCAACAAAATAAAATAGAAACAATTAAGACACCGGGTCTATTACAACCTTTATCCATTCCAAGCCAACGTTGGGAGGAGGTTTCAATGGATTTTATCACAGGTTTACCCAAGTCTGAGGGAAAGAGTGTCATCATGGTGGTAGTTGACAGACTTACCAAGTATGCACACTTTTGTGCATTATCACATCCATTTAAAGCCAGTTCAGTTTCTACTGCATTTATGGAAACAATTCAAAAGCTACATGGAAACCCAAATATTATTTTAAGTGACAGAGATCCTATTTTCACTGGAAATTTTTGGACAGAATTATTTTCTTGTCTTGGTACTCAGTTAGCTCATAGCTCATCTTATCATCCTCAATTTGATGGGCAAACTGAGATAGTAAACAAATGTTTGGAAGGATATCTTCGTTGCTTTGTATCTGATAAATAGACACAATGGGTCAAATGGTTGCCTTTGGCTGAATGGTGGTATAACACTTCCTTCCATACAACAACAAAAATGACCCCATTTATGGCACTTTATGGGTATCAACCACCATCCATCACATCATATTCAAGAGAAAATTCTAAGGTTCAGGCTGTGGAACATCACATTGAACATCAACAACAAGTCCTCCAACTCTTAAAGGATAACCTCGTGTTGGCACAGAATAGAATGAAACAACAGGCAGATCAACATCGCAGTGAAAGAAATTTTGATGTAGGTGATTGGGTATTCCTACGACTACAACCATATAAGCAAATGTCCCTCAAGCAAGCTAAGAAGGATAATAAATTATCACCAAAGTATTATGGTCTGTACAAGGTGTTGCAAAAGATTGGTACTATGGTATACAAATTGGAGCTTCATGCAGCTTCTCGATTGCACTCAGTTTTCCATGTTTCATGTTTAAATAAGGTTATAGGCGACAAGCTCCCAGTTCAAACAATATTGCCAGAACTTGACGAGGAAGGAAAAATTATATCAGAATTGGAAGCAGTCACAGAAACAAGCACTCGAAAACTACGAAATCGATCAATTTCAGAGTATCTTATCAAGTGGAAGAACTTATCCGCCAAAGATTCCACATGGGAGGATGAGAATTTTATGCAGAAGTATCCAGAACTACTCAAGCGTTGAGGAAAACACTTTTTTGAAGGAGAGGGGCATGTTGGGTCCCCATAATACTAGTGATTACCCCATTACTATTGTAGTTATACCCCTTATTAATATTGTTGTGCTCCTATTGCCCCCATACTGTTATTACTGTGCCCCATAGAATCCATCTATTGTTATTTTTGTGGCTTTATATTATTATTGTTAGGTCGGCTGGATTATATTGTGACTCCTTAGACTCCTATATATAGAAAGAAGGTTTTTTCATTTGAATTATCCAAGAATTGTTCATTTATGTAATGTAAAGGAGGTTTCCCCCTCGAAGAGGTTGAATTATAAGGCGTTGATCTATCTTTTCTATCTTTTCTTGAGCTGGTTTCATAACAATTTCAAGATTTGCTTCAAGGTAGGTCTTAATCCTTTGTATACGCCTTCAAGTGTTGGACCAAAATTTGTCTTAGGAGATCCTCCAAAAAGGGTCTTCTAAATCTACTTCAATAAATTTCATCAAGTCTACTTCAGGGGTCTCCAATATCAACTTCAATCGGTTCTCCAACTCAAATTCAATTCTACAATAAGGGGTTTCAGGTCTGGTTCAAAATGTTTGCTAGAGTTTGCACAAAAATTGTTCCAAGTTATGGTAAACACAAAGGCAAAACACCCCTCTTTACCTTGGGTTTGAGATTTTCTATAGGAGTGAATAATTCTAACTTCGGGGCTGAAATAACATAGTTTAGAAATCTTTCTGCAGGGTTGAATCTTGCTGGCCATAGAAGGCCCAAATTCCCTCAAGGTTTAGATCGAATTATAGGTCTGTATTAGGTCAAATTCCTAATAAAGAATAGCTCCAAAGATACTTAAAAAATATATAAGTCAATCCTTCACCATCTTCTCTAAAGGTTAGATCCTCTCTCTGTTGTACTCACTGAATTCTTCCGTAGATCTCCATGACCAAGTTTTGTACTTCACTTCCTTTGATTACTCCTTTAGATCACGGAATTATTTGCTCCATTTGTGCTCCATGACTATATATATATATATATATATATATATATATATATATATATATATATATATATAGATATACACAAAGTCATGATTATAACAAGCCTGACCTATGACTTTTGATGAAGCCAACCTGTCAAATGACACTGACTTGTAGTGTTTTAATGCTAAAAATAATTCAATGCTAATGACAATGTTCTTGCAGTCAAACCTAATGCTTTAAATGTTACCAATGGTGCTTCTTAAAAGAATGTAACCCAAGTTTGTTAGTGACTTTTGCAGTATTTATTGCATTTGGAAGGTCCTGCTTATTTTCAAGCATAAGTAATACAACATCACATAGCTCATCCTCATTCAACAATTTATGTAGTTCATCCCTTGCTTCTACAACACAATATTTTTCATAGCTATGAACCACAATTTTTGTTAAATAATTGATTTGCAAACTTTGTAACCCAACATCTAATATGCAATTTCCATAGAAACATCAAACTCAAATTCACTTCTGCAATCATGGAATCATCTGCCCTGTTGCAAAGCTTGTAAAAGGAACATGCTAGAAGAAAGCTCACCAAAGTGACTAGATTCAATTCATACATGCCATATACATATGGTTTAAGAGAGTGAAAACCTCATTTGCTTTTCTTATTCTTGTAATGGAAACCTTTTCACAGTTACTGAAGAATGGTCAACTCAATAACTCCTTGGCCAGCCATGCTTGTCCTTGTGTTATCGATGCTACAACACCCTTCGAATTTTGGCCTATATCCAAAATTTGGAGCCACCTTAAACCATGTATGTTGTCGTTTCTAGTAAGAAAAGACATTCCATGCTTGTTCTCTAAGTTTCTAAGTCCCTTTGCAAAGAAAACCTAAGTATCATCTTTTGGGTAAGGGAAGTGTCACATTGTGCGAAAGGGAGTTATAACACATCTTTAAGAGGAAACTTTGGTCCTAATGGGTCCTAATGGGTCCTATCTATCATAGAGACATGTATTAGACTCATTCCCAAATTTTGTGCACTTTTTTGTTGTCATCGTCACTTGTGTCACAAAGTGTATCTTAAGTGTCACACTTGGAGGAAAGTTTCATTTTTTTGTCATTTCAATGGGTTCATGTTGATTCTAGGTCTTAAGTGTTCCATTGATGTGTGGTTGATCATTTATGGGTGAGTGATCACCTTCTATTATTTTTGGTTTCATCTTTGCCTTACTATTTTGGGAAAGGGAAGTGTCGCATTGTGCGAAAGGTAGTTATAATGCATATTTAATAGGAAACTTTGGTACTAATGGGTCCTATCTATCATAGAGACATGTATTAGATTCATTCCCAAATTTTGTGCACTGTTTTGTTGTCATTGTCACTTGTGTCACAAAGTGTATCTCAAATGTTGCACTTGGAGGAAAGTTTCATTTTGATGTCGTTTCAACGGGTTCATGTTGATTCCAGGTGTTAAGTGTTCCATTGATGTGTAGTTAATCATTTATGAGTGTGTGATCACCTTTGAGTCTGTTTTGGTTTCATCTCTTCCTTACTAATCCCATACATAATCAATTTCCAGAATGTTCCTTGCTCAACCAACCACCCTTCGGACTTGCCTTCCTGAACTGTGCATTGCGTATTCTCAGGCCCTAGTAAACTTCCCTTGCCTCCTCGAACTGCGCATTGTGCAATCACTGCCAAGTTCAAGTACTTACAAGGAATTTCCTTACTAAATTCTACAACCGTCTTCACTGGTTCATCTTACCCTCACTTTGCTTATAACCCACATAGTGGTGGCAAGAAATTTACAACCATCCTGACTCATTCATCTTACCCTCACTTTACTTATAACCGACCTAGTAGTGGAAAGCCTCCATGTTGCATAAGGCTTTGGATGATAAGGAGACGTTTGGTTATTTTTATTTGGCTTTGGTCATTGCCTTACTATAGACTATTGTGAACGCTTTAGATGGTAAGGAGAAGCAACTAGTACTACGAGAAATATTATTTTTCGGAATTGCTCTATGTTTGGGACCATTGGGGTTGGATATAAGACCATTTACCCTAGGTCTCTTCTTTAGAATCTCGTATCTCATGCTCATGTGCGAGATTCAATTGGACAACCTTGCTAAATTCAACACACACAACCATATGTGGATGCAAAGTGTCCTCCATGGGTACTCCTTTACCTATCCATTGTCGTTCTTCTCTAACAGTTTCTGTTCAAAGGCTACAAAACCAGCTCCCACAAAAGAAATCTCCTACCCTATTAACATAACACATAAATGAACTAACCCCAAGGGTTAAATCAGTTGGTCAAAATCAGTGCCTCGCCATCGGGAAGTCACAGGGTCCAATCTCCTTGAATCCCTTGGGGTCAGGCCTTGCTAGTGGGCCGCGGGGCTTGATTACACATAAATGAACTAGCCCCAAGGGTTAGCTCAGTTGGTCAAAATCAGTGCTTCGCCATCGAGAGGTCATAGGGTCCAATCTCCCCGAAGCCCTTGGGGTCAGGCCTTGCTAGTGGGCCGCGGGGCTTGATTCCCTTCGGGGTCAATCAACGTACATTTTTCCGTGGACGTAGCGCCACTTGTTGACTAAGGCGTCCGTGAACCACAGCCTAAGAAAAAAACATTCGTCTCAATCCTAAAATTTTTTCTTTACTACCCTCAAAGCCTTCAACATTCAAATAGAGGCCAAGGTTTTCTTTGCTACCCACCAAGCCTTCAACATTCAAACAAAAGCTAAGTCAAAGTTTTTTTCGCTACCACTAAGCCTTCAACACTAAGACACAAGCTAAATCGATATTTAATGGTAAAGGAGTAACCTTGCTTTAGAAACTCAACATTCTTCCTCCATCAATGAAAATTGACCAGAAAAAAGGGTTTCTTGCTTCACGCTCTATACCATACTACGGACATTTTCTTACTTCACGCTTCGTACTACGAGACCCTCAAAACTCAGCGTAGGCACTTGAAAACTTGGAAAATCAATTTCCTTAAGCTCGTGTTTTTCAAGCCTCACGTGTAGTCCATGCAAACTTTATATATTATAGCTCACCATCGTTTTATAAGTCACCATTGTGGACATAACAAAAATAATTTGAAACATAATGCCATGGTACTTAGCATGATGGGCACGTGTCTCATCATTCCATTCTCTGGAACATACATGGGTCATCTCGAAACTCTACCCTTAGCCTCATTCATTTCGCCGTGGAGTCCCTGTTGCTATTGTTCTCAAATCGGGGAAGCAAAATGGGAGCACAATTAGCTTCCAAGGTGCTGAAAAGATTGATTTGTCACTTCGAGAGGTGTCTCTCATTGGATGTACCGAGAAATTTAGGTTTACAAGAGGCTATGCGAGGATCATAACTCATTCACTAGATGCAACTACTGGTGTACTAAAATTGAATGTCATTGTGATACATTAGGGTGATTTTATGGAACATAAAGGTTTTGTTACTCACGTTGAAGCAAGTGATTGGGTTTGTTTCCTTATTTACATTTATGAAGATTACTTCAAGGCTTTCATCTTATCTTCTTCTTTAGCTAAATCAAAATAATGATTTAGCCCCATGTTTAGAGGATATGCACTTGATAATTGGGACGAATGTATGTGGTTTCTCCAATCAGCAGTACTTAAATCTGATACTTCTGTATTGAATCAAGGTTAAGTCCTTAATGTTGGTCATATAAAGATGATGGTTGAAAAAATGTTTATGGGGTGAGTAAAAATGTGCTTATATGTTTTCATAAATGTTTTTATTTTATTACAATACAAAAGTAATGGTCAAAGTAGCAGGGACAATCATCACTACTTGATAATGAGTTCAAAGTAGATCACTACTTGATAATGAGTTCAAAGTAGCAGGGACAACCATCACTACTTGATAATTGATAATGAGTTCATAAGGAGTAGACATAATGCCTATGGATCTTAAGTGGTTAACTTATTTTATTAATTCCAAAGAAAAAAGTACAAAGAAAGACAGTTTTGGTCATACTCCCAGCCCATAGAATTATTTGAATTATTGGTTAGATGAATATGAAATAGAATTTAACAAAGTAATAATACAAACACAAATGTTCTAATAAAAAAATATTATACATAATTTCGCAATGAAGCTTTGTTGGGCACTACAACTCCGTACGACGATTATCATCATCACCGTGATCGCGAAGATATCTTGCTGTCTTCATTCTTGTCACACGCCAAAAATACTTGTATAACGCGGGCAGGCTCAAACCCCATGGCTGTGAGGCGCTCAATTGCCTCACGTTCCTCTGGACTTAGATTAGTGGCTTCGCCCATTCCTCCAGCAGCCTCGTCTTTAGCACCTTGAACAGGTTCAGTAAGTAGGCGAAGAATATCAGCCTGGTGATCTTGAATAAATTCCATCACTCGAGGAAACTTTTTGCTCAGTCTCTCAATCATGGGCTGCAATATTTCAGGGTTAGCTTGCACAAATGGCGTCAGAGCTTGGAAGTGTGGGTTACTCCGTAAAATGTCAATAACCTCAAAAAGGACCTGAGCATTGGTCAAAGCCCCAGATCCGCTTCGCATCGTGTTAGGGAGACTCTGTGGCAAAATATCTGAGTGGCCTGCATTATGCCCAACCTGAGCAGTGGCCGCTGGTCTAGCTCCAGTAGTAGACAAACTGGAGAGACCCTGGGGGAAAAGATCTAAAGGCACAGCATTAGGGTTAGCCCCACCTGTGGCTGCTGCGGTTATGGGCTGAGTTGAAGCTTCTTGATTATATGCATTTGCATCTGCCTTGGTTATTCCAGTACCGGAGGTGAAGATTGGAGCGGAGCTCCAGAAACCGGTGGAGCCTGGTGTGTTCCAGCAGTTGATGCCTTAGTTTTCGAGAGCGTAACTACGAGGGGAATATTGTGAGTAACTTTGTTTTCTTCCAAAGTGGTTTCATCGTTGAGAACCTTGCCCTGATAAATCAGTAACTGCTGTTCACTTGGAAAAGTGTGTGGTCCTTGAAGTCGCTCTATTTGTTTCTTAAGAGTTACAACTTTATCAGTGGGTTGCACCTCGATATGGAACTGCTTTCCCTTCAAAGTTTTGATCCAAACCTTCATTTGCGCCACCTCTATCAGATTCCAAAGACGACCTGAATGTTAAATCCCTCCCGACAAAACAAAAAATATCGTCACGCACAGCAGAGAGGGGCCGAGATGGCAATCAAATATTGATATGAACTATCATATCTTTGAATTAAGAAACGTTTATATAAATAAATGGTGAGAAGTGCCGCTTTGATAAAAGGTAATTTTTCATAATTATAACGTCGTAATAATAAACTCATTTTTTAGACAAACTTTCCCATGTTCTTTAAATGCGCGGACTCTTAACAAATCTGGTATGATTTGGCTATTTCTTTTCATTTTCCTCAACCTCGTTTCATTTCTATTCAGGCAGCGTTCGAGTGGTGGGGAAGACAAGAGGAATTTAAGCGTCCAATTCTTCCATTGTATTATGGTGTGTTTGGAAATGGAGAAATCACAAGATTTTTGAAGACTCAAAACTCCCTTTAAAGTCTGTGTTGCTAAGCATCTCCGCTCTCTATGAGTCGATCCAAAGGAGGCTGCCGAATAAGTTCTGAGTGATTACAGGTTTCGGGCTCATCTTTTTTGTTGTTTTTGTCTATGCTTGTCGCATTGGTATTTAGGAAAACAGACCATATATCAGCATGCTTCGGCGTTTTCTGTGTTCCGCTTAGTACATATGATCCTATATGGATGCCCAAATGTTTTTATGTGGTTCTCTTTTATTTCCTTGTTAAATCTGTAAAAATCTGTCTATCTAGAGTCTGGTCACCATTTTTCTGGGAACCACAAGCTACTCTGTACTCTTCAGGTTATGTTGCATATATTGTCTCTCTCTCTCTCTCTCTCTGTCTCTCTCTCTCTCTCTCTCTCTCTCTATATATATATATATATATCGCTTTTTCTTCTGAAAAAAAATAATAAACTCATTTTTTAGTTATCTCCAATCTCTTTGTCAAACAAAAGTGTGCAATTAAGAACAATAACATTTTTTAGTTGTCTCCAATCCCTTTGTCAAACAAAATTGTGCAATTAAGAACAATAACAATAAGGAGTCGTCTAACGAGGCGGAGGAATTGCCCAGATGGTCAAAAGTGGATGGGGTAAAAAAATTTCAAAAAATCTTGTAGAGACAGTGTTTGAATCGTGTTTTCGATGGTGGAAATGGATTCAGCACCATCAAAAACGTCTAAGGCACCTAAAATTTTGAAGTTTAACAACTATAACTTGAATTTACAAAAATCCTGACCAAATTTTCTCCAAATATGATAGGAATTTCCATAACTTTCCAAACAATTCCTCCCACTAATTAAACTACGAGAATAACAATAAAGTAAAATTAAAAAAATATAAAAACAACTAATCACATTGATTATAACCTCAATTAGAGGAAAGTCTCACCTGTGAGAATTGGACGGAACAAAGAAACCTTGGGACTAGGCTGTAACAATGCATACCTAATCACCTAGGGGAGAGATTCCTATTCTTGTGCAGGGACCAGTAGTTGATATAATACTGGTCCCACCAAACCACCAGTGATTAAGACTTTTGAAACCAATATTTAAACAGAAATAAATAACATTATGTTTAAATAAGTTTTAAATTATGTCCAAAAATCACCCATATATTGACTGGGCCCACAACTGTCCATAAATAGTATTTAACTATTTAATATTGCAAAACATATTGACCCAAGTAGAAAACAGCTAGAGCCATAAAGGCTTCCAAACTGGTCTATTCCAGAAGTACAAAACAGCAGTCACTTCAACCCCCACTCATCAGAACTGCAACTTTGCATCCCAAATAAATATGCCTACCTGCACATAACAAAAGGAATGTATGTCAGCCATAACTGCTGTGTTGTTCAACAACTAAACACCCTATGTTCAATAAATGACACCCAACCCAACAACAATTAAATCCAATTTGTTCAATAAATGACACCCAACCCAATAACAATTAAATCCACTTTGTTCAATAAATGACACCCAGACCCAATAACTGCAATAAATGACACCCAACTCACTCTATTTCTCATTAAAACAGATCAAAGCACATGGATCAACAAATAAACAATTCCCAACCATTAGATCACAGCAAATTAAATCCATACCACACATTCAAAATGAAGCCATTGCAATCCATGTGCATCCATGTCCACCAATTAAAATCAAGTCCCCAAAACTATAAAAGAAGTCCACCCACTGTTGAAGTTGCATCTTATGCTTTCAAACTATTCAACAAACTTCAAGACAACATCACAGAACAGTAGCCAATATATTCAAGTCAGTTATATGAATTACAACTCTTTCTTCTTACAGTTCTGTTTTTATCAAGACAACATCACAGAACAGTAGCCAATATATTCAAGTCAGTTATATGAATTACAACTCATTCTTCTTACAGTTCTGTTTTTATTGTTTTCATTTATCAGATTTCTTACATTACAGTTCTTTCCATTCATTTATCAGATTTCTTACATTACAGTTCTGTCCATAGGGTGGTGACAGTTAACCTATACAGTTACAGTTAACCTTTTTTATACAGAGTTTATGTATGTGTTCTAGCTTATAGAGTTAAGCTATCGAATACAGTCGTATCCATCTAATCAATGTCACAGGTTGCTTACCTTACAGGAATTGAAGGTTAGCTTACACGAATTATTCGATCATCAACTTCATAGGGATTACAACTTACATATCACAAATGTTACGTATGTCCAAATGTTACGTGTATGTCCAAATGTTACGTATGTCGTGCTAGTACTGTAGTCATAGCTTGTTTACCTAACAGGAATTGAACCTTCAACCTTAGCTTACAGGAATTGAACCTTGAACCTTAGCTTACAGGAATTGAGCGATAGCTTGTTTACCTAACAGGAATTGAACCTTGAACCTTAGCTTACAGGAATTGAGTGATTATTATGGCTTGGGTTCTATGGTTCCTCCATAAGAACACTGAACGCCTAGCTTCGCAGAGCAGCTCTCCCCCCAGCCCACAACATAGTGTGGAATCTGGATCGTTTCATCGAGCACCATTTCTTTTAGATATAAAGGTGTTCTGACTCTATTGGATCAAGTCATAATCTACGCCTTTTACTAGTATACTACTATGGGGAGAGACTAAGCTCTATTTCAGAGATTGGACTCTCTTATTGTGATTAGCCCCTACTAGTAAGAAGTTGTTCCCGAGCCAGGTTCCCTGGATCCACTCCTAGTCGGGCCTAAATGAATGAATGAAGAAGGGGGCGGGCAACACTCTAAAGAAAGAAGCCTTTGCCCGTTGGACAGCTACCGAACTGGCTTGCTTGACTTACTTTACTGGTCGACAACTATATTATTATAAGACCTCCTGTCAGAAAGAAGGAAAGGTTATTGTAAAAGAAAGAATGCCAGCCGATGTCAAACTGTACTCCTAGTGTGAACCATCCGATTTTGGGCAATTCAGAAGTGACAAGATCCGAGTGAACATGGATGAGTTAAAACATAGAACATAAACGAATTGTAACTTTAATGACTCTGATAAACTTAGTAATTTTTCACATATTTTCAGAAGCATGAAGCTATTGAGAAAGCAAACATTTTGATATTGAGTCGAAAGACTGCAAATAAGTGAATTTATACTACTGATGAATGGACCATAGAACTGGGGAATGGTATCTTAGAATGGAAACCCGAGCAGATGACCATTTCTCTTTATTGGATTAGATGACTGTAAGATTTTAGATAATGAGAAAACACAATTATAAGTAACATATCAGATGACAGTCTTATTGGCCTTCATATCTTTTCACCTCGTTGAGCTCGAGACCTTAGGGTATGGAGAGCCCGAGCCATACGGAGTTGTAAAAGTTGGACCAAAGGAATGGGGATTTACATAATTCAGCACTGTAAATTAAGTCACAGATAATGGAGAGAAATCTTGGAGCAGAGATTGTTCTTCACAATATTCAAAATAAGTAAATAAATTATATGAAAAAATATAAAAAAATAAATGACTGCAATGAAACTCAATTAAACTGAAGTAAAACCATTTGTCTATGACACCTGGGAGACCATAGAATCATAATGTAACAAGCTCTGTATCCAAAATGTTTTGTCCTTACTGAAAAAATGAAAAATGTGGGTAACATAATTTTCAATTGGTAATAGAATTTGATCATGGGTAAACAAGTAGAAGGAATCAAAGACCAAGATTTTTTAATTCCAAAAATGTAGAGCAAATTAGGAATAGCATTAAATATCCTCAAATTGTTAGCAACTATAGAATAATATTTGTTCTGAAATATTTCATCTCTTATCAAATTGAAATTCAACACACAATCTCAGTGAAATATTCATGGCCAAAAAAGTTACAAATTCGATCCTTGTTAAATATCAAAAAACTGAGTCTTTCTTTGACAGCTGAAAACAAATGCTCTATCAGGACAAAATCAACAAATTGAGTCTTTCTTTGACAACGTTGAAAAAAAATGCTTTGTTAGGACAAATTGTTGCATGAATCTGTGACCTAAAGGCCTAAGCTCATTGTGTCCATGGGAAAATTTGCACTTCAACCCATTTGAATAGGTTCCCTTTTTCTCATAATGCATGGACAACTTGATTTTATAATTATTTACCTCGTCATAAATGTTGGAACTTATTGCATTGCCATAAATTGTTTCTAGTTTCTGACCAAAAATAGAAAATACTTGCTGACCCTTTTGAAGTTCTTCTTCTGAGTGAGCAAACTGACAATCAGTTCCCCACCCACACTTCTTTTTAGCCTAATAAAAATGGAAAATAACATATTTGTATGGAGGAAGTGTAACTATTTTAGTAGCACGTATCTCCTTCACATTTGATAATTTCCTGTAACAAGCTCTGTATCCAAAATGTTTTGATAATTTCCTGTAATAGAGGAAAAGTAATTTTTGCAGAAGTAATAAAGCATAATTTAACATATATTCTAATGTCTAAATGCATGCAATAATTTTACAGGTTGTTGCATCTATGGCAAAAGGAAGTTACTCTGCTCGTACAAGGAGAAGTGGCAGGAGAGTGACAAGGGGTGCGCAGCTGCGATGCACATCGTCTGATGATGACAGGCCAGCTGATGTCGATGCCAGCAATGCACCAGGGAACATTGTTGAAGATGACCATGTGACAGCCGCTGATGTTAACACACCATCAGCCACAGAACCACCATCAACAACAGTCCAAGGGGCAAGCTCAACTAAAAAGATCAGTGCTATAAGAGGATGGACAAAAGAACAAATGTTAGTTGCAATTGACGACATAGAGTTTAATGGATACTCAGTTCGGGCATCTGCAAAAAAACATGGTATTCCTCCCTCGTCAATACATTATTGGATAAATGGACTGACTCATACAAAACGTAGAGGGCCTCTTACAGTTATGACTGAGGATGAGGAGGCCGAGGTGGTTGAGTGGTGTAAAGAGATGGCCCAACTGGGACATGGGCTAGAGTTGATACAACTCAAATCAACAGTTGCTCAAATCTGTCAAGGGAGGCCAAACCCATTCAAAGATGGGTTTCCTGGTAAATCATGGTGGTTTGGGTTTAAAACAAGGCATCCAGAACTTGTATTGCGTACTGCTGAGGGCCTTGACAGAGACAGAGCATTAAATTTGCGCCCTGCAGTTGTGCAAAAATTCTATGACACACTTTCTAGTGCTTATGATAAACATTCTTATGGAGCAGACCATATATGGAACTGTGATGAAACAGGTTTACAGGCAGGGAGGAATTGTGGCATGCGGGTAATTGCCAAGAGAGGGAGCCGAAATGTGCCAAAGATTTTGCCCAAGAGCAGGGAGTGGATAACTATTTTATGTTGTGTTAATGCAATTGGTACTTCAATCCCAGGATTTTATCTATTCAAAGGTAAAAATCAACTGAAAAACTATATACAGAACTGTGAACCAGGTGCATGCATGGCTGCACATCCCCATGCATGGATGACTAAAGAACTGTTTCTAAGTTGGCTTTTTCACTTTGCTGCATCGGTACCAGGTGGCGTCTCGCCTAATAACAGACACCTTTTGATATTAGATGGCCATGGGAGCCACATGGCTGTACAAACAATTGAGGAAGCAAACAATTTAGGCATCGACCTGTTGACATTGCCCGCTCATACCACTCATAGGCTGCAACCCCTTGATGTTAGTGTGTTTGGCCCTTTCAAGAACTATTTCAGGTCGGAGCGTGCTGCATGGATGGCAAAGAATCCAGGGGTTGAGGTGAAAAGGTTTGAGCTAGCAGAGCTTGCAAGTAAAGCTTTTAAAAGGGCTTTGACACCATCAAATATCAAGGCTGGCTTTAGGAGGACAGGAATCTGGCCACTGAACTATGATGCTCTTATGCATGACACTGGTTGTAGCCAAGCGTTTCATGTGGATGTTCAGGAAGAAGGGAATGTCCAAACATGTGTTGAAGTGCAAGAAGTAGATGACCAAGATGATGTTGTTGCAGCTGGTAATATGATTTCCCTGTCTCAAGGACAGTTATATGCTGAAGATGATGAAACTGTATGTGAAACACAATATAACAATGAACAAATTCCTAGTAACATGGAGATTGTTCCACCAACTCAAGAACATCAAATTCCTGTCGCTGATATTGCTAATGATATTGTTGAACATGCAGTTGAAAATGACCAATTGACATTGCCAAGCCAAGTAACCCCACCTTCATGGCTAGCAGAAGCAATGATCAATTTGAATGCACATAGTGTCTCAGCAACCAATGAAGAAAGCATGAACATGCCCTCACAACCAGCAGAATTGAACAGTGAAATTGTTCATTTTTTTGTGGACAATAGATCAATGGAAGAAGATGAAGGACATAATGAGGCATCAAATGAAGATAATGATATGGTTCAATCAGTTCCAACAGATACTGAAAGGGAAGTACCAAGCAATGACATGCAGGTGGAAGGGGTGGAGAAGACACTTGGACGGTTCCTAAAGCTACCAGTAGAGAGAGTATCAATGAGAAAAACGCAAGGTGCACCGGGTAGTCTTCGTCTGGGCCGAAGCTCACAGCTACTCACCTCAGAGGACTATATAAACCTGTTAGTTGAGTCAGAAAAAAAGAAACTTGAAATGCAAGAATTAAAACAGAAAAAGAAGGATATGGTCAAGGAGAAGAAGGCAGCAAGGATTGTTGCAGCACAACAGCGAGCAGAAGAAAGGATTGAAAGAGATAAAGCAAGGCAAGTTAAGGACCAACAAAAGCAAATGGCAAGACAGGAAAAGGAAAAACGAAAGGCACAACAAATGCTTGAAAAGGAACAAGGGATGATCAACGATACAAGAATAGCTGATGAAACTAGGATTATTTCAAACTCATTGGACTCCATTGCAGATAATACACCATTATTCCAAGATCTCATAAACATTCAAGTGCCCCACTATCAAACCGAGGGTTTACCCACTTGCCTTGTTCCTACCAGAGCTGGTGTCAATTCTCTGTATGCTCATTACACACCTCCACTTAATGCAGGGGTCAGTAGTGCAAATGTGAGGTATGGGTACTCAATACCTCCATGGTTGGAAGCCGCAAATTGGAATCAATCATATGGCAACAATCAACCATTTCCTAATCAGCCCTTGACTGGTAGGCCAACCTACCTGGCTCAAGAAGGTAACTCGGGGAGTTTTGGCACTCAAGATTCTCAGGGCCATAAATAATAGGGGTGTCATATGTTTTCGGTTCTAACCACATTATGATGTGGATTTTGGATGGATTGTATCTTTTTCTTGGCACAGCAACATTTTGGCTTACAACCTAGTAGTGATTTCTTGTGGCAACCTAACTGTGTGTTGATAAGAAATTTTCAATGGAATATGTCTTTATGTAAAATATTCATTATGATAAAACTATTTCTATAAGTTATTCTGTGCGCACTGTACAAAGCTCTAAACTCACTTATGGCTCCAATAAGTGGACCGTTATAATGTGATGACAGTGCTGGGCAAGTTTACAATCACTTAACACTGAATAGAAGTCTACACTCACAATTAGAAACACCTCCTGCTCGCTTCTAATGTACGAGGCACTAGTAGTAAGGAACTCTATACTTAGCATGTTATTGATTGAATTAGAATGAATAAGAACTTTACATTGCTGGAAACTAGAAATACAATAAAGAACATAGTTATGATTTTTATCAATCACCTAGGGGAGGGTCGCCAATACATGTGCGCCCTCCCCGCCACGTCATAATACCACGCGTCAACCCACATGGCTCCGGTACGACACCTGTCCACCGTGGAGTATGCCCAACTTATAGAGAGCATGTGTTTTTATATGTGTCAGTAAAAATGATGGAAGTATCTAAATTAATCAAATCAGTTGATGAACAACTATGAGAATCATATTGTTCCATCTTGTTACATCAACTTTCCAAAAGATAGAGAAATTTGGGTGCACAGTAACCTAATCAGCTATATGACGAATTGTGGCTTAGTCATTAATTCTTTTCTAAGCACCTATTCACCTTTTTCATTTTCCTTCATGAGTAGATCAATTGTTTGACAATTACAATAATTTATAAATCTACAAAATATAAACCAGCGTAGACCCATCTTAAGATGGGATCTTCTAAGCATCAAGAGAATCATGTCTCTGTTTCTTTAGATCCCTTTTTACACTTATGAGTTCTGGAGTTAATATTGATCTATAACAGTGTATTACGGTACAGAAAAATTATGAATTGCCTCTAATACATGTAAGAAGGAAATTCCAAAGCAGTAGGTATACAAAAATCCCACAAAATTGCTTCAGAGCTCAAAATCTACAGCATGTTAAGCTTTCATGTAATTTAAACTTCCCTGCACAAAACTAGGCATTGCAAAAATAAGAGAGATTCAAAGGAAATCAGTGTACCGAAAGGAAATCCAGGGTAACTGCAATTGTGGGTCTTGTCATCAACGCTGGAGATAAATAATGTTTAAAATTTGAATGAACCTTAGGAAAGATCAACAATCAGGCAGAAGCACATGCCATTCTTAAAGGGATTGAATTGGCTCTTGATAAGAGTGTTCACAGTATCTAATGCATGGCAACTAAGCAACAATAATTATGTTTTTTGGAATAGAGATTATACCGACTCCATAAATTTAAAATTTCAGTAGGTCATGTGCTATATACGGGTCAAGGAGGGTTTTGATTCAATATTCTTTTCACATATTACAAGAAATTTACATTCAGAGGTACACAATCTAGACAATTCAACAGCTACAATGGACACCAGCACCCTACAAATATATCACTATTATCAACACATTCTCCTCTCCCGATAGCTCTGCACTCCTTATATCCCTGTTCCCCAAGCAACTAGGAAGAAAAGTTTCAAAAGTGCATAGAAATCTGTTTGCAGAATCAAATATTCCAACTTAGCACAATTCCTACACATCCCTTGGAAGTACAAAGGTTGTCTCCAACACAAATGGCAGACCACCAAAGAAATGGACTCTCCTATAATTGTGATGAAAAATATGCTCCAGGTCATAGGTGTAAAAAACAGAAATTGTTCCAAATTGATATGCCCACTCAAGACCTGACCGAAGACATAACTACTGAGAGACACTGGAGTTACAGGTTGAAAACACCAACACTCCGACTCAAGCAGATATCGAACCTATTTCTTCATGAAGAACGGTCAATCTCTCTGCATGCATTATCGGGCATTTCAACTCTAACAAAACCCTGACAAGGAAACTCTAACAAAACCCTGACAAAACTCTAACAAAACCCTGACAAGGATTTAATCCTATAAAGTTTGCTAGTAAAAGCTGAGCGATATTAAAAGGAAATAAAAGAGTAGAAGCTTTTTTCATAAAACAGTAAACCCTACCCATTTCTGGACTATATAAACTCATCAGCTATAAAAACAAAATAACCTTCAAATAGAGATGCACCGTCACAAGTGAAAACGATCTCAAAAACTTAGCACTATGCAAGGTTTTACAGCATAAGGAAATCATAATATTCTACAATGAGTAAATCAAGAATAGTAGCGTTCAAACAGTATCCAGAGAAGTCAATTTAAATAATAGAGAATGCAACTTGTGTGTAAAATTCGGAATAAGACTTTCATAGAAGGAAACAAGCTAACAGTTATGACTTCAAGAAACCATAAATAAATTAACAGTATAACTGTGATTAAGGTCGTAAAATGTCCACGGCTTCCATACAAATGTCCATACAAATGTCCACGGCTTCCATACAACACTGTAGCCCAAGTCAATTTAAATAATAGAGAATGCAACTTGTGTGTAAAATTCAGAATAAGACTTTCATAGAAGGAAACAAGATAACAGTTATGACTTCAAGAAACCATAAATAAATTAACAGTATAACTGTGATTAAGGTCGTAAAATGTCCACGGCTTCCATACAAAGTCCATACAAATGGCCACGGCTTCCATACAACACTGTAGCCCAAGTCAATTTAAATAATAAAGAATGCAACTTGTGTGTAAAATTCGGAATAAGACTTTCATAGAAGGAAACAAGATAACAGTTATGACTTCAAGAAACCATAAATAAATTAACAGTATAACTGTGATTAAGGTCGTAAAATGTCCACGGCTTCCATACAAAGTCCATACAAATGTCCACGGCTTCCATACAACACTGTAGCCCAGAGAGCAACCTGAGTAGCAAGTCTGCGAAGAAGCTTCATAAGGGTTTAGTGAGGCTTTAGAAGAGCCTTCCCCTCCGAGCAGTCGAATATAAAACAAACAATAGCACGAAGCAGAGCACTCAGAACTCAAGCAGAGCACTCAGAACTCTATGAAAGAAAAGAGAAACCCTCATATGCCAAATGAAAAAGATAAAATAGCAGGGACAATAAAAATGCAGCGTTTTTATCTATAAAGCAAACACAGTAACAAGGCAATTGAGAGCAGCTACAGAGAGTTTCGAAAGTTGGTCTGGGCTCATTTCCGCAATGTTCCATTTTCCCTTTGTCTTTCTGCTCGGGGCCGGCTATGCAAGTCAGGGGAGAGCAGCTACAGAGCGTTTTGAGGGCTAAAACAGGCTAAAACAGCCAAAACAGACAGAATGCCATAGAATGCCTAAAACCCTAAACCCTAAAACAACAAAAATGCCATAGAATGCCTAAAACCCCAAACCCTCAGAAAATTGCTCAAAATACTGCCATAAAATGCCATAGAAAGTTCACAAAATATCCTGTTAGAGATGCTTGTGTTGAAAAACACAGAGTAAAGCTGGTAGGATTAAAAATCCTACCGGTTACAGGCCATGGATGGTCGCCGACCTCCCCCACCTTCCCCACAGCTCGCCAGACCTTCTCCACACCTGCAACGTCCTTTTCCACACCTGCAACACCTGCAACAGGAAGAAAAAAGCCATTAGAAGCCATTAGAGATCACAAAAACAACAAAAACAGCAGAGCTAAACCCTAAAAATGCTATGTTACCTCAAGCTCAGTAGAATGGCGACCGACTCCTCCCCAAACAACAAAATCGCCGAATAAGACCACCACCAGAGAAATGCTAAACAACCGGCATTCCATGTTAAACAACTTGCATTCCAGAACGACCAAGAAATCCAGGCGGAAAAGCACAAGAAAAGCAGAACCGCTGTCCCAGCCAGAAACCCAGAAACTCCATCAAACCTTCGCACCAGCACACGAATAAACGACTCTGCGCGCAACAATACAAACCCTGTCAACCGAACACAGCATTCCCCCAACACACGTTCTAACCACCATGCGCGCAGGTTACAGGGCCGTCCCGCGCCATCTTCGGCGGGGGGCTTCGCCCAACTACCGGCCCCGAGCAGAAAGACAAAGGGAAAATGGAACATCGTCGAAATGAGCCCAGACCAACCATGTAAATGGCGCGAAGTTCGTGTTTTAATGTTCGAGGTGATAGCCCACACGGCCAGCTCCACGGTGGACAGGTGTCGTACCGGAGCCATGTGGGTTGACGCGTGGTATTACGACGTGGCGGGGAGGGCGCACATGTATTGGCGACCCTCCCCTAATCTTAAATTGAATGCAAAATAGCATTTAATCGTCGTAGAAACAATTGAATGCAAAATAACATTTAATCGTCCCAGAGTTTCAATGAAAACAATGAATGATTTTTAAATATATTAATCTAACAATATATATAAGCGAGTCAAGTTAGATTATCAGTCAATTGATTACCACATCTTTATAAAAAAAATTATTTTTATTCTGACATCTAAACCCCTGATTACCAGTTTGAAAAATTTACCCCCTAATTACCAGTTTGAAAAATTTACCCACTTATAAATTTTAGTGTAACCACAAACCTCTTCCATTCATACAAATCCTTTTTTGGTGTCTCTCTGAGGCACCTTTCAACATCTCAAGATCTCAATTGCGCGCATAATGCTCATAGAAATTCTATGATAAGTCATAGAGAGTATATAACATCTTAGAGAACCGAGTTTGCAGTTTGGTGTTAATTATTTTGTATTACTACATAATTAACTTACATCATATTAGCCTGGCCCTGTAAATTACATGCATGGTAAATGGTTATAACTTACATTTAATATGGAGAAATCACATTATAATAATCATTATAATACTTATTTTATTATTATATATTTTATTTTGGTAAAAGTGTAAAATTATTTAAATTATTTTAAATTGTTTCAGGTAGGTTACTTAAATTTTTCCACGTTAAAAATATATAATAATAAATTTTCCCACGTTAAAAATATATAATAATATTTTATTATTATGTTGATTATTAATTATTAAAAATAATATATAAATTAAACATATGTATATTTAAAAAACATTAAGCAAGATTTTTTTATGATAGAGATTTACTTTATTTTATTATGGAGATTCTTAATCTATAAATACGTTTTATTATAATATAATGAGTTATCAATACTATACACCTAATGCATTATTTCTTGCAGGATAAATCTTAATCTTTGATTTGTGTATGTAAGTATGAATATTCTAGAGGTTAAATCCTATACCCACCTAATTATGTGAGACAGGTCTATTATGGAATAAGCCTTCTAGAATTTTAATACCGTATTCCACCAATTTGTAACCCAAGGCTCCAACCCTTTTCGTAATGAAATAGGAATTACCCAAGGCAGTACTACTAAACATGCGAGATATCGTAGGGAAGCTGATGCTTTAGGTGCTTTATGTTCCGGCGGAGGATGCGTAAGCAGGCTCGACCATAAGGTCCGTCAGGGGCTCGACCATAAGGGAGAGGGAGAGGTTTTTTCAAGATTCCCTCCCATTCTTGCCATTGCCATATAGCTAGTCTTCTGGGAGGGTTGAGAGGTATTCCGGGAAGGGATTTATTTATTTGATTGATGAGGATTACCCTATGAGTCAACCGATCGAGCCAGAACATTGCAGGCATCTAGGGACAAAGGCAGGGAACCCCCGAACTTAGCATATTATCCGGTCCAGCCAGTAGCACCAGTCCCCAGGCTTAACAGATCTAAGTCAGCAATTGACAGATCTACAGTATAACTCCGTAAAGTAGCATCCATCCATCGTTCGTTCGGGGAATCAAAAGTCAATAATATGTTAGCTAGTCGGGTTTAGAATTTTAATTTAATTATTGATAATTATTAAGTGGATGGTAGGAATTTGACCTCCATAGAATATTTTAGAAAATTTCTAGTAATATATACAAATCAAAGATTAAGATTTATTTTCAAAATATTTATGCATTTTTTACTTTTTAATTAAATTCATTATACAAGGATATTGCCTCTCCGTTGGGTCGTTTAAAGAAAGCAGTAGGGTATGTTTGTTCCCCACGGAACACAGAAAGGGCCTTGAAAGGGCATCCTTTTCTATTATATACTCAGCCCCCTATAGCTAAGAAGATAGATAGATAGATAAAAAAAGAATTAATAAATAAAGCTACTGTGTCATCTTTATAAAGTGACTATACCTCTTTACCAGCCAGTAGAATTACTGTACACCTACTTACCATACATTTAATAGAGTTGTCACGCCTATCCTACTAACAGCTTACAGTCTTCTACTAACAACTAAAAGGCAGAGCATTGTCCCATGGTTTAGGAAATCTCACAGTACACGCTTTAAAACCTCAAATAATGAATGGATCTGTAAAGTCCCCATGATATACGATAAATCCTTCATATGATTTGAGTTATAGATTTTTTTTTCTACTTATTTATAAATTATGAATAAAAATAAAAATAAATTTTTGTTAATAATAATAATGGTTATTATTAATAAATTGAATGTTATTTATTTTTAAATTCCATATTTTTATGTTTTATTTTTAACATATATTTTTGTTCTTAATCATAGTTAAGATAAGTGTGAGTGGTTGCATTTACATTATAACGAGGTTATGACGAATGGGACCTGCGATGAAGCAAAACGATTGTAATATAACCTTTGGATTGTAAATCAAAATCGTATAACACATAACAATAACATACGTGTTAGTTGAAATGGTATTGAATACATAGATAAATAATGAAAGCATAATTTATAACAACTAGTATAATAAGGTTTGATTGAAATAAATGTGAATATTTAAAACAAAATATAATTTATTGCAACTGATTTCATAGGCTTCGATTAGCCAATGTTGTCGTGTTTTTTTAGACCGTTAAGAGTTTAGTTTATTAACTATTCTTTGTGTCACATAGCTATCCACATTACAAATTTTATATTTATGTTTTTATCTTTATTAGTATTTGGTTTAAATTCCAAATATTATGTTTCATATTTTATCTCTTCGTGTCACATAGTTATTCACACAACAAATTTTATGTTTATCTTTTTATTTATTAGCATTTTAGTTTTGCTGGGTTATAAATGTTCACATTTCAAATACTATATTTCATTTTTAATTGTTGATGTTATTAGGTGAAATTTTTTCTCAATATTTTGTTCAAATTTAATTAATAAATTAGAATGTTTTTTATTATTATTTTTATTTTATTATTTTTAGTTTTTCTTATAATTTTCTCCACCTTAAGTTTTCTCTTTTTCATTTGACATTCATCGTTATCTTCTTTTCACCCTTTTCTCTTTTACTTCTAAATTGTAAACATGGCATACTCCATTGACATGTTTACAACATTTGACTACTTTTACTATGACTTATTATCTTAAATTGATTCCACTTAATGATGTTAATTGTCTCAAAAAAATTTGTTCAAATTAAATTTATTACCTCTTCAACCTTTTTTTAACCATTACAAAGAAAATAACTTATAGTGACTATTTCTCGTGTTATAAGTTTGGAAAATAATATTAACAAAATATCAACTAATAATTTTAGTATTGCCTTGGATTTTCACTATAATTTAAAACTTTTAAGAGCTCAAGGTTCTAGATGAACTAATTTTGTGAATGTTTTTATATCAGTGTTGCAGTAGTTCCCTAATTATATATAACATGCATTCAAGTCTTTCAAATATGTAAAGTATGCATCAATGCGGATGACATTTTTGGAAGCCCTTATATATAATTTAGATATTGAAAGCACACATATGCTTTTATAAATAATAAGCATCAATGAACCACCACACCATGATATGTACTATGGTTTTAAAAATTTATATTACATATGTGTATCATATATATTATGAATCCTTGGTGGTTAATTTATATAATAAATAATAAGCATCAATGAACCACACCATGATATGTATTATGGTTTTAAAAATTTATATTACACATTGATGTGTATCATATATATTATGAATCCTTGGTGGTTAATTTATATAATGAAAGCATGGACGTGTATATCATATCATTTTTTGTACCATAATAGTAATTGTAGTGGTAATGGTGTCCTTAAGAAGGCGATGTTTTTGTTGTAGTTAGGAGTAATGGTGTTTTATTACATTTATTTGTACTAATTGGTAATACTAAATTAAATGCATAAGTGTGTAAGTAGGTATAAACCACAACACTGAGTTAAAATAAATATAAATCATAGCTTAACTATTCTATATTTTGGACCATTTCTAGGAATATTAATTTCTTGATAATTTGATTATATGATAGCGATTTGTTGGAATTGCAAGTTTGATTTGAGTAGTATGCATAATCTGAGAGTTTTTAAGGGTGTTGAAGCAATTGATATGCTTCCATCGCTCCCTAAACTTGAGCAATATTCCTCACATCCAATAACCATGATGTAGGAGGCAAAATCTAGTTTATGTGGAGAAAATTTGATACCCATTTCATTAGGTGGTAGAGCCTATAATTGTTTCTCTTAACATATTCTGATAGTTGAGCATGGAATTTGGTTGCTTTGGAATTTTTAGGCAACCCTTCTAGCACTAAAATGTTGACCAGATAAGACAAAACTCACGTTTTAGAACGAGATAAAGGGACAAAAGTGTATGGCTTGTAATACAAATGAAGTTTGAAACATTATGTTGACTTCTCGTTTCTCTTGGCCTTGGAGGTTCCAAAGGAATAATAGTTGAAAGGCTTCTTTCAATTCTCCCCACATTCTATGCCCACCAATCTTCACACAATAAATGTGTTATAGAAGCTTTAATTACTTTCACTTTAAAGCTCTTTTTATTATCTTGAATCCATTTAAACATTCAAAAATGAAATTTAAAAAACAAATACTTACAAGATATCTTGTGTAGAATTCTATCACCGAGTTTCAACCAAAATAGTCAATATGTAGAACAATTAAAATGCACCTAAATATAATACAATAATAATTTTTCATGCCAAATTTTCCACCAATGCAAGTATTGAATGCATATTTGTTTTTAATATTAAATCCTTAATTAAAAGTTAAGGTTTTTTAATTTTTTAGTGTTAAAATTATGAAGTCAATCATAAAGAAATCAAATATTTTCGGGGAAATTTTTATGAACCCTTATAAATTTATGCGTATAATAAATTGGTGAATCACCATGGTACATATGATAATTTGAACACTATTTTATCATTAATATAATATGCATATGTATCATTTTTTGGTAAATCTTTTATTGAATCATATAATATTGCAAAATGCGTGGATGAAAATCGAAATCTTGTAAAATATTAGGCAATCTTTCATTAGATTATAAAATATTGGAAAATCTTTCCCTAATTATCAAACATTGTGAAATCTATGTGAATATTTTGATAAATAATAAAACCATATATATTAATAGGAAAATATACTCATTGACTTGTAATATACTCATTTTATATGTTTGGAAGAATAAACATAATTTGTTCCTCTTGCAAAATAATGTTTTTAATTGAGTTATGTTTATTAGGTCTTTTCTTGTATATGGTTACATATCTCTCTCGATTTTAATGATATTTCACCACAAAATTTCTATATGCTTTGATCTTGACTACCTCATATGTCAAATTCAAGGGATATTAAATTTTACTTGACCACCACAAATATCAACATCAAGAGATATTAATATTTGCCCTACTACTTCTATTAACGCTTCAAATAAGTTCATGATAATATGCTCTTGAATACGAAGGCACATAATTATGCCCATTAATAACTCTAAAAGTACAACAATACTGATAGGTATCATTTGAGGCATGGCTTCCTCTCTAATCATCATTTGTACCCAACAGTGACTCATTTCTAATGAAGGCAGGTCTTTTTTATCCATTATATTTTGTTGGTTTATTAAAAAAGTTAAAAATATACGACTTTGTAATAAACATTAGGCATAAATTAGAACTTAGACCTATGGGACACAAAAGAATTAGGAAAAATTACTACAAGACAGAGAGATTCTTCTCAGTATGTGCACCTCGGATATCATTATTACTTAGTTGAAAGCTCATCAATTTTGTTCTTCTTGCTAGCTGCAACACTTTGTCTTTCTAACACTTGCAGTATGTTTCATTGATAGGGTCCTTGCACCTCAAATGTCTTCATTAGATTTCATCCATAAACCCCTTCATATTCGACATTACAAATTTTCAGTGTTCTTGACTTTTCTATTCTGTGTTAGATGGTCTGCCTATCTCACAAATCCATTTTTCACCCTTACAACTTCTAGATTGAGTTATTTATATGCAAATGGCCTAACTAGGGCCAACACAAATATAATCATGATATAGGATGACAAATATAGAAATGTGATGTGGGTGGACAAGATTACTTGGAGTCCCTTCTAGGGATAATACCATAAGCCTCCCAAAAACCATGGGCTAAGACCATAGGCTTATGCAATTTTTGCCCCCAAAATGTAAATACTAAAGGGGGGATATCTGGATTAAAAGACTAAAAAGCTTTAAAAATAATAAAAATTAACTAAAAAATAAATTAAAAAAAAACAACTTAAAAAATTCAAACATAAAAAATTATTAAGAACTCAAAAAAAAATCAAGCATTAAAAAAAACCATAAAAGAGAAAAATTCAAACATTTTTTTTTTAAACCAAAAAATTAAAAAAAAATATTAAAAACCAAAAAACTAAAAAAAAAGAAAGAAAAAATGTTTCAGTAAAAAAACATAATTAATTTTTTTTTTTATTTAACCCAAAAACATAAGAAAATAAAGTAAAAATATATATATATATATATATATATATATATATATATATATATATATATATATATATAAAATTAAAAAATTATTTAAAACATATTAAATATTAAACTACAAAATATTAAATATTAAACTACAAAACAAACCCAATAAAAAGATTATATATATATCTATATATATATATATATATATATATATAAAGACATTAAAAATAAATATAAAATAAAGTGGTTCGAGGGTTGAGGGATCCAAAGGTTGCCTCATCCCAACAAAAAAGGGTTACTGGTAGGGTAGTTAGAGTGACCTATCACTCCAACTACCCTACTTGCATACCTTTTGCGCTCAGGTGGGGGCTGTCGATTCTCAAAATCGACAAACCCCCACATTGCACTGATCGGGGTTGGTTGTTTTGGGGAATCGACAACTCCCACCCTCATGCTTTTAGTGCTGGGGAGGCGTGGCCTGTGGATCCCGATCCTCAAACCATTTTTCTAGTTTTTTTCCATGGTTATTTTTTTTATTATTTTTAAAATTTTCTTTTTATTCTTAATGCATTTTTTATTTTATTTCTCTATATATGTTTTTTTTTAACTTTTATTATATTATTATTTATATAATAATAATAATAAATTTTATTATATATATATATAATTTCTTTGCAAAATTGTAATTTATTTATTTATTTTTAATTATAGTTTTTTTTCCAATTTATTTTTTTACAATTGTATTTTTAAAATTTCAATTTTTTTAATATATTTTAATTTTTAATGTTTTAATATTTTATGCATTTATTTATTTTTTTAAATATTTTTGTTTTTTTTTTTTTTAAATATGTTTTGATTTTTTAAATATTTTTATTTTATTTTATTTTCAAATTTGGTTGTTTGTTAAAGCTTTTTAACAATAATTATTTTTTGTTTTTACTACTTAAAATTTATGTGAATAATTATTTTTGGAAAAAAAAAACTTCAAATTTTGTCATCTTTGGACATAAAATTTGCTATTTTTTCAACTTTTTTTCAAAATTTTAAATAAAATCTTTTATTTAACATGTCATTTTAGTGAAAAGGTCCCAAAATGTGTATTTTTTAATTATTTTTTTGTCAATAAAAAATAATACTATTAGTTCATTAAAATTTGAGTACATCTGTGCCAAAATTTCTTTGCTCTCTTGGCCTCACTCTGACTAGAATTGTTGGCTAGGAGAGTAGTGCAAAATCTGAAAACATAGAGACTTTGTGCAAGAATCCCATAGGAAAACTAGGCCTATCTCCCAAAATACAAATAGAACTAAAAAGAGACCAACAACGACCATACTACATTGGAGGAATTGGCCCCTGGGCATTTCCACGGGCCACAGGCTGACCGTGCCCCTCGTGGACATGAAAATCTATGTGTGCCAACCTTGCTTCAATTTCATCCAACCTCGCATTGAACCTACCCTGACTGTGATGAACTAAAGAAAGACGTTCCAAGATTTTCCCTTGAGAGAATTGTAGATTGTTAATATAGGCAATTACTTCATTCCTATCGTCATACCTTTTCTCCCAGAGAATGTCCAAGCTTGCATGGATGCCACACAATTGTTCAGCAATTGATTGCAATGTTGGAGGATGCACCATTCACCTTAGCGATGGGGCACCTCCCTGAGCGACCTCCTCCTCTAGAGCTCCTCCCTCATATTCTTTCCTAGTCCCCTAACTGCCCTCGATGGTTGGCTCCATGCTAACCCCTCCCTTGTTTCCTCAACATTATGGCAAGTCATTTCTAATACTGAGTAGCTAGCCCAATCCACCCTTTAAGCCAACCCCACGGAAGAACCCCTCCCCCTTTGGAGATAAACCAAGAACAATTGGGCCATACCCACCAAATTGGAATCATTTCCCCCCAATTCTCCTACATAACACGTTCAACTAGATGCTCTGAACCCACAGGCCATCTAATACCCCAACCTGACTTTGCCAATTTTCTCCCAGCCGTGTCAGAGCAACCATGACTCCCCAACAGTAGACAACTGAGTGGATTTGACAGTCTAGGGTACTTAAAGGCCACCACCAAAGGGGAAAGGATATCCAAAACAACAAACCTGGTTTGACCATCGAAACCATAATTAACGCCTGAGCCAAGCACAAAATTCACTAAGACAGAGTCGTTGGCCTAGTCCCCAGGATCCTAGACCATTCTCACATACATAAAGACTAAAACCAACCAAACTAATGACCGCACACCACTAATACCTCTCACTCCTTATGAACCAAAACTAGCAAGCATGCAAAGGGAGAACGCTTGCACATACTCATATGTTTCAATCTCTCTGCTCCACACTCCCATAACCAGCCTCCAAATGCAACTTAAAATAGTGGACAATCGATTTTTATAGAACCTTGCCATCTTCTCGATGTTTTTCTTCCTCCTAAGTTAATTAATTATTTTAACTTTAGAAAAAATATAAAAATTTCATTATAAAAAAACATTGCAAAGACAAACAAAAAATCACAAACTTGAAAACCCCTTAAAAACAACATCTTAGAAAGAAAAAAACAGAAGAGCAATGAGAAAAATATGCATACTTTGGACATAAGAAAATTAAAAGTGTCAAAAATATGCCATCGAAAAAAAAGGTTGATGCTGCATCAACGCTTTTCAAAATTCACATGAAAATCACCAACATTTTAAAGAATTTATCCATCTTAATACATAAGAAGATTTAAAGTGTCAAAAATAAACTCCCTCCCCCCCAAAAAAAGGGTTGATGTTGCATCAACATTTTTTAAAATCAACATTAAAATCACCAACGTTTAAAAAAATGTCCATATTTAATACATAAGAAATTTTAAAGTGTTAAAAATATGCTTCAAAAGAAGTTGATGCTTCATGAACACTTTTCAAAATCAGAATGGAAATCATGATTTTTTGCGACCTCTAAAAAACGAGAACTCGGTACAATTCTCATTAAGTTGTTAACTTTGTTGAGCATGCAAACTAGTTAGAACACAAATATGAGATGAGGAAAAGTTCTTGAAATGCTAAGAAATGCTATCATTCAACCGATAAGCTAAAGGAAACTTGATTCAAGACTAGTCATGAAATCAATTTTTGTGTCTCATATAGTTGTGAAACTAGTTGTACAACAATATAGTGAATAACAAAATCTATAACTACAATATAAATGAAAATATAGGAAGAATTTAAATTGCTTTAGTAAGTGCTATAATTACTAAAAAATGCATAAATAACTTATAATGAATAATTGTTCAAAGATCCTCCTACTTGACCATACAAAAAAACATTGAAAATGTAACTTCCAGAATTGCTAAAGCTAGAAATTAAACAAATGCAAAACATAACAATAACAAAAGTATAGGAGGACATTGAAGCTCCTAGGGTGGGCCTAGCACAAGGATGCCCATAGTCATTAAAGAACGAAGATAGGAGATCAAACAAAACACTACTTCCATTAACTAAAAAAATGTTCTTACATGACAGGACTACAAAACTTGTGTGAGAATACAAAAAGCGTAATCTCTCTCTCTACTTATTCCTTTTCTCCCTATTTCCCATTAGGCTAACTTGAGCTTATTATTTTTACAAAAAGTGGGGAATAGCCTCCTTGAATGGAGGGTTGCAATTCCCTCCAAAATGTCCTAGAAAAGGGTTGTTCCTGGTCCACCTCATAGCAATAGGAGGGGGCATTAAATGCCCCAAGGCAATTGTGTTTAGGCCTTCCTACTGCAAGGAACAAGTCCCAAGACTCTCTCGAGTGCTGGATCTCTTGGAATATGCTCAACATCTCTCTAAATATTGCATAATAAACATGTTAAGGCACATAAAATATGAAAGCCACATTGAAATCTTCTAAGAACCAATTTAGCTAGGGAAATATATCATTAAGTGTAGAAATTGCACACGAGGCTTCACTCAATGAAGCTTTGACATCCATACTAAAAAATACCCTTAATTAGAATATATATTGGAAAATACCTCTAAAAATCACACTGTTTAACTCCCTACCAATACGAACCCAATACACATTCCCAATTTAAAAAACCCCTACCATCACTAGATATTATAGGTATCATTTTTTCATTAACATTTTTTATACCCCTTTATATTTTTTCATTAACTTTGAGCTTTGTTTTTTATACCTACAAATATAAAAACCCTTTACCCCTTATATATCTCCCAATATTCTATGTCATTTTTCCCTTAATATATATCCCCCAATATGAACCCATGTGGTATAGTATTGCTCCCCTAGTGAAGTCCTCATGAAACTGCACTAAAACATAGTTTTATGTGCTTAGGAGTTGATTGATGCACCTTATAATTTACCTATTTTCGAGACCCATGAATGACAAATTTGTAAAAGATTTGAGTAATATTGTTTAATATATACTAATTATCAAATATATGTTTATTGTATAGTATGATGTTTAATAGTTATATCATTGTTGAATTGGATAATTTGTTGAATCTATTGCATACCTACTTTGAACACGACGATACATTGATGTCCAAAACGAAACAAAACAAAAATGACAACTTAACATTGTTGATGGGATTTGAAAATGACCGATAGGAATAATAATGTGATTCGGAAAATTGAAATTTATTATTGATATGAGTGATTGAAACTATATAAGATGGATTCATGGTGATTATTTATGCATATTTAACTATTATTTGGTTGACTTATTGTCTTTTGAACATGCTTGGAATGATAATGAAAGAATTAATATGGACATTAGAACAAAGTCATAAAAAGTGAAGTGACATACAATCACATAATATGCTAAATTAACCAAAATAACTTGAGGAAGGAAAGAAGACAATAGGTGAGAAGTGGAGGCATAATAAGTGATCAAATTGAAAGAACAATAATATAGTAAGGATAATAATATTCCCCATCACTAATAATAAGTATATATGTGATTATTGCGAGATTCAACTTATAATGCGGTAAGATTTAAAAATTAAGCATGGTTATATATATGTAAGGTCTATTCATTGTTGTCATAGTTTATATATATGTTTTGTTTAACTGATGCCATAAGGCTGGATTGATATTATACTTTTCTCCGCTGTAATGAAAAAGAATGCTTTATTAATAAGCTTTCTTTATGGGGTTTGCACATTTCTATTTTTAAAATTAAAATAATTACTTTTATTTAATTTTAAAAATGTTGGATTCTAATAAAAATGTTATGTCAAAATTTATTTTAAATTTACGTTGATATATATATTTATTATTTTCTTGTTTATAAAAATTTATACATTTTCGTCATGTAAAGATATTATTTTCTTGTTTATAAAAATTTATACATTTTCATCAGGTAAAGGATCTTTAGAGAGTTGATTGGTATGAACTCCTCATCCATAATCCACGGAATATGAGCATATTTTGTTTTTAGCAAATAGCATAGTATATTTTTTTGGGAAGATATGTTAATATAGATAATTCAATAAAAGGTGAAACAATTACTACCTTGTGCTCAATAATATTCCAAATATTAGTATTAATACTGAGATAGCATATAACAACCTTACTTAAATAAATGTTAATAGAGAAAACTCAAGAAAATGCAATTGGTAGAGCATATGTTAACTATAAAATATAATCACACATCCATTTTTAAATCCGTAGGCTAGATCCTTCATTAGTGTTGCAAGCTCATTCGACAAGTCTTACATATGTAGAATCCTTGTATTGTGTGAGGGAATCCTTTGGCACTTGTCACAAAATCATTTAGAAAATTAATATATATAAAATATATATTTTTTTAAGTACTTTTGTTGCTTGCCATTAAATAGTAATATTGCAATTCTTTGTAGGGAGACCCATTATATGCATAAAAATACAAAAAAACACTTAGGCACCTAGCTTCAAACGCATTAAATCCCTAATTCTATCACAAGTGTAGTAGCATGTGGCTGGTGTGGACCTTTAGAGCCATGAAAAGAACATCAAGACCTAATAAGAAACACTTATCTTTGAATACTAAGTACCACAAGTTCAAATTGAAATTATTAACTGTTGAAGCTATGAAATGTAGACTTGTCATGATCTACCATAAGATGAATTGGTATCACCTAGAATGCAATTTTTGGTGTGAAACATTGCATGCAACAATTTTTTGTTTTGTTTTGTAGTGTATTGCACTACATATTTTTCATGTGATATCTTAAAGTTTCTAAAATTTCCACTTTTCATGAAAATATATCTTTATCTCATTGCATGAAAGATTATCTTTACATAATACATCAAAATGACCCTTGATGTGATGTTTTTTAACCTTTTTAAAAACAACATGCATGAGATACATTCCATCGTATGTTGTACCAAACTTTGTTTAAATTGTGATATACCTAATATGGTTTTTAAAAATATGTCTTACTGATACTTAAACTAGTACTATTTTATTGTAGCACACCCAATTTGTCATTGGCCATGGTATGTATCACTCTTCAATTGGTTTTAGTCACAATATATCAAGTGAAAGTCCAAAGCAAAATTTTTTTCCCATTCCCTTTTTCAAGGCATCTTTTCAATTTTAGCTTCCTTGTGACATGTTGCACTCAAAATATTTTCATGCAACATATATTTATTGCGAAAACAAATTACATTTTAAAATTGGAAATGGTGAGGTATCAATCTTTATTACTGCAAAATAAATCAATTTAAGCAAATTTATCAACCAAATTATTTTTTGGGGGGGATTATTTTCCCATGTGTACAATGTTCTTCAACATCTTTAAAGGGCTAAAACTCTGTTTATTCTAGTTGTAATCTATAGATAATCTTTGTAAGGTATCTAATCCTTTCTAACTTTTTGTCAATTGTAATTTCTAAATAATTTAATTATCTATAATCATAATTTAACTAGTCAATTAATTTACTTAATTACAAAATCAAAACAATTCTTAAACCTCATTTAAATATTTTGCAATAAACTTTAAGGGTTGGTTCAATTGGTTAACTCCCTATCTTTAAAGCATCTTTTTTAGGACAAGGTTCAATTCTCTGGATCAAGGTTTGTGGTTGAATTGGAAGGAAATGATGTGGATGTAGTAAAACTAATAGAAAAAAAACTATCTTCAAATATTAAGAGAATTAATTCGCTGAACTCTTCACAATCTTAAAGTTATTGAATTTGATATGAACATTAATAATTGGTATGATACTTCAACGAAATAATTATTTAATTTTTAATTAGCTAAGCCTTCCCAATCTTAAAGTTATTTTATTTGATACGATACTTCAAATAAGAATTTTTGAATTTATTATATTATAGTATTAAATTTATTTTTTCTTTTCAATTTGTATTTTACATAATCATATTACAATTGAGTTAATATTTTTGTAGGATGGATTGTTAGTCGAATAGAATAAAGAAGATAAAGTGATTTGTAATGTCCCCAATAATAATAAAAATAATAAATAATATATTATAATATAAACAAATAAATGAAAAACAATAAAGAAAATATAATAATAGTAAATAAGTAATAAATGATGAAGAAAATACAATAATAAATAATAAAATAGTAAATAACAATACTAGAATTCTAAATACATATATATAAAAGTAAACAAAGTTAACAAAAAGTAAAATAAAATAAGAAAGAGTTAAACTGAGAGAACTATTAAAAATATTGAAAATAAATTAACAAAACTAAAATAAATTAAAAAAGAGTTAAACTAAGATAAATATTAAATCAAGTAAAACTTAAAATAAATAAATAAAAGTTGCATGTTGACACATGGAATGGGTGCATGCAGTCCCCTTTCTATTGTTTGGTCTATTTAAGAGACCATGAGGAAGATGAGATTCATGATTCCATCATCCATTCCCTTGGAAGAAAAGTTTTGTGAGACAAAGGATTCCCTCGGGGTGGCAAGTTGTAGAAAGATTATGTGCAACTGAGCTTATGGTTGGGTGGAGAGTTGTCCCCAAAACCTTGTTGCAGTTAGCAAAATTCAAGGAGCATTCAACTCCAAAAGTGCAAGTAAGAGATATCGTCAATATAGGTAAGCCATCTCCTTGCTCATATTTCTCCAATTTTTATGTTGAATAATTGAATAATTGGGTGTTGATTATTTAATCATATGAATTGATATATTTAGTGGTTGTTTAATTTGAGGTTGTTACATATGGTATCAGAGCTCATTACAACCCGTGAGGCCTATGAGTCCTCACACGCATGTTTGGTTTTAGTTAAAAATCTATATGTAAATTGAATTCTTAATCTTATTAAGATGTCTATTAGAAATTAATTAACTAACTATAAAAATAACCATATATTATTTATTTATAATATAATAATAATAATAAAATATTTAAAAATAATAATATTATATTTATTAAATAAATTAATCTCATTGTTTTTAATCTAGGTCCAATAATCATTTTATATGATACTCTCGCACAAATATCTAGCTCTCGGCCACTTGGGTGCATGAGTTCCCCGTATATTCATAAATACTTTATTAACTAATCGATGTCTCATTACGAAATCACATTATCATAATCCAACACCATATAACAATATGAGCTCTTCACCAAGTCCAATCCCTTTATTCCTTTGAATATATGTCATGTATTCTCATTTTTTATAATACATACCAAGTCCTAATCAAACAAACACGCAGCCCAGCGCTCTAGTTTAGTGTCGAGCCACCAAAGGGAAACCTGCAAGGGTCGGTGAGGTTTTTGCACAACGCAGTCTAAGACCCAAACAGTGGAGAGAGTAGTCGACAAATAATATTCCCTCCACTGAACATCTTGGCAGTTTTCTCATCGAGCTTTGTAATTAGATTTCTGGAGCAATTATCGGGTATGTGACAGGAATATCGAATTGCGGATCGAATTCATATTTGAGGAGATTGTGAATGTACCAGTACTTGTCATTCCATCGAGTTCCATTTGCGTTTGGCTGAGATCCTGAACCAGTCATTATCGTTGGCGTTGTTCATACCCATGTATTTGATGAGGGACTGGTATTCTTCCTTCAGCCATTGGGTCCAAGCAGCTCCATCCCTGGGGCCTACCCTAGTTGATAGTAGAGGTATCTTTTGAATAGTAGATTTCGTGTTTGAATCCCATCCCTCCATTTTTTGAGTCTCTTGTTCCACAATAGTTGTCTAGACTTTCGGCTGGAAATTTCTCTGCGTCTTTCGAATGTTGACTGAGAATGTGAATATTTAAACGTTGTATCGAATAATATGAATATGATCTCCCCTCTGTTTGTGGGTTGAATGGTTGCACATCAATTATGTTGACATGTTTCTTGTAATTCTTCCTTGGTCCAATGGAATCCAAAATCAAATTCTAAATTTGTCTATAAAAGGTTGAACAGTGACAGGAACCACCCATTTCCAACGCACTCTACTCTTCGCATTATCGTTGTCAATTCTAGTATAATTTATTGATGGGGCCAGCCCACGTGGTCCCACCGTCAATGCGCGGATGTGTTATGTGACCGTAATGAATATAATAATAAAATGGATTTTGGATATTTATGTTGGTTGATTTGTAATCTGCGATTTATTGATTTTGGTTTATGGTGATTTGTACCTTGGTGGCTTACCCGTTGAACACCTGTCCCTCCTCGGGATCCCACGAATCCGCCCTGGTTTGGGGTTTTTTACTCCTTCGCGCTCATTTGTTTCTCGTTGTTTCTCCCGGTCATTTGCTTTGCAACTTCGGTGGTTTTTGGTTGTGGTTTTCTGAGGCTTGTCTGCACGGTTTGCTGGTTGTGAGCTCCTGGTTACCCTTTCGACTTCGGAAGTTGGTTCTCGGCCTGGTATGCCTCTGCTCTTCCGGCGATTTATGAATGCTCTGGTAAGTTTCGCATGGCACTATTCCTCGGCTTGCATGTTGGCTGCTATTGTGAATTGGGGTTTTTCTTTTAAGGGTCCCCGACTCTGTGTGTTACTATTTCTGTCTTGCGAGTGGTTACAATTGCTCTGTTAATGGTTTCCGCCTCTGTATGTTGTTGTCTGTATCTCGTGAGGGTTTAAGTGTTATGCTCTTAACCTGCAAAATGATACCCAAATACAGAATATGCGAAGAAAAGATACCCAGAACATAGAATAGCAATGATTTTATTATTCAGAGAGTAATGTTCACTTGCCTCTTCGAGGGGGCAACCTTCAATAGAGCAGAGCTCGACTACAAAATAAGACACGATGCTCCTCGCAGGGAGTCTCTATCCTTTATATATGACTCATACATGCAATACCATGGGCCAATACCATGGGTTTTATTAATACCATCTATCTAATACTACGGCCCATTTGCAACTAACTGTGGTTCCGTCATTAATTGCGGATTAACCACTTACAATTATTAATATGGGATTTATTGACTCTTGACTATGACGTGATCCCATTAACATGCCCTCCCCCTTAAGACTAGCCTTGTCCTCAAGGCTGAAGCTGCGGAAACTGCTGAAGAATAGTGGCTGGTTCCCAAGTGGCATCTTCCGGAGAGGTGTCTTTCCATTTGACAAGGACTTCCTTAATCATGCGGCCGCGCAGTTGCTTGTCTCATGTGTCTAGGACCTGTTCGGGTTGAAGCCAGATGGACCCTTCTTCGTCTAATTCAGGGAGACTGGTCTGAATTCTGCAATTGTTCCCAATCACTTTCTTGAGGCATGAGACATGGAAAACTAGATGGATTTTTGCAGTAGGTGGCAAGGCCAACTTGTAGGCCACTTCTCCAATGCGCTGAAGTACTTGATATGGTCCGTAGAATTTCAGAGAGAGTTTCTGACACCCTTTGTCTTTGAAAATTGGGACCGCCTAAAATTTTTTCCACTAAGAAGTGAATGGTACCACCATGCTCAGCGCGTCGTCCTGATTCTGATGGGCTAGATCACCAATAAGCACCCCGAAAGATCCCAAACTTTTTTTTTTTTCTTCTGAAAACTCCTAACAGAGTTTTACTCCTTCCTTATCAATAATGCAGTGGCCAAATCCTCAAAATGTCAATGTGGCCAAAAGTCCTGCGAAAATTATACCCCGGTATAGGAACCCTTCACAACAACTCCGATCTGGGGGATCTGAGAGATCTGAATGGCGGATCTGATGGCAGAACAGACAGCTTCTGCAGATCTGATGGATCTAATAGATCGGAATGGCTGATCTGCAAACTCGAGACTGCGGCACTGATGTCTGCTGCTGCTGCGCCCCTTTGCACAGGCGGATCTGGAAGAGATGTTGTGTGATCTCCCGATAGAAAAGGGAACTAAGGTCTTAAGGAGTGTCAGGTGCTACAGATCACAATATACATAAGGGTCTGGCAGTAGTACTCGGCCCAATGTTTCAGGGCTCTAACTAAGGAGGATCGATCGTACCCTTAGCCGTACAACCCGACTACCCTATCGTACGAGCGAGTAATTTCCCCGAGTGCTGTTCTCGGTGTACTGTAGCTGCAAGACGACCGACGATTTATCTATGGCGAGGTTTCAAGGGAGCCTAGGGGGCTTCCGATATACCCAGAGGGTACGTGGAAGACAATCTGTGCGCGGTTCTGTCTATTGCGCTACTACTCGAAGGGGTACCCACAGGGGTTACAAGGGAGTCCAATAGACGTGACCACCTCTTGTATTTCCTGCGTGCATGCCTCCCCAAATCCGCAGGTTTATGCGCTCAACGACAGATCACATGGTTTAAAGACGCCGGAACACGTCTCTAGCCAAAAACATTTTTCTAAGAAATGGAGATCCCATCGGCCTTGGAAAGTGCTCTGATACCACTTGTTATGCTCTTAACCTACAAAATTATACCCAAATACAGAATATGCGAAGAAAAGATACCTAGAACACAGAATAGCAATGATTTTATTATTGAGAGAGTAATGTTCACTTGCCTCTTCGAGGGGGCAACCTCCAATAGAGCAGAGCTCGACTACAAAATAAGACACGATGCTCCTCGCAGGGAATCTCTATCCTTTATATATGACTCATACATGCAATACCACGGGCCAATACCGTGGGTTTTATTAATACCATCTATCTAATACTACATCCCATTTGCAACTAACTGTGGTTCCGTCATTAATTGTGGATTAACCACTTACAATTATTAATATGGGCTTTATTGACTCTTGACTATGACGTGATCCCATTACATAAATAAGGGGGTTAGGGAGGGACCCTAACATTAAGTCATACGATGGCTGTGTAATTCTTGATATTTCTTTCAATACTGGTTCATCCCTTTCCATAGACTTCGACAATCTGGTGGCGGCGTTCTCCGTTGGGTTCTCTGCCAACTCGTTCGGTAAGTCTTTGTTTTATGCCGGATATTTGCAGTCCTCCTTTACCTGTATCTGATGTCTTGGCTCCTTCGTGAGCAGGAGGGTCTCCTCGTGGTCGAATGGAGGCTATGGTTCGCCGAACAAGTATGGTGCCATTTTTGTTCGCTTCTCGTTCTCTTTAGTTTCTTTTTAACTTAGTTGGTACTGTTACTTGGAGCCTAACCACTCTTGGTCGCTCTCTTGCAGGTGAGACCGTTCAAGGGTTCCGGTGTTTGAGCTCTCAGTTGTTCGGGCAAACACGGGTAGCTTCTCTATTGTTTGGTAGCTTGATTGTAGGGGTGTTTCGACTTTATTGGCTGAACTTTGTTTGCTGGCCTTAGGCTGCTCTCTGTCTGTACTTAGCTTTCTTTGGTCACTGGGCACGACGTTGGTTGTGGTTCTGGGTCATACGGGAAATTGGCTTCTTGTTTGCTGTTAGGGTTGATTTCTCACGACTGTGAATTGAGTCCAGTCTTCTACTTTGGACAGTATGTAAATGTATATTGAATTTTGGCCGACTGTATTATTGTAATCATATGAATTTAATGATGGAATAGATTTGACTTGCATTTGTAATTTTCACATACCTGTTACGAGGTATTTTTTATTATCTGATTATATTGATTCATGCTGTTACTTGTCGTCCAACTGGTTTATCTTCTCCTCTGGGTCCAGAACCTGTAGTAGTACATTCGACAATATTCATATAATAACTTATTAGCAAAGTTATACAACCATTGAGGACACGGTGTGCAAAGAATTTTTATATTACTCTCTCTGTTTATTTTCATACAAAGTCGAACCCTGTAATGGGCTTGTTTCTCTCCTTTAGTAGCACTGTTTTCAAACAGTTTTGTAACTGCTGTTAGTTTGTGTTGTTGGTTACATCAGTTATTTCATATGTGGAACTTCTTCATAGCTAGCTAGCACATTTTCTTTTCATGCTTTTACAACAGTAATATAACTGTTTGGAAACAAACATTTCTAACTAATTACTACTGCTCCTAATTAAAAATCATTACATTATTCTTAGGCAATTTTAAAAATAAAGTAAAATAAAATAAAGACAGATATACTATCCATCCAGCGAACTGTGTTCTCTGTCCTTTTCAGAAACAATTTCAACCTTGCTTCCGTCTTTGCCCTGTTAGCCAGATGCTCCTGCATCAGGCTCCCGGGGTAAAAGAAATTCATGGCCATGAGCTGTCCTCCATTGGATGGTCTCTCCACTTGACGAGGTATCGTAGATATTCTTTCCTACGTGTTTTCTTGGCTACCTGGGTATTGAGGATCCCTTCAATCTCATGGGATTGGGCCGAAGGAAATTGTTTCTTCCAAGAACTGTCTCCAAGTTGGGTGTCCCGTTCTGGCCGTACCACACTATCATCCTCTGCTTGGGCATTATATGGGAACAGATCCGCCACATTGAAAATAGGTGATATGCCTATGTCAGGTGGCAGCTGAATCTCGTAGGCGTTGGCTGAAAATTTACGTAATATGTTGCATGGACCAATTTTCTTATATTTTAGTTTATTATACGTGCCCTTAGGAAACCGTTCCCTGCGTAGGTGCACAAGGACCTCATCCCCAACATTAAATTGCACTTCTCTTCGCTTTGAATCTGCTTGCTGCTTGTATTTCTGTACGTTGTCCTGCAACCTTAATTTGACTTTTTCATGAAGTTCGCTCATTGCTTCGGCAAAGTCTTCCCCATTCGCGCTTCTCTGTTCCAACTTTCCCAAATCTCGCAATTCATGTATTCCTCAAGGATGCATGCCATACAAAATTTGAAATGGGCTGTGTCTGGTGCTACAATTGGGCGAATCATTATAAGTGAATTCTGCCTGAGCAAGAGCTCGATCCCATAACCGTGAATTTTCTCCAGTTAAACTCCGTAATAAATTCCCCAAGTTCCTGTTCACCACTTCCTTTTGTCCATCAGTCTGTGGATGATACGCAGAGCTGAAATTCAATTGCGTGCCCAACTTTTTCCACAGGGTGAGCCAAAAATGTCCTATGAATTTTACATCCTTGTCTGAAATGATAGATCTGGGTAGGCCATGTAGTCTAACAACCTCCGTGAAAAACAGGTGTGCCACATACGTGGCGTCACTAGTTTTCCAGCAAGGAATAAAATGAGCCATTTTCGAAAATCTATCTACCACCACCATTACTGAATCATATCCCCGCTGCGTTCTAGGCAGTCCTAGGACAAAGTCAATGCTGACTGAGTCCCATGGCCTGCTTGGAACAGGTAGTGGTGTGTAAAGTCCAGTATTCTGACTGTGTCCTTTCGACAGTTGGCAGACTTTACACCTGTTTACATATCTTTGTACATCCCTGCTCATTTTAGGCCAATAATAAAAATGTCCGAGTTGCTCCAAAGTTTTGTTGATGCCAAAATGTCCCGCTAATCCACCACTATGCTTCTCCCGTACAATATTCTCCCTCATTGAACAGTCCGGGATACATAACTGCCCACCTCTGAACAATAATCCTTCTTGTAAATTATAGTCTAACCATGGGCTTGCATTCCTCAATACGGGATTTTGGCAGGCTTCAAAAGCTTCCTTGAAATCTGTGTCGGTTTGGTACAAATCCTTCAAATGTTCGAATCCCATCACCTGTATGCTACTTTCCTGTAAGAGCAAAGCTCTTCTGCTCAAGGCATCTGCCACTTTGTTGGCTTGCCCACTTATGTGTTTTAACACGAAAGTGAAACTCTGCAAGTATTCTACCCATTTGGTGTGCTTATGGTTTAACTTGTGCTGCTGCATTACATATTGTAATGCCGAATTATCAGAAAATAATACGAACTCATTGCCCAGCAGGTAGTGCCTCCAATGTTTTAAAGCTTGGACCACAGCATAAAATTCCTTGTCATACGAGGAATATTTTTGTCGGCTCTCATTTAGTTTTTCACTAAAAAATGCCACTGGTCTGTCTTCCTGACTGAGCACAGCGCCAATAGCTGTTCCACTTGCGTCACACCAAACCTGAAAGAGTTTATTAAAACCGGGTAGCCTCAAGATTGGCCTCTCCGTGATCTTTCGCTTCAAAAGCTGAAAACTGTCTTCTGCCATCTTGGTCCAACAAAAAGGTTGACTGGCCTTTTTGATGGTCTCTAACATTGGTGCGCAGATTTCACTGAAATTTCTAATAAATTTCTGATAAAAACTTGCCAGTCCGTGAAAACTACGTACCTCAAATAAGCTCTTCGGTGAAGGCCAATTTATAATTGCTGCAATCTTTTCGGGGTCCATTTTCAATTCATTTTCTGTAGCTACAAACCCTAGATAGACCAACTCCTTCTGCATGAAGTGCATTTCTTTAAGTTTATCAGCGGTTTGTTCTGCTGTAACTTCTCTAACACCCTTCGAACATGTTGAAGATGCTCTCCTTTCGTTCTGCTGAAAATTAATATATCATCAAGGTAAACTATCACGAACTTGCCAATAAATTCCTTTAACATCTCATTCATCAATCTCATAAAGGTACTAGGAGCATTGCTTAATCCAAATGGCATGACCAGCCATTCGTACAACCCTTCATTAGTCTTGAAAGCTGTTTTCCACTCATATCCTTCTCTAATCCTGATCTGATGATAACCACTCTTCAGATCAATCTTTGTAAAATAAGCTGCTCCGCTAAGACAATCCATCATGTCGTCCATTCTAGGTAAGGGAAATCTATGTCGAATAGTGATTTTATTAATAGCCCGCGAATCTGTACACATTCGCCATTCTCCACCCTTCTTAGGTGCGAGTACTGTTGGTACTGCACAAGGGCTCAAACTTTCTCTGATCAGTCCCTTATCCAACAACTCTTGCACTTGTTTACGAATTTCTTCATTGTCTTTCGGACTCATTCTATACGCTGCCTTGTTCGGCAGGCTTGCTCCAGGTATAAAATCAATATGATGGCTAATACTCCTCTTGGGAGGCAACTTATCTGGTAGATCGTCAACTACAATGTCTTGAAATTCTTTTAACAACTTCTGAATCTCTGCAGGCAATTCTGACTTTTCTGTGTTCAGCAACATCGATTTTGTCCTCCTTACAATCGCATAATTGACCTCATTTTCCTCAATCTGCTTCACAAACTGTTTTCCTCCTATTAAAAATTCTTTTGTTCCACTTGATTCTACTGCATCCTCCTCTTTGATGGGTACAAGCGTATGTTTGATCCCATCTTTCACAAATTTATAACAATTCGTCCTCCCATCGTGCATCACCTTTCGATCATACTGCCACAGTCTCCCTAGCAGTATATGGCACACGTCCATTGGCATAATATCACAGACCACCTGTCTTGATATTTGCCAATGTGAAATTCAACCTCGCACTGTTCATCAACTAATAGTTGGTGGCCTTTCTGTAGCCACGACACCTTGTAAGGTGTGGGGTGTTTAAGCAGCTTCAATCCCGGATTTTCCACCATTTCGGTGGCAACTAAATTGTTTGTACTCCCGCTGTCTATAATCAATTTACAACACTTTCCATGTGATTTGCAAACTGTTCGAAACAACGCCTTTCGCTGGGTCTGTTCAGCCATCTCCTTGGCTGGCTTCAACAACACTTTGTTCAAAATTAGAGCCTCTCCTGTTTCTGCCACGTTTTCTATCTCCCGGGGCTGTGCTTCAGCTTCCTCAGGCTGCGCAACAAATGCTCCCCTCTAGCCAGCGTGCTCAGCTTCCGGGCATTCGAAGGATCTGTGCCCCCACTTATGGCACCTGTAGCACTGGACATTAGTCCCCCTTCCATGACCATTTCCTCTTCCCTGCTGATATGGCCGACCTCCTCTAGTGCTATCTCCCTTCTCTGCTGTCCCTGAAGCTCTGGAACTGCTGCCTTCTTCGTTGTTAGTGGCAGTTCTCCCTTTGCCATAGGACTGTCCTCGTCCTCTGCCATTTCCTCTCCCTCTCCTGTTGTTCTGTTTCCTGTTAATTTTCTCTTCAGCCTTTACAGCACTCTGAAAGGCCTCTTCTATATTTCGGGGAGAGAGAATACTGATCTCGTCCAATATTTCCAACCTCAAGCCATTCACGTACCTCGCTGTTTTTTCTGGAGTATCATCTGTATAACCAGCACGTAAATTTACTCAATAAAACTCCTCTATGTACTCCTTTACAGTCATACCTTTCGGCCTTAAATTTTGTGCTCGTCAATAAAGTTCAACCTGGTAGTCTTTAGGCAAAAACCTGCCCTTCAGCTTTGCCACCATCCTTGGCCACTTTCTTATTGGCAACTTGTTCATTCGTCTCCTGTCCGCTTGGACACTATCCTACCATAAGGCAGCGTGTCCTTTTAACTTAGTCGCAAGAAATCTAACTCTTTTGTCCTCACTGATCTCCTCATTTTCAAAATACTTGTCTAAATCACTTACCCAATCCAGCAAAACATCGGCGGACAGATTGCCATCATAGTTAGGGATCTCAGGTTGGGTTTGCTGCTAGCTAACTGTACCGATCTCAACAGTCTTAACTCCGGGGCTTCTTCCTCTGACCCATCTGTAACAGTTGCTGCCTCGTCTTCACTATCATCCCCAAGTTCCGGGTCTCTTTGCCTACCTACCTCTACTGCTTCCAAGCGAGCAGTAAGGATTCTCAACTGTTCTCTCAAGCCCTCGTCTGCTACTCTGCGTGCACCTCTTCCACGTCCTCGTCTTTGTACTTCCATCTTCCCCTGTTTCCTTAAAATGTTGCTCTGATACCACTTGATGGGGCCAACCCACGTGGTCCCGCCGTCAATGCGCTGATGTGTTATGTGACCGTAATGAATATAATAATAAAATGGATTTTGGATATTTATGTTGGTTGATTTGTAATCTGCGCTGTATTGATTTTGGGTTACGGTGATTTGTACCTTGGTGCCTTACCCGTTGAACACCTGTCCCTCCTCGGGATCCCACGAATCCGCCTTGGTTTGGGGTTTTTTACTCCTTCACGCTCATTTGTTTCTCGTTGTTTCTCCCGGTCATTTGCTCTGCAACTTCGGTGGTTTTTGGTTGTGGTTTTCTGAGGCTTGTCTGCACGATTTTCTGGTTGTGAGCTCCTGGTTACCCTTTCGACTTCGGTAGTTGGTTCTCGGCCTGGTATGCCTCTGCTCTTCTGGCGATTTATTAAGGCTCTGGTAAGTTTCGCATGGCACTATTCCTCAGCTTGCATGTTGGCTGCTATTGTGAATTGGGGTTTTTCTTTTAAGGGTCCCCGCCTCTGTGTGTTGCTATTTGTGTCTTGCGAGTGGTTACAATTGCTCTGTTAATGGTTTCCGCCTCTGTGTGTTGCTGTCTGTATCTCGTGAGGGTTTAAGTCATACGATAGCTGTGTAATGCTTGATATTTCTTTCAATATTGGTTCAGCCTTTTCCACAGACTTCGGCAATCCGGTGGCGGCGTTCTCCGTTGGGTTCTCTGCCAACTCGTTCGGTAAGTCTTTGTTTTATGTCGGATATTTGCAGTCCTCCTTTACCTGTATCTGATGTCTTGGCTCCTTCGTGAGCAGGGGGTCTCCTCGTGGTCGAATGGAGGCTATGGTTCGCCGAACAGGTATGGTGCCATTTTTGTTCGCTTCTCGTTCTCTTCAGTTTCTTTTTAACTTAGTTGGTACTGTTACTTGGAGCCTAACCACTCTTGGTCACTCTCTTGCAGGTGAGACCGTTCGAGGGTTCCGGTGTTTGAGCTCTCAGCTGTTCGGGAAAACACGGGTAGCTTCTATGTTGTTTGGTAGCTTGATTGTAGGGGTGTTTCGACTTTATTGGCTGAACTTTGTTTGCTGGCCTTAGGCTGCTCTCTGTTTGTACTTAGCTTTATTTGGTTGCTAGGCACGACGTTGGCTGTGGTTCTGGGTCATACGGGAAATTGGCTTCTTGTTTGCTGTTAGGGTTGATTTCTCATGACTGTGAATTGAGTCCAGTCTTCTACTTTGGACAGTATGTAAATGTATATTGAATTTTGGTCGACTGTATTATTTTAATCATATGAATTTAATGATGGAATAGATTTAGACTTGCGTTTGTAATTTTCACTTACCTATTACGAGGTATTTTTTATTATCTGGTTATATTGATTCGTGTTGTTACTTGTCGTCCAACTGGTTTATCTTCTCCTCTGGGTCCAGAACCTGTAGTAGTACATTCGACAGTATTCATATAATAACTTATTAGCAAAGTTATACAACCATTGAGGACAAGGTGTGCATAGAATGTTTATATTACTCTCTCTGTTTATTTTCATACAAAGTCGAACCTTGTAATGAATTTGTTTCTCTCCTTTAGTAGCACTGTTTTCAAACAGTTTTGTAAATGTTGTTAGTTTGTGTTGTTGGTTACATTAGTTATTTCATATGTGGAACTTCTTCATAGCTAGATATCACATTTTCTTTTCATGCTTTTACAACAGTAATATAACTGTTTGGAAACAAACATTTCTAACTAATTACTACTGCTCCTAATTAAAAATCATTACATTATTCTTAGGCAATTTTAAAAATAAAGTAAAATAAAATAAAGACAGATATAGTATCCATACAGCGAACTGTGTTCTCTGTCCTTTTCAGAAACCATGTCAACCTTGCTTCCGTCTTTGCCCTGTTAGCCAGATGCTCCTGCATCATTTATCGCCCATGAACGAGAAGAGTAATTGATAATTGTGATGGTCTCATAATTAAGAGATGGAAATTCGTTGGATGCATGGATTAAGGCATTATTTCGAGAACAGGGATGAAGGTGGAGATCATGTAATTTCTCCGACAATGACAGAGCCTTTTAACCAACATTGAAAGTGTCCTCCCTATCCTCTTGTGCACCGTTGTTTATATGCCGAACCCAACCAAATCCAACGCCTGCATGTATGTTTGTATATTCGATTGAATGATGTCTGTATATCTGACCTTGTGTTTAAGGTCCACACGCTCCAACCAACGGATCTATTCCACCCTAAATTACTAGATGCAACGGTAGCAGCGTCATTGTCGAGATGAACTGTGGAGAGAACTTGAAACCTCCATTCTGTGCAATATCTCTACCCGTATCTCATAGTAACAATGGACTCAAGTATCAGAACCACCCGTGTTAACTCAAACAGGGCAAGCTAGTGCTGGCCATAGTTATCAGCGTCCTTTTCATGCTATTTTTCCTCACCGCCCAACTTAATCAGCCAGACTTATGCACACATCAACAGTCGTGCCACATCTTCTTCCAGCCTCCACAAGCCAGATTTACAACCCACACTTATGTGCAGAAGATCTGAAGTCTTCCCCCTTAACCACTTGTAACGTGTGCGTCACTGTCACAGAAAGAGTTAAATGGGGAGAAATATTAAAAATAGTAAAATAAGTTAACAAAAATAAAAATAAAATAAGAAAGAGATAAACTAAGAGAAATATTAATTTAGTAAAACTTAAAATAAAGAAATAAAAGTTGAATGTTGATACATGGAATGTGTGCATGCGGTCCACTTTTTATTGTTTGGTATATTTAATAGACGATGAGGAAGACAAGATTCATGATTCCATCATCCATTCTCTTGGGAGAAAAGTGTTGTGAGACAAAAGATTCCCTGGCAGTAGTGCGTTGATTGAGGGCTCGGGAGTGGCCAGTTGTAGAAAGATTATGTGCAACTGAGCCTATGGTTGGGTGGAGAGTCGTCCCCAAAACCTTGTTGTGGATAGCGAAATTCAATGAGCATTCAACTCCAAAAACGCAAGTAAGGGATATCGTCAACACAGGTAAGTCGTCTCCTTGCTCATATTTCTCCAATTTTTATGTTCAATAGTTGAATAATTGGGTGTTGATTATTAATCATATGAATTGATAAATTTAATGCTTGTTTCATTTGAGGTTGTTACATGATTAATTATTTTGACTCTTCAACTATATCAATTGTAGAGACCAAAATTTGAGTAGAATAAGAAAGTTTAGGTGATTCTTATTGAGCATAAAAGCACTTTACAAATTAGTATGGAAAAAATATTATAGTGTGGTTAAATAAGTGCCAATATTTAAACGTTCGCTCAATAAAAAAAATGCATAATATGCATAACACATTAAAATAAATTTAAATAATGATGATTCTAATTAATAAACATATAATATGGAATTATATATATATATATATATATAAAGAATGATTCATATTTATAACTATTATTATATTTGAGAATTTCATATTTAAATTTCATTAATTAACATATACAAACTTAATACTTGTGATAAACTTTTTCCTTAGAAGTGCTCTCTATATAAAATCAATGCTATACATATCACATTAAAAATTTAAGTTAGAAAAAATAATAAAACATGAAACACTTATATGTGTGTGTATGTGAGAGAATCAACATAGATCTATCTCCAATGGATCAAATTTTCTTGGATTGGAGATCTGTAGATTATGAATTAAGATGAAAATATGTTGGTGAATAAATGTGATAGAAAAGGAGGAGAAAGCCAAGATAGGCTACCATATGTCCTTGTCCAATAGTCCAGGTCACTACAAGGGGATTTGAATATGGGTATTTTGAGTTTCGAAGATTTCACATTTCTCATGGTATCTAGTTGATTTGCCCCCAAGACATTTAATTATCAATATTTATTTTAAGTGAATCACAAAGATTTTATTGGCATAAAATAATCTAAAATATTCTTTGTAGTATACACAAATCAAAAATTAAGATTTATTTCCAAAATAGTTATGTATTTTTTTCCTATCATTTAAATTGATTAATAAAAAAAATGCCATATAAATACGTGTCATATGAAATGTATTATGGTTTCTTGAACATGTGGTATTTATAAGGTAGACCCATTATATTGTAAGAAAGCTTATTTATAGATTAAGAATCTCCATGATCAAGTGGGGTTGAATCACCATGGTAAGAATCATGTTACATGTTTTTTTCAAATGTATATATATTTCACTCTTATATTAATTATTTTTTTATCATCAATAATAATATTAAAGCTATAATTTAGTTAGTTTTTATGGTTTTTTTTTTTTTTGTGACTTGAGATGTATGAATCATGCTACATGTTTTTTTTAAATGTATATATATTTCATTCTTATATTAATTCTTTTTATCATCAACAATAATAACAATAATGCTATAATTTAGTTAGATTTTATGGTTTTTTAATTTTATTTTAGCAACTTGAGTTATATGATAAAGTAAGTATTTTGATGTTGGTTATGTATTGATATCTATCCTCATTTACCAGTTCATTTATTTTATATGGTTGCACTCATAAAATATTAACATACCATCATTAAAAAAACAAAATTGATTGTTTAAGTGTTCTTTGTTTATTATAATTATTTTTCACTTAATTTGATACATATTTACACTAAATTAAGTTGCAAAAACCATTTAGAATATTTGAGTTTTATTTAAATATTAACTAAACAAAATATATTATTGCGCCGAGAGGCACTCTACGGCCCATAATATGAGGAAGATGTTGTCATGTTACATTAACAAATATTAAAAAAATATGAGGGAGATGTTGTCACGTAAGAAATATTAAAAAAATATGAGGGAGTTGTTGTCACATAAAGTTACATTAAAAAAAAAAAAAAAAAAAAAAAAAAAAAAAACGAAGGAGATGTTGTCACGTAATGTAACGTTACATTTAAAAATATTAAAAAAATATGTGAAATATATGTGTCGGCTAATGTATATTGTATATGTTGAAGATGTGTAACTTTACTATATATGTGTCGACTATATGTTGAAGATATGTGTAATGTTACTTTAAAATAAAAAATAAAAATTAATTAAAATAAAAAAAATGTGTCGGCTAATATTAACAAACTTAATTTTGAAAACGATATACATACAATTTAAAAAGAGATCAATTAGCTTATTCATTGAATAACAATGAAAATTAGGTAAAGTGGATGATTCAATGTGGCGTTTAGGTTGTCTATTGTGTGATTTTTGTAATCATAATAACCCAGTAAATTTATATTTCGTGGCATTCATGTTGGGTGTGGAGCCTGATTATCTTCTGTATTCAAAGGTCTCAGCTGGATGTATACCCCAAGAAGATTATACACCCCTCCATGCGGGGTGGACTTGTCCCCCCCACGAAGGTTTGGGGGTGCCGATCCCCCCGACTTGGGGGTCTGGGGGCCAGCGGTCCCCTGGCGGGGGTTCGAAGGTAACGCCCCCGAAGCTAAACATAGATGTAAAATTGCCTTGTAAAATTCTAGTAATTTCTAGTAAATCTAGGCCGTTCATTAGACAGATGATCTGACAGTAGAAGTTATGTTTAGTTTAGGGTTTTTTGCCCTGGAAGGTAGCCCCTCACTATATATGAGGGAATTGTATTGAATCTATATATCTCTGTATTCTGAGTGAGGAAGAGAGATGAGATTGAGAGAGAAAGGGTGTTACAGCGGATTTGTTATAGGTTGTATCTCTTCAGTTTGCTGGATAATATAAAAGGAAGGACTAGTTGTTTATCTGTGGACGTAGCCCAAATTGGGTGAACCACATATATCTGTGTCTCTCTTGTTTTATGTGTTTTCTGTGTTTATATTTATGTAATATTTTATGTGTTCCATTGCTCTGTAATATATAATTTTCTAACAACTGGTATCAGAGTCGAAGGTTTATTTGGCTGATAAACTCGCAGGAGAGAAGGGTTCCTAGTTCGATGGGAGCAATGGCGGAAGATGGTAGGTTTAGGATCGAAAAATTCAATGGCCAAAACTACCAGCTGTGGCAGATGCAGTTGGAAGATTATCTGTATCAGAGAGATTTGTACCTACAATTGAGTGGAAAGACAAAGAAGCCGACGAGTATGACAGAAACATAATGGAATATTCTCGACAGAAAGGCACTTGGAACAATACGACTGTGCCTAGCAGCATCGGTAGTGTTTAATATTTCAAAGGAAATGACAACAGAGGGTTTAATGTCGACATTGGCCAAACTATATGAAAAACCCTCAGCCTCAAATAAGGTATTTCTTATGAAGCGTTTATTTAATATGAAGATGTCAGAAGGTGGATCTATTGTTGATCATTTAAATGATTTTAATACAGTTATAAGTCAGTTAAGTTCTGTAGGGGTAAATTTTGATGATGAAGTTAGGGCTATTTTATTTCTGTGCTCATTGCCAAAAAGTTGGAATGGTTTAGTTATGGCCATTAGTAACTCTGTCTCTGGATCTAGTACTTTAAAGTTTGATGATGTTGTCGGTGGAATCCTTAGCGAGGAAATGTGACAGAAAAGCTCCCATGAGATATCAGGTAATGCTTTGACTGCAGAGACTAGGGGAAGAAAAATGGAAAGAGGAAAGAGCCCAGGATATCGCAGTAAGTCAAGAAAAGGTAGATCCAAGTCCAGATCGGGGATAGTGTGCTGGAAATGTGGGAAGAAAGGACACCTGAAGAAAGACTGCAAGTCTCGGAAGGGAAAAGAAGGAGACGCGCAACAAGAAACTAATCATGAAGCGAATGTAACAGGTGATGTGTTGCAAGATGCTTTGATTCTTTCACTAGAAAATATTATTGATGCCTGGGTGGTAGATTCAGGGGCCTCATTCCATGCCACACCTGATAAGAAACATTTTCATGATTATGTTCAAGGATATTTTGGACAGGTTCGATTGGGTGATGATAAACCCTGTAAAATTGTTGGAATGGGTACAATTTTCATAAAACAACAGAATGGAAATCAATGGCTATTGAAGGAGGTAAGGCATGTTCCAAATTTGAAGAAAAATCTGATTTCAACAGGGCAGTTGGGAGGTGAAGGTTGTGTAACTACTTTCATAGATAAAACCTGGAAGGTCACTAAAGGATCCTTGGTAATAGCGAAAGGAGGAAAGGTTGGTACATTGTATTTATGCAATGGTATTTCTAATTCTATTAATGCTTTAACCTCTACAGGAGAAGATACGACATTGTGGCATCATAGGCTCGGGCACATGAATGAGAAGGGGATGCAGATTCTTCACTCAAGAAAATTTTTGCCAGGTTTGAAGCATGTTGATTTAAAATTCTGTCAGAATTGTGTTTATGGAAAACAGAAGAGAGTCAGACTCCTTAGAGTTGGGAAAGAAAGAAGAGCGAAAAATTAGATCTTGTGCATACAGATGTATGGGGACTTGCTCAGGTATCATCTATGGGTGGCACTCGTTATTATGTTACTTTTATTGATGATGCAACCAAAAAAACCTGGATTTATTGTATTCAAAATAAATCTGATGTATTTGATGCTTTCAAGAAATGGAAAGCTTTGGTTGAAAACGAGACAGGAAGAAGGTTGAAGTTTCTCAAATCAGATAATGGAGGTGAATATTGCAACAAAGAGTTTGATAGGTACTGTTGATCTGAAAATGGAATGTACTTGTTTAAGGGTACAAGGTATCCATTTCCAATAATTTCAACTATGAGCTAGACACTCCAAATGACCTCTAAAAATGTATACACTTATTATTTCTTATACAGAGATAGACTGTAGGGGCATTCACCGGACATGTCACCTCTAAAAAGAGGATGAGTTCCAGAGGCTACCTGGCCCTCTACAGGCTCTGCCTAAAGAAATAACAAAGTAAACACTTAGAAGTCTTTGACATACACATACTTGAAGTTTAAGGTCTTGCGGAATGAGACAAGTAACTTTCTGTAGCTGAACAGGTGATTATGTGTGTATGCAAGTTATATTTATTTGTTGTTTAATACTTTATATCAGTTTTTTTTAGCATATCATCTTCAGCAAATAAAGACATCAAAATGATAAAGCAGTTCACCCCCCCTCTGGGCTACATCTGCTGGACCAAGCCTCTCCAACTAGGCTTGTCCTCTTGTATTAAAATTGCTACAAAGGCTAATACAAGAATATGGGTGTCTCAAAGGACAGATCTGACTGTAAATATAGAATCAGAAGATAGGAATTAGCCAAACATGCTCTTTCCCAAACACTAAACAATGAATTTTGTACCTTATACAATACTTTTCCCAATTGGCCCTGTGGCCCTTTAAACTTGCATGGAGAATTTCGAGGTGAAGATGACCTCAATTGGTTCTGAAACCTCTGCCATTAGACTTAGGAGGTCAAAAATAGCAGACATAGGCTTTTGAATCACCAAAAACGGATGAAGAGAGCCCCCAAACAGCTCAATCCCTGAAATGGCCCTCGTGGGTCTGAAAGCTTCCCTGAAGCTAAACAGTGAGAAGAATGCCTCAGAAGGAAAAACAAGCTGTAGAAATGGATTCAAAATGCTGAAAAACTTCAGGAATGACCTTCGTTCCACATTCACTGGCTTCACAATTCCCAATGCAGCTCCCAAACTGATTTGGCCCTGGTGGCTCCTGGAACTTCCACGAAGCTAAAACACCTGAAAATGACCTCATATTGCTGTGAAACCTATGCCAATGGCTTTAGAAGGTCCAAAATACCCAAAATAAAAATAAAAAATTCGTCCAAAACCGACTTTCCTAGCCAAAGTTATGGCCATTTACTCCCAATTGCGAGCTTGGCCTAAAAAAACTCCAGTTAACTTTAGTTACGGCCAGATAAGCCCGCCAAATGTGGAGCGGCCGCCAAATTTGGCGGCTCCGCCAAATATTCCGCCATGCTAACTGCAGTTACAATAAATGTTTATGAACGTTGGGTGGTTAACCTCGGATTTTGTGCCCGGCGGTTAGGGGCTTAGCCCACGGTTCTCGGCACCTGGTCGTATGGTATGGGGGCTGGCCCCCTTGGGGCCCCGCCCAAAGTCATTTAAACTTTAAAAATTGTTTTTTCCGCCCATATAACAAGTGTGCTTGCATTGGTGCAACGGTAAGGATGTTCATTAGTGCGTGGGAGGTCTTGTGTTCAAACCCTGCCAACGCCACAAATTTTAACATGCGCTCCAAACAAACTTTGCTGACATCATCATGGGCCACGTGGTGCCCTCTGGGCCTGCCACGTGGCAGCCTGTGATTGGCTGGCCAAATAGAATATTCCCTGGAATATTCCAAGGAATATTCTTTTTAATATTTTTTTTTTTTTTTTTTTTTTAAATTCCAAAAACTAAGGGTTATTGGGCAATTTTGTTTTTGGCATAACTTTCTCATACGGCGACCGTTTTTCGAACCGTTTGTGGCGCCGGAATTAGGAAGACGAGCTCTATCTGGTAGTTTAGGTTCCAATCAGTTTTGAGCAATTTAATTTTTGACCATTTTATGACACTTGGTACTGAGCTCCTGATCACACCTCCCAAATGAGAAGGCTTTTGGTCCCCAAAAGCTTACTGAATCTCTGAACTGAACTGTACAACACTTGAGGAACAGAAATATCCTCCCCCGTTTAGTCAAAAGAGCATACTGATGCCAAAATGTCTTGCCTTATCAACTGTCGTCATGGCGAATGTTGTTGCATAAACGAAGTACTTGTCGAATCCTGACCAAGCTTGTTCGCCAGACAAACTGAAAGTTTGTAAAAACCAGCAATGAAACTTTCTGATATATGAGCTGAAATATTCCCCTGAACATGCGCGCTTGCCAGCTGTCACGATGCCATCCATGGCACCTTCGCTCCAGAAGAAGAGTTGCCTCCCAACTGAGAAGGCTTTTACAGAGATGAAACACCTCATCATTTCTCCTCTTTACAATCTTGGAGATCAAATTAACTTTTTCCAAGTCAATATTACATTACATGCATGGTTAAAAACAAAATAATCAACCCTTCAAGTTAATCACACATACATGTTTAGAATACAAGCAAATCATCATGATCCCAGTGCTCATGCATATCATTCTCATGCATGCAGTTTATCCTTTAACTTTCTCTTAAGTACAATCATAAGTACAATATCCTCGATCACATGTACATGTACTGTCAAAACTGAAATGAATATAACTTTCGCTACGATAGAGTGAGTCTCATACTCAGTTTTTCCATCCTGCAACTTGCATTCCCTTAACCAAGAAATGCATTCAATCAAAAGACATGCTACTTTAATTGGATAAGAATTCTAACCATTTCTTACCAATCCATTTCAAAGGCGCTTCCTTTAACTGCACATCAATATCAACATGTGTATCATCCTGACACATATCAATGATGGAAACTTCCTTCCCATTATTGCCATACTCTTTCTCCAGTTTCTTCAACTTTTGGGGAAGCATTGTTGGATTCAGAGTCCAACACCTTTCAACAGTTTGTCCATGCTTATGGAAATAAGTGCAACACATGTTCATCTTCTTGACAACATGATTTGCATTGTTCAATGGAACTTTGGCTTCTTGCGTCCTTTCCTTCAAAAGTTTCTTGCATGTTGCCATTCTTTTTCAACATCTAGAAACACTATGGTTAAACAAACCACAAAAAGAACATGCAATTCTTTTCCAATGCTTGTGTGGAAATTTACCATGCTTTACATGATCAAAGGAAGTGTGATAGAAATCAGATTTATACCTTTGTCTTTCACCTTCATTACCTTCATAAGGTGGTGAATCAAAAGAAGAAGAGGCTCCTTTTGGAACACCATCAATCCCTTCAATGGTCTTAGAGCGTTCACCACTTCCTTGTTCAAGTGCATGCTTATGCACACCTTCTTCCTGCAACACATGTTTCAAACTATTGCATTCCTCAAGGATACAACCTTTACAACCTTGAGATAAAGAACCTGAAATGAAACTCCTTCTAGGAACTGTTTCAATTGCCTTCATGGCTGCTTTGGAACTTTCTCCATAAGATTGTCCATAGCCAAGACCCAAATTCTTAGGCCTTACCTCAACCATTATTGGCTCAACTATACCTTGTGCATGTTTGCCCAATCCTTTTCCTTCATATCCCATTTTGGACATCAACTTGGACCCTATGCCTCTGGTATGTTTCTCAAAAGAACCAACATAAACATTCTTATAAGAATTTGAAGACAAACTAGAATTGTTTACCTCTTCTTCAAGCTGATACTTGGTTAAGGCTTCTTTGTCAACAAGGAGTTGTGTCTCCAACTCATGCATCCTTTCCAGCTTCATGTTTGCAATATGAAGTTGGCCTTCCATTTCATGCAATTGGTTAGAAAGCAACTGATTCTCTTCCCTCATGGAATTCAACTGCTCTTGAAGTCTAGAGCTCTTTCTTTCATCCTCATACATTTCTCTCACCATATTCATCATGATGAAAAATTCTTGCTTCAAGCCTTCATCAAAGAATCTTGTGAAGGAGGACGATTTTGAGAACTCACTTATGGAAGTTGTCATTGTAAAAATGAGCAAAAGAGCTTCAGCCAACTCAAACAACAAGTAGTTTGCAGAATAATGAAGCAGTCAATCTTCAACACTGCTTAAGACACCTTTCAAGCTCCACAATCAAGCTAGTGATGTCAGTCAAGAAAACCTAGTGCTCCGATACCATCTGATCTGAAAATGGAATGTACTTGTTTAAGGGTGCAAGGTATCCATTTCCAATAATTTCAACTGTGAGCTAGACACTCCAAATGACCTCTAAAAATGTATAAAATTATTATTTCTTATACAGAGATAGACTGTAGGGGAAATTTTACGACACTTAGGACATGAGCTCCTGATCAACTGTTTAGAGAATGGAATTCGTAGAGAGAAGACAGTTCCAGGAACAACACAAGAAAATGGTGTGTCAGAAAGGATGAACAGGACAATCATGGAGCGTGCAAGGTGCATGAGATTGCATGCAGGATTGCCTTTACAATTTTGGGCAGATGTTGTAGATACTGTTGTTTATCTAATAAATAGAGGGCCTTCAAGTTCCTTGGATGGTGGTATTCTAGAGGAGGCATGGACAGGTAAAAAGGTAAACTACTCTTTTTTAAAGACTTTTGGTTGTGAAGCCTTTGTCCACATTAACAAAGAAAATAGAACAAAGCTTGAGGCAAAATCAAAGAAATGTACCTTTATTGGATATGGTGTTAATGATTTTGGTTATCACTTTTATGATTATGAAAAACAATATATCATTAGGAGTAGATATGTCATATTCAATGAAAAGGTTTTGTATAAGGATCAACTGCAGGAAAAGGAACATGAAAAAGAAAACAAAGAATACATAGTGCTTGACGAGATCACAAAAAAAGTGATGGTGCCTGAAAATCATAATGATCAATAGTCAGAACAACAACCACAAAAGCAACAAGGACTTCAAACACCTGAAAGTGGTGTTAGAAGATCTACCAGGATATGTAGACCCCCTGAGCAATACTCTCCTTCATTATATTATGTATTGTTGACTGATTCTAGTGAACCAGAATGTTATGAAGAAGTAGTGTAGGTAGAAACCAGGAAGAAGTGGGAGCAAGCCATGAAAGAAGAGATGGACTCCTTAGCACATAACCAGACTTGGGACTTAGTCAGGTTGCCTGCAGGTAAAAAACATTGCAAAATAAATGGGTTTACAAGTTGAAGGAAGAAGATGGAGGTAGAAAAAGGTATAAAGCTAGACTTGTGGTGAAAGGGTTTGCACAGAAAAAGAGTATAGAATTTGATGAGATATTTTCTCTTGTTGTTAAAATGACTTCAATCAAAACTATTTTAAGTCTAGTAGCAGCTGAAGATTTGCATCTTGAGCAGTTAGATGTAAAGACAACTTTTTTCCATGGGAATTTGGAGGAAGAGATATATATGCAGCAGCCACAAGGATATGAGGTAAAAGGGAAGAAGAAACTAGTGTGCAGGTTGAAGAAGATCTTGTATGGATTAAAACAAGCTCCAAGGCAGTGGTATCAAAAATTTGACAGGTTTATGTCTGAACAAGGTTATAATAGGTGTCACTCTGATCATTGTGTTTATCTCAAAAGGCAAAATGATGGTAGCTATATTATATTGTTATTGTATGTAGATGACATGCTTGTTGCTGGTTCTAACATGCAGGAAATAAATGTGCTCAAAAGGCAATTAGCAAACTCATTTGCAATGAAGGATTTGGGTGCTGCAAAACAAATCCTTGGTATGAGAATAACTAGAGACAGAAAGAATCACAAATTAACATTGTCTCAAAGAGAGTACATAGAAAAGGTGTTGAAAAGGTTTAATATACCGAATGCAAAACCAGTTAGTATACCTTTGGCTAGCCATTTCAAATTAAGTAAGGAGGCATGTCCAAGACTCAGGAAGAAATGGCTCATATGTCTAAAGTTCCATATGCATCAGCAGTTGGAAGCTTAGTATGCAATGGTTTGCACAAGGCATGATATTGCACATGTAGTGGGAGTTGTAAGCAGGTACATGAACAATCCAGGAAAAGAACATTGGATGGCAGTGAAGTGGATTCTTAGGTATTTGAGAGGTACCACAAATAAAGCATTATGCTTTGGTGGTTCAAACATTGCTCTACAGGGATATGTTGATGCAGATATGGCAGGTGACAGAGATAACAGGAGGAGCACTACAGGATATGTATTTACTCTAGGTGAAACAATTGTTAGTTGGGTTTCAAAAATCCAAAGTGTTGTTTCACTTTTAACGACAGAAGCAGAGTATGTTGCTGCTACAAAGGCTAGTAAAGAAATGATTTGGTTACAAAGGTTTCTGGATGAATTGGGTAAGAAGCAGGAGTTGGGCAGGTTATACAGTGATAGCCAGAGTGCCATACATCTTGCAAAGAATTCTGCATTTCATTCCAAGACTAAACATATACAGCTCAAGTACCATTTGATATGGTCAGCATTGGAAGATGGACAATTGAAGCTGGAAAAGATACACACTAGCCAGAATCTTGCAAATATGTTAACAAAAGTTGTAACCAGGGAGAAACTGGGAATTTGCTCAGTTTCAATTGGTCTTCAAGTATGATGAAGAAGACAAGAAACAACCAGGTCCAAAGTGGAGTCATTGTCTAGCAAATGAAGTAGCGGTGGAGTTGCTATAATCAGTCTCCATGTGGGAGATTGTTGGGTGTGGAGCTTGATTATCTTCTGTATTCAAAGGTCTCAGCTGGATGTATACCCCAAGAAGATTGTACACCCCTCCACGCGGGGGGGAGTATCCCCCCGCGGGGGTTCGAGGGGACCCGATCCCCCCCGGTTGGGGGTTCGGGGGCAGTGCCCCTGAAGCTAAAAATAGATGTAAAATTGACTTGTAAAAGTCTAGTAATTTCTAGTCAATCTCGGTCACTTATTAGGCGGATGATCTGATGGTAGAAGTTATGTTTAGTTTAGGGTTTTTTGCCCTAGAAGGCAACTCCTCACTATATATGAGGGAATTGTATTGTGTCTATATATCTCTGCATTCTGAGTGAGGAAGAGAGAGGAGATGTGTCTATATATCTCTGCATTCTGAGTGAGGAAGAGAGAGGAGATTGAGAGCGAAGAGGGTGTTACAACAGATCTGCTGTAGGTTGTATCTCTTCAGTTTGATGGATAATATAAAAGGAATGACTGGTTGTTTCTCCGTGGACGTAGCCCAAACTGGTTGAACCACGTATATCTGTGTCTCTCTTGTTTTATGCGTTTTTTGTGTTTATATTTCTACAATATTTTATGTGTTCCATTGCTTTGTAATATATAATTTTCTAACAGTTCAAGTTTTCGGTTGTGTAATTTCTGTAATACTGTGATAATAATAATAAGGTAAATTTCAGGTTTTGGTTGTAGAAAGGTAAACTCAATATAATGGAAGGTGCTCAATAAAATTAGTAGGAGTGAGGGGAAATATTGAATAGAATGTAATATTTATGGATGGTTATAAATATTGGGTAACATATAATATTGTAATATTATATTATGTAATCAATATATTTGTAACAATTAATATAGATGTGTTCCATCTATAAATTATGTAATATTTAGGGGTGGTTATAAATATTGGATAACATATAATATTGTAATATTATATTATGTAATCAATATATTTGTAGCAATTAATATAGATGTGTTCCATCTATAAATTTATTTAATAAGCGGATAAAAACTTAATATTTACAATATGGTAAGATTTTTAATCATGAATATTTACCATGGATATTATTAACTTCTATGTATGTTTTTCACAATACCATGGGCCAATACCCACAAGAGAAAGATAGAGAGGGAGAGGAGGGAAGAAAATTATAATACCATGGGCTACTACCATGGTTTATCAATACCATGGGTCATCTATACTTTTGATTATTATGTTATGGATCTAGGATTTTAATTGTTACAATACCATGGGTCAATACCATGTCTTATTAATATCACATGCCAAAAAACAATAACTTATTTAAAAATAAAAATATTTTACAAATATTTTATTTTAATTTAATTTAATAACTTTTTTTAATTAAATCTAAGAGCAAAATGGTTATAATTACTTTTGAGGTATATATAAGCCCTCCATTGTCAAAACTACTAATAATATTTTCATAGAGATTAAATGGAAGTTTTAATAAACTAGCATTTGCAACTTATGTTGCAAAGGAAACACCATAAGGCATAGAGTGGGGAAGAATAGGGACATGTGAATGGACATTGTTGAAAGCAAGGGTGGATGATAATGAGTTACAATTGCAATAGTTAGTTATGTGTATTTTGAAAATGGATATTTTATCACATGTGAGGAGTGATAAAATGTTTTCCAGAACTTTAGTATTACATCATTAAGTTTTCAGTAACTTCTACAATAATAAAATAGTTGTGCATTGATTGTTCTTGCATGACAACTTCGTAGACTTGTGCTACTTTAATAGGATCTAGGAATGGATGGGTGAATGAGTTGAATGGCATACTTTAATAGGATCTAGGAATGGATGGGTGAATGAGTTGTATGGCAGCATAGTTAACTAAAGCTCGATGAGTTATGCCACAACATACTTGAATGAATGAATTTTAATGACTTTCACATCATTAAGTTTCTTATAGTATTTTACCACTTGTTGTTAACGTGATTGGATTTTCCTTGCTTGTTTTAGCTTAACTTCTTTTGAGCATTTGGATTAGTTTGTGACAATGTTTATTTAATTTTTTTTTTCCAAAATGACAAATTCAAAAATTACCATTGGATGAACTAGTATAAAGTAAAGCTACAAAATAGATATATCAATAAAGCTACTCAGCCGCTTAGCAACTTTACACTATTTGATAGGAGAGAAGTAGATATTTTATTGAGAATGATTAATTAATTCTTTTAACTATTTATTGTATTGCAATATATTTTTTATAACCTAATATAAAAGAAATATATAATTCCTTCATAATTCTATATAAATAATAAAATAATTTCTATCATAAAAAGAAACATGCATAATTATTTTAATGTTAATATGAAATTTAAATAGAATATCTATAAATATTAATAAAAAAAATAGTAATAAAAAAATATTTTAATTTTAATTTTAATTAAAATATTTTTATTTCAACATTTTAGGTATAAAAATATATTTTATGAAAATATTAATTTTATTAAAATATCATTAAAAAATATTTCATTATTAAAAATAATTAAAAAATATATCATTATTAAAAATAATCAAATCTTTCAAAATTAAGATTAAATTAATCTATTAATTTTTCATTTACATACAGCTGTAAGTATTGCAAAAAGTTGTAGGTGGATAGTTTTATCTCAAAGGCATTGTGATAGTATGTCCAACCATCCACGTGTGAAGGATATCTTTGCCATGTTTTTTTGTAAGAAGTTATTTTTGAATGACGTGAGTGCGGGAAAAGTTCAGTGTTCTTTCTGGTCAATAGATATGTGTAAAATTGTTTTGAAGTAAAAATAAGAAATGAGGTACCCGATTTAAATTCTCATATTGGATTATGTTTACATTTTCTTATGCAAATTTTTTTTTCATTAACAATTTTTCTTAATTTGCAAAGTATTACCTCTATCATCAGATTGAAAACTAGTGTTAATTCATCACAATTATTTATGTGATATTTAAAATTCTTTATATAATACTTTGATAGAATTAGAGTACCAAAATTCATGACACTAACTTACATAAAAAATATCTCTAAAACCCATATTAAAAATAGTTATGTGAAAATTACGAAAATATTTTAATGTAAAAAACTCAATTAATATGGCAAAACACGTAAAAAGGTTGGGTTATTTTGTAAATTAATTAACCAGTGCTATAATATAAGTACAACCAAAAAACGCATTGATCAGGGAAGATGGTGAAACCCTCACCGCCCAAAATCTGCAATGTTGTATAATCACTGTGGTGGCCCAAAATCTGCAATGTTGTATAAACTATTAAATATAGTAATATATATATATATATATATATATATATATATATATAAATTATTTTACATTGCGGTAATTGCTATAGTGGATATGACATTTACAGATTAACCATTTAATTCAAGTTTTGAAAACGGGTAATATGGTTCAATTACAGGTGTCAAACTTTATGGTTGAAGTACTATCCCATGTGATTAACCTATACACAGCGTGGATGGTACACAGATGTCAACCCTTCCCTTTATCCAGCGATCTACCTTATCAAAAATGGTGATTTTTATTGGTTATGTTTTCAATGTCCTGCTCTGCCATGGTACGTGGCACGAGTAGGGTCTATCTCTGCAGTGGATCTCCTTGGGCTCAGCGTTGCATCGACGGAGGAAAATGGGTGTGAAGATCTGACGGTCAGCCTTGTCTTCATTTGGGTTCAAGCCTTCAATCGACTGTTTGGTCTCCTTTCTGATTTTTGCTCCCGGGACTCCGTTCCGCCTTTCTCCATGCCTTACATGGTGCTGGATCTACCTTCGGCGCAGGGCTGGAAACTTGATGCATGGTCTCCTCTGCATAGCCACGAGTTCATCCTCGCGCTGCAACTCCCAGATGATGGCAAGGTAACTCGGATAATTTAATTTACCTTAGGCACAATATCCTTTATTGTTACAACGTTTCCCTTCTCAATGCTAAGCAGTTGTGGTGTTTTTTTATAGGTGTATCATCAGAGGAACTGGGCTACTTCTCCGAACAGAGAGTTGTGCTTCCAGCCAAGTCCCTCCGCTCGCAACTTCTCGGGTAAGCAACGACCACAGTTTCTGGGTTGCTTGAAATCTGGCTGGTTTATCTCTTTTAGGCGCACTACCTCCTAGCTCCTAGATTCCCATTGTTGAAAGTATGAGAAGCAGAGATGGCCGAACAGCTCCGTGCTGTTGCTGGGTACTCCGTTCCGTTGCATTCAAGGGTTTGTTTGATATTTAAATCTAATGAGTCTATTGTCCATCGAGGTGTCTAAAGACTGATTCTTGAGTTCTTGGGGCTTAGTATGCTTTCGGGAAGACCCTAGTTAGCTCCGCATGTTACTACATTTACTGTATTGCACTCTGAGAAGATAATTTTCCTAAGAAATGCACTCTGATTTTTGTATAGCACGGTTTCCTATTTTTAGGCGTGCAACCAAGGGTTTGCTTGTGTATGTCGTCAACATGCCTATTCTGGTGCAATGTTTGTGTTCAGATATAATTATATGTTTACTTATTTGATATTAATCCTGTGCTGAGAATTAGAAAATTCGATGTTAAGAATGCTAGTATGGTTCACACAAGGTACTTGACTGAAAGAATTAATCTATTAATGGTTCACCATTTCGAATGTTAAGTTCTCTTTTATTTGCTACTGTTACATTAGATACAAAATCGTTTGAGACTGTTAGGTGTTTTTCCTTCCTCTAATGCTGAGGGTTCTCCTGTCGCAAGGGTTTTTGGGATTTCTTGTATAGGTCGAGTCACATGCAATTAAAGTCTCCTGCATTGTTTTGGCCGACTCGGGTCTAGGTTATGGGATGTCGACCCTAGAGCCTTCCGGGTCCTCTGGTTGCTTTACAGCTTCTTTCTGGGTTAATAAATTGTCAGTAAGTGTTGGTCATGAACTGTTGTTACTGTGTCGTTTAGTACAGATAGAAAACCTGCATAATTTTCGTAATACTCTGCTATCGTGCAATGCTGCGTTGTTTATTAGGGTGGCTTAGCCTTAAGCTCAACATCCTTCTGGACAATCATTGTCACAGAAGTGACTATTATTCTTACTTAGGGTTTGACATGATGAATCTGGATACTTTCTTTGCCAAAGACTCAGGTCTTATTCCTTATATTTCTATTCTCCGGCTGTAATGTCTTAGGGGTTTACACAGTGTAGAGTTGTCCTCCTGTCCGTTTGATTTTCTACCTTTTCTTTTTGATGAGGGCTAAACCAGAAATTATTGATTTCTTAGGACATCTATACAGTCTAACTACATTCAATGGACTACGTAGATTACTTTACAGAGCAACAAAATTTTAAACATGGACATGTCGTTGGCATTGATTAGCGGCACATGCTACAATAACTTATCTTCATTGAAAAATAGGTTGATGTACTCATTGAGAATCTCTCACACTAACACGTGGAAACCATATCTTTATGCAGAAATTGAGCATTCTAAAACCATAAAACTTCATCCTACGAGTGAGCTTTGTAAAACTATAAAACTTTATGCGGGCAGTGCGCAATGTAAAACCAAAAGCAAACTTTCTGCGAGGAGCGTGCATTCTAAAATCCAAAATTCCAATGTTAGGGCCCGGGCATGGAATTTGAAGTTTGTTCCGCCTATCCAGTGAAAAGTTTGGGAGGGTTATTAATTTGTTGTGCCGACCATTGTAATAGAAGCTTCATATATATCATCCTGAAAACAAAGTAAAGTTTTTTTTTTCCAAAATGTTTCAATGAAAATAATTAACAAAAATATCTCTAAAACCCATATTAAAAATAGTTATGTGAAAATTACAAAAAGATTTTAATGTAAAAAACTCAATTAATATGGCAAAACAAGTAAAAAAGTTGGGTTATTTTGCGCATTAATTAACTAGTGCTATAATATAAGTACAGCCAAAAAGCACATTGACCGGGGTCCAACGTGCAAAATCTGCAATGCTGTATAATCACTGCGGTGGTCCAACAATACTTTTCAAAGCTCCAAACAGTTAAACATAGTAAAATACATATATATAAAAAAAATATTTACATTGCAGTAATTGCTATAGTGGATATGACATTTACAGATTAACCATTTAATTCAAGTTTTGGAAACGGGTAATACGGGTCAGATTACAGGTGTCAAACTTTATGGTTGAAGTACTATCCCATGTGATTAACCTATACACAGTGTCGATGGTACACAGATGTCAACCCTTCCCTTAATCCAGCTATCTACCTTATCAAAAACGGTGATTTTTTATTGGTTATGTTTTCAATGTCCTGCTCTGCCATGGTACGTGGCACGAGCAGGGTCTATCTCTGCAGTGGATCTCCTCGGGCTCGGCGTTGCATCGACAGAGGAAAATGGGTGTGAAGATCTAACGGTCAGCCTTGTCTTCATTTGGGTTCAAGCCTTCAATCGATTGTTTGGTTTCTCCTTTCTGATTTTTGCTCTCAGGACTCCATTTCGCCTTTCTCCATGCCTTACATGGTGCTGGATCTATCTTCGGCGCAGGGCTGGAAACTCGATGCATGGTCTCCTCTACATAGCCACGATTTCATCCTCACGCTGCAACTCCCGGATGATGGTAAGGTAACTCAGATAATTTAATTTACCTTAAGCACAATATCCTTTATTGTTACAACATCTCCCTTCTCAATGCTAAGCAGTTGTGGTGTTTTCTTACAGGTGTATCATTAGAGGAACCGGGCTACTTCTCTGAACAGAGAGTTGTGCTTCCAGCCAAGTCCCTCCGCTCGCAACTTCTCGGGTAAGCAACAACCACAGTTTCTGGGTTGCTTGAAATCTGGCTGGTTTATCTCTTTTAGGCGCACTACCTCCTAGCTCCTAGATTTCCATTGTTGAAGTATGAGAAGCGGAGATGGTCGAACAGCTCCGCGCTGTTGCTGGGTACTCTTTTCCGTTGCATTCAAGGGTTTGATTGATATTTAAATCTAATGAGTCTATTGTCCATCGAGGTGTCTGAAGACTGATTCTTGAGTTCTTGGGGCTTAGTATGCTTTCGGGCAGACCCTAGTTAGCTCCGCATGTTACTACATTTACTGTATTGCACTCTGAGAAGATAATTTTCCTAAGAAATGCACTCTGATTTTTGTATAGCACAGTTTCCTATTTTTAGGCGTGCAACCAAGGGTTTGCTTGCGTATGTCGTCAACATGCCTATTCTGGTGCAATGTTTGTGTTCAGATATAATTATATGTTTACTTATTTGATATTAATCCTGTGCTAAGAATTAGAAAATTCGATGTTAAGAATGCCAGTATGGTTCACACAAGGTACTTGACTGAAAGAATTAATCTATTAATGGTTCACCATTTCGAATGTTAAGTTCTCTTTTATTTGCTGTTGTTACATTAGATACAGAATCGTTTGAGACTGTTAGGTGTTTTTCCTTCCTCTAATGCTGAGGGTTCTCCTGTCGCAAGGGTTCTTTGGATTTCTTGTATAGGTCAAGTCACATGCAATTAAATTCTCCTACATTGTTTTGGCTAACTTGGGTCTAGGTTATGGGATGTCAACCCTAGAGCCTTCCGAGTCCTGTGGTTGCTTTACAACTTCTTTCTAGGTTAATAAATTGTAAGTAAGTGCTGGTCATGAACTGCTGTTACCGTGTCATTTAGTACGGATAGAAAACTTGCATAATTTTCATAATATTCTGCTATCATGCAGCACTGCATTATTTATCAAGGTGGCTTGGCCTTAAGCTCAGCAGCCTTCTGGACAATCATTGTCGCAGAAGTGACTATTATTCTTACTTAGGGTTTGACACGATGAATCTGGATACTTTCTTTGCCAAAGACTCAGGTCTTATTCCTTATATTTCTATTCTCCGGCTATCTTAGGGGTTTACACAGTGTAGAGTTGTCCTCTTGTCCGCTTGATTTTCTACCTTTTCTTTTTGATGAGGGCTAAACCAGAAATTATTGATTTCTTAGGACATCTATACAGTCTAACTGCATTCAATTTTATATGGACTACGTAGATTACTTTACAGAGCAACAAAATTTTAATCTTACTTATCATTGAGAAATCTATACATACTATATTGAGTATCAGAGTTTAATTAACATGATAGAATCTATACAGAGTAAACAAGATTTAATCCTAAACCTTATTGAAGAGAAATTAACAATTTTCCTATTCCTACTTTTCCTGTAGGGTTTTCTTTGTTCTTACTTGCAAACACAAAAGTAATTCTCCGTACCTGATTCCAGTATTGCAATTGAAGTATTCTTTAGGTAAGAATCACCTCTATTCTCTTCTGCTTGTCTTCCACCCGACCATGAGGTGGGTCCTCCTCGACCCAGCCTCCCCCCAAGCACTCTTGCAAGACCACCGTCTTCTGCAAGATTCTGGCACTCTAAGCCTGCGCTATTTGGTCATCACTAGACTTAGCGATTTTCTCCCTTCTCCGTCTGTCCCTACATCATGGCTTTCCCTTCCCCTTGCTTCTTAACTTGAAAAAAAGGAATTACTGTGTTTCCTTTGGTTTCCACGTATCGAACTCCAATACCCAAAATCTCGTATCATTCATATTCATGTGTGGATCTTGATCTGCATGTTGCTCAGTCTTTAGACCACCTGTGGGAAACTGCAAAATCTTAAAATGGTGAGAAGAGCTTTGAGGCAGACAATGAAAAATAATCATCAATAAAAGGAAATTTCAAAAGTAGCCCTCTTTACACTTACACTTGGATCTGTTGAATTTTCTGTCAAGATGCTAGGCACTTGCAACTTATGATTCTTATCTGCAAACAGAGGAGAAAATTTGCTTTAGATTTAGATCCCATAACAATGTTTTTTAATAGATCAAAAGTGCTGAATAACTGAAATTTCTTATAATCTTGACAATAATAAAAAAAAGGATGTTTGCAAACAACAAAATATATGCAATTACGCTGGCACAAATGAGTGAGTGGGAAAACCTGCAGCGAGGGATCGAATCGCGCTAGCAGTACTGAGAAATAGAATGACAAAGACAAGTAAAACGAGTATCCTGTGTTGTCTGTTTGTATCAGCCATTTCCATTGGGCTCTTCACAGAAGGATCTGGGAAAATATGGGCGCTCCAATGCGATTTCCACAAGCAGCTGAGATTTCAAAATGAGAACAATCTTTGAGTCGCAGGAACCGAGAAGCTTCTCCATGGATGGAACACGCTTCTTCATTAACCGTTTTTTCTGTTATTCATAACTTATTTCAGTTTTATTTCAGTTTTGGATCAACGATCAAACTTCATTCAATCGTCTAACACCACAAATCCACGGTCAACAATAGGACACGGCGGCGGCTGGGGCAATTCATTTCAAAGGGAAACGCCTTACGGTGTAATTAAAAAATGAGAATACTTTTATATATACATATGCGAAATTTATATAATATAAATAATATTATAATGAACTAGGATAGATGCATCTTAACCAAGGATCCAAGTGAAGTGAGAAAGAAAAGTGATTAACAATGATAGAGGAAGTATAGTGCGTGATTCTTTTAATTTTATTATTATTGTGATTTCTTTAACATGATTGATCCAAAATATAGGTTTAATATTTTACAAACGATTATGTTTTTTATTAATTTAGATACTTTCCTAAATACAATTCAACTGTATGATATTTAAGAAAGAGAGTGAGATAGAAGGGGGAATAGAGTGTGGGAGAGAGACATAGAGGTGAGAGACATAGTGAGAGAGAGAAAGGAAAAGAGAGAGGAGGGGAGAGAGGGAGGGAGAGAGATGGATTTGGAGGGGGAAAGAGAGGGAGTGACAAGGGATACATGAATATGGAATGAGGGAGAGGGGAGACGAGGGAAGATAGAGAAAAGGAGAGGATAAAAATATGGAAAGAAGGGGAAGAGAGAGACAGGGAGACATATATATGGAGGGGGGAAAGGGGGAGAGAGAGAAGGAGAGAGGGATGGAGATTGTGATAGAGTTGGAGCGTGGAGAGAGTGTGTGTGTATGATGGGGGGAGAGACGGAGGGAGGTGGGAGAGAAGGGGAGAGAGAGGAAGGAAAAAGATGAGGACTTGAGAGAGAGGAGAGAGAGAGGGGGACAAAGAGATGGAGTTGGAAGGGGAAGAAAGACATAGAGAGAGAAATTTGGAGACGAAGTGGCAAGGGAGAGAGAGAGAGAGAGAGAGAGAGAGAGAGATTTTGTATGCTTTTTGGGGTGAGAAGGAGAGACAATGGGAGATAGAGATATATATGGGGCTAGGGAGGGGTAGAAGAGAGAGGCAAAGAGATGGGGGGAGGAAGAGGGATATATGGGAGATAGAGATATAGTTGGAGAGAGAGAGAGAGAGAGAGAGAGAGAGAGAGAGAAGAGATAGATGGATAGATAGATAGATATGGGGAGAGAGAGACAGAGCGTGACATATGTTTAGGGGGTTGAGATAGAGAGAAAAATAAGGAGAGATAGAGGGAGGTATAAATATAGATGGTAGGGGGAGAGAGGAAACAAGAGAAAGATATATAAAGTTAGGGATAGGCGGATAGATTGAGATGTGGGAGAGAGGGAGGCGAAGAGAGAGAAGGAGAGGGGGAGGTAGATAGACACAGAATGGAAGGTAGAGAGAGAGGGAAGAAGAAAGAGTCTCACAGAGACAAATATAGACATAGAAGCTAGATCTAGAAAGTCAAGAATATTTTAGATTTTCACTAAAATAGATGTATTGATTTCTAATCCTATTTGATCACACGCATCGATTTCAATGTAGATGTAGATTTATAATTTTATTTAACACCTTACACTAGATGCATTGATTTCATTGTCGATGTTGATTTCTACTCCTATTTGATCGCTTGCACAGGATGCATTGGTTTCAGTGTAGATATTGATTTCTAATCCTATTTGATTTCTTGCACTAGATGCATTGATTCCAGTGTAGATGCTGATTTCTAATCATATTTAAACCTTACACTAGATGCATTGATTTTAGCGTAGATGTTGATTTCTACTCATATTTGATTGTTTGCATTAGATGCATTGATTTCAGTGTTGATGTTGATTTCTACTCCTATTTGATTGCTTGCACAAGATGCATTGGTTTCAGAGTAGATATTGATTTCTAATCCTATTTGATTGCTTGCACTAGATGCATTGATTTTAGTGTATATGTCTATTTCTAATCATATTTAATACCTTACACTAGATGCATTGATTTTAGCATAGATGTTGATTTCTACTCATTTGATTTCTTGCATTAAATGCATCAGTTTCAGTGTAGATACTGATTTCTAATCCTATTTGATTTCTTGAACTAGATGCATTGATTTCAATATAGATGTTGATTTCTAATCCTATTTCATTGTTTGCACTAGATGCATTGATTTCAATATAGATTTTGACTTCTAACCCTATTCGATTGTTTGCACCAGATGCATTGATTTTTAGTGTAGATGTTGATTTATGATTTGATGCAACAAGATGTATGATGTACATTAATTTCAAAGTAATTAGATTAATAATGTCCATTGATTTCAGTGTAAGCACATCTTTACCTCCATCTATATCTCTCCCATTGTCTCTCCTTCTCTATCTCTTTATCTCAGCCCCTAAACATACACACCCACACAATCTCTCTCTCTCTCTCTATATCTATATATCTCTCTCCCTCCCTCTCTTTCCCCTCCCTCTCTCTCTCTTCCTCTTCTCTCTCTCTCTCTCTAACATTTCTCTCTCCATATATATATATATATATATATATATATAGATATATATATATATATATAATCTTCCTCCCTCTATGTCTTTGCCTCTCTCTTCTTCCCTCTCCCCGCCCCATCTATATCTCTATCTGCCCTTGTCTCTCCTTCTCACCCCCAAAACACACACACCCTTTCTCAATGTAAGCACATAAAAATTATTCAACCATAAATACAATACTTGAATTTTCATCCTAAATAAAATGTTTGCTTCTTGAAACTATAAACTATTTATAATTGGGTACATTTGTATTATTCCCATTTCCATCATTCAACATTGTTAATTACTTTGCATTCAAACGCAGTAATAGAAAATAACTACCATTAAAACTTATTTGGGGTTTAACACTCCGTAAGTCATAACTACCATTGAAAATTATTTGGGGTTTAACACCCCATAAGTCATAATGATTGACTTTGGATAAAACTACTATTAATATTGGAGAGCAACAAAGACAAGGTATGTTGTTTACTACAATATCTCGAGTTAACCATTTGAATGGTCTATGATTCCAACTACTCTTTTCATATGATCAATATGAGAAAATGGAAAAACTAATAGGTGTGACAATAGGAACAGTAGAAGAAAATAGTTTTAGATTGAGGTGTGACAATAAGAACAATAGAATAAAATAGTTTCAAAGTGATTGCAACGAAGATTGTTTGTAATCGACTATATTCTTAGTATTCACATTTTCTATCTATCAAAATTGTTACATTGATACTTTGCACTCAAAACTTGTATTTCGTCATTTTTCATCATTCAAGTTACTAATAGTTTCTCTCACCTCAACAAAGTAAGGTAACTAAGCAAATTTTAAATTAAATTTACCAAACTAATCTGAGATATATTTAGCATGTTTAAAATGATCAAAATAATTAGATGTTCAACAAATTTTGTGTGACTGCACACGACTAAAACCAACCTAGATCCATCTTAACACCGGATCTGTTAAGCGTTGAGAGGGATCAAATCTCTCGAGTGCAAATCTTTCCTCAAGTTTTGCACTCATAAAATAGGTTTTCACCTCAAGAGATTTGATCCCTCTCGACGCCTGATAGATCTGGTGTTAAGATGGATCTAGGCTGGTATAATACTAAGATATAAATTAATTGTTTTGTAACTATTTAATTTTTTAATATAAATAAAAATAATGTGCATTTCATATTGAAATAATAGATTTTATTTTTTTTATAATATTAATAGGTAAATAATATATATATATATATACCAGTCTAGATCGATATTAACTTCGGATCTACCAAGTTAAAATATTAAATATTACAACATGGCTACCGTACTCGGATCAAATGTTTACATAGGAGTTAAGTTTACTTATGAACCTCACATATAAAGAATTTTTTTAACAAAAAATGAATTGGGTGAGGGAAATCTTAGATAAAATATAATATTACAATATTATGTTACACAATATTTATTGCCACCTCAACCCAATAAAAAGTGGAGAGGGGTGGAGGCAAATACTAATTAAAGTGTATTATTATTACATTTTAATAATACATAGTAAACAGTGGATGGAGGTAAGCAAAAATATTAGATAAAATGCAATAAGTACATTTTTCCTAATATTTTCCCCACCTCCAATCATATCCATAAAAATGTTTTACCTTTACAAGTTACATCAATTCAACGTCATCATTATAACATCAAACTAAGATGAACCTATGCTAGTTTAATTGTCCCCTTAAATAAGTTATATTCCACAAGAATACCACGGTTCAATACCATTAATTCTTAAAACCATAGATCAATACCACAGATCATATATTAAGTTTTTAATGTAACGTTCTTGACCACATCTCTCATATACTAAGTTGTAGAAAACCTCTTAGTACAGAAAAAAATAAGATATATTTTTATTTATATAATATTATTTACTTTATTATAAAATAAACACAGTTTATCCCAATAATTTACAAATCTTTTTTCATAACTAACCTTCCGCGCTAAGCTTCAAATGTATGAAAACATACATTAGCGAATTTAAATTAAGATATTACAATGTACAATCCTATAAACAAATGGCTTTTCAAGATATATTAAGCTCTGATGGGGAATGAATCTGAGTAGGGTAAGCATTTCAATTTAAGGTAGCTATCACATTTTAATTATTATTTTTTAAATAATTTTAAGAAAAGTATTTAACATCCACAAAATTTTCTCATCAAATTCTCTCTGAACTCTACCTGCGAAGAAACCAGCCAACCAACCGTATCAAACCCGAGTACCTTTACCTTTACCTCTGCTCGTTATTTTCCATGCATGAATTATAGTTATCACAAGGACACCTATTTATTTTAATGTTTCTTATGGTACGTTAGCTAAAACATTTATTAATCTGATTAACATCAGATATTATAACATCCTTCTGGATATATTATGCAGGTTATGTTTGATAGCATTTATTATATGTAATTTTCATTTTTTTTTTAATAGAAATTACGAGTTTCCTTTTGGAAAAAAAATAAAGAAAAATCCAATATGTATTGTCTATTGCATTGACAACATGGGACGCCGTTCAACACACGGGATCTAGGTGAAAGAAAATTTCTCGTAGAACGTCCCATTCAGCTGGATCTGGGTGAAAGAAAATTGCTCGTAGAACACAATTGTTTACAATATCCATGTATTTGTAATTATATTTGCCAACAACGAGTATATGTTTCTTTCTCTCGATAATAATCCAAATAGAAGTAATGAATTGTTTCAACTTACACCATGTTAAAAGATCAATAAAAAATGTAATATCTCCCATTAATGTAAATATTTATTTTATTTACTGCAACCAAACAGATTGTCACTATTAAGACCAAATAGCTGGTAAACATTAAGTCTCTGGGGAGAGAGAACTCCTGAAATTAGGAGTAGCACTGGGGGAGATTTACCAGAGTAGGTAATCTCACGGTAGGGAGGAAAATTAAAGTGCAAATCTTATACCAGATTAAGGGAGGAAAATTAAAGTGCAAATCTTATACCAGATTGAGTCCTGGACAACTTAAATAGATAAGTAAGGAATTGTTTGTATAAGTTATTCACTGGATCTAAGAACATTAGCTAGGAGATTGGCTAAATTTTTAGAAATATATTTGTAAATTACTGTATAAGAATTATAGGCAATGTTTCTTATTTCTTGAAGTATGTCATTAGAGTTTTTCGTATTTTATTTTGAAATAATTCTTCAAGAGAATAATAGAAAACTGAGGGAAAAACCCTTATTACATTCACAGAAAGAAACTATGTTGAGAATATTAGGAGACTGATCAAAGAAATTACAAGGATAAGCAAATTTGGAAAAAGATAAGAATTTCCTGTAAATAGGACTATTACAATATCATATAGGGTAAAATTCCATATATTGTAAACCGAAAGAACTTCAAACAATGATAGATAAAATAAACAGGTATACTTAAATATCAGCAGATACTAAACTGTTCATGATTCTATACCATAAATCTTTACATGCATTAAAACCCTAGTTGATGCAACAAATATACAAATTAATTTTGAAAAGCCACAACGACAATCAAGAGTATAACAGAGGTCACGAATTCAATTATGCAAGATAGAAGCATCTACTTCTGGAAATTTTCAATAAAAAAGAAGATTACAGTCTTAGCCAAATATCAAATATCGTAGCATTTCGAGCTTCTAAAGAAACCACTAAAGAATTTTCTTTTAAGTCAAAATAAACTGAGATTTTACTGAGCTAGGACTAATTCAATGCAAAAAAAATTATACATTCTGAGCCACATTATAACTAATGAAGTGTAAACCAAACACTCTGAAGAAATTGAGGAAGGATAACCCTCAGATTCCAAACTCTTTGTTTGAATAAAATTAGGAAAACAACCGAAACTCAGCAATTAAACTATGAAACCCTCATCTCATTAAAACTCTAGTCATACATTTTAAATGTTCCAACTGTCAATATAATATCAGGAATGGCGGCCTGAAACTCCTTGCTAAAAACCTTCAACATTCGGTCGAAGCCATATGCCTCTTTTTTTTAAAAAGGACATCAAACAAAACTTTTGGAAACCAACACAAAAAAAACTATCAGAGGAGCCACGACTCCAGCGGTCTCGAAAGACCCATCTAGAACTTTCATCACTATCTTTTAGACTTGGTGGCCTGACCATAAAAACCCTACCCTAGAAATATTTGAAGAGAATTGTAATAACCAGAGCTGGTTGTAGACGATGAAGTCAGAAGGAGGGTTTTCCACAACACCAAGTTGAATCTTCCATCCCAGGAACCAGACCTTACACCATAACAAAGAATTTGTATTAGAACATGCAAAAGAAAATCAAAACTGTAACAAACGTGCTAAACCCTGATAAAGAAAGACGACTATGCGGAAAAGAGGACCTGAAAGCTTACCTTCGGAGGAATATTGCATACCCTACCTCCACAGAATGAGTTCTAGAGCGTTGAAGTGGTTTTAGGTTCATCAAGGTATTCCAAAATGCTGGAACGCAGTGTGAATAGTTCAGTGAACCCGGATTGTAGGTGAAGACAAACACCGAAGGACAGAGCAGAGCCATAACCCCTCAAGAATTCCAGAGTGAAACAATGGCAGATTGAAACCACACTGTCAAGAAATGAAGGATCGATAACCTGAGGACCGTTCGATCCAGTGGGCCATGGTGAATCGTCAATGGAGGAGCCTAATCCCGAGGGTTAGGTTGGATAAGGACAGATGGATCACCTTCAGGCAGCCACTAGGACCCGGATAGCCAGAGCACTAAATACACGTGTTTCTTGAGTGGGATTCGAGGCTATGGCCTGTAAACATTTAGTGCATAGGCCAGCAGTGTACCTGCATGTTTAATACACAGGGATGTAAAGATTGTAAAGTCAATGCCGCGTACAACCAAATCCCACCGCAATCATTATACAAATAATACATAGCATCTAAAGTCCAAACCATTGTATTCTTATAAATTTGGTAATGGCATTTAGCAAGGTTGTATATAAGTCATACATGATAGTTAATAATTGATTATGCCTCGTCTAACATATAAATGTAATTTGGGGTGACTTAAGTTAATATATATATATATATATATATATATATATATATATATATATATATATATATATATATATATATAATGTTTAATAGATGGATGTGTTACATATGGTATCAGAGTGCTTAGGTTCCAAAACTGAGGCCTCTGGAATAAGGAATAACAAAATTGTGTTGTGCACGTAGGAGACAACAGATAGTCAACATGAGGCGAGATAGAAATCTACCACATGGTTCCATATTGGGAACAGGGCCAACATCATTTTAGGAAGGCAATCCTGAGGTTTGGGTGCAGCTAGGCGATGATACGCAAAATCCCAACGCAGACCTCCGGAAAACTGTCAAAAAACTAAAAGGCGAGATGGCCCTAGGTAGAAAACGAAATATTGATGTAGGAACAAGAAAAGATCCTAAAAATCATGTCGGATAGACAGAATCATCAGCCACTAGCCCCCAGTTCGAAGCATGGCCACATGACTGGGGGACAAGAGTTCCGAACTGAAAATATGGAAACAGAAGGAGGAGAAGAAAACCAAGATGAAGAATCAAGAAACGTGTTTGATCACAAGATGCAGAAGAAACAGAAGATTGAACTCCAAGGGGAGTTTCGTAAAATCAAGCCTCCTCTCTTTGATGGGGATCAAGAAGAGGCTGCAGAAGCATGGTTAATTAATATGAACAAGTATTTCTAGCTATACAAGTATGATTACAATTTGAAGGCCCGTCTGGCCATTTTCTAGCTTCAAGGGAAAGTTACATTGTGGTGGGAGGAAGTAAAAACAGTCCATCGGGTTAATGAGCAAAACATAACCTGGGAGAAATTCCATAAATTCTTTAAAGAGAAATATTTGACTGAGAGGTTTTATAATGAAAAATCAAAAGCGTTCCATGAACTCCTGTTGGCTTGAGAGGATCTGACCCAGGTTCGGAGTTAATTAGCCAAACAAATACCTGTACCACTGGCCCTTTCGGCAACAACCCGCAGAGCGTGGACTGAGGTATCACCCAAAGCAGTATGTGGGTATGCTGGAACCAAGTTTCCGCACCCTGGAGATGTCTGAGAGGTCGATTTAGTCCAATTGTGAATACCTTCACGCATGTTACTTTGCACGCTATCTTGACCGGCGAGACCTTTGCGATCTATTATAATCACCTTCGCGCAACCCTAACTAGGGGCTGAGGTGATTTTGCGCTGCCTTAGCAGTGCTCTGCATTACTTCCCCAAGTTATACTGTGGATCTTACTTATCTTTTTATAACAGTTAGTTATCTTCCTGTAAACAGATACTTAATTTTATATTCACATTATCAACACATTCATATAAGTTTGCGCATCATATAGACAATAGAAATGCAATTTATATCTGATACATTCAATGCACAAAATAGGAAAAAGATACACATAAATGATGCAAAAATTCCCTTGATTACTTCTCCAAAGGTTACAGACTCAACTCACCTTGCGCACTCAGCTGCAGGGGTCTGTGTACTCAGCTGCGGACTACTAGGCCTCTGCGCACTCAGCTGTAGAGCCTTCTCCTACTCTACGACCCAAAGAATCGACTCTACACTGAGATAAGACTCAATTCTTCATCTATTTCTTCCTTATCTTCGGTGATTCACAGCTTAGAGCCTCGCTCTTTTGGATACAATCCCATTGTCCGCGGACCATGGGTAGATTTCTAAAGTTGACATTACATTACAAAAATGAGGGCAGACAACCCTATGACTCATTTACAATCTTCGCACTCTGCGCCCAAAAAACTCAGAGTCTTTACATCGGATTTGGTCAAAATCTGGGCTTTAATCCCCAAAACTTGCCTTGGGGGATCCCGCGCCCAACATGCCCCCAACACAAATATCATAACTCGCCCTCGAGTCGCTCGGTCAGTGGGGAGATCTTCACACAGAGACCTTCCAACTCTATCCGAACTGCTGCAAGGTCGGAAACACACTGAGCGGCTGCCTGCTGTATCTCTTGGACGCGTTGTTCAGAGACTATTGAACTGCTTCCTTGTATCTGCTTCCACATTCTCTGCATCTGTTTATAGTCTCGTGCCTTCTTTCAGCTATCTAGAATGCTAAGACTGTGCTTCGGTGGGCTAGTCAGATAGTCGGGCCACCCGTGTATGGCTTCAACCGATTGCCATTCACTCTTCCTGGGAAAGGTTCTCAATTTAACTTTACCAACTGCACTACACCCCTATCTGAGCTTTCCTTAATAACATACAGTCCAATCCAAGGCATCAAGATGATCAAATCTCGGCGGTAGTCCCCAAATTTGTCAACGTAATCGTGTGCATCCTGTTTTATCACCACATTTTTCTTATCAAGAAAGTCCTTATTTATTCCTTCCTCAAGATTCTTGACTTCTTCTTCCGCCATGGCACTTTTCTCCTTCAACCAAACTCTTTCATTCATGAGCGCTTGGAGCCTAAGATCACCCTGCTGAATCTCCTCATCAAGTCCCAAGCGTTCTTCTTCGAGTTCTTCCAACTGTGTGATCCCTTCTTCTAAGGCTCCATCCGTCATATCCACGGGAACTTCTATGTGTGAACTAGGCATGATAGACTCAGTCGGCATTATAACGTTCTCTCCATAGGCCAGCCTAGAAGGCATCTGGTCCGCCAGTTTTTTGCACATCGCCCTATAGGCCCATAAAACTACTGATATGCGTAGGTCCCAATCACTTCGTTGCGCATTATATACCTTGTTCAGCGCTCTGCACTTCTCTCCATAGTCTGTCATTCTAACTTGAGGAATCGTTCGCACATTTGCCCCCCCCAACACATGCTCATTGACCATATTTCCCAACACGCAGTTCATGTGTATCCACATAGGTTGTTTACCATACGCCTACCCACCTGGATAGATGTATGCGCGGACCATCTCGTCCATTGTATTTATCTGCCAATCTCCCTATAGGTTTCCCAAACCGTGTGTGCAACATCCTCCTACGTGCGCGCTAGTCTTCAAAGCTTCCTTTGTGCATATCCCACCACCTTGCGGGCGTAGCGCGCAGTACCCAATACAAGGCCTGGAAATGTTGCTTTTCCGCCACCTCCTTTTCAAACTTATCCAGGAAAGTATCTACCTCACTTAACCCATCATAAGTAGGTAGATCCCTCACTTCTGTCGATACGCAGCGCAACGATCTTGTCATCATATTACAGTTCAGTGTGGTTACCTCGTGTAACTGATTCTGCCATCGCTCTATCTCCTCATCCGAATTTGATGTACAGGAGCTTTCGTGCTCCAATGAGATCTGTCCTTTTGCGGTGGGATTTACCCAATCTTGCTCTCGTGCGGTTATTTTGTAGATGCAATCCAAATCGTCATCGCTTTCATAGTCACACACCGGCTCTGTATAGTGCGATCCCTCAACAGGGTCTAAGGGTATAACTACACGCAAAGACTTCTTCTCAAAAATCATCTTACGCTTCTTCAGATTAATCACCCCATTCATGTCAGTGGCCTAATCAATTCCTAAGAGTGCGGAGTAAGGATTGCCATCATTGACAATCACTATCACTTCAAAGTCTGCTAGCGCGCTCGCTCCCTCAATATCCATGGTGATTCCTTGCAATCTACCCATATGTATTATCTTTTGTTGGTTCCCCATTCACAGCTGGATAGGAGACCATTGCAGCGTAGGCCTCCCCATGCACTCCCATGTCTGCTTTGGTAGAACGTTTGCGTCCGATCCTAAATCTAGAATTAATTTGTGCATCTCATATTCTCCAATCTGTGCGGTTAGCCTCTTTTCTCTCCCCGCCCTTGTCTTATGCTTTCTAATATTCCAGACTACGCGTGGTTCTCCTGGCATGGTCCCAACGCATCTGTTAATGAGTTCCTGTAGTCCATTTACAGCCTTACTGTCGCGCAGTAGCTTCATGCATGTTTCCAGGAACATCGTAAGCATAGATGGGTCTATTTTCGGCTCCGGTCTATCTTTGCTTTCTAAGGTGGGGGCATCATCGAAGCTCTTCTTAGCTTCCATGAAGGTTTCCTTAGCACGCTCCAAATCAAACTCTACTTCTTTCGTTGGAGCCTTGCGAACCCAAGTACTATCTTTGGGTTGTTTTCCTTTATCATCTCCCGTCGTGATTCCACTTCGGAGCACAATGTTCACATTTGGATCTTCCTCGTGCGGCTCAGACCTCATCATCTGCAAGTTCTGAGTTGGGGGAGGTGCTAGTGCTCCCTTGTCACGTATCCTAGCTATCAGTGTAGGACAATCTTCCTATAGCCCGATCGAGCCAGTGATCAATAGCGTGCGCAATCTTATCCTCCGATGCTTCCAATCTGTGCACCAACTCTAGGGTCTACACAATAGGATTGTCGAGCTTCCACCTTCCTTGGCTATCTGCTAGCTTTGCGATCCACTCGTACAGCTCAGTAGGGAAAGATGTGAAGAAGATTTCATGGATCTATGTGTACAGGTAGCAGTCTAGCCACTCTTCGTTTGTCAGTTGCGGATTCCTGTTCTCCTGCGCTGCGAACTTGTGAATTCTTCTATCCAACCAACCTTTAATTTCCTTCTTAGTTGGATTCTAATGGTACGACATCAGACATCTCTATGAAGATTTCGGTCATGGCAACAGAACCATTTGTTGGCTTGAGGGGGCCTGACCCAGGTTCAGAGTTAATTAGCCAAACAAATCCCTATACTACTGGCCCTTTCAGCAATAGCCCGCGGAGCGCGGACTGAGGTCTCACCCAAAGCAGTATGGGGGGATGTTGGAACCAAGTTTCCACACCTTGGAGATGTCTGAGGGGTCGGTTTAGTCCAACTGTGAATACCTTCGAGTAGGTTACTTCGCACGCTATCTTGACCTATGAGACCTTCGTAATCTGTTATAATCGCCTTCGCGCAACCCTAACCAGGGGCTGAGGTGATTTCGCGCTGCCTTAGCAGCGATCTGTGCTACTTCCCCAAGTTATACCGCGGATCTTACTTAACTTCTTATAACAGTTAGTTTTCTTCGCGTAAACATATACTTAATCTTATACTCACTTTATCAACACATTCATATAAGTTCACACATTATATAAACAATAGAAATGCAATTTATATCTGATACATTCAATGCACAAAACAGGAAAAAGATACATAGAAATGATGTAAAACTTCCCTTTATTACTTCTCCAAAGGTTATAGACTCAACTCGGCCTACGCACTCACCTACAGGGGTCCGCGAACTCAGCTGCAGACTACTAGGCCTTTGTGCACTCAGCTGCAAAGCCTTCTCCTACTCTACGACCCAAATACTCGACTCTACACTAAGATAAGACACAATTATTCATCTATTTCTTCCTTCTCTTACTTCGATGATTTACAACTTAGAGCCTCGCTCTATTTATACAATCCCATGGTCTGCGAACCATGGGTAAATTTCTAAAGCTAACATTACATTACAAAAATGAGGGTGGACAACCCTATGACTCATTTACAATTTTTGTGCTCCGCGCCCACAAAATGTGGAGTCTTTACATCAGATTTGGTCAAAATATGGGCTTTAATCTCCAAAAATTGCCTTGGGGGATCCTGCACCCAACACCTCTGCTTGGGCCAAATGACCATGGATGAATTTATAACAAAATTTACATTATTATTGCGATACGTTCCTTATATTTGTGAAGAAAAAGCTAAGGTACAATAGTTTGTCAGCAATCTTCTGCTGTTCATGAAAGAACGGTTGGAATTTGACAATCCAAAAACCATGGATGAAGTCATTCGGAAAGCAGAAATTTGTTATCAACAAAATAAACCAAAGGGAAATACAAGTAAAAGGTGGGCAGAAAAGAAGGGAAATAAATTCATTCCCAGCCATAAGGGAAATAAGAGCACCAACAACAAGGGAGTATATAAAGGTCAAGGTAATTGGAATGTGAATAAGCCCAGATTTAAGGTACTAGGTGAAGCTAGGACAAATGAACAAACTGGTAGAAATGAAACAAAATTAATTAATAGACCACTTGTACAGTGTTGGGGATGCGGAGGCCCGCATTATGTCAAAAACTTCCCTCAACGCAGGGGAGCAGATCAGATCTCACAAATTCAGGAGGCATCCACTGTGGGAGAAGTGGCAAGAAGCATCCCTAAGATCAACGCAGCTCTTGAAGATCATCAGGCGGAGTTTCAGCCAACTATGGTTGAATTTGAAGGTACTATTTTTTACCAGACCTGCTCTATTTTAATAGATCCTGGGGCTACATTAAGCTACATTAGTCCCAGGGTAGTGGAATGATGTAAATTACAAGTTGTTAAATTTAAAAACCCATGGTTAGTACAACTAGCCACAAGGGAAAAAATAAGAGTTTTGTCTAAAGTAAACAACTGCCCCTTGAAATTAGATGGTCAACCTATCATAGCTGATTTAAATGTGTTACCCCTAGGGTCATACGATATTCTGATAGGTATGGACTAGTTAGAAAAGCATTGGTCCTTAATAAATTGTAAAACAAAAGCTATTAGCTACCAAGATGAAGTAGGAGAGAGACAGGAAATTCAAGGTGTTCAGAAACCTCTACAATTAAGGCCAATAACAGCCTCCCAATTAGCCAAATGCATCAGAAAAGGTTGTCAAGTTTATGCTATACAAGTAGGGTATGTTGACTCTAAAGATAAACCTATATCACTAGAGAACATACCTGTGATACAAAATTTTCCAAATGTGTTTCCTGAAGAAATACTAGGCCTACCCCCTAAAAGAGACATAGATTTTACTATTGAGTTGATTCCGAGAGCTACTCCAGTTTCCTGGGCACCATACCGAATGAGTATACCCGAGCTAACAAAATTAAAGATGCAACTCCAAGAGTTGCTTGATAAGAAGTATATCCATCCCAGTGTGTCTCCTTGGGGAGCTCCAGTTTTATTTGTTAAAAAGAAGGACAAAACCTTGCAAATGTGCATGGATTACTGCCAGCTAAACAAGCTGACCATTAAAAACAAATACCCCCTTCCCCAGATAGATGAGCTCTTTGACTAGGTGAAAGGTGCAACCGTATTCTCAAAGATTGATCTCCACTCTGGGTATCATCAGATCAGAATAAAAGAGGGAGATATTGCAAAAACTGCTTTCAGGACGCGTTATGGACATTATGAGTTCGTGGTCTTACCATTTGGACTAACTAATGCCCCAACAACTTTCATGTGTCTCATGAACAACATATTTCATCAGTTCTTAGATAAATTTGTATTAATCTTTATTGATGACATACTAATCTATTCTCGGAACGTGGAAGAACATAAGGAACATCTTCGTATTGTTCTGCAAGTCCTACGAGAACACCAATTGTATGCCAAGTATAGTAAATGTGATTTCTTTAAGGAGCAAATCCAATACTTGGGACATGTCATCACCAAGGACAAAATTGTCGTAGATCCGGAAAAGATAAGAACCATTATGGAATGGCCAATACCAAAGGATGTAGCCGACATAAGATCATTTATGGGCTTAGCAGGTTACTATCAAAGATTTTTGGAGGGTTTCTCTCGCATATCATATCCTATCACCTCTTTGCAAAAGAAAGGCAAAGTTTTCAAATGGACCCCCGCTTGTCAAAGGAGCTTTGATCAGCTCAAGCATCTTCTTACCACAACACCTATTCTAAGCATTGTTGATCCCAACAAAGAATATGTGGTTTGTACAGATGCCAGTAAGGAAGGAGTGGGTGGCGTATTAATGCAAGAGGGCAGAGTGGTTGCCTACGAATCTAGGAAGCTTAAAGAGTATGAACAAAATTACTCAACATACGACTTGGAGCTAACTGCGGTCATTCATGCCTTAAAAATGTGGCAGCATTACCTATTAGGTAAGAAATTTTTGTTGATGACTGACCACCATAGTTTGATTAATTATTTCAAACAACCAACTTTAAATGCTAGGCAAGCTCATTGGGTAGATTTCCTGAGTGAATTCGATTTTGAAATTAAACATTTAAAAGGAAAGGAAAACCGGTGGCAGATGCTTTAAGCTGGAAGGTAAATTGTTTATATGAAATTTATTTTAGTGAATCACGAACTACCTTTTTTGAGCAGATTCAAGAATCAACCATGTAGGATTCAACATATAAACATTTATGGCAACAAGCAAAAATTCCTAACAGCCATGAACAACAATTGGGTTATGAAATAAATGCAGAAAATTTGTTGATTTATAGGAAAAGGATATATGTGCCTAACCAACAACATCTTAAAAATATCATTCTTGATGAATACCATAAGATCCCTTATGCAGGCCATCCCGGGTATCAGAAAATGATTTCTGCCCTGCGGAAGGAATTTTTTTGGCCTGGTATGAAGAAGGAAGTGGCAGAATATTTAGCCAAATGCTTGGAATGCCAGCAAGTGAAAGTTGAGCACCAACATCCAGCAGGGTTACTTCACCCTCTACCTATCCCAGAATGGAAATGGGAAACCATATCTATTGACTTTATTACCGGGCTACCTAAATCGAGGAAGCAAAATGACTCCATCATGGTGGTGGTGGACAAATTGAGAAAATCTGCTCATTTCATACCTGTTCAATCAACTTATAGAGCAGTCCAAATTGCTAATATTTTTATGCAGAACATTTTTAAACTGCACGGAATCCCTAAGATGATTATTTCTGACCGAGATGTAAAATTTACATCAACCTTCTGGAAAGCCCTCTTTGAAGGATTGGGCACACAACTACACTTCAGTATAGCTTACCATCCGCAAATGGACGGGTAGACTGAAAGAGTGAATCAAGTTGTTGAAGACATGCTGCGAACGTATGTAATGCAACAACCCACAAAATGGGAAGATTATTTACACCTGGTGGAGTTTTCATATAACAACGGGTACCATGCATCCCTTCAGATGAGTCCCTTTGAGGTTTTATATGGACGCAAGTGCAGGACACCTTTAAGTTGGAGTGGACCAGAGGACAAGCTATTACTAGGGCCAGACATGTTGGAAGAAATGGAAGAAATGGTGAAAAAGGTATGGATTAATTTAAAGGTTGCTCAGGACCGACAGAAGAACTTTGCCGATTGGAAGAGGAGTTTCTGAGAATTCCAAGTAGGAGATCATGTCTACATTTGAGTGCGAGCCAAGAAAAGCACCTTACAATGGGCCGGGTGTGCTAAACTAGCACCCCGATATTGCGGACTGTTTCAAATCCTGGCTCGAATTGGACTGGTGGCTTATCAACTTGCCTTACCTAGTCATATTCATGTACACAATGTCTTTCATGTTTCTCTACTTAAGAAATATGTGTATGACGCTAACCACATAATCCAATGGCAAGATATACAGGTAAGGTATATATATAGATATTCTTTACAAATGTGTTAAATAACTAGTTAATGACTTAACACTTTTGTTGCTATGTTCAGGTCGAACTGGAAGGCGAGTTCTTGGTCGAACCTCTGGTTATAGTAGGTCAGAGAGAAGTAACGCTGTGGAAACGAGTTATCACCCAGGTTAAAGTGCAGTGACAACACTATGATCTAGAAGAGGTCACTTGGGAAGATGAACAGGTCATGAGAGAAAACGTTCTGGGTCTATTTGCAAGAAGAGAACATCAGGATGATGTTCCATTTTACAAGGGGAAGATGTAATATCCCCCATTAATGTAAATATTTATTTTATTTACTGCAACCAAACAGATTGTTACTATTTGTTTGAATTATAAACTATTTTGGAATTTAGTTATGGAAGAATAAATTTTGCAGTTATGGGTAAATACTGTTTTACTAGGTAATTAGTTATGGAGACAGTTATCTGTTCCAAAACTAAATCCTAGAGTATTTTTACTAAAATGATCAAGAGGATAGGGATCTGAGATCAGAAGGAAAGAGGGGACTGTGGTGAAAGGTTAGGCAGTCTATAATGGCTATGTCTAGTTAAGACCAGATAGCTGGTAAACATTAAGTCTCTGAGGAGAGAGAGAACTCCTGAAATTAGGAGTAGCACGGGCGGGGGGATTTACCAGAGTAGGTAATCTCACTACAGGGAGGAAAATTAAAGTGAAAATCTTATACCAGACTCAGTCTTGGACACCGTAAACAGATATATTTGTAAATTATTGTGTAAGAATTATAGGCAATGTTTCCTATTTCTTGAAGTATGTCATTAGGGTTTTTCGTATTTTATTTTGAAATAATTCTTCAAGAGAATAATAGAAAACTGAGGGAAAAACCCTTATTACATTCACAGAAAGAAACTATATTAAGAATATCAGGAGATTTAGCAAAGAAATTAGAAGGATAAGCAAATTTGGAAAAAGATAAGCATTTCCTGTAAACAGGACTATTACAATATCAGATAGGGTAAAATTCCCTATATTGTATCTTATCTAATTCAGGAAAAGCATTTAAAATCATCTATTAACCGAAAGAACTTCAAACAATGATAGATAAAATAAACAGGTATACTTAAAGATCAACAGATACTAAATTGTTCACGATTCTATACCATAAATCTTTACATGCATTAAAACCCTAGTTGATGCAACAAATATACAAATTAATTTTGAACAACCACGGTGACAATCAAGAGTATAACAGAGCTCACGAATTCAATTATGCAAGATAGAAGCATCGACTTCTGGAAATTTTCAATAAAAAAGAAGATTACAGTCTTAGCCAGATATCAAATATCGTAGCATTTCGAGCTTCTAAAGAAACCACTAAAGCATTTTCTTTTAAGTCAAAATAAACTGAGATTTTACCAAGCTAGGACTAATTCAATGCAAAACAAATTATACATTTCTGAGCTGCATTATAACTCTGTATCGAACGAAGTGTAAACCAAACACTCTGAAGAAATTGAGGAAGGATAACCCTCAAATTCCAAACTCTGTGTTTGAATAAAACTGGGAAAACAACTAAAACTCAGCAATTAAATTATGAAACCCTCATCTCATTAAAACTCCAGTCATACATTTTAAATGTTCCAACTGTCAATATAATATCAAGGATGGCGGCTTGAAACTCCTTGCTAAAAACCTTCAACATTCAGCCGAAGCCGTAGGCCTCTTTTTTTTTTAAAAGGGCCTCAAACAAAACTTCTGGAAACAAACACAAAACAAACTATCAGAGGAGCCACGACTCCAACGGTCTCGAAAGACCCATCTAGAACTTTCATCACTGTCTTTTAGACTTGGTGGCCTGACCATAAAAACCCTACCCTAGAAAGATTTGAAGAGAATCATAATACCCAGAGCTGGTTGCGGATGATGAAGTCAGAAGGAGGGTTTTCCACAGTGCCAAGTTGAATCTTCCGTCCCGAGAACCAGACCTTACACCATAACAAAGAATTTGTATTAGAACATGCAAAAGAAAATAGAAACTGTAATAAACGCGCTAAACCCTGATAAACAAAGACGACTATGCGGAAAAGAGGACCTGAAAGCTTACCTTCAGAGGGAATATTGCAGACCCTGCCTCCGCAGAATGAGTTCCAGAGCGTTGAAGCGGTTTCGGGTTCATCAGGGTATTCCAAGATGCCGAAACACAGTGTGAATAGTCCAGTGAACTTGGATAGCAGGCGAAGAAAAACATCGAAGGACAAAGCAGCCATAACCCCTCGAGAATTCTGGAGTGAAACAATGGCAGATTGAAACCACACTGCCAAGAAATGAAGGATTGATAACCTGAGGACCGTTCGATCCAGCAGGCCATGGTGAATCATTGATGGAGGAACCTGATCCCGAGGGTTAGGTTGGATAAGGACAGATGGATCACCTTCAGGCAGCCACCAGGACTCGGACAACTAGAGCACTAAATACACATGTGTTTCCTGAGCGGGATTCAAGGTTATGGCCTGTAAACATTTAGTGCATAGGCCAATAGTGTACCCGTATGTTTAATACACATGGATGTAAAGATTGTAAAGTCAATGCCGCGTACAACCAAAGCCTGCCGCAATTATTATACAAATAATACATAGCATCTAAAGTCCAAACCATTGTTTTCGTATAAATTTGGTAATGGCATTTAGCAAGGTTGTATATAAGTCATACATGATAGTTAATAATTGATTATGCCTCGTCTAACATATAAATGTAATTTGGGGTGACTTAAGTTAAATTATATATATATAATGTTTAATAGATGGATGTGTTACAAAAAAATTCATTTTTAGTAATGAGAAATTCGCTTATGGAAGTTGTATATAGAATTTTTTGTCAGGGTATTACAACATAGTCATGTTATGCGACTGAAACTGAGGTGGGAGGTTATCATTATTCCGTGTGAATTTATTTAAATATGGTTTGTGAATTTATTTGAATATGGTTAACACCCATATATATAGGTTATAAGTTATTTTTTATTGATTGCATCTAAAATTTGTATTTGTGTAATTGAATTATTAATTATTATAATAATATTAATTTTCAATAAAGTAAGATTAACAACCATATATATAAGTTATTGTTTATTGATCATATCTAAAATTTGTATTTGTGTAATGGAATTATTAACAATTATGATAATGATTATTAATTTTTAATAAAATAATATATATATATATATATATATATATATATATATATATATATATATATATATTTTTTTTTTTTTTTTTTCAAAATTATTAAGAAATGTGTTCTAAAACTCTCATAGTTTTGATAATTCAGGAGGTTAAGAAGTTCATTTTTATAACAAATATTTTAAAATTAAATTCTAATTTGAATGTAAGTGGGAAGTGTGGGTAGAAAGTGTATTGAGTCTTCACGTTTCTTAATAGAGAAAAAAAATAAATTCTTGCATGACTTCTTGTTTTGGGAATTATCTAATACAAAGTTTGTAGAAGTTAGTTTGTGTTTTAGTAATGTTAATTTTATTCTTTATCTTAATCCTATTTGAAAATTACTTTTAATATATTAAATTAAAGTTAATTATTTCTTTGAAATATCTCAACTTTCTTTAATTTTTTAAGTCTTTATTATATTAAATTGAAATACTTTATTGGGAAGAAAAATAGTTTTAAATTATTGTTTTATTTAATTTCTCTCACTCACCATTATAGTTTCTCTTCAAGAGAGCTATATCCGATTTATGTTTATTTCTAATTAGATAATTTGTTTTTTTCCTTTTTCCAAGTTTGGTAGAGTGTAGATTGAGATTAAGTGTAAATATATTTTTTCCCTTCTTCATCAATTAAGTGATGTTTAGATTGGGATCATCTTTTAACTCCTTATTAAACTAAAGTGAAATGGATTTTGATATTTAAAAAAGGACAATTTTAAAATATTTTTTATTTAATTTTTCCCTCACAATTGTAGTCTCTCTTGAAAGGAGTTATATCTCATTTATTCTTATTTTTGATTAGTTGGGTTGACCTTGGATAATTTGATTTTTTTTCTTGTTACCAAGTTAAGTGGAGTATAGCTTGAGATTAGGTGTAATTTATTTCCCCCTCTTCTTCATCAATTAAGTGATGTTCAATTTGGGGTCATTTTTTAACTCCTTACAATAGAGTGAAATACATTATGATGTTTGGAAAAAGAAAAGTTTTAAATTATTTTTGTTTAATTTTCCTTCTTACCATGGTAGATTTATCTAATTTTTCCCTCGCACAATCGTAGATTCTCTTGAGAGGAGTTATATCCCTTTTATCATTATCTTTGATTAGTTTGGTTGAACTTAGCAAATTTGATTTTTTCAAGTTAGGTGGAGTGTAGATTGAGATTAGGTGTAAATGATTTTTTCCCCTTATTTATTCGGGGACAATTAGAATGTTTTTATTTTTATTTTTTTAGTTAGGTGAAGTCTAGATTGAATTTAGATGTAAGTTGTTTTGTTTTGTTGTAAGTTAAGTGAAATTTAAATTGGAAACAATTATAATAATAAATGGAAAAATAATTTTCTTATTAACAAAATGAAAATCTAATCTAAATATTTCTAAAAACATTTATACCTCATGAAAACTAAGTCCACACAAACTAACTAATATATTTTACTTCATTAATATTGAACTTAAATTTCACACACATATATATATATATATACCCACACAAACTAATTAATATATTTTACTTCATAAATATTGAACTTAAATTTTATATATATATATATATATATAGATAGATATAGATAAATATAAAATTAATTATAACTCTAATCATATATATATATAATTAATTAATTATAACTCTAATAAAAAATTATAATAAAATTATGATTTTAATAAAAATTCAAATTATACCAAAAAAACGAAATTATTTATTTAAGTTAAAGTAATGATTTATCAATTATAAATAAAATAAAAAAAGAAATTTTAATTTTCTTTTTATAAGAAATAAAATGGAATAATCTTAACATGTGAAAGATTGATTAGATAATCTCATGATAGCAAATATACTGTTAAAAAAAATAATGTATAATTATCTAAATTATTCTAAAATATTATAAAATAGATGTATTTGAATATTGTTTTACTTAAATACATATCATCACATAATATATTTTTCTTTATGAAAATATTGTAATAATTAAACTCTCATAAAACTACAATTATTCATAAACAATTATATTTCTATATAATCTTATTTCCTCTTTTTACATAATTCAACTCTCATAAAACTACAACTGGCTTATTCGTGCCCCGCCCGATTTCGATTCACTATCGTGAGCTGCTCTGCAGCCATTTGTATGATCACAGTGCATATTGATATATGGTTAATGATGTTTGATTGATGTGATGTTTATCAGCCTGGATACTTGTAATATATTGTACATATGGCCTAATAAATGCTTCTTCAGGGGACTAGCCACCCCATTTTTAAAATAAAATACAATCACACATCTTTTTTTAAATCTTATTTCTTTTGGCTAGAGCCTCTATTAGTGTAGTACTGCAACCTCATCACACATCCTTTTTTAAAGCTTATCTTTGTAGGCTAAAGCCTTTATTAGTGTTGCATGCTTATTCTATAAGACTTACATTTGTAGAATCCTGGTATTGTGTGAGGGAATTCTAGAGCCTCTATTAGTGTTGCAACCTCATTACACATCCTTTTTTAAAGCTATTTTTGTAGGCTAAATCCTTTATTAGTGTTGCATGCTCATTCAATAAGACTTACATTTGTAGAATCCTGGTAATATGTGAGGGAATTCTTGACATTTGTCACAAAAGCATTCAGAAAATTAATATACATAACATATTTTTTTAGTACTTTTGTTGTTTTCCATTAATTATTAATTAATTTGGAAAAAATTCATACAATTGTATAGCAATTCTATGTAGAAAGACCCACTATATGCATAAAAATACAAAAACAACTTAGGCATCTAACTTCAAAGGCATTAAGTCCCTAATTCTATCACAAGCGTATTAGCATGTGGTTGGTGTGGACCTTCCGAGCCATGAAAACAACACCAATACCTAATAAGAAAATCTTATGTTTGAACCCTAAGTACCACAAGCTCAAAATGAAATTATTAACTGTTGAAGCTATGAAATGTAGACTTGTCATATGATCTACTATCAGATGAATTGGTATCACTTAGAATGAAACTTTTGGTGTGACACATTGGATGCAACAATTTTTGTTTTGTTTTGTAGTGTATTTCACTACATATTTTTTATGTGATATCTTAAAGTTTCCCAAATTTTCACCTTTCATGACGATTTCTCTTTCTCATTGCATGAAAGATTATCTTTATATAACACATCAAAATCACCCTTGATGTGATGATTTTTAACCTTTTTAAAAACAAGATGCATGAGATACACTCCATAGTATGTTGCACCAAACTTTGTTTAAATTGTGCTATACATAAATATAGTTTTTCAAAATATGTCATTGGCCATGGTATGTATCACTCTTCAATTGTTTTTAGTCATAATATATCAAGGGAAAGCCCAAAGCAAAAATTCTTTTTCATTCCCTTTTTCAGGGCATCTTTTGAATTTTAGCTTCGAATAGCACCCTATGCTTATGCAGAGTGGAGCTATGCAACTATGGGTATGTATCTTTATAATTTTTGTCAAAAATATATACAGACATTTCAATATTGTTAAAATATTTTAAATGCTTATTACCTAACGTTGCTCTGGGATCTTATGTGCTAAGAGAGATGCAATCGAGAAGTCCTGTACTTCCAGTTTTTTTGCGTCTAGTCTTTTCAATTTGATTTCTGGTATGGCATGCAACTAAACAGGGAAACCCCTGCAAGATTGCAACACTTCAATGAGAGATAAATTTTTGACAAGGGCAGGAATAAATACATATACTGTCCGATTTGAAATGGAACTGAAATACTTCACCTAGAGCTGTCAAATCGACGGTGATGTGCGGAATTTGATATGCAATCGGTGCAATTAAGTGAGCAATCAGTGCAATTAAGTGATCTATCTGACATCAGAGGCAAATGGCATATAAAATGATGTATGTGACAGCAAAAGAAAATCGGAAATTAAGTGATGTATCTGACATCAGAGGAAAATCTCAAATAAAATCTTGGTGTTAGATTGCAAGTGAGGTTTTGGCAGTTGAGTGCGACAGGCTCCAACTTCTCGTTTCTGTTGAAGTTGGCAATTTTTACTGTGGACAATTTTACACATGATGCACATACAATGTCTTTTATTTTGAGGCATTTAGAAGCTAAGGTGGTCTTTGTGGATTACCAATTCTTGGAAGTTACAAACAGACACACAAAAAAAGACATTTTAATTCATTAGGTTGCATTATGAAGAAGATGAGTAAAATAGGGAAAGATTCATAAATATGAAACTCAGTTCTTGCTCAATATGAACAGAGTGTAAATGTGTACAGAGATGCCTTTATCAAGAATCCCAGCACAATGGAAAGCGTTCTTAATGATGATATTACAATTGGTGAAATCATGATAGAGGGCAACATTGTCATGAAGGGATACTTTACAAATGCTGAATCCTATCAAACTACTTTATTATTAAATATATTTTAATAAAAAATTTAGTAAATAATTGAATGTATACTGATTAAAATTAAGATCAAAATTTCAAACACTTTGTACCCAACCTATTAACATACCTAGTAACATTGTAACATATGACACTGGTAAATCAAAAGAAAAGTTGATATATGTAATGTAAAAAAACAAAATTGGGAAAAAAGGACAACCATTTGTTATATATTAAACATGCAACCATGTAACAAATTTATTTAGCTTTAAGTTATAGGAACATGTTACATCAACTCACTTGAATAAATATCTGACACAACCCAATAAGTACTGGTCATGATCAGCGTTACAATATATGTATAATTCATTTGATCAGAAATGAAATGCGATAAAATGGTCATAGAAAAATTGTGCAGTGAATTGAATGTAAAGAAAAAATTACTGACATTGTAAGGCGATTTAAGAGAATGTAAAAAGTCATAACCCCAGACATTGGGATGAGAATTACTTGTCCTTCGGATCAAGTTGTTGCTGGCCAACCCACAAGACACAGTAGAAGCTGCTCCCGCTTTAACAGAAACGCTAGCCATTTGAAATTCTTCGAAATGGCTAATACTAGTTAAATGCAGAGTTGTAATGGCAAACAAATTTTTGATTGATTGGCTTAGCTTTTAGATACACTGATTTGAACTTGACTGACAACTTTAGTATTAGGATACTACATGTATTATTATGTATATATAATACGGCCAACGCTTCCAGATTTGAGAAATAGAAAGGTAATTACAGGGCAGACCCAAACCTTCCTATTCTTATTTCACAACGTTTAGAACTATTGCGTGGGGGCATGGAAAAGTAGGATTGTTGTGATTGCTTTTACCCTAGACCCATCCGTGAGGTATGCAGGCACACACCCTTAAATATTTGATCTCTTTGGAGCGTTGTAGATAGGAAAACCCTCTATGGATGGTCGTTGTGGAGGGTAGAAACTGGTAATCAGAAAAATTGACAGCTGGGATGGAAGAAGATCTTACTCTACATAATGAAACCTTTATGTTCTGTTGGAACCACTATAGCTTTTTATTCGCTGTGGGCAGTGGGCACTGTCATTGTGTCCGAAATTCTACAACTTTTTTTCTGATGTGTTGCTCTTTGTATTTTGATCAGAGGAGAAATGGATATGCAGGATGCAATTCATGGACAAACAGGATTCACAGTGGAATTCTCGAAACAAGTATTGGAAGCAAGTATAGGGAAGAATTCTGTTTTCTCTCCATGTGCCACTGGTATACTTATTAAAATAGCTAACTGCCGGATGTGACATAACCATCAATGTTAATGTACTACATTAGATTAATGATAGATTTGTGCCTTTGTTTAGTTACCTAAATTATCAGACATAATATTTCAATCTACACCATCTTTTTTTAAGCATCTCATACGAATTTATTCCGCAATCTTTATTCTTGTATGACGTGTAAAGGCTTTTGTGCATGTGTATTCTTCAGACTTGACAAAATATACATTGGATTGTTCATATGGTTGATATCTGGATTTGGAGAATTAGGGAAATTAAAGATTAAACCCTGCAGACCAAATAGAATATTACATATTCATTTTTATCAAATGTTCACAATTAATTTTTATCTCTCTTCGTTAGATGAATTTACTAACTGCCTCTTTCTTGGACAGTTCGAGTTGTTCATTACATTGGGGGTCTCTGAGGTTTTATCGTGGTCTTGGCTATAGGGACAAGCCCATTTGAAGCCACGCGCTATGGAACTAGCTATGTTGCTGCTTTTGCTTTTTATTAGGATTCTTCTACAGGTGCTTCAAAAGTTTATGGTGAAACCCAGACTACTACCTTGCCCATTTGAAGCCACACGCTATGGAAATAGCTATGTTGCTACCTTTGCTTTTTATTAGGATTCTTGTACAGGTGCTTCAACAGTTTATGGTGAAACCCAGACTACTACCTTAGCTGGAACTAGGTTCTTCAACATAGCCACCCAATGTCATTAAGTCCGTGAGGGAAGCTACCTAAGTGAAAAAGGAAATTGCCATATATTTATAATTCATGGTGTTTTTCTCTGTTTTTGAGACTAGCAAGATTTTTTCCAGCCTTATGAGATTTTATTTGTCAGTTTACTGGAGCTACAAGTCGCTTAAGGATTTATCTACAAAGGCATTCAAATCCTAGGATTCAAAGGATAAAGATAAAGCATTTTGGAATGCCAAATAACTTTGGCAGAGACACGCAAATGGTAAAGAAATTCTGGATTTGAAAATAACTTTAAACCATCAAAGGAAAAATTGAAATTCGACAGTGGAAAAACATATCTTGAGCTTGAGTTTCATTCCAGATTATGTGGCAACGATCAACAATCATCAGAGACCGAATTTTGTTAGAAATATTCAAAGAAGATTTCAAGAGAAAATTTGGGCATCCCAATCAATAAGTGGCAGAGTATTCTTTTTGGAGGAAAATCAGTCTTATCCAGATCACTTCCAACATTACCAAAGAGCAGCTTATTGCAATTTCTATATATTTCTTTAAATAAAGGTCTTGAATTAACGTAATGAAAATGTATTTCACAGAGAATGTAGCTGTAGAAAAAGTAGAATTGGTACAATTCAATCCTGCTAAATAAAATTTTTGATCGATTGTAATTTTGTAGGGTTCATGACCATACCTGTCAAATAAAGCTGGACTTCAAAGGTTGTCAAATAAAGTTGGACTTAAGTTGGACTTCAAAAGTTGTCACAATTCACTGCTCTCACACTGTAATGTAGTGTATACAGGTAAAGACAAACTGTAATGTATCAAGGTAAAGACAAAGCTTTTACAAAAGAAGACCTATAAGACCCACAAAAGAAAACTGGAACCTGTAACACATAAAAAAAAGAAACTGGAAGACACCTGTAACACATGCAAAAAAAATGTTTCATACAAAAAAATAATTCAACACGTAAAACCCTGTGGGCCCACAATTTTACCACTTGCCTGCCTATGTGGGCCTAGGGCCTACAACCTTACTACTCATCTCTCTTGCATGCCCAACGTGTTTACTTCCTAGCTAGGTGGAATGGATTGCTCAGCCTGCAAAAGTGGGATGTTTTGTTCAATAAATAAGTCCAGACCTTAGACACTGTAAATAAATAAATGCAAATAAAGAAGTCCAGATACCTACTGACCTTAGACACTGTAAATAAATAAATGCAAATAAAGAAGTCTAGACACCTACTTTCTTGCTTACCTTTGATTGAACCATCGTCACTGCTTTCCCTCCATTACTGATTTCATTCACCTTTCACCAAGCTACCCTACTGCGGCATCGTCACTACTTTCCCTCCATTACTGATTTCATTCACCTTTCCCTCCATTACTGATTTCATTTACCTTTCACCAAGCTACCCTACTGCGGCCAAGTTCAACCTAATTTACTGCGGTCAAGTTCATAATCACAAAGCACCTACCCCACCCTGTGGGCTATTCACTAAAACATCCATTCGACCCTCCACCCAATCCCATCCATCCAGCTTCTGCTCCAGCTTCCCAACTCCCTAGTTCACAAGCTACCCACCAGCTAACAAGCCATCTAGCGAACCAACAAGCTCCAGTACTTCCATTCGAAGCTTTTGGTGCACGCCCTGCACAGTGGCCCGAGTAGAGGCGGGGTCAGCTTTTATGACAAAAGAAAGGTCAACTTTCAGAGAGTCAAAGCTTTTCTGCAGAGGAAAATGCATTTATCGTATCACACCCCCTCATTTTGGTGAAGCTGCACAGAATCGGGTTAGAATATACAATGACGGCCCCAAAAGCAGGTTTTCTAAAATAAAATTATACCGAAATACCTTGAATGTTTTGGACGTCAAAGCTCGCAGAGAAAGAGGGAGACATGTCGAAGCCCGCAGAGAAAGATGGAGACATTGCCGAAAGCCGCTCAATTGTTTTCCCTCATAGAGCCTTTAATCCTGCATGATAGTTAGACCCTAACCCTGAGCCTCTGGTAAAGTTGTGCAGAACCACCTCTCTTGCTTTTATTTTCACTAACCGCACCCCGACCACAACTCTATTCCTTTGTCGTGCTTGCAGTCTAGGCCCAGTAGATCCCGTAGCAGAGTCCCTAGTTCCAGCTTTTTCACCACCACTGAGCTACGTGTGTTTAAGAGCGTGGAGGTTCGAATCCTGTTAAAGGAATAATATTTCTCATGCTTATTGAATGATTCTAGACAAGCAGGACAAACATCTGGCACTTGCAGCATGCAGGACACTGCATGCAGGGCACGGAGAACAGGCACCAGAAACAACTTAGGATAAATTAAGTTGTGCGCACATCGGGCCAAGTGAGGCGGGAAATAAGAGGGTAAACTGAAAACTTTGGTTAAAGTTTTCTGGCGGACAAAGTTCCCAGCATAAAGTTTGGTTAAACAGTGAATAACCCGTAGAAATTGATGGTCAACGCGCAATTTAATAGCAAGTCAATGCCCTATCGAACGCTATAGTCCCTGCTATGCCGGAGGCAGGGACTAATAAGAAAGTTGAGGTGATTATTATTGAATTTAAAGGCACTTAAATTATTATGGAAAAGATATTATAGTGTCATTATTTAAATGTTTGTTAAAAAATTGCACAATATATTGAAATAAATTTAAATAATGATGATTCTAATTAATAAATATATATTTGGAAAAAAAATAATATATAAAGATAAAATATTATTATAAATTAAATTTATTTTATTATATAAATTAAAAGAATGATTCATATTTATAACTACTGCTATATTTTTGAATTTCATATTTAAATTTAATTAATTAGCATATAAAAACTTAATATTTATGATAAACTTTTTCCTTAAAAATGCTCTACATATAAAATCAATGTTATACATATCAGATTAAAAATTTAAATTAGGAAAAATAATAAAATATGAAACACTTATATATATATATATATATATATATATATATAAAGAGTCAACATAGATTAGATTATGAATTAAGATGAATATATGTTGGTGAATAAATATGATAGAAAAGGAGGAGAAAGACATAATAAGCTACAATATGTCCTTATCCAAGTCACTATAAGGTGATTTGAAGTAGGGTCTTTCAAGTTTCAAAGATTTCACATTTCTCAACTTATCCAATTGAGTTGTCCCACAACATTTAATTATCAATAATTATTTTAAGTAAATGATAGAGATTTTATCCACATAAAATATTCTTAGTAGTATACACAAATCAAAGACTAAGATTTAATTCCAAAATAGTTATGTATTTTTTCCTATCATTTAAATTGATTAATTAAAAAAATGCTATATAAATACGTGTCATATTAAATGTATTATGGTTTTTTGAACATGTGGTATTTATAAGTCATGGTATTGACCCATTATATTGTAAGAAAGCTTATTTATAGATTAAGAATCTCCATGATCAAGTGGAGTTGAATCGTAAAAAACATGTTACATGTTTTTTTTCAAATGTATATATATTTCAATCTTATATTAATTATCTTTTATCATCAATAATAATACTAAAACTCTACTTTATTTAGATTTTATGGTTTTTAATTTTATTTTAGCAACTTGAGATGTATAAATCATATTACATGTTTTTTTTAAATGTATAAATATTTCACTCTTATATTAATTCTTTTTATCATCAATAATAATAATAATGCTATAAATTAGTTAGATTTTATGGTTTTTTATTTTATTTTAGAAACTTGAGATGTATGATGAAGTAAGTATTTTGATGTTGGTTATGGATTGATGTCTATCCTCATTTACCAATTATTTGTTTTATATGGTTGCGCTCATAAAATATTAACATACCATCATTAAAAAGAAGAAAATTGATTGTTTAAATGTTGTTATTTATTATAATTATTTTTTTCACTTAATTTGATACATATTTACATTAAGTTGCAAAAATAATTTATAATATTTTATTTTTATTTAAATATTAACTAAACAAAATATATTATATAATATTAAGATATAAATTAATTGTTTTTTATCTGAATTGGATCATTATATTGTTTGTCATCCATCTCGATGTATTTGGAGTGGATAAAGTGGAGGAATCAACTCACATGACCGTTTTTACGAACGGGACCTAATTTGGTGAAACGAGGTCTGAAACCTTCTAGGAGCATTTTCAGACATCAAATGATGTTTTTTGGCAGTAAAAAAATTGTCTTTGAAGTGTATCACCTTCTATTCCACACAGAAAGATTTCCAACAGTGTAAGAATTGATTCAATCAGAGTCCATATGCAAAAGTTATGCCACTCAGAAGTTGACCTTCTTGTTTTCACACCTATAGTTTGGGAGGATGTTGCGTCAACCCCCATTATTCATGGAAAAGAGGCTAGTCACGTGTTTGTGATGTAAAAGAATCTAGAAGAGTATATTTTGTAACTCTGGTTAAGAGTTGATGTAGTCAAACTTAACCACTAGTAGACTATCGGGCTGTGTTATAATCGAGCCACTAGTAGGTAGAGGCATTCCATTCTTTCGAGAGCATTTTGTTCCAGAGTTGAGAAAAAATAGCCAGGAGAGATAGGAGGTAGAGCACACAGAGAGGATCTATGCACTATAGCAGCCCACCGGCCATAGACATTACTTCTTTGTACTTGCAACCATATTTCCAGATAGAGAAAGAGAGTGAAGCAACCTCACCTTCCAGCTAGGTTTTCTCCCGAAAGGGTTTCTTAGAGAGCATATCTTGTGCCTTATGTGTGTGAGAGATTTTTTATTCATTCTCTACTTTTATGCATAATTTGTATTCACATGCATGCACTAATTACAATTAATTTTATAGATCTAGATATTAAACAAAATTGTAATAATGTAGAATCTTAGATTTTTAATATAATATTATCAGATCTGTTGTGATAAACTGTCCAGTGGAATATCCACGGTAGTTTATGAATCATTTGGTATCGGAGCATATTTATTTGGGTATTTTGTGGATATTTCAGGGATCTAGATCAGTGAGGCTGAAAATCGTAAAACCCTGATCATGGGCGACGAATCTATAAAAGAACCTCATGATCCTGTAGAGGTGAGGTTTTCGCGGCTCAAAGAACAAGTCATGCATATAAATTGCAATGTAAATCTCCTCATGGTGGCCCTAAGAAATAATTTAGGGATATTTGGAGAAGAAGGGAGTTCGAATGCAAAGGAAAAATTAGAAGGGGGATTGGGAGATCAGGAAGACGTCGATAACTAGCTAAAGAAAGAACCTAGAAAAGATCAACCTAGTTCGAGTGCCGTGAACCAATCCCTGTTTAAAATGGAAGCGAAAGTCGATATTAAGCCATACTACGATGAGATCGACGATCTGAAGCTGAACCACTCGTTGTAGCAACTGGAAGTTTATTTCAATGTCCATCAGATCGAGGAAGGGTAGAATATCTCATTCACACGACTGAAATTGGAAGGTCATGCACTGAATTGGTGGAAGAGCCACACAGAAACCTTGAGGTTGGAGGGAGAACCTCCAGTGACTAAGTGGGAGGATTTCAAAACCCTCATTAAGTCACGGGTTTATCCCATTGGATAAGTGGAAGACCAGTGGATCTGGTGGCATTACTTTAGGAAAAAGTCGAGTCAGAGTGTGCAGGAGTACACCACAAAATTCAGAAAGATGGTTATAATGTTGGGTATTTCTCCAAAGAACCCAAATGTACTCCTAAAGTATTTGGGGGGTTTGCACCGCCATCTACGTGAGGAAGTGATGTTGTTCAAGCCCAAAATGATGGACGAGGCTTGTGTATAGGCACAATACCTAGAGAATATAGGCCTAAAAAGAGCACAATCAAGTGGATCGAAGCAAAAGGAGCAACATGAAACTTATAAGGAGTGGAAGAAGAAGAAAAAAAAAGGAAAAGATAAAAATACGACATCCACAACACACCAGTGCAAAGAGCCTAGCAACCGCTGCAACATTGATGGCCATACAGAGGAGAAGTGCACATGGAAGTTGCATCGAGAGCTAAACCCAAAGAACAAGAAGAAATATAATAAGAAGAAGAATCTCATGGCCACTGATTCGAGAAACCAAGTTGAAATCAACTCAGACATGGATGAGAAGATCGTTGATACATTAGTGCAGAATCAGGTGAATCTGAGTAGCCTTCAGCAACAAGAAGAGAAATAAATGACAAAACTCTTCCATGTAAAGATGCAGGTCAAGAAGACGAATATTGATACTCTATTCGACTCGGGATCGCAGGCGAATCTCATTGCAGCAGATCTGGTCAAGGAGTTGGGGCTGGAAGTTCATGATCATCCAAACCCATATCCACTGGGATGGGTACATAAGGATGCATAGCTGAAGGTAACAAAACAACGCAAAATTAGATTTGCTATCAATGCTAATTTTATTGATGAAGTAGATTTGGATGTAGTTCCCCTTGATGTATATGGAGTCATGTTTGGGAGTCCATACACGTACATGCGTGATGCAATATTCATGAGGAGAGCTAACCAGTACCATCTCATCAAGGATGGAAAATAATTCATCGTCAATGTGCATAAAGGTAAGTAAAAAATTTTACTGGTAAGTGCCAACCAAGCCAAGAAATTGATCAGTTCCTGCAAGAAGTATGTTTTACTGTTTTTAGAAGAAAATCACTATGTAGAGGAGTCAATAAGAGGCAAGGCATCCCTAGAGGGGTGTACTAAGAAACAAAAACAACAATGGAGGAGTTGTTACACGCATACAAGGATGTGTTCCGAGAGACAAAAGGGCTACCCCCTAAGAGAGAAGTGGAGCATGAGATCCAGCTATTGCCAGACTCCCCATTGCCAAATATTGGGCTGTACAGGCAACCTGTTATTGTTTGGTCCCTATAATACTAGTGATTCCCTAGTTACTGTTTTCATTGTAACCCTTATTGTTATTGTTGTGCCCCTATTGTCCCCATATTATTATTATTATGCCCCATAGAATCCCACTATTGTTATTGTTGTGCCCTTATATTATTATTGTTATGTCGGCTTTGATTATATTGTGACCCCTTAGACTCCTATATATAGAAAGGAGGTTTTGTCATTTGTATCATCTAAGAATTGTTCATTTGTGTAATGTAAATGAGGTTTCCCCCTCGAAGAGGCTGATTCTGAAGTCTTTGATCTATCTTTTCTATCTTTTTGTGAGCTGGTTTCTTAACATTTGGTATCAGAGGCTTTGGATTCTAGGGTTTCGCTGCTCCAAATAGATCATCATGGAATTTTCGCTATAACGTTTTCTCTATGAAGTTTCAGAAGCTAAAAAAAGCCCATTTGATCCGAAATCATTCTGAACCTCGTGTTAGAATTTCAGATCTTGTCTCGCTACATTTTCAGAGATATGATCTGAGGAAGTTAGCATTTTTGCAGACTCCCGAATTACATTATAAACAGGTGACCTTGGGATAATTGTCATTACTTTCTCTCTGAGCATCAAATTAAAATTTCATAAGAAGTTACAGAAATAGGATGGACTATAGTTTTCTGTGTATCTTTTTCAGATCCGAAGGTTGAACCAGCGAGACGTTGCACGTCGTACAAATTCGCTCTACTGAAAAATTATATAATCAGGTCATATTGGGAGATTGGCCATAACTCTTTCTTGGAGAATCCAATTTTGATCAGACTGGTGGCATTGAAAAGATGACTCAGAGGGATACCACAGGAAGCAATTTCAGACCTTGGAGATCCGTAATTACAGAGATACAACAGATTCAATATCGAGCTTCTACAAAGCGAAAAAAAGTTGTGTAGTCTTTTTAAATTTTTTCGTAAGTTTGGGTTGAAAAATTAGTTTGAAGTTCAAATGGAATAGTGAAACATAATTATCATTAATTGATGCCTCGAAAAAATAAAATGGAAACACCTAGTAAGAAACCTGAAATCTCTAGCATGACTCATGAAGAAGAGGAAGAAATGCAACATGATATATGAAAATTACGGGACCAAGTGCAACAAATTTCACTCTCACAAAAGGTAAAAAAAGCTAAGATTAATGGTTTAAATAAATGCATGGAAGCTAAGATGAATGGTGTGGAAGTTAAGATGAATGGAATGGATGCTAAGTTGGATGGTATAGAAGAAAAACTGAAAGGAGACATTGAATATTTGAAGATAGATTTGATTGAGTTGCTACAAGAAATGCTTACTAATGGTGAAAGGGTAGTAAAGGAAACTCATGATGAGAACAAAAGAAATGTTAATCATGATTTCATAGACTCTAACATTGGATTGAAAACCCACCATGTTCCAAAGATCGATATGAGAAAGTTTGATGGCAAGGATCACGTAACATGGATACTACAGATGGAGCAATATTTTGATCTCCATAATGTGCAAAACACACAAAAGGTACGCATTGCAACTTTATATTTGGAACCAAATCAGTTTGTATGGTATCGATGGCTTTTCTCTTGTAAACAAATTATCACTTGGGCAATTTTTACGGAAGAAATGATAGCACATTATGAGGATACAAAAAGAAACACTTTTTTGGCCAACTAATAAACCTCAAACAAAAGGGTTCAATGATGGAGCACATTGAGGACTTCCAAAAGTTGAATATAAGGGTAAAAGATATTCCAGAGGAGCATAGGATTGATGTGTTTGTAGGGACTTTAAAGGGTAACATCCAACATGAGGTTCGCATTTGGGAACTTGACTCATTGGAGAAGGCATTCAAGTTGGAAAGAAAAATGGGAAGAAAAATTATGGTAACAAGGAAGCCTACCACTCACAACTATAAGGATGGAAGTGTTGTTTCCCCTATCCTTCCACAACCTACAAGGTTGACACCCCAAAAATTGGAAGAAAAAAGAGAAAAAGGGCTTTGTTACAGTTGTGATAGAAAATACACTAAAGGTCATAAGTGTGCTGAGAAGAAATTATTTTACATAGATTGTGAAGAGGAGGAAGAAACGGAACAAGAAATGTCAAAAGAAGAGGATATACACCAGAAACAAACCCTAGAGAAAGAAGAAATGAATCCAACTATATCTTGTAATGCATTGGATGGAATTACCACTCCTCAAACTATCAAGATAGAAGGGCATATCAAGAAGAAAAAGGTAATAGTGTTGATTGATTCAAGCAGTACCCATAATTTTATTCATTGTAAGATAGCCAAGGAATTGAATTACTTCCTATATCCAGCACCAGAAAGTCAAGTTATGGTTGCAAGTGGAGGAACCATAGATTGATGTGGAAAGTGCCATAATATCAAGCTATCCATGGGAGAATATGTATTGAATAGCCCAATGATTTCCATTCCAATGGGTGGTGATGATGCTGTACTAGGAGTCCAATGGCTACAATCCTTGGGAATAGCTTTTAATTTTCAAGAACTTTTCATGAAATTTTCTTCGGAAGGAAAAGAAGTTGAATTAATATGTATTGTAGGGAAACCAGGAAAGATAATCAGCTCTAATGGAATGACAAATATTCTAAAGAAAGAACAATGCGGCATAATTGCATAATTATCTTCGCTAAAGGTTCCCACATCAAAGTCATCTATTTCTCTAGATCTCCAAAAAGTCTTGGACAACCATTCTAAGGTATTTAAGACTCCCAAAGGTCTCCCACCTATTCATGATCATGATCATGCTATACATTTGATTCTAGGAAGTGTTCCTCCAAACATCAAGCCTTATAGATATCCCTGTGCCCAAAAGAGTGAAATTGAACGTATGGTTGCAAAAATGCTAGAGGCTAGTATAATTCAACCTATTCAAAGTTCTTTCTCTGCTTCAGTAGTGTTGGTGCACAAGAAGGATGGATCATGCCGCATGTGTCCGAATTATAGGGAGCTCAACAAGCTCACTATTAAAGATAAATTTCCCATTCCTATCATTGATGAACTATTGGATGAATTGCATGGATCAATTTACTTCACCAAGTTGGATCTTCGTTCAAGATACCATCAAATCAGAATGAAGACTGAAGACATTCCTAAAACATCATTTAGAACTCATGAGGGTCATTATGAATTTTTTGTCATGCCTTTTGGCCTTACCAATGCACCTTCTACATTTTAAGGTTTGATGAATTCCATTTTCAAACCCTTCCTTAGAGAATTTTTGTTAGTATTTTTTGATGATATACTAATTTATAGCAAGTTTTGGAAGGATCATGTTCAATGTGTTGATAGGGTGCTCAAACTATTGGAGGAGAAACAATTATATGCAAAAAGCTCCAATATTTCTTTGGAGTACAAGAGGTGGAATATCTGGGTCATATTGTATCTCATGAAGGTGTTAAGGTAGACCCTAGCAAACCTAAAGCCATTAAGGAATGGAAAATCCCCACATCCATAAAGCATCTGCGAGGATTTCTCGGGCCGATAGGGTATTATCAAAATTTTGTTAAGAATTATGGGAGAATAGCAGCACCTCTAACAACATTATTGAAGAAAGATACATTTTTTTGGACTCTAGAAGCAACGAAGGTCTTTGAAAATCTTAAAGAGGCAATGTGCCAAGCACCGGTATTGGCTACGCCAGACTTTACAAAAACCTTTATTGTGGAATGTGATTCCTCAGGAAATGGAATTGATGTTGTTTTAATGCAAGAAGAAAGACCCATTTCTTTCGAAAGTCGTCTAATCAAAGGAAAGTATTTACACAAAGCTATTTATGAGAAGGAAATGTTGGAAATACTACATGCACTTAAGAAATGGAGACCCTACCTAATGGGAAGACACTTCAAGGTAAAAAAGGATCATGATAGTCTTAAATACCTTTTAGAACAAAGATTATCTTCAGAAGAGAAGCAAAAATGGGTCACAAAGATGTTGGGTTATGACTTTGAAATCATCTACAAAAAAGGGAAGCAAAATGTTGTGGCGGATGCACTCACAATAAAGGACCAGGATGTGGAAGCATTGCTTTGTGCCATTTCTATTATCCAACCAGATTGGATAAATGAAGCAAGGGATGAATGGAAGAATGACGAAGAAGTGTGGGCACTCATTAAAAAGTTACAAAAATATCCCAGTACATCTGATACATTTAGCTGGAAAAATGATTCGTTATGGTACAAAGATTGCTTATACCTATGTCAAAATTCCCAAATCAAACAAAATATTCTTATGGAATTGCACTCCTCTCCCTTAGGAGGGCACTCAGGATTTTTAAAAACTTACCACAAGGTTAAGAAGGAATTTTTTGGATGACCTTAAATCTTATATTCAAAAGTTTGTGGCAGAATGTTTGGTTTTTGATCCAGGTGGATATTGGTGGCCACCCACAAACCCATTTGGACCCCCACAACTGTCTCTTTCAGTTTCCTTAATTGTAGCACAACTTACTATTTTTAGCAGTTTTTCGGGTCCTGAACTTCTGGAGCCGTTTTGAGGCCCTAAACGACGTTTTTTTGGGAATCTGGGGGCAACATCGGTCCATGGACCAATGTTGCCCTTCCCAAAGTGGTAGTTCTCGGATAGATCTTTCTAACGAGCTATCGTACGCGTCAAACGGAGATCGTATGCCAAAGTTACGACCCCGGGAAATTGATGTACCAATTTACCCAAACGGGGCCCACAAGTTGGCGTTTCATCTTCTAGGGTTAGGTTTCGGGATGTGAAGGGTTTTCCATTGTTTCTCAACAATAAATAGGCCTTCGAGCCTCATTGTAATACAGTTCGGAACAGTTCAGAGGCATGTAGCCACACATCTCTTCTCAGAGATAAGCTACCATCGCCCTAGCTAGTTTCTTTCCATTTCTGGTTGTAAGCATATTTCAGTATTTTCCATTAATGAAATGAAGTATTATTTCCGTTGCATCTCTGTATTTATGGTTATCGCATCTCTGTATTTATGGTTATCTCTGTAATCTATTGCGTTCCTGCTTAAATCCGGATCAGTGGTATCAGAGCGGTCTGCTTTTTCTCTGTTTTTCTTTGCATGTCCCCAACGAGGTCGGGATATAAGGAGTTAGGGCTTGAACTGGTCGAACCTTTGCAAGACCAGCCTCGCAAATCCCGACAGCCTCCCATGGCGGATGAGAAGAAAGACGAGGGGGCAGGAGATCCTATCAAAATCTTGCTCGAAGAAGCGCTCGAGCGGCAAAGGAACGCGATGATGGATAGCTTTGCGCAAATCCTTCAGCGGCTACCCAGAGGCGACGCATCGACTTCCAACAGCGACTCTGGAAATGCCACACCGTTCAAGGTACAAGTTAATTTTGAAATCCCCATATTCGAGGGACAAATAGACGCAGATGCCGTAGATAAATGGTTAAATCTGCTAGATGGGTATTTTTCTGTTCATGAATTTTCAAGTCGGGAAAAGATTGTTTTCGCTCTTCTCAAAGTAGCCCCCCACGTCAAGGACTGGTGGGAAACCTATTGCGAGCAGAAGGATGAAAGTACAGGCTCACTGTTTTCAGCTGCACCCACTTGGAATGACTTCCGGGATGCCATCAAGGAGCAGTATTACCCTGTCGGAACCTATGAGGACAAATACATCAAATGGACCACACTGCGGCAGGGACGAGACCAAGATGTGCCGGAGTTCACAAACATTTTTCATACCCTTCGCACACAGTTGGGTATCAAAGATTCTGAGCTGCATCTGGTACTCAAATACCGCGGCTGCCTACACAGATACATCCAGGAAGAGATGGGGTTCTTGAACATCCCCTCACTCGGCACAGCATACCGATACGCTGTCAAAATCGAGCAAAAGTTCAAACAGAAGAAGCGAGACTTTGGATCTGCAAATCCAAAGCCCAAAGGACAAAGCCAAGGCGGGGTGACCCAAGACAACCCGTCGAAGCCGCAAGAAAAGAACAACACCATGAAGTCGAAGAAGGACACAGGAAAGTGGTGTGAATTCCACAAGAGTCCCACTCATAACACAAGTGAGTGTCGGACCAAGCAGTCGCTGGTGGCTGAGTTGAAGGCTTCCGAATCAGATTCATGTTCCGATCCTGAGCCAGAACCCGACAAGGGGAATGGCAAAGGGAAGCAGATCATTGATGCGGATCCCAGCGCCACTGTTGCCACCGCCAAGATCCAGAAAGATGAGCCCGAAAATCCAGAGGAAGGGGAGCGTCTTTTCCACTCACAGATGTGGGTGAAGGGTTCGCCGCTACAATTCATTGTCGACAGTGGCAACCAAAAGAACCTCATTTCAGCAGAGGTTGTGAAGCGGTTGGGCCTACCGACTACACCACACCCACATCCGTACAGTATCGGGTGGCTTCACGAAGGACGAGATCTGAAAGTTCGCCAGCAGTGCCGCCTTCCATACAACATCAAGCCCTTCACAGACGAGGTATTGTGTGATGTTACACCTCTGGATGTTTGTGATGTATTATTAGGCCAGCCATACTTGTGGAGGCGACATGCTGTGTATGAGTCAAGGCCTCGCGCTGTCATTATTTCTTTGGGTGATTCATTATACAGGATACCAGAGGTAGCCCCACCTACCGCCACATCTTTGATCACTACCAAGAAAGGCAGCAAGCTCATATCACAGACCAGGAAATTCATCTGTCTGGTTCACTCCCAAAGTAAGGGGAAGATCGTTGCTACATCCATGACCCCTGCAAAGGGTTCCTCCATGCAGCAGCAGCAGCAAAGGGATACGGTCATGACAAAACACAGGAACAACTTCTCCTCAACCACATGGGTACCACACAAGTTTCAGGTGGGCAACAAAGTCTGGTTGCATCGACAGAAAGAACGCCTTACCAGAACCCATCAGAAGCTCAGATCACTCCGACATGGTCCTTACAGCAGTACCAAGGCTATGGGGAACAATGCTTTGGAGCACATCATTCCTCCATTCCTTCGCCTGCACCAAATGTTCAATATGGACCATCGTCGACCATGCTTCCCACCATCACTGGACACATCAGAGATTGCAGGGCAAGTTCAGCAGATGGAGGAACTCAACGCAATGGGGACCATTGCTTCCTAAGGGGGGAGGAATGATCCAGGTGGATATTGGTGGCCACCCACCAACCCATTTGGACCCCCAAAACTGTCTCTTTCAGTCTTTTCAGTTTCCTTAATTGTAGCACAACTTACTATTTTTAGCAGTTTTTCGGGTCCTGAACTTCCGGAGCCGTTTTGAGGCCCTAAACGACGTTTTTTTGGGAATCTGGGGGCAACATGGGTCCATGGACCGATGTTGCCCTTCCCAAAGTGGTAGTTCTCGGATAGATCTTTCTAACGAGCTATCGTACGCGTCAAACGGAGATCGTATGCCAAAGTTACGACCCCGGGAAATTGATGTACCAATTTACCCAAACGGGGCCCACAAGTTGGCGTTTCATCTTCTAGGGTTAGGTTTCGGGATGTGAAGGGTTTTCCATTGTTTCTCAACAATAAATAGGCCTTCGAGCCTCATTGTAATACAGTTCGGAACAGTTCAGAGGCATGTAGCCGCACATCTATTCTCAGAGATAAGCTACCATCGCCCTAGCTGGTTTCTTTCCATTTCTGGTTGTAAGCATATTTCAGTATTTTCCATTAATGAAATGAAGTATTATTTCCGCTGCATCTCTGTATTTATGGTTATCGCATCTCTGTATTTATGGTTATCTCTGTAATCTATTGCGTTCCTGCTTAAATCCGGATCAGTTTTCCAACAAAATAAAGTTGAAACAATTAAGACCCTGGGTCTATTACAAACTTTATCCATTCCAAGTCAGCATTGGGAGGTGGTTTCAATGGATTTTATCACAGGTTTACCCAAGTCCAAAGGAAAGAGTGTCATCATGGTGGTAGTTGATAGACTTACCAAGTATGCACACTTTTGTGCATTATCTCATCCATTTAAAGCCAATATAGTTTCTACTGCATTTATGGAAATAATTCAAAATCTACATTGAAACCCAAAAATTATTGTAAGCGACAGAGATCCCATTTTCACTAGAAAATTTTGGACAAAATTATTTTCTTGTCTTGGTACTCAATTAGCTCATAGCTCATCTTATCATCCTCAATCTGATGGGAAAACTGAGATAATAAACAAATGTTTGGAAGGATATCTTTGTTGCTTTGTATCTCATAAACAGACACAATGGGTCAAATGGTTGCCTCTGGTTGAATGGTGGTATAACACTTCTTTCCATACTGCAGCAAAAATGACCCCATTTATGGCACTTTATGGATATCACCCACCGTCCATCACATCATATTTAAGAGAAAATTCTAAGGTTCAAGAAATGGAAGATCACATCGAGCATCAACAAGAAGTTCTCCAACTCTTAAAGGATAACCTAACTTTGGCACGGAATAGAATGAAACAACATGCAGATCAACATCACAACAAACGAAGTTTTGATGTAGGTGATTCAGTATTTCTACGGCTACAACCATATAAACAAATGTCCCTCAAGCAAGCTAATAAGGATAATAAATTATCACCAAAGTATTATGGTCCGTACAAGGTGTTGCAAAAGATTGGTACTATGGCATACAAATTGGAGATTCTTGTAGCTTCCCAAGTGCACCCAATTTTCCATGTTTCATGATTAAAGAAGGTTATTGGTGACAAGCTTCCAGTTCAAACAATATTGCCAGAACTTGATGAGGAAAGAAAAATCATATTGGAACGTAAAGCAATCACAGAAACAAGAACTCGACAGTTACGAAATGTATCAAGTTCGGAGTATCTCGTCAAGTGGAAGAACTTACTTACTGAAGATTCCACATGGGAGGATGATAATTTTATACAAAAGCATCCAAAACTACTCAAGCGTTGAGGACAACACTTTTTTGAAGGAAAGGGGCATGTTAGATCGCTATAATATTAGTGATTCCCCCATTAGTATTGTCATTGTAGCCCTTATTGTTATTGTTGTGCCCCTATTGTCCCCATATTGTTATTACTGTGCCCCATAGAAGCCCACTATTGTTATTGTTGTGCCCGTATATTATTATTGTTATGTCGGCATTGATTATATTGTGACCCCTGAGACTCCTATATATATAAAGGAGGTTTGTCATTTGTATCATCCAAGAATTGTTCATTTGTGTAATGTAAAGGAGGTTGCCCCCTCGAAGAAGCTGATTCTAAAGTTGTTGATCTATTTTATATATCTCTTTGTGAGCTGGTTTCTTAACAGTTATAGAAGCAAGTGAGGTGATGAAATAGTTGCAGCAATTGCTGGAACAGGGTGTCATTCGACCGAGTACATCACCATGTGGGTCACCCATCATAATTGTTCCAAAGAAGTATGGGACTTGACAGATGTGTATAGATTATAGGGCATTGAATAAAATCATGCTCAAGAACAGATACCCCCTGCCCAGGATAGACGATCTACTAGATCAGCTGCAGCAAGCAAAGCATTTCACCAAGATAGACTTGAAGTCTGTATATCACCAGGTTCGAGTCAAGGAAGAAGATACATGGAAGACCACCTCAAAACCAGGCAAGGTTTGTATGAGTGGTTAGTTATGTCATTTTTCCTATGTAATGCACTAGCTACATTTATGATATTAATGAATTATGTACTGCGCCCTTTTTTAGATTCATTTGTTATTGTCTATCTGGATGATATATTGGTATATAGTGCTACCTGGGGGGAGCATATTTCACATTTGACACAGGTGCTAGAAACATTGAAGAAGCACAAGCTGCTAGCAAATATCAAGTGTGAGTTTTTGTTGCAGTCCTTAGTGTATTTGGGATATGTGATTGGTGGAGGAGAATTGAAGATAGATCCTTCCAAGATGGAGGCCATCATGAAATGGATAGTGCCTACTAATTTTACTGAGGTTAGGAGTTTCATTGGATAAACACAGTACCTGAGGAAATTCATAGCCTCGTTTTCAGCAGTAGTAGCACCACTCCATGCCATAACAGCAAGGGGTAAGAGTTTCCAGTGGGGAAAGGGGCAAAAGAAGACTTTCGATGAGTTAAAGAAAAAGATCAGTGAAGCACCAATTTTGGCATTACCAAACTTGCAACGACCCTTTGAAGTGGAGATAGATACGAGTGGGTATGTTATGGGAGTTGTCTTGATGCAAGGAGGAAGGCTCATTTGCTACCATTCTGAAGAATTTCATGGGGCAGTTCTTAAATACCTTACTTATGATAAGGAGCTCTATGCTGGTGCAAGTTGTGAAGAAGTGGAAGCACTATCTAATGGGAAAGGAGACAATAATACACACATATCACCAGCCATTATAGTACCTGCAGGCCCAGAATAAGCTACAACAGACCAAGCACTACAAGTGGATGGGGTTTTTACAACAGTTTCATTTAGTGATCAAGTATAAGAAGGGCAACACAAACAAGTTGGCCGATATGCTTTCAAGGTTGCCCACATAAAAAATTACAGCTTTGGGAACTCTTATGCACACGGAGCCATTCACCCGTGATGCATATAGAGAGACATATTCAAAAGATGAGGACTTCAAGGAGGTGTATCAGCAGTTCCAAAATCAAAGTCATGTGCACGATGGTGACAACATCGTTGACTACCATCTCCAGGATAGGTTACTCTACAGGTTGGATAAGCTATGTGTTCCTAAGGGTGAGAATTTGTAGCTGATTAGATAGGCTCACACCTCCAAGGTTGCAGGGCACTTTGGTGTAAGGAAGAGTGTGGCTAACTTGCAGAGGTATGTGTATTGGCCCAATATGCATGATCAGGTGCTCATGTCCTAAGTGTCGTAAAATGCTCAAAATTTAAAATACTTAGAACTGGTTCAAAGTTGAACGAATGGAAAGTGCTTGTCCTCCTAATTCCGGTGCCGCAAACGGTTCGAAAAACGGTCGCCGTATGAGAAAGTTATGGCAAAAAGAAGAATTTCTCAGTAACATTGAAATTTTGAATTTTTCAAAAAAAAATAAAAAAAGAATATTCCACAGAATATTCTAGGGAATATTCCTTTTTGGGCGGCCAATCACAGGTTTCCACATGGCAGGCCCGGAGGCTGCCACGTGGCCGGAGGTGACGTCAGCAAGGTATGTGCGCATGTTAAAATTTTGGTTGGGTTGTGGTTTGAACCCATGACCTGCTCTCAACAAATACAAAGCCTTACCAACGCGCCACCACTGCAGGTCTTGTTTGAAAAGCGGCGGCAACTCTATATGAGTTTAAAATTTGGTTTGGGCGGGAAATGAAGGGGGCCAGCCCCTAAGGCCAGCCCCCATACCACGTGACCTCCGCCCTTGGACCGTGGGCTCCTTCCTTAACCGCCAGCACAAACTCCAACGCAAACCACCAGCCGAGATTTGCGGTCACATGCGCGCTGAATGCGGAGTTAACTGACAGTCCAGTTGGCGGGATTTTTGGCGGACCGCCAAATTTGGGCGGTCCCGCCATAATTGGCGGAGCTAACTGGCCCCAACTACAGTTAGCTGGAGTTTTTTTAGGCTAAACTGGAGGGAATCTTTAATGGGCCATAACTTTGGCTAGGAAAGGCGGTTTTGGACAAATTTTTTTTTTTTTTTTTGGGTATTTTCGACCTTCTGAAGCCATTGGCATAGGTATTACATCCATTTGAGGTCATTTGCAAAGGTTTTAGAGCCGTGAAAGTTCTAGGAGCCACCAGGGCCCAGTATTGGGAAGACTGTATAGGGTTGCAGGTATCCATTGGAGGTGAACCAGTAGTCAATCCTGAAGGATTCAAGTGTTCTGAATCTGTTTTTACCATCTATTCCACCTGTAGATGCTTCTATTCAGCTGTATATTCAATTTGAGCATTTAATTAAAACAAGGACAGGCCCATTTGGGAGCCTTGGACCCAGCAGACGTAGCCCAGGAGGGGTGAACTGCTTCATCAACTTCTTTTGCATCTGTGGTTGATTTATTTTGCAGAACAAATTTGTTTTAGTGTGTTAAACAGTAAAAGGAAATAAATCTGCTATACTTAAATGGGTCATGAACAGCTGAAAATTTCATTTGTTTCTTTTCTGCAAGACATGGACATCTTTTAAACATGTATATTTCTGAATTGAATACCTTGCAAACCATTTACAAGTAGTTTCTAATTCAGATCAAGTTGGTATCAGAGCTATGTTGTTGTTTCTTTGTATCAAAAGCAGTCAAATAAACTATAGACAGAGCCTGAAACAAGCCAGGAAGCCTTCGAAATTCTCTTGTTATACAATTGCAAAGTAGATAAATGCTCTTTCAGTCAATCTCTGGTGTAGTTGTATTTTGATTGTTTTTGTGCAAAGATCTTCTAATTGTCTTGCAAGTATTGATGCTTACCAAGTTGAAACTTAAAAGAGGGGAAGGACAGTTGACTAGAGAACGAGAGAATCCTCAGTCAAGGAAGGCCAGAGAGCCATCACCTCCACCTTCAATTTCACCCTCAAGAGTCTCAGCAGAAGCTTCAAGAATGTCTGAACATGAAAGAGAAATTCCTGCAGACATGGATCCAAAAGAAGAAGAAAGAGTCTTCAGAAAGGCTTTCTTGGACCTCACTGAAATGGTGAGGATATTATACCAAGAAAGAAATGAGAAATTGGCTGGAGAAGGGTCCAAACATCCACATGAAGGAGAGGGATCTTCAGGAGGTAAGAAGGATGATGATCATTCCAAGAAAGGACATGGAGGTAATGGTGATCCACCACCCCCATCATCACCTTCTTCCTCTTCATCCTCGTCTTCTTCTTCTGTGCATAAGCATAGATCCTCTAGAAAAAGTCCTTTTTTGAAGCTTGATGTAAAATTCGAATTACCTATGTTTAATGGTGAAGTGAATGCAGAAAAGCTTGACAACTGGATTAGGCAGTTGGAAGTTTACTTGAGGATCCAAAATATGCATGATGATGCCACCAAGATTCAGTTGGCTTCTTTGAGAATGGATGGAGCAGCATTAGTCTGGTGGGAGGCCAAGACTAAAGAGTAGATCAAGAAATTTGGTAAGGTTACCTTAACATGGCTTGAATTTTTGTTAGCCATTAAAAAATAGTTTTATCCTCTTTCTCACATGCAGAAAGCCATTATGAACTAGCAAAATTTCAGACAACTTAAGGGTCAGAGTGTCCAAGACTACACCCAAGAATTCAGGAGAAGAGCTCTCTTGCTAGGGGTAGATTTACAGACCCAGGAAACCTTGCTGAAATACATTGGTGGCTTGCATAGCTAACTTAGACACACCATCTTGATGTTTAACCCTACTAGCCTGGACGAGGTTTGTGTCCAAGCTACACATTTAGAGGCAAGGGGAAAAAACACATTTGAAGAGTGTAGAAACAAGCCCCCCAAGGGGAAAAACAAAGAGAAAACCTCCAAGGCAAAGGGAAAAAAGAATGCATCTGTCAAACAGGAGAGTGAGAAAGTGATCTGTAAACACTGTTCAAAATCAGGCCATGAGGAGAAAAACTGTTGGAAATTACATCCTGAAAAAAGACCTCAATCTAACAAATCCAAAGGGAAACAGAAAACGGCTGCTACTAAATCTACACCACAGGATTTAGGGGATGATTCAGGTGATGAAACCAAAATTGCAGCCATGGGTTTGAAAAACTTGAAGGGAAAAGAAATTGAAACTCAAGCCAGCACTAGTACCTCAAACTGTCATGTACAAGGTCCTAATGAGGAAGAAAGAATTGAACTGTTTCATGTGAGAGCGATTTCAAAACATACTAAAATTGACACACTTTTTGATAGTGGGTCACAAGCAAACCTTATATCAGAGGACTTGGTCAAGCAGCTTAAACTTGAGACCGTTCCACATCCGAAACCATATCCACTTGGATGGATTTGCAAGGATGCAAATTTACAAGTTTCAAGAAAGTGCACATTGCGCTTTGCAATTACTGCACATTTTATTGACACAGTTGAACTTGATGTGGTACCTTTTGATATAGCAGGAATTGTTTTGGGAAGTCCTTACTTGTTTGACAGGAAAGCTATCTTTCATTGCCATGAAAACAAATATCATCTTTTCAAAGATGGCAAGGAGTTCATTGTTAGAGCTCATCGCAAGAAGACAAATATAGCGATGGTGAATGCAGGACAGGTAAAAAGGCTGGTCAATTCAAGTAAGAATTTTGTTCTTCTTATGATTAAGCCCAAGGTTGATGTGAATCATGAGTCATTTGACAATTGTGATCCAAAACTTAAGTCAGAACTGTATGATGTAGTTGATGCATATCATGAGATGTTTCAGGAGCCAACAGGTTTGCCTCCTAAGAGGGAGATTTAGCATGAAATCCATTTGCATCCAGATTGTCCTCTTCCAAACATAGGCATGTACCGCATGTCTATTATGGAGAATGCTGAAATAAAGAAGCAAATCAAGGACTTGTTGGACAAGGGTTTCATAAGGCCAAGTACTTCGCCATGTGGGTCACCGATTGTACTGATTCCAAAGAAAGATGGCACTTGGCGTATGTTTGTTGATTTCAGGGCCTTGGACAAGATAACGGTAAAGAATCGTTACCCACTCCCAAGGATAGATGATTTGCTAGACCAGCTGAAAGATGCTCGATATTTCACTAAGTTAGACTTGCGTAGTGGGTATCATCAAGTAAGAATTGAAGAAAGTGACATTTGGAAGACAACCTTTAAAACCAAACAAGGACTCTTTGAGTGGCTTGTGATGCCGTTTGGTTTGTGCAATGCACCTGCAACTTTCATGCGGGTAATGGATGATGTCTTGTGTCCTTTTCTTGATGATTTTGTTATTGTTTACTTAGATGACATCTTAATTTTCAGCAAGTCTAGAGAAGATCATGTCATGCATGTTAGGAAAGTACTTGATGTTTTGAAGAAGAATCAGTTATTTCTTAAAATGTCAAAGTGTGAATTTGGAAAGACTTCTTTGGTTTATTTGGGACACATAGTAGGAGGAGGTGCTTTGAGAATTGATCCTGCTAAGATTGAGGCTATTGTGAAGTGGCCTACTCCCAAATCCATAACAGAGGTAAGAAGTTTTTTGGGTGCAGCTCAATATTGGAGGAAGTTCATCTCTAACTTCTCTTCTATAGCAGCTCCTATGCATGCAGTGACAAGTGTGAAGCATGATTTCCAATGGGGAGGCAAGCAACAAAAAGCTTTCGAATCTTTGAAAGAGAAGATTAGTTCAGCTCCGGTCCTTGCATTACCAGATTTGAGACAGCCATTTGAGATACAAACCGATGCTAGTGATTATGCCATGGGTGCAGTTCTTCTACAGCATGGTAAGCTTATTTCTTTTCATTCTGAAACTTTTAATGGTGCTGTTGTAAATTATCCTACATATGATAAGGAGTTGTATGCATTGGTACAAAGCGTCAAAAATTGGCAACACTATTTGATGGGCAAAGAAACCGTTATACATACCGACCATCAGCCCTTACAGTACTTGCAATCAAAAAGCAAGTTACAACAGTCACGACACTTCAGATGGATGGGCTTCTTGCAACAGTTCCATTTGGTAATAAGGTACAAGAAAGGTACTTTGAATAAGGTTGCTGATATGCTTTCAAGGCCTATTATTGGTGCTGTTACTTTACTTAAGAATGATTCCATTGTACATGATAGTTACATAGAACAATATGCATCTGATGATGACTTTAAAGATGTGTATGCTAACTTGAGTAAAGGGAATCATGTAGATGAAAATGACTATCACATGCATAACAATTTGTTGTTTCATTTGGGAAAGTTGTGTATACCATAGGGGGAGAGAATAAATGTCATAAGAGAAGCTCATTTTTCTCTTATTGTTGGCCATTTTGGTGTAAGCAAAACAGTTGCACATCTACAGAGGTGTTGCTATTGGCCTCGCATGGTAGATTCTGTTTCAAGGTTCATAAGAGGTTGTTCATTATGTGCTACAAGCAAGCCTAGTAATAGGAAGCTTGGTTTGTATACTCCTTTTCCGGTACCTTCTAGACCATGGGAGAGCATCTCTATGGATTTTGTAGGAGGTTTTCCAAAATCTAGAAAGCAGCATGATTATTTATATGTAATAGTTGATCGTTTCAGCAAAATGTGTATACTTATGCCTTGTAAGAAAACTATAACTGCTGAACAAAATTGCTGAATTATTTTTTCATCATGTATGGATTCACTTTGGTTTGCCTACTTCCATTATTAGTGACAGGGATTCCAGATTTGTGGGGAATTTTTGGTCCAACCTATGGGAGATGATGGACACAAAGTTGAAGAAAAGTACTGCTTTCCATCCGCAAACAGATGGACAAATAGAAGTTGTGAACAGAACCATTGTGCACCTCTTGAGAGGATGTTGCAGCAAGCATCCCAAGCTTTGGGATGAACATTTTCACTACATACAACATGCTTACAACCGTGCCAAGCACTCTTCCACAAATACCTCACCGTTTGAAGCTTGTTTTAGTTACTTGCCAAAATCACCTCTTGATTTCATTCTTGAGAAAGATGTTGCCATTGAGGGACATAGTGATATTGACAAAGCTCGTTCATTCATTAAAAGAATTCAGCAAATACATCAGCAAATTCAAGAACAGCTTGAGAAGAGTCAAGGCAAGTACAAGGAAAGACATGACAAGCATAGAGTCGATCACAAGTTTCAAGAAGGGGATGAGGTATGGTTGTACATTAGTAAGGAAAGGATGCAAGGAGAAGGTAAAAAGTTGAAGCCTATTCGTTATGGTCCATTCAAAATCCTCAAGAAGGTTGAAAATAATGCTTTTCAATTAGATTTGCCTTCCTACATGCAAATGTATTCTGTTGTCAATGTGGAGAACTTACGTTTGTATGAACCTCCTTTGATTGTTGATCATGAAAGTGTTGTTCAGCTGCCATCTATAGAAGATTTCTTGCTAGAATTCTTAGATGAGCTAAAAGAAGATAAAACGGTCGCCGTATGAGAAAGTTATGGCAAAAAGAAGAATTTCTCAGTAACATTGAAATTTTGAATTTTTCAAAAAAAATAAAAAAAGAATATTCCACAAAATATTCCTTGGAATATTTCAGGGAATATTCCTTTTTGGGCGGCCAATCACAGGTTTCCACGTGGCAGGCTCGGAGGCTGCCACGTGGCCAGAGGTGACGTCAGCAAGGTATGTGCGCATGTTAAAATTTTGGTTGGGTTGTGGTTTGAACCCATGACTTGCTCTCAACAAATACAAAGCCTTACCAACACGCCACCACTGCAAGTCTTGTTTGAAAAGTGGCAGCAACTCTATATGAGTTTAAAATTTGGTTTGGGCGGGAAATGAAGGGGGCCAGCCCCTAAGGCCAGCCCCCATACCACGTGACCTCCGCCCTTGGACCGTGGGCTCCTTCCTTAACCGCCAACACAAACTCCAACGCAAACCACCAGCCGAGATTTGCGGTCACATGCGCGCTGAATGCGGAGTTAACTGACAGTCCAGTTGGCGGGATTTTTGGCGGACCGCCAAATTTGGGCAATCCAGCCATAATTGGCAGAGCTAACTGGCCCCAACTATAGTTAGCTGGAGTTTTTTTAGGCTAAACTGGAGGGAATCTTTAATGGGCCATAACTTTGGCTAGGAAAGGCGGTTTTGGACGATTTTTTTTTTTTTTTTTTTTGGGTATTTTCAACCTTCTGAAGCCATTGGCACAGGTCTTACAGCCATCTGAGGTCATTTGCAGAGGTTTTGGAGCCATGCAAGTTCTAGGAGTCACCAGGGCCCAGTATTGGGAAGACTGTATAGGGTTGCAGGTATCCATTGGAGGTGAACCAGTAGTCAATCCTGAAGGATTCAAGTGTTTTGAATCTATTTTTACCATCTATTCCACCTGTAGATGCTTCTATTCAGCTGTATATTCAATTTGAGCATTTAATTAAAACAAGGACATGCCCATTTGGGAGCGTTGGACCCAGCAGACGTAGCCCAGGAGGGGTGAACTGCTTCATCAACTTCTTTTGCATCTGTGGTTGATTTATTTTGCAGAAAAAATTCGTTTAGTGTGTTAAACAATAAAAGGAAATAAATCTGCTATACTTAAATGGGTCATGAACAGCTAAAAATTTCATTTGTTTCTTTTCTGCAAGACATGGACATCTTTTAAACATGTATATTTCTGAATTGAATACCTTGCAAACCATTTACAGGTAGTTTCTAATTCAGATCAATGCAAGAAAAAGTAGCTAGGTTCATAAGAGGATGCATGCTTTGTTGTACTAGCAAGCATGGCAATAGGAAACAAGGCCTGTATCATCCCTTACCTGTACCTACTTGTCCTTGGGAAAGCATTTCCATTTACTTTGTGGGAGGTTTACCAACAACCAGGAAGGGACATGACTACCTATTTGTGGTAGTTGATAGGGTCAGCAAGATGTGTGTTCTGATGCCCTGTAAAAAGACCATCAGCGGACAAGAAGTAGAAAAATTGTTCTTTGGACAGGTCTGGGTAAACTTTGGGATACCAAGGAGCATCATTTCAGATAAGGATACAAGATTTCTCAATGCATTCTAGACTACAATGTGGGAGAATATGGACACAAAGTTGAAGAGATCTACAACATTCCATCCACAGACAGATGGGCAGACATAAGTAGTCAATAGGACTTTGGTGCAACTTCTGATGGGTTACAACCAGAAGCATCCAAAGACTTGGGATGAAAATATGGTATATATACAACATTCTTATAACAGAGCGGTCCACACTTCTATAGTTAAGTCCCCATTTGAAACTTGTTTTGGATATTTTCCACCTTCACCTTTGGATATTGCATATGGGCAGCAAGGACAAGTGAAGGAAGACATTATAGGAGATGCTTTGAGGGTTGAAAATTTTATAGAGAAGATCAGCCAGATCCATCTACAGGTACAGGAAACACTGCAAAGTCGCAGGTGAAGTATAAGGCCAGGCATGATCAACACGGAACATAGAAGTCATTCAAGGTGGGAGACAGAGTATGGATATAGTTGAACAAGGAGAGGCTGCAGGGCCTGGTAAGAAAATCAATACCCTCAGATACAGTCCCTTTGAGATACTAGAAAATGTGGGTGATAATGCCTATTGACTCACTTTACCACCATATATGCGAAATTACTCAATTGTAAATGTAGAGAATTTGGAACTCTATGAGCCTTCCATGCTAGAACATGAAGAGGAACAAGTCCTACCTTTTGTGGAGGATTTGGCACTAGATGCACAAGCAGAGTTGGCAGGAGATACAATTTTGTAGAAGAAGTCTAGAACTACAAGACAGGGGCAACATGACCTTTGGTAGATTTGGTTGAAGAGACAAATTCTAGGCAAAGCTAAATGGTACACCAGAGAGAAGGTGGAGGAAAATTTCCTCACCTCATTCAGTAAAATATTTTGGGGACTAAAAGCATCCCAAAATGGAAAGGTGTGATCCGAATTGGATCATTATATTATTTGTCATCCATCTCGATGTATTTGGAGTGGAAAAAGTGGAGGAATCATCTCACAGGATCGTTTTTATCGGCGGGACCCAATTTGGTGAAACAAGGTCTGAAATCTTCTGGGAGCGTTTTGAGGCATCAAATGATGTTTTTTGGGGGTAAAAATTTACCTATTGTGCGTATCACCTTTTCATGCTATTCTACACACAGAAATCTTTCTAACGATGTAAGAATCATGTCAATCGAAGTCCGTATGTAAAATTTATGCCACTTAGAAGTTGACCTTCCTGTTTTCATACCTATAGTTCGGGAGGATGTCGTGTTAGTCCCCATTATTCATGGAAAGGGGGCTAGCCATGTGTTTGTGATGTAAAAAGTCTAGAAGATTCTATTTTGTAACTCTAGTTAAGGGTTGATGTGATCCAAGTGGATATTGGTGGCCACCCGCCTATTCCACTTGGACCCCCACCATTTTTTATTTCAGTTTTTTAGTTTCCTTCACAGTTTACAATTTTTGGGAGTTTTTCGGGTCTTGAACTTCGGGAGCCGTTTTGAGGCCCCAAAAGGAATTTTTTTGGAAAACAATGGCCAGAATGGATCATCGACTGATTTTTTCCATTAAAAGGTTGTAGTCCTCGGATAGATCTTTTTAGCAAGGTATTATGCACGTCAAATGGAGATCGTATGCCAAAGTTACGACCACGGGTAGTTTATGTATAGATTTACCCAAATGGGGCCCATAATTTGGCGCTTCATCTCATAGGGTTAGGTTTTTGGATGTTTATGGTTTTCCATTGTTTCTCAACAAGAAATAGGCCTTCGAGCCTCATTGTAACATAGTTTAGAGGCATGTAGCGACCACATCTCTCCAAAGAGATAAGCTACCATCATCCGAGCTAATTTATTTCCATTTCTACTTTAAGCACATTTTCATTATTTGATATTAATAAACTGAAGTATTATTTCTTCTGTGTCTCTATATTTATGGTTATATCTGTCATTTGTTGCGCTCCTGTTTAAAATGAGATCAGTGGTATCAGAGCGGTCTTCTCTTTCTCTTTTTTTCTTTGCATGTCCCCAACGAGGTCGAGATATAAGGAGTTAGGGTTTGAACTGGTCGAACCTTTGCAAGACCATCCTCACAAATCCAGATGGCCTCCCATTGTGGAAGAAAAGAAAGACGAGGGGGCAGGAGATCCTATCAAAATCTTACTCGAAAAAGCCCTCGAGCCACAAAGGAACGTGATGATGGATAAATTTGCCCATATCCTTCAAGGGCTACCCAGGGGCGACGTATCTACTTCCAGTAGCTACTATGGAAATGCCACACCCTTTAAGGTATAAGTTAACCTTGAAATCCTCATATTCAAGGGTGAGATAGATGCAGATGCCGTAAATATATGGTTAAATATGTTAGAAGGGTATTTTAATTTTCATGATTTTTCCAGTTAGGAAAAGATTACTTTCACTCTTCTCAAAGCTGCCCCCACGTCAAGGACTGGTGGGAAGCCTACTGTGAGTAGAAGGATGAAAGTATGACCTCACTATTTTTAGCTACACCCACTTGGAATTCATTCCAGGATGCCATCAAGGAGTAGTACTATCCTGTTGGAAGCCATGAGGATAAATACATAAAGTGGACCATGCTACGGCAGGGAAGGGTTTTTCATACCCTTTGCACAAAGTTGGGCATCAAATATTCTCAATGGCATTTGGTACTCAAATACCGTAGTTTCCTACACAGGTATATCTAGGACTAGATGGAGTTCCTGGACATCTCCTCACTTGGCACGGCGCACCGATACATTGTCAAGATCGAGCATAAGTTTAAACAGAAGAAGCGAGAATTTGGGTCCGCGAGTCCGAAGCAAGGGAAAGGCTTCCACAAACCACATAACCAAGGACAAAGACAAGGTGGGGTGACCCAAGACAACCTGCCGAAGCCGCAAGAAAAGAACAACACCACGAACTCAAAGAAGGACTTAGGAAAGTGGTGTGAGTTCCATAAGAACCCCACTCATAACACAAGTGAGTGTCGAGCCAAGCAGTCGTTGGTGGCTGAGTTGAAGGCGTCAGAATTAGATGCATGTTCTGACCATGATTCAGAACCCAATAAGAGGAATGATAAAGGAAATCAGATCATTGATGCGGAGCCCAGCGCCACTATTTCCACTACCAAGATCCAGAAGAATGAGCCCGAAGATCCATAGGAGGGGGAGTGTCTTTTCCACTCACAAATTTGGGTGAAGAGTTCGCCGCTGCAATTCGTTGTCGATAGTGGCAACCAAAAGAACCTCATTTCAGCAGAGGTCATGAAACAACTTGGCCTACTGATCATACCACACCCGCAAGCATACAACATCGGGTGGCTTCACCAAGGATGAGATCTCCAAGTCTGCCAGTAGTGCTACCTTCCCTACAAAATCAAGCCCTTCACATATGAGGTATTGTGTGATGTTGCACCTCTTGATGTTTGTGATTTACTATTAGGCCAACCATACTTGTGGAAGCGACATGTTGTGTATCAGTCAAGGCCTCGCACTGTTATTATTTCTTTCGGTAATTCATTATACACAATACCAGAGGTAGCCCCACCTACCGCCACCTCTTTGATCTCTGCTAAGAAATACAGTAAGATCATCTCCCAGAATAGGAAATTCATTTTCTTTCTTATTTGCTCTCAAAGTAAGGGGAATATCATAGCCACATCCATGGCCCCTGGGAAGGGTTCCTCCACACAAAAGAAGCAGGTGGATATGGTCATGAAAGTATACAGGGACATCTTCTCCTCACCCACAGGGGTATCGTTGCACTATCACGTTAAGCATTCATTTGATCTGACTCCCGGAGCACCTCTACCCAACTAGCCGATATATCGTCGCTCCATTCTAGAAACTGCCAAGTACAAGTAGTGACATGATCAACATCGGGTGCCACACAAGTTTTAGGTGGGCGACAAAGTCTGGTTGCATTTGTAGAAAGAATGCCTTACAAGAGCCCTTCGGAAGCTCAAACCACCCTTATATGGTCCTTACACCATTACCAAGGTTGTGGGAAACAATGCTTTGGAGCACAACATTCCCCCATTCCTTGGCTTTCATCGAGTGTTCAATGTGGACCACCTTTGACCATGCTCCCACCACTATGGACACATTAGACATTGCAGAACAACTCACACCAGCTGAAGCTTCCTCATCTCATGGAGGAACTCAATGCAATGGGGACCATTGCTTCCTAATAGGGGAGGACTGATCCAGGTGGATATTGGTGGACACTCACCTATTCTACTTGGAACCCCACCATTGTTTATTTCAGTTTTTCAGTTTCCTAAATTGTACCACAGTTTATTATTTTTGGAATTTTTTCTGGTCTTGAACTTTCAGAGCCATTTTGAGGCCCTAAACGATGTTATTTCGGAAATCAGGTGCCAATATGCATATTTGACTAATATTGACCATTCAAAAGTTGTAGTCCTCAGATAGATCTCTCTAGCAAGGTATTGTGCGCGTCAAACGAAGATTGTATGCCAAAGTTACGACCCCGGGTAGTTGATGTACGAATTTACCCAAATGAGGCTCATAGTTTGGTGTTTCATCTCCTACGGTTAGGTTTTTGGATGTTTAGGGTTTTCCATTGTTTATCAACAATAAATAGCCCTTCGAACCTCATCGTAACACAGTTCAGAGGCATGTAGCTGCCACATCTCTCTTCAGAGATAAGCTACCATCGTCCCAGCTAATTTATTTTCATTTATGCTTGTAAGCATATTTTCAGTATTTAATATTAATAAAATGAAGTATTATTTCTGCTGCGTCTCTGTATTTATGGTTATATATGTCATTTGTTGCATTCCTGTTTAAATCTAGATCAGTGGTATCATAGCAGTCTGCTCTTTCTCTATTTTTCTTTGTATGTCCCCAACGAGGTCGAGATATAAGGAGACAGGGTTTGAACTGGTCGAAACTTTGCAAGACTAGTCTTGCAAATCCCGATGGCCTCCCATGGTGGAAGAACAGAAAGATGAGGGGGCAGAAGATCCTATAAAAATATTGCTCAAAAAATGCCTCGAGCGACAAAGGAACACGATGATGGACAACTTTGCCCAGATCCTTTAGCTACTACCCAAGGGCAATGCATCTATTTCCAGCAACTACTCTAGAAACGCCACACCCTTTAAGGTACAAGTTAACTTTGAATTCCCCATATTCGAGGGTCAGATAGATGCAGATGCCGTAGATAAACGGTTAAGTTTTCTAGAAGAGTATTTTTCTATTCATGATTTTTCCAGCCGGGAAAAGATTCCTTTCGCTCTTCTCAAAGTCACCCCCCACGTGAAGGACTGGTGGGAAACCTACTGTGAGCAGAAGGATGAAAGTACGACCTCACTATTTTCAGCTGCACCCACTTGGAAAGAATTCTGGGATGCCATCAAGGAGTAGTACTACCCTATCGGAAGCTATGAGAATAAATACATAAAGTGGACCACGCTACGGCAGGGAAAGGACCAAGACGTATCGAAGTTTACTAATATTTTTCATACCCTTCGCACAAAGTTGGGTATCAAGGATTTTGAGCGAAATTTGGTACTCAAATACCGCGGTTGTCTACATAGGTATATCCAGGACGAGATGGAGATCCTAGAAATCTCCTCGCTTGGCAAGATGTACCGATACACTATCTAGATCGAGAAAAAGTTTAAACAAAAGAAGTGAGACTTTGGATTCGTGAATATGAAGAAAGGGAAAGGCTTCGCCAAACCACATAACCAAGGACAAAGCCAAGGCAGGGTGACCCAAGACAACCCGTCGAAGCCATAAGAAAAGAACAACACCGTGAACTCAAAGAAGGACACAAGAAAGTGGTGTGAGTTCCATAAGAGCCCCACTCATAACACAAGTGAGTGTTTATCCAAGTATTCATTGGTGCCCGAGTTGAAGGCTTCAGAATTAGATGCATGTTCCGACCTTGAGTGATAACCTGACAAGAGGAATGACAAAGGAAAGTAGATCATTGATGCAGAGCCCAACACCACTATTGCCACTGCCAAGATCCAGAAGAATGATTCCGAAGATCCCGAGGAGGGGGAGTGCCTTTTCCACTCACAATTGTTGGTGAAGGGTTCGCTGCTGCAATTCATTGTCGACAGTGGTAGCCAAAAGAACCTCATTTCAGTAGAGGTCGTAAAGCAGCTAGGCCTACTGACCATACCACATTGGCAACCATACAACATCGGGTGGCTTTACCAAGGACAAGCTCTCCTTGTACGCCAGCAGTGCCACCTTCCCTATAACATCAAGCCCTTCAGAGATGAGGTAGTGTGTGATGTTTCACCTCTTGATGTTTGTGATGCATTATTAGGTCAACCATACTTGTGGAAGCGACATGTTGTATATGAATCAAGGCCTCACACTGTTATTATCTATTTGGGTAATTCATTATACATGATACCAGAGGTAACCCCACCTATAGCCACCTCTTTGATCTCTACTAAGAAATGCAGTAAGATCATATCCCAGACTAGGAAATTCATTTTCTTTTTGGTTCTCTCCCAAAGCAAGGGGAAGATCATAGCCACATCCATGGCCCCCGTGAAGGGTTCATCCATCCAGCAGAAGAAATTGGATACAGTCATGAAAGAATACAAGGACATCTTCTCCTCACCCATAGGGGTATCATTGCACTATCAGGTTAAGCATTCATCTTATCTGACTCCCAGAGCACCTCCACCCAACGGGCCGATATATCGTCGCTCCATTCTGGAAAGTGCCAAGTACAAGCAGTGACATGATCAACATGGGGTGCCACACAAGTTTTAGTTGGGCGACAAAGTCTAGTTGCATTTGCAGAAAGAACGCCTTACAAGAGCCCATCAAAAGCTCATACCACTCTAATATGGTCCTTACACCATTACCAAGGCTGTGGGAAATAATGCTTTGAAGCATAGAATTCTGCCATTCCTTGGCTTGCACCGAGTGTTCAGTGTGGACCACCTTCGACCATGCTCCCACCATTATGGACACATCAGACATTGCAGAATAGCTCACACCAGCCAAAGCTTCCTCATCTCATGGAGGAACTCAATGCAATGGGGAACATTGCTTCCTAAGTGGGGAGGAGTGATCCCGGTGGATATTGGTGGCCGAGTTGAGTGTTAAGCCAAGAAGTCACTGGTGGCCGAGTTGAACGCTTCAGAATCAGATGCATGTTCTGACCCTGAGTCAGAACCCAACAAGAGGAATTACAAAGGAATACAGTTCATTGATGCGGAGTCTAGGGCCACTTTTTCCACCACCAAAATCCAGAAGAATGAGCCCGAAGATCGAGAGGAAGGGGAGCATCTTTTCCACTCCCAAATGTGGGTGAAGGGTTTACCGCTGCAATTCATTGTCGACATTGGTAGCCAAAAGAACCTCATTTCAGTAGAGGTCATGAAGTTGTTGGTCCTACTGACCATACCACACCCGCAACCATACAACATCGGGTGGCTTCACCAAGGACGAGATCTCCAAGTCCGCCAAAATGTCGCCTTCCCTACAGCATGAAGCCATTGACAGATGAGGTATTGTGTGATGTTGCACCTCTTGATGTTTGTGATGTATTGTTAGGCCAACAATATTTGTGGAAATGACATATTGTGTATGAGTCAAGGCCTCGTGATGTTATTATTTCTTTGGGTAATTCATTATATAGGATACCGGAGGTAGTCCCATCTACTGCCACCTCTTTGATCTTTGCTAAGAAATGCAGTAAGATCATCTCCCAGACTAGGAAATTCATTTTATTTCTGGTTCGCTCTCAAAGTAAGGGGAAGATCATAGCCACATCCATGCCCCCCTGGAAGGGTTCCTCCACATAGTAGAAGCAGGTGGATACTGTTGGAATATAATCCTAACATCTACATTTATTTTTTTAGCCTATGTATCCTTGACTTAGCCACATGCACTAAAAATCATGTTCACACTTGGTTTTTGGTAAACTAGCTCAGTAGACCAACTTACCCTTGTTTTTTGCCTTTAAAGGCTTAATATTATGGAAATATTGGTCCAACCACTTTCCTAAACCATTTAGACATCTAAGTGCATGTTCACACCTAACCACACCTCATCCACTTGAGTTATTTGAGGATTGGCACCCCACATGAAGATTCCCCCTTAAATCAAGGGATTTGGTCCCCCAGACCATTTTAACATGTTTTAAAGTTGCCTTCCTTGGGAAATTCACCCCTCCTCATGCTTTCCTCGTGGTTTATAGTTGGCATAGGTTGTCTTGAGTCATTTTTTCTATTTTAGGCCTCCCTTTAGCTTTTCTTAGCCTTTTCTAGTTTTTTACTAGTTTTTTCCTAGTTTTCTAGATTTGACAATTTCTATATAACCACCTCCCTTTGGGATTAGAGGTTTGGTTGCTCATGTATTACTATTGTTCATTAATTTAATACATTGATTTTATGGAGCAAATTCTTTCTCTCCTCTCTTGAATATCAGCAAATTACTTGTGTTTAATTTAACTAGAATTCTAGATCTATCAGAGTTTCTACAGGAATTCTACATGGTATCAATGCTAGTTCAAATCTAGTGGATTGTACACGGTTTTATTTGTAGGTATAGATCATCAGGAGGCACAACAAGCAGAAATGTATCATCTCTCTCATCCCACAAAACTCGTTCTAAATCCTTTCAATTACTTCGAATGGAAGACAGAGATCACTCTGCTCCTCCGAAGCAAAGGGCTTTACAGGGTAACAATGGGAACAAAGACTGAACCGACTTCTGCAGCGGAGAAGATCAAGTATTTCAATAAATTATATGAAGAAATTGGGCTGATATTCCTATCAATTTCTAGATAACTCCTCTTTCATGTCAGTGGAGCCACTACTCCCGATGCGGTCTGGACCACATTGGAAGGACTATTCGGCAAGTAGGATGAAATGAGAGTGCATCAACTAGAGAATGAACTCATATCCCTCAGTCCAACTCATTTTAGCAACCTGCAAGAATAATTCACCAAGTTTAAATCCCTCCTCATTGAACTTGATGCATGTGGAGTCAAGAAAGAGGAAGATCAACTCATCCTTTCGATTCTCTCGAAATTAGGCCCTGAATATTTCGTATTTGTATCGCCTTTTCAAGCATCTAAACTGACTCAGGAAAAAAGGAAAATGCCTCCATTGAATGACTTCATTGCAGCATTGACTCAAGAGCAAGATAAGTTAGTCCAAATGGGTGCCATCAAGCATTCAAAGAACCAAGCACTTGCGGCTATTGATGCTCCAAAGAGCAGTGGAAGAGACAAGCAAAAATGGAAGGGTAAATTTAATGAATCGAAGAAGACCCGTACAATATTCAGAGAGCTCTTCTTTGCCTAAGGGTAAGAAGAAGAAGGAAATAACACTTTGCAACTATTGTTCCAAAGGATTTCATCCTAAAGAAAATTGCATAAGGAAAACAATCGATGAGATGGCTAAGCAATTGTAGTAGCACAATCTCACCGTGCCCGAGAATGCAAAGAAGAAGGATGATAATAGAATGGGAGATGGGAGAGGGAGAGCACGAGATGGTCATGCTTTAATGGATGTCACATCCACTCCATCAGCTTGGATCCTTGATTCAGGTGCATCGAACCATATGACTGCATCAAAAGATGAATTTTCCTCCATCAAAGAAAGCACTAGATCCCCAACTTACTTGGGAGATGCCACACCTGCAAAGGTGTGCAAAGAAGGAATTGTAGACCTTCAAGGGGGATGCTTCACAAATTTGCTTCATGTTCCCTCGCTATCTGTGAATCTTCTCTCGATATATCAGATCATTCATTCCGGCTCTGGAAGGAAGGTGGAGTTCACTCCGGACTCCGCAATGATTACTGACATTTCCACGGCCTCACAGCTTGCACATGGAATTGCAAATCATGGTTCTCGTTTGTATTTATTCTCCCACTTTGTTCCTAAATCTATTAGCACTGTAATTCTGTCACAATCTAATGATATCAGTAGGTTATGGCATGAAATATTTGGCCATCTAAACTATAAGTACTTGCATCAACTTAGCATGGAAAACATGGTAGAAGGATTGCCCGCTATTAAATTCACAAGTGTTGTATGTCAAGGATGCATTCTTGGAAAGCATCCAGAGCAAAAGTTTGACAAAGAGAAGGCACAGAGAGCTTGTTCAACACTTGGGCTTTTTTTTTTTTTTTTTTCTCTGAAATTAAAATCGGAAGTATTTGAATGCCTTATAGAATATAAAGCACGTGCTGAGAATGAGTCTGGGTGTAAGATTAATATACTCCATACTGATAATGTGGGGGAGTATGTCAACAAAGATGTGCAACAACTTTGTCTTGATGCAGGTATACAACTACAACACATAGTGCCATATACACCACAATAGAATGGTGTTGCGGAGAGGAAAAATTGGTCGTTAAAAGAGATGGCCAATTGTATGATACAGCCCAAATCATTAGATCCTAAGCTATGGGCTGAAGCTATTAATTGTGAAGCATATATTCAGAACCTCATTCCTCACAAAGCACTCAAAGGCACCACTCCATTTGAATGTTGGACTGGTAAGAAATCGAAAGTGTCGCACTTTTTCATTTTTGGTTCACGAGCATGGGCTCACATTCCAACAGATAAGAGGAAGGCTCAAAGTGTGAAGTTTGAAGAAGAATCATTGCATGATTTTTCAGCAAACCCTGCCTAGGAACTGCTTGTTTCCATTAATGAGGAGGAGTTCGAAAATTCTTCGAGCACTTCAGAGAAGCCATCAAAGAAGCCTCTTGGGTTTGATTCAGAGGATGAGGAGCAGGTCATGGCTGCTCCAACTCAGCTGCCAACTTGGGTAGAGAAAACCTTGCAAGATGTGGGTGAACTAGTCGGTGATCCTACGTATGCGAGAAGGACTAGATCACAATTTTTTGGGGCTCCTCAAGCCTTGGTTGCCACCGAACCATTTCTTCCCATACATTGCTATATGACACTTGGTTCAAATCCACAGTCACACTCTAAGGCTGTTGGAAACCCACTTTGGGAGGCTGCCCTGGATGAAGAGTACTTTGCTCTCATGGAAAACAACACATGGGACTTGGTTCCACTTCCGAAAGGAAGAAAGCTTATTCAATGTCAATGGATCTATCGAACAAAGATTGTTGTAGATGATGAGATCAGCAAGTACAAATATCGACTTGTTGCAAAAGTATACTCACAGGTACATGTCATAGACTACACAGAGACATTTGCACCTATTGCAAAAATGGACTCCATTCGACTAGTTTTAGCCATTGTTGCTTCTCGCAGATGGGAAGTTCATCACATGGATGTGAAGAGTGCATTTCTTCATGGAGATCTCAAGGAGGAGATATATATGGAGCATCCACAGGGATACATTCAGAACTCTTCCCTCGTTTGCAGATTAAAGAAATCTTTGTATGGCCTAAAACAGGCTCCCAGAGCCTGGTATGCAAAGATGGATTCTTTCCTGCTTTCCATTGGATTCATTCGATGCAAATCTGATCTGAATGTTTATTTACTACAACATGATGATTCCCCTTTGTTGATAGTACTTTATGTAGATGATTTATTGATGACATGGAACCTTACCTCAACTATAGATTCGGCAAAATCAACATTGCACGATTTATTTTCCATGACAAATTTGGGACTATTGCACTACTTTCTTGGTCTTGAAGTTTCTCAGTCTACTTTAGGGATCAAGATGGCATAGTCTAAGTATGCATGAGATCTACTTGTTTGCTTTAAGATGACAGAATGCTTGCAACAAGCATCTCCCTTTCTTTCAGGGATCAAATTTGAGGATGCGAGTACTACACCTGTGGTGGACAATACACTGTATCGACAGTTGGTTGGGAGTTTGTTGTATCTTACTCACACCTGACCTGATATATTTTTTGCAATAGGAGTTTGTTCCAGATATATGCAGGAGCCCCATGAGCTTCACTAGAAATCTTCAAAGAGGATCCTTAGATATGTGAAAGGTACTTACAGTTTTGGTATCTTTTATGCTGCAGATTGCCCACTTTCATTGATTGGGTACATAGATTCTGATTGGGTTGGAAATGGTACAGAAGACAAGTCCACCTCTGGTTATGTTTTCAACTTTGGTTCAGGGCCATTTTTCTGGTCTAGAAAGAAGCAATCCATGATTGCTTTATCTACAGCTGAGGTAGAGTATAGAGGTGCAATGAATGCAGCTACACAGGCTGTTTGGTTGTAGGGGCTTCTCTCCAAGTTTGGTATTCAGTATCCACTTCTGACTGTCATATTTTGTGACAATCAGGGGTCCATTCAGATATCGATTGATCCAGTTCAAAGGCAGAGGACCAAGCACATCAAGATTCACATGCATTACATCCACGAGTTGATCTGTGACCGAGTCATATCATTGCAGTACTACCCCACTTGAGGAACAGGTTGCAAACATCTTCACCAAGTCTTTCACTGAAAAGAAATTTTCAGAACAGAGAGCTATGCTTGGAGTGGTGGAGAAAGTTGAGTAGGCCCTTCTAGCCACTTAGCCCTTTTTTCCTCTTTTGGTGGGGGGGGGGGTGTGGGGGGGTTCCCATGAGGTTTTCCCTCTTTCTTCGTTTTATGAGGATCTTTTATTTATTGTACCTGAGTACCTAACATGGCATATTGGCCAGGACTCAATTTTAGCCTAAGTATCCTTGACTTAGCCACATGCACTAAAAATCATGTTCACACTTGGTTTTTGGTAAACTAGCTCGGTGGACCAACTTTCCCTTGTTTTTGGCCTTTAAAGGCTTAATATTATGGAAATATTGGTCCAACCACTTTCCTAAACCATTTAGACATCTAAGTGCATGTTCAAACCTAACCACACCTCATCAACTTGAGTTATTTGAGGATTGGCGCCCCACATGAAGATTCTCCCTTAAATCAAGGGGTTTGGTCTCCCGGACCATTTTAGCATGTTTTAAAGTTGCCTTCCTTGGGAAATGCGCCCCTCCTCATTCTTTCCTTGTGGTTGATAGTTGGCATAGGTTATCTTGAGTCATTGTTGCTATTTTAGGCCTCCCTTTAACTTTTCTTAGCCTTTTCTATTTTTTTACTAGTTTTTTCCTAGTTTTCTAGATTCGGCAATTTCTATATAACCACCTCCATTTGGGATTAGAGGTTTGGTTGCTCATGCGATACTATTGTTCATTAATTTAATACATTGATTTTATGGAGAAAATTATTTCTCTCCTCTCTTGAATATAAGCAAATTACTTGTGTTTAATTTAACTATAATTCTAGATCTATCGGAGTTTCTGCAGGAATTCTACAGATACAATCATGAAATAATATAGGGACATCTTCTCCTCACCCACAGGGGTATCATTGCATTTCCAGGTTAAGCATTCATCCGATCTGACTCCCGAATCACATCTACCCAACAGGCCGATATATCGTTGCTCCATTGTCGAAAATGCCAAGTACAAGCAACTACATGATCAACATTAGGTGCCACACAAGTTTTAGGTGGGCAACAAAGTCTGGTTGCATTTGCAGAAAGAATGCCTTACAAGAGCCCATCGGAAGCTCAGACCACTCTGATATGGTCCTTACACCATTACCAAGGATGTGGGAAATAATGCTTTGGAGCACAACATTCCCCCATTCCTTGGCTTGCATTGAGAGTTCAACGTGGACGACCTTCGACCATGCTCCCACCATTATGGACACATCAGACATTGCAGAACATCTCATACTAGCAGAAGCTTCCTCATCTCATGGAGGAACTCAATGCAATGGGGACCATTTCTTCCTAAGGGGGGAGGAGTGATCCAGGTGGATATTGGTGGCCACCCACCTATTCCACTTGGGCCCCCACCATTGTTTATTTCAATTTTTCAGTTTCCTAAATTATAACACAGTTTACTATTTTTGGTAGTTTTTCGGGTCCTGAACTTCTAGAGTTGTTTTGAGGCCCTAAACGAACTTTTTTTGGAAAACAGGGGCCAACATGGGACACAAACCAATGTTTCCCATTTGAAAGTTGTAGTCCTCGAATAGATCTTTCTAACGAGTTATTGCGTGCATCAAACGGAGATTGTATGTGAAAGTTACAACCCTGGGTAGTTGGTGTATGGATTTACCAAACGAGGCCCATAGTTTGGCGCTTCATCTCCTAGGGTTAGGTTTTTTGATGTTTAGGGTTTTCTGTTGTTTCTCAACAATAAATAGGCCTTCGAGCCTCATTGTAACACAATTCAGAGGCATGTAGCCTCCACATCTCTTCTCAAATATAAGCTACCATCGTCCGAGCTAATTTATTTCCATTTATGCTTGTAAGCGTATTTTCAGTATTTGATATTAGAAAAATGAAGTATTATTTCTACTGCGTCTCTTTATTTATGGTTATATCTATTATTTTTTGCGTTCATGTTTAAATCTTCTCCTCACCCACAGGGGTATCGTTGCACTGTCAGGTTAAGCATTCATCTGATTTGTCTCCTGGAGCACCTCTAACCAATGGGCCAATATACCATCGCTCCATTATGGAAAATGCCAAATACAAGCAGCGACATGATCAACATCGAGTTCCACACAAGTTTCAGGTCGGCAACAAAGTTTGGTTGCATTTGCAGAAATAACGCCTTACAAGAGCCCATCGAAAGCTCACACCACTCCAATATGTTCCTTACACCATTAGCATGGCTGTGGGAAACAATTCTTTGGAGCACAACATTCCCCCATTCCTTGGCTTGCACCGAGTGTTCAATGTGGACCACCTTCAACCATGCTCCCACCATTATGGACACATCAGACATTGCAGAACAACTCACACCAGCAGAAGCTTCCTCATCTCATGGAGGAACTCAACACAATGGGGACCATTACTTCCTAGGAGAGGAGGAGTGATCCAGGTGGATATTGGTGGCCACTCGCCTATTCCACTTGGACCCCCTCCATTGTTTATTTCAGTTTTTCATTTTCCTAAATTGTAGCACAGTTTACTATTTTTGGTAGTTTTTCGGGTCCTGAACTTTCGAAGCCGTTTTGAGGCCCTAAACATTGTTTTTGGGAAAACAGGGGCCAACATGGGTCGTTGACCAATGTTGGCGATTAGAAAGTTGTAGTCCTCAGATAGATATATCTAATGAGTTATTGTGCACGTTAAATGGAGATCGTATGCCAAAGTTACGACCTCGGGTAGTTGATGTACGAATTTACTCAAACAGAGCCTATAGTTTGGTGCTTCATCTCCTAGGATTAGATTTTTGGATGTTTAGGGTTTTCCATTGTTTCTCAACACTATATAGGCCTTTGAGCCTCATTATAACACAGTTAAGAGGCATGTAGTCGCCACATCTCTCCTCGGAGATAAGCTACCATTACATGAGCTAATTTATTTCCATTTTTGCTTGTAAGCATATTTTCAGTAATTGATATTTATAGACTAAAGTATTATTTCTGCTGCGTCTCTATATTTATGGTTATATCTATCCTTTGTTGCATTATTCTTTAAATCTACATCGGTGGTATCAAAGTGGTTTGCTGTCTCTCTATTTTTCTTTGCATGTCCCCAACGAGGTCGGGATATAGGGAGTTAGGGTTTGAACTGGTCAAACCTTTGCAAGACCAGCCTTGCAAATCCCTGTTAACACCCAGGTTGTTCCCTATGACTCCCAAGGGAATACGGCCGGGGTAACCACTAACCAATCTTTTAATCACTGTTTCTAGCCAAACTGTGATCAGAGAGGGCTCTCTCTTTATGATTTGTATCTGTAATGATAATGTTTTAGGCTAGGTATTGAGCACAGGTTTTGTTTATATTTTGGTTGAAGAATTCCTTTCAGGTCTCTGTGATGTAGTCCTCAAAGGGTTAAGTGTCATTGGGCAATGGAGTCTGTGGCTGTAGGTGTCCAGAAACTTTGAGATGAACCGGTGAAACTTACAGGGCCATTTGGATGTTTTATAGAACAAATTTTGATTAATAACAGGAAACAGGTAAGACAAGCAAAAACAATGAAAGCATTCAAGAATTTTCACTCACTTTTTTAAATGTTTCCACCGACTGGTTATGAGAAAAGACAGATGTCACAGGGGCAAACTTGAATCCCTGGGAATGTCTATCACAGCGAAAGATACAGTTTCAAAGTGCAACAACTAAGAATTACACTTCTGTTACTGTATCTGAGGAAAACATGGATAATAGCTCAGTTTGAGTTCAGGGTAATCATGGATTAAGTCCTGGAACCATTCTTCTACTTTGCTATTAAGTGTAAAACATCTGAACAATAAAAGAGAACAAAAGACTCGAAAACATGTAATACAGAGATTTGAGAAAACTTATTGTTTTATGAAAACAGTCTGGAATCCTGCAACATTCACCATTCACCACAACGCATCAAAGTACACCAAGCTTTGGAAATTCCATTCTCCCTTTGTATTATTTCTCTGAGAATCTTACAGCAAGCGAGAGCTCTTCAAGGAAAATTACAACAACCCCTTAAGCTTCTGTGAGGGGCCAATATATACTTGCGATTGTTTACAAAAATATCTGAGTCCTGAGTTATCTCAGACTTAATGTTCTTACCAACTTTGAGATATTATTATCAGAAATTTATTACAGCATTGAATACAAAATAAAGGCGCTTTAATGTTCTGTCAGAAGATATTTTGGCCTTTGGGATCTGCTGAGTCGGTTGAGATACTTTGATTAAATGCTGGAGAACCCGACTTTATGGCTTGTGCGCTGTATGCTGTGTTTGTCACCTGTGATTGTGACTGCTGCAGTGGTGAGAGAATAGCTCTGCTGAGTTGGCTCAGCTTCTGCCTCTTCCTTGTAGATTTTATTCATCAAAATTGTGCCTGCGTATGACTGCTCATGTGCTGGAGAAAAAACCAACCTCACGGGTTCGGACCTGATAAGATTACCTGTGTCAGATTCCTCCACTCTTCCTGTGTGGGCAATTGGTGTCTTATGATTGCCCCCATAGTCTCATCTGCCTCAGTGTACTTAAAGAAATTTGGTGGTGTATCAAACAGATGATCAATTTCATTCATAATAAAAAACAGATTATCCACCCTATCATACAGATTCTGCCCTGATGCTGGCCCTGTGTCTGCTGAGGTACTGGGCTGTTTTGCAATTTGTGCTACTGCATGGGCATCAATCCTTTTGTTGTAATTTTCTAGGGTGAGCAGTCTTCCTACACTGCTTAAAATGCTGGGGAGGCCTCTGTTCTGCAATGCCACAAATCTGTCCAGGAACTTGTTGATCTCGGTCTGCATATCCTGTGTCCTCCTCTCCAGCGTTCCAACTAGGCTTCTTAGTGTCAGGACTCGTTTAACTACTGAGATTGTTTCAGTCCTGTTAGTAATTCGCATGGCAGCTAGTTGAGAGCTAGTTTTGTTATTTAAAACATTGACCATTCTGCTGGCAGCATCTGGCATGTGGCCAAGGCTTGCTCTTGCTCTGTGTATTTCCTTGTTTGCCTTGGTGATGAGTGCTATTTGCTCATCCATAGTCTCAATGTACTGCCACTGATTGGTGATGGATCGACCGATGTTACTCCAGAGGACTGCCTTTAGTTCTGCTGTTACCTTCTCTAGAGCAAGCTCTTTTTCTAGTTCAGCTATTCTCTTTTTTAGAGCTTTTATCTCTCTCTCCTTTGTTGCTTCATTCTGCTTGCTTTTGTCAAATTTTTCATTCACCTTGGCCAAAGTCTTCTTGACTTCATCAAGCTCTTTCATTTGGGATTCAAGAACTTGGATCTCAGCTTGTAGCTTCTGCATATCCAGACTGGGAGTCTGTCCTGGTGTTGGTGTAGTTGTTGCTGTAGATGGTGCTGTAGTTCCCGTTTGCTGAGGAGGAGGAGTAGTTGTTGGAGGGATTTCCTCAAGATTAATTATCACAGGAGGAGGCTGGGAGGGTTGGCCCTCTTCTCTTTGCTTCATTGCTGTTTGTAGTGCTGCCCTTGCAGCTTCTGATTGTCCTAGCTGGTCTTGAGTCCGAACCAGCTCCTTGTACAGGGATACCAGCAGGTCTGTAGCATCCTTTTCCTGCCTTTGCTGGGCAACCTCGTCTGTTTGTGGGTGGATGGTGGCTGGGAGCTTGATTTTCTTTCTTAAAGCCGCCATGTCTGCATCCCTTATCTTCAGGAGTTCTTGGATACCTTTGACATCTTTAGGATCATGTCCTATTTCTATAATTACCTCTTCCAAGGACTTGATCCTATTGTCCTTGGCTTGTGATGATGCTCTCTCCAATTCCAGCTGAGATGCTGTGTTATCCAGGCTGCTCTTCAATTTGTAGTTCTCCAATGTCTCACCTGCCAAGGAGGCATACACCATTTCACCAGTTTGTTTATGTAATTCAATCTTATCCATAGGGTGTATGTCTTTGGCCAGCACCTCCATGTTGGTTCTTAGGTAATCCGAGGTAGATTGAGGATGCAGTGTTGTGGGCATGAAGTGACTCATGATCATCTTGCCTTCACTTACATCAAAGGCAGACATGAGTCTTTGCTGATTTGTAGGAGCCAGGTTCAGCAAATGATCGTACAGCTGTATTTTAATAGGATCACTCCTCCTCTTAATGTCAATAAATTGCTGTTTGATGCTTGACTGTCCTTCTCTGTGCTGGCTGGAGGAGCTGACCTCTCCTCCTATAGTTCTATCATGTTCATGCTGAAATGAACTGGCTGAAACTTCTCCACTGGGTGGGCCCATGCCCATTGCTTGCCTTACTGCTATATCCTCCTCTTGAGAGTCATTTAGTCTTTGTCTTTTCTCTCCCCGATTGAAAGATGAGGTCAAGGGAGTCTCTCTATCCCTTTTCCTGGTTAAGTCCTCCTTTTGTGGGGTTTGGAGGACCGAGGTATCAACAGTAGTTTCTGCCCTAGGAGGCACTATTGTCTGAGCCTGTTGCTCAGTGGAGCTTGGAGGATCAGTCACTTTTTCTTGCTGCAAGGGTTGCTGTTCACTAAACTGTTCCTCTTCTTGTTGCTGCCCAAGTTCCTGCTGCTCCATCTCTTCTTGCTGCTGTAGCAATGTGTCCACTTGTTCTTCTGTCAATGGAGGTGGCTGTTCCACCTGCTTCCCTTTATCCCTGCTTGCTGTCTGTGGTGCTTTCTTGGCAGTTTGCTGCTGTGCTGTTGATGATGTAGCAGCTGCTCCAAGTTGCTTTTTGTAGGAGAGGGGCACCTGTCCACAAGTTTCCAAGTCAGCTTCCTTTTGCATATTTCTAGCCTCTCTCTCAAGTAACTCTTCATTAGTAATTTCCTCCTCTAGGGTACCCTCTTCCCAATTTGATGCATTGGCATACTGTTCAATCTCGGGTTGTCTCTTGTGTGCATAGCTACCCAATTTGTATCTAATCCTCCTGAGGGAAATAGCATGATTGGGGTCATAGGGTATCCATTCAAAGCTGGTTTGCAGTCTGAGGCCTTCCAGGATAGTGTTTGCCTCTTTCCATCCCTCTTCTTTCTTGTTATATAGGAAAGGACCCAGCTGGTTCCTTACCTTCAACTGTGACTTCTTGTTGTTGCTCTGAAAATGAAGATATTCTGAGTTCCCAAACTGTCTGAAATATTCCAAGGCAAAAAGCCTCATGGGGACAAACCTTGGCAACCTAAATGGGTTCAACTCACAGCCATATATCCTGATGACTGTGTGGTTTTGGTAGAAGTACCAATTACCAATGCTGTAGGACTTATTCAAATGGAGAATTCTCCTCATGTCATCAGTTAGTCTAGGAGGAGGAGTACCATGCAATACTGTCATGACTGGATGGATGAATAAGTCAATGAACTCAGTGTATGTGTAAGGTGATACAGAGGTATGATGAAAAACAGAAGTCCAGAACACAACTGACCTTGGAATTCCCTGGGCATTGAGTGGCTTCAAAGGAACAGAGAAGGTGGCTGGCTGATAGAACAAGAATAGATGGTATATATATGAAGTATACCTGAATAGTCTTTCCCTCTTCAAGTTCATAAACTGCTCATGGATTTTATCTGCAATGTAGGTTGCATAGTCATAATGTACAGCTGGGGGTTTACCAGGAGAGAATATAGACAGCATTGCCATTAGGCTATCATCCACATCCTCTATCCCCCTGAATCTAGGACATAACTGATTAAATCCACTAACATCCTGCCCAAATCATTCAAGTAGTGATACCCAATAGGAGGGGTTCTGACTGATTCAGAGCCTGGTCTTACAAACAACTGATTGATTTTAATGATTTGGTCATTTGACAGCTTGGTCCCTTTGTTTATCAAATTCTGCATAAAGAGGGGAGTCAATTGCTTGGCAGTTTGGAAGTGCAGCATTCCATTTATACTTTCTGGGGTAATCTGGAACAGGATTGAGCCTGTGGGGCTGATGACAGCTCTTTGGCTTGGGTCATAACATTCCTGGCAGCTGTAGATGAGTTCTGGCATAGGATTTACTTGGGGAAGGTTGTAGATGGGTAAATTTGAGTCCCAAATTCCCAAGATGTCTGCCCCACTCAGGTGCTGGGCTTTTAACTCATTCATCATCTGGATATTGTATTTGGTTCCCATAGGGAACCAGTCCAGCATTTGGTAATCCATGTCTCCCAGGGCTTTCCATGCTAATTCCTGGTGAGGAGCATTGAGGGGCTTGATATTTAGAGCAATAGGAGTCTCCATAGTTCTTCAAAGTGCAACAATTGTAGGTGAATAGTCAAAATGGAAGCAACACAGAATAGAGGTGATTCTCTGTAAAGACAGTTTGTATTTTGGATACTAGAGGGGAATTTACTCAACAGCAATTGAAATACTGTTTGTTTTTTAGGAGCAGAGCTTCTCTAAGGTCTAACTGTCCCCTTCCAGCGGGTGAATTGAGACTGTTAGTGTCAGTCTTTACAGCCTTCCTCCAGTGATCAAATGTGCTCTTACATAGTGATTTTGAAGTGTCAAGGTCAAATTTTGTCATTTCAGTGAGTCTTCAAGCAAAATTTGGTCACTAGGCATTAGGTCTAGGGTTTGCCTAAATGTCAGTCCATGTCACTATTCAGCTGAGTCTATCATCATTCATATGGTTTTCATTATCATATCAGTGTCTAATGAGTCATTTTACACCATGTTCATGCTTCAGTTGTGCCTAGGCAAGCTCATTTCCCTCTCCTAGGGTTTTGAAAGCCAATTTCTCTTGGGCGGCCAAATCATCGGCAAAACTTGTTTCCTGATGTTAATACACCTTCCCCTATCCTTCATGTACCTTATCAAACACTTCCCATCCCTTAGATCCGCCAAATTCCTCATTTTTGCACAAACCTTAGTTTCTAGCTACAACTTGGCAATTTTCTAGGTTTGGCCTGTGTTTTGCCCTTTTGGACTCCTTCCCCTCGCTCAATCTCTGAGATTCCACTTTCCCCTGCTTCCTAACATCCCTCCCCATTCCCAAAAATTTCCCCAAGAATTTAGAAGCCCTCTGTCCCCTTCATTCCGCTTCATTTCGACAAAATTCCTTGTTTCACACATCGGGACAAGTTTCACTCAAAAGCTGTTTCTGAGCAATCAAAGATGAATTTTTCAAAAATGAGAGAGGTTTTTGTCCACAACATGCCAAGGAAGAAAAACCTCCTTCATTTTTTACACAGGTGTCATGGTTTGAGAGAAATGTCAAGAATACCGTTGCCTCAGGAGAATCAAAGGCACCTCTGAAGTGACCTTGGGAAAATCAAGTTTTCTCCTAGCTTGGTTAGCCAAATGACTTTCTTGATGGGTAAATTGATAACTAGATACGAAGAGCTTTCCAATGAGCTATCCTGCGCTCAATTTGGGGTTGAGGAAGGCATTCAAAAGTTGACTGCAACAACACTCTTCCTTGAGGCAGCCTCATTGGACACTTTTTGACCAGTCTTGGGAGATTTACTTTTTGACAGGTCAAATCAACTCCTAATTGAAAAATTCCAGTTGGGTTGGAAATTAGACTCAAATACCTTTCCAACGCGCCATCCTGTGCCTGATTCCGATGCCGGGAAGGCCCTCAAACAAGGCTGTGAACGTGCGCGACCAAACGGAGGTGCGCGACCAAAAACAGGCCAACGCACTGTGTTAAATTACACAGGCGCGACCAAACGGAGGTGCGCGACCAAAAACTCTGTCTGCCGTAAAACTCACCTAAACTTCAATTTTCTTTCAAATTTGCTCGGATTTCTTCAAGGTATGCTTCCCTTATGATGTTTATAATCATGCCATGGATGAATAAGGAGGGTTATGGTAATTTTATCATGCAAGAAATTAATGAAAAATAGGTTAAGTGACTTGATGTCTTTGCAAGCTTATGTTAGGTTGTATTGTTTGTTTTTCAAGGTAATTTTTCCTTTATTCCCTTCCATTAGTTTCCCATTATAAATTCACATGTGTTAGAGTGTCATTTTCATTGATCTCATTTGCAAATTAATGCTAGACCCCATCCCAATTTCCTAAAAACCCTAACCCCTCCTAAACCCTATTTCAAATCCTAATTTCTCCCATGCATCCTACTCAAACCCTAACACTTTGTCACACAGCAAAATGAAAAAGAAACATTGTGAAAAGAAAAAGGAATATGATGGCAAATGCATGCATATGAATATCACAAAAAACAAAGTAATATCACTATGCATAGCCTAGACAAGACAAGAGCAAAAGAGACATATTGCTGTGTAAAAATCAGAGGCAAGGTAACTAGGTGGCTGTCATGACAAAGTTAACAATATACAGCTGTACATGTTGTCAAAATGAACATTTTGCTGTGGTAAGGTTTGCATAAGAACATGGTATATCTCCCTAACCTCAAACTCTGTTTTCCTACCCTTCCCTTCATTAAAACCCTAATTCAATTGCTTATCCTTTCCCTAAAATCCCTATGCAATTGATACCCTTCCCTTTTGACAAAGTATGTAATTGAAGACCCTAATTCACATATGACAAAAGTATGAAAGCTGCATTGTAAAGGATTGCTGTTATGAAATATGGTTGGCAGCATTGTTGATGGGTTCCTACTCCCTAACCCTAATTCCCATATCCCTCCATCTCCCTAATTCCCTTGATACAGTCCCTTTCCCATTTCCTTTTCAAATTGTCATAAAAACCCTTCTCTTCCCCTTGTAATCAAAATAACAAAACCCTGTTTCCCATTTAGTATCAATGACCATTTCAAAAGCTATGAAAAAACAGAGTATGCTCTTAAAAGACATTCAAAGTCAAAATTTAAGGAGAGCGGCCTGTTAATGGTTTATAAATGATGCTGCCCTATTCCCTATGCCCATGACATCATTCCCTCCATGATGAAGATTTTCATTGTCCTTTCCCTTGGTGCTTAAAAAACACAAATTTTCCCTAATAAAGTATTAATTCGCAAATGACGAAAGATGGAATGACATGTTTAGCATTGGGTGATGATTTCCTTCAGAATTCCCTACTTATATATATATTTTTCCCTTTCCAATATGTAAATTCCCTCCCCTAACATGTCCCTCATGATGTTTCCCCTTGAAAACAGCATACTTCACAGCATTTTGCAGGCAGGGCAGCGGTCATCTTGACTTGTTTATTCCACCTTGCTCAATAACACCATGTCAACCACTGAGACTAATGAGCAAGGTGATGACCGGTCTTCTTCTACAGAGGTTGAGACACAGCAGAGGCCTCGTAAGGGTGGCAAAGGTGGTCATCATAGTGGTTACATGTTTGCAAGGCTAAAATGAAAACTGCTCCTAGGAAGCTGAGCTCGACCCCTAGAGGTGGGGAAAGGAGTTAGATGGTCTAGATGGTCTATATTATGCTCTCTCCTTCTCATTTTCATGGTTGGACTCTTGTGGGAGAAAGCATTATTGTGTATTGTACATCTACTTCTGCAATTTAAGGAAAGGAAGGCCAGGGTTTTGCAGACTTCATTGTGGATTCTTGTGGATCATTGTGTTGATGGTGTGTCTTCTAATTGTTACTGTAAGTTTGTTTATGTGTTACATCTCTCTTTATTTGCTGCTAATTGAACAAGATAAAGTGATAAAGTTTGAATTCATGCATGCCATGCTCAGCTTTTAATTCTGTTCAATATATATGTTTTCCACTGTTTAAAGAGGATTCAAAGTCCTTGTTTGCCCTCTTTAACCTCCTCTCTTTCTTCCCTGATCACTCATCCAAGCCAAAGGCATCAGCACAAGTTCCTACCTTGCCCCAAAGATCCCCCTGCAAAAACTGTGCTCAATCCCCGCACCCTAAATTGCACTCCCTCCAATTGCCACCAAAAAACCAAAAATCTTTAAATCAACCCCCCTTTATCAATTTACTAGCCTAATATCTTTGATCCTAATTGGTCAGCCTAATTATATTATAAGATCTATCAAATCTGACCCGAGAGAGCCTTCTCATACCTCGTAGGGCTAGCTACGAGGTGAAATGGTTTGATGTAGCCTTGAGAGTTTGTCTATCTCAGCCTAGGTGAATTCCAAGCGCTAACATATTGGCGACCATACTGGGGAGAACATATTAATCGTTTGCTCATTGTCGTGTTATTTCATAAGTCTTAGACGGAGCCTGAAGTTACGCCAGAAGCCTTCGAAAACGCTCTTGTTTTACATCAGCGCAAGTAGATAAACGCTGCTTCAGTCTATCTCCGTGGGATTTGTGAACATAGCGCTTCATTTGCATTTTACCCCAGTACATATATCAAGTTCAGATCTGATTGTTGATGGTGAACAACGATCAGACACTGGCAAGGCTGAAATCATTCACTTGGCGACTCTAAAATATTTTCGAGATCAGATCCAAAGACTCCACTGGAGGATGATCCCGACCAGCAGAAACATGAAAGGAGAATATGGCAAGATCAGGTACTCAAGTTGGAATTTCATCCAAGATATTTTATTCCTTGTCGTAAATTATTTCTTCTCTTTTCCCACGAATGTCAAGAAGGCTTTGCAAAGTATATTGTATTTGAGAAGAGATCCTCGACCTACAGTTAATTCTTTTCCTTCGAAGATTGTGAGTACTAAAGATTTGCATACCTTTGAGCTTGATCAAGACCTTTTTTCCGAATTTTGTGATGGCCATTTTCAAGTTGATGAGCCTCAAGTGACCAAAACTAATTCCATACCTGCTGTACATACCCCTATACCTTGTAAAATTCCAGATCGGTATAAACCTCTTGTTTTACCTTCTTTTCTTCATGCTTTCCCCAAAAGCTATGATCTATACTTGTCGATGTTTGATGGTGAGTGTAAGAATGTCAACGCTGAACAACATGTCCAGAATTTTGAGAATTTTCTAGATCTTTTTGAAGTTGATGAAGAAGATGTTAGTATAAGGCTTTTTGCTCTTTCTTTGCAAGCCAAAGTGAAGAGTTGGTTCAAAGCCCTGCCTGATGCGAGCATCTCAGATTTCCAGCAGTTCGTCAAAGTTTTTCTCGATAGGTGGATGATTGGGCGAAACCTTTTCTTGATTGTAGAAGAGTATAACCAGCTCAAAAGATTGCCAGGGGAGACAGTACAACAGTTTTCAGCGAGATTTAACCAAGTTTATTATTCAATCCCAGTTGATATAAGGCCTACTCCTAGATCTGCTCTCTTGCACTATCCGGGTGCCTTTGATCCGGAGATGGAGTTTCAGTTGAGAGAAAGGGATATTGCAACACTTCACAAGATGCAAAATTGTGCAGTAAGTGTAGAAGCGCATCTGCTGATCCGACGGGCAAGGATGAAAGAAGAAGAGATGAAAAGCATAGATCCAGCCGAATCTCTAGAGGTAAAGCTTGACGTTTTGGTAAGTGCAGTGGAGGAGATGATGCAAAGAATCAACACAAGGAATGATTATAATTTTCATGGCTCGCTGATTGAAGAAGAACAAGTTGCTGATCCAAAACATTTTGTTTCCCATCCTAGTTGTCATAGCACTTATAGTGATTGTTTTGTAGATCATCTTGGAGAAGAAAGAACTGTTGATATGACATGTATGCTTGATGACGTGTTTTATACCGATGATTTGCCTCAGTATGATCAGTATGATGATGATTATGTTCTCCAAACAGAAGCTAATCTTGCAGACAAATCAGCAGCTCGTTTGTGGGAGGAAGAAGTTCATTTTCAGCAGCTCGAATACAATGTTCAGCCATCACATATCAGCTATGACATCGATGAGGAAAGTGCAGCAAATTTTGAAGTAAGTGAAGGATCTTTGCCTTTTTGTTTTGATTCATGTCAGTTCATCAGAGACAACTTCCATGCAATCACAAAGCCGTTGTTGACCAGTCTTGATTTGGATCCTCTTGAGCGCGATGAAAACTTTGTTCAAGACTTCTCATATTCAGATTTGCAACCCCCGAAAGCCATTGATTGTCAAATTGCAGATGATTTAATGATTCAAGGTGACTCCGTACCATTCTGTTTTGAATCATTTCAGTTTTTGAAGGATCGATTGCATAGTACATCTTCAAATGAAAAGCCTATAACAAATCAACAGTCACTCAGTCTTAATGTTGAGGATGAAGGTCAGATTATAGATGAAGTTGTGGAAGATGAAATACATGATGTGATGATGCAGGAAGATTCTATACCTTTTTGTTTCGAGGCATTTCAGTTTATAAGGCAGAATTTTCATATTGTCCCTAAAGAACAGAATGAGCAGCATGTAGGAAATCATGTAGTCACATTGGAACCAATAGAAAATGGGTTGCAACAGTCTTTTCAAGTTTTTCATGATCCAATAGCTGATGTTTTGGATGAGTTTTGCAGTCAAAGTCTTTCTCCATTTACTATGTGTGAGCTTGAAAAATGTGCTGATATGAATTTGATCCGGCAGCCAGTTTCTTCATCATTTTCAGCAGGGGTCTCGTCACAAGGCTCAGATCAAAGTTTGCATGCATGGTATGAGGAAAAGAGAGGTAATCCATTGGATGAGCTAAGTTCCAGTGAGCTTGAATTTCAAGATCCTTATGCAGTGTTTTTGGAGGCGGATAGAGAGTTCATATCATTCAACGGATCTGTTTCTGAGTTGCCATCAGAGTTGCCTTTCAGTAGTTCTCTCTTGTTGCTCATAAACAAACATGTGTGGAGGTTTCAAACAGCAGATGAGATACTTACTTGGTTGCACTGGTTGTTTCATTTCACTTGATCTGCTAATGAATGAAACTGTTAGGGTAGGTTGTGTTGAATAAGCTCCACTTTGAGCATCATTTTCAGTTTGTCGGTTGTGTTTAAGTATCGAGTCAGTTTTTAGTTGAGTCATGAGTCCTTTGTTAGTCCATTTTCAGTCTTGTTGTTAAGTTAGTTTGAGTCGGTTTGAGTCAAGTTTCAGTTAAGTTTCAGTCAAGTTTTCATTCAATAAATGAGTCAAAGTCTTGTGTCGTTTGCCGAAATATTGACTCCATCGCCCAATGATTGTAAGGCACTGGTCAGCTCTCCCAGAGGTCTAAGGTTCTTGGCACCTCCAAGGAGCTACCATCCCCATTGGAGCCAATGTTAGTGTCAGTCTTTACAGCCTTCCTCCAGTGATCAAATGTGCTCTTACATAGTGATTTTGAAGTGTCAAGGTCAAATTTTGTCATTTCAGTGAGTCTTCAAGCAAAATTTGGTCACTAGGCATTAGGTCTAGGGTTTGCCTAAATGTCAGTCCATGTCACTATTCAGCTGAGTCTATCATCATTCATATGGTTGTCATTATCATATCAGTGTCTAATGAGTCATTTTACACCATGTTCATGCTTCAGTTGTGCCTAGGCAAGCTCATTTCCCTCTCCTAGGGTTTTGAAAGCCAATTTCTCTTGGGCGGCCAAATCATCGGCAAAACTTGTTTCCTGATGTTAATACACCTTCCCCTATCCTTCATGTACCTTATCAAACACTTCCCATCCCTTAGATCCGCCAAATTCCTCATTTTTCCACAAACCCTAGTTTCTAGCTACAACTTGGCAATTTTCTAGGTTTGGCCTATGTTTTGCCCTTTTGGACCCCTTCCCCTCGCTCAATCTCTGAGATTCCACTTTCCCCTGCTTCCTAACATCCCTCCCCATTCCCAAAAATTTCCCCAAGAATTTAGAAGCCCTCTGTCCCCTTCATTCCGCTTCATTTCGACAAAATTCCTTGTTTCACACATCGGGACAAGTTTCACTCAAAAGCTGTTTCTGAGCAATCAAAGATGAATTTTTCAAAACTGAGAGAGGTTTTTGTCCACAACATGCCAAGGAAGAAAAACCTCCTTCATTTTTTACACAGGTGTCATGGTTTGAGAGAAATGTCAAGAATACCGTTGCCTCAGGAGAATCAAAGGCACCTCTGAAGTGACCTTGGGAAAATCAAGTTTTCTCCTAGCTTGGTTGGCCAAATGACTTTCTTGATGGGTAAATTGATAACTAGATACGAAGAGCTTTCCAATGAGCTATCCTGCGCTCAATTTGGGGTTGAGGAAGGCATTCAAAAGTTGTCTGCAACAGCACTCTTCCTTGAGGAAGCCTCATTGGACACTTTTTGACCAGTCTTGGGAGATTTACTTTTTGACAGGTCAAATCAACTCCTAATTGAAAAATTCCAGTTGGGTTGGAAATTAGACTCAAATACCTTTCCAACGCGCCATCCTGTGCCTGATTCCGATGCCGGGAAGGCCCTCAAACAAGGCTGTGAACGTGCGCGACCAAACGGAGGTGCGTGACCAAAAACAGGCCAACGCACTGTGTTAAATTACACAGGCGCGACCAAACGGAGGTGCGCGACCAAAAACTCTGTCTGCCGTAAAACTCACCTAAACTTCAATTTTCTTTCAAATTTGCTCGGATTTCTTCAAGGTATGCTTCCCTTATGATGTTTATAATCATGCCATGGATGAATAAGGAGGGTTATGGTAATTTTATCATGCAAGAAATTAATGAAAAATAGGTTAAGTGACTTGATGTCTTTGCAAGCTTATGTTAGGTTGTATTGTTTGTTTTTCAAGGTAATTTTTCCTTTATTCCCTTCCATTAGTTTCCCATTATAAATTCACATGTGTTAGAGTGTCATTTTCATTGATCTCATTTGCAAATTAATGCTAGACCCCATCCCAATTTCCTAAAAACCCTAACCCCTCCTAAACCCTATTTCAAATCCTAATTTCTCCCATGCATCCTACTCAAACCCTAACACTTTGTCACACAGCAAAATGAAAAAGAAACATTGTGAAAAGAAAAAGGAATATGATGGCAAATGCATGCATATGAATATCACAAAAAACAAAGTAATATCACTATGCATAGCCTAGACAAGACAAGAGCAAAAGAGACATATTGCTGTGTAAAAATCAGAGGCAAGGTAACTAGGTGGCTGTCATGACAAAGTTAACAATATACAGCTGTACATGTTGTCAAAATGAACATTTTGCTGTGGTAAGGTTTGCATAAGAACATGGTATATCTCCCTAACCTCAAACTCTGTTTTCCTACCCTTCCCTTCATTAAAACCCTAATTCAATTGCTTATCCTTTCCCTAAAATCCCTATGCAATTGATACCCTTCCCTTTTGACAAAGTATGTAATTGAAGACCCTAATTCACATATGACAAAAGTATGAAAGCTGCATTGTAAAGGATTGCTGTTATGAAATATGGTTGGCAGCATTGTTGATGGGTTCCTACTCCCTAACCCTAATTCCCATATCCCTCCATCTCCCTAATTCCCTTGATACAGTCCCTTTCCCATTTCCTTTTCAAATTGTCATAAAAACCCTTCTCTTCCCCTTGTAATCAAAATAACAAAACCCTGTTTCCCATTTAGTATCAATGACCATTTCAAAAGCTATGAAAAAATAGAGTATGCTCTTAAAAGACATTCAAAGTCAAAATTTAAGGAGAGCGGCCTGTTAATGGTTTATAAATGATGCTGCCCTATTCCCCTATGCCATGACATCATTCCCTCCATGATGAAGATTTTCATTGTCCTTTCCCTTGGTGCTTAAAAAACACAAATTTTCCCTAATAAAGTATTAATTCGCAAATGACGAAAGATGGAATGACATGTTTAGCATTGGGTGATGATTTCCTTCAGAATTCCCTACTTATATATATATTTTTCCCTTTCCAATATGTAAATTCCCTCCCCTAACATGTCCCTCATGATGTTTCCCCTTGAAAACAGCATACTTCACAGCATTTTGCAGGCAGGGCAGCGGCCATCTTGACTTGTTTATTCCACCTTGCTCAATAACACCATGTCAACCACTGAGACTAATGAGCAAGGTGATGACCGGTCTTCTTCTACAGAGGTTGAGACACAGCAGAGGCCTCGTAAGGGTGGCAAAGGTGGTCATCATAGTGGTTACATGTTTGCAAGGCTAAAATGAAAACTGCTCCTAGGAAGCTGAGCTCGACCCCTAGAGGTGGGGAAAGGAGTTAGATGGTCTAGATGGTCTATATTATGCTCTCTCCTTCTCATTTTCATGGTTGGACTCTTGTGGGAGAAAGCATTATTGTGTATTGTACATCTACTTCTGCAATTTAAGGAAAGGAAGGCCAGGGTTTTGCAGACTTCATTGTGGATTCTTGTGGATCATTGTGTTGATGGTGTGTCTTCTAATTGTTACTGTAAGTTTGTTTATGTGTTACATCTCTCTTTCTTTGCTGCTAATTGAACAAGATAAAGTGATAAAGTTTGAATTCATGCATGCCATGCTCAGCTTTTAATTCTGTTCAATATATATGTTTTCCACTGTTTAAAGAGGATTCAAAGTCCTTGTTTGCCCTCTTTAACCTCCTCTCTTTCTTCCCTGATCACTCATCCAAGCCAAAGGCATCAGCACAAATTCCTACCTTGCCCCAAAGATCCCCCTGCAAAAACTGTGCTCAATCCCCGCACCCTAAATTGCACTCCCTCCAATTGCCACCAAAAAACCAAAAATCTTTAAATCAACCCCCCTTTATCAATTTACTAGCCTAATATCTTTGATCCTAATTGGTCAGCCTAATTATATTATAAGATCTATCAAATCTGACCCGAGAGAGCCTTCTCATACCTCGTAGGGCTAGCTACGAGGTGAAATGGTTTGATGTAGCCTTGAGAGTTTGTCTATCTCAGCCTAGGTGAATTCCAAGCGCTAACAGAGACCAACAAGGAATTTTCCGAGAATACGCAGTGAGTATTGTTTTTGGGTGAATTTACCGGAATTATGGCTCGGCTGGTGTTTTTCGACTTCACAGTGGCAACTGTGGATTTGCAGAGGGAAATGGGTAGTGTAACTATAGTTTTTTGAGGTGCCTTTATCCTTCTGAGCAAATTAAAGTTCAATAACCGTCGTATGGAGGGCAGGACAACTGTAAATACCTGTAAATTGGCGAGCAGAGGTCGAGCAGGTGTGCACGGTTGCTGCTGAGGAGGTCGCCCGGGTTAAATCAACAGGTTGGCGGAAATTCGAACGTAAACGGTCATGCAGGGAGAACAATAGCGACAGGAGTGAAAGTGGGAAAAACACGGCTTTTTTGGGTAAATATGGGTTTTTTACCATTTTGGCGCTTTTTCGTGATGACGTCAGCATGACGTCATTGGTGGGTCACGGTGAGGTGACGTCAGCTGACGTCGTCGGGTGACGTGGCAGTAGATTATTGGTCCAAGGGGCGATGAGGTGGCAACCACGTCAGCGGACAGGTGGACGAATAGCAGAGGTGAGTACGAGCGGACGCGACGTGGCGATGAGTTAGCGGAAAATAGGTGGCAGTTAGGACCGTAGCGGTTACGGTCAAAGCTAACCGCTACGGTTTCTCGGGGCGGTTTGGGTACGGCGCCGAAGTTGTCAGGCCCGGCTCCGAGATACCTCAGCGCTTGACGCGTGGAGAGGCCCTGACGTGACGCAACGTCAGCATCTCGGGCGGTAAAGGACAGCAGTGGGAGCCGCTCCGATATTGACGTGGATCGTCAGATCTTCGGGCCTTGATCCGACGGTGGGCGGAGTATGGAGGTGCTCGGGTTATATGCGGGTGGGGAACTTTAGGTTTTGTGGGTTTTTTATTGGTTTTTCGAATGTTTTTTCATTTAACCAATAATGCGCTAACCCTTTGGAAATGCGCCAGAGGCGGGTTTTTGACTTTGGTAATTTTTTGCAAAGGATTTGAAGGCGGAAGAGGGTTTTATAAGGGTTTTCCAATGCTAATGGTGGTTTGAGGAGCAGTTTGACTTGCAGCAAGGGGGAATGGGATGGGACAGGTTCACCAAAGTGACCAGATGTCATTTTGGTCCCTTTTGAAGAACATATGGCTATAATGCCAAGGGGAGGGAGTAGTATATATAAGATTTGGGGCTTTATACACCTTAGTGTTAGTATTATTAGGGGAAGGGGTAAAATAGGGGAGCTATATAGTAAAATTAGAGGTTAATATGAATGAAGGGAGCAAATGAAAGGGATTTTACTGAGTTTATCTGAAATTGACTTGGTTTTGAGAGTAGATCAAAATGAAAAGATCTTAGACAAGAAATGTGGATTCTGAATGAACTAGAACCACCATAAAACCATGATCTCTCTTCATAAATCTCAGCTGAAAGAAAGGGAGTGTTAGTAATGGAATAGAGGGGAAGAGGGAAGTTAGTCATGCTCCTTGCTGTAATATGATGGAATTAACCACTTTGTCTATTGATAGATTTTGCCTTGGCAAAACACCTCTTGACATATGTGTAATGGTGAAAATACCCTTTCTGCAACCACAACTGCCTACCCAGCTATTTCCCTAGCATTTTTTGTTTCTTCTTAGAGGGTGCATTTGGACTTGCAAACCCTTACTTGCCTTTTCTTTTCTCTGGCTTTTTCTTTATTCTTTTCTATCTAGTTCTACCCTTATCTCTTCCAAGGTCCCAGATTAGGCTGTTGGGATCCTTTTCTTCTCTACCTAAACTAGCTGTCTGCCAAGATTAAACAGTTTGGACAGACTTCTTTCTCTATTCTATAACTCAAAATTGAACACATGGCATGATCCAGATTAGACTGTTGAATCATCCACAAAATTGAAATAAGGTCCTCAATACTTGAAACACTTTACCCACCTCTTGCTTTCTAGGAAATATGGGATCTTTGTGATACCAAAGCAGAGCATATTTGGCCTTTCTCTTGCCAATCATGAAATATGAAACCTATTGGTATAGGTATCCAACAGTGGCTCCACATGGGGATGGTTTTTCTTTTGAAAGACCAAGAACAGCAGGTCAGATTGCCTTGTTCCTTGACTGCCCATCTTTGTCTTTGAAATCTGCTGCATGAATGTGTCAAAATAGTGTGTTTCTCTTTTGGAAGACCTCTGATTCTATTTGCCTTTTACTGCTTGGTAAATCACTTGGGAAAACTGCTTTTTACAATCTAAAACAGAAAACAATATGTACATCTATATATATACAAAGAATCCTTAGGTTCCACTCATGGGGAATAGTCAAAGTAGTGCTTCAGCATCCTGCCATTAACAGGACCTTCATCCAAGTCAGTTTCAGTAAGACTTTTGAGGAAATAAGTGTTGTTACCTTGTACTGCTTGGACAGCAAATGGTCCTTTCCATAAAGAGTCAAACTTTCCATGTTTCCCTTTCTCTTCTCTTCTTGCATCCCACTTTAAAACTTTGTCCCCCACATTGAAATCTTCTGCTTTGGTTCTTCTATCAAAAGCCCTTTTCAGTTTCTCTTGTAGTATCTGCACTCTGCTGAAAACTTGTTCTCTGGTCTGCTGTAAACAAATTATCTGGTTAATCCTTCTTTGCATGTCATTTGGCTCTGCTTGGCTTTCTTGCAGAAGTTTCATAACCGGCACTCCTAGTGATGAAGGAAATCTGGCCTCTAATCCATAGACTAACTCATATGGGCTGGTCCCAATTGATCTTTTAGTTGTTAGTCTGTCTGCCCATAAAGCATTTACTAGTTTCTTATGCCAGTTCTTTTTGTTCTCTTCCACCACTTTCTTTATGATATTTATCAAACTTTTGTTTGATGATTCAGCAAGGCCATTTCCTTGAGGATAGTAAGCTGTAGAATGGCCCAAAGTAATGTGAAATTTATGGCAGATGTTCACCATCTTCTTGGATCTGAAGGCAGCAGCATTGTCTGTTATTATCTTGTCTGGGCAGCCAAATCTAGCCAGTATATTGTTTTCCAAAAATTGAATGATTACTGAATCATTTGCTTGTCTGCATTGGGCAGCTTCAATCCACTTGGTGAAGTAGTCTGTTGCTGTTAGAATCCATCTGTGTTGCCCTGAAGATGAGGGATGAATTTCCCCAATGAAATCCAAGCCCCATTGTTGAAAAGGTCTCTCTGTTGCAATGGGCTTCAAAGGAAGTGGCAGCAGCTGTCTTTTGCCTTCAAACAGTTGGCATTTGTGGCATGAGGCTGTGAATTTCTTCACATCAGAGAACATAGTAGGCCAGTAATAACCAGCTCTCAATACCTTGTCCACAGTGGACTTCCAGTACAAATGTCCACCACAGTCTCCAGCATGGAATTCTTGCATGATATGGTTAGTTTCATTCTCTATTAGACAGTGCAGCAATATACCTTCATGGTTTTTCCAAAGTAGATTTCCATCCATTACACAAAATTTAGATGTTTTCATTTTTAGGAACCTACTTTTAGTTCTGGACAGTCCTGGGGGAGCACACAGGTTTTGTAACACATAGCAGATGTCAGAGTACCAAGGAGACTGTTCAAAGGCTACATTGATCTTTGGAGTCGCCAGCTCTGTTTCACTGTCTAGTTGGTTGATGTCTAAGGCTTGGAAATTTGCTTCTGTCATTAATTTGGCCAAACCTTGTCCTTTTATCAGCTTTGTAGGCTTTATTTCAATGTCAAATTCTAGTATATTGGCAATCCATTTTCCTCTCCTACCCTCTAAGTTTTCTTGGGTGAGAATGTCTTTGACAATAGGACTTGGTACATAAGCCACAACATGGGAGTAGAGAATGTAAATCCTAAAGTCTTTAATAGCTTTGATCAAGGCATAGGCTTGTTTTTCCATTATTTGGTACTTTAGAGGAGCATCTCTAAGAGCTCTGCTGAAAAAGGCAATAGGTTTCTCATTCCCTTGGTCATCTTTCTGTAATAAAACAGCAGCAATAGTATGTTGGGAGGCAAAGGAGAAAATGATGAAGTCTCTGTCAAACTGCGGATTGGTTAACACTGGGGTTTGAGTCAAGGCCAATTTTATACTTTCGAAAGCTTGTTTTGCTTCAACAGTCCATTTGACCTTTGAATCTTTCTTTAGCATATTGTTTAGTAATCTGATTAATTCTGCTAAATTTGGGATAAACCTTCTTAAAAAGTTGATTTTTCCTAAGAATCCTTGCAGCTCCTTGACATTCCTTGGGTGAGGCATTTGTAGGATAGCTTGTATCCTATCTGGATCAATTCTTATGCCATCTTTTGAAATAATATGTCCTAGAAGTTTCCCTTCCTCTAAGCCAAATAATGACTTCTTGGGGTTTAAGGAAATACCATATTTCCTGCATGTTATGAAGATCTGTCTTAAATGTTTCAAGTGTTCTTGGTCAGATTTTGAAAAGGGTGTTAGATCATCTAAGTAAATGACCAAGAAGTCATGAATCTCTTTTGCAAAAGCAATGTCCATTGCTCTCTGAAATGTTGCCCCTGCATTTTTCAATCCAAAGGGCATTTTCACATACTTGAAAGTTCCCCATGGGGTTGTAAATGCAGTTTTGTCCTGATCATCAGGGTGTACCAGGATTTGATTGAAACCTGAGAAACCATCAAGCAATGATATTCTCGAAGCCCCTACTACTCTTTGAAGAATATGATCCATTTTGGGTAAGGGGTAGTTGTCTTTGAGTGACACTTGGTTCAAATTCCTTAAGTCTACACAAAGTCTAATCTCACCAGTTTTCTTTCTTGTAGGGACCAAATTTGAAATCCACTCAGAAAACCTGATTGGTGCTATGATACCAGATTTGAACATCTTCTGTAATTCTTTTTCAATGGAAGGAAGGAGCACAGGATTGATTCTTCTCAATTTCTGTTTGAATGGTTTTTGATTAGGCTTGAGGGGAATGGTATGCTGGATAACAGAGGTATCGTATGACTTTAGATCCTGATAACCCCAAGCAAAGACATCTTGGAACTCTTTAAAGAGATCAATATATTTGGGTTTTTGATCAGGGGGCAAAGCAGCAGATAGCTTTATTATTTTAGGCTTGTCAGTGGTACCAATGTTACATTCTTCACTTGTTGCATCTAATGGCTGCATCTTTGGTTTCCTGGGGACATCATTTGAGTCAAAAATATCCTCTAGTGGGGTAAGGCCTGCTGGAAGGAAATTGTCTTTGAGTTGTATGATTTTATCTTCAGCGTTGCTCACCTCTTCACAGTCAATTTGGTGAATTTGCTGAATGTTTTCTTTGTTGAAAATGGTTGGACTGAGTAATTGTTTGGCTGTTCTAGGTGACATTGGGTGGGCAGACTGTTGAAACTGTAATTGTGATGGACTTGCTCCATCAAATATTTGTGATTGACTTGCTGTCTCAAGCATTTGTGATTGACTTGCTGTCTCAAGCATTTGTGATTGACTTGCTGTCTCAAGGTCAATATTTAATCCTGTGAACTCTTGTTGCAAGGTTAAAAAGTTGTTTATTTGCATGTCATTCTCAAATACTTGCCACTCTTTGACATTGTTTGGAATAGAAGGCCTATATTTGACCTCTGCCGTGAAACAATTGTTGGGTTCTAATGGGAATTTGAAGGTGCTGGCAAATGTTGCCAAGCTGTGTGCATGGAGATTGTGGCCCCTTGGAATTTTTGTGATAACAAACTCGGAGAAAGTCTCTAATATTTCAATTACAGCAGACCTATAGGACCTCAATCTTTTGTCATTGGTAACAAAATTTCCTTTCACTTGTTGAATTACTAGATCAGAGTCTCCCATGATGGAGAGTTTAGGAGCCTGTAGTGATTTTGCTAGCTTTAGGCCCAACAGCAGAGCTTCATATTCTGCCATGTTGTTAGTGCATCTAAACTTCAATCTGTAAGCCCTGCCTTCTGCATAGCCTTTCTCTTTGTTATGTATCCATACTCCAGCTCCTGCCCCTAACTTGTTAACTGAGCCATCAAATTCTAGGGCCCACAGAATGTCTTGCTGAACAGGAGATTTAAAATTCTGTTCATGGGATGGCAATGTGAGCATGAGTTGAGGTTTCTTTTCCCATTTGTTTCCTAGGATAATTTCATCATTTGTTTGACAATCTTTGACAACTAGAGGAGGGTTAATGTGTATTGTTGGGCTGATTGAAGTTTGGCAGGTGCTACTTGTTTGATCAATGTTTTGTTCTTGTATGAGTGTTTCGGTCTTAATGTCATTGTTTGAGAGGCTTGCGCTGTCATTGAAGAGGATGAAGGAGTCTATGTCCGAATGGACAGCATATATTGGAAAATTTTGAGGCTTTTCTTCACTGCTGACCATATACTTCATGAGTGTTTCCCTATAAAGTCTTTTTGGTTGCCAAAGACAGAGATGGTTGCATATGACATATCTAATTGCAGGGAGCCTTGGAGCTTGGCTCCCCATGATCTTGATAAGAGCATCCCGTATTTGGGTGGGATATCAGCAACTACAACATCCATTAGTATGGTTTTGTTGGGAAATTGAACTAGGGACACACATAAATCTTTTATTAGGCCCAAACATTTGACTTGACTAGAATCAAAGAAAACAGGTCTTTGTATGGTCTTGTTATATCCAAGTTTAATCTTTCCATGACAGCTTTTGGCATAAGGTTGTGAGAGGCACCTGAGTCAAACATTGCATTATGCAGTATTTTATCATGAACATGCAGGCTGACATAAAAAGGTAAAACCCCTGTGACTACTGTTTTTCCATCTACCTCTGGGCCAAACAGTAATTCTGGAGTGTCATCTAGCACATTTACATCATCTTTGCTGTTGGTGAGCTGAAGGGATTTTTTGATCTGTTGCTTATATATGTCATGCTTGGCTAGCTCTGAAAGGGGAATTGCTATCTTTAACTTGCCAATCTCTGCTCCTAGGTCAAAGGGTTTGTCAACTTGGATTTTAGAGTCACGGATAGCAGTCCTTTCTCTGTTCATTAAATCTTCTTGTTGGATTTCATCTTGATTTTGGAACCTTCCCCTCATACCCATGTCTTGAGGGGTAATGTTCGGATTTGGGTGGGAGGATGAGGTTGCCGTGGGCTGTTGTAGTGGGGACAGTAATTCAGTGACTTCCTCAACCACTACTTCTTTTGTAGGCAAGTTTGTTTTGTCATTAGGTTCAGTGACTAAGGTTTCTTTAGATTGCTGTTTCTCCTTTATCTTTTCGGGCTGATTTACATTTACAGTCCTACTCCTTAGTTTGTATTGTTTATGGACTTCATAGACAGCAGTATCATATCCTTGTTTAAAGTCAAAGGATTCTCCTGATTTCGTTTGGAATGTTTTGCTTTCATCCTCCTCATGGTCTTCTTGTGTTAAGAAAACATGGCTTTTACCGTCCAGACCCATTAAGTTGATTTCAGGATCTTCATTGAGCTGATTGGCTGAGGAAGTTTCTGCATAGTTTTCTTGAAAAGGGGGTCTAATGTCTTGGTCAGCACTTGTTTTTCCTATGTTTGGGTTCTGCGTTCTCCTAAATTTGGGTTTCTAGGAGGATTGCTTTGTGATGCCTCCCATGATGACTTTCTTTCAACTGATTCCACTCTTTCACCCAGTCTCTTCATGCTGTTTAGTATTGCATCCAACTTTTGATCAAAGCCTGAGGGCTCTTCCCTGAAACCAGCCTTCTTTTCCAGCTTTGCCCTGTTTCTCTTGGCAATTAGGTTGGCCTCTACAGTGACTGCAACTCTTTGAGCTTCTGCAAGGGTTGGAGGATCTCTTTCTTTCAGCTGGTAGGCCATATCAGAGTCAAAACCGTCAGGGAAGTTATACAGGGCCAAATCAGGAGGGGGCCTTAAGTTCTGGGGGATAGCATTATATGCATTGTTAAACCTAGCACAATATTCCAAAACTGTTTCTTGGGGACCTCTTTTGATAGTGTTATATTCACCGAGTATGTGTAGAGGATCTTTCTTCTTCTCCCATCTGTTGGTAAACTCTTGGTACAGGACCTCAGGGGTTGCAATGGAATTTGCATTCAGGGATCTAAACCAAGTTCTGACATCCCCGGTTAAGCTTTGAACAAAAATTCTCATCCTGACACTGTCATCATCTATTTCATAGGTCTCAAAGTGGTCTTGCATCTTCTTAGCATGCTGGACAGCTGTCAAAGGGCCATGGGAGTCAAAAAATGAGATTTTGGTTTGGTAGTCTTGAGGTAGAGCTGGAGCATTGGCTGGTATCTGCAGAGGCGCATATCTGTTGGCCATGTTTATGGGGTTTATGGGGTTAATAGGAACAAATGGGACAGCTGGGATTACAGGTGTAACAGGGTTAATAGGATGGGTAATAAGCGGGGAACTGTTTGAGGGAGTATGTGCAGATGGTGAAGATGGGAGAGGAGGACTTTGAGGAGTTGATGATGAACTAGGGGAACTAGGGGTGGACCGGAAAAGGACTTTGCAAGGAGTTGCAATGAGGATAGGTTGGTCTGAGCTTATATCTGAATCAGCAGGCTTCTCCTGCTTTTGCTGTCTCCTTATGTTCTTTGGAATGATATTTGGGTTATCAACAACGATGGGTTGATTAGGGTCAGGGTTTGCCCTAGTGTGCCTTGGGTTTCTTTTGGGAGCCAGCTTCTAAGTATTCTTTTAGAACTTTATACAGGAGGTTATATATGTACAAGGACTAGGTAAGGATTCTGGAATGACTATATATGTTTCAGAGCTAGGATGAAGATTCCCTAGTTAGCTCTTCCCTAAAGCTGTCCCTGTGTTTTGCAGAAACAGTCCTAAGGCCTCTTGGCTAGTTTCAGGCTTGATGGTAGCTTTGGAAGATAGATAGTAATTGAGAAAATCTTGATAGTCCCCAGTGGATTCGCCAATTATGTTAACACCCAGGTTGTTCCCTATGACTCCCAAGGGAATACGGCCGGGGTAACCACTAACCAATCTTTTAATCACTGTTTCTAGCCAAACTGTGATCAGAGAGGGCTCTCTCTTTATGATTTGTATCTGTAATGATAATGTTTTAGGCTAGGTATTGAGCACAGGTTTTGTTTATATTTTGGTTGAAGAATTCCTTTCAGGTCTCTGTGATGTAGTCCTCAAAGGGTTAAGTGTCATTGGGCAATGGAGTCTGTGGCTGTAGGTGTCCAGAAACTTTGAGATGAACGGTGAAACTTACAGGGCCATTTGGATGTTTTATAGAACAAATTTTGATTAATAACAGGAAACAGGTAAGACAAGCAAAAACAATGAAAGCATTCAAGAATTTTCACTCACTTTTTTAATGTTTCCACCGACTGGTTATGAGAAAAGACAGATGTCACAGGGGCAAACTTGAATCCCTGGGAATGTCTATCACAGCGAAAGATACAGTTTCAAAGTGCAGCAACTAAGAATTACACTTCTGTTACTGTATCTGAGGAAAACATGGATAATAGCTCAGTTTGAGTTCAGGGTAATCATGGATTAAGTCCTGGAACCATTCTTCTACTTTGCTATTAAGTGTAAAACATCTGAACAATAAAAGAGAACAAAAGACTCGAAAACATGTAATACAGAGATTTGAGAAAACTTATTGTTTTATGAAAACAGTCTGGAATCCTGCAACATTCACCATTCACCACAACGCATCAAAGTACACCAAGCTTTGGAAATTCCATTCTCCCTTTGTATTATTTCTCTGAGAATCTTACAGCAAGCGAGAGCTCTTCAAGGAAAATTACAACAACCCTTTAAGCTTCTGTGAGGGGCCAATATATACTTGCGATTGTTTACAAAAATATTTGAGTCCTGAGTTATCTCAGACTTAATGTTCTTACCAACTTTGAGATATTATTATCAGAAATTTATTACAGCATTGAATACAAAATAAAGGCGCTTTAATGTTCTGTCAGAAGATATTTTGGCCTTTGGGATCTGCTGAGTCGGTTGAGATACTTTGATTAAATGCTGGAGAACCCGACTTTATGGCTTGTGCGCTGTATGCTGTGTTTGTCACCTGTGATTGTGACTGCTGCAGTGGTGAGAGAATAGCTCTGCTGAGTTGGCTCAGCTTCTGCCTCTTCCTTGTAGATTTTATTCATCAAAATTGTGCCTGCGTATGACTGCTCATGTGCTGGAGAAAAAACCAACCTCACGGGTTCGGACCTGATAAGATTACCTGTGTCAGATTCCTCCACTCTTCCTGTGTGGGCAATTGGTGTCTTATGATTGCCCCCATAGTCTCATCTGCCTCAGTGTACTTAAAGAAATTTGGTGGTGTATCAAACAGATGATCAATTTCATTCATAATAAAAAACAGATTATCCACCCTATCATACAGATTCTGCCCTGATGCTGGCCCTGTGTCTGCTGAGGTACTGGGCTGTTTTGCAATTTGTGCTACTGCATGGGCATCAATCCTTTTGTTGTAATTTTCTAGGGTGAGCAGTCTTCCTACACTGCTTAAAATGCTGGGGAGGCCTCTGTTCTGCAATGCCACAAATCTGTCCAGGAACTTGTTGATCTCGGTCTGCATATCCTGTGTCCTCCTCTCCAGCGTTCCAACTAGGCTTCTTAGTGTCAGGACTCGTTTAACTACTGAGATTGTTTCAGTCCTGTTAGTAATTCCCATGGCAGCTAGTTGAGAGCTAGTTTTGTTATTTAAAACATTGACCATTCTGCTGGCAGCATCTGGCATGTGGCCAAGGCTTGCTCTTGCTCTGTGTATTTCCTTGTTTGCCTTGGTGATGAGTGCTATTTGCTCATCCATAGTCTCAATGTACTGCCACTGGTTGGTGATGGATCGACCGATGTTACTCCAGAGGACTGCCTTTAGTTCTGCTGTTACCTTCTCTAGAGCAAGCTCTTTTTCTAGTTCAGCTATTCTCTTTTTTAGAGCTTTTATCTCTCTCTCCTTTGTTGCTTCATTCTGCTTGCTTTTGTCAAATTTTTCATTCACCTTGGCCAAAGTCTTCTTGACTTCATCAAGCTCTTTCATTTGGGATTCAAGAACTTGGATCTCAGCTTGTAGCTTCTGCATATCCAGACTAGGAGTCTGTCCTGGTGTTGGTGTAGTTGTTGCTGTAGATGGTGCTGTAGTTCCCGTTTGCTGAGGAGGAGGAGTAGTTGTTGGAGGGATTTCCTCAAGATTAATTATCACAGGAGGAGGCTGGGAGGGTTGGCCCTCTTCTCTTTGCTTCATTGCTGTTTGTAGTGCTGCCCTTGCAGCTTCTGATTGTCCTAGCTGGTCTTGAGTCCGAACCAGCTCCTTGTACAGGGATACCAGCAGGTCTGTAGCATCCTTTTCCTGCCTTTGCTGGGCAACCTCGTCTGTTTGTGGGTGGATGGTGGCTGGGAGCTTGATTTTCTTTCTTAAAGCCGCCATGTCTGCATCCCTTATCTTCAGGAGTTCTTGGATACCTTTGACATCTTTAGGATCATGTCCTATTTCTATAATTACCTCTTCCAAGGACTTGATCCTATTGTCCTTGGCTTGTGATGATGCTCTCTCCAATTCCAGCTGAGATGCTGTGTTATCCAGGCTGCTCTTCAATTTGTAGTTCTCCAATGTCTCACCTGCCAAGGAGGCATACACCATTTCACCAGTTTGTTTATGTAATTCAATCTTATCCATAGGGTGTATGTCTTTGGCCAGCACCTCCATGTTGGTTCTTAGGTAATCCGAGGTAGATTGAGGATGCAGTGTTGTGGGCATGAAGTGACTCATGATCATCTTGCCTTCACTTACATCAAAGGCAGACATGAGTCTTTGCTGATTTGTAGGAGCCAGGTTCAGCAAATGATCGTACAGCTGTATTTTAATAGGATCACTCCTCCTCTTAATGTCAATAAATTGCTGTTTGATGCTTGACTGTCCTTCTCTGTGCTGGCTGGAGGAGCTGACCTCTCCTCCTATAGTTCTATCATGTTCATGCTGAAATGAACTGGCTGAAACTTCTCCACTGGGTGGGCCCATGCCCATTGCTTGCCTTACTGCTATATCCTCCTCTTGAGAGTCATTTAGTCTTTGTCTTTTCTCTCCCCGATTGAAAGATGAGGTCAAGGGAGTCTCTCTATCCCTTTTCCTGGTTAAGTCCTCCTTTTGTGGGGTTTGGAGGACCGAGGTATCAACAGTAGTTTCTGCCCTAGGAGGCACTATTGTCTGAGCCTGTTGCTCAGTGGAGCTTGGAGGATCAGTCACTTTTTCTTGCTGCAAGGGTTGCTGTTCACTAAATTGTTCCTCTTCTTGTTGCTGCCCAAGTTCCTGCTGCTCCATCTCTTCTTGCTGCTGTAGCAATGTGTCCACTTGTTCTTCTGTCAATGGAGGTGGCTGTTCCACCTGCTTCCCTTTATCCCTGCTTGCTGTCTGTGGTGCTTTCTCGGCAGTTTGCTGCTGTGCTGTTGATGATGTAGCAGCTGCTCCAAGTTGCTTTTTGTAGGAGAGGGGCACCTGTCCACAAGTTTCCAAGTCAGCTTCCTTTTGCATATTTCTAGCCTCTCTCTCAAGTAACTCTTCATTAGTAATTTCCTCCTCTAGGGTACCCTCTTCCCAATTTGATGCATTGGCATACTGTTCAATCTCGGGTTGTCTCTTGTGTGCATAGCTACCCAATTTGTATCTAATCCTCCTGAGGGAAATAGCATGATTGGGGTCATAGGGTATCCATTCAAAGCTGGTTTGCAGTCTGAGGCCTTCCAGGATAGTGTTTGCCTCTTTCCATCCCTCTTCTTTCTTGTTATATAGGAAAGGACCCAGCTGGTTCCTTACCTTCAACTGTGACTTCTTGTTGTTGCTCTGAAAATGAAGATAGTCTGAGTTCCCAAACTGTCTGAAATATTCCAAGGCAAAAAGCCTCATGGGGACAAACCTTGGCAACCTAAATGGGTTCAACTCACAGCCATATATCCTGATGACTGTGTGGTTTTGGTAGAAGTACCAATTACCAATGCTGTAGGACTTATTCAAATGGAGAATTCTCCTCATGTCATCAGTTAGTCTAGGAGGAGGAGTACCATGCAATACTGTCATGACTGGATGGATGAATAAGTCAATGAACTCAGTGTATGTGTAAGGTGATACAGAGGTATGATGAAAAACAGAAGTCCAGAACACAACTGACCTTGGAATTCCCTGGGCATTGAGTGGCTTCAAAGGAACAGAGAAGGTGGCTGGCTGATAGAACAAGAATAGATGGTATATATATGAAGTATACCTGAATAGTCTTTCCCTCTTCAAGTTCATAAACTGCTCATGGATTTTATCTGCAATGTAGGTTGCATAGTCATAATGTACAGCTGGGGGTTTACCAGGAGAGAATATAGACAGCATTGCCATTAGGCTATCATCCACATCCTCTATCCCCCTGAATCCTAGGACATAACTGATTAAATCCACTAACATCCTGCCCAAATCATTCAAGTAGTGATACCCAATAGGAGGGGTTCTGACTGATTCAGAGCCTGGTCTTACAAACAACTGATTGATTTTAATGATTTGGTCATTTGACAGCTTGGTCCCTTTGTTTATCAAATTTTGCATAAAGAGGGGAGTCAATTGCTTGGCAGTTTGGAAGTGCAGCATTCCATTTATACTTTCTGGGGTAATCTGGAACAGGATTGAGCCTGTGGGGCTGATGACAGCTCTTTGGCTTGGGTCATAACATTCCTGGCAGCTGTAGATGAGTTCTGGCATAGGATTTACTTGGGGAAGGTTGTAGATGGGTAAATTTGAGTCCCAAATTCCCAAGATGTCTGCCCCACTCAGGTGCTGGGCTTTTAACTCATTCATCATCTGGATATTGTATTTGGTTCCCATAGGGAACCAGTCCAGCATTTGGTAATCCATGTCTCCCAGGGCTTTCCATGCTAATTCCTGGTGAGGAGCATTGAGGGGCTTGATATTTAGAGCAATAGGAGTCTCCATAGTTCTTCAAAGTGCAACAATTGTAGGTGAATAGTCAAAATGGAAGCAACACAGAATAGAGGTGATTCTCTGTAAAGACAGTTTGTATATTGGATACTAGAGGGGAATTTACTCAACAGCAATTGAAATACTGTTTGTTTTTTAGGAGCAGAGCTTCTCTAAGGTCTAACTGTCCCCTTCCAGCGGGTGAATTGAGACCAACAAGGAATTTTCCGAGAATACGCAGTGAGTATTGTTTTTGGGTGAATTTACCGGAATTATGGCTCGGCTGGTGTTTTTCGACTTCACAGTGGCAACTGTGGATTTGCAGAGGGAAATGGGTAGTGTAACTATAGTTTTTGAGGTGCCTTTATCCTTCTGAGCAAATTAAAGTTCAATAACCGTCGTATGGAGGGCAGGACAACTGTAAATACCTGTAAATTGGCGAGCAGAGGTCGAGCAGGTGTGCACGGTTGCTGCTGAGGAGGTCGCCCGGGTTAAATCAACAGGTTGGCGGAAATTCGAACGTAAACGGTCATGCAGGGAGAACAATAGCGACAAGAGTGAAAGTGGGAAAAACACGGCTTTTTTGGGTAAATATGGGTTTTTTACCATTTTGGCGCTTTTTCGTGATGACGTCAGCATGACGTCATTGGTGGGTCACGGTGAGGTGACGTCAGCTGACGTCGTCGGGTGACGTGGCAGTAGATTATTGGTCCAAGGGGCGATGAGGTGGCAACCACGTCAGCGGACAGGTGGACGAATAGCAGAGGTGAGTACGAGCGGACGCGACGTGGCGATGAGTTAGCGGAAAATAGGTGGCAGTTAGGACCGTAGCGGTTACGGTCAAAGCTAACCGCTACGGTTTCTCGGGGCAGTTTGGGTACGGCGCCGAAGTTGTCAGGCCCGGCTCCGAGATACCTCAGCGCTTGACGCGTGGAGAGGCCCTGACGTGACGCAACGTCAGCATCTCGGGCGGTAAAGGACAGCAGTGGGAGCCGCTCCGATATTGACGTGGATCGTCAGATCTTCGGGCCTTGATCCGACGGTGGGCGGAGTATGGAGGTGCTCGGGTTATATGCGGGCGGGGAACTTTAGGTTTTGTGGGTTTTTTATTGGTTTTTCGAATGTTTTTTCATTTAACCAATAATGCGCTAACCCTTTGGAAATGCGCCAGAGGCGGGTTTTTGACTTTGGTAATTTTTTGCAAAGGATTTGAAGGCGGAAGAGGGTTTTATAAGGGTTTTCCAATGCTAATGGTGGTTTGAGGAGCAGTTTGACTTGCAGCAAGGGGGAATGGGATGGGACAGGTTCACCAAAGTGACCAGATGTCATTTTGGTCCCTTTTGAAGAACATATGGCTATAATGCCAAGGGGAGGGAGTATATATAAGATTTGGGGCTTTATACACCTTAGTGTTAGTATTATTAGGGGAAGGGGTAAAATAGGGGAGCTATATAGTAAAATTAGAGGTTAATATGAATGAAGGGAGCAAATGAAAGGGATTTTACTGAGTTTATCTGAAATTGACTTGGTTTTGAGAGTAGATCAAAATGAAAAGATCTTAGACAAGAAATGTGGATTCTGAATGAACTAGAACCACCATAAAACCATGATCTCTCTTCATAAATCTCAGCTGAAAGAAAGGGAGTGTTAGTAATGGAATAGAGGGGAAGAGGGAAGTTAGTCATGCTCCTTGCTGTAATATGATGGAATTAACCACTTTGTCTATTGATAGATTTTGCCTTGGCAAAACACCTGTTGACATATGTGTAATGGTGAAAATACCCTTTCTGCAACCACAACTGCCTACCCAGCTATTTCCCTAGCATTTTTTGTTTCTTCTTAGAGGGTGCATTTGGACTTGCAAACCCTTACTTGCCTTTTCTTTTCTCTGGCTTTTTCTTTATTCTTTTCTATCTAGTTCTACCCTTATCTCTTCCAAGGTCCCAGATTAGGCTGTTGGGATCCTTTTCTTCTCTACCTAAACTAGCTGTCTGCCAAGATTAAACAGTTTGGACAGACTTCTTTCTCTATTCTATAACTCAAAATTGAACACATGGCATGATCCAGATTAGACTGTTGAATCATCCACAAAATTGAAATAAGGTCCTCAATACTTGAAACACTTTACCCACCTCTTGCTTTCTAGGAAATATGGGATCTTTGTGATACCAAAGCAGAGCATATTTGGCCTTTCTCTTGCCAATCATGAAATATGAAACCTATTGGTATAGGTATCCAACAATCCCGACGGCCTCCCATGGCGGAAGAAAGGAAAGACGAGGGGGCAGGAGATCCTCTCAAAATCTTGCTCGAAGAAGCTCTCGAGTGATAAAGGAACGTGATGATGAACAAATTTTCCTGAATTCTTCACCAGCTACCCAGGGCCAACGCATCTACTTCCACCAGCTACTATGAAAATGCCACGCCCTTTAAGGTACAAGTTAACTTTGAAATCCCCATATTCGAGGGTTAGATAGATGCAGATGCCGTAGATAAATGGTTAAATCTGCTAGAAGGGTATTTTTCTGTTCATGATTTTTCTAGTCGGGAAAAGATTACTTTCACTCTTCTGAAAGCTTCCTCCCACATCAAGGACTGGTGGCAAACCTACTACGAGCATAAGGATGAAAGTACGACCTCACTATTTTCAGCTGGACCCACTTGGAATTCATTCCGGGATGCCATCAAGGAGCAGTACTACCCTATCGGAAGCTATGAGGATAAATACATAAAGTGGACCACGTTGCGGCAAGGAAGGGATCAAGATGTGTGGGAGTTTACCAATATTTTTTATACCCTTAACACAAAGTTGGGGATCAATGATTCTGATGGGAATTTGGTACTCGAATACTGCGGCTTCCTACATAGGTATATCTAGGACGAGAAGGAGTTCCTGGACATCTCCTCACTTGGCACGACGTACCGATACGCTATCAAGGTCGAGCATAAGTTTAAACAGAAGAAGTGAGACTTTGGATCCGTGAATCTGAAGCAAGGGAAAGGCTTCCCCAAACCAAATAACCAAGGATAAATCCAAGGCGGGGTGACCCAAGATAACCCGTCGAAGCCGCAAGAAAAGAATAGCACCACGAAATCAAAGAAGGACACAGGAAAGTGGTGTGAGTTCCATAAGAGCCCCACTCATAACACAAGTGAGTGTCGAGCCAAGTAGTCGTTGGTGGCCGAGTTGAAGGCTTCAAAATCAGATGCATGTTCTGACCCTGAGTCATAACCTGACAAGAGGAATGGCAAAGGAAAGCAGATCATTGATGAAGAGCGCAACGCCACTGTTGCCACTACCAAGATCCAAAAGAATTAGCCTGAAGATCCAGAGGAGGGGGAGCGTATTTTCCACTCACAAATGTGGGTGAAGGGTTCACTGTTGCAATTCATTATCGACAGTGGCAGCCAAAAGGACCCCATTTCAGCAGAGGTCGTGAAGCAGCTGGGCCTACTAACCATACCACACTCGCAACCATACAACATCGGGTGGCTTCACCAAGGATGAGATCTTTGAGTCCGCTAGTAGTGTCGCCTTCCCTACATCATCAAGCCCTTCATAGATGAGGTATTGTGTGATGTTGCACCTCTTGATGTTTGTGATGTATTATTAGGCCAACAATACTTGTGGAAGCAACATGCTGTGTATGAGTCAAGGCCTCGTATTGTTATTATTTCTTTGGGTAATTCATTATATAGGATACAGGAGGTAGCCCCACCTACTGCCACCTCTTTGATCTCTGCTAATAAATGCAAAAAGATCATCTCCAAGACTAGGAAATTCAGTTTCTTTTTGGTTCACTCTCAAAGTAAGGGGGAAGGTCATAGCCACATCCAATATGGTCCTTACAAAATTACCAAGGTTGTGGGAAACAATGCTTTGGAGAACAACATTCCCCCATGCCTTGGCTTGCACCAAGTGTTCAATCTGTACCACCTTAAACCATGCTCCCACCATTATGGACAAATCAGACATTGGAGAACAACTCACACCAGCAAAAGCTTCCTCATCTCATGGAGGAACTGAACGCAATGGGGACCATTGCTTCCTAAGGGGGGAGGAGTGATCTAGGTGGATATTAGTGGCCACCTACCTATTCCACGTGGACCCCCACCATTGTTTATTTTAGTTTTCCAGTTTCCCAAATTGTAGCGCAATTTACTATTTTTGGTTGTTTTTTGGGTCATGAACTTCTAGGGTCGTTTTGAGGCCCTAAACGATGATTTTTGGGAAAACATGGGCCAACATGGGTTGCAATCCCATGTTTCCCATTCGAAAGTTGTATTCCTCGGATATATCTTTCTATCGAGTTATTGTGCGCGTCAAACGGAGATCGTATGTGAAAGTTACGACCCTCGGTAGTTGGTGTACGAATTTACCCGAACAGGGCCCATAGTTTGGCGCTTCATCTCCTAGGGTTAGGTTTTTGGATGTTTAGGGTTTTCATTGTTTCTCAACAATAAATAGGCCTTCAAGCATCATTGTAACATAGTTCAGAGGCATGTAGCCTCCACATCTCTCCTCAAAGATAAGCTACCATCACCCGAGCTAATTTATTTCCATTTCTGCTTATAAGTATATTTTCAGTATTTGATATTAATAAATTGAAGTATTATACTATGTCTCTTTATTTATCATTATATCTGTCATTTCTTGTGTTCATGCCTAAATCCGGATCAGTGGTATCAGAGCAGTCTGTTCTTTCTCTGTTTTTCTTTGCATGTCCACAACGAGGTTGGGATATAAGGAGTTAGGGTTTGAATTGGTCGAACCTTTGCAAGACCAGCCTCGCAAATCCCGACGGCCTACCATGGAAGAAGAAAAGAAAGATAAGGGGGAAGAAATCCTATCAAAATCTTGCTCGAAGAAGCCCTTGAGTGACGAAGGAACGCGATGATGGATAACATTGCCCAGATCCTTTAGCGACTACCCAAGGGTGATGCATCTACTTCCAGCAGCGACTCTGGAATCGCCACACCCTTTAAGGTACATGTAAACTTTAAAATCACCATATTCGAGGGTCAGATAGATGTAGATGTCATAGATAAATGGTTAAATCTGCTAGAAGGTATTTTTTGTTCATGATTTTTCCAACCGGGAAAAGATTACTTTCGCTCTTCTCAAAGCCGCCCCCACGTCAAGGATTGGTGGGAAACCTACTGCGAGTAGAAGGATAAAAGTACGACCTCATTATTTTCAGCCGCACCCACTTGGAATTAATTCCGGGATGCCATCAAGGAGTAGTACTACCCTGTTGGAAGCTATGAGGATAAATACATAAAGTGGACCACGCTACAGCAGGGAAGGGGCCAAGACGTGAAAATTTTTATCAATAGTTTTCATACCCTTCGCAAAAAGTTGGGTATCAAGGATTCTGATCGACATTTGGTACTCGAAGACCGTGGCTGCCTACACAGGTATATCCAGGACGAGTTGGAGTTCCTGGACATATCCTCACTTAGCATGACATACCGATATGCTATTAAGATCGATCAAAAGTTTAAACAGAAGAAGCGAGACTTTAGATCCATGAATCTGAAACAAGGGAAAGGCTTCCCCAAACCACATAAATAAGGACAAAGCTAGGGCGGGGTGACCTAAGACAACCCATTGAAGCCGCAAGAAAAGCAAAACACCAAGAACTCGAAGAAGGACACATGAAAGTGTTGTGAGTTCCATAAGAGCCCCACTCATAACACAAGTGAGTGTCGAGCCAAGCAGTCATTGGTGGCCGAGTTGAAGGCTTTCGAATCAGGTGCATGTTCTGACCCTGAGTCAAAACCCGCCAAGAGGAATGACAAAGGAAAGTAGATTATTGATGCGGAGCCCAGCGCCATTGTTGCCACCGCCAAGATCTAGAAGAATGAGCTCGAAGATCCAGAGGAAGGGGAGCGTCTTTTCCTCTCACAAATGTGAGTGAAGGGTTCACCACTGCAATTCATTGTCAACAGTGGCAGCCAAAAGAACCTCATTTCAGGAGAGGTCATGAAGTGGTGTGGCCTACTAACCATACCACACCTGCAACTATACAGTATAGGGTGACTTCACCAAGGACGAGATCTACGAGTCCGCCAACAGTGCTGCCTTCCCTACAGTATCAAGCCCTTCACAGATGAGGTATTATGTGATGTTGCACCTCTTGATGTTTGTGGTGTATTATTAGGCCAACCATACTTCTAGAAGAGACATGTTATGTATGAGTCAAGGCCTCATGTTGTTATTATTGCTTTGGGTAATTCATTATACGGAATATCGAAGGGAGCCCCACCTACTGCCACCTCTTTGATCTCTGCTAAGTAATGCAGTAAGATCATCTCCCAAACTAGGAAATTCATTTTCTTTTTGGTTTGCTCTCAAAGTAAGGGGAAGATCGTAGCCACATCCATGGCCCCCGGGAAGGGTTCCTCAATGCAACAGAAGTAGGTGGATACAGTCATGAAATACTAAAGGGACATCTTCTCCTCACCCACTGGGGTATCGTTGCACTCTCAGGTTAAGAATTCATCTGATCTGACTCCCGGAGCACCTCTACCCAATGGGCTGATATATTGTCGCTCCATTCTGGAAAATGCCAAGTACAAGCAGTGACATGATCAACATCGGGTGCCACACAAGTTTCAGGTGGGTGACAAAGTCTGGTTACATTTGCAGAAAGAATGCCTTACAAAAGCCCATTGAAAGCTCAGACCACTCCGATATGGTCCTTACACCATTACCAAGGTTGTCTAAAACAATGCTTTGGAGCACAGAATTCCCCCATTCCTTGGCTTGCACCAAGTGTTCAATGTGGACCACCTTTGACCATGCTCCCACCATTATGGACACATCAAACATTGCAAAACAACTCACACCAGCAGAAGCTTCCTCATCTCATGGATATTGGTGGCCACCCACCTATTCCACTTGGAACCCCACCATTGTTTATTTTAGTTTTTCAGTTTCCTAAATTGTAGCACAGTTTACGATTTTTGGTAGTTTTTCGGGTCCTAAACTTCTGGAGCCGTTTTCAGGCCCTAAACAACCTTTTTTGGGGGAAAAAAGCGGCCAACATGGGGCATTGACCTGTGTTGGCCATTCAAAAGTTGTAGCCCTTAGATAGATATTGTTAACAAGGTATTGTGCATGTCAAACAAAGATCATATGCCAAAGTTACGACCCGAGGTAGTTGATGTACGAATTTACCCAAACGGGGCCCATAGTTTGGCGCTTCATCTCCTAGGGTTAGGTTTTTGGATGTTTAGGGTTTTCCATTGTTTCTCAACAACAAAAAGGCCTTCGAGCCTCATTGTAACACAATTTAGAGGCATGTAGCCACCACATCTCTCCTCATAAATAAGCTACCATCGCCCAAGCTAATTTATTTCCATTTCTGCTTGTAAACATATTTTTAGTATTTGATATTAATAAACTAAAGTATTATTCATGTTGTGTCTCTGTATTTATGGTTCAGTATGTCATTTGTTGCATTCCTATTTAAATTTGAATCAGTGGTATCAGAGCGGTCTTCTCTTACTCTCTTTTTCTTTGCATGTCCCCAATGAGGTCAGGATATAAGGAGTTAGAGTTTGAACTGGTCGAACCTTTGTAAGACCAGCCCCGCAAATCCCGATAGTCTCCCATGGAAGAAGAAAAGAAAGACGAGGGGGTAGGAGATGCTATCAAAATCTTGCTCAAAGAAGCCCTCGAGCGACAAAGGAACGCGATGATGGACAACTTTGCCCAAATAATTTAGTGGCTATCCAGGGGCAACACATCTACTTCCAACAGCTACTCTGGAAATTCCACACCCTTTAAGGTACAATTTAACTTTGAATCCCCATATTCGAGGGCCAGATAGATGCAGATGCCATAGATAAATGGTTAAATCTGCTAGAAGGGTAATTTTCTTTTCATGATTTTTCCAGCCAGGAAAATATTACTTTCGCTCTTCTCAAAGCTACCCCCACATCAACGACTGGTGGGAAACCTACCACGAGCAGAAGGATGAAAGTATTGCCTCACTATTTTCAGTCGCACCCACTTGGAATTCATTCCGGCATGCCATCAAGGAGAAGTACAACCCTGTCAAGCTATAAGGATAAATACATAAAGGGGACCATGCTGTGACAGGGAAGGGACCAAGACGTGTCATAGTTTACTAATATTTTTCATACCCTTCGCAAAAATTTGGGTATCAAGTATTCTGAGTGGCATTTGGTACTCAAATATTGCGGCTGTCTACACAGGTATATACAGGACAAGATGGAGTTCCTAGACGTCTCCTCACTTGCCACGACGTACCGATACACTATTAATATCAAGTATAAGTTTAAACAGAAGAAGCGAGACTTTGGATCTGTGAATACGAAGCAAGGAAAAGGCTTCCCCAAACCACATAACCAAAGGTAAATCCAAGGCAGGGTGACCCAAGATAACCTGTCGAAGACATAAGAAAAGAACAACACCACGAACTCAAAGAAGGACACAGGAAAGTGGTGTGAGTTCCATAAGAGCCCCACTCATAACACAAGTGAGTATCGAGCCAGGTGCTGGTGGCTGGGTTGAAGGCTTCAGAATCAGATGCATGTTTCGACCTTGAGCCAGAACCTGACAAGAGGAATGAAAAAGGAAAGAAGATCATTGATGTGGAGCCCACTGCCACTGTTGGCACCACCAAGATCTAGAAGAATGAGCGTGAAGATCCAGAGGAGGGGGAGCGTCTTTTCCACTCACTGACCATACCACACCCACAACCATACAACATTGGGTGGCTTCACCAAGGATGAGATCTCTGAGTCCGCCAGCAGTGTCACCTTCCCTATAGCATGAAGCCCTTCACAGATGAGGTATTGTGTAATAATGCACCTCCTGATGTTTGTGATGTATTATTAGGCCAACAATACTTGAGGAAGCAACATGTTGTGTATGAGTCAAGGCCTCGCGCTGTTATTATTTATTTGGGCAATTCATTATACAGGATACCAGAGGTAGCCCCACCTACCGCCACCTCTTTGATATTTGCTAAGAAATGTAGTGAGATCATCTCCCATACTAGGATATTCATTTTCTTTCTGGTTCGCTCTCAAAGTAAGGGGAAGATCGTAGCCACATTCATGGCCCCCGGGAAGGGTTCCTCCACGCAGCAGAAACAGGTGGATATGGTCATGAAAGAATACAGGGACATCTTCTCCTCACCCACAGGGCTATCGTTGCACTGTCAGGTTAATCATTCATCTGATCTGACTCCTGGAGCACCTCTACCAAACGGGCTGATATATCATCGCTCCATTATGGAAAATGGCAAGTATAAGTAGTGACATGATCAACATCGGGTGCCACACAAGTTTTAGGTATGCGACAAAGTCTGGTTTCATTTTCAAAACAAACGTCTTACAAGAGACCATCGGAAGCTTAGACCACTCCGATATGGTCCTTACACCATTGCCAAGGTTGTGGGAAACAATTCTTTGGAGCACATCATTCCCCCATTCCTTGCCTTGCACCGAGTTTTCAATATGGACCACCTTTGACCATGCTCCCACCATTATGGACACATCATACATTGCAGAACAACTCGCACCAACAGAAGCTTCCTCATCTCATGGAGGAACTCAACACAATGGGGACCATTTCTTCCTAAGGGGGAAGGAGTGATCCAGGTGGATATTGGTGGCCACCTGCCTATTCCACTTGGGCCCCCACCATTGTTTATTTCAATTTTTTAGTTTCCTAAGTTGTAGCACAGTTTACTATTTTTGGCAGTTTTTCGGGTCCTTAACTTCCGAAGTCGTTTTGAGGCCCTAAACGACATTTTTTTTTTGGGAAGATAGGGGCCAACATGAAAAATGGTCTAATGTTTTACATTTGAAAGTTGTAGTCCTCAGATAGATCTTTCTAACGAGGTATTGTGTGCATCAAACAGAGATTGTATGCCAAAGTTACGACCCTGGGTAGTTCATGTACGGATTTACCCAAACGGGGCCCATAGTTTGGCGCTTCATCTACTAGGGTTAGGTTTTTGGATGTTTAGGGTTTTCCATTGTTTCTCAACAATAAAATAGGCCTTCAAGCCTCATTGTAACACAATTCAGAGGCATGTAGCCGCCACAACTCTCTTCGAAGATAAGCTACCATCGCCTGAGCTAATTTATTTCCATTTCTACTTGTAAGCGTATTTTTAGTATTTGATATTAATAAATTGAAGTATTATTTCTATCGCGTCTTTGTATTTATGGTTATGTCTGTCATTTGTTATATTCCTGTTTAAATCTAGATCAGTGATATGTTTAAATCTAGATCAGTGATATCAGGGCGGTCTGCTCTTTCTATGTTTTTCTTTGCATGTCCTGAACGAGGTCAGGATATATGGAGTTAGGGTGTGAACTGGTCGAGCCTTTGCTAGACCAACCTCGCAAATCCTGATGACCTCCCATGGTGGAAGAAAATAAAGACGAGGGGGTAGGAGATCCTTTCAAAATCTTGCTCGAAGAATCCCTTGAGCGATAAAGGAATGCGGTGATGGACAACTTTGTCCAGATCCTTTAGCGGCTACCCAAGGGCGATGCATCTACTTCCAACAGCTACTCTAGAAATGCCACACCCTTTAAGGTACAAGTTAACTTTGAAATTTCCATATTCAAGGGTCAGATAGATGCAGATGTCATAGATAAATAGTTAAATCTACTAGAAGGTTATTTTTCTGTTCATGCTTTTTCCAGCTGGGAAAATATTACTCTTGCTCTTCTCAAAGCCGCCCCTCACGTCCAGGACTGGTGGGAAACCTACTGCAAGCGGAAGGATGAAAGTACGACCTCACTATTTTCAGTTGCACCCAATTGGAATTAATTCCAGGATGCCATCAAGGAGCAGTACTACCCTGTCAGAAGCTATTCAGATAAATACATAAAGTGGACCATGCTGCAGTAGGGAAGGGACCAAGACGTGCCAGAGTTTACCAATATTTTTCATACCCTTCGCACAAAATTGGATATCAAGGATTCTGAGCTTCATTTTATACTCAAATACCACGATTTCCTACATAGGTATATCCAGGACAAGATGGAGTTCCTGGACATCTACTCGCTTGGCACGACGTACTGATATGTTGTCGAGATCAAGCAGAAGTTTAAACAGAAGAAGCGAGACTTTGGATCAATGAATCTGAAGCAAGGGAAAGGATTCCCCAAACCACATAACCAAGGACAAAGCCAAGGCGGGGTGACCCAAGACAACCCGTTGAAGCCGCAAGAAAAGAACAACACCACGAACTCAAAGAAGGACACAGGAAAGTGGTGTGAGTTCCATAAGAGCCCCACTCATAACACAAGTGTGTGTCGAGCCAAGCAATTGCTAGTGGCCGAGTTGAAGGCTTCAGAATCAGATGCATGTTCCAATCCTGAGTCAGAACCCGACAAGAGGAATGGCAAAGGAAAGCAGATCATTTATGCGGAGCACAACGCCACTGTTGCCACTGCCAAGATGCAAAAGAATAAGCCCGAAGATCCAGAGGAGGGGGAGCATCTTTTCCACTCACAAATGTGGGTGAAGGGTTCGCCGCTGCAATTCATTGTCAAAAGTGGCAGCCAAAAGAACCTCATTTCAGTAGAGTTCGTGAAGTGGCTGGGCCTGCTGACCCTACCACACCCACAAACATATAGCATCGGGTGGCTTCACAGAGGATGAGATCTCTGAGTCCGCTAGCAGTGTCACCCTTCCTACAGCATCAAGCCCTTCACAGATGAGGTATTGTGTGATGTTGCACCTATTGATGTTTGTGATGTATTATTAGGCCAACCATACTTGTGGAAGAGACATTCTGTGTGTGAGTCAAGGCCTTATGTTGTTATTATTTCTTTGGGTAATTCATTATACAGGATACCGGAGGTAGCCCCACCTACCGCCACCTCTTTGATATCTGCTAAGAAATGCAGTAAGATCATCTCCCAGACTAGGATATTCATTTTCTTTCTGGTTCACTCTCAAAGTAAGGGGAAGATCATAGCCACTCCCATGGCCCCCAAGAAGGGTTCCTGAACTTCTGGAGTCGTTTTCAGGCCCTAAACGACGTTTTTAGGGGAAAAAAGTGGCCAACATGGGTTATTGACCCATGTTGGCCATTAAAAAGTTGTAGTCCTCAGATAGATCTTTCTAACGAGGTATTGTGCACATCAAGTAGAGATCATATGCCAAAGTTACGACCTAGGTAGTTGATGTATGAATTTACCCAAATGGGGCTCATAGTTTGGCGCTTCATCTCCTAGGGTTAGGTTTTTGGATGTTTAGGGTTTTCCATTGTTTCTTAACAATAAAAAGGTCTTTGAGCCTCATTGTAACATAGTTCAGAGGCATGTATCTGCCACATCTCTCCTCAGAGATAAGCTACCATCGCTCGAGCTAATTTATTTCCATTTCTGCTTGTAAACATATTTTCAGTATTTGATATTAATAAACTGAAGTATTATTCCTGCTGCGTCTTTGTATTTATGGTTATATCTGTCATTTTTTGCGTTCCTATTTAAATCCGAATCAGTGGTATCAGAGTGGTCTTCTCTTTCTCTCTTTTTCTTTGCATGTCCCCAACGAGGTCAAGATATAAGGAGTTAGAGTTTGAACTGGTTGAACCTTTGCAAGACTAGCCTCGCAAATCCTAACAACCTCCCATGGCAGAAGAAAAGAAAGACAAGGGGTTAGGAGATGCTATCAGAATCTTGCTCAAGGAATCCCTCGAGCGACAAAGGAACGCGATGATGGACAAATTTTCCCAAATCCTTCAGTGGCTATCCACGTGCAACGCATCTACTTCTAGCAGCTACTCTGGAAACACCACACCCTTTAAGGTACAAGTTAACTTTGAATCCCCATATTCGAGGGTCAAATAGATGCAGATGTCATAGATAAATGGTTAAATCTGCTAGAAGGGTATTTTTTTTCATGATTTTTTCAGCCAGGAAAAGATTACTTTCGCTCTTCTCAAAGCCACCCCCATGTCAGCGACTAGTGGAAAACCTACTACGAGCAGAAGGATGAAATTAGGGCCTCACTATTTTCATTCACACCCACTTGGAATTCATTCCGGCATGCCATCAAGGAGAAGTACTACCTGTCAAAAGCTATAAGGATAAATACATAAAGGGGACCATGCTGTGGCAGGGAAGGGACCAAGACGTGCCGTAGTTTACCAATATTTTTCATACCCTTCGCACAAAGTTGGGTATCAAGTATTCTGAGCAGAATTTGGTACTCAAATACTGCGACTGCCTACACAGGTATATCCAGGATGAGATGGAGTTCTTGGACATCTCCTCGCTTGGCACGACGTACCGATACGCTGTCAATATTGAGTAGAAGTTTAAATAGAAGAAGCGAGACTTTGGATCCGCGAATCCAAAGCAAGGGAAAGGATTCCCCAAACCACATAACTAAAGACAAAGCCAAGGCAGGGTGACCCAAGATAACCCGTAGAAGCCACAAGAAAAGAAAAACACCACGAACTCAAACAAGGACACAGGAAAGTGGTGTGAGTTCCATAAGAGCCCCACTCATAACACAAGTGAGTGTCGAGCCAAGAAGGTGTTGGTGGCTGAGTTGAAGGCTTCAGAATCAAATGCATGTTCCGACCTTGAGCCAGAACCCAACAAGAGGAATGAAAAAGGAAATAAGATCATTTATGTGGAGCCCAGTGCCACTGTTGCCACCACCAAGATCTAGAAGAATGAGCCTGAAGATCCAGAGGAGGGGGAGCGTCTTTTCCACTCACAAATGTGGGTGAAGGGTCACCACTGCAATTCATTATTGACAGTGGCAGCCAAAAGAACCTCATTTTAGCAAAGGTCATGAAGCAGCTGGGCCTACTAATCATACCACACTCGCAACCATACAACATCGGGTGACTTCACCAAGGACAAGATCTCTGAGTCCGCCAGTAGTGTCACCTTCCCTACAACATGAAGCCCTTCACAGATGAGGTATTGTGTGATAATGCACCTCTTGATGTTTGTGATGTATTATTAGGCCAACTATACTTGTGGAAGTGACATGCTGTGTATGATTCAAGGCCTCATGCTGTTATTATTTATTTGGGTAATTCATTATACTAGATATGGGAGGTAGCCCCATCTACCGCCACCTCTTTGATCTCTGCTAAGAAATGCAATAAGATCATCTCCTAGACTAGGAAATTCATTTTCTTTCTTGTTCACTCTCAAAGTAAGGGGAAGATCATAGCCACATCCATGGCCCCTGGGAAGGGTTCCTCCATGCAGTGGAAGTAGGTGGATACGATCATGAAAGAATACAAGGATATCTTCTCCTCACCCACAGAGGTATCGTTGCACTTTTAGGTTAAGAATTCATCCGATCTGACTCCCGGAGCACCTCTACCCAATGGGCTGATATATCATCACTCCATTCTAAAAATTTCCAAGCACAAGCAACGCCATAATCAACATCAAGTGCCGCATAAGTTTTAGGTGGGCGACAAAGTTTGGTTGCATTTGCATAAAGAATGCCTTACAAGAGCCCATCAGAATCTCAGACCACTCTGATATGGTCCTCACACCATTACCAAGGTTGTGGGAAACAATGCTTTAGAGCACAACATTCTCCCATTCCTTGGCTTGCACCGAGTGTTTAATGTCGACCTTCGTCGACCATGCTCCCACCATTATGGACACATCATACATTGCAGAACAACTCACAGTAGCAGAAGCTTCCTCATCTCATGGAGGAACTCAACGCAATGGGGACCATTTCTTCCTCAGGTGAAGGAGTGATCCAGGTGGATATTGGTGGCAACCTGCCTATTCCACTTGGACCCCCACCATTGTTTATTTCAGTTTTTTAGTTTCCTAAATTGTAGCACAGTTTACTATTTTTGGAAGTTTTTCGAGTCCTAAACTTCTGAAGTTGTTTTGAGGCCCTAAATGACATTTTTTTGGGAAAATAGGGGCCAACATGCGAATTGGTTTGATGTTTCCCATTCGAAAGTTGTAGTCCTCGGACAGATCTTTCTAATGAGGTATTTTGCGTGTCAAAAGGAGATCGTGTGCCAAAGTTATGACCCTGGGTAGTTCATGTATGAATTTACCCAAACAGGGCCCATAGTTTGGCACTTCGTCTCCTAGGGTTAGGTTTCTGGATGTTTAGGTTTTTCCATTGTTTCTCAACAATAAATAGGCCTTCGAGCCTCATTGCAACACAGTTCAGAGGCATGTAGCCGCCACATCTCTCTTCTGATATAAGCTACCATCGCCCGAGCTAATTTATTTCCATTTCTTCTTGTAAGCATATTTTCAGTATTTGATATTAATAAATTGAAGTATTATTTTTTTTGTGTCTCTGTATTTATGGTTATATTTGCCATTTTTTGCGTTCATGTTTAAATCTCGATTAGTGGTATCAGAGCGGTATGCTCTTTCTATGTTTTTCTTTGTATGTCCCCAATGAAGTTGGGATATAACGAGTTAGGGTTTGAACTGGTCGAACCTTTGCTAGACCAGCCTCACAAATCTCGACGACCTCCCATGGCAGAAGAAAAGAAAGATGAGGGGGTAGGAGATCCTTTCAAAATCTTGCTCGAAGAAGCTCTCGAGCGACAAAGGAACGCAGTGATGGACAACCTTGCCCAGATCCTTCAGCGGCTACCCAGGGGCGATGCATCTACTTTCAGTAGCTACTCTGGAAATGCCACACCATTTAAGGTATAAGTTAACTTTGAAATCCCCATATTCGAGGGTTAGATAGATGCAGATGTCGTAGATAAATAGTTAAATCTGCTAGAAGGTTATTTTTTTATTCATGATTTTTCCAGCCGGGAAAATATTACTTTCGCTCTTCTTAAAGCCACCCCCCATGTCCAAGACTGGTGGGAAACCTATTGCGAGCAGAAGGATGAAAGTACGACCTCACTATTTTCAGCCGTACCCACTTGGAATTCATTCTGGGATGCCATCAAGGAGCAGTACTACCCTGTCAGAAGCTATTCGGATAAATACATAAAGTGGACCATGCTGTGGTAGGGAAGGGACCAAGACGTGCCAGAGTTTACCAATATTTTTCATACCCTTTGTACAAAATTGGGTATCAAGGATTTTGAGCTACATTTGGTACTCAAATACCACGATTTCCTACACAGGTATATCTAGGACGAGATGGAGTTCCTGGACATCTCCTCGCTTGGCACGACGTACTAATATGTTGTCAAGATCGAGCAGAAGTTTAAACAGAAGAAGCGAGACTTTAGATCAGCGAATCTGAAGCAAGGGAAAGGCTTCCCCAAACCACATAACCAAGGACAAATCCAAGGTGGGGTGACCCAAGTCAACCCGTCCAAGCCGCAAGAAAATAACAACACCACGAACTCAAAGAAGGACACAGGAAAATGGTGTGAGTTCCATAAGAGCCCCACTCATAACACAAGTGAGTGTCGAGCCAAGCACTCATTGGTGGCCAAGTTGAAGGCTTCAAAATCAGATGCATGTTTGACCCTGAGTCAGAGGAACGACAAACGAAAGCAGATCATTTATGTAGATCCCAACGCCACTGTTGCCACTGCCAAGTTCCAAAAGAATGAGCCCAAAGATCCAGAGGAGGGGGAGTGTCTTTTCCACTCACAAATGTGGGTGAAGGGTTCGTCACTGCAATTCATTGTCAACAATGGCAGCCAAAAGAACCCCATTTCAGCAGAGTTCATGAAGTGGTTGGGCCTACTAAAAATACCACACCCACAACCATACAACATCGAGTGGCTTCACCAAGGACGAGATCTTCGAGTCCTCTAGCAGTGTCGCCTTTCCTATAGCATCAAGCCCTTCATAGATAAGGTATTGTGTGATGTTGCACCTCTTGATGTTTGTGATGTATTATTAGGCCAACCATACTTGTGGAAGCGACGTGTTGTGTGTGAGTCAAGGTCTCGCGCTGTTATTATTTCTTCTGGTAATTCATTATACAGGATACAGTAGGTAGGCCCACCTACCGCCACCTCTTTAATATTTGCTAAGAAATGCAGTAAGATCATATCCCATACTAGGATATTCATTTTCTTTCTGGTTCACTCTCAAAGTAAGGGGAGGATCATAGCCACATCCATGGCCCCCGGGAAGGGTTCCTCCACACAGCAGAAGCCGGTGGATACGGTCATGAAAGAATATAGGGACATCTTCTCCTCACCCACAGGGGTATCGTTGCACTGTCGGGTTAATCATTCATCTAATCTGACTCTCGGAGCACCTCTACCCAACGGGCCGATATATCGTCGCTCCATTATGGAAAATGGCAAGTATAATCAGCGACATGATCAACATCAGGTGCCACACAAGTTTCAGGTATGCAACAAAGTCTGGTTTCATTTGCAAAATGAACGTCTTACAAGAGACCATCGGAAGCTTAGACCAATCCGATATGGTCCTTACACCATTGCCAAGGTTTTGGGAAACAATGCTTTGGAGCACATCATTTCCCAATTCCTTGCCTTGCACCGAGTTTTCAATATGGACCACCTTTGACCATGCTCCCACCATTATGGACACATCATACATTGCAGAACAACTCACACCAACAGAAGCTTCCTCATCTCATGGAGGAACTCAATGCAATGGGGACCATTTCTTCCTAAGGGGGGAGGAGTGATCCAGGTGGATATTGGTGGCCACCCACCTATTCCACTTGGAACCCCACCATTGTTTATTTCAGTTTTTCAGTTTCATAAATTGTAGCATAGTTTACTATTTTTGGTAGTTTTTCGGGTCTTGAACTTCTGGAGCCGTTTAGAGGCCCTAAACGACGTTTTTTTCGGAAAATAGAGGCCAACATGGGTTGTAGATTGATGTTGTCCATTCGAAATTTGTAGTCCTCGAATAGATATTTCTAACGAGGTATTCTGTTTGTCAAACGAAGATCATGTGCCAAAGTTACGACCCCGGGTAGTTGATGTACGAGTTTACTGAAACGGGGCCCATAATTTGGCGCTTCATCTCCTAGGGTTAGGTTTTTGGATGTTTAGGATTTTCTATTGTTTCCCAATAATAAATAGGCCTTCGAGCCTCATTGTAACACGGTTCAGAGGAATGTAGCCACCACATCTCTCCTTAGAGATAAGCTACCATTGTCCAAGCTAATTTATTTCCATTTTTGCTTGTAAGAATATTTTCAGTATTTGATATTAATAAACTAAAGTATTATTTCTGTTGCGTCTCTGTATTTATGGTTATATCTATCATTTGTTGCATTCGTGTTTAAATCTGGATCATGATGTAGTCAAACTTAACCACTAGTAGGCTATCAGCCTATGTTATAACTGGGCCACTAGGAGGTAGAGGCGCTCCATTCTTTTGACAGAATTTTTGTTCCATAGTTGAACAAAGATAACCAGGAGAGATAGGAGATAGAGCATACAAAGAGGATCTGTGCACTGTAGTAGCCCACGGGCCACAAACATTACTTCTTTGTATCTGTAGCCATATTTCTAGACAGAGAAAGAGAGCGAAGTGACCTCACCTTCCAGCTGGGTTTTGTCCCGAAAGGGTTTTCCAGAGAGCATATCTTTTGTCGTATGTGTGTGTGAGATTTTTTTATTCGTTCTGTACTTTTCTACATAATTTGTATTCACATACATGCACTAATTACAATTAATTTTACAAATCTAGAAATTAATCAAAACTGTAATAGTGTAGAATGTCATATTTTTAATATAATATTATGAGATTTGTTGCAACGAACTATCTGGTGGAATATCCACGACAGTTTATGGATCAACTTTGTAACTATTTTTTTAATATAAATAAAAATTAATATACATTTCATATTGAAACAATAAATTTTGCTTTTTTATAATATTAATATATAAATAATATATATTAATGTATATATATATATATATATATATATATATATATATATCAGTTTAGATTGATCTTAACTTCGGATTTACCATGCTTTGAGATTATAATTTTTTTCACTTTAAAAGAGATTTGCATCTCAAGCTTAACCCTGAATCAAATGTTTACATAGGAGTTAAGTTTACTTATGAACCTCACATATAAAGAATTTGTTTGAACAAAAAGTGAACTGGGATCAAATGTTTACACAGGAGTTAAGTTACTTATGAACCTCATATATAAAGAAATATTTTAACAAAAAGTGAATCGAGTAAGGGAAATCTTAGATAAAATATAATATTACAATATTATGTTAGCCAATATTTATTACCACCCCCACCCAATAAAAAGTGGCGAGGGGTGGGGGCAAATACTAATTAAAATGTATTATTGTTACATTTTAATAATACATAGTAAAATGTGGATGGAGGTAAGTAAAAATATTAGACAAAATGCAATAAGTACATTTTTCCTAATATTCAGATAGGCATATCAATAAAAAAAAAGTTTTACCTTTACAAATTACATGGATTCAAAATCAACATCAAACTAAAATGGATCTAAGCTAGTTTAACCCCCTTAAATAAATTATATTCCACATGAATACCATGAGTCAATACCATGAATCATGTATATTAATTTTTTTAATGTAATATTACAGGACAACATCTCTTTCATATGTGAAAAACCTCTTATACAATAATTATTTTAAAATAATATATATAATATTATTTATGTTATTATGGTTTATGATATTAATTTGCATTTTTTTTTTATAACTAACCTTCCGCACTCAGCTTCAAATGTATAAAAACATACATTAGCCAATTTAAATTAAGATATTACAATGTACAATCCTATAAACAAATGCATTTTCAAGTTGTATGAGATACATTAATAAAAAATAGTTTTTAATAATTATTATTTTAATAATGTCCAATTAATTAATTAATTTTTAAATTATTAATTTAACAATAGTAGTATTTTTTGATATTCATTATAATTAATAATTATATTGATTATAATAGGTATTTATAATAATAATTATTATTAGAATATTTATTATTTATAAATAATTAGTAAATAAAAATTATAATGTTTATTAATTAATTAAACTATTAGTAAAAATTAATAGTGAATATTTATAATAATTATGATTAATTATTAATTATTACTATTAATCAATTATTAGTATTATTATTATTAATTTATATTAAGAATTATTTATATTTAGATTAAGAATAAGAATAGTTCTATTAATCAAATAATTAATTCTAATTAGATTTAATAATAAATAATTTTTAATAATTATTATTTTAATATTTCCCAATTAATTAATTAACCTCTAAGTTAATAACTCTTCAAAAATTAAAAATTACAATAAAAAAACTTAATATATAAAAAACGTTAAAATATGGATAATAATAATAATTAAACAACCCACCTTCATAATTATTTAAACCTTTAATAATTCTGATGATGGATCCCTGTCGACATTTAAAACGTTAGACAAAATATGGTTATCACTGTGGGTTCTCCCGTAACTAACTCAAAAAATATAAGACACAGATGTCTAAAATCCAGAATATTAAACTATGAAGTTCACAACCACAGAATTTGCTCATCAAATTCTCGTTGAAATCTGCCTGGCCTGCCTGCCAAGAAACCAGCCAACCAACCGTATGAAACCTGAGTACTTTTACCTCTGCTGGTCGTTTTCCATACATGAATTACACCTATCAAACCTGAGTACTTTTACCTCTGATAGTCATTTTCCATGCATCATTTTCCATGCATGAATTACAGTTATCACAAGGACACCTAATTATTTTAATGTTTCTTATGGTACGTATAGTTAAAACATTTACTAATCCGGTACGCAAACTTATGTTTCCTATGATACCATAACAGTCTGCAGGCCTCTTTTCTGTACATGAGTTGTACTTTGTCATAAGTCACCTGAACATTATTAAGCTGCCTGCAAAGTGTCATGTTTTGTTTGAAATGTGTTTACAAGTCCTTTGCACGTTGGCCTTACATCCTGCGTATATGACAACCAGTGGGACACAAAGTTAGGCAACAATTATCCACAAATTTACGGACCTCTTCAGTAAATACCATGCGTTTATTGTGTTTCTTGAGCCTTTTAAGGTACAGTCCGGAGTTTTGTACATGTTGTTTGGCGTTTCAATATATATTTCACTCATTATAAGCTTTATACTTGAAATAAGTACAAAATGAGCTAGTATCAGAATGGTACAGTGAATCACATTAAAAAAATGAGCTAGTATGCTAGTATCAGATTGGTACAGTAAATCACATTAAAAAAATAGTACTAAAATGTGTGTACTTGTAAAGTTGTAAATATCTAACATAAAAAAATTTTTTATACTTAATATTTTGTTTTCTTAGTATTAGGTTTGGGATTTTCAGATTTACTAAATTTTTATATTTTTTTTTCAAATTTAAAATTTAAAGTTTATCTCAATTAGAAATTTATTATATATATATAATTTTAATAATAAAGATAGTTTAGAAATAGCAATTATTAAAAATAGATTCTATGGAACCATAAATTATTTGGAGGCAAGTGATTTTGTATCATGGAAATTTAATTTGGTGAAGGGACAATAAGTTTTGAACTTATGTATTATCGATTTGTTTGTCTATAAAAATAATTAACTATTAAATAATCAAGATCTTAAAACATATGTAAGTACAATGCTTAATTATCTAATATGAGTTGAGAGAAATATAATTTTTTCAAGTACAAATCTCTTTAGAATGTAAAATACAATGTGTTATTTTTCATTGTTTAAATTGTATTTTTGAATACTATATAAAAGTATATATTGGACCAAATATAAGTTTTAACCATAGAAATTTTTTTTGGTATATACATATTTTTTTAAATGATATATAATATATGCATAATTGATATTAACATATTTTACATAACATGTACATCTAGACATATTATAGTGCAAATTAAAATGGTTTTTTTATTATTAATTATTTTTATATATGTCAATATTAATTTGTGTTAAAATATTTTACTGATAACCAACATTGAATATTTGTTTTATATACAACTTTAAAATATTTTATTTTAACAATTTATGATGATGATGATGATGATGGTTAACGTCCACTGAGACCAACTTTGGTCTATCGGACCTAAAGACACAAATTATTTAGTTTGATTTAAGATTTTATTCCTATGCTCAAAAAACTTGGAGAGAAGCCTCCAAACTCACTATAATTTTGACATCGTAAAAGGCTAGGAAGGTCAGTATTGCGACAAAGATTATGAAACTGGGATCTAATGTGGTTGTACGCGGGGCACTCTAAGAGGAAGTGGTTTTCATCTTCAATGTTCCTATTCTCACAGAGATGGCAGATCCTTTTCATCCATGGTGTTTTAGGAACTGCCCAACTACCTATTTCATTATGGAGGAGCTCATGAGAGTTCGTTCTAATCTTCGCTATATTAATTTTCTTCTTTGAGCTAGCTAGAATAGAGAGATAATTTCGATCTTCTAGGGTGGGGTTGATGACCTTCTTATAATAACTTAATTTTCTTTTAGCTGCTAAATCTTTCTCGCACCACATTTTTTCTTTGAACTTAGAAGTAACAATATTTTTAATGTTATTAATGTTTTGCAATGCATCATTCTTGTTATCTCCGAATGGTTTAACCAGGGCCTAGTGTTTTTATACCACCTAGTTAGGTGGTTTTGGCTGGAATTTAAAGCTAGTTTAGGAAGTCTATGATCTCCAATGTTATTGAGCTTGTGCTTGTACAATAGAAACCTAGTCATCGCTAGGCTCTTGATAGTGGACATACCTATTTCTATAAGGAAAATAGGGTAGGGCTTATTGCTTATATATATATATATATGTGTGTGTGTGTGTGTGTGTGTGTGTGTGTGTGAGAAGTTGATATAGACCTAAAGTAGTCAACGTAGATCTTCAAATAATTTATTTAAATCTATTGTTGAGATATTTTTGAAAAGTATAAGATTTAAACATTTTACTCAATACCTCTAATTACTTTATATTATTGATAAAATAAAAAACTGTGTATATACAAATTTTCTAATGAGTATTGAAAAATGTCATTTTAAATTATTTGTAACTAATATTTTTCTACCGATGCAATTATTTTTCATAGTGTAGTTTAGATATTTTTTACAAATGTAACTATTTTTCTAGTCTAAACTAAAGAATATGATACAATAATTAAGTGAGAAAATTTGATTTCACAGTTTTCATGACCCAATCCTGAACAAAACTATGTATACCTAAAAACTACTCAAGACCTAACACCATTCACTACGGCATTGAGTACCTTACCCTCTCTGACCGTTCTCAGGTATGATCAGTTACGAACGTTGGATTAAAAAAGACAAAAGTTCACGAAGAGGCGAACAATTCGTGGACAGCTTCGAGGCGGTCTGACTGACTGACTGCCCTTATGACCTGCCCATCATTTTCCAAAGAGGTGACAGGTCAGTTCTCAGAGAGTTGGTGATACAACAGGAAGCATTGAAATTTCTGTCTGGCTAGTAATAAATATTTCCTGTGGCAGCGACCAAACTTTTCCGCTAAGGCTGAGGCACTTACAATTCCCGAAAGTGTCGTGACAGTGTTTAACAGCGACGGAAATTGTCACTGCGTGGGTTTACATGCTCGTCATGGTTGCGAAGATGTCGCCTGGTGTTTATTGTGTAGTTTTTTTTGTTTTTGTTTTTTTTTTTAATTATAATTATGAAGATGTGGCCTGGTGTTTTTTGTCTTTTTTGTTTTTTTTTTCCATATATACGGGTTGATTTATTTTGAATTATTTCAAAAGTATTTTGAATATATAAATAAATTTAATATTTTAATAATTATTGAATTAAAGTTTCTGTGATCCATTTAAAAATTTTGAAGATTTTTCGACGAAATTACATAGAGAAATTTTTGTCTTCGCGTTTCGAATCAGCTAGTGTGGTTTATCGTCAGGACAAATTTGTCCTGACGATGAACCGCACTAGCTGGTTAGAAACACGTCGACAAAAATTTCTCTATGTGATTTTCGCGAAAGAATCTTCAAAAATTATAATAATTTTTAAAACAATAATTAAATATTCAATAATAAATTAAAAATATATGATTATATAATTTTTTATATAAAATTATATATGGTTGATTATTATTAAATTATATTATTTTTTTCAAATATATTTTAATATTTATGAATGTACCATATATCTACAAGAATCAGATTTTTTAAGATGTAACCTTTTTTTTGAGTGCAAAATATAAAAAACTCTATACATTTAGTGAAGCAGAATAAAATATATAAAGATTTAGTAAAATTAGAATAAAGAATATATACAAATCTATAGATTTAATGAAACTAAAATAAAGAATATATAAAAATTTATAGATTTAGTAAAACTAGAATTAAGGATCTAAACTAGTTTTGAGCAATATATTAAAAAAATGATTATTTATTTTTACTTGTTTTTTAATATGTTAATATTAAAAGTTAGTATTTTTTTAAATGTTTGTTTTTTATTTAATATAAATTGACTTTTAAATATCTTTATATTTTAGTGAAATAAAAAAACATTTGACTTAATAAAAATATTTGGTTTTTCATGAATTCCTTAGATTTTAGAGTTTCTCGCTTATTTATGCTCTTGGTTTGATCAAGTTTTCACCATCTATAATATGAATTCATTAGATTTTAGAATTTCTACTCTATTTATGCTTTTGGTTTGATCAAATTTTCATCATTTATGATATGGATTCAATAGATTTTAGAGTTTCTCGCCTATTTATGCTCTTGGTTTGATCAAATTTTCATCATCTACGATATGAACCATACTTAATGATACAACCTTACTAATATAATAAATCCCAAAAAAGAAAAAAAATTGACTTTTAAAATCACGCTTTATTTAATTATAATTAATTATTAAAATAAATAAATAAATATAGTATTATATTCAAAATATATAAAAATGGTTTATAATTAAAATAAAATAAAAATATTAAAATTTTGAATTGTTTTTGGAAATAATTATATAATTAAATTTTTAACCTTCTTAACAATTTCATACTAGATTTCATGCTCATGTTTGCATTAATCAACAAATCTATGCACAGGGGCTTTTTCGGGAATAGCCCGTGGTCCGCTCTCATCAAGCAAAAGTATTTGAAAGGCCGGAACTTGGAACACTGGCTCAGAAGGTCATCTCTCGGGATCAGGCACGGTTCTCCTATATGGTGCAGCTTCAGAAAGAATCAACGGTTCTTTATGAACAATCTTAAATGGACATTTTTTTCAGGTTCATCTGTCCTCATTGCTTTTGACCCTACCTTATATGATCTAGAATCTCAGATCCCCCCGGCTCTCCTCACCTTCTTCCACTCTAGGGGTATTTTCACCTGGTCCAATCTCATTGATTCATGGTCCTCTCTTGAGCCCATTTGGAAAACGGAACATCAACTTCATATCCCCCCCCCCCTCCGCCCCTTCTGGTCCTCCGCCACCCTTTCTTTCTCCCGCCGGAGGATCCTACAACTTGGAACAAAGGACGAACTAATCTGGTCCCCGGACTCCTCCATCCACCCCATCACTGTCCGTCGTCTTTACTCCGCCCTTTCATCTCACCTCCCCCCCCCCCTTAATCTCTATCCTCTCAATTTCTGGAAGGCCTCCTGCCCTCTTAAATCTATCCTTTTCGGCTGGCTCCTCTTCTACAACAGGAACCTTGCCTGGGATGTTCTCCAAAAGAAAGGGTGGCACGGTCCGAGTCGTTGTCATCTCTGCCTTGCTGAATTGGAAACGAACATCCACATGTTCTTTCAATGCGCGGCATCTTCAGCGATCTGGAACGAGCTATCCTCCTTTTTTGGTTTTCCCATCCGTATCTTCTCCACGGTCCCGGACGCTTTTTTCTGGTGGTCCTCTCAACGACCCTCCTGGCTCGCTTTATTTCTCCTTTCTGTATGGCATATCTGGAAGTGGAGATGTCGTCGCGTCTTTCAGGATTCCAACTTGCTGCTGGTCTCCATCATCTCGCTGATTACAGGATCCATGCCTCTGGACTAGCTTCCATCTGTCGCTGGCATCTCTATTTTCTTGTGCTACTGTTATTTTTCAGCACATTATGTTACATGCAGGTTGTCATTGCTCTATTTTTTGCACATGCCGGCTCTATGCGACTGGCGCCTCCTTTCCGCCTGTCAACTCATCCTGAAACAAATTCGTCTCAATCTGTTGATCCTCGGATCGATGACCGACTCTCATCTTTGTTTTGATCATGACCTTTATGGCTTTCTATCGCTATGTATTTTTCAGAATATTATATGATCTTAATATAATCTATATAGATTTTTTTCTCTGAAAAAAAAAAATGTTTGCATTAATCAAAGATGTATTTGACATTTCACCAATAAAGTTGGTATTTTGGATCCGTCTCTTCGTCAATTTTTATTTCTATTTTTAATTTTTCCTATTTTGAGAAGATGAATTATATTTTCTCCAAATGAAATGATAAACAATGTCTTGTCAAAAGGTTTGTTATCTTAATACGTTCCATTAAGTTGCCAATTATAAAAAACATCATAATTAGATGGATTATCAAGTGTAGACAAGGTGTTTTTGTAGAGAATTAGAAAATAAAAGTGGAACTAAATTAATAGTTCAATTTATTATGTTCAATGGGGAGATAAAGGGAAGATTTTTCAATATCGAATTAAGATGATGTGTGTTGGTTGGCATCCTGTTTTGTATATTTTTTTTGGAATTATTAGTATAATTATAATTTCATGACAACATTTTATTTAGAGAGCAAGTGACTCACAATATATAAGTTCTTTAGTAATAGTCTTATAAAACCACATTATTATTATAGCATGTATGTTCTTATTTTAACCATGGTATCTACATGTAAGCTTTTTTAGGGTTTTTTAAACATGGGAATCACTAAAATTAGGTAGCATGTTCCCACATGTGTGTCTTTGAAGAATCCTTTGAAACATATTCATTATATAGGAGATATATATGAGTTTTGAATGTAGTTTTTTTTTTTGCCTATGACAATGAGCATATAGTATTTGGGTTGAGGGGAAGCTTAAGGAGTGATATGACAATGAGCATATAGTATTTGGGTTGAGGGGAAGCTTAAGGAAGAGTCACTCGACTTTTTAAAAAAAAAATATTTTTGTTGATGAGGATATTATGAAAGGGTTAGTTAATTCTTTCTTGAACATAGTATTATTATCAAGCAGTGGATTATGGAAGAGTTGATAATCCTTCATAGATCATAGTATTCTTGCTGAGGGTGATCTTGAAGAGGGTTGTTTGAACCTTTCTCAAGCATGGTGTCCCATAGAGGAGGATCTTAGGGAATTGTTGGTTGATCCTTCCTAGAGTATAGTGTTCGTTTTAAGGGAAAATTTGGTGAGGGTTCAACCAAGCCTTCCTTAAAAGCTTACTATTCATGTCCAAGGGGAGAATAAGGAAGGGTTAACCTACCCTTCCTAAATCACAACATTCTCATTAAGGAGGAGATTAAGGAAGGATTATTTGACCCTTCCTTAAGCACAACATTCTCATTGAGGGGGAGCTTGAGGAGAGATTGATTGACCATTCATGTAGCACATCATTCTCATTGAGAGAGATCCTAAGAAAGGGTTAGCTTACCCTTCCTTGAGTAGAGTATTCTCATCGAAGGGTAGTTTGGGGAAGAATCAATTGGCACTTGCTTGAGTAAAATGTTTTGGTTAACAGCAGGGAAATTTTGAGTTAAAATTGCACCTTAAAGTGAAAAATGTACTAACAAATCAACTTTAAGAGAACCAACAGGATTCAAGATGATGATGACATCCCCGGGGAGAATTTTTTTTGGAGAGAAAGAAGAAAACTAATTTTTTAATCATATTGTTCACTTGTCTCCTTGTAGGTTCACTCAAATTTCAAGTGTGTATACTCAATGGATGTGTAATTAAATTTTTCATCTAACGAGTACCCACTCAGTATACTTTTTAGTAGATCTATATTGAGAAAATTCAAAACCATGAAAAAATATGTTTTCAAACATGTTTTTTCATGTACTTCAATTTTTTCTCAATGTGGATATACTCAAAAGTATGAAGAGTGAGTCCTCGTTGGATGCGAAATCTAATTCTACATCCAACGAGTGTACGCACTTGAAATTTGAACAGTGCCAATAAAAAATAGTTTTCTTTCTTTTATATTAAAAATTCTTAACTTTTTTTTTTTTTTTTTGGCTAAGGCAAGAGCGGATCCTTCTATTCAATTAAAAAGGAAATAGTGTACAAAATGCGACTCGGCGGTACTTAACTTTTATTTTATTTTTTTTACTATTATTTTTATTATTTCCTTAGGAGACCTATTTTATACCTCAAAATTCGGGGAGACTAGGGAAGAGTTTTTTGTTCATTTATTGAGAGAAGCAATTTATTGATGGGGGGATTAGGTAAGGTTGTCCCAAACTTTCTTCAAATGGAGCATTAGGGAATTGTAAGGTCTACTCACATGTAGACACCTGTTAGATGCGGAATTAAATTCCACATCTAATGAGTACCTACTATGCATACTTGTAAAATACTGACATCACAAAAATTGAAAATACATGAAAAATGGTAAAATAAATACTCCACATAATACTAAAGTTAGGCAGTAAATTGGTCTATATAGTTTTTTAAGAAAAAATATATAATTTTAATTTTTAAGTATATTCAAAATATAATTAAAAAGATAAAAGCTTTCAAAAATATACTTTTAATTTCTTAAAAAAAAAAAAAAAAAAAAAAACAATAAATTTAATATAAATATTTTTCAATATTATTTTTAAAATTTCTAAATCTCTCAATATTTAAAAAAAGTCAAAATAAAACACCGTAACAAAAACATAACATAATTAAAAATATAATATTCACTTCAAAATATATGTTTATATAAAACTAATAAGTTTTTAAATAAAACTCATGAGTTATTAAATTTTATTCAAATATAAATTTAAATTTAAGAGGATGTGTTTTCCCCTAATAGGTCACAGGGTCAAACCAGAGGGGTAGAGTATGTATGCCTTCGTAGAGTTAGCAGTCAGATCTCGGCGTGGAGGTGGGTCCCTTGTCCCACAAACAAGGGGGTCTCATACACAAATTTAGTGTCTGGCTTGGCCGTGACCTTAAAAATAGATAATAATAATAATAATAATAATTAATTTTTTAAAATACTATTTTAGACTTAAAATATATTATTTTAATAAAAAGATTAAGATTTAATATTTGATATTATAATAATGAAAAAAATATAAATTTTTATTAAGTTTAACTTAAAAAAAATAAAAAATTCAGTCATTCAAATTTATATATATATATATATATATATATAACATTTAAGATAATTTTTTTATAAAATTTCTTTATTACATGAATAAATTTAGTAAATTTATATGCAATATTTTATTTAATAATGATGTGTTTATTAAATAATATGTCTTTATATCTTCCAAATAAATTTTAATTTTAAGTTCTATGAGATTTAAATCATTATTATAATAAAATCTAAATCCCACACTAATTAAAAAAAAACATCCTATAAATCAAAGTAAAATATACTAAATTTTAATAACAATATGAAGTTGATAACTAAATGTTCACCATTCATAACAAAAATAAAACATCACAAAATATATATATATATATAAAAACAGAAAACCGTATGCACAAGGCATGATATTCTACAGAGTATATCTGTATGACTTCAAAAGTGTCGTATTCCCTTCAATTATTTGAGCTCCAGTGATTCTGTTACGATTCCTCAAGTCGGTTTCATTGCAAATATAGACAAAGGTGAAAGAACATGTGATGCATAAACATAAAGGCGTACTGCATGAGCCATGATATTCTACCAGCGTACTGCATGAGCCATGATATTCTACAAACTATATATGTATGCCTTTAAAATTGCAGTATTCCTTTAACTTTTTCTGGTTCGAGTGAGTCTGTTACGATTCCTCATGTTTGTTTCATTCAAGAGTTAGACAGATGAAATTCCGGAAACGTGTTGTACACAAGCAGAAAGGAGTGACACACGGATCATGGTAATCTACTGACACTATCTATATCACTTCAAATTTTGTACTGTAAAATTACATAGTTGAAAGGGAGAGGAAAAGCGGAAATCCAATAATTTAGTAGAGATTTTAAAAAATTATAAGATTAAGTTGTTTAATGATTATTAAAATAGCATGCCTCTTAAATGACTTATATGATTATAAAGTAAGTCATTATCAAGGCTCGTCAAAACACATTTGTTTCTATGTAGGAAAGGGTAATATATCACTGTGAGCTTAAGATAGTCATAGTATGAGTTTTCATCTTTGGTGTTTCTTTGTCACTAGTAGGCTAGGATAGTACCCCAATGGAGTTACAATAGCAATGAAAGCATTGCTTCACTGCTAGCGAGCCTGAACAGTACTGCAACGAAGTTAATTATTTCATCTCTTTGCACAAGAAACCTTTCTTTTCTTTCACCATTTATTTATTCTATTTATATAACTATGCTTAAGAACTTATTCATTTCATGGGTGGAAGAGGGATCCTAACCTATTGAGAGAAGGAGAGGTTGCTCCTTCATAGAAGGTAAGATAGACCTTTGATAATGGTTTGCTCACTAATTTATTTTCCCCTTACCTTTATCTACTCGATTGGATCAACAAGAAAACATTTTTTACTTACAATTTGAGTTTAGGAAGGGGGATCTTAGAATAGATACGAGACTTATAGTTTGACCAAATAATTTCCGTTTGAATGGACCATATTTTACATTCATACATCATTTACCTTAAAAATATATAGACCTAGATAGCAAAGAGGTAACAAATTAGCCAAGCATTATTCGTCATGACAATTTCCCTTTTCAAGTTTTTCTGCATTGACTTCTGAACCAAAAGGAACATCTTTCATGCAAACTCTTGTTAAGAAAAAATGAAAGAAAATAAATAACAAAGAAAATAAAATTGACATGGAAAGCAACATGCATAATAGAGAACAAGAAAACAAAACAAATGCAGAGACTCGATGGAGAGCAGGATAAAGGGTGGATGCAATGCATGTTGAAAATGCAACAAGAAAATTCTAGTTTAATTTTGTCCTTGAATTAAATTAGGAATTAAATTTTAATTCCACATCCCATGAAAAATTGTAATTTTTAACTAATTTAATTTGACTTAGTTGTCTCAGTTAATTAGAGTTGAGGGTCTAACTTGAGTCATGTAGAGTGACTCCTACTTTATAGGAGCCCTAGTTGAGTTTATTTTGAGTTGTAACTAATTAATTCAGTTTAACTGAGTTAAATTCTGTTAAACTAGTTCCAAATGATGGAAGAATTAGTGGGAGATCTAGTAGTGGGGTGTAACCTGCAGTAGTGGGGTATAACCTACAGTGGTCAACCAGTTACCTGAAGATTCACTCATAATTAACTCAGGCATGTCAGATCAAAGAAAGACACGGTTGAGATTGGAGTTTAGGGACAATGTACTATCAGTTGTATAATCATTTGAATTGCACAGGTGGTGCATGCAATCAGAGGAATTCCTATGAGGATTGCACAATTCGTAATTGTGGAATTTCCCAATTAAATATGGGTTGATTCCCAAGGGAATTGCGCAAGGAAATAGGAACTTGGCAAGAAATAGAATTGGCTAAGTATTGGCTTGAGCTTGTCTGTGAAGTAGTGAGATAGATAGAGATAGTGCAAGGGTTGCTCGGGCTTGAGAAAATCAATGTAATCTTCTCATATTTTCTGATTAATGAAATATATAGATAGAAAAGGTTTTTAGTTGTGGCTTTCCCCAGAAAATCATTGTGTTATGTGTGATTGAATTCTTTCTCTTTTATGCTTCGTGATTCCATTAATTATTTATTGTTTTCGCTGATGAGTAGACTAGATTCAAGTCAATTGTTTTAGCATATTACAATCTGTAGTTTGAATCTAAAAAGAATTTCTAGATGGTATCAGAGATAAAATCACTATAGAAGAGGAGAATACAAGTTTTTCTTTTGCAGGAGATATCAAATTTGCAGTGTCATACTTCAAAGCCAACAGGATGTCATTCTACAGATTGAGACTTGAATATGCCCTTAAGGGTAGTTCAAACTATATTTCTTAGAAGGATAGGATGGAGGCAGTGTTGGAAGGTAGCGGGCTTAAGGAATTCATAGACAAATATATTCCTAAGCTAGCTGATGCTCAAGATCTGGCAGAGTGGAGAAAACGTGTGGAAAAGGAAAGAAGGATTATCCTAGAAGGAGTTCGACATCATATTGTGTCGAACCTCCATGATAAGGAAACTCCATTTGCAATGTGGAAGGCCTTGACAAACCTATTTCAAAATAGCAATGACAACAAGAACCTGGCACTGAAGGACAAGCTCAGAAATATAAAGATGGAGAAGGGTGACATAATACCGAAGTACTTAACCAAGTTCACCCAATGTCAGGATGAGATTGGAAGTGTCGGTGTTATAGTTGTTGAAGACGATCTGGTGAGCCTAGCACTTCTAGGCTTTCCCAAGAGCTAGAAAAAAATACCAAGACTCGGTTAATGGGAGGGAGAAGCTACCAGAGTGGGAGTGATTGTGGTCTAACTTTTTACAAGAAGAGATTCGACAAAACACCAAAGATGGATCCTCATCCAAGCATGATGATGAGGAGAAATGTGACTTAGTTGGAAAGATAGAGAAAGGGAAGGGGAATTCATCCCATTCCAAATCATATTCCAGTTAAGGCGGCAAGAAGAATGACATGTCGAGGATAAAATGTTTTCACTATCACGAGATGGGACACTATGCCACAAAGTGTCCGCATAATAAGGTTAGTAAGATGTGCTCAGAAGGAGCGAAAGGTGAAGCTCTCGCTTCACAATTCAAATTGTATTTCACCCTTATCGCTTGCATGGTGACATCAGTGATGGGTAGTGTATGGTACCTAAATAGTGGATCCTCATTCCATATGACCAACAACAAAGAGTTCTTCAGTGACTTGGAGGAGAAGGAACTCCATATGCACATCGAGCTGGGAGATTATGGGAGGTAGAGCACGACCAACATCAATATTTTTACCTTTCATAGGGATTTTGGTTCTCCTCTCACATTAAAAGATGTCATGCATGTTCCAGGTTTGAAGAAGAACTTGGTTTCAGTTGCCATGTTGGAGGACCATGGCTACAATGTGATTTATAGCAAGGGAAAGGATTTCCTTTGTCACATAGCCTCAGGACAAGTGAAGCAAATCAGGGTTCGGGTGAAGAACCTTTACAAATTGAATGTAGAAGACTACTTTGCTTTGAGCAAAAAAATAGAGAAGGTGCAGGGCCAAGACATCAGTGAGTTGTGGCATAGAATATTGGGTCACTTGCACTACAGAGCTTTGAAGATTGTGCAAAAAATTTCTACAAGACTTCCCAAGGGTGCACTAGAGCAGAGAGACACATGAAAAGGGTGTACATTGGGGAAGTACACCAAAGCTTACTTTTATGATAAAGATAGTTGAGCGCTAGTGATCCTTGATAGATTTTACTCAGATGTGTGTGGACCATTCTCGACAGAATCCACAACCAAGGATAGGTATTATGTAATATTTGTTGATGATTTTTCCCATAAGTGATGGATTTTCTTTTTGTAGAAGAAAGATGAGAAGTTCTCTAAATTTTGTGAATTTAAAGCACTTGTCGAGAAAGATACTGGCAAGAAAGTTAAATCTCTCAGAAGTGATAATGGTGGAGAATATGTGTCGAATGAATTCAATAAATTTTGTGCATCATAAGGCATTCGACGGGAGTTAATAGCACCTCATAACCCACAACAGAATGGGGTGGCTGAAAGGAAGAACATAAGTATTTTGGGAGTTGCACGAACGATGTTACATGATTAGGGCCTACCGTTGCACTTGTGGGATGAAGCATGCAACACAACTATTTATTTGCAGAACATAAGCCCTCATCGAATTCTCGGGATGAGTACACCAAAAGAATATTTTTCAGGTAAGAAACCAGATGTGGCACACTTCAGGATATTTGGTTCATCGGTCTATTTTCATATTACCAAGGATGCAAAAAAAATATCTAGAGCCAACAAATGAGTTGGCCATATTTGTGGGGTACACTGATACACTTCACAACTATCAGGTGTACTTTCTGTCCAACATGATGACAACGGTTCGTAGAGATGTGAATTTCGATGAGAGAAGGCCATGATATGTTCCCTTAAGAGGTAGCTTCAGTTACATGCAAATGAGGAGCTTTTAGCTCCAAAGGAGGAACCTTAGGATGATGTGGAGCAGCCACATGAAGAGGAGTAGAGAGTGGAAGAACCCACTCATGCAGAGACTTCCAGAGATGGAAAGGATCACACCATAGAGGCTGACATATTAATGCATGATGCTAGAGAGAATGTGGGAGCACCCACATCACAACGCAGGTAGAGGTGGTCACCAAATTGGTACACTGGCTACATGGCTATGATGAGCGAAAGTGTAGAAGTTGAACCATCCTTATTCAAGGAAGCAGTGTAGCAACTAGTATGGGTTGATGCCATGGTCAAGGAGTACGAGTCCATTATTAGAAACAATGTTTGGGAAGTGGTCCCAAGACCAACATACAAGTCAGTGGTGAGTTCCATATGACTTTACAAGGTAAATCAAGCAACAAATGGGAGTGTGGAGAAACACAAGGCCAAATTTGTAGCCAGAGGGTTCTATCAGGTGGAGGGAATTGATTACGATGAGACTTTTTCTCCAGTAGCAAGGTACTCTTCAATCATATCTATTCTAGCACTGTCAGCATAGATGAGATGGAAGATACATCAGATGGATGTGAAGACAACGTTCCTCAATGGTATGATTGAGGAAGAGGTGTATATTGAGCAGCTGGAAGGATTTGAGACCTTCAATAGGGAGACGCATGTGTGCAGATTCAAGAGAGCATTGTATGGACAAAAACAAGCACCCCATGCTTGGTACACCAGGATTGACAACTATTTCACCGGGTTGGGCTTCACCAAAAGTGAAGCAAATGAAAACCTTTGCCATATTGTGGTTGAAGGTAAATCGTTATAGTATTATATGTCGATCATTTGATTCTCACAAGTGATGAGAAGATGATAAAATATTGCAAAGAGGATCTTGTAAGAGAATTCGAGATGAAGGACCTATGGCTCATCCATTACTTTCTTGGTATGGAAGTATGGCAAGGAGATGAGGAACTGTTTGTCTCTCAGGGAAAGTATGCCAACGAGATATTGAATAAGTTCCATATGGAGAGTGGAAGCCCATGGAGACTCCTCTAGCAGGTAATTGGAGGAAGGAAGATGCTAATTCAGGTGAAGTAGTGAAGGATACTATTTATAGATAGCTTGTGGGTTCACTCATGTATTTGGTGAACACACGACCGAAAATGTGTTTTTCATTTAACCATCTTAGTTAATCCATGGTTAAGGAAACCAAAATTTATTGGAAGGAAGCTAAACATGTGTTGAGATACCTCAAAGGCACCACTCAGTTTGGTCTTTGGTACAGATGGATAAAGGGAGTCAAGCTTCAAGGATCCATAGATGCAGATTGGGCAGGGAGTCCATTCGACAGAAAGAGCACATTAGGGGGAATCTTTAGTATTGGGTCAACAACAATTTATTGGTACAACAGGAAGCAGAGATCAGTTGCACTCAATTTGATAGAAGCAAAGTAAATGGGTGTTAGTCAAGCAACTTGTTAGGCTATCTGGATGAGGAAGATCCTTGTTAGGTTATTTGGTTAGTAGACAAATCCTACATTGATTTACTGTGACAATCATATTTGTATCAAACTCTTTGAGAATCTAGTTTTTCATGATCTTTCCAAGCATATTGACATTTGGTATCACCATCTACGAGATTGTGTGTAGAGCAGAATCATGTTGTTAGAATATATTCCTATAGAGGAGCAGAATGCAAATATTTTGACAAAGGCATTATCAAGTTTAAAATTCAAGTTTCACAAAGGTAGGATTAGTGTAGTAGATAATCCCTTTCTTGTTGAGAGGGAGTGTTGAAAATGCAACAAGAAAATCCTAATTTAATTTTGTCATTGAATTAAATTAGGAATTAAATTGTAATCCCACTTCTCATGACAACCTGTAATAGTTAAATAAGTTAATTTGAATTATTTGGCTCAATTAATTTGAGTTTAGGGTATAAATTGAGCCATGTAGAGTGTCTCATACTTTATAGGAGCCTTGGTTGAGTTTATTTTGAGTTGTAATTACTTAATTCAATTTAACTGAGTTAAATTTAGTTAAACTAGTTCTAACTGATGGAGGAATTAGTGGAATATATAGTAGTGGGGTGTAACTTGTAGTGACCAACCAATAAACTGAAGATTCACTCACAATTAACTCATTCATGTCAAATCAAAGAAAGACCCCATTGAGATTGGAATTTAGGGACAATGTAATATCAGTTGTATAATCATCTGAATTGTACATAAGTTGCATGCAATTAGAGGAAGGCCTATGAGGATTGCGCAGTTCATAATTATGGAATTTCCAAATTGAATATGGGCTAATTCCCAAGGGAGCTGTGCAAGAAAATAAGAGCTTGGAAGGTAGTGTAATTGGCTAAGTATTGGCTTGAGCTTGTCTCTGAAACAGTGAGATAGAAAAAGATAATGTAGAGGTTGCTCGGGCTTGAGAAAATCATTGTAATCTTCTCATATTTCTGATTAATGCAAAATATAGATAGCATGGGTTTTTAGATGTGGCTTTCCCCAGAAAGTCATTAAGTTATGTGTGATTGAATTCTTTCTCTTTTATGCTTTGTGATTTCATTGATCATTTATTGTTTTCGTTGATGAGTAGAGTAGATTCAAGTTAATTGTTTTAGCATATTACAATCTGCAATTTGAATCTACAAGGAATTTATACAATGCAAGGGAAACTAAATGCAACTAGATCTACTCCTAACCTAACCAGCCAGAAGGTCACGGTTAAGTGTAATGATATTTCCAATGAATCCACCATTGTTCCTGACCTGTAATCACAAAGATAGAGGCAATAAAAATCAATATATAATAATGGGCAACAAAGAAGATAAGAACTTGAAAATATTACACAAAACATTGAAATCCTTTCTTAAAGGAATAAATATGTGTCATAGAACTTAACTTTACCCAACCTTCCACCTTACCTTCTTGTTAAAAACCATAATAATAAAAACCTTGATAGCTCCCTATGAATGTACCTACACTTATATTATCTTCCTTATCACACATAAAGAGAGATTGGAACTTGCTTTTAGAAAATGGGCTTGCTAAGTAATATGCTTATAACTGATCATAGATTGGGTCATGAAATTCATAATTGTCTTCTTGAAAGTCCTGAAATCATTGAGAAGATAATTTTTCAATTAATGGCATGGGATCATGATGAGAATCTTGTGAGCGAAAATAAATTTGATCATATTCGGAAAGCTTGTCAAGATAGTGAGGACATGACATAACCATCAACGAAGGCTAAAGTGCCTCAACTACTTGAAAACTATTTGAAAATTGAGAAGATATACCATAAAGATCAATTGGTGTAAAAAAACTTTCTTGAGATATATTGATATGAAAAAGACAAATTGAACGATCATTACTAGGACCATCATTATGATCAGATGGACCAATTAAGATATAAGTTTCTCAATTAGTAGACAACAAAGATATATTAGTTTGAACAAGTTTACAAATGATTTGAATACTAAAATCATCTTCCTCACATGCTAAATGTGAAAAATCATTTCCTTGTACTTGGTTACAAACTGAACCGACATCACAAACATCAAAATATTTTAAAAGGATTTCTAGTATCGCAAACACATGAAACCAGTCAAGATGTGAATAAAAAAGAGGAAATTGATTAAGCAAATAACATAAGCATTTGTTAACACTCAAGAAGATATCCAATACCATGAAGAAAATGATTAGCATTATAATATTCACAAGAAATATTAGGAGCTAATTATTTCCAAAGGAATGTGATATGTATGAATCCTTCAGCCAATTATAATCTTTAGAATGATCAACTTCACAAGTTAATACATCCATGAAAGGTATGCAATCCAAACCTGAGTTTGATATAATGGATTTGCATGCGGAATTATCCATTGAAACAAAATACTCCATTTGATCAGAAACAAAATCTTGAAAGCTTGTCAAGTTATACTCGAAATACCACACAACTTTCAGGGAGGGATTTACATCTAGCAAAACCATGCAAAGGAAAGTGTTTTGTTAGAAAATCCAAATCTGATTTGGTTTGGGGACCTTACCATATTTTCAAGGACCTAACATAACCATCAATGGAAGTTGAAGTTCCTCGACTTCATGGTGAGTTCTGAAATTTCCAAGAATATTAGAATTTCATTTTGAAGATTGAATCGGGTCATGCATGGTGTGCAAACAACTACCATCAATAATTTCAACTAGATCACTATTATCCAAACGGTGGCCATCTACGTCACCGATTTGATTAGAATTTAAATCTTCAACAAGCAGATTACCTAGGTCATAAGGTTCTTCTATTTGCACATCTAAGGATGAATACATTGAATGAATTTCATGAGTAACTTGAATAGGATCATTTTCTTCATGCAAAATTGGAAATGATAAGGAATGCAATGAATACTCGATGATTTCATTACCTTCTTCTTGATCATGAATGATCTCACAACCCTTTGTCAATTCAAAATTTGTCTCATTATAGGGAGTATCTCCATCACAAGTTAATTCCTTATAAAGGGTGGAACACAAGGGATAGCGAGGTGAAGAGGAAGTTTCGATAAAAAACGTCTTCTTAAAAAAAATTAGATTCAAGATCGAAGTCTTTCAAAACAAAGTTTTCTTGAGAGATTGAAAGATCAAATGGTGCACTTGGGAAAACATCATTAATAAAATAATGGAGTCATAATCAACAAAATGAAGGTGGACTTCAGATTGATTAGGTAAACCAATTTCATTTGATCCATGACCAAGATTGTTGGATTCAAAATCAACCAAGGATGGGAGAAAATTATCTTGACATGGAGGATTTTGAAAAAGAGAAAAAATATCAAAATAATCCTCACTTTCCTGGTCCTCTACCTGTGAAATGTGACTACCTTTCTCTTGATCACTGTTTAGATTGGAAAATTGAAAATTAGGAAAATCAAGGGGCAAGGGGTTATGAGAATGAGGTGGTAGAGAAGGACAAGAATCAAAATCATATTCAAGATTAGGGTTATGTGTGTTAATATCATCTTGAAAGATCATAGGATTAGCCTTCATCTTAAGTTGCATGAACCATTCCAAAGTTTCATCCATTGGACCTGGATCATGAGAAATGGATGAAGGTTGAAGAGGCATATCAACAATCTGATTTGCATATTTTCCAACTTGAATATTATCACAGGGAGACACCAAAATTGGTATTGGAAAAGGAGGAGGACAAGGAACAAAAGGAATTGTAGGTTCCTCCTTTGAAATTGGAAGTGTCTCACAATTTACAAAATTTGGGGAAACAAGAACATCTTGGTATTTATATTCACACTGATTCAAATAAATCTGAACCAAATGTTCAGAATTTTTCTTAAAGAAATATCAATCCGTATATTCTTTAGGAATCTCACAACATAATTGAAGGAATATGTTCTCGAAATCCTCAATTGATTCATTAGGCTCCAGTCTAAGTTGATCAATTCTTTTATAAACAGCTTGGTAATCATACCTATCAAAATCTTGATGAAGCTCCTTAATAATTTTATGAAAAGAAATAATGGAAGCAGATGGAAAGGTATGAACCATTAATTAACATGACCTTCAGGAGTGAGGATGAATATAATTCACACAACATCTTCATCATTGGTTTCATAAGATTTACAAAACCCAAGAAAATCATTTATGTGTTTGGATAAAAATGTACCACCATCGCCATCAAACGTGAATTGAGATAAGACACGAACAATTTTTGTGGAGATTGAAATTTAACCAGGAGATAGTTAAGAGAAACACTATGGGATTATGATTTGGGAGAGAGACATTTAAGATTGGATATTCGAAATAGACTCAACAAGAACAACTTGTCATCTGACCCTCCTTCTGCACCAGAATGTTAATGGTGTTGGATACCGCCAACATACAAAGGGTCTCCTCGATGTGAAGTTCCTATTTGACCTCACATTGTTTGGAGTAGGTTCTCCATCTGAATTATCAGCTAGGCCACCATAACACAAAGGTTCACCTTGGTTTCAACATATAACATAAGATATTATATACATAAACCTTGAACAAGTAAGTAATTTGACATTGTGAAACATTGATTGCAATGTGTAAAAGGATACCTTCACGAGTGGGAGATGAGAGTGAGTCTCTAGAAGGAAGTAATAGTACTAACCTAAGAGAGACACATGAGAGAATGAAAAGATTCATTAGAAAAATAGTTCACTTAATGATTGTTAAATTGAATACAACACACATTCAAATAGATGTGTACCAAATCCACTAAAATAGTTCAATTTATTCAGTACATATGAACACAACATATACTGTAAACATCCCAATAATAGTCCTAAAACATTTGTGATACATGCATGAAAATGTGTTGGCTCATTGAATATCAATTAGGTGAAATATCGAAGTACATAGTTACAATGACAAAGCAATAGTTCCAGTAGTGGAACATTAAGTCACTTCTTCCTTCTCTAAAGAATAGTTATTCTCTCCCATGACAAGTAGAGAAGCCAAGACTAGCTCCCCAAAGCCTAAGCCTCCAAAAGGCCCTTGCTTGAGTTATGAGGTTGTTTCTATGATAAGAGGAATGAAATTTTCATATCCTCGTGACTATTGAATTACCCTCATGACTCTTGGAATTCTAAATGACTCTTGAACTTATAAATGATCTTTGGACTTCTTTATATGACTTTTGGATTTCTATACAACTCTTTTGTCCATATATGACTATATGACTCTTCATATTTCACATGTGACCTTTGGACTTCCACACCTTACATTTTTTCATTTTCCCTTTAATAATTACATCATCACCTTCCACATGATGTGGTATGACACATGAATTCACCTTGAACATTATGATGAGGTGGTAATTCTAAGTTGTCTTCCTTGTTGCTTCATCTCGCATTCTTGATGGTAAATTTGATCTATGCTTCATCTTCATGAAAGATCCACTTTTTTGCTTATTTTCATCCTCCAAAGGGTCTTAGATGAGATTTGGAATCCTCTATGTCATCATGCAATGTCTTCTTTCTATTTTGGTCCATGATATGCTTCATGTCTCCATGATGTCTTTCTTTTGCTACTTTTCTCCGCATGTGTTTCTTTATGCTTTCTCGTTGCTATATACTTTTAACATTACCTTTTCATGAAAGGAAGGTATTCCTTCCAATGAAAATCATTCATGACAAAGTGAATCTAGTCTTTAAAAAATCTATTCTATCACTACCTAGCTCATGGAATGATCATCTCATGATAGGACTGTGAGAGTATTAAAAGGAGGAGGCTTGATTACGAGGGTGCAGTCAAACTCATAAATGGCTTAGGAAGGCTCCACTATTAATTTTTACTGTGTCGTGCAGTATGATGAGGAGCTCTCCTTGGTCTAATGTAGTGGGGAAGCTAATGGGACAAGGTTGGAAGGCTTGTTGCTTAAGGCTGCACCATGCGCCCTAGAAGGAAAGAGAGGGAAGACGTGGCAAGTGTAGTTTGAATAGTAAAGGACTGGGAGGAGGTGTCCTTCAACATTTCCTACTATTCCATGTGATGAAGAGGAAATTTTTAAGTAAGGCTTGAGTGCGAAGCGCATAGGGTAAGATGGAATGATTAAGGCTTCAAACTTCAATGTTGCGCCATGCACCATAAGGAAAGAGGGAAGGATGAAGGCTTCAAGCTTCAAGATTGCACCATGCATCCAAAGGGAAGAGGGAAAGATGAAGGCTTTATGATTCAAGATGGCACCATGTGCCATAACATAAGAGGGAAGGATGAAGGCTTTAGGTTTCAAGACTGCGCCATGCACCCTAAACGAATAAGTAAGGATGAAGGATTCAGGCTTCATGACTACACCACGAAATTTTAAAGGGACAAAGGATCCTTATTTTTCCGAAGTGCAACTTGTTGTTCTGAAGTGCACCTTGTTGTTCTGAAGTGCAACTTTTTGTCTCAAAGTGTGCCTTTTTGTTCCGAAGTGCACCTTGTTGCCTTGATGTGTGTCTTGTTGTCCTAAAGTGTGCCTTGTTATTCCAAATTGAACCTTTTTGTGTCGAAATGTGCCTTGTTGTTCGAAGTGTGCTTTTGAAGGGAGAGAAGATCCTTGTTCTTCTATAGTGCGCTGAAATGGTCCTTGTTATTTTGAAGTACACTTTTTCACTGTGTGTTTGAAGTGTGCTCACTGTGAGTTTGGAGTGTAGTCACTGTGAGTTTAAAGTGCACTCAATCTTGGGAGTGCACATTTCTCTACAATAATGGTGGCTTGTTCATCTGGAATGTGATTTTCACTGAGGGACTCAAAAAAATGATAGGTCACTTATCTTAGGAAGTACTAATGCAATGTGAGAGGGAGGAGACCTTCTATTGATGGTGTTTGACCCACCAACATTCATGGGGCCTCCCCGATATGAAGTCCTAATTATACCTCACACTGTTTAGAGTAGGAGTCCCATCTGGAATACGGCTTGGTTGCCAAAATAATGGGTTTTAGTAGTATGCCTTGGCTGCGATACTGCATAAAATGATGTACTCGTGACTTTGGTGAAACAAGTATATAGCTCTGTGAAGAGTCAAGTAAAATGAATGAGTGGTTCTATTGCAACAAGAGGGGAATAAGTGAGCCCCTTAGAAGCCTGTAATAGTACGCAACTTGAGAGGAACACACGAGCATAAAAGGTATCATAAGTTAGCCTACAAAATAGTTCACAAGATAACCATGATTGAAATACATAACAATAGGAATTCAACAAGATTCATACTAATGCAAACGAAATAGTTCATAAGAATTAGTTTAAATGAAATAAGATATATTTCGAACATAACAAGAGTAGTCCTACTATATTCACAACATATGCATGAAAATATGTCGGCTCTGAGCTTTTATTAAAGTGAAGGTCCCAAACCTACATATACAATTTGAAAAACCACTAGTCCCAAAGTGGAACGTGAAGCCAACACATGCTCCTCCAAGGAAAGATACTTCCTCTATGCTAAGCAGAAGCCAAGCCTCTCAACAAAACTTCCTAGTGTTAAATCTTAATCCAAAAGCCCAACCAAAAGCCCTTTACATGAATAATGAGGGTATATTTATAACAAATGAGATGAATAACCATCTCCCTTTTTGAATTTTTGACTTCCCTCATGGCCTTTTGACTTATTTTACATAATGTCTTTTCATATTCCAAAATTGATACTTGGAATTCCACTTACAAAAATATTCTAAATACAAAATTACATATACCCATATAGGACAAAATTGGGTAGAGTCAACTAGACAACCTAATAATACAAGCAACATGTCAAGCTTGAGTTTGGGGAAACTCTAGCTTAGCCATGTCAACTTGTAGCTTCTCAATTACATAGTGATGCCACAATTTATATTATGCGATGACTTCCCCAAACTTTGCGATGGGATCAGGTTGGAAGTAGAATCTAGCCTCCATTGCATCTGGGCACATGACTTAAAGCCAATTTGATTTTTTTCTTCATCATTAAAAACATGGTATTGATCTTGAGAGGGCCGCCAATATATTTTTGCATATGATTCCTGTTAACATGTAGATCTTCCTTGGTAGTGATTGATGAGTCCCATCAATAGGTATATTTTGAAGATCATTATGCCATCCTCCAACCTTAAAACTATCCTTCTCTCACATTAATTCACTTTTTTGGTTATATTATGCTTATTAAGAGGAGTAAAAGGTGTTTGTCATAGTATGTGGCCTAATGTGGTTTAATTGCAGGAAAACGAAGCATTTTTTAGGCTATTACTATGCAGGGGCTTGATGGAGACAACTAGGAGAGAATATAGGGGATTTTCCCACCTCCTTAACTCCCTAACTTGGCTTGGGATCATAATATCCTCTCTCACCAGTTAAAATTCATTGGTAGTCAAGTGACTCCTAGTCCAAGTGAAGCTCAAGAGGGACAAGATCCACCATTTTCGAGATTAAGGAGGGAATCACTCCTACTTTCAAGGGAGTTGCTATCAGCTTCCCTTTTGTATAAATAAACAAGAAGAAAATCTCATTAGGATTCAAAGTTTTTGTTTAGCTAGGTGTAGCTATTGAGCTTGAAGCTTGACATTGTTACTTTGAACTTTTATGTGATGTATGAGACCTGTACTTTTTGATAATGAGAAGTTGGATTTTAAGTTGCATCTGAGTTAGTTTCAGAGGGTTGAGACCCTTGGGTTTGGGCCCAACCCATAGGCTTTGGTCCCTCTTTTTGTACTTATGTTTCTTCTTGATTCCAAGCAGTTCATAGTTTCTTTCATTTCAGTAGAGATTAATATATAAAAACCTGTGGTTGCAAGCCTCTACATCACCTCTCTTGTGGGAGAATGAGTGGAAGGATTCACAACCACAGTCCAAAAATATTGTGTTTATGATTTCTTGGAAATAGATTAATGATTATTGTTTTGTTTTACATTTTCTTTTTTTAGATTAGAAGTTAGTTTAGTGATTAGATTAGTGTTATGGCATAAACTATATGTTATTTAAATTCAACTCATCTTTTCCATCATAGGTTGACTCATTTTGATAATGATAAATGGATGTATGCATGTGACTGATTGGAGGGTTGTGGTGATTTTCAAGGAAGGTAACCTTCTCCACTTCCATCCTTAACTCCTTAATCTTATATTTCCACCTTCAATTATGTCCCAAAATTCTGTTTCCATTAGTCATTTTTCCTAGTACACCGTGAGCTTTCATCCTAGTGCAAGACATATCTCTAAGGGGTCCTAAGCTTGGCTAGGGAATCAACCCAACCACCCTTCATTTTCTTCAACTTCCATCTTGAACTCCTTAATATTCTATTTCCACCTTCAATTATGTCCCAAAATTTTGTTTCCATAAGTCATTTTGCCTAGTACGCCGTGAGCATTCATCCTAGTGCAAGACATACCTCTGAGGGGTCCTGAGCTTGGCTAGGGGATCAACCCAACCTCCCTTCATTTTCTTCAACTTCCATCCACCTCTCCATACCCTCAAGACATCATTCTCACCCTGAAAATTCACTCGGAATCCCTCCTGTAGCATTACAGGCCCTCCTGTAGCAATACATGACATCCTGTAGCAAGCCTGAAGCACCACCTTCCTTCATCAGTTTTGATCCCCACAACAAATTTGACTTAGTCAAGATGAATAATGACCCCCAACTGTGATTTGATGATCAGGGTAAGCTCCTAGGCCACTCCAACCATTCCTTTTCTTCACTGCAAAACATAGTCGGATTAGTTTTTTTTATCACTAGTATGATGCAAGTAGGCTGGTGATTTTCAAGAAAGTATGAACTAGGTAGATGGTACATGAAATTATGATTGGAAGTTTGATGATTTATGAAAGATAAATTAGCTTCCTTTATTCAAGTAGATTTGGTAGTTTAATGAATTTTTCAAGATAAAATAGCTTTCTTTTTGCAAGTAGATTAGACTTTGTCCTTTCATGAATTGATTAGTTAGCATCTACAAGTTGAGTTTAGAGTTCCATAACTATTTTGTTTTGACACCCTTTTTCCTCTTTTTCATCATCACTATAAACTCAATAAAAGCAGTAAACCATATATTTTGATAAGATTAAAGCTCTCATATGTCTTATTTTTCATATTCATTAATGTGCCTTATTATTATCTTAAAGATTGCATTAGCTACAAAATTAACATAATTCTGTAGCTATTTTACAAATTTGCAGCTATCTCCATGGTTTGCGGGGTTGTGGTGTGCCAATGAAGAAAAGAAGCATATGGGTAGTTGAAGATCGATCCTCTCATGGATCTCCTCCTATTTTCTTGAGCCAATTCACTGAAGGAATCACACAGTGGCACAGTCAAAGGCACCGATCAAACACATAGTAGCAGAAGTCTGAATGCATCACGTTTCTCCGATTTTCTTTCCAAATAGAAAATTGACGAGATAACGCTTTTACTATTAAGTTTCAAATTTGAATAAGGATTGATTAAAATACCTGTAGATGTAGAAGTCACAAACTGTTGAGCACACATTTTATATATAAACATGTATTCCTTGTAAAGGATAGGAAGGAAGTAATAGTTAATCTTTGAAGAATTATGAAATAGACCTTTGTTCTCATATTGAATTAAAGTTACGTTTTTGTTATTCGATGCGTATGTGAGCGTGATTTACACCTATTGTATGCGGAGGGACCCTGCAGACAGTCAAGGTTTAGTTTATTTCATTATATTGATTTCTGTTATCGCATTGTTATTTCATTCTTGTTTAGTTTCCTTCGCTATTTCATCATTTTGTTATAACTCAGTTAAATCTCGTTATTTCGTTTGCGCTTGAATTTCTTCATAGTCGTTTAAAAGTTTAGTTTCTTCAAATGCTTTTCGCTTAATTACAGTCAGTGTTTTTATAATTTTAGGATTAGAGCTTATCTATACTCTGTAGTCAACGTTAGAAGATTACTTTCATGCTTTTTAAAATCAGAGTTTGTATATACTTTGCAAACAGCTTTTGTAGGATTGTTTTCTTGCTCTTAGATTCATTGATACTATGTTTTATAGTAGCAAGGTGTTTAGGAGAGATTCATAATGTTAGAATGATTAACATAAGATGATTTAGAATGATGCTCAACGTAGATATGACCTGGTGGATTAGTCTAACAATAGCTTAACTTTCACTCATTAAAAATCTAACTCTAATCTAATAGGAACCTAGATAAACAATGAAAATCCAAAAACAAATATAACCATAATCTTACAAACAAGAGGAAAGGATTCTAGCATATATAGTGCATCCACACTTCATAAGTTTACCAACTGCGATTGATAATTTATGCTTGCAATTTAATAACATTAAATTGACTAAACATTTTGGCATTATTGCCGATGAATTGTAAATAAAAGCCTTAAAAAAAATCAAATAAAAACATGATATGCATATGGAAAGAGACTCTAGAGGTAGGTTTGTAGGTTGAGGATCAAGCCATTATAGACTTCCTGAAGTCTTGAGATCTGAAATCCAATCTAAAGGTTCACCAACTTCATCAACAAAAGCTGTAATAGAAGTAGATCCTACATCTCCAACAACATGAATAATTTTCCTATCTTCAACTGGAGAACAACTTCTAGCTCAAGAGTTGGAAGTTCCTACTAAAGAAGAGGAAGAAGGAACATACTTCAAACCATTGAAAAAGGAACTAGAAGAACTAGAAGAAAATATAGATAATCCTGTCGTAGAACCAAATATTTATTATGAGGAATCCATCATGGCTGAAGAAGGAGAAGGAGAAGTACACAATGTCAATGTTGAACAACATAGGATTGGAGGAGGATGAGGAGGAAATAGAGGAGGTGGAAGAGGGGGTGGTAGAGGTAGAGGAAGAGGAGATCCAAAACCTTTTGGATTCCCTATCCTCGATGAGGATACAACATTAACAGTGAAAAAAATCTCGCCTTCTATCCTCCCTAATTTTCATGGAATAAGAAGTGAAGATCCAGATACATTTCTCTTTGAATTTGAAGTATTATGCAGATCATATGATTATTTTCACGGTGCTCAAAAACTAAAATTATTCCCTGCCACCTTAAAAGATTCAACATTAAAATGGTTCATGAGTTTAGGAACGAATTCTATAAGAATATGGGCATAAATAAAAGATGCATTCTTGGATAAATACAAGGATTATTGTATGCCACATAGCATTAAAGATGTAGTCTTCAAAATGGTACAAAAAGAAGATGAAAATTTTGAAGATTTTGTCGAAAGATTTGTTTATAATATCAAAAGGGAAAAAATGAATAATCTGGATGAGGAAACTTTGAAACTTTGAAACTTTGTTACCATTTGCAGATATTTGTGGTTTATGTGTACATATTTCAAGAGGTAAAGCAAGAACAGGGAAAAGTTCAAGGGATCCTCTTTTATCAAGAGTAAATAAATTTGCTATCGGGACAGTAAGTAGGGAAGAATTAGGTAGTTTCCTTGATAATTTTAAGACAAATATTTTAGGGAGTCTCAGTGAGAAAATTGACACTCTTAAAATATAGAACAAGCATAAAGCCGAAAATGTTGCATTATCCATCTTTTGTCCTAAGTGTAGAAATAAACATGCTTTGAGAGAATGTCCTTTAGATTTAAAAAGCATAGAAACCTGTGATTTATCTGCGACGTCGTCGCAGCTATACATGGAATACCTACGACAACCAAAATAGAAAATATACACGAAGGATGTACAGTGCACTCGTTGTAGCAATACTCCTCTCGACCTACGACGATTTCAGTTTCGTCGCAGTTATACTCCTCAAAACTACAATGATTTATGTTCAATGACACCCACCAGCCAACGTACAGGTTCCTCAGCCCTGACGCTCTGATACCATGATAAAAATGGAAATGTTTGTATTAAAAGAAATAAAACCTATTGGTCAGCTCTACGAAAGAGAGTTTGAACTAGGAGAGTCTGGCTCTGCAGAATGCTCTACATTGTTCATGCACATTACACATTAAATAGAAAATATGGTTTTAGGGAAGTTAGAACAACATCCTAAGAAATAGAAACTAATTCCTATCCTGAGGTTACGTGAACCAACTCTACCTATTCTAGGATATTCTCCATTATCTTCAACAAATATCATAATTCTACGGGCTCCGCAACGATGGATATCGTAAGGGAGATGAAGCACAAGTCAACAAGAAATATTTCGTTAGATTCGTTAAAAAAGAGCGAGAATAAGTTCAACCATGGAAGGAAGAGCTTGGACAGATATGCATGTGGCTTTCCTATAGAGAATTGGGTTGAACTATGGCAACATAACCTTTAGAAGTCGAAGATATTCCCTGCAAAATAGGCGTGGAACATAAAGATAACCAGACAAGCAATATTGGGTTCCTAGGCCTAAGAAACCAAGTGGATTCTCAAGAGGGAAACTTAGGTAATGCATAGGGAAACAACAGAAGTAACAACAAGGCAATGGGAAACCAATTGCAGCACCATTCAAAACATGTTATATTGACTCTACAAAGATCCTGCTTCTTGGGTTCTAGATCTAACATAGGAGGAGGAAATGTGAATGCAGAGAAGAGAAAGAACTCAAAACATAATAGTATTGTGGATGGTTCAGGAAAAGGAAGTTGTAAATGTTGGAGGAGAAATAAAGGTCGCAAGCCAAGTGTTTGTCTTCTTTGTTTCACCTGTTCAATCGAAGAAGCCTCATGCTCTAGTCCAGGCCTCTCAGACTCCGCGCTGTCAAGTAGAGGTTTGTAGCTAGGAGCTCACTTGTGCAAAGGAATACCACCGTAGACATAAGGTCTATGAAGCTCACTCAAAGACTGTGAAGGTTACAGTGAATGGTATTAAGAAAAGGTTTTGCAAGTACTGCAACAAGTTAGCACTACACTACCCTTTTTATGATTGGATTGAATGTCATATTCTGTTCATTTCCCCTTGAGTTACAATTTTCATAGAATACATCAAACTATTTATCTTTTAATCTTCATTTTGTTGTTTTGGGCATTATACGGATTCCAGATTCCATAGAGAACATTCATTCAAGTCGGTGAGCCATTTTTTTGTGTTAAAACCAATAAAAAGTTCTATGACTTTTGTGTTGAGGTTGGATTCCATTTAAGGCTACTTCATGTTATGCTTTCTTTTGGCCTTTCTTGACCTAGCCAAGATGAGGCTCAAATATTGCTCCATGCTTATAGTTGGTGAATATGAGGGCTCAAACGTAACTCCTTGTGTATTGCACACCCACATTCTTACCATGGTTTAGGAGATCTTCATTGGCTTTTTGCAGGGGTTTGATTATCATATTTAGTTGTGTATTTGTGTATCATATCATGTAAACATTGTTCCATTCCATAATGTTTCCTCCCTTTGATCCAATAAGACTTATGTTCTTGCAAATCTTGAACACTTATTTTGGTAAAACATTCAAATATCGACATATCTAGAGGAATAGAAGGGAGTGGGTCTTTGTTCACTGGGGGGAGATTTCCTTTCATAATGGCCAAACTTAAGTTATTTTTCCTGTATCATGGTTGGATAAAGGTTGTTTCATGAATTTGATTTTGATTTTGTTTGGGTTTTTTCATTCTCACTGGCATTGTGAATTACTTATCATCATGGCCAAGAATAAATATTTGTGACAAATTTATGAAATTTTACTTCAAAGCTTGAAATGTAGTTTATATTTGTAATGTTGTGTCCCTTTCTTACTCTTTTTTTTTGGTTTTGAACTAGTTATCTAGAAATCTTGATTTAGGTCAAACCAATTCACGACTTTGTTATCCAGATGTTGCAGCCTTGGAAGAGTTTTTAGGATTCTAATGGGCACGAACCATCACTTGAAACTACTGCTAAAGGTAAATGAATTCCCCAACAAAGTTTTCATATAGTTTATTCTCATATGGTACATATTTCCATCAAGGATTATTTGGTATTATTGTATTGCATATCTTTGTTGTGTTAATAGGAAACATAAACTTTTAAAAGGTAGTTTGTATGAATTTCTATTATTGTAGTTTGTCACAATATTATGGGGAATGGTTCGTTAATGATAGTTGTCCTTCTATGGTTTTGGTATTCCTTAAGGTAGTTCTTACATTTTTATCATGCTTTTGTGGATTTTCTTCTATTATGCACTTGACCTATGAGAATAACAGAATTCCATAAATATGAAACAATGTTGTCATAAACACAAAAATATCACATGAATTGAGACAAGCTACAAGATATTTTATTATTCATAAGAATATTACAATGTTCACTTGCCTGTTCGAGGGGGAAACCTCCAACAGAGTAGAGCTTGATTACAATAAGACTCAATAATTCTTCCCTTACTATCTAAGATGATTTATAACTTAATGACATCCAAAAACCTAACTATTAGTGGTCCCTTGCATAACACGAGTTAACCACTTTATTTATTAACTATGGCCCATTTATAACTAATTGTGGTCCCTTTTCTATAATGTGGGTCAACAAATTACAATTATTATTAATGTGTGTAACCGCTTATAGGCTTTATTGACTCAACTAACTAACTATGACTCTAACTAGGCACCTTGGGCTTATTACATAAATAAAGTGGTTAGGGTTGGACCCTAACATGCCTTCCCCCATTAAAATAAGCCTTGTCCTCAAGGCTGAAGCTACGGAAACTACTAAAGAATAGTTTTTGGTTCCCATGTCACATCTTTTGGAGAGGTTTCTTTCCACTTGATGAGGACTTCCTTGATCCTGCAACCATGGAGATTTATTTCACAAGATTTGAGAACCTGTACTGGTTGGATCCAAAGTGATCCTTCCTAATCCAATTCTGGAAAACTTGTTTGAACCCTACAATTGTTCCCCACAACTTTCTTGAGGCACAATACATGGAAGACTTGGTGGATTTTTGAAGTCGCCAAGAAGGCTAGTTTGCAAGCAACTACACCTATATGTTGAAATACCTGATAAGGCCCATATAATTTTGGTGCTAGTTTTTGGCAACCCTTTTCTTTGAGAGAGGCCTGCATATATGGTTGGATTTGCAAGAACACCTGGTCAGCTACGTGAAATGACCACTCAGAATGATGTTGGTCAGACTATTCATTCATTTGGTTCTGAGCTTGATGTAGATTATCTTTGAGATGAGCAATCATGGCTAAACGGTTCTATAGGAGCTGATCAACTACCTATACTTTGGAACATCTGGGGATATAAGAAGTTGGTGAAGGTGGGAATTGGCCATACACTGCCTCATATGGCTTCATGTTGGTGGCTTCATGATAGTTAGTATTATACCACCATCCAGCTAAATGCAACCATTATACCCATTGCTATTGATTGTCTGAAGTGAAGCATCGTAGATAGGTCTCCAAACATTTGTTAAATACTTTTGTTTTACCATTCGTTTGGGGGTGATAAGTTGTACTCAGTTAGAGTTGCATGCCCTATAGTTTAAAAAGTTCCAACCAAAATTTGTTGGTGAAAGTGGGATCTCGATCAGACACAATGGAATTCGGCATGCCATGCAGTTTGTAGATTTGGTCCATGAAATCTTGAGCCACCAATGTTGGGGTAAATGGGTGTGATAGAGCACAAAAATGAGCATATTTGGAGAGTTTGTCAACAACCACCATGATGACTGATTTGTTTCCTGACTTTGGGAGACTTGTAATGAAATCCATGGAAACATCCATCCAGACATATGCAGGGAGTGGAAATGGTTGTAAGGTTCCCAATAGCTTGATCATTTCCCCTTTGTTGTGTTGGAATACATCACATTCAACTACAAAATTAATAATGCCGTTCTTCATGCCAATCCAAAAGAAATATTTGTGTGCTCGTGCATAATTCTTTTGAAAGCCTAAATTTCTTGCAACCATAGAGGAGTACAACTCTTCCAAGATGCGGGTTTTGAGGGTGGAGGTTGGGGATATCACTATTGAGTCCTTGTAGTGAAGAACCCCATCCTTCCAAGAGTAGTCCTCTGGGGAATAAGAATATTCCCTTAATTTATTAATGAGATGGTATAGAGAGGGGTGGGAGAACCATTCATGGCAAGCCTCTTCAATCCAATTTGGTATGGGTAGTGAGAGGGATAAAAGGGTGCCCTAATCCTCAAATTGGTGTGATAAGGCATCAACCACTACATTGTCACACCCCTTCTTGTAAATTATCTCATAATCATAGACCAACATTTTTACAAGGCATTTATTGTGTTTTGGCAATGATAGACACTACTCGAGGAAATATTTTAGGCTATGATGGTCAGTGTAGATTTAGAAACGAAGCTCCAATAAGTATCGTATCCAAGTGTCTATTGCATGTAAGATGGCCATCATTTTTTTCTCATATGTAGAGTGACCTAGATGCTTGCCACTGAGTTCTTAACTTGTGAAAGCCAATGGTCTACCTTTCTACATTAATATTGTGCCAATGCCCGTACCTGAAGCATCACATGAATCACAAAAGGTTTTGTAAATTCTGGTAGGGTCAATACTAGAGTGGAGCGCATGGCCTGTTTGAGAGCCAAAAAGGCCTGTTGAGCTGCATCAGTCCAAAGAAATGAATTTTTCTTGAGAATATTAGTGAGGGGTCGGGCAATGCATCCATAATTGTAGAAAATTTTGTGATAATAGCCTATGAGACCCAAGAAACCCATCAAACTCTTCAAGTTTTTTGGTTGGGGCTAGTCTTGCAATGCCTGAATATTTTTCGGGTCAACCCTCACTCCTTCACGGACCAAAATATGTCCAAAATACTCTACTTCTTCCATGCCAAAGGAACACTTAGATAATTTGACTAATATTTTATGATTTTGGAGTAGTTGCATTACCTAGTCAACATGCTAAAGGTGAGTGTCCCATCTTATGTTGTAGATGAGAATGTCATAAAAAAACACCAAGATAATTTTTTTGAGATACAGTTTCAAAAGGTGGTTCATGAGGCTCTAAAAAGTGGATGGGGCATTACAAATACCAAATGGAATAACTAGGAATTCACAATGGCCTTCATGAGTTTAGAAGGTTGTCTTGGGAATGGAAACCTTCATCCATATTTGGTGATAGCTTGAGTGGAGTTCCAACTTCGTAAAAAGTTTGGAACCATGCAGTTCATCAAGCAGATCATCAACTACTGGGATAGGAAATTTGTCCTTGATAGTGAGCTTGTTAAGGGCCCTAAATTATGGACACATGCACTATTTGCCATCTTTCTTTAGAACCATGACCACTGAAGATGGATAAGGGTTGGTGTTGAGATGAATAACATGTGCTTCGAGGAGTTTCTTAATGATTTTTTAAATTTCATTCTTTTTGGAAAAAGGATATCGGTAGGGGAGGACATTTGGTGGCTGGGAACCCGATAGAAAAGGGATGTTATGATCATGTTCACCTCAAGAGCGTGGGAGTTCCTTAGGTTTTTCAAAGACCCACTAGTGTTGATATAATACTTGTCGCATCTCGGGATGAATGGGAGGATGAGTTGAGTCAATGGCATGAATGACACTAAATTGTGTGACTATCCCATGATGACCCTTTTTTAAAAGCTTCTCCATTCGATGTAAGCTAATGATAGTAGGAGCACCTACCTGAAGTCCCCTCAGTGTATGAGTGTGGCCATTCTTCTTAAAGTTCATATATAACTCTTGGAAGTCCACTGTGATAGGGCCCAGTGTGCAGAGCCATTCAACACCAAGGAAAATGTCACAACTACCCATTTCAATGCAAACATATGGGTTTTGAGGTGACAATCCCCCATTTGAAGCTTAATATTTTCACAACAACCTTCATATTTCATGGTTCTCCCATCAACAATAAAGAATTGGAAATTAGATATTGCCTTGACAAAACAATGAACTTCCTTTGCTACTTTCTTATGGACAAAATTATTTGTGTTTCCACTATTAATCAACACAACTACTAGTTGATTTTTAATAAAACCTCGAATTTTGAGAGTTTGGGGAGGAAAAATGTCGGCCAGGATGGAATGAAATAACCAACTCATCTGGCATAGATGGAGTATCAGTGTTCAGGGTTGTTAGGGGTTTGCCCTCTTCCTCCTCAATCACTTTAGTGGATGGAGCTTCATCGACGAAGCTATTTTCAGAAGCATCAATTTGAAAGAATTAGGGTTCCTTGCATTTATGTCTCAGGGAGTATTTGTCATCACAATAGTCATAGAGACGTTATTTCCTTTTTTTAGCCATTTTTGTTGGTGACACATTTTGAAACTTAAGTGTTTGGGTGGGGCCCATATTCAGGGTGGGACGTGCCCATGTGATGAAATTTGGATGAATCGATTGGAAATTTAAAGCAACTTCTACCTCTAATTCCTTGTTGCAGGCTTCCAACCAAGTAGATGGGTAATGCATTCTTTCATGGGCTTGGATAGCTTCATTTAAGCCACTAATGAAACAGTCCAAGTAAAAGGCATCTCCTAGTCTTTCAGTCCAGATGGCCAATTGTTCAAAGGCTACAATGTAATCCCTTACTATACTCGTCTTCCTGAGCTTAGTGAGACAACCCAGAAAGTGAGATTCTTGATCAAAGTGGCCACAAATGGCCTTTTACAACATGTTCCAAAGTTGGCCTCCCTGGATCACATTTATGATGCCACTACCATCTCTCTTGGTCCAAGTAAAGCGCTCCCACATGTAGTTTAGTTTCCTCTTCCTAGATATTCTTAAGGCAGAAATATTGTTCCATTTGTGACACCCATACTGTTGGGTTAGAGTCACCAAACTTGTACATTTCCAGCTTAGGTGTATGGTGGCTCGAGTATTAGTGACCTCCATGGAAATGAATGTGATGGTTGGATTCTCCTTTTACGGGTGCATCAACACTATGTTCTTCCCTAATGGGTTCGCAAGGCATCTGGAAGGAATTCAATGCATCTCTGAGTTTTTTAATGGATGCTTGGATAACATTGAATCTTTTCTCAATAGCTTCGACTCTCTCCACTGCCTTCTCCATAGCCATAAATTGAGACGTAGTACCGTACATACACTAGCTCCAGTCATTTTTTGAGCTTACTTAAGAGTAGTATGGTTGGAAAGGGGGCAAGCTCAGGATTCTAGTGATTTGGGTCACCTGAAGCCATGTCAGGAAAAAATTTGGACCGCATGAAAATTGGGGGCTTACAGGTGAATCATACCACTCCGATCAACTCATCATTCTGAATCTTATGGGTTAAGTCTCTTGCAAGTGTCTTGTGATGGCCCCAATTTTTTTTTACTCTGAAAGGAGTTTTACTCCCAGCTGATCAATATTGCAGTGGATGAAATTCAGAATTCTTGATACTACCAAATATCCTACGAAAATTGGGCTTGGACTGTAGTAATCAAAACCCCAAATTTTTGGCATTGCAAAATGTGTTGCAACAATATGATTTAGACTATGGTAGCCAAAACCCTCACTGCACAAAGGGTCTGGTAGATGCTGTGAAAACCCCAACTATTGAATCTGATCTGTATTGTGGCGACAAAACCCCAATTGATGGATCTGATCTATACAACGACGATTGAACCCCAACTGTTGGATCTGATCTGAACAACAAGGTAGGGGGCGATCTGGAGGGAACTATGGTCACAAAGGAGTTTCAAGTGCTACATATCGCAATATATGTAGGGTTCCAACAATAGTACTCGGCCCAATATTTCAAAGCGCTAACTAAGGAGGATCGACCATACCCTTAGTCGTACTACCTGACTACCCTATTATACGTGCGAGTAATCTCCTCGAGTGTTATTCTCAATGTATTGTAGTAGCAAGATGGTTGACAGCTTGTCTAAGGTGAGGTTTTAGGTTACCCTAGGGGGCTCCTGATGTACCCAAGGATACGTTGAAGCACAGTCTGTGTGAGATTATGTCTACTACGCTACTACTTGAAGGGGCACCCACAAGGATTACAATGGATTCCAACAAGCATGACGAACTCTTGTAGTTCCTGCGCCCATGCCTCCCTAGATCCACAAGTTTTGCGCTCAAAGACAGATCCCGTGGTTTAAAGATGTTGGAACATGTCTCTAGCCTAAAAAAAAAATCTACAAAATTAGAGGTAAAAGTGGCTTTGGAAAGTGCTCTGATACCACTTGTTATGCACTTGATCTACGGGAATAACAAAATGTCAGAAATATGAAACAATATTGCCAAAAACACATAAATATCACATGAATTGAGACAAACTAGATATTTTATTATTCAGAATCAAATTACAATGTTCACTTGCCTCTTCGAGGGGACAACCTCTAGTAGAGTGGAGCTCAATTACAACAAGAATTGATGATTCTTCCCTTACTATCTAAGACTATGTATAGCTTAATGACATCCAAAACCCTAACTACTAGTGGTCCCTTGCATAACATGGGTTAACCACTTTATTTATTAACTATGGCCCGTTTATGACTAATTGTGTGCCCTATAATGTGGGTCAACCACTTACAATTATTATTAACATGGATAACCGCTTACGGGATTTATTGACTCAACTAACTAATTATGACTCTGACTAGGCCGCTTGGGCTTAGTATATAAATAAAGGGTCTAGGGATGGACCCTAACATTTTTCGTTTCTTGATGACCATATTGATAGAATTTCTAGGAGTATGTAGAATCTGTGTTTGCAATTCTCGTATTTTTGGAGATTTAATCCTGCAATTTTCTGAGATTATGAATGAATTTAAGCTTTTAGTAGTTAGAGCCTAAGATGTTGCCTTGATCTCATCTTGTAGTAGTTCTAGTCCTTTCTTTTCTTTGATCTTCCGGTGATTAGATGTTATACAATATTTAAATCCATTTTTAAGGCTTCTTTCCTATACCTTTTCAATATTTTGTGTTAGACATAAGCAATCATATTGCTTCTAAATTGGTTATTTTTGTTAGTGCTTGGGGATTGTATACATATTTTCTGCTACACTAGTTTTATGCCTTTTGGAAGCTGATATGTTACTAGTTTGTGACGTTTTTGTTAGATTATATCTTTTTTTTGTTCCTTTCAGGGCTAGGATTCTACAATTTTTTGTTATTTAGATTCCCATCACAATGTGATCTAAGCCTGCTTTTCTAGTTACTACTTCATCTCTGTGTTCTTATAGAGATATAGATTGGTTTAGAAAGTATGAATGGTTGGGATTCACCTTTATTTATTTTTTAGAAAATATGTTCTCGAGTCTACACTGATTTAATCAATGTTAGATTTGATAGTTGTTGCTTAACCTTTATGTTCTTATTTGAGTGATTTCCTTATAATTCGTAGTGTCAGTAGATCTCAAGCTTTCCAATGCTTCTAGGCTAGATTTTGTTACTGAGGAAAAATGGCATTGATTTAAGAAGATCTCCACCTTATGCCTATATCATTATCCCTAGGTATGGGTCTCCAATATCGCTTGTTAACAATTTTTATTTTTTTTTACTTTTTATACATTTTTATGTGGAGGAAAAGAAATTCTCATAGAAACCATTTTTAAACAAAAACTCCTGGGATTTTGGTTTGAATGCCAGTTAGGAACGGGAAACAGAATGGTACAAGAGCAAATGTGAGGGCTTCCCTCACATTCTAGATGAAACCTTCAAATACAATAAGAAGGACAAAAATACACTGTCATAATACTTCAGGGAATATATGCATATTCTCCTTATCAGAAAATGGGAGAAACCATAGCCATTACCATCATGACTTGATGTAAATTGTAGACACAAAGCTTTCAACAGAGAAAGAGATACTTAGTTTCATAGGAGGGAGAGATTGCAGAGAGATGATTTCTCTCCCGACGATAGCAATCAGAAAAAGATTCCAAGCCCGAGTTGAGGGCCAAAATGTGACTAGGGAAACTTCTCTTAATAATAGCAATAACAAAATGAAAACTACCTCAAAAATAAGTGAACAACATGATATAAAAACACACCATTTTCATTACCATTCAGATATAACCATGCTAGTAAATGTTTATTGGTTAGTAACTATTTGTTAAGTGATAGATTTCAAACTATTTTATAACATTAAATAAAGCATATTCGCAATAGGCATTTTTGTAGTTGTTTCATATACAAAATTCGCCTACGGGAAAAAACAGTGACATGCTACCACGTGACTCTGGTTAGTAAATTAATAGTGATTCTGGTCAATAAATTAATTATTTTTAATAATTTAGAGAAATTTCCTAATGAATATGCTCAACTGCCATGAAAGATGTGCCATGAAAAATGTCCATCAAAGGAGCAATCTAGCCTTGTAATCAGAGACTACATGTAAAAATTGATGTCACGATGCATTATTCTTCATTGTTTTGTCATTTTCTACATAACTACTCGCACCACGACAGCGAGTAACGTTAAACCTTCATTACTATTGAATATGAAATGAGAGAGAGCATTGTCATTATTCAATAAACAGTGCTTAAACGTCTTCATTAATATTGAATATGAAATGAGAGAGCATAGTCTTTATTCAATGAATAGGGCTTCACGTTTAAGCATGTAGGTACATAAATAATAAACATCATTTACTTTATTATTTCAAACGTCTATGTCAATAAAATAATAATATAATTTGCAATTAATTTTTAATTCAAAATTCAATATGGTTATGACTGGTTACCTTTTATAGGTGATGTTTTTAAATTTCCATCACAAAAGTTTATTTAAATTTGTAAAATTATATATATATACACAATAGTAAAATATTATTATTATTATTATTATTAAAAATTTTTGGTAGGAATAATTTTATTTAAATTTGTAAGTTAAAAAAAATACATATTTTTTTATAAAATTTAAAAAAGAAATGTATAATTATATTTATAAAAATAAGTAAATTATTATTATTTTGAATGTTGAGAAATTTTTTGGTAATAATCATATCATGAACAAATTGTTGATGTATTTTGAAGAATTTAGTGTAAGTTAGTTTATTTTATTATTATTTTTTAATATTATATTATTTTTAAAAATTTAATATATTAACATATATTTCTAAATTATTAACATGTCTCTCACACACATATATATAATTAAAAAGTTGTCCTCTAACAAAAAATAACAAGTATCAATCAGTGATGAACAACCTAAGATAGTTAGTGATGTTAACACTCCATCTTTTATTGTTTGATTCACCTAGTGTCATGTTAATCCTTACAATTATTGGAACCAAAGCGCTAATGGAAGAATTGCTTTTAATGAATCTTGACTTCTAGTAAACTAAAAAAAAAAAAATTCAAATTGTTAGGATAATTACATATTTAGGAGTTATTTAAAATCAACTTAGTTTGATGTCATTTTTCATAACGTGGGTTTATTTAGTATGTGTTGTAATTATGCAATCTAATTGTCATAAGGGTGGCTGGTGTCGTCGAAGGTGAGGGTGGGGGATCCCTAGGAAAATCTCTGAATAATCAAGTCGATGCTTATGCACTTATATAGGGTCTCTAATTAGCAATTGAAAAGCTTTATAGTCATAGGTGACTAAGTGTAAATGCCAAATTGATGCTCTCACAATCTCCCTCCTATAATAATAAGATAATTTCCATTATAACTCATTCACAGAAAGCAAACCATAATATTCAAAAAATATCGTTTTATCAAGTCTTTGGTAAACATAACCACTAAGAAAACTAGCAAATGAAATTGCTTTATTAAAAATTGGAGTTCTTAGGAAAAAAGAGGGTATATCCTACCAATTTGTTCCTTAACCCATCGTATTCCAAATGAAGGTACACAACATCTCATTGATGCAACATATGTCACAACAAAAAATGCATCAAATTAAATATGAGTTGTGCGAATTCGAAGGGACTTGTGAATCCCTTCATCACATGCTTGAGATTAATTTTAGATTTTCCTTTGAACTCCATAACAAGCTTTATCACTGATATTGTGGGATAATGGATTTTGACTTGGGAGATTACAATGTCATCTAGAGAAAGGATGTCTCATTATAAACATGATTGGTAACAATCTCTCTTAGTACTTGGTTGAATATATGGAACTTTTTCTTGAAGGCTTTTGTTTGAAATTATGCTTTATGGGTGTCATCTTGATTACATTGGCTTTTCTAATTTGATTTCATTTATGATTTTATGGGGTTAATATATCATTGGTCTATTGGGTCTATTTGGTTGGTTATGATGCTTTTCACTCTTTATTTGGATGTCTTTGGCTTTCATTTCCTTGATTTGGGGGTTATCTAAAAGGGGTTATTGTTTATTGGTATTTTGTGCATCAACATTTAGGTATTTGGACTCTTTTTCAATATAAAACTGGGTCATCCAGTGAAATTTTTCAAGTGCTTTGATTTTAGGTTTCAAATATAGGGAATTTCAAAATTAGGTAGCTCTACTCTTCTCTGCACTTGTAACCCTTTGATTATAGAGAAACTCAAGAGATTCTAAGAACTCTTTGTAGGCATGAGGAGTCTATCCAATGTAATCAAACTTTAATATTCTTTATGACATCCAATGTTCATGAGAATGGGAATTATTGTACTTCTTAGATTTCCATAATCATGCACATTAGTGCAATAGAAACAACAAATAACAAATTCCATGCACAACCTAAGTAGTGGATCTCAATCAACAACTTCAAATTATAAGATGTTCATAAATCTTATTCAACTAGAGCTTAAGGATGATGACATTGTTCATAAAATACTTGAGGATATAACAATTGGAAATTCCTTAATTTTCTTAAATTAATTCATGCATAATAATGTACAAATATTTCTCAAAATCATACAATATTATTTCATTCTGTATGCTATAAAGTACCTCAAAAGGGACTTGCCACTTTGGTGGAACACTATTGACCACTTCAAGGAAATTAGCTACTAGTGTTGAGAAAAGAAGTTTCCAAAACATAAAAAATTCAATATGTCTAGAAGCATAGATTTAGCAGAAGATTCCTAGAGGGGGGATATTTCATAATATTTTCATCCAAAAGTCAAAATAAAGGGATAAAATATCATTCATTAGGAGCCTCGTTCTCTTGTAAGTTAGCAGTTGGGTTACCCACATGGTGATGATGAATTGGTGCTTGTTGTCATGATTTTTAATCATCTACTTCCTTGAGGAATTTTGTCAACTATGCATTGATGAGGATGAGAGAGTGCATCCTTGATGTAGAAGAAGCTCAAGGTTGAATTGGATTTTGGGATAGATGGAGATGAATTTCATGAATTTCTTTCACCATAATTGAAATGTGATGAGTTTATTTGACCAAGGAACTTATGAAAACACAAGTTTTGATTGTTGAGAATCAGGTGATTATCCTTTCCCTCAAATATAGCAGTGAAGCCCTATAGCTAGATCTTTAGGCTTATGATATGATACTTTTGGCTTTTTGGAGTGTTTATTTCTAATTGAGCTTAGTGAAATCCATTCAAAGGTGGTGGATCAAAAATGCATTTTTGCCTAGTTTCTAAAGCTGGATTTTGGGTGGGATTCTCAAATATGCCACAAACAAGAGTGCTTAAAGGAAATTTAGCATTGTGTTGCTTATCTTCTCATGGATTTCTTGGTCCCTTGTTCAAATTATTCTCCCTTGCAAAACTCTACGACTTTGAAACTTGAGTTTTAGGGGCTTCCAATACACAAAAGACCATGATATTGAAATCAAGATCAAATGAACAAGCCCAACATGCCCATATTGAATAGACAATTAAAATCCAATGGCACTCTAATATGTTGTAGACAATGAAATTAGATTGGAAATGAGGTGAATAAGTTATTTAGGGCAACCAACAAAGGCCCTCTCAAAGCAGAGAGACTACAACCTTACAATCATGAATATATTGGGACCCTTGTAAAGAAGGAGGGTCAAAAAAAGCATCTCCAAGCTAGAGAACACCAAAGCCAAAATACTATGTTGCCAAACCAAGGGAATGAGTTTGACATCAGCTAAGTCTGTCCACCATGAGAGAAATCCCAAATTTACCCCACCCAAATATGATGAGGTGATGATAAACATAAGGTGGAAATTATGGAGGACATGTGAGGGTGATGGGAGGGTCTTATTTGTTGTCTCCTACCTAGGGCATTATAATTATCCATGCATTAATCCATGATATGATTTGTGTTGATGTAATGTGTTAAAAATGGTGGGGGGCTTATGGTATGTGTTGAACACATTCCTTGGAGTTAATTAGAATGTCCTCCATTTTTCTTTCTTGATCCATAAACCATCATGGATATTCCATTGGATAGTTCGTTACAACATATTTGATAAATTATACTTAAAAATTCCAAATCTATACTATGAGGGTTTATTTCTCTTTAGATTTATGGATTTATAAATTATTGTTTATTGCATATGCATGCAATTTATAATTATGTAGAAAATAGAGAACAACGAAATAAAAACTCATAAACCACAACTGATAAAAGATATACCCTAGGAAATCATTTCGAGAGAAAACCCAGTTAGAAGGTGAGGTCTCTCTACTCTCTTTCTTTGAATAGAAAATGGTTGCAAGTACAAAGAAGTAAGGCATGCGGCCCATGGGATACGATAATGCACAAATCCTCTCTATGTGCTCTGTCCCTATCCCTCTCGGCTACTTTGCTCGTTTATGGAACAAAATGCACTAAAAAATAATGGAACCCATTTTCCTCATAGTGGCTCAATTATAAGAAAACCTTATAGCCTATTAGTGGTTAGGTTTGACTCCTTCAAATTTTAAATTGAGTTATAGTATTGACTCTTCTAGAGCCTTCTTTATCATGATCATGTGGCTAGCCTCTTTTTCATAAAAAATTGGGGTCGACACAAAATCCTCTAGAATTATGGTTGTCAAAACATGAATGTCAACTTCTGAGTGGCATAATTTTTGCATACAGAAAGGTCCATGTGTATAGAATAGGAAGAAAAGGTTCCACACTAACATATACAAGTTTTACACCCCTCGAAAAAATGTCGTTTGATGCCTCAAAATGCACCCAAAAGATTTCCAATCCTAATCTGCCAAACTGAGTCTCATTGGTAAAAATGGTCTCGTGAGCTTATTCCTCCATTTTTTCCACTCTAAAAGCATTGATATGGATGACAAACAATATAATGATCCAATTTGGATCATTTTTTTCAGAATATTTATTGACCTATCTACCTCTTGATTTTGATGTCTTATGACCTAATAACATGAGATTAAGGTGAAGATGCCCTTCTCTTAGTACATTCACTCCATGATAGATTTTAGCTATTATTCATATGATGCAAGATTGAAGAGCAAATATCAAAATGATAACTTAGATATCTTTTATAAATTTTAGACTTTGTAACAAGATATATGCTTATACCATATTATCTATCATTATTCCTAGTGTCTAAATAAAAATAATCATTTTTGTCCCTTAAAAATATAAATAACCCCGACATCTACCACCCTACCTTCTATATTCTTCAAAAAAAAAATAAAAAAAAATAAATAAATAAATAAATAAAAATCCTTTTAACTTATAAATCTCATTTAATAATAGGTTTATTATCCATCAACAATATTCGAATGAAGTGGAATTAAATAGACCAACAATCGAGCTTGATTGTTTTATTTTATCTTGGTTTTAGAGATAGTTCTCTGACCTTAAACTTAAACCTAGACCTATGCTAAGGATGATACATTAATGTTTTTCTTTGTAGTCATATATATATAATATAGGAAAAGATATCTAGTAAAATAGAAAAGCATTGTCAAAAGGAGCGAAAACTCTTGAAATTGCACTTTATGAGTTGGAAAATACATTAATGATTCTCTTTCTGGTATTGGTCTATATATAGCGTAGGAAAATATGTATAGTAAAATAGAAAAGCATTGTCAAAAGGAACGAAACAAAGAAATTACAGTTTATGAGCAGCAAAACGATAGTTGAATGTGTGAGTGGAGGGAATATTTCAAATTACTCGGTAATATAAAATTATAACATTTATATGGTATTGTGACCATAAATCGATTTCGTCATCAGTTTTATATATTGAATTAATTGTGTTTATTTGTGTATTTGAATTTTTTCTAATATTTATGAAAATGAAAATTAGTTATTATAATAATTTCATAAAAATAGTTATTATAATAATATTAATTTTAATATTGGTTTTGGAGTATGTCTTAAAATCGTTTTTATTTGGCTAAAAGTTTGTTTTTTTGGAACATAAGGAAATAGGTTAATGGCCCAAGACTTAAAGGCATCTGGTAGGAATGAAAGCCCCCCTCCTTATGGACCACCTGCGGGTTATTCTAGGTGGCGTGGTTTTCCTTCAATAACGGTGATGAATCAACCTGCATTCGTGGATAGCAGCCAGAGATGGTTGTCCTCACTATTGGTTTGACAACTAAGTTATGATAGGTTTTCCCACCTTTGAAAAAAACATTAAAATTTAATATAGTAATTAAAAGTATTCATCATAAATGAATTACGTTTCAAAACTGATATGTTTTCTTCATGTTAGTTTTATTATTTTTAATGTAAAGAGTTTTTATGAGTTTCATATACAATTAAAAATCTTTAAAAATTGATTTTCACCACAAGTTTAAATGGAGCTATAATATTGAGAAAGATATAAATGGGGGGTGGAAAACTAAGTATGGACTTGAAAACAATGGTAAGGCAATGGGCCCTTAACTATGGGATAAGATGAAACTCATTTTTGAAACTCTTGTCACACTTTGTTATCTTATATGGTTATAATGTTTAGGGAGAAAGATATAGCAAATCAAAAGTGGTTTATAAATTATAATCTCAAAATTAAATACAATACACCCTATCTTATTCTCCTCATATAAGTGATTCTCTTCCCCAATAAAAGCATGGCTATGACTAGCTACCTAATGTACAATAACAAGATAAACAACATGTAAGACTAGATGCTTTCTAAGATTGGTTCCAACTCCAGTCAACCTTAATCTCAAGTGTTGGATGAATGAAAGTTAGTGCTCTCCGTGTGTTTCACAACATGTGCCTAACAGCCTATCGAGGATCCGTTAACTCTAGCGATGCATTTGTTTACTAACATTTACAGGTTTTGTTGGAACAGTAATCATGATTCCAACAAGTGGTATCAGAGCCAAAGGTCTTGAGTTTGAAACACCCCCAAGTCACACTAGGGGGGAGATTGTAGGACGAATAAAAGGCAGTGCTCCCTGTGTGTTTCATGATATGTGCTTAACAACTTCTCAAGGATTTGTTAATTCAGGTGCTGCGTCTATTTACTAACAACTATGGGTTTTGGTGTAATGACGATCGTGATTCCAACATCAAGTAAGGATGACATGAAGATGCCAAGTCTCAACTAAAACATTGGGGAATAAAGGAAGAGGTTACTTTCTAGAATATTGATAATATTAAAAATGTTATTACATCTCAAGTTAAGAAAAAATTGCAATGCGATTAGAATTATTAAAAAAAATAAAATTGAGATACTATAGAGAGGTGATTAACCCTAATCTAAAATATCAAAACTATCCCTCTTTTTTAATTAGTGTAAGAACATTACAAAGATAAGAACACACTCTCTGTAGCTACGTAGTGAAATGAGCCAATGGACAGTGCTTAAAACATTGTGGGATAAAATAATATGTCATCTTTGTGACACTAAGATGGTTGAAGATGAATAACACTTTCTCCTAAAATGTCTTTCCTACACGCGGGTTAGATCGTAATTTCAAAATATTGTTAAAAGACTAACCTTTGAACCTTTTAAGTCATCGAAACTATAGTGATTTAGGAATACTTCTCTTAAAGCCTTTTGAGTACATAAACAAAATTGTAAAGTGAAACAAGTAAATTATTTTGTTTCTGAAGACCTAGTAAACCAAATATAGTGGACATTGTTCATCATCGTCATTATCATCTTTGTCAACATCATCATCAACAACAAAAGATTTAGATAAGATACAAAATTTAATAAATATTTAAATTTGATATAAATATTTCAAACAAATTTATCTACAAAATAAAATATCATCATAATATTAATAATAATCCTCATCATAATTATAATAATCATCATTATCCTCTTTGTCATTACCTTCCACATGGTAGCATTATCACCATCATTTTCAATAATAATCTATCCTATTACCATCACCATTATCCATCATCATCCACCATTATCTTAATCACCATCATATTACTCATTAATATTTACATATAAGAAAATTCAAAATCGTTATTATTAAAAATTCTTAATCGTTATTATTAAAAATATAGAAGAGCTCATTATGGTTATGCTCTAAATTTATAAAAAAATAATTCCTATCAAAAAGATGGTCATCATTGAGCTCTCAGCCTCCGAGATCATTTCCTTATATAGAAGATACACCGTGATGTACAATTAATTTGAGTTATTTAAGTTTATAATATATTTTTAATTATAATATAATTAAATATTAGGGAAAAATTAAATTTTTATTAATTAATTTTTATTAATTTAAAATTGTATGCATTTTTTAAATTTTAATAAAATTAATTTTGAATTAAATCGCTCAAAAATCATTATTTTTTTTAAAATAAATAAATAAATATTTATATATATATATATATAATATTTTTTTATTTAATTTTATTTACTAAAAACATATTTATCAAATTTAAAATTTTAAAAATATTAAAAATAATTTTCAATTTAGTACTTTTTATGTTTTGGTGTTTCCTGGGTAACACAATTTTAACTAAAAGTTATAAAATTTGATTTAGAATTAAATTATTAAAAGCTAAAGTACTATTTTTTAAACAAAAACGTTAATCAATATATAATTAAAAAAAATCAAATTTATAATTTTTTCTAATGTATTGTTTTGGTACAATTTAATTATTTTATGTTTTCTTTATGTTAAAATTTGATAATATAATTTTTTATAAAATTATAAAATTGGATTCTTTACCATGCATTTTAAATACATAAATAAATTCAGTGTTTTAATTTTTTTTATAAATAAATTTAGTATCTCAAAAAAATTTGAAATACACAACTTATGTAAATAATATAATTCAGTTTATTGTTCCAACAATTTTTACAATTTTTACTAAATTTTAATATAGACAAATTATTTATAAAAATAAATAAATAAATAAAGATTGATATTGTTAATTAAGATTTTTCCAATAGTCAAAAAAATTATAAAATTTTCCTCACTTAAATTCAATTTCAACAAATATATTAACAATATTGATAATATACCTATATAACTCATATAAAACATTATACCTAAAGAAAAAAAGACAAAAAAATACACATTTATAAATGTATTATATAAAAAATTTCATTAATTTTTTTAGTTCATCAAACATGGACATTCCTTGACAGCTCGCGATGGTCAAACTCTAAAGGGAATCGCTAAAATTTAAATAACTAAATTCTAAAACGTAAATAACTAAATTCTAAAACGTTTGGTGTATTTTATGTTAGAAGCAATCCTAAAAGGTGAACCCTCGCACTTGAGAACATGTTTTATGTTAGAGGCAACCCTAAAAGGTGAGCATGGCATTAAAACGTGGTGAAAGGCTTCCAGAAACGTATTTTATACGATACAATACTATATAGCTCAATAATATATCAAAAAGCCATGTCACGTTGCATTATTTTTCATTATGAAAACCACCGCAACAAATAACGTTGAATGTGAAATAATAGAGGGCATAGTCATGGTTTGGTTTAATAAGTGTATTTCAATAAAATAAAATAATAATAAGTTATAGTTGAATAGTTTTTTCCAAAATTTCATATAAAAAACGGAAAGTTTTAAGTTATTAAGTTTATACAATTTGAATATCTCATAGCTTTTCAAACACAAAATTTATTTTTACATTAAAAATATAATTTAAATAACAAAAATAAAATTTATGATTTTATAAAAAAAATAAAAAAATTGTATTACTATATTTAATAATAATAATAATAAGTAAATTATTACTTTCTTAAATTATATTTAATAAAAAAATTATTTCTCCCCATCGAGATGTGAGCTCGACAATATTCCTATCAAAGTAGTTAAATGTAAAGAGTTTTGGGGTACAAACTCACCACCCTCCACACGTTCGAGGTGGTAGGTGTGGTGGCTCTATGCATGCAAGAGGTTAATACTCCCGGAGGAGGTGGCAACGACATTGTGTCTTGAGTTTGGTATTGTGTCAAGCGCTCTGCGAGAGTTTATGGTAGGTTTTTTGTCCAGGGTAAAGAAGTGTGGAAGGGTGATGTCCAATGTAGAGGATGAATGTGACTCTATGCAAGGTGGTGGGCTAATCTACTCCGGGCGAGGGTAAACTAGTATGTGACCTGTTTCTTATCTCCCTCCTCCATGCATCAACTTATCTGGTTATGGGAATTGGGTCTGCATGGGGTTGACTTGCCTGAGATTGTGAGCAAGCAGGGTTTCAAGAAGCTGCCAGTTCTTGTATCCTTGATGCAGTATGTCCTGTTGACCAACATGGTCTCTATGTCTATTCAGTTCGAAATTTTTCTTTCTCAGATGGGGTTATATGGGATTTGTTCCTCTATGGTCGGCCCCTGGTCCCTTCTTCTAGTTTGGTTTGATAATCCCGAGGCTCGAGGATGGGTTGTCAACAACTCTGTCTTTGGGCTTAGTTTTACTGTATTTCTTGGGGATGGGTTGAAGTTTTTCTCCCTGCATGTTTGTTGGCCTCAGAACCATAAGTTTTTCTCTATCTATCCTGCCAATTCTCATGCCCTCTGCCTCTGTGGAAGTCCTTGCGAGGTTAGATATGAGGGTCTATGACGGTCTGTGTACAAGGACTACACTTATGGTGTAAGTCTCGTTGGTCTCTTAAATGCTTTTTCTTATTACTATGATAATTAGTTCTCGGTTGTGGAAGATGAGTCTATGTTTGGGTCGGATGGCAAGGATGGGGTGCATGAGAAAAGACTAGAGGAAGTTCATCAAATTTTTTCATGGAAATTACTGTTTCATGCTTCTCTCATGGCAGGTGTGCGGGGCGGTAGGGTCACCTGGAAGCGAAAAGCTTCTAGGCTCAGGCCACCACCTATACAAGCAATTCGACATACCCACCTTTTCACTGTGCACTGTGAGTTCGTGGCAATGGCGCGAGCTGCAACTGCTAGAGGCCATGGTAGGAGAACCTGGGTGGCTATGAAGGAAGAGCAGCCAATCTCCTCTGGGGACAAAACAAGAGGCCGCAAACCAGTCGTCAACATCATAAACGATGCAGCCACAACATACCGTGAAGGGACAAGCGAAGAAATTAGGAAGTTAATTGAGGAGTGGGAAGTTGATTTGAACTGACAGGCTGGCTCGATGGACATTGAGGTGGAGGATTGGCGGGCTATGGTGTTGGATCCTAGGCACACCCATGGTCACGTTACCTAGTTTAAACAGACTTTGTACCTATACTGGTCCATGAAAAGTATCCTGGGAAAGGCCTTGGAGCAGATCTTTGTGAATATGGCAACAATGGTGCAGGACTTCCCCAACTACAAGCAAGACTTCCAAAAACTATAGTTTCAACTGCAAAAACAAGATGGACGCCTTCATCGAATTGAGGATCACCTCCCTTGCCTTCTCTCACAGACAGTGTTGTCAGGTTCCATTGTGAAGTATCCGGCTCCAGTAGAGTCTGCATCTGCCGAGAAGTAGTCTGCTAGATGGTTTCAGTTTTTGATTATTATATATGTGGATAGCTTTTAATTTCTATAATGTTGTTTTTTATGTTCATAGGAAAATAATATTTGGGCAAGGCAAAGACATATAGACTTATATAGCTTGGGTAGAAAGACTAATTATTTTTTGCTACTAGATGACTTATCATGTTGTTACTAATTATTTTTTGCTACTTGATGATTTATCATGTTGTTAGGTGGCCAATGGACTTGGTTTCCCTTTAGGCAAGTTGAGGCCGCCTAACTATTCATATATGGATGTAACTTGCTTATATTTTAATGAAAATAGAAAGATCTACCAAGCTTAAAAAAAAAAATCATTTAATTTTTAAATTTAAAAATCATACAATAATATTTTTAAATATTTAACTTACTAATATTAATTTTCAATTTTTAAAATATAACATAAAAAAAAAAAGTAATTTTAACATGTTATAATTTTTATTTTTTTTAGCTACTCAAAATAAAGAGAAAAGCAACATACATTTTCTTTTCTAAATATTATAAAAATATTTTAATATTAATGAAATAAAAATAAATAATCATTAATAAAATTACATCGACCTTCATTACAAATATTTAAGAATATTAAATTGATTTTTACATTAAAAATAATAATTTCATTTATTTAAATTTACCATTCAACCAAATAATAATAATAATAAATTATGTAATAAATATATATATATATATATAAATAACACATCCTTGAAATAATTAGAATTTATTACATTGACATTATAGTTATGGAAAATTTCCCATCGTTATTTGATTCACTTACCTTTTAACCTCATAAACAATGAGAAATACTATTAAAAAAATTATCATTTTATTACGTTTTTTAAAACTTTTAGCTATGATACCATTCCATCTTTACCATGGTTAGTGTGGAATTGGATGTGAAAAAAATGTTTCTAGTGTGTTATTTTTTTTATGGGAAATAAAATTAGGAGTTGCATCAAATGTTGCAAAAGAAATGAAGTTAGACAATTAGAGAATAATCGTGACATATAAAGAATCATCAAAGTTAAAATATTCTATAAGAATTAAATATTTACCATTCGCTTAATAATTATTAATAATTAAATTAAAAGTGTAAAATTTTGTTAAAAAATGTGCCTATCTAAATAATTGAAAAAAAACAAATAAAACTATATTTCAAATAATTATAAATACATAAAACCTATAACTTCTCATTTTATCAAAACTTAAATAAAACAATAACAATAAAATTTATATGACCATTTAATTAAAAAAAAAAAAAAAATATTAAATCTCCATCAAAATCAAAATTTAAATAAAATAATAACAATAAAATTATATCATTTGATTATAAAAACTCATACTACTCAACAGTAAGTTTTATAGGGGCTAGCCAAAGTTAAGCCTTCAAAAAAATCAAGAAAATTCTCCATGAATCAAACCAAAACTATGAGGTATCATATTCATGTGTTTTTATGTTACTATAATGCCTAGGCCATCCTTTTGACTTTTTGTTGGTCGATGCTTTTCAACATGAACTGTTCATGGAAAAATATTTGAAGTTTGTTTTCTCATCTAAAATGATAAGAAACCACTCCCAATGGATAGCTTAAAAGGATGCTCTACAAAAGAACCTTAAATTATGTTTGAAATGAATAAGCCATGCAGAGCACTGTGTACAATCTGTATCTGCATAGGGATCTTCTATTTTTATAGGTTCAACCATTTTACAAGTAGATAATATGACACAGAAATTGGAATTAATAGAATTGTTAAAGGTGATGCTTAGAAAAAACTTAACGGTATGAAAGAAGTGATTTTGAAGCTTATCTTGGTTGATTTTCTTGCACAAAATAGAAGTGGCCCTCAAGCTCTTTGTATTTGGATCCTAAACAATTGGTTTCGGCTGCTGAGAATCTTGCAACCAATCCAGCTTTAAATCAATTTCAGGATTTAGTGCTCCATCACATTCCTTCGAAGGAAGTTTTGTTGAAACAACACTTTTATTGTGCCAGCTCCAATTTTAAAGTCAAACTTTGCATGCTTCTCCTGAATATATGAAAGCAAAATAATGAATTCAACAAAGATCTATTTTGATATTCTCTCATACCCAATATTGAAAAACTACCTGCCAAAGTGGGCATTTGAGAATTCGATCGCGAATCCCCAGAACCTACAGCCTTCGCCATTATAGTGTGCTTGTTAATTTTTCAAGATAACTAACCTTAACGACTCGTTACCAGCAAGCAAAATGGTAGCGACAGGTTTCGAAGTCGGGTCTGCCCTACTATCAATATTCAGGCATTACATGTGTGATCTCCCCTCTTCCGCAATGTATCCCTGCTTCCCTCTTCCGTAGCATATCCCTACTCCAGGCATTACATCGGTGATCTTCCTCTTCCGCAACGTATACCCTGCTCCATCATACATAACCAAATGCAAACCGTAGTAAAGCTAGGAGTAGAGTTTTCTTCTACAAAATGAAAATGAAAATGTGAGCCTGGAGAGGGTTATATGTTGCCATTCATTCAACTGAAACTGTATTCATTCAGTTGAAATTGTATTAATTGAAGGGTAGAGAATTGTTTAATCGTCTAACAATGAATTTGACGCTGCAGAGTGGTGCAACATGGTATCTAGGTGAGTTCTTCCCAGATGGAACACCTTACGGCATAATAAATAAATCATATTAAATATTTTTTAACATATTATTATTTATTAATGATAATAATAACAATTGGCCGATTTAAATCTTATTATTATGTATTATAAAAAAAAATATTATGTGAATTTAGATTAAAAAATGAAAGATTTTATTTTTCGTTTTTTTTGAAGGTTAAGAAACCATTTTAAACTAATAAATGTGTTTCAAAAATATCCTTGGTCCTAAGAAAAATTGTTTTTATCTTGTTTTTATCTCTTAAATGGATTTTGATATTGGGAAAACCTATATTTGGTCAATGACTCTATGAAAGCTAGCTAGATGATAATTTTATCTCAAAAATGGATTTCAATCTTTGGAAAAACCTATATTTGGTCAATAGCTTCATGAAAGCTAGCTAGATGATAATCCTTTAGTTGCATGGGAAAATTTCAGGATTAATAACGGTGACTTAAGGGAACAATATTCCCTTGTGGAATATCTATAATATTAGAATTTCTTGAGTTTGTACATGCAAATGAATGATCTATGTGAAATTCAACCTGTAGAACATTGTCTCAAGCAAAAGAGTCAATTGTATTGTTCCTTATTTTATCAACTGAAAGGAGGACTTACCCATATGTGCCTATATGGAACTACTACATACAACCCACCTATCATGTATGCTCCTCTTGTTGGAAAATGATATGAAGTTGACAAATGGGCGAAAGCCAAGTACGAAGGAACCCACCAATAAGGCTAATGGGCCCTAAAGTACAAGCATTACCTATTGATGTGAATGATGATATGAAGTTGAACCCTAACTAAACACATCAAATCAAGATCCAATGATCATCAATGTTGGAGAGGTAAATCCCCTCTGCGGACAGAGGCGATCCCACTAGACCAAAATGGATCTAGCAACAATCAATTCACGCTACCATGCAAGTTCCTAGTTGCAAATCGAAAGTGGATTATGAGAACCAACCTGGAGTCCAACGCTAATGTCGAAGAAGAGTTGATACTCCCGTTCCCTTGCTCCGGCAGGTCACAATCCTTGCGATCCCCGTGAATGGATACCTGCACATGCAAAGAACAAAGCGAATACAAGCATAAAATCCACTAAATACAACTATATTTCAGTCAGAAAGGAAATAGATCAACATTATCATGATGAACAATAAGATTGGAACCATAATAGTAGTCGTTTATTAATGAATAATCAACAGAGAAAGATACAACCAAAGTTCTGACGTTGAACCTCTCCTCTGGCTGGGCGAGCAGCTATACATGTCTTGCAATAGACCTCCTCTCTCTCAGACTTCCGGCAGCATAACCTCCCTATGCTTCAAGACTCTTACTATCACTCAAGACAAGCGTTATCACAACTAGCATTACTCAAAAACTCGTTTGTCAAATGCATGAGGACAGACTTTTATAGATGGAGTAGGGGAAGAAGATACAATGCATCAGGACACCCATTGTGGATTGGCATTATCTCCAAAAAGCCGCTATGGATAGATGTCAAGGATAGATGATGACTCTCGACATCTAGAAGATGAGCTTTATCCTCAAAAGACTTCATGACTTGAAGGGAAAAAACATCTAGGCGCGCGTTTGTCAAAAATCTTTACCAAACTTGGTTGGCGCGGGTGGTGTTCTAAGACAAAGCGCCAATGGTCGCACCCTCTTTTGAGGATCTCATTGATTGGCGCGGGTAGTACATTGTGGACCCGCGCTAATGGAAAAAAGGCACTTTTCAGGGATATTATGCAGGAGGTGTCTTCAGGGAACATGAAGTACATACTTAGGCGAACATAATGCAAGTGTTTTCATGTTATGTCACTGCTCACAGGTCCCGGAATGAGTCCTCCAAAGTACGGAAACAGGGGTAATAGGGACGGTGACCAATGGTGACAAATTACTGTGTAACAGATGCCCCCTAAAGCATGAGGCCCGAGAGAGAGAGAGGGGTGAAATGCTTTACAAGAACACATGTAGCTGCCACCGAGACTCTTCATTGAGAGATACAACTGATAGCTCAAGTACATGATGTATGTGGTATGGTCGCAGCCATCCATAAGAGAGTACATAATAATCTAGATCCATAGTATGGACGCAGTCATCTGGTTAGGATCAATGAATCAACTCAGGTATGGTCGCAGCCATCCAGTGAATGAGTCATGTATCAAGAATCACGCCTGGATTACAACAGACACAATCCAGGGTCTTGCGCTCCATACTACCCTCAGTCCAATGGCCAAGTTGAAGCTATCAATAAGGTTTTTGTTATGAAACCAGCTCACAAAAAGATAGAAAAGAGAGATCCACGCCTTAGAATTCAGCCTCTTCGAGGGGGCAACCTCCTTTACATTACATAAATGAACAATTCTTGGATGATACAAATGAAAATACCTCCTTTCTATATATAGGAGTCTAAGGGGTTATAACATAATCAGAGCCGACATAACTATAATAATGTAAGGGCACAATAATAACAATAGTGGGCTTCTATGGGGCACAATAGTAACAATATGGGCACTACATGGGTACATCAATATAATAAGGGGTTACACTAGTAGTATAGGGGCCTAACATGCCCCTCTCCTTCAAAAAGCATTGTCCTCAACGCTTGAGTAGTTCTTGATGCTTCTGTATAAAATTCTTGCCCTCGCATGTGGAATATTCAACGGGTAAGTTCTTCCACTTGATGAGATACTCTGAAATTGATCGATTTCGTAGCTGTCGGGTTCTTGTTTCTGTGACTGCTCTAGGTTCCAATATGATTTTTCCTTCCTCTTCAATTTCTGGCAATATTGCCTGAATTTGGATCTTTTGCAACTTTTGAATAAGTGGCCATACTTCTTCATCCTTCTTCCATTCATCCCTTGCTTCGTTTATCCAATCTGGTTGGATAATATAAATAGCACAAAACAATTCTTCCACATCCTCATCCTTGAAGAGTCTTCCCATTCGGTAAGGTCGCCATTTTTTAAGTGCTTGTAGTATTGCCAACATTTCCTTCTCATAAATATCTTGCTTGAGATGTAGCAGTAAAAATACCCAATCACCTACATCAAAACATTTTTCACTACGATGTTGATCTACCTGTTGTTTCGTTTGATTTTGCACCGAAGTGGCGTTATCCTTTAAAAGTTGGGGAACTTGCTGTTGATGCTCGATGTAATCTTTCTCTGCTTGAACCTTTTTCTTCTTGATATGTCCTTCTATCTTTTGAGGAGTGGTAATTTCTTCCAGTCCTTTACAAGATATGGTCAGATTCATTTCTTGATGCTCGATGTGATCTTTCACTTCTTGAACATTTTTCTTCTTGATGTGTCCTTCTATCTTGATAGTTTCAGGAGTGGTAATTCTTGCCAATGCTTTACAAGATATAGTCTGATTCATTTCTTCTTTCTCTGGGGTGTTGTCCTGGCGTATGTCCTCTTCTTTTGATGTTTCTTGATCCTTTTCTTCCTCCTCTTCATATTCTTTGTAAAATAATTTCTTCTCAGCACACCTATGACCTTTAGTGCATTTGCTATCACAATTGTAACAAAGCCCTTTTTCTCTTTTTTCTTCCAATTGTTGTGGTGTAACCCTTGTAGGTTGTGGAAGGCTAGGAGAAACAACACTTCCATCTTTATAGTTGTGAGGGGTATGCTTCCTGGTTTCCATAATTTTGCTTTCCATTATGTCACAAAGCCCTTTTACTCTTTCCAATTGTTGTGGTGTTGCTCTAAAGAAGGTGTTGCTCTTTGTATCCTCATAATGTGCTATCATTTCCTCTGTGAAAATTGACCACATAACAAGTTTTTTACGAGAACAAAGCCCTTCATACCATAAAAATTGATCTGGTTCTAAATATGAAGATGAAATACCTACCTTTTGTAACAGTTGTACACCATGTAGATCAAAATATTGCTCCATCTGAAGTATCCAATTTACCGGATCCTTGCCATCAAACTTCCTCATCTTGCTTTTTCTTGATTTTAGGAGCTCGGCCTTGAAATGACTGTAACTCTGTACTTTTCGATCTTTAAGTTCTAAAATTGCAACCTGTAGTATCCTTATGTGTTCTCTTTCCAATGCCACTAGTCTGATCCAAATTGGATTCTCCAAGAAAGAGTTATGAACAATCTCCCGCAGTGACCTGATTATAGACTAGTTCAGTAGAGCGAACTTGTATGAAGTGCCACGTGTCACTGTTTCAACCTTTGACTCTGAAAAATATATAAAAGAAAACTAAAGTCCGTCCTCTTTCTGTACCTTCTTACGAAATTTCAATCCGATGCTCAAAAAGAAAGTTATGATGATTTTCCCCAGGTCACCTGTTTTGAGTGTAATTCAGGAGTCTGCAAAAAGACCAACTTCCTTAGATCATATCTCCTAAATTATCGCACGAAAAGCTCTGAAATTCGGACTCAAGGTTCAGCGCGATTTCTTCTCAAATGGGTTTTTTTTGCGACTTCTGAAACGTCACAAAAAAAAAAAAGTTATAGCGAAAATGCCACGATGACCTGTTTGGAGCAGCGAAACCCTAGAATCTAAAGCTCTGATACCAAATGTTATGAAACCAGCTCACAAAAAGATAGAAAAGAGAGATCCACGCCTTAGAATTCAGCCCCTTCGAGGGGGCAACCTCCTTTACATTACATAAATGAACAATTCTTGGATGATACAAATGAAAATACCTCCTTTCTATATATAGGAGTCTAAGGGGTTATAACATAATCAGAGCCGACATAACTATAATAATGTAAGGGCACAATAATAACAATAGTGGGCTTCTATGGGGCACAATAGTAACAATATGGGCACTACATGGGTACATCAATATAATAAGGGGTTACACTAGTAGTATAGGGGCCTAACAGTTTTGGTTACAATGCTTCAACGTACCGTTGGTATGCATAAGTCTAACTGGCATTTGATGTTGTTCCCTGCCTTGTGGGCCTATCGAACCTCTGTGAAGGATGCCACTAGTTTCACTCCATTTCAACTAGTTTATGGACTAGAGGCTACCCTTCCAATCGAATGTGAAATCCCTTCATTAAAATTGGCTGTCGAGCTACTTACCAACACTACTCCGTTAGAAGAACGCCTTCTTTACCTGGAACGGCTAGTGGAGTCGCCAAATTGTTGGAGAGGTAAATCCCCTCTGCGGACAGAGGCGATCCCACTAGACCAAAATGGATCTATCAACAATCAATTCATGCTACCATGCAAGTTCCTAGTTGCAAATCGAAAGTGGATTATGAGAACCAACCTGGAGTCCAACGCTAATGTCGAAGAAGAGTTGATACTCCCGTTCCCTTGCTCCGGCAGGTCACAATCCTTGCGATCCCCGCGAATGGATACCTGCACATGCAAAGAACAAAGCGAATACAAGCATAAAATCCACTAAATACAACTATATTTCAGTCAGAAAGGAAATAGATCAAACATTATCATGATGAACAATAAGATCAGAACCATAATAGTAGTCGTTTATTAATGAATAATCAACAGAGAAAGATACAACCAAAGTTCTGACGTTGAACCTCTCCTCTGGCTGGGCGAGCAGCTATACATGTCTTGCAATAGACCTTCTCTCTCTCAGACTTCCGGCAGCATAACCTCCCTATGCTTCAAGACTCTTACTATCACTCAAGACAAGCGTTATCACAACTAGCATTACTCAAAAACTAGCTTGTCAAATGCATGAGGACAGACTTTTATAGATGGAGTAGGGGAAGAAGATACAATGCATCAGGACACCCATTGTGGATTGGCATTATCTCCAAAAAGCCGCTATGGATAGATGTCAAGGATAGATGATGACTCTCGACATCTAGAAGATGAGCTTTATCCTCAAAAGACTTCATGACTTGAAGGGAAAAAACATCTAGGCGCGCGTTTGTCAAAAATCTTTACCAAACTTGGTTGGCGCGGGTGTTGTTCTAAGACAGAGCGCCAATGGTCGCACCCTCTTTTGAGGATCTCATTGATTGGCGCGGGTAGTACATTGTGGACCCGCGCTAATGGAAAAAAGGCACTTTTCAGGGATATTTTGCAGGAGGTGTCTTCAGGGAACATGAAGTACATACTTAGGGGAACATAATGCAAGTGTTTTCAGGTTATGTCACTGCTCACAGGTCCCGGAATGAGTCCTCCAAAGTACGGAAACAGGGGTAATAGGGACGGTGACCAATGGTGACAAATTACTGTGTAACAATCAATCTTGATGAATGTGAGACAACTGCCAATGATGCTAACAACCATCAACATGCTCTAATTTTTTTATCACCCTTCAGATACTATGATGGAGCTGATGGGGGGATGATCTATTGGGAGTAAGGGAATGATGAAATCCTTTCCCTCAACACAAGGTGGAAACCATGAAGTGAAAAATATTGCTCCATCTCCCTTGAGGAGTTGATTGACTCAAGAAAATAAATCAATGCAAAACTAAAGAGACAAGGCAATATTATGAATCAAGAATCCTCATATTGTCTCTTCAACATGACCCACCTAATAAGCTTAATACTCACATAGTGGAAAGAATGGCTCCCTCATCCAATCTTAACTTACCCATGTGCACAAGGTAATGTTGAGTATACTAATGACTTGATAATCAAGTTTTTGACTTAATATATAACAAACTGAAAACTACCATTGAAGCACACAAGAGAATAATAAAACTGGCCTTGCAAGGCCTTTTTTATGCAAGGAAACTATACTATATGTTGACATAAAGTAAATAAAATACTAATGTTGCAAATTAGGACATGATAGTGGCTAAAAAAGAAAGGAAACCTACAAATTAAGCATCCTACCAACCATCCTAAGAAAGAAAAAATAACAACATTGAAATTTGAAAATAACACTTCGAAATAAAGGCAAATGTGTCACATAATAATAGATTTGAAGTAGGAAATCTATCTGCAAAAACCCAAAATTTTCTCTTCATTTTTGTTTATTTTTCCTTTCTTTTTTTAAAGACTCTTTATGTAAAATACAAGTATTTCCCATTGACTAGCAATGACTCTTTTTCTTCAACTAGGTTCATAAGATAAAATGTGTTGGGATTAACAATTACATCAATAATATATGGCCCCGACCAAAGATTATTAAATTTGTCATGGTCACCAAATTTTTCATTTCGCTTATGCCATAACAAATCTAAATATTTCTACTTGAAAGGTCTTACCCTGGGATTTTTTATCAAACACCTTTACTTGACCTTGATAATCAATGAAGTGTGTGTATGCCATGCATCAATCCTCATAAAGTTGTACCAACTAATGAATATGAGCTTGCAATACATCATAATTGGTCTTGAACTCCCTAAGAGTTTATAGACTGGTAACCTCGAATTTACTAGCACCACTACATCTAAACCATAGACTAGCTCGAATGGACTTTTACCACTTGCACATTTCTTTGAAATATGATTATCCAATAATGAAAATTTGAGGTAACCATCCCATGATGTTATATTTTCCCTTACCACTTTATTAATGATATGGAAAAGGTTCATATTACTAAAATCTACTAATCCATTCCCCTGTGGATAATAATTACTTGGATGGGTTAATTAAATGTTGTAAATGGAAAAAAAATTCATCAAGTTAGAGGATGAAATGAAACTAGAATTACCTATAGTAATATTGCTTAGCACTCCAAATCATCTCACATTGTTCTTTTCCAAAAAATTAAAAATATTAGCACTGTAAGAAGTGTTCAATGGTGCAACACTCTCTCATCTAGTAAAATAATTTGTAGTGTTGAGAATCCAACTAAACTCATTGCTAGAGTTATGATGGAATTGGTGAATGAATTCAAGCCCCCACTACTAGAAAGTGGCTTTCCCAAACCATAGACTAGCACGAATGGCCTTTTACCACTTGCATGTTTCTTTGTAATATGATTTGTCAATAATGAAAATTTGAGGCAACCATCCCATGATCTTTTATTTTCCCCTATCACTTTATTAAGGACATGTATAAGGTTCGTATTGATAGACTCTACTAATCTATTCCCTCGTGGAAAATCATTAGTTGAATGGGTCAATGTAATGTTGTATTAGGAACAAAAAATCATAAACACGGTGGATCAAATGAAAACAACATTCCCTATACTAACATTGCTTAGCACTTCAAATCATGTGACAATGTTATTTTCCAAAAATATGATAATACTAGCATTGGAATAAAGTATTCAATGGTACAACCTCCACCCATCTAGTAAAATTATTTTTAGTACAATGAGAATCCAAGTGAACTCATTGCTAGAGCTCTAATGGAATTGGTAAATGAATTCAATCCCCCATTACTAGAAAGGAGCTTGCCCAAACCATAAACTAGGTCAACTGTACTTTTACCACTTGCATGTTTCTTTATAGTATGATTTTCCAATCATGCAAATTTGAGGAAACCATCCCACGATCTTTTATATTCCCCTACCACTTTATTAAGTATATGTATAAGGTTCTTATCATTAGACTCTACTAATCCATTTTGGTCAATGTAATGTTGTATTAGGAACAAGAAAGCATCAACTCAGTGGATCAAATGACATTGCTATTTCCTGTACTAATATTTCTTATCACTCTAAATTCCATGACAACATTTTTTTTCCAAAAATTTAATAATACTAGAATTGGAAGAAGCATTCAATGGTACAATCTCCACCTATACTAGAATTAGAGAATGAACTCAAGCTCCCACTGCTATAAAAGGGATTTCCCAAACCTTAGACTAGCTGGAATGGAATTTTACCACTCGCATGTTTCTTTGTAATATGATTTTCCAATAATGCAAATATGAGGCAACCATCCCATGAATTTTATTTTCCTCTTCCAGTTTATTAAGGATATGGATAAGGATCTTATTGATAGACTCTACTAATACATTCCCTTGTGGATAATAATTAGTTAAATGGGTCATCATAAATTTGTATTAGGAACAAAAAAATATCAACTTAGCATGTCAAATGACACTAGCATTTCTTGTACTAATATTGCTTAGCACTCTAGATAGTGTGACAATATTCTTTTCAAAAAAATTGATACTACTAGCATTGGAAGAAGTATTCAATGGTACAAACTCCACCCATCTAGTAAAATCATTTGTAGCAGTGAGAATCTAATTGAACCTGTTGCAATAGTGTTGATGGAATTGGCGAATGAAGTCAATCCCCTACTATTAGAAAGTTTCTTGCTCAAACCATATACTAGCTAGAATGGACTTTTATCACTTGCACATTTTTCTATAATACAATTTTCCAATAATGCAAAATTGAGGCAACCATCCCATGATCTTTTATTTTCTCCCACTGCTTTATTAAAGATATGGATAAGGTTATTATTACTAGACCTACTACTCCATTCCTTTGTGGATAACAATTAGATAAATTGGTCAATGTAATGTTGTATTAGGAAAAAAGACCATAAACTCATTGGATGAAATAACATTGACATTTCATGTACTAATTTTTTTTAGCACTCAAAATCATGTGAAAATGCTCTTTTTCTAAAACTTGGTAATACTAGCATTGGAAGAAGTCTTCAATGGTACAACCTACACCCATATAGTAAAATTGTTTGTAGCAATGAGAATCCAACCAAACTCATTACTCAAGTTTTGATGGAATTGGTGATTGAATTCAAGCTGCCACTGCTAAAAATGGGCTTGCACTATGAATAGATCAAGAAGTAAGGATGGAAAACCCGTACTTTTTGTTGAATCACTAACAATAATCACAAGCCCACATAATATCATGCATATTGGAAAACAAAGTGATCCAGTGATAACCAACTCACATGATCTTAAGTGTGGTGGCTCTTGTTGAAAAATATCCACAACAAACACTTGCATGCAATTCTTGAAAAGGATCCTTAGACTTAATCAAATCAACAATCACAGGATAATCCCATTACAATTCTTCTTTCAGATTCCAACCTACATCAAACAATACTTGGCTATGCTTAGCTGTAAAGATCACCTCTGCATCTTATTCAAGTTAGAAAGACATGATAAATTATTCAAAGATTATATAATATCAAAATACTAATATTGTTGTTCTAAAGAAGATAATAAGGCACTTACTTGACCATTACATTGTGATTCTCCATTATATTCAAATTTCTCTCAACCATCAACTATTGGAAACTAGATCACTACTGAGGAAGGCGGGGGGGGGGTGAATCAATAGTGATGGCCTTTATATCAAATTTAAATCTTTTTGTTGGATTAACAATTTGCAGCACACATCCACAATATTAGTTTATCAAAACATGAAAGAAACAATAAACTCAAAGCATAATAACCATGGGAAGCATCAACACAAATAACCACACATGAAGACATAAGTATTTCTGGTGGAAACCATTTTGGGAGAAAACCACCCTACTGCTATTACGTCGCTCAATTCTTTTATTAATGTGCTGAACAAATTTTATATGGTAGCTTACACCCATAAGCCGGAAGACTCGACTTCCTTCAAAGTATGATGGCACCTATTAGACAAGAAATTTGTTTTTCTCACGGATCTACGGAAATCTATCTATTAGAATCTCCCATGACCAACAATCCTCTCCCAGTTGCCATTCTACTATCCAACCTCTATTGGATGGAGAAATCTATTCCTTCCACTGAATCCACCAAATCATTGTCTACTCTGAAGCCTCCACGCCTTCACTTCCTCCATGTGAACCATGTTTCAGAATATTTCACACTGGGTTCTCAATTCGCTCAACATGAGCAACCCAACAACACCATCATTCTTCACATAAAATTTGAATCAAAAACTCTAACCTAGAGGAGGGAAATTATTCACTTCTTCTTACACCAAAATCACTGCTCTCAAACACACCGCAAGCTACCAATTCTCTACACAAACAACACTTCCATCTGCAACACAAAAACTCTAAAATTCTCCTCAAATCATCTCTGAATTCTGCATACACAATTCTGATAAAAACATTGCAAAACTATGTGAGCAGCTGCTACAATCTTTACTCACTCTCAATTCCCTCACAATGGCATAATCACACACTCTCAAAACAACCAACCTAATAGACTCAAAATTTTCCTCTATTTATCATTTTTTGGAGTGATTAAGTCAATAATTGCAACTCAGTGATGGATCTTTGTTCATATGCTTGATTTGATATGGATTAAGCTCATTGACTTGATCAAGCCACTCACTCTACTTCATAAAATATATTTTCAATTTTAATCACTTTCTAGAAGCTCCCTGACCTTTTCTGACCTTTACATGAAAAGTTCTAAACAAGACAAGCCAGAAAAACCATAAATTAACCTGAGATGCATGTGGAATGCAGAGAAAAGCACTTCCAGGATGTATACACAAATCTTGTGAAGTAAACATGTGTATATGCGACTTTTTTTAAGGAAACATGCGTATATCCCTTAAAAAACTCAAGTTTCCAACTTATTTTAGCCACCATTTGGAACACAGTTACATGAGGTTGTGAGGGACAACATGAAAAACCTCCAACACCCATACAACCTACTCAAGCATCCTCCAACACTTGTAGATCCTCTCCAAACCCTGTGTATCATATCATCAACATGAAGACCTAATCATGGACATGAAGACCTAATCAACAAATCTCTTCAAATCTAACTCCTGCAGCAGTGACCAACACCTTCTTGATCAATCAACATGATTAAGAAGATCATCACATCTCCAAAACAACTCCTCCTCTACACAATTGAGCATCATGGGAAGGCATCAAAACTAGTGTAACACATCACCATCCAACTCCATGCAAAAATCATGATCGTAATAGAATTATCATGAGGAGCATGACATCCTCTACTCATACTCTATACGTAAACACTTGCAAATCACATCTACATCCTCACATCTTCATGATAGTAGACATGCTAAAAACCATATATACATCATCTATACACAAGCCACCTGCAACTATACATACACATGCATAACCAAATCACATGTAACCCAAGCAACAAGGTTTACATCAATGCCAACCAACAACAAATCTGCAACACTGCAACACACATCAATGCCAACATCAACTTTTCGAACCCCTAACCATGGATTAACTTAGTTAGCTTAATCTCCATATCGTATTCCTAGATATTGGTGGTCTACCTCCCTCAGGTCCCATTGCACTCCTACAAAAGTATATGTTTCACCATGGGGCAAGGAACATAAGCTACCACCTTGGCATTCCAAAATAATCTTGGAAATAATTTATAGGCTTGAGCAATGCATATGATTTCTTCTCCATAACACATATTCCAGCGCTATACCATGAAATTATTTACTCATAAAGTGATAGGCTACTCTTGTCCCTACTGGTTCTTATGTAAGAACATCATAGCCATGTTAAAAACAAAATAATAAATAAATACAAATGAAATATTTTACCATAATTTGGGTTGATTAGAAATTGATTCTCACACAATGCTTTCTTAATTTTTGACAATGTTCTTTTTGCCTCATTACTCCACTTAAAGTCATGACATTTCTCCAATATGTCAAATTTATTCCTTACAATCTTTGCAAAATTAGGGACCAAATGCCTAAAAAAGTTAATATTCCAAACGAAACACAAGATGGATTTTTTAGTTTTAGGCAAAGATATTTCTTGAATGCCATTCACCCTCTAAGGGTCAATTCACACATTGTCTTTTGAGATAATATGACCCAAAAGTTAGCCTTCAAAAACCCTAAACATAGGCTTCTTTATATATATACCCAAGGACTTAAACTTGTCAAATATTTTGCATAAGTGTATGACTTGGTTATCCATATTATTTGAAAATACAATAATGTCACATTATACTACTATGAGCTTATATAAATAATTAGAAAAAGATAATTCCATAACAAAGTCACTCCAACATTCATTAAATCAAAAGGCACCATAACATATGCATAGGTCCCCAGAGGGGTAGTAAAGGAAATTTTATACCTATCATATTCAAAGATTGATACTTAGTTGTACCTTGAAAATCTATATAACATAGATATCATCCATAATCTAGCCACAAATTCTAGTATGTGTTCCATATTTGGAAGAGGATACTTGCCTTTAAGTGAAGTGAGATTAATGTTTCTAGTATTAATGCAAATATAAGTTTCACCACTCTTTTGCTTCACTAGAACTACATTTGCAACTTGATTTGAATATATAATTAGCATAATAATATGGGATTGAAGCAACTTCTGCAACTCTTTATGTATAATCAAAACTATCTTTGGGTTCATATGACGTTGTCATTGTTTGAATGGTTTCTTATCATAATTACATGCTCTATTATATTAGATAATATGATTTCAAATTGTTATAAGGCCATGCAAACACATCTTGGTATTCACATATCAAAGCCTCCAATTTACTCCTCTCCACGTGGGTTCAACCATGGCCAATTTTGATAATCCTAGAGGACTCTTTAGAACCTATGTTTAGCTCAATTTCTCGTTCATCTAGTTTAAATGTATTAGTTCCTTTAAATGCATCATATTTACCAAAAAATTTCTCGAAAGGAACCAAACCTTTCAGTATCTTGTTAGTTTTATATTTAACTAGTGGGGGAGGTTCACCATCTTATACTTAATTTACCACAAAAGAAGAGAACTCATTCATAGAATTCAAAAAATTAAGAATTTGTCTCTCATTTTCAAATACTTTCCAACAACCTATGTTATTAGGTTAGAAGGTATAAATTTTGCCTCAGCTAAATATTGAGTTTGAGGATTAACCTCACATGGTTGAAAACAAGCAGTTGAAGATGCCATGGAATCTGTAATGTGATTAAGATCCCTAAAAACAAAGTGATGGAAAAGTCTTGAAACATTTAATCTCATCCTAAATTGAATTTTGATACATCGTAAGTCATGAATTCCTCACTTCACACAAAATCCTTACCTAATTTACCACCAACTTGGAGTCCCCATTGACTTTCAACAACCTAATACCCAATTTTCATCCTTGCTGAAGAATTAACAATAAAGTTTCATATTGAGTCATATTGCTAATGAAATAAAACTCCAAATGAAACAAAAATGGGACAATATAAATTGAAGGGGGGTGAAAACAATCCCTCAACCAACCATTTGACATATTCTTGGTAACAATTCAAGTGGCAACAATGGCTCATGACTCTTGTACATTACCACATAATTCCCCAAATCAAGTTCCAAATTTTTTAGGTACAAAAGTATGTATATTACTTTTATCATTCCAAATATTTTTATTAGAAAAAAAAAAAAAAAAAATATCAAGATTATGATTTTATTACATTACAAATTTCATGAGCGTTATTTTTATTATAAAAGTATTTTTGATGAAAAAGTAAATCGAAATTTTGATTCTATATTAAGTTTAAAATTAGATGGCTTTTGAGATATAGTTTGATCTCTTCAAAATTGGTTTTCATTCTCAACTCTCACATTATGTTTGAACCTGAACCTAAAACCTAATAGAGAATAAAATCCAATAAAACCAACTAATCTATATTACAACAACATGCATTACAAGTGTCCAAAGAATAGTCTTCAAAGAAATTCAATACATGTGTGAAAACGTGCTAGCCTATTATCATGATTTTGAATTAAGCGAAAGTTCCAAGACACATTGGTACACCATACATCACTATCCCCGATAGTGGGGCGTTGGAGCCACTGCTCGCTCCTCAAAGAAAAGATTACAGACTCTCAAGGCTATGTGGGAGGATCCAAGGTGAAAAGTCCCTTGCATGTACAAATGAGGGGTAGTTATAGCCAAGGTTAAAACTGGCCCTTGTGACTGTTTGACTTACATGACTCTTCAACTATACATGACTCTTTAAATTTACATGTGGGTCTCTTGGACTTCCACTTTACATTACATTGACTACAACAATGTGAGCCATAGTAGTGATGTGTCCGAGATGACTCATGACATGACTCGACACGACAAAGCTGGTGTGTCCATGCTGCTGGTGGTGTGAATATCGAGTTGTAGTGTTTCTGAGTGATGGATGTCCTCTTGGTGTATCATAGCCTCACCTCCGCATGGAAAGGTGTGAAGAGTATTAGATGGTCTTGGTGCTCACTTGATGTTGCATGTGCACAGTGCTCCTTTGCTTGTGCTTTGGCATGCTCCATGTGTTCGTCTGTTCGTGAACAAATCTCCTCGCATTTGTTCCTTGTTCATTTTTTTGCGAAACAATCTCCTCGCATGCACTCCTTGTTCATATTATTCGTCATCACGTCATGTCTCATCCATGTACCTATATCTGCAATCACTGATGACGAGACAACATCAAATCCAAAAATATCCTAGTCTACCATGATGCATGGTTGTTCTCTTTCGGATGCAGGTGACCGGGAGAGCGGACAAGGCTCTGAAATTGCGCAAGGTAGATTTCAAACTGGGATGCGAGCTCCGGGAACTGTTCATGAAAATTGTGGAGAGGTCACTGGGAGGCTAAGATGGGCAATTCGGATCAATAGTGTCTGTCTGCGGGATCTAGCTCAGTTGGAGCGCAGATCTGCACAATTTTTTGAGGGAGACAACGCAAAAAGCTGAGGGAGACTGGCTATGAAAACTGCACAATTTCTCTGGGGAGATAGCAGTGGGTTGCGGGAGGCTGCTTGGAAAAATTGCGCAATTTTTTTGGGGAGCTGGGAGCGGGCTACGAGAGTCTGCTGGAAAAAGCTGCACAAATGCTGGGAGGCTGGCCTACTGGACATACTTGTGCAGTTTCTGTGCTGAGTGGGATGTTGGGAAGCTAGGGGACTGCTCATGAAAATTGCGCAGTTTTCCGAGTGAGTAGTAGGTTGGCTGACTGGGTGACTGGCTGGAAAAATTGCGCAATTTTTTAGGGAGACAGTGACGGACACGGAGTGTCTATCTGGCATGTCTGCGTAGTTTCTTCAGTCAGCGGAGCAGGCATGCTTTTCAACTTTTGCGTAGTATTTTTGGGGAGTGAGGCCCAACGTCACTGCTTAGTCAAACTCTTTGGTTGACCAGTTGGATGTTCAGTTGATGTGCTTGCAGGCAACATAGATTTAAATGGCTTGATGGGAAAATTCTACCATGTTCTGGGTAACATTCGGTCGAGTCGATTCTAGGGTTGCACAGTGCAGATTGCCTGGTAGGCAGCCTCAAGGTCTGCGCAATTCTAGGCAGTAGTACATAATCACTAAGAGCTGAAATTGCGCAATGCAGCTCAGCGGATGTCCGGTTGTTGGAGGATGGTCTGGTCAACAGAGCTTCAACAAAATGACCAAGTGTGTGAACGAATGACTTCGTACATACATGACCTCGCGAACACACACTCAACATGACTTGACGACAAGACACCTCGAACCAACAAGACAACATACACTTAGTGTGACTGATTGATGGTGTGAGCGACAAGCGCGACACTTGTGATAGATCGTTGAATGACTGCGACGACGCTTGCGTGACAGTGCATACAACTTCGTGTGTGAGTGTGACAGATGTTTACATAGTAGACACAACTTGTACACACGAAGGCAGACCTTGTGCATGGCCAAAACATGATTGCAAGCATGACATTGTGACCAACATGCAAAAAGATGTCCGATGAACGATTAAGCGAGGAGGGTGCAAAGACTCAACATGGGCTCACGGGATGAGTCCAAGTGCTTGCAAACATCAAGGAAAAACCCAAGGAAGGCTCCAAAATTGGATGCAAGCCAAAATTTTGGAGGGTGTTGCAGCAACTACAGCAAGACCTAATCAACAAATCTCCTCAAATCTAACTCCTACAGCAAAACCCAACACCTTCTTAATCAATCAATATGATCAAGAAGATCATCACATCTCCAACACAACTACTCCTCTACACAATTGAGTATCATGGGAAGGCCTCCAAACTAGTGTAACACACCACCATCCAACTCCATGCAACAATCATGATCATAATAACATGATCATGAGGAACATGCCATCCTCTTCTCATAGTCTATACGAAAACACCTACAAATCATATCTACATCCTCACATATTCATGCTAGTAGACATGCCAAAAACCATCTATACACAAACCACTTGTACCTATACATACACATGCATAACCAACTCACCTGTAACCCAAGAAATGAGGTTGACATCAATGCCAACCAACAACACATCTACAACATTACAAAACACATTAATGCCAACATCAAATTTTCCAACCCCCAACCATGGATTAACTTAGTTAGCTTAATCTCCATATCATATTCTTAGATCTTGGTGGTCTACCTCCCTGGGGTCCCTTGCACTCCTATAATATTATATGTTTCGCCATAGGGCACGAAACATAAGATACCACCTTGGCATTCCAAAATAATCATGGAAATAATTTATAGGCTTGACCAAGGCATAGGATTTCTTCTCCATAACACATATTCCAACTCTATTACATGAAATTTTTTACTCATAAAGTGATTGGCTACTCTTGTCCCTACTGGTTCTTTTGTAAGAACACCATAGCCATCGTAAATGCAAAAGAATATAAAAAAATGAAATACTTTACCATAATTTGGGTTGATTAGAAATTGATTCTCACGCAATGATTTCTTAATTTTTGACAATTTTCTTTTTTCCTCATCACTCCACTTAAAGTCATGACATTTCTTCAATATGTCAAATATAGTCCTTACAATCTTTTCAAAATTAGGGATGAAATGCCTAACAAATTTAATATTCCCAATGAAACACTGGATGGCTTTTTCATTTTTAGGCAAAGAGATTTCTTGAATGCCCTTCACCCTCTAAGGGTCAATTCACAGACTGTCTTTTGAGACAATATGCCCCAAAATATAACCTTCAAAAACCCTAAAAGTAGACTTCTTTATATATATAGCCAAGGACTTACACTTGTAAAAGATTTTGCAGAAGTGTATGACATGGTTATCCATATTATTTTAAAATACAATAATGTCATAATATACTTTTATGAAATTATATAAATAATTAGAAAAAGATAATTCCATAGCAAAGTCACTCCAACATTCATTAAATCAAAAGGCATCCTAACAAATGCATAGGTCTCCAAAAGGGTAGTAAATCAAATTCTATACCTATCATATTCAAATATTGGTACTTAGTTGTAACTTGAGAATCCATCTAACATAGACATCATCCATAATCTAGCCACAATTGGAAGAGGATAATTGACTTTAAGTGAAATGAGGTTAATGTTTCTAGTATTAATGTAAATATGTATGAGTTCCGCCATTCTTTTGCTTCACTAGAACTGCATCTCCCACTAATTTGAATATATAATTAGCATAATAATATGCGCTTGAAGCAACTTCTGCAACTCTTTATGCATAATCAGAACTATCTTGGGGTTCATATGATGTTGTCAATGTCTGAATAGTTTCTTATCATAATTACATGCTCAATTATATTAGAGAATATTCTTTCAAATCCTTATAATACCATGCAAAAACATCTTTGTATTCACATATCAAAGCCTCCAATTTCCTCCTCTCCACCCGGGTTCAACCATGGCCAATTTTGATAATCCTAGAGGACTCTTTAGAACCTATGTTTAGCTCAATTTCTCGTTCATCTAGTTTAGATGTATTAGTTCCTTTAAATGCATCATATTTACCAAACAATTTCTCGAAAGGAACCAAAACTTTCGGTATCTTGTTAGTTTTTAATTGAACTAGTGGGGAAGGTTCACCATCCTATACTTCATTTACCACATGAGAAGAACTCATTCATAGAATTCAAAAAATTAAGAATTTGTCTCTCATTTTCAAATACTTTCCAACAACCTATGTTATTAGGTTAGAAGGTATAGATTTTGCCTCAACTAAATATTGAGTTTGAGGAATAACCTCACATGGTTGAAAACAAGCAGTGAAGATGCCATGGAATCTGTAATGTGATTAAGATCCTAAAAAAAAAGTGATGAAAAAAGCTTGAAACATTCAGTGTCATCCTAAATTGAATTTTGATATATCCTAAGTCATGAATTCCTCACTTCACACAAATTCCTTACCTGATTTACCACCAACTTGGAGTCACCATTGACTTTCAACAACCTAATACCCAATTTTCATCCCTGCTGAAGAATTAACAATAAAGTCTCATATTAAGTCATATTGTTAATGCCATCAAACTCCAAATGAAACATAGTCCTAGTAACAATTCAATTGACAACAATGGCTCATGACTCTTGTACATTAGCACATAATTCCCTAAATCAAGTTCCAAAGTTTTTAGGTACAAAAGTATGTATATTACTTTTATCATTCAAAATATTTTTAATAGAAAAAAAAATAAAAAATATGAAGATTATGATTTTGTCACATTACAAATTTCATAAGCATTATTTTTATTATAAAAGTATTTTTAATAAAAAAGTAAATCAACATTGTGATTTTATAATAATTTTAAAATTAGATATCTTTTGAGATATAGTTTGATTTCTTCAAAAGTGATTTTCATTCTTAACTCTTTTCTTATATTTGAATGAACTAAAATCTAATAGAGATTAAACTTCAATAAAACCAACTCATCTATATTTCATAAATTCAACTCATTCATTTATTAATATAATTCATTAATTTGAATGCATGAAATCATAAGGATATTTTCTATTGGCAAGAAAGCATTACTAAAGCTCATACTGGCCACATATTCTAAAAGGAAACCATCAAATTCTAAGGGTTTGCTGGTGGAACAATATATTATGTGTGGGCATTGTCTAAATAAATTTCAAGAAACCTTAAAGGATGAACTTTCACATTCAAAAACATATTTAAGTTTCAAGCAATCTTAAAAGATGCACTTTCACATTCAAAAACATATTTAAAAGATGTACTTTCACATTAAAAAAACATATTTAAGTGATACTAGGATTATAAGTAGATATTCTTAACATGATTTCCCAATTATGTGTCTTTAAACTCCAGATGTTCATTCAAGATATTAAATAATTAAAAGAACCTTCAAAAACACCTTTAGAGATGCCCACTAAAAAATATCAAAGCACATATATAATTAATAATTTTAAAAATAGAAGACAATCAAATTTCCTTGTTATTTAAACAAATTCAAAAACAAAAATTTCTCAAAACATTATCCACTTTACATAGAGTTTAATAAACTTTAATTATATAAATACATATTAATAATTACTTTATTTAAATCCTTTAAATGGGAATCATGTTTTTTTCATTGGCAAGAAAGCACGCCAAATCTTCCAAGTAGCCGAAGTCCTAAATGATTTGGTGGTGCCGACAAAATGAAAGCAATATTTTATACGTGATTTATACATTACAACGTACATTGTAGGGGCAATTTAATTCTGATTAAAAGACCAAATAATATATTTTAAAAATGATGTCACGTTGCATCGTTCTCCACTGTTCTCTGATTTTCTATAGCACACCAGCAATAGGGTTGAATACCTTTAGAAATAAAAAATTAAAATAAAAAATTTTCCATCACCTTTTCAACTAAAAAATTAAGATGGTTATGACTGGTCACCATTTTGTCGGTGATCCTTTTAGAATCATTTGCACCACTAGGAGTACTTTATTAAGATGTGTAACTAGAAGCTCTGTAACCTTTTCTGACCTTTACATGAAAAGTTCTAAACAAGACAAGCTAGAAAAACCATAAATTAACCCGAAATGCACGTGGAATGCGGAGAAAAGCACTTCCAGGATGTATACACAAATCTTGTGAAGTAAACATGTGTATATGTGACTTTTTTAAGGAAACATGCGTATATCCCTTAAAAAAATCAAGTTTCCAACTTATTTTGGCCACCATTTGGAACACAGTTACATGAGGTTGTGAGGGACAACATGAAAAAACTCCAACACCCATACAACCTACTCAAGCATCCTCCAACACTTGTAGATCCTCTCCAAACCCTGTGTATCATATCATCAACATGAAGACCTAATCAGGGACATGGAGACCTAATCAACAAATCTCCTCAAATCTAACTCCTGCAGTAGTGACCAACACCTTCTTGATCAATCAACATGATCAAGAAGATCATCACATCTCCAAAACAACTCCTCCTCTACACAACTGAGCATCATGGGAAGGCATCAAAACTAGTGTAACACATCACCATCCAACTCCATGCAACAATCATGATCGTAATAAAATGATCATGAGGAGCATGACATCCTCTACTCATACTCTATACGAAAACACCTGCAAATGACATCTACATCCTCACATCTTCATGATAGTAGACATGCTAAAAACCATATATACATCATCTATACACAAGCCACCTGCAACTATACATACAAATGCATAACCAAATCACATGTAACCCAAGCAACGAGGTTTACATCAATGCCAACCAACAACAAATCTGCAACACTGCAACACACATCAATGCCAACATTAACTTTTCCAACCCCTAACCATGGATTAACTTAGTTAGCTTGATCTCCATATCATATTCCTAGATATTGGTGGTCTACCTCCCTTAGGTCCCATTCCACTCCTACAAAAGTATATGTTTCACCATGGGGCAAGGAACATAAGCTACCACCTTGGCATTCCAAAATAATCTTGGAAATAATTTATAGGCTTGAGCAATGCATATTATTTCTTCTCCATAACATATATTCCAGCTCTATACCATGAAATTCTTTACTCATAAAGTGATAAGCTACTCCTTTCCCTACTGGTTCTTATGTAAGAACACCATAGCCATGTTAAAAACAAAATAATAAATTACCATAATTTGGGTTGATTAGAAATTGATTCTCACACAATGCTTTCTTATTTTTTGACAATGTTCTTTTTGCCTCATTACTCCACTTAAAGTCATGACATTTCTCCAATATGTCAAATTTATTCCTTACAATCTTTGCAAAATTAGGGACCAAATGCCTAACAAAGTTAATATTCCAAACGAAACACAAGATGGATTTTTTAGTTTTAGGCAAAGAGATTTCTTGAATGCCATTCACCCTCTAAGGGTCAATTCACACATTGTCTTTTGAGACAATATGACCCAAAATCTAGCCTTCAAAAACCCTAAACATAGGCTTCTTTATATGTATACCCAAGGACTTACACTTGTCAAAGATTTTTCATAAGTGTATGACTTGGTTATCCATATTATTTGAAAATACAATAATGTCACATTATACTACTATGAGCTTATATAAATAATTAGAAAAAGATAATTCCATAGCAAAGTCACTCCAACATTCATTAAATCAAAAGGCACCATAACATATGCATAGGTCCCCAAAGGGGTAGTAAAGGAAATTTTATACCTATCATATTCAAAGATTGATACTTAGTTGTACCTTGAAAATCTATATAACATAAACATCATCCATAATCTAGCCACAAATTCTAGTATGTGTTCCATATTTGGAAGAGGATACTTGCCTTTAAGTGAAGTGAGATTAATGTTTATAGTATTAATGCAAATATAAGTTTCACCACTCTTTTGCTTCACTAGAACTACATTTGCAACTTGATTTTAATATATAATTAGCATAATAATATGGGCTTGAAGCAACTTCTGCAACTCTTTATGTATAATCAAAACTATCTTTGGGTTCATATGACGTTGTCATTGTCTGAATGGTTTCTTATCATAATTACATGCTCTATTATATTAGATAATATGATTTCAAATTGTTATAAGGCCATGCAAACACATCTTGGTATTCACATATCAAAGCCTCCAATTTCCTCCTCTCCACGTGGGTTCAACCATGGCCAATTTTGATAATCCTAGAGGACTCTTTAGAACCTATGTTTAGTTCAATTTCTCGTTCATCTAGTTTAAATGTATTAGTTCCTTTAAATGCATCATATTTACCAAACAATTTCTCGAAAGGAACCAAACCTTTCAGTATCTTGTTAGTTTTTAATTTAACTAGTGGGGGAGGTTCACCATCTTATACTTCATTTACCACGAAAGAAGAGAACTCATTCATAGAATTCAAAAAATTAAGAATTTGTCTCTCATTTTCAAATACTTTCCAACAACCTATGTTATTAGGTTAGAAGGTATAAATTTTGCCTCAGCTAAATATTGAGTTTGAGGATTAACCTCACATGGTTGAAAATAAGCAGTTGAAGATGCCATGGAATCTGCAATGTGATTACGATCCCTAAAAACAAAGTGATGGAAAAAGCTTGAAACATATAGTCTCATCCTAAATTGAATTTTGAGACATCCTAAGTCATGAATTCCTCACTTCACACAAATTCCTTACCTAATTTACCACCAACTTGGAGTCCCCATTGACTTTCAACAACCTAATACCCAATTTCATCCTTGCTGAAGAATTAACAATAAAGTCTCATATTGAGTCATATTGTTAATGAAATCAAACTCCAAATGAAACAAAAATGGGACAATATAAATTGAAGGGGGGTGAAAACAATCCCTCAACCAACCATTTGACATATTCTTGGTAACAATTCAAGTGGCAACAATGGCTCATGACTCTTGTACATTACCACATAATTCCCCAAATCAAGTTCCAATTTTTTTAGGTACAAAAGTATGTATATTACTTTTATCATTCCAAATATTTTTAATAGAAAAAAAGAAGAAAAATATCGAGATTATGATTTTATTACATTACAAATTTCATGAGCGTTATTTTTATTATAAAAGTATTTTTAATGAAAAAGTAAATCAAAATTGTGATTCTATATTAATTTTAAAATTAGATGGCTTTTGAGATATAGTTTGATCTCTTCAAAATTGATTTTCATTCTCAACTCTCACATTATGTTTGAACCTGAACCTAAAACCTAATAGATATTAAACTCCAATAAAACCAACTAATCTATATTACAACAACATGCATTACAAGTGTCCAAAGAATAGTCTTCAAAGAAATACAATACATGTGTGAAAACGTGCTGGCCTATTATCATGATTTTGAATTAAGTGAAAGTTCCAAGACACGTTGGTACACTATACATCACTAACCCCGATAGCGGGGCGTTGGAGCCACTGCTCGCTCCTCAAAGAAAAGACTGCAGACTCTCAAGGCTATGTGGGAGGATCCAAGGTGAAAAGTCCCTTGCATGTACAAATGAGGGGTAGTTATAGCCAAGGTTGAAACTGGCCCTTGTGACTGTTTGACTTACATGACTCTTCAACTATACATGACTCTTTAAATTTATATGTGGGTCTCTTGGACTTCTACTTTACATTACATTGATTACAATAGTGTGACCCATAGTAGTGATGTGTCCGAGATGACTCATGACATGACTCGACACGACAAAGCTGGTGTGTCCATGCTGCTGGTGGTGTGCATATCGAGTTGTAGTGTTGCTGAGTGATGGATGTCCTCTTGGTGTATCATAGCCTCACCTCCGCATGGAAAGGTGTGAAGAGTCTTAGATGGTCTTGGTGCTCACTTGATGTTGCATGTGCACAGTGCTCCTTTGCTTGTACTTTGGCATGCTCCATGTGTTCGTCCGTTCGTGAACAAATCTCCTCGCATTCATTCCTTGTTCATTTGTTCACGAAAAAATCTCCTTGCATGCACTCCTTGTTCATCTTATTCGTCATCATGTCATGTCTCATCCATGTACCTATATTTGCAATCACTCATGACGAGACGACATCAAATCCAAAAATATCCTAGTCTACCATGATGCATGGTCTTTCTCTTTCAGATGCAGGTGACCGAGAGAGCGGACAAGTCTCTAAAACTGCGCAAGGTACATTTCAAACTGGGATGCGAGCTCCGGGCACTATTCATGAAAATTGTGCAGAGGTCACTGGGAGGCTAAGATGGGCAATCTGGATCAACACTGATTGTCTACGGGATCTGGCTCAGCTGGAGGGTAGATCTGCACAATTTTTTGAGGGAGACAATGCAAAAAGTTGAGGGAGAATGGCAGTGAAAACTGCACAATTTCTTTGGAAAGATAACAGCGAGTTGTGGGAGGCTGCTTGGAAAAATTGCGCAATTTTTCTGGGGAGCTGGGAGCGGGCTACGAGAGTCTACTGGAAAAAGCTACACAATTGCTGGGAGGCTGGCCTACTGGACATACTTGTGCAGTTTCTGTGCTAAGTGGGATGCTGGGCAGCTAGGGGACTGCTCATGAAAACTGCGCAGTTTTCCGAGTGAGCAGTAGGTTGGTTGACTGGGTGACTGGTTGGAAAAATTGCGCAATTTTTTAGGGAGATAGTGACGGACATGGGGTGTCTATCTGGCATGTCTACGTAGTTTCTTCAGTCAGCGGAGCGGGCATGCTTTGCAGCTTTTGCGCAGTATTTTTGGGGAGTGAGGCCCAGGGTCACTGCCTAGTCAAACTCTCTGGTTGACCAGTTGGATGCTCAGTTGATGTGCTTGCGGGCAACATAGATTTAAATGGCTTGATGGGAAAATTCTACCATGTTCTGGGTGAAATTTGGTCGAGTCGATTCTAGGGTTGCGCAGTGCAGATTGCCTGGTAGGCAGCCTCAAGGTCTGCGCAATTCTAGGCAGTAGTACATAATCACTAAGAGCTGAAATTGGGCAATGCAGCTCAGCGGATGTCCGGTTGTTGGAGGATGGTCTGGTCAACAGAGCTTCAACAAAATGACCAAGTGTGTGAACGCATGACTTCGTACGTACATGACCTCGCGAACACACACTCAACATGACTTGACGACAAGACCCCTCGAACCAACAAGACATCATACACTTAGTGTGACTGATTGATGGTGTGAGCGACAAGCGCGACACTTGTGATAGATCGTTGAATGACTGCGCCGACGCTTGCGTGACAGTGCATACAACTTCGTGTGTGAGTGTGACAGATGTTTACATAGTAGACACAACTTGTACACACGAAGGCAGACCTTATGCATGGCCAAAACATGATTGCAAGCATGACATTGTGACCAACATGCAAAAACATGTCCGATGAACGATTAAGCGAGGAGGGTGTAAAGACTCAACATGTGCTCACGGGATGAGTCCAAGTGCTTGCAAACATCAAGGAAAAACCCAAGGAAGGCTCCAAAATTGGATGCAAGCCAAAATTTTGGAGGGTGTTGCAGCAACTACAGCAAGACCTAATCAACAAATCTCCTCAAATCTAACTCCTGCAACAGAAACCAACACCTTCTTAATCAATCAATATGATCAAGAAGATCATCACATCTCCAATACAACTACTCCTCTACACAATTGAGTATCATGGGAAGGCCTCCAAACTAGTGTAATACACCACCATCCAACTCCATGCAACAATCATGATCATAATAACATGATCATGAGGAACATGACATCCTCTTCTCATACTCTATACGAAAACACCTGCAAATCATATCTACATCCTCACATATTCATGCTAGTAGACACGCCAAAAACCATCTATACACAAACCACTTGTAGCTATACATACACATGCATAACCAACTCACCTGTAACCCAAGCAATGAGGTTGACATCAATGCCAACCAACAACACATCTGAAACATTGCAAAACACATTAATGCCAACATCAAATTTTCCAACCCCCAACCATGGATTAACTTAGTTAGTTTAATCTCCATATCATATTCTTAGATCTTGGTGGTCTACCTCCTTGGGGTCCCTTGCACTCCTATAATAGTATATGTTTCACCATAGGGCACAGAACATAAGATACCACCTTGGCATTCCAAAATAATCATGGAAATAATTTATAGGCTTGACCAATGCATAGGATTTCTTCTCCATAACACATATTCCAACTCTATAGCATGAAATTCTTTACTCATAAAGTGATTGGCTACTCTTGTCCCTACTGGTTCTTTTTTAAGAGCACCATAGCCATTGTAAATGCAAAAGAATATAAAAAAATGAAATACTTATCCATAATTTGGGTTGATTAGAAATTGATTCTCACACAATGATTTCATAATTTCTGACAATGTTCTTTTTGCCTCATCACTCCACTTAAAGTCATGACATTTCTTCAATATGTCAAATATAGTCCTTACAATCTTTGCAAAATTAGGGATGAAATGCCTAACGAAGTTAATATTCCCAACGAAACACTGGATGGCTTTTTCATTTTTAGGCAAAGAGATTTCTTGAATGCCCTTCACCCTCTAAGGTTCAATTCACAGATTGTCTTTTGAGACAATATGCCCCAAAATATAACCTTCAAAAACCCTAAAAGTAGACTTCTTTATATATATAGCCAAGGACTTACACTTGTAAAAGATTTTGCAGAAGTGTATGACATGGTTATCCATATTATTTTAAAATACAATAATGTCATAATATACTTTTATGAAATTATATAAATAATTAGAAAAAGATAATTCCATAGCAAAGTCACTCCAACATTCATTAAATCAAAAGGCATCCTAACAAATGCATAGGTCCCTAAAAGGGTAGTAAATGAAATTCTATACCTATCATATTCAAATATTGATACTTAGTTGTAACTTGAGAATCCATCTAACATAGACATCATCCATAATCTAGCCACAAATTCTAGTATGTGTTCCATATTTGGAAGAGGATAATTGACTTTAAGTGAAATGAGGTTAATGTTTCTAGTATTAATGTAAATATGAATGAGTTCTGCCATTCTTTTTCTTCACTAGAACTGCATCTCCCACTGATTTGAATATATAATTAGCATAATAATATGCTCTTGAAGCAACTTCTGCAACTCTTTATGCATAATCAAAACTATCTTGGGGTTCATATGACGTTGTCAATGTCTGAATAGTTTCTTATCATAATTACATGCTCAATTATATTAGAGAATATTCTTTCAAATCCTTATAAGACCATGCAAAAGCATCTTTGTATTCACATATCAAAGCCTCCAATTTCCTTCTCTCCACCTGGGTTCAACCATGGCCAATTTTGATAATCCTAGAGGACTCTTTAGAACCAATGTTTAGCTCAATTGCTCGTTCATCTAGTTTAGATGTATTAGTTCCTTTAAATGCATCATATTTACCAAACAATTTCTCGAAAGGAACCAAAACTTTTAGTATCTTGTTAGTTTTTAGTTGAACTAGTGGGGGAGGTTCACCATCCTATACTTCATTTACCACATGAGAAGAACTCATTCATAGAATTCAAAAAATTAAGAATTTGGATCTCATTTTCAAATACTTTCCAACAACCTATGTTATTAGGTTAGAAGGTATAAATTTTGCCTCAACTAAATATTGAGTTTGAGGAATAACCTCACATGGTTGAAAACAAGCAGTTGAAGATGCCATGGAATTTGCAATGTGATTAAGATCCTTAAAAAAAGTGATGAAAAAAGCTTGAAACATTCAGTCTCATCCTAAATTGAATTTTGATATATCCTAAGTCATGAACTCCTCACTTCACACAAATTCCTTACCTGATTTACCACCAACTTGGAGTCACCATTGACTTTCAACAACCTAATACCCAATTTTCATCCCTGCTGAAGAATTAACAATAAAGTCTCATATTAAGTCATATTGTTAATGCCATCAAACTCCAAATGAAACAAAAATAGGACAATATCAATTGAAGGGGATGTGAAAACAACCCCTCAACCAACCATTTGACATAGTCTTGGTAACAAGTCAATTGACAACAATGGCTCATGACTCTTGTATATTAGCACATAATTCCCCAAATCAAGCTCCAAAGTTTTTAGGTACAAAAGTATGTATATTACTTTTATCATTCAAAATATTTTTAATAGGAAAAAAAGAAAAATATCAAAATTATGATTTTATTACATTACAAATTTCATAAGCATTATTTTTATTATAAAAGTATTTTTAATGAAAAAGTAAATCAGCATTGTGATTTTATAGTAATTTTAAAATTAGATATCTTTTGAGATATAGTTTGATCTCTTCAAAAATGATTTTCATTCTTAACTCCTTTCTTATATTTGAATGAATCTAAAATCTAATAGAGATTAAACTTCAATAAAACCAACTAATCTATATTTTATAAATTTAACTCATCTATTAATATAATTCATTAATTTGAATCCATGAAATCATAAGGATATTTTCTATTGGCAAGAAAGCAATACTAAAGCTCATACTACCCACATATTCTAAAAGGAAACCATCAAATTCTAAGGGTTTGCTGGTGGAACAATATATTATGTGGGGGCATTGTCTAAATAAATAAATTTCAAGAGGGTTTGCTGGTGGAACAGTATATTATGTGTGGGCATTGTCTAAATAAATTTCAAGCAATCTTAAAGGATGAACTTTCACATTCAAAAACATATTTAAGTTTAAAAGCAATCTTAAAAGATGCACTTTCACAGTCAAAAACATATTTAAAAGATGCACTTTCACATAAAAAAACATATTTAAGTGATAATAGGATTATAAGTAGATATTCTTAACATGATTTCCCAATTATGTGTCTTTAAACTCCCCACATAGATGTTCATTCAAGATATTAAATAATTAAAAGAACCTTCAAAAACACCTTTAGAGAAGCCCACTAAAAAAAATCAAAGCACATATATGATTAATAATTTTAAAAATAGAAGACAATTAAATTTCCTTTTTATTTAAACAAATTCAAAAACAAAAATTTCTCAAAACATTATCCACTTTACACAAATTTAATAAACTTTAATTATATAAATACATATTAATAATTACTTTATTTTTAAATCCATTAAATGGGAATCATGTTTTTTTCATGGGCAAGAAAGCACGCCAAATCTTCCAAGAAGCCGAAGTCCTAAATGATTTGGTGGTGCCGACAAAATGAAAGCAATATTTTATACGTGATTTATACATTACAACGTACATTGTAGGGGCAATTTAATTCTGATTAAAAGACCAAATAATATATTTTAAAAATGATGTCACGTTGCATCGTTCTCCACTGTTCTCTGATTTTCTATAGCACACCAGCAATAGGGTTGAATACCTTTAAAAATAAAAAATAAAAATAATAAATTTTCCATCACCTTTTCAACTAAAAAATTAAGATGGTTATGACTGGTCACCATTTTGTCGGTGATCCTTTTAGAATCATTTGCACCACTAGGAGTACTTTATTAAGATGTGTAATTAAAAAATTTAATAATATTCCAGATTTAATTTTTTTTTTAAACATAAATAAAAAATTTAAATCGTTATTCCACGTATACAAAACTGAAATCATAATAAGACATATTTGCAATTTTATAATTTTAAAAAAATACTTGAAAGTTAACAGCCTCTGTGTTAAAAAATAAAATATATTAATTTTGAATCCATTAAAGTATGGACAATACTATTTTTATTGGGTGAGAGAGCAATTATTGAAAGGTGTTGGTGATCAAATGATGAGGAAGGAACAACTAAATTGTAAACCGTTTGGTATGGGGTGTTGTCTGCAACCAATTCTGAAAGGTCACACTTCATTTTATAAAATGAGGGGTTGGTGAAATACTTAAAACATGATTCTCTATCTATTTCTATTTATACTGTTATTTATTTATATTATTTGATATTTAAATTAAATATAATGATTTATTTATTTATTTTATTTTTTTAATAATGAGAAATATTTTTATATTTTGTATATATACATGTTTTGTTTTTCAAAAGATTATTTAGGCTTAACAATAAGACCTGAAGTCATTATAATAAAGCTCATCATGTTAGAATCATTTTTCTTGCTTACCATTAAAGACAAATTCAGTAGAAGATAATTTTTACTTTATTATAACTATATTATATTAGCCATCATAGATAAACCTAATATGCAACAATTTTTACTTTATTATAACTATATAATATTCAAGTTTGTTTTTTATTTGCTAATATTGCTAGATTTTCTTAGGGTTGTAATGGTTTTCCTTTTAAAACTAATTAGTTTTCTTTTCTTTTTTAGATGTAGAGGAATTACTTGGGCAAACCTTAGGTTCAAAGTTCACTGGCTACCACTAGCCCACAAACCAACGCATAGAAGGAAACCTATGACTTACAAGGTTTGACACATCTTGAGGGCCAGCATATCCCTTTGAAGGAATTGAACCCGGGTAGAGGGGAGAAAAACCATGCTCCCAACCACTCGAGCTAGAACCTTAGACTAATATTTTTTAATAGATTTTTTTAGTGGTAGTAGAAGAGAGGCCATCTTTAACCTTAGGGGAACAAGGGTGTATTCATAAGCATGGAGTTTTGGAAAACTTTCAACAATGTGACAAAAGTCTATGCTCTTCTTTAGTGATAAAATTGGAATCTCTCCTCAAGGTTTCAAAATTGATAGTAATGGGAGAGTTTGTTGTAATCATCAGAGTAACATTATTTAACTACTCCTCCAAAAACTATCTCTCAGATTCCACTCTAGAGATAATCAGATGAGAAAAAAATGCCATTCCTTCCATTTCTTACTTCCATATTCATAGGCTTTAAAATATGGAAGTGGATGTGCTCGCCAACCACACCACTAAGGAAAAAGGAAGAGTGATATTAATCAATGTCATAGAACATCCTAAATCGATTCCACGACTTACCTCATGTCTTTCCTCAAAGGACATAACACATTAAATCATGCCCATTACGTGGAAGCAAATCCAATAATCATCAAAGGGGGTGTGGCTAATTAAAATCATTCAACACCTTCTCACACTCCTTCCTACCACCTCCTTTGCTTTTGATTCCACTTTAGTCATGTGACAGGATGCATGTGGGATCTCCCTCATGGCTCTAGTCACTCCTACATTGAATTTCAATTCATCATTACTCCTATTAGGAGCAATCACTTGACCCACATTTGCAATGGTTTGATCTCTTTCTCCAGTGTGCCTTTCTTTACTACCTAAGGAGGGTTATTTCTAATCTTTGTGCTCTCCATCTCTTGTTAATTCTCTATGTCCCCACTCTCTTTCATCCTACCCTACTCTTTAAGTTTTTCATTTGGCTTAGAAGCCTTCAAGAACCCAATTGGAACTATTAATTTCTCTTAGGACCAGGACTCCACTGCAAATTGAAAATTTTCTAGGCATAATCTCCAAAGCACCCTCTTAAAGTGTTTGTCAACAAATAGTGTGATTTGAGGAGATTAAAGGACCCTCGACAAGGATACCACTCTAGCTGGTAGGAAGTTGGAATTTTGTCTCTATCATCCTCTCATAGATTATTTAGAATTAAGATGGACTAGGTAAGCAATTAAAAGTTTTTCAAATTGGATTGAGGATTTCGAAAGCCCACTAGAGGAGCTCAAAGCCAATCTCAATCCAAGGCTCATGAAAAACATAGTTTTCATAAGCTTGTTGATGTACCATTCTTGTCAAATTTGAGCTTTGGAAGACAAAGTTAGGAACCTCCAACTCTAATTAGGGCAGTAGGTTGCACAAAAGCAAGTTTCCTCATCCTTTGGGCTTCATCCTCACAACTCCAATAACAATTATTGGGTGAGTTAATTGCAAACATAATCCATCTATGCCAATTGACTTTAGCTCTGACACACTAGAACCAAAAGAACAACCAGGATCAATCCCCCAAAGGATAAAGAGGCTGACGAGTTCTATATCTTTTCTATCTTTTTTTATTGATGTACTTTAAAGTATCTCCCATGTTAGGACCTTTTTGGAAAATTTATGCATATAGGTATTTCTAAACAATGAGGAAATAGAAAATTGATTCCCTAGAATTAATAGGACAATGTTTTGAATACAATTGTATTCTCATATTAAGACATGAAGCTTCCCTTTTGTTCTTCAATAATGATATATCATTGCATTTTTAGGTCAATACGCATGTCTATTTTGGAATGGAATTTCCAAAATTTTAATTTAATTGTCAATAATTATTAGGTGGATGGTAGGGAATTAACCTCTACAAAAAAATTTGTAGAGGGTTGAGATTTCTCAAAAAGTAGTTATTTCTTTTTTTGCTTTTTAATGTAATTAAAAAAATAGCATGTTCACAAGTGTCACTGAATTCTTATTGATTGTTATTTTATTATGTTTTTCTTATTACATGAATTTTTAAATGTAAATATGTTTAACTCATATATTAATTCATTTTATAATCAATAATAATAATAATAATAATGATACTAATAAACAAAGTTCTAATTTAGTTGATTTTTATGATTTTTTACAATCTTGCAGTGTGAAATGTATCATGAGGTAATTATCTTGATGTCTACTATGAATTTATGTGTATAAGAGTTTATCAATCATTTAATTTATATGGCTGCACTGGTTAGTATGAATACAATTGATAATAACTTACTGTATGTTTTTCCAATTCTAATTCACTAAAAAATAGTAAATTAATTATTTTTTAATTATAATTTAAACATTTCAATTGTTTTAATAAAATAAAATTAATAATAAAATATTAATATTGCATAATTTAATTATAATAAAAACATTTGAAAGTGTTACATTTATACTTATATTAAAAATAATAATGATATCTTTTTAATAAAAATTATTTAACAAATTTCATTAATAATCCATTGAAAAAATTCAAATTTATAAAATATTAAATTTCTTTTTTTCATTACCATCAAATTGACTCATAAAAAAAACAAAATAAAAAATATTACATTAATAGTTCCATATTTGTAAAGTGAAAACCCATTTTTTTCATTACCATCAAATTGACTCATAAAAAAACAAAATAAAAAATATTACATTAATAGTTCCATATTTGTAAAGTGAAAACCCATTAATGGTATATCACAATGGTAAGACATTCATATCCAACTTCCATTAAAAGTCTAACTTTTGTGCACAAACGTTAGATTCTCTATAGTGTGAGTCGAAGTGTTAGAGGTGGGGGGGGCTTGTATTATATTTTAACAAATTGTTTAATGTTTTCATCCCTCACCACCAATTTAACAAATTTGGCATGCACCCTCAATTGGGATGGAATCCCCCACTAACGTTAAAGTTGGCAGGTGCACACGTATTATGAATTAATATTAAATTTGGCAAGTTGAGGTTTACATTGAAAATAATTTGGATTGGATTGGATTCCTTGTCGTGACCCGTGACGATACGTGGTTTAAAAATTTAAGTGGCAAGGTTTTTTGCTAGGTTTTTTGCCACAACTTTGTCACTAACACCCTGTATCCAGCTTTGACGGAGTATCTTTGGTGAGGGATGATCATCCATGTACACTGATCCCTATATGTAAGTTTGATTGGTGCTAAGCCCTTCAATGAATTTATCAAGGTTTCCCATTGTGGTTGGAGAGTTGTACGCAAGCTCGGGCATGTCCATCCTTTCCAGATCCCTTGACCATCTCATTGGGATATATCTTCAATTCTAATGCGTTTTTCTCTACTCATCTAGTTTGATAGCCTGTTGTTATCTGCTCGTTCTCCTAATAGCGCCATTGGTATTTTGCTTGTTCTCCCAATAACCCACCTGAAGGAATGTTTTCTTTCCACCTGTTAATTATGGCACCATTTCTAGTTCGCCAACCCAAATGCTCTAGAATAATTGGCATGAAAGACTTACAAAGCTTCCATATCTTTGATCTTCTTCTTGTCCATTCAACCTTTTCAGCCCCAAGAAGATATGAAAATATTTTTGCAAAAAAACGTGTTTCCACAACTCTTTTGCGTTAGAAAGGCTCCTAATGCAAGATTCATGAATTGAGGATCCTTAATTTCTAGGCCACCACAGGTTTTAGGGAGGTAGACTGTGTTCCAATTGACTAGATAGAACTTTTTCTCATTGATTTTTCTCCTCTACCAGAGGAATTTTTGCATTGCTCCACCTATCTAATTGATCACGCTCTTAGGGGCTAGTAGACCAAAGCATAAATAGACCGGCAAGGAATATAATACCGCTTTGATTAAGACAACTTTTCTAGATGCATTTAGCCATTGAAATCCCCATGATTGAATCTCTTTTTTTTTTAACTTTTGGAGAACTTTGTCCCAATCTTCCATGCATGAGACGCGCAAAGAGATTGGAACTCTTAGATATTTAAAGGATTTCCATCCTATTTCCACCAAAAATTCTAATACAAAAGATATCTCTCTTAAGGAAGACTTAGGGAAATTTCACCCAAAGAGTTGGCTCTTTGTTTTGTTCACCATACCGCCCAAAAGGTGTAGATATACATCTAACAGGGATTTAAAGTGGTTCACAATTTTTTTAGAGGCTACTCCCAGAAGCAGGGTTCCGTCCGAAAATTTTGAATGATTCACTTCTTTTGTATCAAGCGATGCTTAATCCCAATAACTGACCTTTTGTTCTTGCCCGCTCTAGATTCCTACTCAAGATTTCAACAACTAAAATATACAAAAGAGGGGAAAGGGGACAACCTTGTCTTAACCCCCTGATGGCCATGAAGAAGGGAGTGGTCATTCCATTTACAAAGGGCACAATCCATGGTGATCCAATACAAGCCTTTATCCAACAAATGATTTCAAAATTAAAACCCAACATCTCAACAGTTAAAAATAGAAAAAAGTGTCTTATCCAATCAAATGCATTATCCATATGTAATTTGATGACAAATACAGGCCCCCCTTCTCTGTTGGAATGAATAGCTTCCTGAACGATGATTATGTTATCTACAATTTGACAATGTTCCATGAAACCTCCTTGATTTTCATAGATAAGTCCTGACAAGAGTTTCTTCAATATATTCACTATAATTTTCGTGAGAATTTTGTATGAGCATGCATTGCAATGTGAGATAGGCCTAAACCAAGTGAAATTGGTAGGATATGATTCGTTAGGAATCAAAGCAAGAGAAGGAGGAGTTGGTACTCCCTCCAGTTTTGTCTTTCTTTCTTGTCCAATTTAGCATCCTCAAAAGGTCCCTTTTAATCAAGGCCCAAAAAGTTTGGAAAAAAACTAATAGTAAATCCGTTAGGTCCAAGGGCGTTGTCTGGATCCAAGGACCAAATTTCTTCTATAACCTCACATTCTTCAATTTCTTTAAATAATTTCTAATTATTAGACTCTTAAATAATTATTGGGATGCATGATAGGAACTCCCATGCCTTGTCCATTTTGAGCTCTTTATCTTTAGCATAAAGAGATTGAAAATGAAGAAATGCATCCTACTTTACGCAAGAGAAGGATGAAAGTTTAGTTTTGCCTTCGGGCGTGATTTCTCTTACTCGATTTCAAATTTCCATTGCTTTAGTTTGTTTATTGAACAAGGCTATGTCCTAATCTCCCATTTTCAACCACACACTTCTTGATTTTAATCTCATTATTTTTCCTCTTGTCTGTTCATTGAGTAAATTGTCCTACTTAGTTCCTTTTCCTTTTCTATGTGCTAATTCTCCACCGTACTATTATTGATCAATTTTTTATGTTGCTCAAGTTGCTTCACCCAGCTCAAACATTTTATGTCCTAGAGGGCATGCTTGATTTCTTTCACCTTTGGTTCCCAAATGAAAGAAGGAGATCCAGTTACTGGGATCTTCCAGGCTTGTCTTATTAAATCTGGGCCCCCATCCTCCATCAGCTAGCCTGGGTTGTATCAAAATGGTATAGGACCCAAGTTTTCCAAGAGGTAAATCTCCAACAATAAGTCAATGATCCAATTCTCCTTGCACAAGGATTGATGAAGCACAATCCAATCCTTTTAATAGCCAATTGTTGTGTAGAAAAAAATGATCCAACCTTTCTACAATGTAGCCTACCCCACTTCTTCTATTTTTCTAAATACATTTTCCTTTATTTGGCATTATATGAATTAAGTCCCAATTTCTCACCACATATTCCATTATTTCCTTGAAGGGATCTCTAACAAGACTACCTCCTCGCTTCTCTGATGAAAATATGATTGTTTTGAAATCCCCCCTACTATACTATTGAGATGCCATTTTGTTTCTTTTAGTGAAATAAGTGAGTCATAAAATTCATTTTTATCTCCATATGTAATTAGAGCATAAACATTAATCACTGAGATATGTTCCTTCATGTACTTCCTTTCTAATAAAACTGCTATCCAATATCTGGTTTTGATACTATCTTTCATAGTGAAAATGGAGTCCAACCAGAAAGTGCCCAATCCTCCTGAATCCCACGAGGAGATATGTGTTATCCCAGTGTTGTCTTGCCAAAAAGTTATTGTGGAGTTTAGGAGCTTTATTTCCTCTAATTTGGTTTCCTGAAGAAATATCCATGGTGTTGGGCGCGGGATCCCCCAAGGGTAGTTTTGGGGCTAAAAGCCCATATTTTGGTCCAATTTTGTAATCCAAATGTAAAGACTCCGCATTTTGTGGTTGCAGAGCACGTAGATGTTAAAGAGTCATAGGGTTGTCTGCCCTTATTTTGGAAATGTAGTGTCGGCTAGAGAATATCTACCCATGGTTCGGAGACCATGGGATTGTATAAATAGAGCCAAGCTCTAAGTAGTTAGAGGCAATTAATTAATTGGAGAATGGAATCAAGCAAGATATGATGTATGAGAGATAGCTCTGAAGTAGAAGTCTGAGTTTTGGGTCGTAGCGTAGGTAAAGACTCTGCAGCTGAGTGTGCAAAGGCCAAGAAGTCCGCAGCTGAGTGCGCGGACCCCTGCAGCTCAGTGCACAGGGCGGGTCGAGTCTGTAATTGTCCGAAAGTATCAATAAAGAGAAGTATTCTACAATTTCGGCGTCTTTATTTCCTGTTTATGCATCTAGTTATGTTTGGGTATGACTTCACTTATAATGCTTATATGATGCGTGAATATATGTAATTGTGTTGGTTAAGTGAACGCAAGTAAGAACATCTGTTTACGTGAAGCTAACTAAGATCTATAATAAGACAAGTAAGATACTTAACGCAGTTTGGGAAATATCACAGTTCATTGCCCTAGCAGCGCGAAAGTATATCAGCCCCAGGTTATGGCATGCGTGGAAGACGATTGTACCCTTTTGTGAAGGTATTGAAGGATGGAACAGAGGGTTAGAAACCTGCGCGAAGGCAGGTACAGATGGAATAAAACGACATCACATCCATCTCAAGGGTGCGGAAACTTGATTCCAGCGTCCACCCATAATTCTTTGGGTGAGACTTCAGTTCACGTTCCGTGGGCTGATGCCAAAAGGGCCAATAGTGTAGGGATTTGTTTGGCTAACTAACGCTAAACTTGGGTCAGGCCCCCTCAAGCCAACAAATGGTTCCATTTCCGGGACTGGAATTTGCATGAGAGATGTGTGATGTCGTATCACTGGAATCCAACTAAGAAAGAAATCGAAGGCTAGTTGGATAGAAGGATTCACGAGTTCGCGGCACAAGAAAATAGAAACCCGCGACTGTCAAAAGAACAGTGGTTGGACCGATACCTGTATACGGAGATCCACGAAATATTTTTTGCCTCTTTCCCTACTGAGCTATACGAGTGGATCGCGAAGCTAGCAGATAGCCAAGGGAGGTGGAAACTTGATGGTCCTATTGTGTGGACCCCAGAGCTAGTGTGAAGGTTGGAAGCATCAGGGGATAAGATTGTGCACGCTGTCGATCATTGGCTCAATCGCATCATAGCAGGATTTGTTACTGAATTTGCGATTGACACCTTAGTCATCTATAGTGAGGCAGAGTGATGATTTTTCAAAGGACAACGAGTTAAGTACATAAAATCTTTGAATACTTGGATTAGAATGTTGTTGTGCGAAAAACGGGCTATGCAGCTACCTTAATGTTTGGGACTACCCAAAGTGGAAAAAGTTACAGAAACGAAGGAAATAAGGGTCTGAAGTATAGCCCCTTGATTTCACCACTGCGAAGGGATGAAGAAGGGATAGTGAAGGTCTCTCTGCAAAGTTCTATTTAGTTGATAAGATAAGGACTGTGAATAGTGCCTCCGCCCACACCATCTCCGTCTTCACCGCCATCACCTCCAACTTCACCGGTACCACCTCCACCACCACTGCGATTCAGTATGGAAAACACAATGAATTTGCCTTTGTTCAAAGGCTTGGGAAATGAGGACCCAAACAAATTTTGGTTCGTTGTGAGGGCTATATGGGAAGCTCAAGGTGTTATAGATGATCACATAAAGAAGGCAACACTGGTTAGTGCTCTGCAAGATCGTGTGCTAACCTGGTATATTAAGTACTCTAGAAATAACCCGAATGATAGAGTAGCGGACATCCAAGTAGCGTTGAATAGGGAATTTAGCGGGCCTAAATCTGAAGTGCAATTGATTGTGGGATTCAAAGATATCACACTACTACCAGGCGAGACGCCTTGGGAACTAGATCAGAGGCTAAAATGTACGATCCGCGAAGCTAACATGAATTTGACAAATGGATAACATCGCGAGTGGTTTGTGGCTTCGCTACTACCATACTTAAGAAGTGCACTATCGTAGCAGAAGATAACAACTCAGGTAGAGGCCTCGGAGATTGCCATGAGACTACATGAGACCTTGATGCAAGATCCTAACCTAGGAGTTTACAAGATCCACGCGCAGCTGAAGAATATGTGCCTTGAGATGCAAAGTCTGAAGTAGAATAGGATGGTTCAGTTAGAGGTACGCAAAGAGGTATGGTGCGTGAAATGTAAGAGTCAGGGTCATGACAAAGACCACTTCTCGGTCTTTACAAATTACCTTGCAGGAGGAGGATCGATGCTTTTAAGGTTCGAAGCTTAAACAGGACCTAGTGCGGCACCTGCTTTATGGTGCACTATCTGTCAGGTAGCCGGAAAACATGCCACGGATAACTCACTTGCTACAGAAGTATGTGCAAATGCCGCAACAGTTGTTCTTCAACTTTTGCAGATTGGTAAGACATGGTGAGCATACCTGTAGGAGCTATGAATTGATGATGGATAGAACTCCCACATATAGTGTTCAGGCCGAAATGTGGCCCCTTGATCAGAATGCAGGGATGGCGCAAACAGGATTTTAGGGGCGCAGACGAGGCTGAGGCAGAGGAGGAGATGGTAGAGGTAGCGGACAATTGATTTGCTACAATTGCGGAGGGCCAGGACACTATGACCGCGATTGCACTAATCCAATGCTCTCGTCGTGCAAGTATTGCACGGTGTTTGATCATGAAACAGAAGATTGCCCTACGTTGATAGCTAGGATATGTGACAAAGGAGCGCTACCGCCTCCCCCGACTCAAAACCTGTAGATGATGAGGTCTGAGCCGCGCGAGGAAGATCCAAATGTAAATATAGTGCTCTGGAGTGGAATCGCGATGGGAGATGACAAGGGGAAACAATCGGAAGACAGTACATGGGTTCGCAAGGCCCTGACAAAAGAGGCTGAGTTTGATTTGGAGCGCGCTCGTGAAGCATTCATGGAAGCTAAGAAGAGCTTCGTTGAGGCCTCCACTTCAGGAAGCAAGGATAAGCCTGAGCTGGAGATGGACCCCTCTATGCTCACAACTTTCCTGGAAACCTGTATGAAGTTACTGCGTGATAGTAAGGCTGTGAAAGGGTTATAGGAACTTATCAATAGATGTGTTGGGACCACGTCAGGTGAACCGTGCGCAGTCCCCAAGATCAGAAACCATAAGACAAGGATGGGGCGTGAAATGAGACTCACCGCGCAGATCAGAGAATGCGAAATGGATCAAGTCATTCTGGATTTGGGGTCAGATGCGAATGATCTACCAAAGTAAACATGGGAGCGAATGTGAAGACCTGCATTGCAATGGTCTCAAATTCAGCTAAGGATGGCAAATCAATAGAAAATCATACCCATGGGGTGGCTGCAGGGAGTGACCATGGATATTGAGGGAGCGAGTGCGTTGGCAGATTTTGAAGTAATAGAGATTGTTGATGACAGCAATCCTACCCTGCACTCTTGGGAATCGACTAGGCTACTAACATGAACGGGGTAATCAATTTGAAGAAGCGAAAGATGATCTTTGAGAAGAAATCACTGCGTGTAATAATACCCTTGGTTCCCACTGAAGGATCGCGCTACACAAAACCATTCCGCGATTATGAGAGTGATGATGATATGGACTGCATCTATAAGATAACAATGCGAGACCAATACTGGGTGAATCCCACCGTGGATGGGCAGATTACATGGGAGCGCGAGAGCTCCTGCACTTTGGATTCCGACGAAGAAATAGAATGCTAGCAGAATCAGTTACACGAAGTAACTACGCTGAATTGCAGCATGATGACCCGGTCATTGTGCTATATGTCATCAGAAGAAAGAAGTTTGCCTACTTATGATGGACTGAGTGAGGTAGATATATTTTTGGATGCATTTGAAAGGGAGGTGCTAGAAAAGCAACGCTTCCAGGCCTTGGACTGGGCACTATGCGCTACGCCCGCAAGATGGTAGGGTGCACACAAGGGAAGTTTCGATGATTGGTGTGAATGTAGGAGAATGATGAGAGCACGATTTGGGAAGCCTAAGATGTGATTAACAGACAAGTACGATGGGCAGAATGATCTGCACACGCATCTGGCCAAATGGACGTAGGCCTATGGAGAAAAGCCCCAACCTGAGTAGGTGCACCTGTACTTCGCGCTTAAGTACCTAGTCAATAAGCCTGTGTTGGGGGGGTGCATCTGCAGATGGTTCTTATTGTTCCAAGAGTACGATTTTGAAGTTGTTGTGAAGCCTGGACGATTGAACGTGGGACTAGATCACCTGTTGCGCATTAAGACAGGGGAGGAACCCACTAATTTGGAGGAAGGATTACCTGACATGCAACTTTTTGCTGTGCGCGTCGTGGATGGACATTTTGAGGATATAATACACTTCCTAACAACAGGAACCGTGCCAGAAGGACACTCTGTCCAGCAAAATAAGGAATTAGTAGTGTGTGCGGTAGATTTCTCTGTCTTTGCTGCTCATCTCTACAAGATGGGGACTGACGAGATTTTGAAAAGGTATGTACTTGAGTTTGAACGAAGCAGCGTTCTCGTGAACGCATACGGGGGCGCCACGGGAGGACATTATGCAGGGAGAGAAACCACGCAGAAAATTCTAAGCGCCGGGTTGTGGTGGCCAACCCTTCATTAGGATTCAAAATCATATTGCAAGGCATGCGATGTATGTCAAAGAATAGGCAGGCCATCGTGGAGGGATGAAATGCCTTTGAATCTGCAAATGATGTTGCAACCTTTTGAGAAATGGGCAATCGATTTTGTAGGACCTATTTAGCCCCAAGGAAAGACAGGTGCGAGGTACATTATCACTGTGACAGAGTATTTGACTCGTTGGGTAGAAGCGCAACTGGTGAAGGATTGCATGGGCATGACTGCCACGAAGTTTCTATTTCAACATGTACTGATGCGATTTGGATGTCCAAAGATCTTGATGAGCAATTGAGGTACGCACTTCCTGAATGAGACGATCAGCACACTAACGGAGGAATTTTAGGTGTATCACCAGAAGAGCACACCTTATCACCCACAGGATAACAGGACAGTGGAGGCGTTCAACAAAGTACTAGAGACCATGTTGACCAAGGTATGAAATGCTCAGCGAAGTGATTGGGACCTACGCATACCTACAGTATTGTGGGCTTTTCGGACAACATGCAAAAAGTTAACGGGACAGACACCCTTTAGGCTGGTATACGGGGTTGGAGCGGTAATGCCTATGGAATACATCGTGCCTAGTCTACACATAGCAGCGCTCACAGGTATGACGGATTGCAGAGCCCTAGAAGAGAGGCTTGCGCAATTGGATGAGCTGGAAGAAGAGAAATTTTTGGTTGGATTTCACTAGCAGGTCCAAAAGCAGCGTGAAAAAGCTTAGCACAATTGACACATCAAGCTGCGCACATTCAAGGTAAACGAGTTGGTTCTATTGTATGACAGTAAGTTCGATAAATTCCTCGAAAAATTCAAGATGCACTGGTTAGGGCTGTATGATATTAACGAAATTACTGACTGTGGCACAGTCCATTTGGTTAAACTGAATGGAGATCCCTTCCTAGGAGAGGTGAATGGTAGTTATTTGAGGCCATACACAGGTGGCCCGACCATCTGAATAGTTGACAGAAGCACAGCCTTAGCGCTCCAGGCAGTTGAAAGGAGGCACGAGACTATAAACTACACTGCCCAGTAGCTGCGTAATTTCAGGACTGCACGATGTTGTGAAGTGTCACAGGGTCTGCGACAGTACGAAGACAACTGCGCTAGTGTGCAGGTCCACCGGAAAAGTGACCGTTAAAGTCACTATTCATGATTTGATGGTTGGTTTGAGGCCAAATGGAGTGGGCGATAGGCATTTAAGGCGAACTTTATGGACTAGATTCTTGGAAATCTAATGCCAATCTAGCATTAAAGGACCGAATGTGGGGGAAACGGTCGAATTTGAATTCAAAAGGCCCTATAAATTACAAGTGGTTTTCCAGTGGAAAATACTTGGAAATTTGAGAACTGAGTTGTTGCGCACTCAAGTATACATGAACTGAGACCTATTCGAGACTATGAAAATGAATTCATTGTTTGAGCAACTACCAGAGACACTGCAAGAATTGTGGAATAACGCTATGTCAGCACCCACAGAAGCCATGGACACAGGAGTAGTGACAACCGAAGAAGTCTTGCAGGAAATTGTGGTAGTCGCAACCCCATAGAGTGCCGGAATGATATTTGAGGTCCCTAAATCATCCAAAACACCAAGACCTAAGAAGGATAAGAAGGCTATGATCCCAGTGTGTGTGTCACCACGAAACCCACAGAGGACCAAGCTCACCTTGCAGGAAAAGAGGAAGGCCATTAATCGGGAGGTCGACGAGGAGGAAAGAAATCCTGGTGGAGGAGGAGGACGTAGAAATGGAAGTTGAAACCTAGGGTGCAGACCCTATTACCCGGTTACCCGAATATGTTCCTCCGTGCAAGAGCTCTCTACAAACTTCGTTGCTCCCTGATGATATTTTTTTTGAGGGACCACACTTAGGACGAGTTCCAGTACTGAAGTTTGAAGATTGGGACCTTGCAGATCATGAGAAATTCTTGCATTTAGCGACTAAGTAGCTAATGCATCGAAGGATTGACGTGACGGCCAGAATGATTGAATTGGAGCTGCAAATGGCTCAGGGGTGTAGAGAAAGTCGGGTTGCTAAACCTGCTCTGGGTGCCGCATTACCACCATGCCCCAATGACTGTCTTTGTCATCAGGCAGTTGCTCTTCTTGGTGCATGATGGGTGTTTGTGGCTAGAGGAGCCCATTCCCATCATAGACCACTTGATTCATCAAATTACACGACTGCCTTACTCAAGGGAGGATCCAGCCAATATTTCATAAGGAAAAGGTGGCGAGTTGGCCCTCGTGGAAGTAATGAAGAAAAAGTTCAAGTTGGATAAGAAGAAGTGAGGATATGCCATCTATAGCATTAACAACCCTGTAGTCAAGGTCATGACACAAATACTAGCAGGAAAAGTGATGCGGAAGTGCCGCACGGATGAGGTGTCCGCGCCCGTGGTTGCACTAGCGGCCCAATGTGCAGAAGGAGTCCAGTTCAACTGGGCGAACTATCTATGTGGCGAGTTCCTTGCGAATTGTCGCGAGGCACAGGAGCAGGGAAAAACGTTTCACTATGTGTGGCTCCTGTTGTCGATCGTACTGGTGGCATGGGAGCTGCCCAAAGACAGCCAATTCCCTTCGGTTGCACCAGACCTTCCAGAGGCACCGAAGTACGCTTCACTGTGGGTGACCAGGGATGCACAACGGATAAAAGAAAGCAAGATCTTTTGGGTCTTAATGGAGATGAGCATCAGGATGGGGATCAATCACAAGCTGCGGTTGTCACCCAAAGTATATGCCAATTTGAAGAGATTTGTAGAGTTCAAAGCAGATTTCTACCATGTTTTTATCAGGGCGCGAAAGGACCCCGCGAAGACATGGAATAACCTACTGTACCTGGGGATTAATGATGTAATTTTCGCAGTACTTGAGTCTTGGTTGTCGGAGTGGCGCGTTCCAGCTGGCTCCGCAGTGGAAACGGGCAAGTCCACCGCACAACGCAAGAAGGAAGAGACAAAGCTCCGAATGGCGTAGCTGGTGGAGAAGCATAGAAAGGAGGAAGTAGCAGCTAAGGCCCAGGAAGTGCGTGACGCTGTGAAATTGGTAGAACAACAGAAAGCAGGAGGAGAAGAGTGCGAAGAATGGAAGTCACCTTCGCCCGGGACGGAGGCAGAATTAGATACAGAACAAGGTGGCTTGGACCCGCAACCTACATCCACCCAACTCAAGCGGTCGCGACCACGAGAGCAAGTAGTGCCACGAAAGAAAACAAAGGCATCAAAGACATATTTCGACCCAATCACCCTCAGTGAAGGGGATTTGAATGATATCGGAGAAACGATAAGGGATGTCACTGGGGAGGCCCTCCAACAGTTCGAAGAGCAACAACAGTTGGTATTGGGGGCTCTCCGAACAGAGTTGTAGGAGTTGCAGGTATGCACTCCACATGCTAGCACAGTGTCCACCAACCTTGCAATCGGCACTTCAGCTACCGAGGAGATGTTACACACAAGGGTGACTAACACGATAGTGCTACCAGATGGGGCACTTACTACAGAGAAGGAGGCCGACAGGCCCACAGTTAGCAGTTTGAAAGGGCTAGGATTTAACATCGTTGCGCTCCCTCGGGAGATGCTCTACCTCTTACAGGATGGAGTCACCATGGAACTCAGGGCCCAGGAGAGTCACGCTCTACAGGTGATGAGCGAGCAGCACATCAACATTGAGTAGTTGGGTTTGCAGCACAATAAGGCAGTGGAGTAGAACAAGCAGATTATGTAGCTATTAGAGGAAGCCTACCAGACAGTCCCGTATTTAGACATTCAGGCAGAAGAACCGGTGGAGGTGCATGTCCGCAAGTTGGCCACAGGGGTGCGTGATGCCTGAGCAGAGATGGATAGGGTTCAGCTAGAGATGAACCTGCAGATCACAAAACTGGTGTTAAAGGCTCAACCTTCAACTCCGTCGGAAGTCAGGGAACAACGTACCGCCACTGTTACAACAACAACAACGGTGGTTGACAGTGTAATGGCAGACTGCATGTAGCTTTTTGAACAGTCATTCAAGGACCTAACCACCCTGCAGGAGGACCCGAATGTAGAGTGCCTGGAGACAGAGGCATGTGAACTACAATAAAGGAATGATGAGGTAAAAGGGACCGCGCAGACAGTTGCCCTTACATAGAAGCTCGCACAGATGCAGGAGGCAAAGGCGCTCAAGGAATAGGCGAATGTTGCTTGACATAAGGAAACAATCTTAAAAGTGTGCCTACAACCATGGATAGATGAGGCTTATGCGATCACAACCTCCATTGAAGGAATGCTCGCGAAATTGCAGGCAGCTTAGCAGAAGATTCAAAGCAGCAGTTCAGTGGCAGTCACCGAACATCGAGTGGAAGAAGTCCAGCAGGCAGCCGCCCAGGGCGCTACCGATGTTGTGGTGATCCAAACAGAGATGGGATGTCTTTGAGCTAAGATCTCCGAACCTGTAGAGTGACTCGAGGGTGAGTCACAATGTTTGTGTTGGGGGCCTGTTGGGTGCGGGATCCCCCAAAGGCAGTTTTGGGGCTAAAAGCTCATATTTTGGTCCAATTTTGTAATCCAAATGTAAAGACTCCACATTTTGTGGTCGTGGAGCACGTAGATGTTAAAGAGTCATAGGGTTGTCCGCCCTTATTTTGGAAATGTGATGTCGACTGGAGAAGATATACCCATGGTCAGTGGACCATGGGAATGTATAAATAGAGCCAAGCTCTAAGTAGTTAGAGGCAATTAATTAATTGAAGAATGGAATCAAGCAAGATATGATGTATGAGAGATAGCTTTGAAGTAGAAGTCTAAGTTTTGGGTCGTAGCGTAGGTAGAAGCTCTGCAGCTAAGTGCGCAGAGGCCTAGAAGTCCGCAGCTAGGTGTGCGTACCCCTACAGCTGAGTGCGCAGGGCGGGTCGAGTCTGTAATTGTCCGAAAGTATCAATAAAGAGAAGTATTCTATAATTTTGGCATCTTTATTTCCTGTTTATGCATCTGGTTATGTTTGGGTATGAATTTCACTTATAATTCTTATATGATGCACAAATATATGTAATTGTGTTGGTTAAGTGAACGCAAGTAAGAACATCTGTTTACGCGAAGCTAACTAAGATATATAATAAGAGAAGTAAAATACTTAATGTAGTTTGGGAAATATCACAGTTCGTTGCCCTAACAGTGCAAAAGTATATCAGCCCCAGGTTAGGCCTTGCGCGGAAGACGATTGTACCCTTTCGCGAAGGTACTGAAGGGTGGAACAGAGGGTTAACAACCTACGCGAAGGCAAGTACAACTGGAATAAAATGACATCACATCCATCTCAAGGGTGTGGAAACTTGGTTCCAGCATCCAGACTTCAATTCGCGCTTAGCGAGCTGATGCCGAAAGGGCCAGTAGTGTAGGGATTTGATTGGCTAACTAACGCTGAACCTGGGTCAGGCCCCCTCAAGCCAACACATATTTTTTCCTGCTTAACTAAATCTTTAACATACAAGGATTTGGTGGGGCTTCCCAAGACCCTTATATTCCATGAAATTATTTTCATTACTTTCTTCGAGGGTTGTGGGACCTACCTCCTCCATTTGTTGTACATTATTGTTCCTTAAGTGCTGCTAGCTTGAGGATTTCAGTGATTTTGGGTTGGCTTCCTAATTTATTTTTTTTCTCCACCTCGGTTTTCGTAGCCACTTTCTTGGAATGTCAACCCTTCTTTTTATTAGTGCTCTTGGTTTCTTGGAGGATAATCTCATTGGCCCAATTTGATTTTTGTGCCATATTCCTTCTCAACATCTTTATAGAGTCCCCCATTGTCTCCTTCATTTTCCTAGGTGAACCATCTACTTAATTTCTTAACCCTACTGAGGGGCTTTCCACTATTTCTGGAATTGATGGGTCATTACCTTCTTCCTATACTGAGACTAGGGTTTGATTGTTCCCCCCTTGCTCCTTTTAATATTCTCTCATAGGTTCTCAAATTTCCTCCTCTTCTTCATTTAACTCTTCTTCCTCAGGGGCTTCTTTTCTCTTATTATTATTTGTTTCTTCTTGTTCACTTTCTCCTTGCGATTGCAAAACCTAGAAAGGGTTTTTTGAAAATGAGGCCACATTTCTACCCTGTGCTAGTTAATTTATGTTTAATATTGCATTTCCTTTGTTTCACCCCTTTTACTGAGTTTTGGCATTGTTCCTCTTATGCTACTACTTCCTCCTCACCCTTTCTTGATTTAGCCTTTTTGCAATGTCTTGCAAAATGACCATAATCATGACAAATCCTACATTTGAAAGGAAACTGTTCATAATCAAGAACTTGATAGTGAATCTACTCTCCCTATGTGTGATTTATTTATGAGGATAATCCATTCTCCAAATATGCTTCCACACAGATGTTTGTGCAAGAAAAATGGAAACCATTGGGCTCAAAATTATCCAAATATTCCCCCTTTCCATTCCCAGTCGCCATAAACAATCATCACTCCAACATGGAAGAGAGAGGCTTGGAAGTTTGACCCAAACGAGCACTGCATTTGGGAAGTCATAATCTAGATCAAAGTCCAATGACCATTTTTTCAAATACATATATTGTTCCCCAAATAATTACAAACCATTCTAAAAGATAACATCTTTATCTTCTTTGTACTCAAACAAAAACATAAAGAGTTTGTTTCCGCAGGTATACAAGCGAATGTTGCATTTCATCACTGGATTCCATTTCTTTTGTAGCCATTTCTCCATAGATCTAGGGGATGATCACATTCTATTGAACTTTCCAACTAAGTCCCAATCTATGAATGCTAGATAAGTTTGTCGAAAGCATGGGGGAAAAGCCATCAAGGGTCTTGTCTTCACCTTCTTAACAAATATGGACTATGTTTCTTTTGAGTGACACTTCTTTGAGAGGGAAGTGACGAGGGCCTAAAAGGACACCATGTCATCTAGTAGAGGGGGAGAAGCCCCCTATGGACCAACCATATATAAATCTTAGTTAGAATTTTTCTAGAGTTTGGAGAGCTGTCAAACACGGTGTCAAATTTTATTAATGTGATTTATAGTAACTTTTTTCCACTACTTCATAAATATAAAGCATGTTTTAATATTTTAGTGTTGTCATGAATTACATTACAAATGTTTTGTTAAATTTTAAGAAGGGGATGAATAAATGAAAAATAATGTCAATGTATTTTGATTATTAACAAGAAAAATATTAAACAATTGATTAAAGAGTGAAGAATTTATATTGTCCATGATACCACAAATAGAACCAGTGAGGGGGTTAAGAGAATTACTATGCCAACCAAGAAAATAACATTTTCCAAAAATATATGTTGCTAAATTTTCATATTCAACATTGATTTTATTTGCTTCTCTTTAGATTCCACACCACCCTTCACCCCCCCAAAAATTGGTTATTGAGAGAGAGTTGTGTAACTGGGTAGCCAACCACCAATAATTATAACAATATGAAGATATGGTTGGGATAAATGAGAGTGTCAACTAGAGGTACCACTAAGTACCCATCTAAAAATTCCATTATTGACCAAAAATTCCTCTGTCAACAAAGGATAAAGAAGTAGCCTTCTCAGGTTAGGAAAGGAGGATGCACATGGGGGTGGTGTTGATGGCGCTGAAAATTTGTCAACCAAGGGGGTCTCCCCGATGTGAAGGCCCAACTAGATCTCACATCATTTGGAGTAGGAGCCCCATTAGGAGTATCAACCTGACAATCATAACTCTAAGATTTACCTTCGCTGCAATGAATTACATAAGAGAGTATGCACATAACTTTTGAAATCATCAAGTAGGTTGACACTGTTAAAGACCAACTTGAATCTATAAAATGAAACTTTCACGAGAGGGAAGTAAGAATGAGTCTCTAGAAGGAAAGTAATAGTACTATCCTAAGAGAGGCACACGAGAACTAGGAAAGATTCATTAGTTATCTAGCGAAATAGTTCACATAAACATAACGGTCATTAAAGCAAATAAAAAACATATTCAATAGGATATGTAACAAAGATAATGACATAGCTCAATTTATTTAGTACATATGAACATAAAATATACCATAAACATCCAAATAATAGTCTTAGAATGTTCATGATACATGCATGAAAATGTGTTGGCTCAACGAGATTCTAATTATTAGGTGAAAGATCTAAGTACACAGTTACAATGGTGAGCCACTAGCTCCAATAGTGGAACATTGCGTCACTTCTTGCTTCTCCAAAGGATAATCTTCTTTCCTATTCCAAGCTATAGCAGCCAAGGCTAGCTCTCCATAGGCTAAGCCTCCAAAAGTCATTTGCTTGAGTTATGAGGTTTCTTTTATAACAAGAGGAATGACCTTTCACATCCCCTATGAATCTTGAGTTACCCTCACGACTCTTGGACTTCTAATGTGACCTTTGGACTTCTATATGAGTTTTGGGCTTTTCCTAAAGACTTTCTTATCCATATATGACTATGGGAATTTTCATATTCCACATATGACTCTTGGAATTATAAACATTACATTTTGTCCTTTCCTTTTGATAATCACATTGTTACATCCACAAATGATGTGTCAAGACACATGACACTATGATGAGACTGGTACAAGTCACAACTTGACAATGATGACATGGACTTCATGGTGAGATGGAAATGCCAAGCTATTCTTATTGCTTCTTTGTCTTTAATATTTGTGAGAGGTTTGTTCAATACTTCATCTTCATGAAATATCTACTTTTTTCTTCATCTTCACCCTCCAAAGGGGATGAATGATATAGAGTCTTCATATGGTCTTGATCTTCAGTCTTTTGTCATAAACTAGTGTCCCTTCATCTTCTTGTTCAATGATCAATTTGTCTTTACCGCTTCACAAGTGTCTTCTAGCATTGTCTCCTTCTCCTTCTCTTCGATCATGATTATCCTATCATGTCAAGATATAGTACCTACAAGTGAAATCCAATCATGAAAAGATGACATCAGTCCATAAATCTCTTAGTCTAATTTGTAGAAGTTTGTAGAATTTTTCTACAAATCAGCTAGCTCTGATACCATGTAGAACTTTTTCTACAAATCAGCTAGCTCTAATACGATGTATAAATTTCCCACCTTTAGATAAACCTGGTAATGAAATGTACTAAAGAAAAACACTTGATCTACTTCTACAAACAATTTAGCGGAAGCTTAATCAACCATGAGTAACATCAATAAGAACACATATAACTGATAAGAAGGAATCAATCACACATAACACAGAAGAATTTACCCGGGGAAAGCACCTGCCTAAAACCCCATCTCTGTATTATCATACAAGTGGAAATATAGTCTGGATTACACAAAGCCTTAGCTCGGAAGCTATCCAGCTCTCAGTACAATCCCTCTGCTGCTCATAGACAATCAAAGGCTTTTCACACACCTTCTCCTCTGCCTTCCAAGCCTCCTATTTCCTTGTGCAGTTTCCTTGGGGTCCAGTGCTGCCACCTGTGTGAATTGGCCTCTTCACAAACTCACTAACCTCTGATCTAACTGCACAAACTTGAAGGAGATAGATCCTCATCATGGATGAGCTTCCTTTATAGGAAAAATATTCATCCAACTGATAGGACACTGTCCCTTCTTTGATCTCAACTGGGTCTCTGTCTGAACTGCCATGCATCAGTTATCCATGAGAGAATACTCAGTTATCTGAAAGTAATAGTGGTCACATGCATGCAAGCATTAACAAACTGTATCTCATTAATTTAACAACTTTTTAAATTAATCTAACTGAACTTGACTAAGTTAAACTAAGTCAACTGATCCTCTCAATATAGAACTCATCCTTAATTCCTCAATCAGTGGAGAAATTATTGCATGTTCTCACAAAGACTTCAAGTTTGATTTTCATTAATTAATTAACTCATGGAGAATTAATTAATTAATATTCAAACTGCTGGTAAGACAAAATTCGAATTTTACTTCCTATTTTAGACTAGGGACTGTCTAAAAATAGGAATCCAACTTGAACTGCTAAAAATAGAACTTCTATTTTTAGCACTTCCATTTTTCATTCCCTATTGCCCAATCCAACACTGATGCCCAAACTGCTATTTTTAGCACTTCTATTTTTAGCAATTTCTTGTTGCCAATTTTCAACACTCCCTCTCAACAAGAAAGGCTTCCTCTCGAACCCGATCCTGTACCTCTGGAATGTTCTGCATGCAACACATCTACCAAGTGTGGTTGCTCCAACAATTCTCGGAACAAAGAAAACTCCCAACTGACCACTCTGTTGGGCTAGAACCATACTTTGATGTTGAAGCTCTACCTGCCGCTGACAAGTGCTCCCTCTCTGACCTCTGTGCTACTGCAACATCTCCATGCATCTCGCATCGTTGCACCCTTCTCTGTGCTACCCTGCATAGTGCAACACACTTGTGCCTCTCGCATTGCTGCAACCTGCATGCTCTGCGCTGTCTTGGGATTCCCTGCACTGTAGCTCTCTCTGTCACTCCATCCGCATCTGTCTCTACCTAATCAGTCAGTCCTGCTACTCCTCATTGGGGCTCCTGTAGCAAAGTTGAATCAAAGAGGTTGGGTACCTCAAGGATCTTGCCCCTCCTCCTTGGGACGATCACTCCACATTGCCCCACCTCCTACCTGGAGGTATGGCTGCATGTGATCCCTCTGCCCACCTGGCTCGAAGTTTCCCCCTATTGGAGGTCTCTGCATGAGTAGATGTCTCTACTCGATCTCCTCTCGGCTTCCCCTGTTGTGGCTGCTCCACAACCTCCTGAAGCTGCTGCACCAATCATGACTCCTCCACAATTGTCTGAGACTTCTTCTGGCGCTGCATGTTGAGAGGTAATATACTCTCCCTCCCAACCACCAAGTCTCTAACCTTTGCCTTGCTCCTCAAGGCTTTGCATGCATCTTGCACCTCAAGTGCATACAGGTTCTTGGCTAGCACACCAATCTATTTCCACTTTCCCACCGTCACGAAATTTTCTAGAAAAATAGCTGATTTTAAATTAGAGATATCTCCCTCATCCGAACTATGATTCAGCCGATTTTTTTTTTGATTTTGGGTATTTTTCTACAAGAAATCCAAAACTGCTATTTATTTCTGAAAATTTTGTACAGAAATTTTTAGATCTTCTCTACAAACTCTCGGCCCAAAACTCAAAACTTTGAAATCTCCTCTCAGTATACTGTTCTCTCCTTGATCACCTGTGCTCCAATACCATGTAGAATTTTTCTACAAATCAGCTAGCTCTGATACCATGTAGAACTTTTTCTACAAATCAGCTAGCTCTAATACGATGTAGAAATTTCCTACCTGTAGATCAACCTGGTAATGCAATGTACTAAAGCAAAACACTTGATCTACTTCTACAAACAATTTAGCGGAAGCTTAATCAACCATGAGCAACATCAATAAGAACACATATAACTGATAAGAAGGAATCAATCACACATAACACAAAAGAATTTACCTGGGGAAAGAACCTGCCTAAAACCCCATCTCTATATTATCATACAAGTGGAAATATAGTCCGGATTACACAAAGCCTTAGCTCAGAAGCTATCCAGCTCTCAGTACAATCCCTCTGCTGCTCATAGATAGTTAAAGGCTTCTCACAAACCTTCTCCTCTACCCTCCAAGCCTCCTATTTCCTTGTGCAGTTTCCTTGGGTTCCAGTGTTGCCACCTGTGTGAATTGGCCTCTTCACACACTCACTAACCTCTGATCTAACTGCACAAACTTGAAGGAGATAAATCCTCATCATGGATGAGCTTCCTTTATAGGAAAAATATTCATCCAACTGATAGTACACTGTCCCTTCTTTGATCTCAATTGGGTCTCTGTCTGAACTGCCATGCATCAGTTATCCATGAGAGAATACTCTGTTATCTGAAAATAACAGTTGTCACATGCATGCAAGCATGAACAAACTGTATCTCATTAATTTAACAACTTGTTAAATTAATCTAACTGAACTTGAATAAGTTAAACTAAGTCAACAGATCCATCTAACTGAACTTGAATAAGTTAAACTAAGTCAACTGATCCTCTCAATATAGAATTCATCCTTAATTCCTCAATCAGTGGAGAAATTATTGCATGTTGTCACAAAGACTTCAAGTTTGATTTTCCTTAACTAATTAACTCATGGAGAATTAATTACTTAATATTCAAACTGCTGGTAAGACCAAATTCAAATTTTACTTCCTATTTTAGACCAGGGACTGTCTAAAAATAGGAATCCAACTTGAACTGCTACAAATATAACTTCTGTTTTTATTACTTCCACTTTTCATTCCCTGTTGCCCAATCTAGCGCTGATGCCCAAACTGCTATTTTTAGCACTTCTATTTTTAGCAATTTCTTGTTGCCAATTTTCAACATAAGTCTCCTCATTAAATCCATTGATTGACTTGGAACCGGGTACTAGACTGGGAGGAAGGTTCAGGGATTTCACAGTTGAGGGTCACAATGAGGTAGGCTTGCCCACTGTAACTACACTGAACAGTTCTGGAGGGACACTAGGCATCCAGATTGCATAGTTGCGTAGTTAAAAGAGCCAAGGAGACAAACTGCAGACTATGATTGCGCAATGCACAGGAAGAGACTGGTTGGGAGGAAAGATTGCGCAATTCTGGAGGTCAGGAGGATGGGATTGAGCATTGTTACTGCACAATGTGCAATCCTTGGAGGTAAATACTGTGCATTGCATAGTTCTAGGAGGAAAGGGTACATTATTGAAGCTTGCAACTATGTAATGTGCAGTTCAAGAGGGCATAATGAGCTCAAGTTGGTCGGGCATGAGAATTTCAGGAATTTGACCGTGGGATCAGTGAGGCAGAGATGAAATCAAGCTTAGAATTGAACATGATCACATACTCAACAAAATTGATGACACAACATTAAACACTCAGCACTAAGAATCAACATGATTCCCTTACTGCAACAACAAAACAACATTCTCCTCCAAGTGCGACACTTAAGATATACTTTGCGACGACAATAGTACGACAATGCATACAAATTTGGGAGTGAATCTAATACATGTATACATGATAGATAGGACCCTTTGGTACCAAAGTTTTCTCTTTAAATGAACCATAACTCCACTGATTGTTTGAAGATTTATGTGGTGGGAATCTTAAGTATTCGAAATTAGTTCTACAATAGTCATTTTTGCGTCGACGTTTCAAGTCTGTAACAAGATTCATCGTCAGGACAAATTCTACAGAGAAGAGCGAGAATGATGGATAATAAATATGGAATGGAAGGATATGAAATGTGATAGAGCCGACTAGCCAACCCTGAAATTATTAATTATTAAGGAGAATTAATAAATTATTTACAATTTTTTTTAATCAATTAGAGAATTTACATTATGTATTATGTTAGTTCATATTAATAGTTGATATTATTGGTAAAAAGTACAATAATTATGATTAGGGTTAATAATTGTTAATGTGCTTAATTATTAATAGTGTCAATTTTTATTAATAATTAATAATAAAGTTATACTTATATTAATTATTATCATTATTATTATCACTAATTATTATTATTATTATTAATTATTAATTAATACTAATAATAAAGTTAATTAGTATTATTATTATTATTATTAACCCAATGAGTTAATAATTATTATTAATAATAAAGTTAATAATAATTATTATTTCAAGGGTTAATAATTGTTATTATTAGGTTTAATAATTATTAGAGATTGCTGAGATGGTATAGATATTACTTAAGTCTAGGAACTAATAAGGAAATAATGGAAGGAATAACGAGAAGGGAGATGCAGTGAGAAGATTTGGAGGGGGGAATGAATATAAGAGAGAGGGAAGGAGGGGAGGACCAATGGGGTTAAGGGAAAATGGGGAAAGGGTGATAGGTTTAAGTCAAGGTTGTAAGACTAGGGTTCCCGAGTGAGTAAGGGGGTCCAATTTGTGCTTACATCCATACCCCCATCTTTATTAAGATTGTGATGATGTTTTGTAATTTTTAGGGCTTCACGGATCTTTCGTTTATATTGATGTTTTTCTTTAGTGATAATCTCCATGTCTTCAAGGCAAACATGGTGACATGTCCTTAATGAGTGTTCTGCAAATGTTGAGGACCGAGTTCTACCATTTTTTATGTCAGTGCCATGTTATTTGAGTCTAATTATGAAGGATCTTCCTATCTCTCCAATATAACATTCTCCATATGAACATAAGACCTTATAAACCCATTTGTGTTGGAGGTGATCTAGAATGACTACCGTGGAACTAATTCCAAATACTCAAGATACTCATAACTCCACTTTTACAACATGTGACACTTCCCATGCCAAAATACGACACTTGCGAAAGTATGAGAAAAGTACTAACAACACTTGTAAAGGCTTAAGGAAAGTGAAAGAAACACATGCTAGAGTGAAGATAACATGAAAATGAAACTTATTAAAGTAAATGAAAGAAAAAATGATAGTTTCGAACATGAAAGTGACACTTGCAAAAACAAAGGTGTTCGAGAGCGACAACTAAGAAAAATCACCGGAATAGAAATACAATTGCAATCAAAGTGAGGAAGACTATCAATAGAGAGTGTGCACTGACTGTTGAAATATGTTGTGCAGTACGATGTGCTTAGGGATTGTGTAGCCACTATCATGAGTGATTGCACAAGCCTTGCCTTCAAGAGATGCACAGTGCCTATGTAAGCTTGCATCGAAAGTAGTGCACTTGTGAATTCTTTTAGAACTAAGCATGCATAAGCAAGTGAATTTGAAACTTAGAATATAAGGGAACATCAACTGACCATGAAGAAGATATGAACTATCAAGGAAAAATATATCCTAGGATCACAAGTAGGCTCCAAAATTCAAGTGTAAGCAAAATTTTGGAGGGTGTTTGTCGTAGTGACAACACTTGGTGACACACTCTTAGAACTCTAGCTTCTCTGTTTATGTTTTTTCCTTTAAGTGAAGTGTATCATTATTTCAGGAAGTCTTTATTTTCCATGTGTATTTGTCTAGCTTTTCCACTGATCCCGGTTAAGGATATAGTCTCTTCTTTCTCCTTTCTTAGCCTCAGACACATCAACATAAGACTAATCACACCTCAATTGTTTCTATAGGGTAGAAGGATAATACATATACTACGTTTTTAAGCAAAATACTCGGTGTTTCTCCATTTCTATGAAGCCTGAACAGCACCCTGGAGGAGTAACCTCAAGGAACCACAAGCATTTATTTTCTTTAGCGAGCCTGAATAGTACCCTAACGAAGTTGCTTGCCTCACCTCACTGCACAAGAAGCCTTTCTCATCTTCACCTATTTATTTAGTTACTAATAGAATGTGAAAAGGAGATTATTTATTTTTACATTGGAAAAGTGATCCTGACTTATTGAGAGCAAAGAGGTTGGTTCCTTGTTTAAGGGATTTGAAAGATAACCAAAACTAATATGCTTGTTTAAAGTTTTTCTCCTTTCCCTTCTCTACTGAATTGAGTCAATAGGTCAAAACACCATTTAGTACAAGGTTGAGTTAGAATAGAATATTCTAATAAATATATGGGCTTCTTAGTTCAACCAAAGGCTTTGGAATGAATCATATTTTCCATTCAGACTTCATTGACTTTAAAGATATGTAAATCCAAGATAAAGAAGAGGATGACAGATAAGCCAAGCATTGTTTGTTGTCACAATTTCCCCTTTCAAGTTTTGCCACATTATCTTTTGATCCAAAGAGGAGCATATTTCATGCAAAGTCATATTATTAAAAACATGAAAGAAAAATAAGACAAAACAAAGAAACAAGACAAAAAAGGCAAGCAAATGGAGGTTGAACGTAAATAAGATGCAAAAAAAAGTAAGAAAACAAAAGAAATGTAGAGATTAGATGGGGAGAAAATGGAGGATGGGTGAAAACAGGGAAACTAGAATGTAGCTAGACTTACTCCTAACCTAACCAGCTAGAAGGTTAGGGTCAAGTTGAATGAGATTTCCAATGTAACCACCGTAACTTCTATCGACTCGCAAACACAAAGATATCAACAATTAAAACTGATATATAATGATGTGAAAAAGAGAATATAAGAAAGTGAATATCTTGCGCAAAATATTAAAGGTCTTACCGAAAGGCAGAAATATGTGTCATAACAACTAAACTTAAGCATCATGTAACCTTACCTTCTCAATTAGCACAACAATCAAACAAACCTTGAGAACTTCTTGTGAATTTACCTGCATCTATGTTGTCCTCCGTAGCAAACATCCAAATATCAGAACTTATTATTAGCATAAGGGCTTTCTAAGTAAGATGGTTCCATCCAATCATAAATTTGGTCATGAAATCCAAAGAAATCCTTTTGAAAACCTTGAGACTCTCAGGAAAATGAACTTTCAATTATAATATCTGAATCATGGGAATAATATTGCAAGAGAAAGATATCCTGATCTGGTTTAGAGGCTTTGTCGAAATAGTGAGATCCTAACATAACCATCAACAAAGACTAAAGTGGCTCAACTACTTGACAAATATTAGAATAATGAAATGATAAAGCATAGATACCACTAGATTCAACTAGATCAAATGATGTAAAACAACCATGATTAAATATACTAGTGGGAAAATGGTTATATGTGTTGGGTCCCTATAATACTTGTGATTACCACATTACTACTGTAGTTATACCCCTTATTAATATTGTTGTGCCCCTATTGCCCCAATATTGTTATTACTGTGCCCCATAGAATCCCTCTATTGTTATTTTTGTGGCTTTATATTATTATTGTTAGGTCGGCTGGATTATATTGTGACTCCTTAGACTCCTATATATAGAAAGGAGATTTTGTCATTTGAATCATCCAAGAATTGTTCATTTATGTAATATAAAGGAGGTTGCCCCCTCGAAGAGGCTAAATTCTAAGGCATTGATATATCTTTTCTATCTTTTCTTGAGCTGGTTTCATAACATTTGGTATCAGAGCTTTGGATTCTAGGGTTCGCTGCTCCAAATAGGTCATCGTGGAATTTTCACTATAACTTTTTTTCTGCAACGTTTCAGAAGTTGCAAAAAAAACCCATTTGAGAAGAAATCGCGCTGAACCTCGGATCCAAATTTCAGATCTTTTCGCGCTATATTTGCGGAGATATGATCTGAGGAAGTTGGTCTTTTTGCAGACTCCTGAATTACATTCCAAACAGGTGACCTTGGGAAAATCATCATAACTTTATCTTTGGGGATCAGATTGAAATTTCATAAGATGGTACAGAAAGAGAACGGACTGTAGTTTTTTATATGCATTTTTCAGATCCAAAGGTTGAAACAGTGACTCGTGGAACGTCGTACAAGTTCGCTCTACTGAACTAGTCTATAATCAAGTCACTGTGGGAGATTTTGCATAACTCTTCCTTGGAGAATCCAATTTGGGTCAAACTTGTGGCATTGGAAAGAGGACACAAAGGTCTACTGCAAGTCACAAATTCAAAACTAGATGATTGGAAAGTACAGAGATACATCAGAGTCAATATCGAGCTCCTACAAATTGAAAAAAGGTGTGTAGATTTTCTTAAATTTTTGCTTAAGCTTGGTTTGAAAATTTATTTTGAAGGAATTCAAAGGGTATAATAGAGCATTATTATCGGTAACTGATGCCCTGAGGAAAGAAAATGCAAACACATAGTAAGGAACCTGAAAGCTCTAGCATGACTCATGAAGAAGAAGAAGAAATGCTATATGATATATCAAAATTACAAGAACAAGTGCAACAAGTGTCACTTGCACAAAAAGAAACAGAAGCTAAGATGGATGGTTTAAGGAAAGATGTAGAAGCTAAGATGGATGGTTTAAAGAAACGTGTAGAAGCTAAGATGGATTATTTAAAGAAAGGCGTAGAAGCTAAAATTGATGGCATGGATGATAAGATGGAAGAATTGAAGATAAATATGAATAAGTTGCTACAAGAAATGGTCACTAAGGGTGAAAGGGTACTAAAGGAAACTCATGATGAGAAAAAAGAAATGTTAATCATGATTCCATAGACTCTAATGTTGGATCGAAGACTCACCATATTCCAAAAATCGATATGAGGAAGTTTGATGGCAAGGATCCCGCCACATGGATATTACAGATGGAGCAATTCTTCGATCTCAATAATGTGAAAAACACACAAAAGGTACGTATGGCAACTTTATATTTGGAACCAAATCAGTTTGTATGGTATCAATGGCTTTGCTCTCGTAAACAATTTATCACTTGGGCAATTTTTATGGAAGAATTGATAGCACATTATGAGGATACAAAAAGCAACACTTTTTTTAGCCAATTGATAAGTCTCAAACAAAAGGGTTCAATAATGGAGCACATTGAGGAGTTCCAAAAATTGAACATAAGGGTAAAAGATATTCCAGAGGAGCATAGGATTGATGTGTTCATAGGGTCTTTAAAGGATAATATCCAACATGATGTTCGCCTTTGGGAACCTGATTCATTAGAGAAGGCATTCAGGTTAGCAAGAAAAATGGAAAGCAAAATTATGGCAACCAGGAAGCATACCACTCACAACTATAAAGACGGAAGTGTTGTTGCCCCTAGTCTTCCACAACCTATAAGGTTGACACCACAACAATTGGAAGAAAAAAGAGCAAAAGGGCTTTGTTACAGTTGTGATAGCAAATACACTAAAGGTCATAAGTGTGCTGAGAAGAAATTATTCTACATAGATTGTGAAGAGGAAGAAGAAAAGGAGCAAGAAAGGTCAAAAGAAGAGGATATACTCCAGGAACAAAGCCTAGATGAAGAACAAATAAATCCGACCATATCTTGTAATGCATTGGCGGGAATTACCACTCCTCAAACCATCAAGATAGAAGGACAAATCAAGAAGAAAAAGGTAATAGTGTTGATTGATTCAGGAAGCACCCACAATTTTATTCATTGTAAGGTAGCAAAAGAATTGAATTGCTTCCTATATCCAGCACCAGAGTGTCAAGTGATGATTGCAAATGGAGGAACAATAAATTGCTCTGGAAAGTGCCATAATATCAAGCTATCCATGGGAGAATATGTATTGACTAGCCCAATGCTTTCCATTCAAATGGGAGGTGCTGATGTTGTACTAGGAGTCCAATGGCTACAATCCTTGGGTACAATAGCTTTTAATTTTCAAGAACTTTTCATCAAATTTTCTACGGAAGGAAAGGAAGTTGAATTAAGGGGTATTGCAGGGAAACCAGGAAAGATAATCAGCTCTAATGGTATGACAAAGCTTCTAAAAAAGGAGCAAAGAGGTGTAATTGCACAATTATGTTCGCTAGATGTTTCCACATCGGAATCATCTATTTCTCCAGATCTCCAAAAAGTCCTGGACAATCATTCCAAGGTATTTGAGACTCCCAAAGGTCTCCCACCTATGCGTGATCATGATCATGCTATTCATCTGATTCCAGGAAGTTTTCCTCCAAACATCAGGCCGTACAGATATCCCTATGTCCAAAAGAGTGAAATTGAACGTATGGTTGCAGAAATGCTAGAGGCTGGTATAATTCAACCGAGTCAAAGTTCTTTCTCTGCTCCAGTAGTATTGGTGCACAAGAAGGATGGATCATGGCGCATGTGTCTGGATTATAGGGAGCTCAACAAGCTCACTATTAAAGATAAGTTCCCCATTCCTGTCATTGATGAATTACTGGATGAATTGCATGGATCAATTTACTTCACCAAGTTGGATCTTCGTTCAGGATATCATCAAATCAGAATGAAGACTGAAGACATTCCGAAAAGAACATTTAGAACTCATGAGGGTCATTATGAATTTTTGGTCATGCCTTTTGGCCTTACCAATGCACCTTCAACATTTCAAGGTTTGATGAATTCAATTTTCAAACCATTCCTTAGAAAATTTGTGTTAGTATTTTTTGATGATATACTAATCTACAACAAGTCTTGGAAGGATCATGTTGAACATGTTGACAAGGTGCTACAACTATTGGAGGAGAAACAATTATATGCAAAAAGATCCAAATGTTTCTTTGGAGTCCAGGAGGTGGAATATCTGGGTCATATTGTATCTCATGAAGGAGTTAAGGTAGACCCTAGCAAAATTAAAGCCATTAAGGAATGGAAAATCCCCACATCCATAAAGCATCTGCGAGGATTTCTCGGGTTGACAGGGTATTATCGCAAGTTTGTTAAGAATTATGGGAGAATAGCAGCACCCTAACAACATTATTGAAGAAAGATGCATTTTCATGGACTCCGGAAGCAACAAAGGCCTTTGAACATCTTAAAGAGGCAATGTGCCAAGCACCGGTCTTAGCTACACCGAACTTCACAAAAACCTTTATTGTGGAATGTGATGCTTCAGGAAATGGAATTGGTGTTGTTCTAATGCAAGATGAAAGACCCATTGCTTTTGAAAGTCGTCCAATCAAGGGAAAGTTTTTAAGCAAAGCTATTTATGAGAAGGAAATGTTGGCAATACTCCATGCACTTAAGAAATGGCGACCCTACCTAATGGGAAGACACTTCAAGGTAAAAACGGATCATGATAGCCTTAAATACTTTTTAGAACAAAGATTATCCTCTGAAGAGCAACAAAAGTGGGTCACAAAGATGTTGGGTTATGACTTTGAAATCATCTACAAAAAAGGGAAGCAAAATGTGGTGGCAGATGCACTCTCAAGAAAGGATGAGGATGTGGAAGCATTGTTGTGCGCCATTTCTATTATCCAACCAGATTGGATAAATGAAGCAAGGGAGGAATGGAAGAATGACGAAGAAGTGTGGGCACTTATTCGAAAGTTACAACAAGATTCCAGTACATCTGATACATTTAGCTGGAAAAATGATTCGTTATGGTACAAAGATCGCTTATACCTCTGTAAGAATTCCCAGCTAAAACAAAAGATTCTTATGGAATTGCACACTTCTCCCTTAGGAGGGCACTCAGGATTTTTAAAAACTTACCACAAGGTTAAGAAGGATTTTTTTTGGGATGGCCTTAAATCAGATATTCAAAAGTTTGTGGCGGAATGTTTGGTTTGCCAACAAAATAAAGTTGAAACAATTAAGACACCGGGTCTATTACAACCTTTATCCATTCCAAGCCAACGTTGGGAGGAGGTTTCAATGGATTTTATCACAGGTTTACCCAAGTCTGAGGGAAAGAGTGTCATCATGGTGGTAGTTGACAGACTTACCAAGTATGCACACTTTTGTGCATTATCACATCCATTTAAAGCCAGTACAGTTTCTACTGCATTTATGGAAACAATTCAAAAGCTACATGGAAACCCAAAGATTATTGTAAGTGACAGAGATCCCATTTTCACTGGAAATTTTTGGACAGAATTATTTTCTTGTCTTGGTACTCAGTTAGCTCATAGCTCATCTTATCATCCTCAATCTGATGGGAAAACTGAGATAGTAAACAAATGTTTGGAAGGATATCTTCGTTGCTTGTATCTGATAAACAGACACAATGGGTCAAATGGTTGCCTCTGGCTGAATGGTGGTATAACACTTCCTTCCATACAGCAACAAAAATGACCCCATTTATGGCACTTTATGGGTATCAACCACCATCCATCACATCATATTTAAGAGAAAATTCTAAGGTTCAGGCAGTGGAACATCACATCGAACATCAACAACAAGTCCTCCAACTCTTAAAGGATAACCTTGTGTTGGCACAAAATAGAATGAAACAACAGGCAGATCAACATCGCAGTGAAAGAAGTTTTGATGTAGGTGATTGGGTATTCCTACGGCTACAACCATATAAGCAAATGTCCCTCAAGCAAGCTAAGAAGGATAATAAATTATCACCAAAGTATTATGGTCCGTACAAGGTGTTGCAAAAGATTGGTACTATGGCATACAAATTGGAGCTTCCTGCAGCTTCTCGATTGCACCCAGTTTTCCATGTTTCATGTTTAAAGAAGGTTATAGGCGACAATCTCCCAGTTCAAACAATATTGCCAGAACTTGATGAGGAAGGAAAAATTATATTGGAACCGGAAGCAGTCACAGAAACAAGAACTCGACAGCTACGAAATCGATCAATTTCAGAGTATCTTATCAAGTGGAAGAACTTATCCGCTGAAGATTCCACATGGGAGGATGAGAATTTTATGCAGAAGTATCCAGAACTACTCAAGCGTTGAGGACAACACTTTTTTGAAGGAGAGGGGCATGTTGGGTCCCTATAATACTAGTGATTACCCCATTACTATTGTAGTTATACCCCTTATTAATATTGTTGTGCCCCTATTGCCCCCATATTGTTATTACTGTGTCCCATAGATTCCCTCTATTGTTATTTTTGTGGCTTTATATTATTATTGTTTGGTCGGCTGGATTATATTGTGACTCCTTAGACTCCTATATATAGAAAGGAGGTTTTTTCATTTGAATCATCCAAGAATTGTTCATTTATGTAATGTAAAGGAGGTTGCCCCCTTGAAGAGGCTGAATTCTAAGGCTATGATCTATATTTTCTATCTTTTCTTGAGTTGGTTTCATAACAATATGAATGATAGTTGTTAGATCTAGCGTTATGATAATATTGGTATCTTAACATACAATAATCTTGATTGTTGATCAGCCCCCTTTGTTTGCAATTCCATACTAGACCAATAATATGAAAGATAACAAAATTAAAACAATTGTTGGCCTTGTAGATCTAGGAAACCAATAAAATTCTGAAAAAAAATTAGAAGGACATATAAAATCTGATCTATAATCCATATCATCATGGGATTTTATCCACTAAATGGTTCAAGACTTGAATGTTTCTCAAAAGGATTGATTGTGCTAGAACAAAAATGATTAGTTTAATAACATTCACAATGAAGATTAGGAGCTGATTGTTGACCAACACATTTAACAAATATGAATCCTTTGGACAATGTTGCTCTTTATCTTAATGATCAGAATGGTAGGCTTCATAGCTCTATGCATCCATGAAAGATAAACATTCCAAACCCAAATTTGATACAAGAGATTTGCATAGAGATGAATCAAGTAAAGCATAAACTTTTATCTGATCAAAAACCAAATCTTGAAAGTTAGAAAAACTACATTCGAAATATTGAAAATATTTCAAGAAAGAGTTTGCATATAGTGAAATAATAGAAAGGAAAGTATTTTGCGAGGAAGTCTAGATCTGACACATTTCAGAAATCTCACCAGGATGTCGAGAAGTTGACACAACTATCAACAAAAGTTGAAGTGCCTTGACTTCTTTCCAAGTTTTAGAACTTTGAAAAGTTGGATAATTTGAGGATTGAGTTAGATTGCAAATGACATGTGGACGGTTGCTATCAGTTAAATTACCAGGACCACTACCATCTAGATGGTAGCCATCTGCATGACTAGTTATATCAGATTTGTCAAATTCAACAAACAGATTACTCAAGTCATAAGATTCTTCTAATTCCAAATATGGAGATGTATAAATCAAAGAAATCTCATGAGAAACTTGATTTGAAGGGGAAGAGGAAATTTCCATAAGAACATCTTCTTTAACTGAATTAGATTCTAGATTGAGATCCTTGAAATTAAAATATTCTAAGAACTAAATGATCAATTGTGCATTTGAGTATTTGTTGTCCTATACATCAACAAAGTCACCCTCATAAGAATGACGACTTCCCAAGACTTCAAATTGATTATGTTAGGTCCCTATAATACTAGTGTAGTCCCCTTATTGTTATTATTAGTGTAGCCCCCTTATGCCAATGTAGTCCCCATATTGCTATTATTGTGCCCCATAGAAGCCCACTATTGTTATTGTTGTACCCTTACATTATTATTTTTATGTAGGCTCTAATTATATTGTGACCCCTTAGACTCCTATATATACAAAGGAGGTCTTGTTAGGTCCCTATAATTCTAGTGTATTCTCCTTATTGTTATTAGTGTATCCCCCTATTGTTATTTGTGTGCCCATGTATCCCCTACGCTATTGTTGTTGTGCCCTTACATTATTATTGTTATGTAGGATCTAATTATATTGTGACCCCTTAGACTCCTATATATACCAAGGAGGTCTTGTCATTTGAATTATCCAAGAATTATTCATTTATGTAATCTAAAGGAGGTTTCCCCCTCAAAGAGGATAATTTATAAGTCCTTGATCTATTTTTTCTGTGAGCTAGTTGCATAACATTTTGTATCAAAGCTTTGGATTCTAGGGTTTTGCTTCATGTCATCTTGGAATTTTCACTATAATGTTTTTTCTACAAGGCTTTAGAAGCTAAAATTTCGATCACGTGGATCAAAAATATTGGTGAACTTCGTGTACAAATCACATATCTTGGTTCGCTATATTTGCTTATATATGATCCAGGGAAGTCAGGGTTTTTGCAAGCTCCATAATTCCATCTCAAACAGGTGACCTAGGAAAAATAGTTATAACTTTTGTTTCAGGCATCATATTTAAATTTTGTAAAAAGCGGCTGAAATTACATGGACATCAATTTTTTCTATAGCAATTTCAGGGCCTAATGTTGAAACAGTGACACGTGGCATCCCGTACAACTTCGCTCTACTGAACCTATCCATAATCAGGTTATCGTGGGAGATATGGCATAACTCTATATTGAAGAATCCAATATTGGTCTGACTTATGGCATTGGAAATAAGATTCATAGGGCTACTACAAGACCAAATTTCATACCTTGTAAATATTAAATTACAAAGATACACCAATTGCAATATTGAGCTCCAAAAAAGCAAGAAAAATGTGTGTATTTTTTGAATTTTGTCTTAACTTTTATTTGAAAAATCAGTTTGAAGTGATTCAAAGGGAATATTGAAGCACATATATAAGTATTTTTTTCTAAAATTCCTCCAAAGAAAAATAATTCTACACCCATTAAACCCTCATAAAGATTTACTATGACGTATGAAGAGGAAGAATTGCAACATGATATATCAAAATTATGGGACCAAGTGCAACAAATTTCGCTCTCACAAAGAGCAACCAAAGATAACATGGAAGGTTTGAAGGATGGAATGGAAGCTAATATGGAATTTTTGAAAGAAGACATGGAAGGCTTGACAAATTTGTTGCAAGAAAGGCTTCCCGGTGGTGACAAGGTAATCCATGAAAATCATGAGGAGAACAAAAGGAATATGAATTATGATTTTAGAGACACCAATGTGGAGTTTAAGAACTACCACATTCCAAAGATAGAGAGAAGGAAGTTTGATGGAAAGGATCGGGTAGCATGGATACTACAAATGGAGGAATATTTTTATCTAAATGATGTGCAACACACACAAAAGGTACACATTACATCTTTATATTTATAACCCAATCAATCTGTATGGTATCGATGGTTTTGTTATCGTAAACCACTTGTCACTTGGTCAATTTTTACGAAGGAAATTATATCACATTATGAGGATACAAAGAGAAACACTTTCTTTAGCCAATTGATAAATCTCAAACAAAAAAGTTTAATGGCGGAGCACATTAAGGACTTCCAAAAATTGAATAGTAGGGTAACTAATATTCTAGAGGAGCATAGGATTTGTATTCACAGGGACTTTGAAGGATAACATCCAACATGAGGTTTGCCTTTGTGAACCAGATTCATTGGAGAAGGAATTCAGGGTGGCAAGAAAAGTTGAAAGAAAAATTATGGCAAAAAGGAAGTCTACCACTCACAACTATAAAGATGGAAGTGTTTTTGCTCCTAGCCTTACGCAACCTACAAGGTTGACGCCACAACAATTTGAAGAAAAAAAGAAAAATGGATTTGTTATAGTTGTGATAGTAAATACACTAAAGGTCATAAGTGTGTTGAGAAGAAATTATTTTACATAGATTGTGAAGAGGAGGAAGAAAAGGAATAAGAAACATCAAAAGTGGAGGATATACATTAGGAACCAACCCAAGAGAAAGAAGAAACGAATCCGACCATATCTTTCAATGCATTGGCAAGAATTACCACTCATAAAACTCTCAAGATAGAAGGATATATCAAGAAGAAGAAGATATTTGTGCTGATTGATTAGGGTAGTACTCATAATTTTATTCATTATAAGATAGCCAAAGAATTGAATTGCTTCCTATATCCAGCACCCGAGTGTCAAGTGATGGTTGGAAATGGAGGAACTATAAATTTCTTTGGAAAGTTCCATGATATCAAGCTAACCATGGGGGAATATGTATTGAATATTCCAATGCTTTCCATTCCAATGGGTGGTGCTGATGTTGTACTAGGAGTCCATTGGTTACAATCTTTAGGGACAATAACTTTTATTTTTCAAGAACTTTTCTTGAATTTATTTTGGAAGGAGAGGAATTTTAATTAAGGGGCATCGCAGGGAAACAAGGATAGATAATAAGCTCTAATGGCATGACAAAGTTTTTGAAGAAATAAAAATGAGGTGTAATTACACAATTATGCTCACTAGATGTTCAAACATAAAAATCATTTATTTCTCCATATCTCCAAAAAGTCTTGGAAAATCATTCCAAGGTATTTGAGACTCCTGAAGGCCTCCCACATATTTGTGATCATGATCATGTTATTCATTTGATTCCAGAAATTGTTCCTCCAAACATCAAACCTTACATATATCCTTATGCCCAAAAGAGTGAAATTGAACGTATGGTTGCAGAAATGCTAGAGGATGGCATAATTCAAACTAGTCAAAGTTCTTTCTCTGCTCTAGTAGTATTATTGCTCAAGAAGGATGGATCATGGCATATGTGTCAGGATTATAGGGAGCTCAACAAGCTCACTATTAAATATAAATTTCCCATTATTGTCATTGATGAATTGCTGGATGAATTACATGGAGCAATTTACTTCACCAAGTTGGATCTTCTTTTAAGATATCATCAAATTAGAATGAAGACTAAAGACATTCTAAAAACAACATTCGGAACTCATGAATGTCATTATGAATTTTTAGTCATTTCTTTTGGCCTTACTAAAGCACCTTCGACATTTAAAGGTTTGATGAATTCCATTTTCAAACCTTTCCTTTGAAAAATTGTGTTAGTATCCTTTGATGATATACTAATCTACAACAAGTCTTGGAAGGATCATGTTCAACATGTTGAAAGGGTGCTCAAATTATTGGAGGAGAAACAATTATATGAAAAAACCTCCAAATGTTTCTCTGGAGTACAGGAGGTCTCAATGTATTTTATCACAGGTTTACCCAAGTCTGAAGGAAATAGTGTCATCATGGTGGTAGCTGATATACTTACTAAGTCTCCACACTTTTGTGAATTATCTCATCTTTTTAAAGCCAATAAAGTTACTATTTGTTGGCTTAGCAGGCCTTGACCAAGGTTCAACGTTAGTCAGCCAAAAAAATCCCTACACTACTGGTCCTTTCACCATCAGTCCGCGGAGCGCGGATCGAAGTCTCTCCCGAAGCAGTATGGGGGGATACTGGAACCAAGTTTCCACACCCTGAGATGTTTGTGATGTCGGTTTATACCTCCTGCTCCTACCTTCGCACAGGTGGCTAAGCCTTAGGGCTTATCGTTCTACCCTTTATCCCGCCCTTCAGTACCTCCACAAATGAGTACAGTTGACCTTCGCGCAGCCCTAACTAGTGGTTTAGGTACTTTCGTGCTGCTATGATGATGTATTGTATAGGCTCTGGAGTTATCTCAAGTGTTCTACTTATTCTACCAATCAATTACAGTTATCGTTGTGTAAACTAATATTCTTACTTGTGTTTAATTAACAAATATAATCACATAAATTCGTGCATCAAATAAGCATTGTAATATAAAACCAGACCGTAATGAAATATAATCAGATGCATTAAGAGAGACTTAAATACACCGTAATTGCAAAATACTTCTCTTTATTGATATCTTCCAGTTTAATAAAGACTCTATCCACCCCGCACACACAGTTGCAGGGCTCTGCGCACTCAGCTGCGGACTTCCACCCTAGGCCTCTACGCACTCAGCTGCAGAGTTTCTACCTACGCTAAGACCCGAGAACACTTAGAAATCCCTACCAAAAACCTCCAAAGCTACCTAGAGCTTACTTACTTAGCTCCTTTTTATACAATCCCATGGTCTGCGGACCATGGGTAGATCTTTACAGCCGAATTAATGCTTTACAAAATAAGGGCGGATAACCCTTATGACTATTGACACCTTCGCGCTTCGCAACCATAAAATGTGGAGACTTTACAACATTATTACAAAATTGTCCCAACACATGGGCTTTTAGCCCCAAAACTGCTCTTGGGGGAACCCGTTCCCAACACTATTTCATTTATGGAAACAATTCAAAAGATACATGGAAACCCAAAGATTATTGTAAGTGAAAGAGATCCCATTTTCAATGGAAAATTTTGGTGAAATTATTTTCTGTCTTGGTACTCAACTAGCTCATAGCTCATCTTATCATCCTCAATCTGAAGGGAAAACCAAGATAGTGAAAAAATGTTTGGAAGGATATATTTCTTGCTTTGTATCAGATAAAAAAACACAATGGGTCAAGTGGTTACCTCTTGCTGAATGGTGGTATAACATTTCCTTCATACTGCAGCAAAAATGACCCCATTTATGGAACTTTATGGATATCATCCACCATCCATCACATCATCTTTAAGAGAAAATTATAAGGTTAAAGCAATGAAAGATGATATTGAGCATCAACAACAAGTTATCAAACTCTTAAAGGACAACCTCACTCTGGTGCATAATCGAATGAAAAAACAGGCATATCATCATCACAGTGAAATAAGTTTTGATGTAGGTGACTGAGTATTTTTATGGCTACAACCATACAAACAAATGTTCCTCAAGCAAGATAAGAAGGACAATAAATTATCACCCAAGTACTATGGTCCTTACAAGATGTTGCAAAATATTGGTACTATGGCATACAAATTGGAGCTGCCTTCATCTTCCCGAGTAAACCTAGTTTTCCATGTTTCATGCTTTAAGTAAGCTATCGGTGACAAGATCCTAGTTCAAAAAGTGTGGCCAGAACTTGATGAAGAAGGAAAAATCATATTTTAGCCTAAAGTAGTCACAGAAACAAGAACCTGATAGCTACATAATTGATTAATTTTAGAGTATCACATTAAGTGAAAGAACTTACCCACTGAAGATTCCACATGGGAGGATGAGAATTTTGTACAGAAGCATCCAAAACTACTCAAGAATTGAGGAAAACACTTTTTTGAAGGCGAGGGGCATGTTAGGTCCCTATAATACTAGTGTATTCCCCTTTTTGTTATTAGTGTAGCCCCCTATTGTTATTGTTGTGCCCCATAGAAGCCCATTATTGTTATTTTTGTGCCCTTACATTATAATTGTTATGTAGGATCTGATTATATTGTGACCCCTTAGAATGCTATATATACCAAGTACGTCGTATCATTTGAATTGTCGAAGAATTGTTCATTTATGTAATGTAAAGGAGCTTTCCCCCTCGAAAAGAATAATTTTTAAGTCATTGATCTATATTTTTTGTGATCTAGTTGCATAACAGTGCATTTGAGCATTCATAATAATATACATCAACGAAGTCATCCTCATTAGAATGATGACTTCCCAAGACTTCAAATTGATTATTTTAGGTCCCTATAATACTAGTGTACCCACCTTATTGTTATTGTTAGTGTAGCCCCGATACTGTTATTGTTGTGTCCTTGTAGCCCCCATATTATTATTATTGTGCTCCATAGAGGCCCACTATTGTTATTGTTGTGCCCTTACATTATTATTGTTATGCAGGCTCTGATTATATTGTGACCCCTTAGGCTCCTATATATACAAAGGAGGTCTTGTCATTTATATCATCCAAGAATTATTCATTTGTGTAATTTAAAGGAGATTTCCCCATCGAAGAGGATAGTTTTTAAGTCGCTGATCTATCATTTCTACTGTTTTGCGACCTCGTTGCATAACATTTGGTAGATTGGGAGATTAGACATAACATTACCTCGAAGAATCTAATTTTGGTCTGATGTGTGGTGTTAGAAAGAAGACTCAGAGGGTTACCACAGGAAACAATTTTAGACCTTGGAGATCCGAAATTATAGAGTTACAACAGTTTCAATATTGAACTCCTAAAGCAGGAAAAAGGTGTGTAGTTTTTTAAAAAATTGCATAATTTTGTTTGAAAAATCAATTTGAAGTGATTCCAAGGGCATATTGAAGCATATATATCAGTATTGGGTTCTAAAATGCCTCCCAAAAAAAATAATTGTATACCCATTAAGCCCTCAGAAAGCTTTACTATGACGCATGAAGAGGAATATTTGCAGCATGATATATCAAAATTATGGGACCAAGTTCTACAAATTTCACTCTCACAAAGAGCAACCAAAGATGAATTAAAATGCGACATGGAAGGTTTAAAAGTATAAATAAAAGGTGACATGGATGGTTTAAAAGGTGCCATGGATGGTTTAAAAGGTGACATGAATGTTTTAAAAGCATACATATAAGGTTTGAAGAAAAGTTTGACAAAGTTGCTACAAGAAATGCTTCCTAATGGTGAAAATGTATTCCATGAAACTCATGATGAGAACAATAGGATTGTTAATCATGATTTTAGAGACTCCAATTTTGGGTTTAATACCCACCACATTCCAAAGATCAATATGAGGAAGTTTGATGGCAAGGATTCGGTAAATGGATACTTCAGATGGATCAATATTTTGGTCTCCATGACATGAAACACACACAAAAGGTACGCATTGCATCTTTATATTTATAATCCAATCAATTTGTATGGTATCGATGGATTTTTTCTCATAAACGACTTGTCACTTGGTCATTCTTTACAAAGGAAATGATAGCACATTATGAGGATACAAAGAGAACATCTTCTTTAGCCAATTGATAAATCTCAGACAAATGGGTTCAATGACGGTTCACATTGAGGACTTCGAAAGATTGAATATCAGGGTAATTGATATTTGAGAGGAGCATAAGGTTCATGTATTCATAGGGACTTTAAAGGATAACATCCAATATGATGTTCGCCTTTGGGAGCCTTATTCATTGGAGAAGGCATTCAGGGTGGCAAGAAAAGTTGAAAGAAAAATTATGGTAACAAGGAAGTATACTACTTGCAACTATAAAGATGGAATTGTTGCTACTCCTAGCCTTCCAAAACCTACAAGTTTGACACCACATCAATTGGAGGAAAAAATAGCAAAGGGGATTTGTTATAGTTGTTATACAAAATACATTAAAGGTCATAAGTGCGATGCGAAGAAATTATTTTACATAGATTATGAAGAGGAGGAAGAAAGGGAACAAGAAACGTCAAAAGAGGAGGATATACACTAGGAACCAACCCAAGAGAAAGCGGAAATGAATACGACCATATCTTGTAATGCATTGGTAGGAATTACCACTCCTCAAACTCTCAAGGCAAAAGGTTATATCAAGAAGAAAAAGGTAATAACATTGATTGATTCAGGTAGTACCCATGATTTTGCTCATTGTAACATAACCAAGGAATTGAATTTCTTCCTATATCTAGCACCAGAGTGTCAAGTGATTGTTGAAAATGGAGGAACTATAAATTTCTTTGGAAAGTGCCATAATATGAAGCTAGCAATGGGAGTATATGTATTGAATAGTCCAATGCTTTTCATTCCAATGGGTGGTGCTTGTAACAACCCCGAAATTAAAACATGCAACTAACTAGATCAATTATGTGATTTACAACCAACAAACATCTCTTCAACTAATTAGCATAGAATTTTTAAGAAATAGGAGCAAAAGAAACTTACTTGTAGCGATGATATTCCTTACTTGTAATTTCGGAGTTGAACGTTATTTGAATCCTTTTAACTGCAACAAAGTTTTGGGGACAACTCTCCACTCAACCGTAGGCTCAGCTGCATATAATATTTCTGCAATTGGTCACCCCCGAGCCCTCAATCAACGTATCACTGCCAGGGACTCCTTTGTCTCACAACATTTTTCTCCCAAGAGAATGGATGATGGAATGATCTCTCATCTTCCTCATCGTGAAACATTGGAAAGGGAACTACATGCACACATTCTATGTGTCAACATGCAACTTTTATATTTATATTTTAAGTTTTACTTGAGTTAAATTTTCTCTTAATTTATTTATTTCTTATTTATTCATTTTTACTTTTTGATAAGTTTACTTATTTTTACTATTTTTATAGTTCTCTTAGTTAAATCTTTCTTATTTTATTTTACTTTTTGTTAACTTTACTTTTTGTTACTATTTTATAGTTTACTTTTCTATATACTTATTTAGAACTTTACTATTTTATTTATTTGTTAATATTATATTTCTTTATTTATCTAGTTACTATTATTATATTTTCTTTATTGCTTATTATTTATTTGATTATATTTTAATATTATATTATTATTATTATTATTGTTGTTATTGTTATTATTGTTATTATTATTATTATTATTATTATGGGACATTACATACTCCCCCTCTTTAAGGAACTTCGTCCTGAAGTTAAATTGAATCTTTTAACATTTTATTTATTTAGTTATTTATTACTTCATTTTTGCCCTACAACCTCTGTTGAACTAGTATAACCAGCAGGCATCGAAAGTTATCACAACACCCAAGAAATCTCAAGGAATATCTGTCCTTTTTCCCACTTTCGGAACCAGGCATAAGCCTCATCGGTCTGTATCCTAGCCTAAGGCTGGCCCCAAGGATCGCGCCTAACTTAGACTTCATCTGCCCCAAGGCAGGCATCCGGTACGGTACTCAATGACTCCGGGCATCTCGCAAGGCTGGCTCACTCCCACCACACCTACTAAGGTGCACAACCCCAGGCATCGAAGTCCTTACACCCCCACCAGACTTCGGCATCCCAATCCAATACTAGGCACCTAGCCTACAATATCAAGCACTTGGCCTCCTCAAAATGGTCCCATAGCCCTTCAAGAGTTATCCATCAAGAGCTATACAAGACAAAGGAACCACTAGCATATGTAGTGTTGATTGAGTTTGTCCCCAGCCCATATGGTGTTACATATTCTCCCTCGCAAGTATGGGCTCCCACGATATCATCAAATAAATCGTCCCTCTCGACCCATTTGTGGATTTCCTGTCAATCACCACATCTCAACATGCAACCAATGCATTAGTTATAACATCATAGTATCATAAAAAATAATCCACATGCCAAGTCTTGCATTTCATCATGAGAACATAACATAATTGTTAATCACAACATTTTGAATGTTAATGAACTATGAGCTCATGCATGCCATAAAATCTGCATGCAATTACCACATGCTTCACCTTATGAAATACCATCATAAGTAGCTATAACATCAACATACTTCATCAAAGATATATCATGACATCACATAATAAACTAGCCACATGTCAATATAACATCATAATCCCTATGCCACATCATGCATATCATAGCCATCATGAGCATACAACATCATTATCATAACAAAATAAATAATTAAGTAACACGTATGTATAACATCATTAACCTCTCATTACAACTATGTCCAATTACCTGTTTTTTACATTATAATGGGTTGTACAAGTCATACAATCCAACTCCAAGACTTACCTTATTGCCACTTACATTAATTAAATTAAGACTTAACCTTTTGTCACATGTCCTATTGTAGCATTCTACCCCATTCACTTTTAATATAACCTAGTAATATGCTCCTATTACATCAATATATCCTAATTTTTTTCACAATGGTTTCATACACCCCATTCTCCTCAATTATTCATGTACATCTATAGGTCACATTCATGTCATATACGATTATTTCATAAGGAAACTACATTTTTCGAGGATATTAGTAAAAATCTAATAAATATTATTTCTTACTAATCACACAACCCTTAAATTGACCATCAAAATTTAATATTAAAATTCCAATCCACTACCATTAACTTCACATCCCTCCAACCAAATCCATTAATAATTTTGAGTAAATCAATCCTCCATTTAAAACATGACTTCAAAACCACAATCCAACTCATATCATATCATAAACTATTTAATCAATCCTCCGTTTAAAACATTACTTCAAAACCACAAACCAACTCATATCATATCATAAACTGTTTAATTTATGAATTTCATTCTTTTCTATACCAAATTTTATCATAAAACTTTACAATAAACTAAATTCAAACTAAACTCCTACTATAATAACTCCCCGTCCATATTTATTAAAAATGTATATTAAATACACTAAACACATAAAAACCCTTACATAAATATTTCACTTTCCATTTCTTATTCATATAATTTCAATATAAATAATAACACCTCAGACAAATTTGAATTATAATATTAATTTTTTTTTTTTAATTTTATTTATTATTATTATTATACTCGAAAATACAAAACATAATCACGTGAAAAGCAACGATTTTGTTTATTTATAATTAAGAAAAAAAATTAGCCAAGGACAACCCAAGAATGCACATCGTTTGTACACACCACAAAGCTTATTTTGGGTTACACATTCTAAAAAAAGGGTACGCTCACTGGATATCATCGTGGAGAATATCAAAATATTTTAAATGTAAAGATATATAAATAATAAGTTTTAATTTCTATAAATAAAATATAAAAATTTATAAAAATTAAACCATTTCTATTTATCCAAATCGACAAAAGTTGTATTTAAAAAAGCTAAAAACTTATTTTTCTCTCTGAGTTTATTAAAAATATATTTCTTTATTTAAATTTGTATTTAATTGTCAATGTCACAGAGTAGAATTTAAACTAGACATAATATTAAAGTTGTGTTTAAAGGCGCCAACCTTTAAATGTGTGGCCATAAAACCTAAATAAATAAATAAAACTCATCTTCAAACTGGACATAATAAATAAAATTTCACCGAATATCTTCTAACTCAAATTCATCGGTAATTTATTAATATTATAATTATATTAGAAAAGTTTTCCGTTCAAATATAACCATTTTTATTAAAGGTTCGACAAGATAATTTTCCCTTGAAGGCATTCATTAAAGACTTAGGCAATATAATGAAATAAATAAAATAATTATGGAGAAAAAAAAAAGAAAAAACGATGATTATTTTTTTAAAAATCTAATAATTTATAAAAAGATATATGAAATCCAACCTATTGCCTATAAATCATACAATAAATATGTATTCTTATTCTTGAATTGGCATATTACTCTCGGGTTTCAAATCTTTTTCTTAGTATGGATAATGTCACTTGTGCAACTGATGTTTATAATATAGAAAAGACCATTTTTATTTTACCATTGCCTATAAAGTGTTTCAAAAATCCGCAAATTTTTTGAAAGGAAGTATAATATATTTAAAGTATGCATGCAATATCATGTCTATAACATCAATGGTTTAAAGTTATTTTGATGTTATAAAGTTATTTTTTTTAAAGTTATATTAGTAGATTGTTACCTGCCCACCCAGAGTGCACCAATTATATATATAAAATTTTATATATTTTCATATATTATTTTAAATGTATTATAGAAAATTAAATTAGTTTTTATTTTTCAAATTTATTTGATTAAATTTTTATAAGTAAAATTATTGATACATTTGATTAAGTATTTTTTTCAAAATTTTACTTGGAAGTTACATAGAGTGGAAACTTGCTCTGATATCATATGTAACAACCCTAAAATTAAAACATGCAATTAATTACATCAATTATGTGATTTACAATCAACACATTTCTCTTCAACTAATTAGCATAGATTTTTTAAGAAATAGGAGCAAAAGCAACTTACTTGTAGCGATGATATTCCTTACTTGTAATTTCGGAGTTGAACGTTATTTGAAGCATGCTAACCGCAACAAAGTTTTGGGGACGACTCTCCACCCAACCGTAAGCTCAGCTGCATATAATTTTTTATAACTGGTCACCCCCGAGCCCTCAATCAACGTACTACTCCCAGATAATCTTTTCTCTCACAACACTTTTCTCTCAAGAGAATGGATGATGGAATGATCTCTCATCTTCCTCATCGTCTCTTAAATAGACGAAACATTAGAAAGGGAACTGCATGCACACATTCCATGTGTCAACATGCAACTTTTATTTTTTTATTTTAAGTTTTACTTAAGTTAAATTTGCTCTTAATTTATTTCTTTCTTATTTTATTCATTTTTACTTTTTGATAACTTTACTTATTTTTATTAGTTTTATAGTTTTCTTTGTTAACTCTTTCTTATTTTATATTACTTTTTGTTGACTTTACTTATTGTTACTATTTTATAGTTTACTTATATATATATATATATATATATATATATATATATATATATATATATATACTTATTTAGAAATTTACTATTTTATTTATTTGTTATTATTATATTTATTTATTTATCTATTTATTATTATTATCTTTTCTTTATTGTTTATTATTTATTTGTTTATATTTTAATATCTTATTATTATTATTATTATTATGGGACATTACAGTGCTGATGTTGTACTAGGGGTCCAATGGTTACAATCTTTGGGGACGATAGCTTTTAATTTTCAAGAACTTTTCTTGATTATTTTTTGGGAAGGAAAGGAAGTTGAAATAAGGGGGCTACACTAACAATAACAATACGGGGGATGCACTAGTATTATAGGAAAGTATTTACAAAACCTATTTACGAGAAGGAAAAGTTGGCAACACTAAATGCATTAAAGCAATAGTGACCTTACCCAATGGGAAAACGTTTAAAGGTAAAAACATCTCATGATAGTCTTAAATACTTTTTGGAATAAAGATTATCTTAGGAAGAGCAACAACAATGGGTCACAAATATGTTGGGTTATGACCTTGAAATCATCTACAAAAAAATGAATCAAAATGTTGTTGTAGAGGCACTCTCAAGAAAGGATGAGGATGTGGATGCATTGCTTTGTGCGATTTCTATTATCCAACTTGAGTGGATAACTAAAGCAAGGGATGAATGGAATAATGATGAAGAGGTGTGGACACTCATTCAAAAGTTGTAGCAAGATCCTAGTACATCTGATACATTTAGCTGGAAAGATGATTCATTATGGTATAAATATTGCTTATATCTTTGTAAGAATTACCAACTCAAACAAAATATTCTTTTCGAATTGCACACCTCTCCCTTAGGAGGGAACTTAGTATATTTGAAAATTACCACTAGGTCAAGAAGGAATTTTTTGGGATGGCCTTAAATCTAATATTCAGAAGTTTGTGGCAGAATGTTTGGTTTGCTAACAAAATAAAGTTGAGACAATTAAGACCCCAGGTTTGTTACGACCTTTAGTCATTCCAAGTTAGCGTTGGGAGGAGGTCTCAATCAATTTTATTACAGGTTTACCCAAGTCTAAAGGAAAGTGTGTCATCATGTTGGTAGTCGATAGACTTATCAAGTATGCACACTTTTGTGCATTATCTCATCCTTTTAAATCCAGTATAGTTGTTACTGCATTTATGGAAACAATTCAAAAGATTCATGGAAAACCAAAGATTATTGCAAGTGACATAGATCCCATTTTCATTGGAAATTTTCAGAAGGAGTTATTTTCTTGGCTTTGCACTCAATTAACTCATAACTCATCTTGTCATCCTCAATATAATGGGAAAACTGAGATAGTGAACAAATGTTTGGAAGTATATTTTCGTTTATTTGTATCTGATAAACAAAAATAACAAGTCAAGTGGTTACCTCTAGGTAAATGGTGGTAGAACATTTACTTCCATACTACAACAAAAATGACCCCATTTATGGCACTTTATGGATATCATCCACCATATATCACATCATCTTTAAGAGAAAATTCTAAGGTTAAAGCAGTGGAAGATCACATCGAGCATCAACAACAATTTCTCCAACTCTTAAAGGATAACTTCACTCTAGCACAAAATAAAATGAAACAACAGACAGATCAACATCGTAGTGAAAGAAGTTTTGATGTAGGCGACTAGGTATTTTTATGGCTACAACCATACAAACAAACATCCCTCAAGCAAGATAACAAGGATAATAAAAAATCACCAAAGTGCTATGGTCCTTACAAGGTGTTGCAAAAGATTGATACTATGACATACAAATTGGAGTTTCCTACATCTTCCCGAGTACTCCCAGTATTCCATGTTTCATGCTTAAAGAAGGTTATTAGTGACAAGCTTCCAGTTCAAACAATGTTGCTAGGACTTGACGAAGAAGGAAAAATCATATTGAGCTAGAAGCAGTCATGGAAATAAGAACCTGAAAGCTATGGAATTGATCAATTTTAGAGTATCTCATTAAATGGAGAACTTATATACTGAAGATTCCACATGGGAGGATGATTATTTTATACAGAAGCATCCAGAACTACTCAAGCGTTGAGGACAACAATTTTTTGAAGGAAAGAGACATGTTAGGTCCCTATAATACTAGTGTATCCCCCTTATTTTTATTGTTAGTGTAGCCCCCAAATTATTATTATTGTGCACCATAGAAGCCCACTATTGTTATTGTTGTGCCCTTACATTATTATTGTTATGTAGGCTCTGATTATATTGGGACCCCTTAGACTCCTATATATACAAAGGAGGTCTTGTCATTTGTATCATCCAAGAATTATTCATTTGTGTAATTAAAGGAGGTTTCCCCCTCAAAGAGGATAGTTTTAAAGTCGTTGATCATCATTTCTATTGTTTTGTGAGCTGGTTGCATAATAGATTAGGAAAATGATTTCGTTTGATTTACTACCGAGATTAATAAATTCAAAATCATCCAAGAATGGAGAAACACCATATTCACATAGGAACTTTGAAAAAGAGAAGACAGATTGAAAGAATCTTCACCTTCATGCTCCTCTACTTGTGAAATGTGACTACTTTGCACCTGATCGCTACTTGGATTTGGAAAATATTGATAAAGCAGATCAAGGGACAAGGGATCATGAGAAATAGATGATAGAGGATGACATGTATTCAAATAATATTCAAGACTGAAGTTATGAGTGTTAATTTTTTCTTGAAAAATGGAGGGATAAATATCTACCTTAGAATTCATAAACCATTCCAAGGTTTCCTCCATCTGATTTGATTCATTGAAAGTATATGAAGGTTGAAGAGATGGATCAATAGTTTGATTTTCAGATTTCCCAATTTCAATATTATCACCAGGGGGCACCCAAATTGGTATTGGAAAAGGAGGAGGACAAGGAAAAAAGGGACTAATAGGTTTCACCTCTAAAATTAGAGGTGTCTCATGATTCAAAAAAGTTGGGGAAACAAAAACGTCAGGGCCTGGTTCAGGCTCACCATGTAAAAATTGATAGAAATAGGACAAACTTTGGTTTGTTGGGTATCGTTTTCAGAGCCGAAGGTTGAAGAAGTGACACGTGGAACTTCACACAATTTATCTCTACTCAACTAGTATATAATTAGGTCATCTTGGGATATTGGGCATAACTCTTTCTTAGAGAATCAAATATCGATCATAATTGTGGGTGTTGGAAAGAGGACTAAAAGGGCTACCATAGGATGCAATTTAAGACCTTGGAGATTCAAAATGTCAGAGATACATCAGATTCAATATCTGGCTCCTACAAAGCAAAAAAAACGTGTGTAGCCTTTTTAAAAATTTGCATAAGTTTTGTTTGAAAAAGTAGTTTGAAGTGATTCAAAAGGAATAGTGAAGCATAATTATCATTAATTTATGCCCCATAGAAATAAAATGGAAACACCTAGTAAGAAACTGAAATATTTACTATGACTCATAAAGAAGTGGAAGAAATGCAACAAAGGAGGAAAAGAATATTTGTCGCTCCAAATTTGATGGATCAAAACTGTTTGCAACAACTCTCCATTTTTGGATTGATTTTTGTAATTATAAATTAGATTTTAGGAGAGGAAAAAATGGTTCCTCTTTGCTACAAGTTAGATACTTTTAGCACTCTTGCAAGGAGAATTTTAGTTGTAGGTGAAGAGGAAAAATCAGATCTAATTTATTTGAGGTTTTCTTTTCAAAATTTAGTTTTTGTATTTGAAGCAGAGCTTGCACTATTGCAGTTCTTTTATCTAGTGGAAAAGCTCATGATTTTGGAAAGATTGTTGGCGACCCATTGAGAAACAGAGTGTTAGGTCCCTATAACACTAGTGTATTCCCTCATTGTTATTAGTGTAGCCCCCTTATTGTTATTTTTGTGCCCATGTAGTCCCCATATTATTATTGTTGTGTCCATGTAGTCCCATATTGTTATTGTTGTGTCCCATAGAAGCTCAATATTGTTATTGTTGTGCCCTTACATTATTATTGTTATGTCAGCTTTGATTGTATTGTGACCCTTTAGACTCCTATATGTAGAAAGGAGGTTTTGTCATTTGAATGATCCAAGAATTATTCATTTATATAATGTAAAGGAGATTTCCCCCTCGAAGAGGCTTATTTTAAAGTTTTTGATATATCTCTTATTGTATTTTATGAGCAGGTTGCATAACATTTGGTATCAGAGATTTGGATTCTAGGGTTTTGCTGCTTCAAATAGTTTGTCATGGAATTTTCGCTATAATGTTTTTTCTATGAAGTTTTAGAAGATACAATTAAAACCCATTTGATCCGAAATCTTGGTGAACCTTGTGTACAAATTGAAGATCTTGTCTCGCTATAGTTTAGAATATATGATCTGAGGAAATTAGGATTTTGGTAGGCTCCTGAATTCCATCTCAAACAACTGACCTTGGGAAAATCATCATAACTTTCTCTCTGAGCATTGGATTCGAATTTCGTAAAAATTAATAGAAATAGGACAAAATTTGGTTTGTTGGGTATCATTTTCAGAGCCGAACGTTGAAGAAGTGACACGTGGAACTTCACATAATTTATCTCTACTAAACCAGTATATAATTAGGTCATCTTGGGTTATTGGGCATAACTCTTTCTTAGAGAATCAAATATCGATCATAATTGTGGCATTGGAAAGAGGACTAAAAGGGCTACCGTAGGACGCAATTTAAGACCTTGGAGATCTGGAATGTCAGAGATACATCAGATTCAATATCTAGCTCCTACAAAGCAAAAAAAAGTGTGTAGCCTTTTTAAAAATTTGCATAAGTTTTGTTTGAAAAAGTAGTTTGAAGTGATTCAAAGGGAACAATGAAACATAATTATCATTAGTTTATGCCCCATAGAAATAAAATGGAAACACCTAGTAAGAAATTGAAATATCTACTATGACTCATAAAGAAGTGGAAGAAATGCAACATGATATATAAAAATTACGAGACTAAGTGCAACAAATTTCACTCTCACAAAAAGTAACATAAGCTAAGATGGATGGTTTGAAGAATGACATGGAAGATAAGATGGATGGTTTGAATATTGGCATCAATGAAGAAAAACGAAACATTGAATATTTGAAGAAAGACATGGAAGGTTTTAAGGGAGGTTTGGAAAAGTTGTTGCAAGAAATGTTTGCTAATGGCAAAAAGGTAGTAGAGGAAACTCATGATGAGAACAAAAGAAATGTTAATTATAATTTCCTAGACTCTAACTGATCCAAGTGGATGTGGGTGGCCACCTGCCTGTTCCACTTAGACCCACACGCTATCTCTTTCGGTTTTTTAGTTTCCTTAATGGTATCATAATTTACTATTTTTGGCAGTTTTTTGGGTCGTGAACTTCCGAGCCATTTTGAGGCCCTAAATGACGTTTTTTGGGAAAATTGGGGCCACTTAGGGTTATACACTAGTGTTTGTCGGTAAAAATTTTTAGTCCTTGGATAGATAATTATAACAAGGTATTGTGCATGCCAAACGAAGATCATATGCCAAATTTACAACCCCGAGAAGTTGATGTACCAATTTACCCAAACGGGGCCCATAGTTTTGGCGCTTCATCTCCTAGGGTTAGTTTTTTGGATGTTTAGGGTTTTCCATTATTTCTCAATAATAAATAGACCCCCGAGCCTCATTGTAAAATAGTTCAGAGGCATGTAGCTGCCACATCTCTTCTCAGAGATAAGCTACCATCGCTCGAGCTAGTATTATTTCCATTCTATTTGTAAGCATATTTCAGTATTTGATATTAATGAAATGAAGTGTTATTTCTGCTACATATCTATATTTATGGTTATATGTGTAATTTGTTACGTTCCTGTTTAAGTTCGTATCACTAACGTTAGATTGAGGACCCACCATATTCTAAAGAATGATATGAGGAAGTTTGATGGCAAGGATCCTGTAACATAGATACTACAAATGGAGCAATATTTTGATCTCCATAATGTGAAAAAAACACAGAAGGTACGCATTGCAACTTTATATTTAGAACCCAATGAGATTGTATGGTATCGATGAATTTTCTCTCATAAATAAATTGTCACTTGGTCAATTTTTATGGAGGAAATGACAACACATTATAAGGATATAAAGAGAAACACCTTCTTTAGCCAATTCATATCAAACAAAAGGGTTCAATAATGGAGAACATTGAGGATTTCCAAAAATTTAATATAAGAGTAAATGATATTCCAGAGTAGCATAGGATTGATGTCTTCATAGGGACTCTAAAGGACAACAAACAATATGAGGTTCGCCTTTGGGAACTTGTTAATTGGAGAATGCATTCGGGTTGGCAAGAAAAAATGAAAGCAAAAGTATGGAAACAAGGAAGAATTCCATTCAAAACTATAAAGATGGAAGTGTGGTTTCTCCTAGCCTTCCAAAACCTACAAGGTTGACACCAAAACAATTGGAAGAAAAAAGAGCAAAAGGGATTTGTTGCAGTTGTGATAATAAATACACTAAAGTTCATAAGTGTGCTGAGAAGAAATTATTTTACATCGATTGTGAAGAGGAGGAAGAAAATGAACAAGAAATGTCAAAAGAAGAGGATATATACCAAGAACCAACCCAGAGAAAGAATAAATGAATCTGACCATATCTTTTAATGCATTGGAAAGAATTACCACTCCTCAAACTCTCAAGATAGAAGGAAATATAAAGAAGAAAAATGTAGTAGTGTTGATTGATTTGGATAGTACCCATAATTTTATTCATTGTAAGATAGCCAAGGAATTAAATTGCTTCTTATATCCAGCACCAGAGTGTCAAGTGATGGTTGCAAATGGAGTAACCATAAATTGCTTGGGAAAGTGCCATAATATCAAGCTATCCATGGGAGAATATGTATTGAATATTCCAATGCTTTCCATTCCAATGGGTGGTGCTGATGTTGTACTAGGAGTCCAATGGTTACAATATTTAGGTATGATAGCTCTTAATTTTCAAGAACTTTTCTTGAATTTTTTTTTGGGAAGGAAAGGAAGTTGAATTAAGGGGTATCGCAGGGAAACTGGGAAAGATAATCAACTCTAATGGCATGACAAAGCTTCTCAAGAAAGAACAATGGGGCGTAATTGCACAATTATGTTCATTAGAGGCTCAAACATCGAAATCATCTATTTCTCCATAACTCCAAAAAGTCTTGGACAATCATTCCAAGATATTTTATACTCCCAAAGGCCTCCCACCTATTCGTGATCATGATCATGCTATTCATTTGATTCTAGGAATTATTCCTCCAAACATTAGGCCTTACAGATATCCCTATGCCCAAACGAGTGAAATTGAATGTATGGTTACATAAATGCTAGAGGCTTGTATAATTCAACCTAGTCAAAGTTCTTTCTCTGCTCTAGTAGTATTGGTGCACAAGAAGGATGGATGATGGCGCATGTGTTTGGATTATAGGGAGCACAACAAGATCACTATTAAAGATAAATTTCCCATTACTATCATTGATGAATTATTGGATGAATTACATGGAGAAATTTACTTCACCAAGTTGGATCTTCATTCAGGATATCATCAAATAAGAATGAAGACTGAATACGTTCCCAAAAAAATATTTAGAACTCATGAGTGTCATTATGAATTTTTGGTCATGCCTTTTTGCCTAACAATGCACCTTCTACATTTCAAGGTTTCGAAGAATTCCATTTTCAAACCCTTAGAGAAATTGTTTTATTATTTTTGATAATATACTAATCTACAACAAGTCTTGGAAGGATCATGTTCAAGATGTTGACATGGTGCTCAAGCTATTGGAGGAGAAACAATTATATGCATAAACCTCCAAATTTTTCTTTGGAGTATAGGAGGTGGAATATCTGGGTCATATTGTATCTCATGAGGGTGTTAAAGTAGACCCTAACAAAATTAAAGCCCTTAAGGAATAGAAAATACCCACATCCATAAAGCATTTGTGAGGATTTCTTAGGTTGACAAGGTATTCTCGCATGTTTGTTAAGAATTATGGGAGAATAACAACATCTCTAAAAACATTACTGAAGAACGATGTATTTTCTTGGACTCCAGAAGCAACTAGGGCGTTTGAGCATCTAAAAGAGGCAATGTGCCAAGCACCAGTCTTAGCTATGCAAAACTTCACAAAAACCTTTATTGTGGAATGTGATGCCTCAGGAAATGGAATTAGTGTTGTTTTAATGCAAGAAGGAAGACCCATTTCTTTTGAAAGTCGTCCAATCAAAGGAAAGTATTTACACAAAACTATTTATGAGAAGGAAATGTTGGCAATATTAAATGCACTTAAGAAATGGCGACCTTACCTAATGGGAAGGCACTTCAAGGTAAAAACAGATCATGATAGACTTAAATACTTTTTAGAACAAATATTATCTTCAGAAGAGCTGCAAAAATGGGTCACAAAGATATTTGGTTATGACTTTGAAATTATCTACAAAAAAGGGAAGAAAAATCTTGTTGCAGATGCACTCTCAAGAAAGGATGAGGATGTGGAAGCATTTCTTTGTGCCATTTGTGTTATTGAACTAGATTGGATAACCGAAGCAAGGGATGAATGGAAGAATGACGAAGAAGTGTGGTCACTCATTCAAAAGTTGCAGCAAAATCCTAGTACATATGATACATTCAACTGAAATAATGATTTATTATGGTACAAAGATCGCTTGTACCTTTAGGAATTCCCAAATCAAACAAAAGATTCTTTGGGAATTGCACACCTCTCCCTTAGGAGGACACTCATGATTTTTAAAAAATTACCACAAGGTTAAGAAGGATTTTTTTTGGGATGACCTTAATTCTGATATTCAAAAGTTTGTGGCGGAATGTTTGCTTTTCCAATAAAATAAAGTTAAGACAGAAACTAACTACAAGAATTAACAACAACATCCAGGAAATGGAACAAGCAACAATATGATGGTAAAGCATTCCAGAGAATGGTGATTGTGGGACACTGGTACCCAAGTCTGTTACAACCCTTATCCATTCTAAGTCAACGTTGGAAGGAGGTTTCAATGGATTTTAACACAAGTTTACCCAAGTTTGAAGGAAAGAGTTTCATCATGGTGGTAGTTAATAGACTTACCAAGTATACACACTTTTGTGCATTATCTCATCCATTTAAAGCCAATACAGTTGCTACTGCATTTATGGAAACAATTCAAAAGATACACAGAAACCCAAAGATTATTGTAAGCGACAGAGATACTATTTTCACTGGAAATTTTTATACACAATTATTTTCTTATCTGGGTACTCAATTAGCTCATAACTCATATTATCATCCTCAATTAGATGGGAAAATTGAGATAGTGAACAAATGTTTGGAAGGATATATTCGTTGCTTTGTATCTGATAAACAGACATAATGGGTCAAGTGATTACCTTTAGCTAAATGGTGGTATAACACTTCCTTCCATACTGCAACAAAAATGACCCCATTTATGGCACTTTGTGGATATCATCCACCGTCCATCACATCATATTTATGAGAAAATTCTAATGTTCAAGCAGTGGAAGATCACATCGAGCATCAAAAACAAGTTCTCCAACTCTTAAAGGATAACCTCACTTTGGCGCATAATAAAATGAAACAAAAGACAGATCAAAATCGTAACGAAAGAAGTTTTGATGTAGGCGACTGGGTATTTTTACGGCTACAACCATACAAACAAATGTCCCTGAAGCAAGCTAAGAAGGATAATGAATTATCACCAAATTATTATGGTCCTTACAAGGTGTTGCAAAAGATTGGTACTATAGCATACAAATTGGAGCTTCCTACATCTTCCCAAGTGCACCCAGTTTTCCATGTTTCATGCTTAAAGAAGGTTATAGGTGAAAAGCTCCTAGTTCAAACAATATTGCCAAAAATTGACAAGGAAGGAAAAATCATATTGGAACCTAAAACAATCATGGAAACAAGAACTCAACAGCTACGAAAACGATCAATTTTAGAGTATCTCATAAAGTTGAAGAACTTACCCGTGGAAGATTCCACATGGGAGGATGATAATTTTATATAGAAGCATTGAGAACTACTCAAGCGTTAAGGACAACACTTTTTTTAAGTTGAGGGGCATGTTAGGTCCTTATAAAACTAGTGTATTCCCTCATTGTTATTAGTGTAGCCCCCTTATTGTTATTTTTGTGCCCATGTAGTCCCCATATTGTTATTGTTGTGCCCCATAGAATCCCACTATTGTTATTGTTGTTCCCTTACATTATTATTGTTATGTCAGCTCTGATTATACTATGACCCCTTAGACTCCTATATATAGAAAGGAGGTTTTGTCGTTTGAATGATCCAAGAAATTTTCATTTGTGTAATGTAAAGGAGTTTTCCCCCTCGAATAGGCTTATTTCAAAGTCGTTGATCTATCTCTTATTTTATTTTGTGAGATGGTTACATTACAAAGAGAAAGGAGACCAAGTTTATTAATTTGTATGCAAATAATTTTATTTGTTAATGCAAATTTTATTCATTTAATGACATATTTCTACCAATTATTTCTTATTTAGTAGTTTTGTTGATATGAGAATGATTTTTCATTTGATCAGCTATCTGATATTGTGGTTGCATTAATATGTTATTTATTTTCGATTTGATTTTTTCTTAATCAAATTTCCGAATAACTATTTACTAAAAAATTTGTCATATTAAATCGATTTAACTGTCATTAGATTGTATGAACTATTTATGCATTTTAATGGCTTATCTTTCATGGTTTTAAATATGTGAACAAAACATGTTTTGTAACAATAATATCAGTTGTTAGAATGATTTCAATAGTCTTATATTCATCATAAAAGAGGCATGTCAAATCCCCATACTTTTAAACCACTTTGCTCTTGATTGGGACCAAATCTATATACGATTCTAATTGAGATAGGATATATTATATTTCCTTTTTGTTTTTTTCATATTAGAATATAATTGCACTTAGAATTAATTCCTTGCATTTTAGAAGTCTCCTTCTGCAAGAAACCTTAAATGTGGCTTGGTTGAGCCCTCAATTCATCTTAAGGACTGCTTTCTTGCAAGCATGCAACAAGAGGGTAGATTTGATTTCCTCTTCTTGTTGATTATAAATTAGAGATATCACAAGTCAACAAGAAGGGTGAGGGGGTAACTGGAGCTAATAGAACCAGTCAGAACCATCAACACAAACGAAAAAAGAGTTTGATTTTGGATTATGACCAAGTGGTTTCCCTAAATTTTTATGAGGTCATTTTTGGCCATCAACGCCAGGGTATATCTTGTATTATTATGGTTGTGTTGTAGTATTCAACAACAACCACACCACCCCACCCCCCCCCCCCACCAAAAAAAAAAAAATTATTTTATTTTTAGTTATATAATAAATAATGGGGACCCTTCTTTTATGTTAATAAAACTCTTTAGTTTTCAATAAAGATAGGGAATTTTTGAATTTGTTATAAAACCTCTTAGGCTTGAAAATTTCCCTTATCGGAACCCAAGTATCAGAGGCCCAACCTTTATAATGTTACGATAAATTAAAATTCCGATAGGCCCTCTTATTACAAAATTGATGCATTATCAAAAGATTTGTATCAGATTCTTATAATATTGTAACCTTCCTTTAAGAAAGTTATGATAAAACCATTCTCTGATAAAACATTCCCGATGGTTAATTTATTTATTAAAAGGGGCTTTTTCTAAAAGGACAAGATAAGTCATGCGCTCCCTTTTTAATTAAATACTATAAGAGTCGTCGGCTCCACAACTGCCACTTGGCATGGCTCTTCATAATATCGTAATGTTTTAAGTGTGCCATACTCAATACCTCTGATACTTGCTTCCTCCGATATCCACTATTCCTGATACTCAATATTTCGAATACTTCCCATCTACAATATCCATTATCTTGGATACTTGTCCCCTCCGATAGCGCGAGACCTCCGATATTCTTGTTTACATCTAATATCGGGACTTTCATATCGGATACTTTCTCTTTAATATCCGATATGCCATCACTGATATAAAAGTCCTGAGATCATTTCCCACCTCTACTTATAGCCATTACTTATTTAAATATGATTTATAGGAAGTTACCTATATTGTAACTTTCTAATGCACATCCAATTGATTTCACTGATATATTTCTTCTGATACGCTAATGTGGGAAATGCATGTGAATTCATGTTTTTTCATTTAATATCTGAAAGTGGTGAATTTATGGTTTTCGAGATTATAATCATTCTCATTCATTGCAACTCAATTTTATCATAATTCGCCCTTAAAGACATAAATTGTTATGTGAAATTCGTTACTTGTGCTAAGTCTCTCAGGTGAAGAAGTCATTGCTCAGACATGTGTTTTTCATTACATACTAGTCCTAGGAAGTGTAATTATGAAGAAATGTCTAAAGCAACGAAAGAAAAGAAGAAGCATGTTTCTCAACAACAATCAGCCTCTCCTTCAACTGAAAACATTGATACGCCAAGATTGTTTTCTGACACAGTCTCTACCAGATATCAAACTACTCACTAAAACGTTACAAGAATCATCCAAAAAGCGAGCTGAAATAATTGTTCAACTATCAAAAATTGACTTGGAAAGCCATTGCAGTTCTTATTCAAGCATCACAGCCAGTGGTTAATTCGTAGGTGCCTATCCAATACCACCACTCACATGTTTCCAATATTAAGGGACACCATATTTATCAGCCAGATGCGGATTCAACCAAAGACTCCACCCAAATTGAAGAATATGATAGATATTTATGAACTTCAACAGCGAATGGGAGAGTAGTCCTCTTCACAGACCTAAACAATTTGTTATAACAAATTCTAAATATGTCTCTTTGGTTTATTTTAAGCATTGTTTGTTAAAATTACTTCAAGTTTTTCTCTATTTGCTATATTTGTATTTCATTTTGAGACTATAAATCCCCTCCATTTGTAAAGAGAAGGGGTTCTGAATTTTTGAAAGAAGACTTTTGTTTGCACTATTGTAACTTAAGTTCCTCTTAATAGAAAGTTGAACCACTACCATTTTCTCATGAGAAGAGTTATGATTTATTAGGTACTATTATCTGTTTATTATTGCTTTGTTTAAGAGTTGAATGGTAATTTGATTATGTTTATCATATATGTGTTGTAACAATCATACATTTTTCACTACTGATATGTGTGATTGGAATTATATATTATATGCATAAACAACGAAATCTCATATATGTGACAAATTTATCAACTAATTAAATTAACTATTTAATTAAATTAGTTATCAATTTTGTTTTAACCTCATGATCACAAGATAATCTATATTTTCATGTTTCTTATGAGATCTTTTTAAATCACGCATATAGATAGATTTCCTGGGATATATATTAAGTTTAAATTTTCTTTATTTATAGTTCTAACTATATCATAGAATTACACTTATACTCCATCCATTTCTTATAATTTATTTTAAGGGAAATTGGTCCCATAATCTTCAGTCGGAGCCACCATTCGAAATGGAAAATGATATCCTCTAAGGTGCCGACTGGGTGGTTTCCCCCCAATGTTGAGGTAGACACTTCAAGCCTTCAACATTTTTGGCGCTAGAAGGAGGGTCATTAGACTATGAATGGAAGAAAGGTCTAATCCCAAATCAAAAGGCCATTCTAAGAGTCAGTATCCCTCGAAGTCACCACCAACTTCAAGATCCCATTCAAAATATCCTAATCCAAGATCTGAAGTTGTTCAAAAAAACCACTAAATCTCTTAACACACTTCTAAATTCAGTTGGTCAAACTTCTATAGAAGTACTTGCAGAGCCCCCTGAAGTCCAGACTTTAATTCAGAGATTGGAAGGAATTTCCATTTTTGGAGAAAAATATGTTCAATCCAATTTATCGGAAGGAAGTATTAATTCATCCTTATAGTGTTCTGGTGTGTTAACTAGATCCTAGACTGGGAAACTTGGATTCAAACATTTTTAGTTTCCATTACCCACTCATTGGAAAAATAAAAGTACTCTAGAGAGTCAGTCTTCTGCTAGTGGGATTACATTGTCCTCTCCAGCTCATACTCCTTTTGTCGATCCCACTTCTTCCTCCACCCCTTTACCTTCTGCTTATCCTCCTTTGGTATCTTCCATTCACATCCCTCAGCCACAATCAAATGGTGCTACTGTAATAAGTAGCACTACAGGGGAAACCTCTTCAACTACTCAATCTCCTACAACCTCCACCATCTGCAACTTCCTCTGTTCCTAATACTCCCAGAATGGAAAATAGACCATGTAACAACACAGGGGAAGTTCAGATGACTCCACCACTACATCCTCTTCCTGAACATCCAGAGAGATGGCTACCCAAGTTTACTCTCGATGATGGTCTCACTACTGAGGAAAACCACAATTTCATGTTAGCCATTAATTTGAATGGAGTCACAAAATAGGATTGTGCTTGTTGACTTTTTCCTTACGCATTTGAAGGATCTATAGGGTCTTGGTATTTCTCTCTTCCTACTAGATCAATAACAAATTTGAATATGTTTGAAGAAAAAATTTTGTTAAAATTTGGGGATGACCGAACAACTTCCACTTCGATTAATGATTTGGTCAAATCTTAGGGCCAACCTAAATGAAAAGAACTAAGTTTTTTAACTCGAGATTTAAAAAATTGTTAAACAAAATCCTAGACACTTCCATATCTGTCACTTATGTGCAGATGTAATGGTACATTAGTGATTTTCCTTCAAATATTGCTATGTTCATAGATAGAGCTAATGAAACAATACTACTTGATAACATGAAAGAAGCTCTATCTATGGAAAACAGAGTTCTAGCTCTTGAAAAGAAGTCTGCTACTAAAGAAAGGAAGCAAACCAAAAAAGTTACTTTTAAGGATGAATCCAAGAAAAAGACTCTCAAATATCCTTACGACTTGGAGGGATTACAAAATGTTTTGAAGACAATGTCTAATGAGATGGTAAAAATCAAGAAACAAGTTGTTGAGTCTTCAAGGAAGTGTTTTTGGCCTTTCAAAAGGAATTAGCCTTCACCATCACAACCTTCTGCCAATGTATCGAATGCAAAATCTGATGAAGATGATGAAGAAGAAGAAACATCCCTATCTACATAAGAAGCTCAAGAATAAGAGATAGTTGAAGCTCATGGTTTATGGGATTTCATTATGACCACTTCAGAAAATGAAGAAGAAGAGGAAGCTCTACCAGTGAGTACTAGAAGTAAGGGACCTACCGATACTGTTCCATCGAATAAAAATAAAAAGTCCCCTGCTCCTCCTACTAAAGAAAAAGACATGGTTAAAAAGACTTCTACTCCATCTTCTGATTCTGCTCCAACTACTTCCAAATCTCCCTCATCATCTAAGACCTTGATAGTCTCTAATAGCATTGAATATAATATCATGGAGGACATGAAAATATCAAAGCCAACATTTCCCTATATGAGGTCAGTAAGTTAAAACAACAACATAAATTTTTACTAAAATAATTAAATGAAATCCCTGCATCTCCATTACCTTCTACTGTTGTTATTGAAAAAACATCAAAAGGGAAAGGAAAACCTCCAAATGTCCCTACAAACAAGATTGATTCTTCTGATGCTATTTTGAATGGATAAAGATCAAATTCCCACACTACTCCTTTTCTTTTGAGTTTTGAATTTTTTAATAAGAATGTTCACAACTGTTTTGTAGATTTTTGTGCATCATCCAATATCATTCCTTATTTAGTTTTCTCAAATTAAATATTTCACCTCAGAAATATGTTGTTCAGATTGTTCATTTAGATAGGACAAAAGTCAAAGTTTTAAGAGAATTGAATTTTGTTTTGATTAGATTATCTTCAAATTCGAAAGTTGTCAATTAATCGATATCTTGGTCACTGAGATCCTTGAATTCTATGGTCTTATTTTAAGCAGGGACTGGTATGAGAAACTACATGGTTATTTTGCAACTGATTGGTCACATCTCTCGCTCCCCTACAATGAAAAACCTAATAAAATTCGCGTTGATAGGGAAAAACATATGAAGTATTCGATGACTGATTTAGATGAGGAAAATGAACCAGTAGTATTTACAAACGATGTTCTTGGAAATTATTCTCTTGAATATTTGTTCATTAATTTTCCAGCACAGAACTCTCCCTTTTCAGTTGATTTTGTTTCATCTCAGATTGAATTTTTTTCTCAAATAGATTCATCTAGATGTATCAATATTTTACAAAATCTTGTAAATAAGTGTGACAATTTGTTTTGGACTCTTTACTTTGATGGATCAAAATCTAATGATGGTGCAACAGCTAGTTGCATCCTAGTAACCCCGATGGTGAAAAAAGTATGTTTTCCTGCAGATTGGAATTTGATTGTACCAACAACATTGTTGAATATGAAGCATTGGTACAGGGCTTGCAGAAGGCCATTAGTCTTGATGTCAAATATCTTAAATTTTTTGGTGATTCAGAGATTGTAATAAAACAAGTCAGAAACAACATCCATTGTGTTTCTAATCACCTCAAACATTACCAATCTTTGATTCAATATCTAAATTCCCATTTCACTACATTCAATATAGCTCTGATCCCAAGATTACAGAATGCTAGTGCTGATCTCCTAGCCAACGTTGCTTCTAAGCTCATTCCACTTGAATATTTTAGTCCTGATAGATTTTCAATTGAATTAATTTTTTGTCCCTCCATTCCAAATAACGTAACCAACTAGCGTGTATTTAATGATGACAATGACATCCTAAGTTTTTTAACTTCTGAAGGATCTTACTCTGATCAAATCATTGATGAAGATGAGCATGACAAGAAGAAAAACAAGTCTTCTAAGGAAAATAATTTTCCTAAGCCCGTAGTGAAATTAGAAGACTTGTATGATTTGAAAGATAGATTCAAAAAAGTGACCAATTGAAAACTTCAAAGTTCTACTTTAATATTTGAATTGGTTAACCTGGGATTTGATCATAAACCTCAAAACATCAATTTATGCCTTGGACTTACACTAGATGAAAGATCTGATTTCATACATCTATTGAAAAGATAAAAGGATGTATTTGCTTGGAGTTATGATGATATTAAAACCTATGACACATCTATCATTCAACACACCATACCTATGATTCCAGATGTAAAGCTAATTCAACAAAAACTTAGGAATATTCACCCCAATCTAGAAGCTCATATTAAGACCGAGATAAATAAACTACTCAAAGCCAAAATCATTTTCCCAGTCAGACATTCCAAGTGGGTTTCGAATCTTGTGCCAGTTAGGAAAAAGAATGGAGACATTCAAATTTGTATAGATTTTAGGAATTTAAATAAAGCATGTGAAAAAGATAACTTTCCTTTGCCTCCGATGGAACAAATTTTGCAGTCTGTTGCAAGTTATGAACTGATGTCTTTCTTAAATGGTTTTTCAGGTTACAATCAAATCCTTGTCCATCGTGATGATAGACTGAAAACCACATTAAGAACCAAATGGGGAACATATGCTTATCAAAAGATTCCTTTTGTCTTGATTAATGCTAGAGTTGCATTCCAGAGAGCCATGGATATTGCCTTCAAAGGTTTGATCAATAAATTAGTTGTTGTGTACTTAGATGACATTACAATTTATTAAAAAAATGAAATAATCATCTGCATGAATTAAAACAAATATTTGAAGGGTGCATAAAATTTAGAATCTCCTTGAATCCTAAGAAGTCATTCTTTGCTCTTAGTGAAGGTAAACTTCTAGGATTTATTTTTTCCAAGGAAGGAATTTGCATAAATCTTGAAAGAATTAAGGCAATATCGGAAATCTCCTTGCCTCACAACAAAAAATCCATACAATCTTTTCTTGGCCAGAAATTTTTTGTCAAATGATTTATCCCGTATTTTTCACAAATTGCCTTAACCTTACAGACCATGATTAAAAAGAAAGCAATCTATAAATGGGGAAAAATTGAAAGAAAGGCTTTCGAATCAATAAATCAAGCCATCATAGATGCCCCTTCATTATCAACACCCGATTTTTCTAAAGAATTTGTTCTATACACTTTTGCCTATGAACAATCTGTTGAGACTCAAAATTACTCTTTCCCTAGAAACTCTTCTCATTCCTTTTCTTTGTTTTTCCATAAGAAAGATGCATTCTCATCACCAATAACCTGTATATACTGCCTTGAGGATGACATTTAGTGATTTACATGTTATTCTTTTTATGTTTTGCTGTTTGAATAAATTTTTGTATATTAGCTACGGAACGCAGCCTATTCTGCAGCTAACCGGCTGTTCCGCAACTACCATCATGCTCTAACAGGTTCCAGGTGTCAGAAGGAGAAACTAGCCACATGGGCAGCTTGGAAATCATCATGACATGGACCCTGTCCTATTCATTTAGCCCAGGTCAACAAATAAGATGGCATAGTCAATGGATAAGTCAAACACAAAGAGACCGAAGGTAACATGACTCTGTTTTGTGGTTAATTAATGCGCTTCACAGTGATGGGAAGCGTTATCTGGAGCAACTACCTGTACCTACGGACTCCAATAGCCACCTGTACAAACGAATCCAACAACCACCATGTCTTGGATTTATTTCTCTAACAGCCGAGGAATAAATTCCGCATATCTGTCTTCTACGTGTTTGGCTGTAGCATGCTTTTCTCCACAAACGGTTATATGATTTTTCTTATAAATACCTGTGTAAGGGACCGAAGAAGTTAGTAATAGTAATAATTTTAATGTGAAATCGAAGTTCTAGACTTTGTAATTTTTGGGCGTTTTATGTCCCTGTTTTAATATGAGAAGACCGTATGTTTTTATGAACATCTAAAGGAGTCTTCTTGGAGTTGATTGAGCAAGCGTAGACTAATTAGTTGCAGAGGGCCCCTGCACTGAAGAAGGTTTCATTTCATTTTATTTTTCTTCTTATTGTCAACTGTAAATTCATCATTTTCTTACTAGCAGTGTTTATAATGCAATTTCCATAATTTTCTTACTAACAATGTTTATAATTTAGAGCAGTTTCCATTATCTTGATTTCTTTTTAGTTCTTATCAGTATTTTAGAAGATAGAACTCCATATTGTAATCTTGTTTCTTCAATTAAAAACTAACCTTGTTTCAGGATGAGAGTAGGATTGAAGAATGATAAGGATACACTGTTGGATAGTTTACTTCATTCACTGTTTTGCTAGTTTAAATTCTCAATTAAATTGATCAGTGTCATTAACTATCTTTGCCATTTCATCTTTAGTTTAAAATACTAACTCATGGTGTTAATGAATGTTTATTGAAAACCATTCAAGTTGATAATTCATCCTTAACTAAGTGGTTGAACATTTCATCTATGCGATGAGTTATTTTTGCATCTTTGTATTTGCTTTCTCTTAGATTAATGAAGTATAGAATTACTTAAATGTCATCCCAAGGAGACTTTCTCCCAAAATTGAGAGGCAGAGTAACCAAGTATTTCATTTAGTTTTATTTCTGTAATTAGTTAGACATCAATTGAAAATTTCACTTTCAGTTTTAATTCATGATTTGGAAATAATGGTAAAATAAGAATAGAAACTTTGTTTTCATTTCTTTCTTAGATTTATTTCCATATATTTCTTAGCTCTGTTTTCATTTTTAGATTTTGAGTAGTCTTTAATATAGTTAGATTTAGCTTTGATAATTTACATTGTAAATCATTAGGAATTAAAAGACCAAAAACCCCCAAAACAACATAAAACATAAAAACAACGAAGTAAGAAGGGTTAGCTAGCACAAATAGTGCACTACACTTCATCAGTTTACGTTACCCAGATTGATAATTTATGTAGAGCAATTTAGGACACTAAATTGACTAAACATTTTGACGCCGTTGTTGGGGAAGTGTAACTAGGTAGCCTTATCTCTTACATTCAAAAAAAATGATATGCATAGAGAAAGAGACTCTAGGGATAGATTTATAGCTAGGGGCAGAAGTTCAATTCCTACAACACCACCCACTCCATTAGGAACAAGAAGAAACATACCTCCATCTCAAACTCATACTCCCAACCATAGAACTCCTGAAATTCCAAGGGCAGAAATCCAATCAAAAGAATCTCCTACTTCATCTACCAAGTCAGTCCTAGAGGAGAAAAATTTTGAATCTCCAACAACAGGAATATCCTTTTTCACATCCACAGGAGAGCCCATTTTAGTTAAAGAATTAGGAATACCTGGTGAGGAAGAAGAAGTAGAACCTCTATCCCATATCCCATTAATAGAAGAACCAGACGAGGAGAAAGTAATCTTACAAGTTGAACCTTATACTGACTCTGAGGAAACTATAATGGTAGAAGAAGGAGAAGATGGGGAATTTAGGTTGTTTGGAGGGGGTAGAGGAAGAGGTAGAGGAAACAATGGAGGAGGTAGAGGAAATAATGGAGGAGGCAGAGGAAATAGGGAAATAGATAATTCTTTTGGATTCCCTATAGTCGATGAGGAAACAAATGCCACAATGAAAAATATCTCACCTTCTGTCCTCCCAAACTTCCATGGGTTAAAAAGTGAGGATCTTGAAACATTTTTCTTTGAGTTTGAAGTCTTGTGCATAACCTATGATTATCTAGAAGACTCTCAAAAACTCAAATTGTTTCCTTCAACACTAAAAGGAGCTTCTTTGAAATGGTTCATGGGGTTAGTCACTCAGTCCATTAGAACATGGAATGACATGAAACAAACGTTTTTGGATAGGTACTTGGATTATTGCATGCCTACCAATCACAAAGATGAAGTGTTCAAAATGACGCAACGAGAGGATGAAAACTTAGAGGATTTGATTGAGATATTCAATTATAATTTGAAAAGAGCAAAGATGGACAACTTAGATGAAGATACCTTGAAAGCTCTTTTATTAAAAGTCATTAGAGATGAGTGGATAGATATCCTTAACATGATGGGGAAGGGAGATATCTCTCAACTCCCATTAAATGATATAGGAGAATTATGTGTTCATCTCTCAAGAGGGAAATCTAAAACTGGGAAAGGTCTAAGAGATCCTTCTCTTGTTAGAGTAAACAAATCTGCAACTGGATCTGTAAGTAGGGCAGAAATTGGTAATATGCTTGATGAATTTAAAACTAACATTCTAGGGAGTCTTAGTGAGAAAATAGACACCCTTAAATTACAAAACAAGCAGAAAACCGAGGCTGATGCTTTAGCCATTTTTTGTCCAAAATGCAGAAAAAAAAATGCTCTAAGAGAATGTCCTTTGGATGCAAAAGTTGTAGAAACTTGTATGATTTTCTTAGAAAGCCATGAGACCAAGGGTTGTCCTTCAATTCTAGGTCTTAAGGCTATCTTTCAAGAGGAAACAGTCCCAAATTCTGCAGAACCTCTTTGTTTTGTTGCTAGAAGACCTTGGCAGGGGCCACAAAATCAGGGATTTAACAATCAAATGTATCTTCAGCCCCCACCAAATTGGAATTCTTGGCAGCAACCTTGGCCTCAACCTCAATCTCAATCTCAACCGTAGGCAAAAGGAGTACAAAATCCTTATGGGAGATTTTCTCAATATTATCAATATCCTCCATCATATCAGAATTATCTTTGCCCACACATTCAACAACAAAATCAGCAGCCACAACTTCAAAATCAGAACCCTCAACTTTCATTACCATTCCCACAACAATCTCCACAACAAAACCAAAATCCTCAACTCTTACTGCCATTTTAGCAAAAACCAAATCATCTACCTGCCCAACCATTACCAAACCCCAACAATAAAAATCCTCAAAATGCTTCCATGGTAGAAGGACAACAATTTCCAACTTATATGATCACTCCTCTAGATCTTAACGATGTTCAACTGAGATCTAGTAGGATATTAGAAAAGGAAAGACCTTCTGTAGTTATTCAGGAACAAGACAGTTTTGAGGAAGATTCTCTAAAGGTCAATAAAAGTTTTGAGGGAACATCTCTCCAAAACCAAAACATTGAAAAAGAAAAACAACGAGAATCAGTGAACACAATTCCTATTGAGCAACCAACATCTACTTCTACACCTCCTTTTCCTGAAAGATTACAAATTGATAGAGGAGTAGAAAAGCATATTATGTTTCCCAACTATGATTTTCTAGATGAATTGAAGAATGTCTGTATAAAAATCCCTTTGCTACAAGCCATTAAAGAAATTCCAATTCTAGCCAAAACAATAAAGGAGTTGAGCATAAAGAAACCAGGAAGAAAAACAAAGGAAACAAAAAGAATTCACATGGTAGGAAAAATAGTAGACATAATGATGGGAAAAATTGCCATACAAAAATATGTGGATCCAGGAAGTCCAATTGTGAAAACACATATCAATGGAGTTGAAATTCCAAATACATTGATTTACTTAGGGGCAACAATAAACATCATGAGCAAACAAACTATGGAGCAGCTCAAGCTTTCTAATCTTCTTTACACACCTACCTTACTGCAACTAGCATATAGATCAATAATCAAGCCAGATGGAGTGTTAGAAGATATTTCAGTATCCTTAGATTCTTGAGAATATCCTGTTGATTTCATGATCTTAACTGCCAAGAACAATCTAGGAGGACATCCACTCATATTAGGAAGACCTTGGCTGGCCAAAGCTGATGCTTTTATTAGCTGTAGATCTGGTGACATATATATTTCTAATGGTAATTCAACAAAAAAATTTACTCTATATCCTCCAGCAAAAGAAATCATAGAAATAGATGACAAAGAATGGATTGATGATGAAGATGATATTCAACCTCTCTTTACTATTTCAGATATTAGTGAAGATAGTCAAATTTTAAATACATTGGAAAATTTTGAATCATCTTCAGAATATGATCATGAGAAATTTCAAGAAAAATCTAATGTTGAATATTTTTCATCTAGGCAGATGTCTCTCTATTCTATGGAAGAGTTTGGTAGCTCTACAATTGAAATTTTTCCAGGTAGGACATTGAACATAAACAAAAACTTGGAGAAACTACAACAAGAAGAGATAATCAAAACATTACAAAAACATTCTGCTGCATTTGCATGGGAATACACCGACATGAAAGGAATTAATCCTAAGACTTGTATCCATCACATCTACATTGAGGAAAATTGTAGACCTATCAGACAACCTCAGAGAAGGATGAATCCAAATCTTAGAGAGATTGTGAAAGAAGAGCTCCAAAAATTACTGAATGTAAACTTCATTTACAAAATTTCAGATAGCCAATGGGTATCTCCTTTGGTAATTGTGCCCAAAAAGAATGGTAAATGGAGGGTGTGCATTGATTATCGAGAACTGAATAAAGAAACCCTTAAAGAGCATTTTCCTCTGCCTTTTATAGATCAAGTTTTAAATACATTAGCAGGTAAGAAGTATTTTTGATTCTTGGATGGTTTTAGTGGTTATAATCAAATTCAGGTAGCACCTGAAGATCAGGATAAAACCACATTTACTTGTCCATAGGGAACATATGCCTACCGAGTACTTCCTTTTGGGTTATGTAATGCACCTGCAACATTCCAAAGAGCAGTGCTAGGGATTTTTTCTGATCTAATACATGATTGTGTAGAGGTATATATGGATGATTTTACAGTCTATGGGAATACATTTGAAGAAGCTTTGGAAAATTTGGAAAAGGTTCTTAAAAGATGTAAAGAAGAAAACCTTTCACTGAGCCATGAAAAGTGTTTTATGATGTTTACAGAAGGTAATTTTTTAGGACATCACATTTCAGGAGATGGGATTAAAGTTGATAAATCTAAAGTTGAATTCATTTCTAAATTATCAATTCCAAATTGCCAAAAGGATGTTAGAAGTTTTCTAGGATTTACAGGATACTATAGAAGGTTTATAGAAAATTTCACTAAAATAACATCCTCACTCTTCAAATTTCTTACCAAAGATTGTGAATTCAATTGGAATTTTGATTGCCAGTTGGCATTTGAAACCTTAAAAAAAAATTCTGAAGCACCCATTTTAAGAGGTCCAAATTGGAAACTCCCTTTCCATATTTCAACAGATGCTTCAGATACAACTCTGGGAGCTATATTGGGACAAAAATATTTGATTCCTTATGCCATTTACTATACAAGTAAGAATTTGACTCCCACTGAGTTAAATTATACTGTGACTGAAAAGGAATTTTTAGCTGTTGTTCATGCAATTAACAAATTCAGACACTATATAACAGGCTATGAAACCTTTGTTCATACAGATCACTCTGCAATTAGATATTTAATGAATAAACCTATTACTAATGGCAGAGTTACAAGATGGCTTTTACTTTTGCAAGAATTCAACATTACTGTGCTAGATAGACCTGGAAAACAAAACACAGTTGCTGATTTCTTGTCCAGGATTCATAATATCAAAGAATATTCTTCGGTTGAAGATAAGTTTCTTGATGAATATATTTTTGCAGTAACTACTCAAACTCCTTGGTTTGCAGATATTGCTAACTATTTGGTCACAGGAAAGTTACCTTCACATTTGTTTCCTAGAGAGAAAAGAAAAATTATTCAGGAAAGTGCAAGATATTCATGGATCACTAACGAATTGTATAAAACAGGCCTAGATCTTATGATCAGAAGGTGTGTCAGGGAAGATGAAATGCCTGAGATTCTTAAGGAATGTCATGATGAGCCATGTGGTGCACACTTTGATGATAAGAGGATAGCCTATAAAATCCTTTCTTTAGGATATTATTGGCCATCGATCTTCAAAGATGCTAAAGAATATGTCAGGAGATGTGGCAGCTGCCAAAGGGTAGGGAAACCTACTCCCTCAAATGAAATGCCATTACAAATTCAGGGACTCATCGAACCTTTTGAAAAGTGGGCCTTAGATTTTATTGGGCCAATTAATCCTCCATCTAAGCAAAATAAGTATATATTGGTATGTATTGATTATGTCACTAAATGGGTAGAAGCCAAAGAATTACCTTTTGCTAATGAAAAATTTGTAGTTAAATTCCTTTTTGAGGATATCTTCACTCGTTTTGGTGTTCCAAGAGAAATTGTGACAGATTAGGGATCTCAGTTTACATCTAACATGGTGGAAGGGCTTGTGGAAGAATACAAGATCAAACATAGGAAATCTACTCCCTATCATTCACAAGCAAATGGTCAAGTGGAATCTACAAATAAAGTGATTGAAGGAATCCTCACCAAGACTATGCATCTAACATAGAAGATATTGGGCGGAAAGGCTTCCTGAAGCCTTATGGGCCTATAGAACTACATGGAGGAACACAACGAGACATACACCCTATGAACTTGTTTATGGGAAACAAGTCATGTTCCCTATAGAGTTCCAAATCAGAACTTTTAAAATGGCAATCCAACTGGGACTAGATTTATCAGAGGCACAAAAGCATAGGCTGAAGCAATTAAATGAACTTGATGAAATCAGGAAAGAGGTAGTTCAAAGGACTAGTATAGTCCAACAACAGAGGGCTAAATGGCATGACAAATGTATCAAGGATAAGAGGTTTCAAGTGGGATATTGGGCGCTATTGTTTGATTCAAAGTTTAAAGGTTTTCAAGGGAAGTTTCAAACTCATTGGCTTGGGCCATATGAGATTGAAAAAGTATTTAGTAATGGAGCAGTGAGGATAAGAACAATATATGAAAGTAAAATTCCTCTTCTTGTGAATGGTCATAGATTAAAGATATATTAGAAACCAATTTCAAAAGAGGAGTTCATTAAGATTTTCCAAGATAATTCTGAAATGAAGCTAGTGAAGAAGAATTCTTCTTCTCCTAACTTAGTCTTTATTTTTCATAATAGTATATATATATATATATATATATATATATATATATATATATATATATATATATATATAGGTTGAAAACAAATCATTGATTGGCATACTTATACAGAAAATACAGGGTAAAAATCAGAGGTTTCTGACACCTTATACTTTCCATTTTCTTTCTGTAATAAGTAGTGACAAAAAGCTACAGTCACTCTGTAGTTTAGATTCTGCAAATTTGTCATCTTATCTCACCTCACTCCATTTTATTTTTGCAGTTTCACTTCATCCCATTGTCATATTTCATCAATAAATTTTTCAATTTTTCCTTTTATAGCTTTCATTCCATTTTCATTTCATTTATCATCTTGTCTTACATCTCACTTATATAACCACTTCCATTTCATTCATGATCCATAAGCCATATTTCACTTTCTTTTTCATGTTCTGCAGCTGATTCTGTTCTGCAACTAATCTGATTCTGCAGCTACAATTTGTTTATCAGTTCAAGCACAAGTGTACAACTCATAATAAAATCATGTATGCAGGGAATTGAAGAAAAAAAAATCAATTTTTGAAGAACAATCATGCTCAAGGTACTTCTGGATCAACATAAAAAAAATAGCAAGCGAAAGGTAAAATTTCCAAAGGTAAATGCAAAGATTTATTTCAAAAAGCAATTTGAAAACATAAGTTTGTATAGTATGTATAATCACATGTCTCCTTAATCGACCATCATTTGATTTGACTGCCACTATGTCTCCGCCATATCTTCCATCTTTAATGACAAACAGCCTCATTGATTCTTTCATAACAAACCTCTGCTTCAAACTCCATAACTTGTACTCAAACGGTCCTCCACAACTACACCTGTTAACGGTCAAGATGACAATGTGACCTACCTATCTACGACTATCTAAACCCTTACTGTTTATTTATTACACACAAACCCTTAAGTTTATCTCTCATATACATGCAGTCATTTCATATACACAGTCTTTCCATTTTCTATATACACAGTCATTCCATTTTTCATATACACACAGTCTTTCCATTTTCATATATACACAGTCATTCCATTTCCATACACACAGTCATTCCATTTCTTAAATAACACTCGTTTTATAGACAGTAAGAGTAATTTTGAAGGTTAACCGAAAACATGGGATATGGGGCTTATTGTCAGGACAAAGCCCATAGGGGTAAAGCATATGCAGGGGTATCCAAAACTTAAAGGGATGCTACAGAAGGCTGGATGGTTAAATTTTATTGAGAAATTTGACGGCTACCACAAGGAAATTACCAAGTCTTTTGTGAGGTCATTTGATGGCACAGAAGTGGAGATAGGAGATATTAAATTTGTAGTCACAGAATCCTTCATAGCAGAAGCAACAGAGCTACTGAGACAAGGCGAAAGATGGTTTAAAAACAAGGAATTTCATGGTGAATCTTGGAAAGTGATCCTTAGAAAGCTAGGTATGGATGTTACAGTATTTAGGAAGGGAATTCCTATTTCAGCACATAAGAACAAATGGGGTAATATGTTGTTGATATTGCAAAAATTCATTACATGTGAAGGAAGATTTGGGTTTATGTATGTTTAGCATATACACTTATTAATGAATTTTTTAGAAAATGGAACCATCAACCTTCCCTTCTTCCTTCTAAATAGTCTGAGAAGGATGTCTACAAATGTCCAAAAGAAAATTGAATCCATAGAAACAACTATGTATCATCATGGATTAGTGAAAATACTAGTTGAATTCCATTTGAAAAGTATAACGGATACCTAGGAAGATTTCTTGGTAAGAAAATTTTTCCAGGATGCTCTAGAGTCACCTAAGAAGAGTCATGTTAAGAAAAGTAGGAGGAGAAAGATCAACATTAACATTCAAAACAAATCTGGAACCTCCTCACAAAAGAATGATGCAGAGACAGCTTCTAAACCAGAGGTTAGAAAGCAGACTAAACAGAAAGGAAAAATGAAAGAGAGAGCTGAAGAAATCAATGAAGACATTCCTAAACCTTCATCACCACAAGAATATGAACAGTTACTCTCCGAAAAATTGACCAAGATTAGGGAGCAAATCAAGAAAAATAAGGAGATAGGGAAGAGGAAGAAGGACACAAGAGAAGAAACCATAAGCTTCCAAAACTTGAGAAGGAGCTCTAGACTCCGAGGTAAGGTGAGGAAGGTAACATCAAAAGGAGCCCAGTTCATAAACTTAGAGGAAGAAACCCCAGTTCAATCTCCTGACAGTATTCCACCTGAACATAGTCCACAAAACTCTCCTCCACAAAATTTTGAAGGTAGCCCAAGCAGAGCTTCTCCTGGCATAGATCCAGTACAACAACAAATCTATGACTACATAGAGTCATTAGAGAGAAAGGATACCTCAATGGATCTAGGATCCTCAACCAATCTAGAGCAGCCTGTCAATCCACAAGAACCTCTAACTAGCTCCTTCAAACAAGAAATCTTTGAGTTAGAGATTTTGAACAGGCATATTAAAAAAAAATGAAACCTTGAGGGAACAAAACAAGCTGGATAAAGCCATTCATGACAACACAATGCTGCACCTAGGATTATGGTACAAGAAAAATAGGAAGTTGAAGAGGAAAAATAGGAATTTGAGCAGAACACTTATCAACCTCAAATACAAACTTCTTATGAAGAAGCCCAGGATAGCAGTAAGTACAAGGAGAAGTAAGAAAAGGAAGTTGGATGTGTTGGCAGAAGTGTCAGAACAATGCAATAGGAGAAATAAGTTCACATTTTTTGAAAATTGCATGGCAACATGCAATGATTTTGCAGTGGGGGTATGTTGAGCCTTAAAATTACTCTTTCCCTAGCAACTCTTCTCATTCCTTTTCTTTGTTTTTCCATAAGAAAGATGCATTCTCATCACCAATAACCGGTATATACTGTCTTGAGGAGGACATTTAGTGATTTACATGTTACAATTTTTATGTTTTGCTATTTGAATAATTTTTTGTAAATTAGCTACGGAACGCAGCCTATTTTGCAGCTAACTGGCTGTTCCGCAGCTACCTTCATGCTCTAACAGGTTCCAGGTGTCAGAAGGAGAAACTAGCCACATGGGCAGCTTGGAAATCATCATGACATGGACCCTGTCCTATTCATTCAGCCCAGGTCGACAAAGAAGATGGCATAAGACTACGGTCAATGGATAAGTCAAACACAAAGAGACCGAAGGTAACAGGACTCTATTTCGTGGTTAATTAATGCGTTTCATAGTGATGGGAAGCGTTATTCAGAGCAACTACCTGTACCTACGGACTCCAACAGCCACCTGTACAAATGAATCCAACAACCACCATGTCTTGGATTTATTTCTCCAGCAGCCGAGGAAGAAATTCCACATATCTGTCTTCTACATGTTTGGCTATAGCATGCTTTTCTCCACAAACAGTTATATGATTTTTCTTATAAATACCTGTGTAAGGGACCGAAGAAGTTAGTAATAGTAATAATTTTAATGTGAAATCGAAGTTCTAGACTCTGTAATTTTTGGGCGTTTTGTGTCCCTATTTTAATATGAGAAGACCGTATGTTTTTATGAACATCTGAAGGAGTTTTCTTGGAGTTGATTGAGCAAGCATAGCCTAATCAGTTGCAGAGGGCCCTTGCATTGAAGAAGGTTTCATTTCATTTTATTTTTCTTCTTCTTGTCAACTGTAAATTCATCATTTTCTTTCTAAAACATTGTTTATAATCATTTTCTTACTAGCAGTGTTTATAATGCAATTTCCATAATTTTCTTACTAACAATGATTATAATTTAGAGCAGCTTCCATTATCTTGATTTATTTTTAGTTCTTATCAGTAGTTTAGAAGATAGAACTCAATAGTGTAATCTTGTTTCTTCAATTAAAAACTAACCTTGTTTCAGGATGAGAGTAGGATTGAAGAATGATAAGGGCACACTGTTGGATAGTTTACTTCATTCACTATTTTGCTAGTTTAAATTCTCAATTAAACTGATCAGTGTCATTTACTGTCTTTGCCATTTCATTTTTAGTTTAAAACAGTAACTCATGGTGTTAATGAATGTTTATTGAAAACCATTCAAGTTGATAATTCATCCTTAACTAAGTGGTTGAACATTTCATCTATGCAATGAGTTATTTCTGCATCTTTGTATTTGCTTTCTCTTAGATTAATGAAGTACAAAATTACTTAAATGTCATCCCAAGGAGACTTTCTCCAAAAATTGAGACGCATAGTAACCAAGTATTTCATTTAGTTTTATTTATGTAATTAGGTAGACATCAAGAAAATTTCACTTTCAGTTTTAATTCATGATTTGGAAATAATGGTAAAATAATAATAGAAACTTTGTTTTCATTTCTTTCTTAGCTTTGTTTCCATATCTTTCTTAGCTCCGTTTTCATTTCTTTCTTAGCTCTGTTTTCATTTTTAGACTTTGAGCAGTCTTTAAGACAATTAGATTTAGCTTTGATAATTTACATTGTAAATCATTAGGAATTAAAAGACCAAAACCCCCACAACAACATAAAACATAAAAACAACGAAGTAAGAAGGGTTAGCTAGCACAAAAAATGCACTGCACTTCATCAGCTTACGATACTCGGATTGATAATTTATGTAGAGAAATTTAGGACACTAAATTCACTAAACACAATCCTATGCAACAGTGTTGACCCAATCCAATGAAGAACAAGTTGAAGCTCCCATTTCCTTCTTTAGTTCAAATCTACAAGGAGCTGAGATAAAATATTCAGAAGTTGAAAAACAAGCTTTTTCATTTTTTAAGTCAATAAAGCATTTTAGACCTTTGCTCCTAAAAGTGCATATGAAAGTAATTGTTCCTTTCCCTACGATTAGAAAATTGCTTATCCAAAAGGAATTAGGGGAAATAGGGCTAATTGGGTTACTTCCCTGCAAGAATACGACCTAGAGATAAAACCAGCTAAAATAGTAAGAGGTCAAGGTTTTTGCAGGTTAATAACTGGAGCTTTTGACACTTCAGTTGATGAAGATTCAAGTAATAATGTTCAAATTTCAGAGGTATGTCTTGTTGACACTGAATCTCAGTATGCTAATTTAATTTTTTATTTGAAAAATGGTCATGCTCCAGAACTCAATTACAAAAGAAAGAGATCTTTGAGGCTTAAAGCTAATTAGTACAAACTTGTCAATAATGTCTTGTTTAAAAGAAATTATGATTCTATTTTACTAAGATGTCTAGAGAAACCTAAAGTAGAAAAAGTGTTGCAGGAGTTACACGATGGACCAGTTGGTTGACATTATAACGGGGAAACAATTGCTCATAAAATCCTACATGTTGGTTACTATTGGCCGACTATGTTCAAAGATGCTCATGCTTATGTTAGGAAATGCAAAGTCTTCCAAATTACTTTAGGGAGGGAAAATAAACCAACCTTGCATTTGCATCCAGGTAACGTTGAGAAACCCTTTGAGCAATGGGGACTAAATGTTATAGGTGATATTGTTCCTCACTCTTCTAAATAGCATAAGTACATTTTGATTGCTACAGACTATTTCACCAAGTGGGTGGAAGAAATACCTCTCAAGGTGGTTAATTATGAAACTATAATCAAATTTATTGATCAATTTATAATCACCAGGTTTGGCCTTCCTTTTGCTCTTATGTTTGACAATGCATCTTATTTTTTTAGAAATGATATTATTGAATTTTCTCTCAAAAGGGGTTTTAAACTTAAATATTCTGCAAACTACTATCCTCAGGGAAATGGCTTAGCAGAATCTACCAATAAAAACCTCATAAGGATCATTAAGAGAACAATTGACCAAAATAAAAATAATTGGCACAAAGCTATAAAAGTTTTTTTATGGGTTGACAAAATTACTCATAAAACCTCTCTAGGCACATCTCCTTATCACTTAGTGTATGGAAAATAAGCTATCTTACCTCCTAATCTAGCTCTTCCTTCACTAACCTTAGTGCAATCTATAGAGGAACAACCTTTCTCTGCTTTACAGTTGAGAATGTCCCAAATTCTAAAGGAAGAAAGAGATAAAGCCAAACAAGTTCATGCTCACCACCAACAATTGGTCAAATATTTGTTTGATACAAGTTCAGTAAGTGATATTTTTTTTGAAATCGGTGACTTAGTTCTGAAATGGGATAAGGCCCATGAAGAAAAAGGAAAACACACAAAATTTCAAAAGTTGTGGCTCAACCCATTTTAGATCATTGAGAAACTAGGCCCATCAACCTTTATCCTTCAAGATTTATAGGGAAAGAGGGATGCTCTTCCTGTTAATAGGCTATTTTTGAATTTTTTTTCTTGAAAATACTTGTCCCACTGTAAATATGTAAATAATCATATGTACATATCAAAGTATTTAGCCTAGTATTGTTGGGTAATACTCTTTTGACTTCATATTAGGGTCTCTCATCGTTAACATGAAGTTTGATTAATTAAAGAGGAAGTTATCAGAAAGAGATTATAACATTGAAGTTTAGTATTGTATCTATTACAATTTCTGAAATCTTTATATCCATTAATTTGTAAATATTTTATAACTTGAAACTTTATAAGATCTCGTTGTCCTATGATTAGTCATGAACAATTTTATTTAAAAATTAAAGACTTTTTTGAACTTTTAGCATCTTTTGACTTTAATTGTCATCCACAACCCTTAAAGAGTGAATTTACATCCCCATCCACTAATTTTACATTTTTAGAGTGTAATTCAAAAATATTTAAAACTTGAAAGGTAAGAGGTCTCATCATGAACCGACTTACCATGATCATGGGAAACTAATGATGTTGACATTATCACGACTGGTCACCAAGATAGGATAATGGCTTATGACTGCATAACTATAAGACAAGAGCTCTCATCATGATACGACTTGTTCAATATCATTATAACATGTGAATGACATTGGCATTATTTGGCCACCAAACTAGGACAATGGCTTTTAAGCAGTTAAAAGGAATCAAAAAATAAAAATTAATAACTCTAAAATATTACTATAAGTGGATGGGATACTGGTACAATTTGGTTAAATGGTAACCCTGTCGAGGCTATGGACGCCTGCTGGTAGCAATGGCTCTACCAGTGACAAATAAGTCTATCTAAATGCTAAGCTTCTATAGTTCTCTACTTTATCTTTAAAACTGATTAAATGACTAACAAAGATAATGAATATTTTCATCAATAACAAGTTGTGAAAATTTACAAAGTAATGAGTTTTTTTTATTAAGAGTAATATTCATCAGTCTAAATTTTAAATATTTACATCTTTCTAAGTCTTTTTCCTTTGTGGTTAAAATTTCACTTACTTTACAGATATAATTGCATCACCCAGTATGTCGCCAATTGTTGTAGTATTCAACAATATCCCCCCCCATTTACTTTTATTTTTTATTTTTAGTTATATAATAAATAATGGGGAGCCTCCTTTTATGTTAATAAAACTCTTTATTTTTCAATAAAGATAGGGAAATTTTGAACTTGTTATAAAACCTCTTAGGCTTGAAATTTTCCCTTATCAGAACCCAAGTATCAGAGGCCCAACCTTTATAATGTTACAATAAATTAAAATTCCAATAGGCCCTCTTATTACAAAATTGATGCATTATCGAAAGATTTGTATCAGATTCTTATAATATTGTAACCTTCCTTTAATAAAGTTACGATAAAATCATTCTCCGATAAAACTTTCCCGATGGTTAATTTATTTATTAAAAGGGGATTTTGCTAAAAAGACAAGATAAGTCATGCAGTCCCTTTTTAATTAAATATTATAAAAATAATTGGCCCCACAACTGCCACTTGGCATATTGGATTTTCATAATATCATAACTTGTTAAGTGTGCCATACTCAATAACTCTGATAACTTCTTCCTCTCATATCCACTATTCCTGATACTCAATATTTTCGATACTTCCTAGCTCCGATATCCATCATCTCTGATACTTGCCCCCTCCGATAGCGTGAGACCTCCGATATTCTTGTTTACAACTAATATCGGGAATTTCATATTGGATACTTGCTCTTTAACCTTCGCTATGCCATTGCCGATATAGAATTCCTAATATCATTTATCACCTCTCCTTATTGTAGCTACTTCTTTAAATATGATTTATTGGAAGTTACCTGTTATCACCAAAATAGGACCCTAATAGGTTGCTCATCAAGTCAATCTCAGTGTAACTATTTCAAACCAATCTTTTGGCTGAGGCTTAGCCTCCTCAGCCTGAGAGGGCTCTCTCAAGGGTTAATGATATTGATTAAAGATATAGATAGATGGCTAACTCTATGGTTTGTGATTTTATATGTTTATAGGTTGAAAGATGGAGACTTGCTACCATTGGGCTATGGAGTCAGTGACAAAGATAAAGATAACAAATAGCTCTTCTTATAAAACTGAGGCTTGTATATACTTCAATGAAAGAGTAACACATTCAGGAAAGTCTCAATAACTTGAAGTTCATATAAGTCAGAGCATGTGGGCATGAATTCTGAGTAATGATACATCAAGGTATTCAAAAGGAAAGTATTATAAGTGATTCATCAAAGTTTAATACTTAAAGGAAGTCAGAGCATGAATAACCATGAATTTTGAGTAATAAGTATTAAAACATTGAAGAAAAACATCCAAAGATAGGACCCAAGAACTCGATTCACCATAGTTTAACACTTAAAGGAAGTCAGAGCATGTTCCTCCATGAATTCTGAGTAATAAGCGTTAAGACTATGGAAGTAAAACATATCAAAGATAAAAGATAAAGCTCACTGAAGTACACTAAGAAATCTCAGCTTTAGAAAAGATAAACTGCCTTTGTATATATCAGTCCCTTCCTAGCATTTACATAAAAATGGACAAAAATGTGAAACTGGTTGAATTATAGATAAAAAAACATCTATTGGGCCATGGAGTCAAAGTAGTCTTCAACAAAACATCATAATTAGCTAAACATGGAAGTCAAGGCACTTGGAGTTTAGGTTTATAAGTGAAACAATAACACAGTGAATAAACACAGTCTACAAGCATGTGAAGGAAGTTAGAGCATTTTCCAATGAATTCTAAGTAACACATGCTCATACCACTGCAAATAAGTAATTGGAAAAGGCCATAGAAACATCTAACACATAAACCCCTTGTGAATCTTGAGTAGTAAAACTGATCTCTGTATTAAGTTGAAAAACACATAGTCTGCTCCCATAACACAACTTCTTTTGCTAATACAAATGCCAACCTTGAGGAATTCGACCTCATGCTTCATATAGAGTCTTTAAAACCTTGGATTCTATGATTCATCCTTGGGAGAATTCGAATTTCTAAAATTGACAACTATCTACTCATAAAACAAACTCTTAATTACAAGCTGACAACTAACTGTCTTTTAGGAGTCCTAATACAAATAGGAGTGAAACTCCTAAAACATGTTTCAACAACCTTATCTAAGACTTAAATACATTCTTTGACAATTTCTAATCCATGTATTTGACCTTTATGATGCCTCCAACATTGTTACCAACCCTGTTGATCCATGACCTAACTGTCCAGAAATTGTCTTTGAACAACATGTGTAAAACTGGAAAATTCTGATTTCTGAAAATATGGCTTCAAACAAAGCCTTGTTTCTCTCAACTGGTAACACTTTTGAGTAAAGTGAGAGAGGTTATTTCAGCTGAAAATTTTATAAAGAGAAACCTCTTTAAGAATTCTAAAATACGTTTTCATTTAGCCAGAAACTGATCATGAAGTGAACTACTAAAACTAGAAAACAAAGTTTTTCTCTCAATGACTTTCAGCAGTTTCGTAGCGCAAGTTGAGTCATCAATTTCTCCCACCTCATAATGAATTTAAAGAAACTGAGAGAGGTTTTTGTAGTTAAGTATGTTAGGAAGAAAAACCTCTTTCAGTTTTTAAAAATGAGTTTTCAATTGCTCAGGAACCCCCTTGGAAGTTGACTACTAAAAACAGAAAAAAGTGCTAAAAGTTCACCTTCAGCAGTTTCGTAGCGCGCTACGAAATTGCTGTGTATGCTCTTTTTTCAACACAGTTTTCAAAAATTTGAAGTTTTGGGATTTTCAAAATTTCATAAGGACTGATATGATCACCAAGAACCAAAACAACTTAACTTTATAAGATGTTCCTCTTCAAAAATGATCTTCTTTTTAATATCAAAACTGATTTAAGATATATCTTTTACTGCCGTTTTTAATCACCCTGTTTCATTGTGTCTATAGCTTCTCTTCAGATTTTGTTAACTATATTTCTAGATCTTCAACCTGTCTCTTCAATCTCTTGTTAGTAGCTCTCAACTGAACATTCATCATCCTTACAAATCTGGCTTCTTTAATTGTAGGTATGATTGCAAAAATTTAACCCTAAACTTAATTGAATGACTTCTAAATGGAAAATGTGACCTATTTGACCATGAAGTGAACCTAAAGGACTTTATTTGGAAATGAAAGATGACATTTTAGGACTTCAAACCCTATCACTTATCCTTTTATCAAGACTAAAATGACCTTTAGACCTCCTTGAAATCATGACCAAAAGCAGAGTTGACACAATGATGTTTTGAGAATTTTTGGGTGATAACAGTGGCTCCACTAGGGATAGTGTGCCCCAGTGGTACACTAAGAACCGGTAACTCTAGTGCTGCTATCCATACTTTAGAATTAAACTCTGAAATTTTGCCCAATCTGCTCCCCAAGCTTTAATGGCCTTCCCCTCAGGCTCAAGCTTGATGATCACTGCAGAAGAAACAAATTTGTATCTACTGAAAAGATGCTCAGTCAACTTTGAGCTTATTCACACACTCCTACCTACCCTATCAACTGCAACCTCCATTTGTAGCTCAAGGAACATGAAACTTCCAATGAAGCCAGTCATTGATCTGATTTGACACTTGAATCTCTTGACTGTGCTTGAAGCAAAAATAAACATGATACTGAAATAACCAAGGTAGCATGAGATGTAACTGATCTTCAAGATGAAAATATAACTGGAAATTTGAATAGTAAATCTTTTCCATGTAATCAGCTATAGGGTCAAAAAAGACATGATTAGTTTGATGATTCTCATAACATTTTGGCTGTTCAAACTGATCTTCAAAAACAATGTATTCTTCCTCAATCACAAAAGAGAAAGGAAGCAACACCCTCTCTTTGTGTTCTGCCATAGAAAGCTTTTGAAAAGAATGATCATGATCATGAAGACTATATGATTGAATTTGACCTTGTAAACCTTCAATGTCTTTCTCAATGTTCTTAGCAACTTCATCCAAAAATTTCATCTTATCTTCTGTCTTGCACTCAAATGTTTTTAGATAAGAAGATAAGTACAAAGAAAATTTTTCATCTATTTCTTCATTAATATGATCATCATTCCATTGTTTGAAACCTTGAATTTAAGGAGAGTTTGTCACCAACTCTGTTCTGTCTATCCATTTCTCCAAAATCATAAGCCAAAAGTCTGCAAATGACTTAATAGAACAGGAAAACTTTGAATCCATTGTTTACATTTCCCTTGAAATGAATCATAGAACAACATAATGCAAACATCCTCATGTTTGACTCTAAGAAGCTCGGTAAAATCACAGAAATCTGATATATGCTTCAAAGTTAAACTCAAATCTTCTCCATTGAATTTTGGACCATTCCTTAAAAAATATGTATCCTTGGGAAAATGATTTGGGAAACCATGAATTTCTGAAAAATTTATACATGCATACCTTGAAACAAGAATGGCAGCATCTGAGTTCTTCATAAGTTCAGTAGAATCACCATAAATCTATGAAATTTGAATTCTTCAACAATGGAGTCGCCAAGGTAGTTTTGCAGCCTCGAAAAGATTCCTGAGCTCCTGCTACCTTCAGAAGTTCAGCTTCTTGATTTTGGGAATGAGTAATCTTCAGACTCCTGGCAGATGCACCAAAATGTTATCACCAAAATAGGACCCTGATAGGCTGCTCATCAAGTCAATCTCAGTGTAACTATTTCAAACCAATCTTTTGGTTGAGGCTTAGCCTCCTCAGCCTGAGAGGGCTCTCTCAAGGGTTAATGATATTGATTAAAGATATAGATAGATGGCTAACTCTATGGTTTGTGATTTTATATGTTTATAGGTTGAAAGATGGAGACTTGCTACCATTGGGCTATGGAGTCAGTGACATAGATAAAGATAACAAATAGCTCTTCCTTATAAAACTGAGGCTTGTATATACTTCAATGAAAGAGTAACACATTCAGGAATGTCTCAATAACTTGAAGTTAATATAACACAGAGCATGTGGGCGTGAATTCTGAGTAATGATACATCAAGGTATTCAAAAGGAAAGTATTATAAGTGATTCATCAAAGTTTAATACTTAAAGGAAGTCAGAGCATGAATAACCATGAATTCTGAGTAATAAGTATTAAAACATTGAAGAAACACATCCAAAGATAGGACCCAATAATTCGATTCACCATAGTTTAACACTTAAAGGAAGTCAGAGCATGTTCCTCCATGAATTCTGAGTAATAAGCGTTAAGACTATGGAAGTAAAACATATCAAAGATAAAAGATAAAGCTCACTGAAGTACACTAAGAAATCTCAGCTTCAGAAAAGATAAACTGCCTCTGTATATATTAGTCCCTTCCTAGCATTTACATAAAAATGGACAAATTTAAAATGTGTAACTGGTTGAATTACAGATTAGCAAACATCTATTGGGCCATGGAGTCAAAGTAGTCTTCAAAAAAACATCATAATCAGCTAAACATGGAAGTCAAGGCACTTGGAGTTTAGGTTTATAAGTGAAACAGTAACACAGTGAATAAACACAGTCTAGAAGCATGTGAATGAAGTTAGAGCATTTTACAATGAATTCTAAGTAAAACATGCTCATACCACTGCAAATAAGTAATTGTAAAAGGCCATAGAAACATCTAACACATAAACCCCTTGTGAATCTTGAGTAGTAAAACTGATCTCTGTATTAAGTTGAAAAACACACAGTTTGCTCCCATAACACAGCTTCTTTTGCTAATACAAATGCCAACCTTGAGGAATTCGACCTCATGCTTCATATAGAGTCTTTACAACCTTGGATTCTATGATCCATCCTTAGGAGAATTCAAATTTCTAAAATTGACACCTATCTACTCATAAAACAAACTCTTAATTACAAGCTGACAGCTAACTGTCTTTTAGGAGTCCTAATACAAATAGGAGTGAAACTCCTAAAACATGTTTCAAAAACCTTATCTAAGACTTAAATACATTATTTGACAGCTGCTAATCCATGTCTTTGACCTTTATGATGCCTCCAACATTGTTACCAACCCTGCTGATCTGTGACCTAACTGTCCAGAAACTGTCTTTGAACAACATGTGTAAAACTGGAAAATTCTGATTTCTGAAAATATGGCTTCAAAGAAAGCCTTGTTTCTCTCAAATGGTAACACTTTTGAGGAAAGTGAGAGAGGTTATTGTAGCTGGAGATTTTATGAAGAGAAAACTCTTTCAGAATTCTAAAATACTTTTGCATTTGGCCAGAAACGGATCATGAAGTGAACTACTAAAACCATAAAACAAAGTTTTTCTCTCAATGACTTTCAGCAGTTTCGTAGTGCAATTTGAGTCATCAATTTCTCCCACCTCATAATGAATTTAAAGAAACTAAGAGAGGTTTTTGTAGTTAAGTATGTTAGGAAGAAAAACATCTTTCAATTTTTAAAAATGAGTTTTCAATTGCTCAGGAACCCCCTTGGAAGTTGACTACTAAAAACAGAAAAAAGTGCTAAAAGTTCACCTTCAGTAGTTTCGTAGTGCGCTACGAAACTGCTGTGTATGCTCTTTTTTCAACACAGTTTTCAAAAATTTGAAGTTTGGGGATTTTAAAAATTTCATAAGGACTGATATGATCACCAAGAACCAAAACAACTTAACTTTATAAGATGTTCCTCTTCAAAAATGATCTTCTTTTTAATATCAAAACTGATTTAAGATATATCTTTTACTGCCCTTTTTCATCACCCTATTTCATTGTTGTTGTAGCTTCTCTTCAGATTTTTTTAACTATATTTCTAGGTCTTCAACCTGTCTCTTCAATCTCTTGTTAGTAGCTCTCAACTGAACATTCATCATCCTTACAAATCTGGCTTCTTTAATTGCAAGTATGATTGCAAAAATTTAACCCTAAACTTAATGGAATGACTTCTAAATGGAAAATGTGACCTATTTGACCATGAAGTGAACCTAAAGGACTTTATTTGGAAATGAAAGATGACATTTTAAGACTTCAAACCCTATCACTTACCCTTTTATCAAGACTAAAATGACCTTTAGACCTCCTTGAAATCATGACCAAAAGCAGAGTTGACACAATGATGTTTTGAGAATTTTTGGGTGATAACATTACCTATATTGTAACTTTCTAATGCACATCCAATTGATTTCGCTGATATATTTCTTTCGATACACTAATGTGGGAAAACCCACGTGAATTCAAATTTTTTCATTTAATATTTGATAGTGGTGAATTTATGGTTTTCGAGATTATAATCATTCTCATTCATTGTAGTTCAATTCTATCATAATTCGCCCTTAAAGACAAAAATTGTTATGTGAAATTCGTTATTTGCTCTAAGACTTTTAGGTGAAGAAGTTATTGCTCAGACCTGTGTTTTTCATTCTAGGATAGTCCCGACAAGCGTAATTATGAAGAAATGTCTAAAGCAACCAAAGCAAAGAAGAAGCTTGTTGGTAAAAAACAATCAGGCACTCTCCTCCAACTGAAAATGCCGATACGCGAGGATTTTTTCCGACATAATCTCTGCTAGATATCAAACTGCTCACTAAAATGTGGTAGGAGTCATCCAAAAAGTGGGTTGAAATAATTGATTAGCTATCTAAAATTGACTTGGAAGGCCATTGAAAATTTTTAGTTAAGCCTCATAGCCAGTGGTTAATGCTCAGGTGCCTATCCAATACCACCACTCAGATGTTGCCAGCATTAAGGGACACCATATTTATCAGCCCAATGCGGATTCAATTGAAGACTCCACTTGAATTGAAGAATATGACAGATATTTATGAACTTCAACAACGAATAGGAGAGAAGTCCTTTTCACAGGCCTAAACAATTTGCTATGACAAATTATAAATATATCTCTTTGGTTTATTTTAAGCGTTTTTTATTAAAACTGCTTCAATTTCTTCTCTATTTTCTATATCTTTATTTCATTTCTGAGACTATAAATCCCCTCCATTTCTAAGGAGAAATGGTTTTGACTTTTTGAAAGAAGGATTTTGTTTGTACTATTGTAACTTAAGTTCCTCTTAATAGAAAGTTGGACCACTACCATTTTCTCATGAGTAGAGTTACGATTTATTAGGTACTATTATCTGTTTATTATTTCTTTGTTTAAGAGTTGAATGATAATTTGATTATGTTTAGCATATATGTGTTGTAACAATCGTATAACTTTCACTAATGATATGTGTGATTGGAATTATATATTATATGCATAAACAATGAAATCTCATATATGTGATGAATTTATCAACTAATTTAATTAACTATTTAATTAAATTAGTTATAATTTTTGTTTTAACCTCATGATCACAAGATAATCTATATTGTCATGTTTCTTATGAGATCTTTTTAAATCACATATATAGATAGATTTCCCAGGATAGATATTAAGTTTAAGTATTCTTTATTTCCAGTTTTAACTATATCAGAGCATTATACTTATATTCCATCCATTTATTATAATTTATTTTAAGGGAAACTAGTCCCATAATCTCCAGTCAGAGCCACCATTCCAAATGGAAAAGGATCTGCTCTAAGGTCCTGACTGAGTGGTTTTCCCCAATGTTCAGGCAGACACTTCGGGCCTTCAACAGGTTGTGAGTAATTGTATTTTTTCGTGTTCTCTATTTTCTACATTTTACATATTGTATGCATAAAATATTAAATTAATACATCCATAAGTGAGGAAAAATAACTCTCATAGTATAGATTTCATATTTTTAAGTATAATTTTATCAGATATGTTGTGATGAAATGTCGAGTGGAATATCTACAATAGTTTATTGATCACTCTGAGGTGTATTCCTAAATTATTATAAGTATATTAATTAATTTAGCCATCACTTTTAATCTGAAAGTAATATTTACAATACTCACTAATTAGCAATATGACTCTTTCTTGTTCAAAATTGTGGGTTTTTTTTGCAATCAAAGCCAAAAAGTACAGTTTCAGATATGTCCTTATGATTGTTTCATGTGTCCACATATTAAAATCTTATCATAGTTGCACTATGCAATTTTTTTCCCTATTGAGGCTTGAATAGGTTAACCCAATGGTCTATAAAGAAACAAAAAGAAAAAAAATGTAGAAAGGGATACATGTTATTTACCTTGGTAGATGGTGAACAACCTATAACTTATAACATGAAAGAATATGGAAGTGATTGCTTGTTATTACCATGAATTTATAGAATTGTGTTCTCAACTTCTATTGTAAAGTTTTACTTATAATGGGTTTAGTTTCATGGACCTTGAAGTGCCATGGGATTATGACATGTATTTATGTACATAAAATGAATTTTGGTAGATTAGAGAAGGGACCTATTGATACCTATTTTTGATCCTCTAATTGTTTAATGCACTACAAAATTTTCTTGCCTCTATCGTGCCTGGTCACACCTCCATTGGCCACCAGTAACCTTTTCTCACCAACATGTTTTACTATCATGACCAAAAGGGGGTGACTACTAAGTTTCATTTTGAGATATATATTGCATCCATCAGTTGAAAAAAAAATGCATAGGCTTTGGATTCCATACATCTTGATTTTCATAATGTTGACCTTACTATATTAAGATATTTGATTGATTGCATTATTGTACCTTCCATGGAAACAATGATTAGCTTATTTCGTTTTCAGAAGGCTTATGGATTTCAAGTCTTTTATGAACAACTTCTTCTACATATCATGACACTATTTGCTATGCTACACAATTAAGAAGTGTCATTTAAAAAAATATATATTATGACACAGTGTTGTCAAACTTTCACATACAATTGATACATATGATCAAAAAAATTTGGTGTTATGGAAAATGGGTCGTTGCTATTTGATAATTGCTATATGATTAAATTGGGTCAATGTTTGAAAATTATAAAATTAAAAGTGTGATGTACATACTGTACTGTGCACATGTTGGATATGCAGTGTTGTGTGCATATGGTACTGTGTGCATGTTGGATATGTACATATTGTACTGTGTGCATGTTGGATATGTAGTGTTGTGTGCATATGGTGCTGTGTGCATGTTGGATATGCTATGTTGTGTACATATGGTGCTATGTACATGTGGTATATGTAGTGTTATGTGCATGTTTTAGAAGTGGTGCTATGTGTAGGTGGTGCTGTGTACATGTCGTGCATGTGATATTGTGTACATGTGGTGTCGTGTACATGTCGTGCATGTGGTATTGTGTACATGTTGTAAATGTGGTGCGGTGTACATGTGGCACTATGTACACATTGTGCAGGTGGTGCCGTGTACATGTGATGTTATGCACACGTTGTGCAGGTGGTATTGTGTACATGTTGTACATATGGTACTATTGTACATGCGGTATTGTGTGCATGTCGTACATGCTGCATTGCGGTCATGCGATACTATGTATGTGTATTGTATTGTGACCTGTGTACTCGTTATGTTGTACTCTATGTAGTACACGTATTGTGGTGTGTTATATGCTAGGTGTAGGTACATGTATTGTGTGGCGGTGTACACTTGGTGTAGGTGCATGGTGTTGTATTTCATGTGTGGTTGTATGTGTGATGCGGATTATGTGTATGTGCACATGGTTGAGGAGAAGGCACTTGGTGTTTGTTAGGTGTGGCAACCGATCTAGTGTGTGTACGGAAAGGATAAAGGTAGAATTGAAGGATTGAGTAAAGGATAAGTATCAATAGTTTATTTCAGTTTTATTATACATGTGATTTGTGTATCTGGTTTATGATGATTACATGTGATCTATGAATTTTGGTTTGTGATGGTTACATGTGATTCATGATTTTGATTTATGATGCTTGTGTTTTGAACTAACCTGATGTGAAATGTTTATACATGATGATTTGGTCAAAGATGATAGTTTGACTTGTTGTGACAGGAAGTAAACATGATTACAAGTGTACCTTATTGATGAGCTACCAATAAGGTATGATTTGAAATTATTTCAATTTATTTTGAATCTAATGGCAGTTATGTGCTTGGTACATGAAAGAATGAACATGCATGGTTGGGTGGTTGAAATTGACTGCAAGAATTAGCAACGTTAATGAAATTAATGTGAACAAGTAGCAGTATGCTGGTAAAGAATTTAGGAGTGGGGCCATTATGGGACAATGGTACCCAATAGTGTCTATTGATTTCCATGAGCATGCTATGACCGGTATGATGGTTTTGAAGCAGGTATATGGCTTGGTTGTTTATCTTCTGATGCGAGGAAGCCTTGCCAAGGGATGCACTGCCTGAGATGGGGGTGCCAGTGGAGCTTGGAAGGTGTGTGACTGCACGAAAGGGGGTGATTAGATTACCAGAGGGACTATGTAGTAGATAAGGGAAGGTTGGGGATGGATTGTTTTGGTCACTAGCATTGCCAGATGGAATCAGATGCACATTGGGAGTGTGCCCTGGAACAATGAATCAGTAACTGTTCACTGAAAGGACAAGTAGTGCAGGATTGTAGCGTTGGAGATTGGATATAGGTTTGACTTTGGCAATGGATTCTGGACTTCTCGGGAAGGAGGTGAATCCTGGTACTAGTTTTGAGGGTGGAGGTGTGAGCCTCTGGATTGCCTTGTTATGGATGTAGGCATCATATCCTTTTTATTTGCTGGTTAAGAAAATGTGCATATGTGTATGTGTGGGTATTATTGTAAATATTGTATCGAGTTGGATTTCTAAAGCTCCATAGACAATATGATTATTTGTTGGGTGAAGAAAATGTGTAGGTGTGTATATGTGGTTATTATTGTAAATACTGTAATGAGTTGTGTTATAAATCTCCAATAAATGATATGTTTTGTTTTAGCAGATGATCATTGTAAATACTACAACAAGTTATATTATAAAGCTCCATAGGCAATATGTTTTGTTTTCAGCAGTTTGTTGGTTTGTAGGTATCATTGAACACCGAGGACAGTGTTCCCCCAAGGGGGAGGGTTCTGTAGCATCCCTAATTAAAAACACATGTAAAAATATATAAGGCCACAGTCATGGGACACGTATTCCAAGCTGAATGGTGGGTAACAACATCCTAGTGGGTGTTCATTCGGTTTATTATGGCTAAGGAAATTGGCAAAGGAAAAGGCTAAGGCTTTGGAAAAGGAAAGAGGCATTAATTGGCATTTTATTTATGAAGTAATGGAAATTAGGAGAAAAGGAAGGTGAAAGGTCACATGTTGCATGTGAGGAAGAAATTGAAGGAAATAATGGCAAAATGTAGAAAATAGAGGCCTCATTAATAAAAAGGCTTCCGGGGATCAGTGGATAAGATTTTAATAGGTTTTGGTGGAACTCTCTTCTATTCTCTCTCTCTCTCTCATACTCTTGGACACTTGGATTTCTTGGAGCAATCTTGGAGGAGTGTGGCATACTTGGAGTTTTGGAGCAAGAAGGAAAAGGAAGAGTAGGGAAGTGCAAGAGGACATCGAGATTAGTAGCTATAATAGGTTTTTCTTGCAGGTACCAAGTTGCATGTATTTTTTCCTCACTAGTTTTGGCATTCATGGCACATGCATGTGGTTTATTGGTCATGATCTATCATTGGCATGGAGGATGGTGAGGATTGAGAGTGAATTTTCCTAGCCTTGCCATTCCTTAGATAATTGTGGTGTTGAGGGTTCATTTCTTTATTTTTCTGGTTGGTTCTCATGTTTCCTTTAGCTTGGGTTGAGTTACTATTCTTGGAAGCCTTGGTTGGACAAACACTTTGGAATCCCGGAATAAGATATGGGTTGAGTTACTAGTCTTGGAAGATGGGTTGGAACACACACTTTAGAGACCTAGAAGGCTTGAGTAGAGACCAATCTAATGATGGTTTTTTGATGTCCGTCCGTGAGTTGGAATCACTGTTTGATGGGTTGAGGTGGATGGCCTCTGAAAGCCCTAGATGGTTTTGGATTGATGTGTTCTATGAGATCCCACGTTTATGCTTGGAATATGGCATGGCGGTGAATGATTGAAGAGAGGTTTGGCTCAACCATTCTACGGTGGGGTGGAACGTGGAAGTCCCATCCTGGGTTTGGATTTTTCATCATCAATATGTGGTTATTTCTTCTTGTATTTCTATGAGTATTATATTGGTTTATATGTGATTTATATGGTTGTGATTTCCTTGGTATTTTTGTTTCTATTATGTTGGTTATGTACATGTTTTATGACAGTAGCTATGTATGGCTCTCATCATGTTTTTACTTGTAAATGAATGAACAGTGTATTTGTTACACTAAAAAATGTCACCATGGCTATGTACAGTCAGTATGGCTCTATCAACAGCTATGCTAACCTCCTGGGCAAGTCTTAAGCCTCTGCTCTCCATGTCAAACTCCAAAAGAGAGAGAAAGTCTTTATAAATGTATTTATCTCTGGGTACGCAGGTTCTCTCAACCTTACCTGCGGGTATGCACCCAATGTTCACAAAAGCTGCGTCTTTGGACGCTCTGTATGTAAAGGGGCAGGTGCGTCCCCCTGTAAAGGTCAAAATGCGCAAGTTTCATCTTTAAAAAGTTACTTGTAGTCATTTCTAGAGCATTCTAGAAGGTTGTTCAACGTGTATTGAGCGCCTCCAGATGGTTCATGCACTCCTACCAAAGAGGAACTTATCCCATCAATAAGGGAGCTATCCCATCCAAATAGGGGATTATCTGTTATGCTCTTAACCTGCAAAGCGATACCCAAACATAGAATTTGCGAAGAAAAGATACCGAGAACACAAAATATGCGAAGAAAATATACCCAGAGCACAAAATAGCAATGATTTTATTATCCAGAGAGAAATGTTCACAGGCCTCTTCGAGGGGGCAACCTCCAATAGAGCAGAGCTCGATTACAAAACAAGACACAATACTCCTCGCAAGGAGTCTCTATCTTTATATATGACTCATACATGCAATACCACGAGCCAATATCGTGGATTTTGTTAATACCATCTATCTAATACTACCGCCCATTTACCATCTAACTAATACTACCGCCCATTTGCAACTAACTGTGGTCCCGTCATTAATTGCGGGTTAACCACTTACAATTATTAATATGGGCTTTATTGACTCTTGACTATGACGTGATCCCATGACATAAATAAGGGGGTTAGGGTGGGACCCTAACATGCCCTCCCCCTTAAGACTAGCCTTGTCCTCAAGGCTGAAGCTGCGGAAACTGCTGAAGAATAGCGGCTGGTTCCCAAGTTGCATCTTCCGGCGAGGCATCTTTCCATTTGACTAGGACCTCCTTAATCACGCGGCCACGCAGGTGCTTGTCTCGTGTGTCTAGAACCTATTCAGGTTGAAGCCAGATTGATCCTTCTTCATCCAATTCAGGTAGACTGGTTTGAACTCGGCAATTGTTCCCAATCACTTTCTTGAGGCACGATACATGGAAAACTGGGTGGATTTTTGCTGTAGGTGGCAAAGCCAGCTTGTAAGCCACTTCTCCAATGCGCTGAAGTACTTGATATGGTTCGTAGAATTTTGGAGAGAGCTTTTGACAGCCCTTGTCTTTGAGTGATGTTTGCTTATATGGTTGCAGCTTCAAAAAGACCTGATCCCCTTCTTGAAATTGGTGCTTTGAGCGATGTTGGTCAGCCTGTTGCTTCATACGGTTCTGAGCTTGATGAAGATTCTCGCGCAAGTGGGCCAGCATGGTTGCCCGGTGTTGTAAGAGTTGATCCACTGCTTGTACTTTGGAGCACCCCGTGAGATAAGAAGTAGGGGACGGCGGAAGTTGTCCATAGACTGCTTCATAGGGAGTCATTTTGGTGGTGGCATGATAGTTGGTGTTATACCACCATTCCGCCAGAGGTAACCACTATGCCCAAAGGTGTTGTTTTTCTGAAGTGAAACACCTAAGGTAGGTTTCTAGACATTTGTTGACGGCTTCGGTTTGACCATCTGTTTGCGGATGATATGAAGTACTGAGTTTGAGTTGAGTGCCTTGTATTCTGAAGAGCTCCTGCCAAAAATTACTGGTGAAGATTGGGTCGCGGTCGGACACAATCGAAGTGGGCATGCCATGCAATTTGAAGATTTGATCCATGAAAGTTTGAGCAACCAAAGTAGGTGTGAATGGTTGGGGTAGAGCGCAGAAATGAGCATACTTTGATAGTCGGTCCACAACCACCATGATGACTGATTTGTTCCCAGACTTTGGAAGACCTGTAATGAAATCCATGGAGACCTCCATCCAAATTGAAGCCGGAATGGGCAATGGTTGTAATGTGCCTGGTGTGTTGACGGTTTCCCCCTTGTGGCGTTGACAGACGTCACATTCTGCTACAAAAGTAAGGATGTCCTGTTTCATGCCGGTCCAAAAAAATGATCTTCTGGTGCGAGCGTATGTCTTCTGAAAGCCCGAATGTCCTGCAATGGGAGAGGAGTGCAATTCGGCCAAAATGCGACTTTTGAGGGTGGATGTTGGTGATATGACGACTCTGTCCTTGTAGCGAAGAATATCATTCTGCCACGAGTAGCCCTTGCTGGAATTCGGATCTTCCTGTAATTGAGAAATGAGTTGGGAGAGCTCAGGATGTGAAAACCATTCCTCGCGAGCCTCTTCAATCCAGTCTGGAATGGGGAGGGATATTGCGAGCAGAGTACTTTCCTCCTCAAATTGGCGTGACAATGCATCTGCTACCCTGTTGTCTTTCCCTTTCTTGTAAATGATCTCATAATCATAACCCAGCATTTTGGCTAACCATTTATTTTGTTGGGGGGAAGATAGGCGTTGCTCCAAAAAATATTTAAGACTGTGATGATCTGTGCAGATTTGGAAACGTCGCCCCAACAAGTAAGGTCGCCAGGTCTCAACTGCATGTAAGATGGCCATCATTTCCTTCTCATAGGTAGATTGGCCCAAGTTCTTCCCACTTAGTTGTTGGCTGGTGAAGGCCAATGGTCGCCCTTCCTGCATTAAGACTGCTCCAATACCTGTTCCCGAAGCATCAGATTCAATGACAAATGTTTTGGTGAAGTCCGGTAGTGCTAAGACCGGAGTGGAACACATGGCGGTTTTGAGAGCGGTAAATGCCTGTTGTGCTTCTTCGTTCCAGAAGAAGGAATTTTTCTTGAGAAGTTGCGTCAGGGGCTTCGCTATGCGGCCATAGTTGCGGACAAATTTACGATAATAGCCTGTGAGACCCAAAAATCCTCTCAAGGTTTTCAAGGTCTTAGGTTGAGGCCATTCTTGCATTGCCTGGATCTTTTTGGGATCAACCTTGACACCTTCACGGCCCACAATGTGGCCTAAATACTCAACTTCTTCCATGCCAAACGCACACTTAGACATTTTGACAAATAGTTTATGCTTGCGGAGCAGTTGCAAGAGGATATCTACATGCTTAAGATGTGCCGCCCAAGTGCCACTATAGATGAGGATGTCATCGAAGAAGACCAGGACAAATTTTCTGAGATATGGTCTGAGGAGGTGATTCATAAGGCTCTGAAAAGTAGAGGGGGCATTACAGAGACCAAATGGCATGACCAAGAACTCATAATGGCCTTCATGAGTTCTGAAAGCTGTCTTGGGAATGTCAACTTCCTTCATGCGAATTTGGTGGTAGCCTAAGCGAAGATCCAATTTAGTGAAGAATTGAGCCCCATTGAGTTCGTCCAGCAAATCGTCAACCACTGGGATGGGAAATTTATCTTTGACTGTTAACTTATTGAGGGCCCTGAAGTCTGGACACATCCGCCACTCCCCATCTTTCTTGAGGACCATGACGACTGGAGATGAGTAAGGACTAATACTAGGACGAATGACACATGCTTCCAACAATTCCTTGATGATTTTTTCTATTTCATTCTTTTGGGTGAACGGATGTCTGTATGGCCGCACATTTGGGGGTTGGGCCCCTGGGACCAATGTGATGCTATGATCATGTTCCCCTCGTGAGGGTGGAAGTTCATGAGGTTTGTCAAAGACCGTCCGATGTTTATTCAAAATCTGTTGCATCTCAGGATGAATTGGCGAAGACATGGTATCTACAACCTGGATGGCATTAAATTGAGCTACTACTCCATGATGGCCCTTTTTTAACAAATTTTCCATACGATGCGAGCTTATGATAGAAGGGGCTCCCGCTTGTAGCCCACGGAGGGTATGTGTGTAGTCGTTCTGCTTAAAACTCATATATAACTCCTGGAAATCCATTGTGATTGGCCCAAGAGTGCGGAGCCATTCCGCACCTAGGACAATGTCGCAACCCCCCATGTGTATTGCAAACATGTGGGTTTTCAATTGATAATCCCCCATTTGAATTTTGACATTTTCACAGCGACCTTCACATTTCATTGTGCCTCCATCTGCAATCTGGACTTGGAAGTTAGAAACTGCTCGGACATAACAATGTGCTGCTTCAGCGATCTTTTGGTGGATGAAATTATGGGTACTTCCACTATCAATCAAAACTATTACTGGCCGATGTTTAAGAAAACCCCTAATTTTGAGAGTTTGAGGTGAAGAAATTCCTGCCAATGCATGTAGCGAAATCATTGGTTCATCAGATACCATCTCCTGTTGGTTATCTTCTTCGGTCGCCTCTGGTTCCTCAAGTGGTGGATCTTCCTCGGTGGAGCTGTAGTCAGTGGCATCTATTTGAAAAAACTTGTGCTCTTTGCATTTATGACCCGGGGAATATTTTTCATCACAGTAGTAACATAGTCCTTGCTTCCTTCTTTCGTCCATTTCTGCAGGTGACACCTTTTGAATCTTAAGTGTTTGGGTCATATTGGGAGCCTGTGAGGGATGACCTTTAGCGGGAAAGTTGGGGCGGCTGGATTGAGCTGTTAATGCCCGTTCCACCTTACGGGCTACCTGGCAAGCCTCGTTCCATGTGGGGGGGTGGTGGAGTAGAACCTGAGCTTTGATGGCTTCTTTAAGACCGCTGATAAAGCATTCCATGTAGAATTCATCTGTGAGACCCTTAGTGCGGAAGGCTAAGGCTTCAAAAGCGGTAATATATTCATCCACTGTACCCGTCTGTCGGAGCTTAGTGAGACGCCCCAAAAAAGAGTCTTCCTGTTCAAAGCGATTTCGAAGAGCTTTGGTAAATTGGCCCCAATTCTGAAATTGTCCATTGCAACGCTGATACCATTCCTTCCATTTCCATCGTTCACTGTCCAAGTACATGGTGCCCACCATAAGCTTAGTCCCCTCATCTATGATATGATTCAATTGAAAATACTGCTCCATTTGTGCTAGCCATGCGGACGTGTGAGAACCGTCAAATTTATGTATATCCAACTTGGGAGGTCTCTGATTGGGTGGTGGATGGGTGTGCCAGATGTGAGGAGAGTGGCTAGACTCCCCCTCATGGTATTCATGACCCTTATACGCCTCCTCGTGGGCTGGCTCCTTGCCCTTGTCTTGTAGTAGGCAATCTAATCCTTTAAGATGATTTTCGATCCTTTCCACCGCAGAGTGGAGGGAGTGCACATCTTCTTCTATTTTTTCTATCCTTTCATTGGCCATTGCTTGAGCGCGAGTTTCTACCATACACCCGTCTGACGAAAATTTGGGACCGCCGAAATTTTTTTTACTAAGAATTGAATGGTACCACCTTGCTCAGCTCGTCGTCCTGATTCTGATGGGCTAGGTCACCAATAGGCGCCAGTACTGCAACCTTTAGCTCTAATGCACATTTAACAAGAAATGAGCTTAGTGCTCAAGAAGGAGTAATTGGAAATTTTAATTCCTTTATTGTATTATTAAAGATGTGAACATCTTAGTGGGAGCTAAGACAGTTTTTGCTTGATACAGTGATTGACTGTTTTGATGATTAGAGAGCTAGGTGCTCTTTTGGTACTTTTAGAAGTACTTTGCTGATGTCTTTAGTAAGAATTCTTTCAATGTGCACGTGAGCAGTGATTCATCATTTGTTGATTAGTGCTAGTGCTCTTTAAGTACTTGTAAAAGTACTGTGATTTAAAAATCATCTAACATTACACAATTGATTGATAGTTAAAATTATTTCATTTGACTCACAAAATTATGACTAATGCAATTGAATTTGTTTCTCAAACATTACAAGATTGCTTACCATGGAGGGCTGATGGGTTGTCCAACCACTATTAAAATGCTTACGTGGAAGTGCTCGTGATTTTCAAGAGTAGACGGTGAGTAATGGTAAGTTGATATAGAGTTTGGTTTTTAAAATTTGAATAAGGGCCAAGTGGTGGCAATTAAAAGTTGCATATTTTTGCAATTACGAATGCTTATGACTATTGATGCTTATAACTAATGATATTTCTTATGATTATATCATTACTATTTCGGTTATTGTCATTTATTGGAATGAAATCTTGGATTTTAAAGAGGAAGGATCATCTTTTTGTGTGGTTTAGATGGTTATACCATGAGTAAAATCTCAAGTTCCCAACGAGAGATGAACACCGAGGACGGTGTTCCTGTTAAGGGGGGGAGTATGTAACATCCCTAAAATGACTCATGGTAAAATAAATAAAAAAAAGTTACATATCAGTTATGAAAACTAATTCTAAATAAGGATGAAATCAAGAAAGGAGGAAAAACTGTTCGGTAGAACTGCGGGATGTGGAAGAGGTGGCAAAGGTATTTCAGTTGTGAACTTGTGGATGGATAACACACCGTTTCGGATTTTCGGAGGAATCTTTTAAGCTCGAGGCGGAGGGATTTTTAGTTCTTGTTTTTTTTGATGCACGTATTCCTGGTGGAGATGGATGCCGGTGAATTAATAGTGAAAGAGTAATGTGAAGGAAGGGGAAGATGGCGAGTGTGCGAGGTATTGCTATGGCAGAAGTGGCAAATCTCTTGACTGTCACTGCGTTTTCTGTTGGCATTTGCATTTTCTGAGGTTGCAGCTGATGAATGAGAGAGTTTACTTCCGAAATTGCTTCTGAACCAAAGGAGTATCAACTGTGCGTAAGTTGAGAACTTGGACTACAGAGCGCACATACGTTTTCTCAGTTGGATGCGAAAGGCTCGTTTTCTCAGTTGGATGCGAGAAGCTCTCACAATGCCGAAGTCGGACATCATTTATCATGCCGGTCTTGACTTTGTTGTTTTCCATAGGATCTATATTGTGTGTTTTTAGAGATATAGCTATGTCCGCGATTTGGATAGCTTCTTGGTGGTCAACTAAAGAGATAAGTATATGTTATTTTGCTCATAGAAATAACTATTTCGGGTAAGGAGAAAACATATTCAAACAATAACTACTGCATTCTTGACATATTAAATAAAAACAGAAGTAAATATTCAAACGATAACTACTGCATTCTTGACATATTAAATAAAAACAGAAGTAAATATTCAAACAATAACTACTGCATTCTTGACATATTAAAGAAAAATAGAAGTAAATATTACATTCTTGGAGAAGAGAATGCACATTAAAGAAATAGAAGTAAATAATGCATTCTTGGCATATTAAAGAAATAGAAGTAATTATTGCATTCTTGGCATATTAAAGAAATGGAAGTAAATATTGCATTCTTGGAAAAGAGAAGGCATATTAGAGAAATAGAAGTAAATATTGCATCTTTCGAAAAGAGAATGCATATTAAAGAAATAGATGTAAATATTTCATCTTCGGAAAAGAGAATGCATATTAAAGAAATGGAAGTTAATATTGCATTTATGGAAAGAAAGAATGCATATAATAGAAATGGAAGTTAAGTTGGATTTTATTGGAAAGGGAAATATGCTTTATTGCATTGGGATACTAGTTAATTTAGAAGTTTCTTGTGGAAAATTTATGCATTGCATGCATAATAGAAATTGCTAATCATTCTAACCTTCTTGAAGAAAAACGTATGTTTTATATCCACAAATATAGTGTCTTTTTAGGAAAAGAGAGGATTCTTCATGCATGGAAATAATAACTTATTAAGAGACTTTTTGAAAAACAAAGATAGAGATTCTTTCCTTAAAAGACACACATGAATAGTGTTCATGCAAGAGCAAGAATCCATACTTGTTTCATGAAAAGACTATGTGCTTGAAGTAAAAATAATTGTGTTAGGAAAGAACACTTGTTGCATGCACATAAGGGTAGCTATTGTGACTTGGAAATATGAGTCTTTGTGTACTTAGAGAAGGTGATCATGTTAACTTTCTTGAAAATAATAATCTCTTGGAGAGATTGTCTTGTTAGATGAGTTGTGTTGTTTTCTTGATTTTGATGCATAAAGGGTAAGTAAACCTTGTTTTTGTATCTTGATTTTTATGCGTAAAGATGGATATCTTTAATAATTTCTTGAAAGGGAATCTTGAGAAACCCTCATATAGGAAGATAGGGAAATGAGGATTATAATTACTTTCTTTAGGAAAGAAGTATGTGGATTGTTGCATGAAATGATGGTAGTATTCTAGTGAAGGGAATATGTGTTGCATACATTAAAGAAGGGCTAATATGATAAGCAATGGTATGAACAAGGAATAGTCATTGTGATATGGAGTTATGTTCTTTGTATGTTAGGGAGACTATGCTGAGTTCTCGAAAAATAACTATGTGAAAAGAACATGTGTGCTTAAGCATGGAAATAACAGTTTATTACATGTATGAAGATATAACGAATATGTTATACATGTTAGTAGAACTAATGAGTTAGAACTCCTAAAGGGAATTATGCATTAGTGTAAATAAGCATTGTGGAGGTCAAGCAATATTTACTTGGGTGTATGTACTAGTTAAATAGTATGTCATGCTTGCTCATGCATATGAGTAGATGTTAAAATATCTCTTTTAGAGGTTGATTATTGATTGATTAATATGATATCTAATCTTGTTGCCAAAGCTGCTTGATGATAACATTGACAGGAAGCGATGGCAGTTGGAGCCAAAGAAAAGTGAAGTTTAATGTTGTGGCAAGAAGAGGATTAACGGTCCATGCAGATGAGTACAAGTTGCGGGATTGTACATTGCTAGAACAATCATGCCACAAGGAATGTTGTATGTGGCGGTATGTAAGTAAAAGATTACATGAGAATTGTATTAGCTTTTAGCTAGTTATGTGACAACTTAATGATAATTCATTGTAATGATTTTATAACAATGGTTAAGGGATGGAATCCCTTATAAGCCATTGAGTGAGGGGTGAAATCCCTCACGAGCGTTTAATAATAAGATTAAACGTTTGTTGGTTTTCACCCTACGGGGTTTCCAGGGTAAATTGGTGTTAAAATGGTGTGATTGCCTTTTGTGTCAGTTTGATAATGATGAGTCCTTGATGTTGATGGTTCTTTATTTGATGTGACAACCATAATGTTCTAGTACATGATTATTTAATATGGTTAAGGATATCAAGAAATGGATGCAAGGATTCATGAGACAATTTATGTCATTACACTACCACAGTGGTAGTTAAAGGTTATGCAATGGTTATGCAACTTATTGTCTTGATGGGAATTTATTTGATGTGTTAATGAACACTATGTTTAATGGTAATGATGATTGTGGAGTAATGAATTGGTTATTTACTTATGGTAATTTGTAAAGAAAAATTCTAACTCCCTACTTTTACATGCGAGGTTACCCTCGAGACTATATTCTAAAGTAAAAAAAAAAATTTACTCATGGCTAACTATCATGGTAAATAGGATTATGCGCTTGCTATATAACTAAACCTTATGTTATATAATCAGGGACAGAGACTTAACCCATCTCACCAACCTTGGTGCCAGGTGGCATAGAACCATGTGAAGCCATGTGACCGCTGTGGGTTTCGCGCCAGACTCTCCCGCTTGAATGAACGGTGGAGATGCATTTCCTACATCGGAGGGTTCCGGTTCACTTAAGGGTTTGGTGGTCGATTCATATACCGCCAGGTTTTGTGATTTGGTTCATTTGCAACACTGGTGAGACCGAGCTCACACCCAGCTCGGCGGCACTCCTCTGCAACGCCCTTCAGATTTACCTTGCGGCTTCAGGTATGATTCAACCTATACTGCCATGTCCACTGGTTCTATTGTTCGGTTCTCATGTAGGTGAATGCTTTGCTTACTATTTCTTCAAATCATTCGCTTGTATTGACTGTCCATGACTAACTACAGGGAGAATAGTAATGTGCAGGTGGTTCTCCTCGATGGCCTCTTACCGCCTGCGGAAAGGTTATGCTGGCTCAACGCATGCACAGGTATGCTTCCTCCCGGAAGTTAGATGATTTTCCCATTATTAAACAAGGGTTTATACATAAGGATTGGGTTAGTATCAATCTCTCGGCCAGAGGAGAGTCTCATGGCGCTCTCTGTCATGTGTCTCAGGTTCTGTATTCGTTCAAACCCTAGGTTCGATTTGCAGTCGGCCACTTCATGCCTGAACCTGCATTTCGATTAACTTTCTTGGGTTTAGATAGAAAGTGCTCTTGGCTTGTAAGCCGTTTGTTACATGTACATTTGGTTAATATTTATGGTCCTCGGACCTGGACTATTTCTGAGTCGAAGTGTATATTTATCAGATTGTTCTCTGAATCTTTCGAAGGTTAATATAGATTCATTATTCCGCCGTTTTGGTATGCAGATGTTTAAATACCTGTTGGTTCTTATTCCTTCAATATGTAATGCTTATTGCACTCGTCGGGGTTAATGATATAACTGTGTTTGACATTTCCATTATTCTTTAATGAATATGCTGTTCACATTTTATGCTTTTTCGATCTGTTCCAGAGGCGGACATTGCCTTATATGCTATTGATTTTACCTTTGGATTAATGTGTTTTCAGTTTATTAATACTGAGTTAATGCTCTTACTCTGCTTAATAATGCGTCATACCCTATAGGGTTACTGAACAGGCAGATGCATCACTCTGCTACAGGGTATACTATGCAGATATATGTTCTTGACTCACTATAGGGTTTAATGTGCACTTGTATGCAAATGGTTCAGCAAAAGTTCAATATGCGTACTCCTGCTTATTTCATTACAGTTTTTATAAGTAATTTGGTATTGATACACTGTATGTATCGCTTCAGAGTACACGGCCGTTACACGACTGTGTTTACCTGGGTCGATACCTTACTCGATCTCCGGCTATGCTGTGTAAGGTCTTTTTTTTTTATAGTTGCCTCTAGAAATGTAACGGGATAACCCGATAATTGATTTCCTTCAGGCTTTAACTTATAAGATATATGCAACTCTGTGTCTGTTGTTCTTTCAGTTTGTAAATCTTATAACACATATGCACCCTCGACACCGGGGTCCATTATTTCTGGTTTATTTACTGCACAGACATCTATACTCACAGCACTGGAATGTTAAATTAGAAATCTCTACTGTTTGGTAGCTACGATGTTTCTATATCTTAGTCTCACTAGGCACCATGCCGTAACTGTAGAGTGCTGGTTCTACTACGGTTCATAACTGTCTTGTTCACAGCTGCTGTCTTTCAGAGTCCCACTAGGGTTTCATACTGTCATATATATACTTAAATACCCTGAACTACTTACAGCAGATACATATGTATTTCACAGTTTAATGCTAATTCCCAGATGTCTGTAAAACTATACATACTAATCTGTTTTACCGACAACTACAGTTGTTTCTCTTTACATTTAACTAATGAAAAGAAACACAGGTACTCTGTCTATATATTTTCAGTACCCTGGTTACCATTGTCTAGCTTTATAAAAGCTCATACCTGGTCAATCTGCTACAGGCGTCCTTACTCCAAAGGTTCACCTGCAATCAAACTTGCTCTTATCCTCCCAACCTTGAGATCCACGTCACGTGGATTCTCCCCCCGAGCCGTCTTGCAGGCCTGCAGCCCTCAACAAGACTCTAGCACCTGCGTGCTTGGGTTATCTGGTCCTCACCAGACTTAACCCTCTGTTCTTTCTTTTCCTTCTTTGGAATTTCTCCTTTTTTTCCAGGTTCTCGTTCTGCTATCCTCATACTACAATGGCTTTCTTTAATTTTCATCCTCCCGCATCCAACTCCCAACGGTGAAGAAGAAGCGAGCTTCCCCCAAGAAGAATCGCTGAGTTCCTTCATTCTCGTTCAGTTCTCTAACAGCCAAGAATCAGTTGTAACTGATATGTAATTTAAAATTACTTTTACGTAGGTTTGATTAACTGATTTGTAATTTAAAATTACTTTACGTGGGGTTAATCACGATAGGTATATTACATACTCCCCCCCTTAACAGGAACACCGTCCTCGGTGTTCATCTTTCATTGGAACTTTAGACTTTACTCATGGTATTACCATCTAAACCACACAAAATGTGATCCTTTCTCTTTGAAATCAACGATTCCATTCCAAGAAAAGACGACAAACAAAATAGTAATGATATAATCATAAGAAATATCATTGGTTATAAGCATCAATAGTTGCAAGGATATGCAACTTCTAATCGCCACCACTTGGCCCTGATTCATTCATAATAAACAATTCTATATGTCAACTTACCATTACCTACCATTTATTCTTGGAAATCATGAATACTTTCATGTAAGCCTTTTAATAGTGGTTGGACAATTCTTCAGCCCTTCATGGTAAGTAATTCCTGTAATATATGACTAACAAATTCAATCACATTAGTCACTATATTTTGAGTCAAATGAAATACGTTTGACGATCAATCAATCGTGCAACGCTAGATGATTTCTAAATCTCAGTACTTTTACAAGTACTTAAAGAGCACTAACACTAATCATCAAATGATAAATCACTTCTCACGTGCACACTGAACGAATTCTCACTAAAGACATCCGCAAAGTACTTCGAGAAGTACCAAAAGAGCACCTAGCTCTCTAATCATCAAAACAGTCAATCACTGCATCAAGCAAAAATTGTCTTAGCTCCCACTAAGATGTTCACAACATTAATAATACAATAAAGGAATTAAGTTTTCCAATTACTCCTTATAGAGCACTAAGCTCATTTCTTGTTAAATGTGCATAACATATTTCACACAACTATATATAGAATTTATTTTCAACATATCATATAGCTGAGTCATTCATTTCTTTAGCTATGAGCACCATAATAGGCTAAAGAATTCCCAACCCATGGGAACTGGTTTCCATAACCAAACCGAGTCATTTTCACATCCAGACAGTTTCTTTGATAGAGACCTTACCAGGTCTAACATAGAATTCCACTGGCCAACCAGCTCAAGAATTCTAGGGAGAAGAAATCTGGGCAGACAAGTACCATCAACCCCTCCGGGCAGGTAACTGTCACCAACCCAAGGCATTCCAGCCTTCCACAATCCGGGCAGACAAGTACCATCAACCCCTCCGGGCAGGTAACTGTCATCAACCCAAGGCATTCAAGCCTTTCACAATCCGGGTAGACAAGTACCATCAACCCCTTCGGGCAGGTAACTGTCATCAACCCAAGGCATTCAAGCCTTTCACAATCCGGGCAGACAAGTACCATCAACCCCTTCGGGCAGGTAACTGTCATCAACCCAAGGCATTCAAGCCTTTCACAATCCGGGTAGACAAGTACCATCAACCTCTTCGGGCAGGTAACTGTCATCAACCCAAGGCATTCAAGCCTTTCACAATCCGGGTAGACAAGTACCATCAACCTCTTCGGGCAGGTAACTGTCATCAACCCAAGCACTTGCAGGTCCTACTCGACCGCAATTACACTGGTCTCGCCAGTAAACGCTATCTGATCCTAACCAGACATAGCGTACACAGGAAAATTCTTTCCTCTTATGCCATCTGATCCTAACCAGACATAGCATGAATATTATCATTAGCATAACAATCATGCATGTATACCATGCATTTACACTTAACCCCCAACATGGGTCCACAACATCAAGTTTGATGGGAAACATATCCATCATACACGTTGTATGCATGCAAATTTTCCAAATAACATAATTCATGCATATCATATAACATCATTCTTTCTCATTTATAATTGCATTTCATATTGCAGCAATTTATGTGATGAGTTTTCTTGTTGCCATTAAGCTACCACTACTTAATCCCATCAGCAACGTTAGTTATAATATGCATCAGTTAACACGTATTCCATTTCCAAGAATGTTCATGCATACAATATTGTCATGTATAAAAGCATATGCAATTACTCATTAATGTATAAATGTCAACAACAGTTGAGTTAATACTCTCAGCGTTCCCAATTTTGCCATAGTCTGTTGTTCCAATTCAAATCATCATTGATGGAGTATTATCTTACGTTTACTATGGCTAACTTGGGTCATGCATTGTTAATGTAATTAAACATAATCTCTCTAATATACAAAGATCATAACTCTATATCATAATGACTAATCTTTGTGCATACCATTGCTTATCATATGAGCCTTTCTTTAATGTATGCAACCCACATTCCTTTCACTAGAATACTACCAGCATTTCATACAACAAACCACATACCTCTTTCCTAAAGAAAGTCATTTTAATCCTCATTTCTCTATCTTCCGGTGTGAGGGTTTCTCAAGATTCCCTTTCAAGAAATTATTAAAGATATCTATCTTTAGGCATAAAAAATCAAGATACAAAAACAAGGTTTTACTGATCCTTTATGTATCAAAATCAAGCAATCAACACAACTCATCCAACAAGACAATCTCTCCAAGAGATTATTATTTTCAAGGAAGCTAGCATGACCAATTTCTCTAAGTACACACCGACTTACCATTCCAAAGTCACAATAGCTACCAATATGCAACATGTGTTCTCCTAACACAATTACCTTACTTCAATACACATAGTTCTTTTCATGAAACAAGTAAGGATTTTGGTTCTTGTATGAACACTATTCTAATGTGTCTTTAAGGAAAGAACCTCTATTTTTTTATTTTCAAGAAAATTCTCATAAAATCCTGCATCTTCATTCATGAAGTATGCATACTCTTAGGGTGAGACTATATTTATGTATATATGTAATATACTCTTTCCTCAAGAAGTTAGAAATGAATATCTATGTGCCTAGAAGCACATCCTTAGCTATCTTTTATCATGCATGTAATGCATAATCATTTCCAAGAAGCTTTTATCAAATAAAGATACATATTTTAATTCAAGAAAACTTGGCCACCTGCCTTGCTATGTCCTCAGGACATTTATATGCCTCATCCCCTTTTATCAAGAAGATACTTTGGCCATATTTAGCAAGGATTTTATAGACAAAAGACAAGCATTTCACACACAAGACTCACGTGGAGTCTTCCTAATAGGAACTACCTATTTGCTTTATTAAGAAAGTATATAAAATAATCAATCTTTAACTGCATGCCTTAACACATTTCCTTTACCAAGAGAATCTATAAAAGAACTATTCTTTTATTGCATGCATTCAAATACTTTCTCTACTAAGAAATCATATGGAACATTCATATATGTTCTTCAAGAAAGTGAGCAATACACTTATCTTATCCTTGGATCAACATGCATAACTAACAAGTTAAACCACCCTTACCGGAAGCAATTACTCTACTTATGCAATTAGAAGCATAATCTCCTAAGTGTCGCACATGCACCAGAGTTACCACTTGATGCTAGATGCAACTACTATCATAACACTACTATGTGACCTTTTTAGAATAATGACTTCAAGGAGACATTACGAAAATCATTAACATTAATACACTATAGTTATCATTTCCAACTCCTTAAGCATGGTCAAGGGAATACTCACATGCACATCGAGCGCTTATCTAGTCGTCCCCAGACTTAGAGTCTTCTGCAAGATTCTGATACTCAAAACTTGCTCTATCTGGTCATCACCAGACTTAGCGATTTCTTTTTCCTATCTCCGTCTGTCCCTACAGCACGGTCTTCTTCCTTCTCCTTGCTTCCTTTTCCTTTGGAAGCATCTATAGTTGGGGAAGGTAGTTAGAGTTTACTGACAACTGTATTAACACAGGTAATCTATTTATGTAAAATTATCACATGTAATTATACCATGAATGGGTCCTAGAAATGTTACCCACCGAACATGCCTCTCCAATTAAGTTCACACTGGAATGCAACATGCATAAAAATCCATCATTCCCATAGTAGAGATGAATTCAACCATCATTAAATCGAGGCTCCAATGGGTTTTATCTCTCAGCAAGTAATGATAAACACATACCATGCTAATGGATTTCACTTAATTAGAGGGTAATCATCATTAAATCTATTAAGACATAAGCATATACTATTCATCATGCATTCTCATGGTGAATAAAATGAAGAACTCTTCTCATGCACAACTGGACTATAGCACAGAGAGAGTAAAAATCTTCATACACACATTCCATGCATGCGACATCAATCAACCTTTTCTTGTTTACGAATTGTAACAATCTTAGTCCAATTGAATTAATGCAAATAAGTTCTATGGGTTAGTCATACAACACTAACCAATCTCAACTACCAATCGTCTTCATGCATCCATGACCAGACTGAATCAAGTCTCGCTGCTTGACTCATTGCATGTTTTCAATATCTAAAGGGGTTCTTCTAATGTCCTTTTTAAAACAATTTTTCATCCTATTCAAGGATGTTCTCCTAATTTATATTCATGCATTGGCTCATTAAGTTTTGTTCATTGTAACTTCAATTTTGTTCATTAAATACATCATTGTTATTGCCATATTTGCAAATCAAACTTGGTAGTTGATTGTCACTTCCCTCAATGAGTGTTCAATATTGTTCATGAATGTAATGAGTACTCAATATTGTTCTTAGGTGTGACAAAGGTTTCATTGTCTTTTATCCTCATCAGGAATTTAATGTTATGAACGTAGTTATGCAACAACTTATTACTTACTGCTTAAAGCAGTTATAAACATGAATCACACCTATCATGCCAAAAGTAGTGTACTACATAAATGAATATGTGAATGATTAAACTCGTACCTGAGTTAATGCCTACTGATGGCGTACCTCAATATCCTTTCCGCTTACCAATTCCCAAAGGCGCCAGTACTGCAACCTTTAGCTCTGATCAATACTGCAGTCGCCAAATCCTCAAAATGTCAATGCCACCAAAAGTCCTGCGAAAATTATATCCAGGTACAGGAACCCTTTCCAACTACTCCGATCTGGCGAATCTGGGAGATCTGAATGGTGGAACAACTGCTGCTGCTGATCTGGAATATCCGATCTGGTGGATCTGAGAGATCTGAATGGTGGAACAACTGCTGCTGCTGATCTGGAATAGATGATGTGTGATCCCTCGAGAGAAAGGGAACTATGGTCTTGGGGAGTGTCAGGTGCTACAGATCGCAATATACATAAGGGTCTGACAGTAGTACTCGGCCCAATGTTTCAGGGCTCTAACTAAGGAGGATCAATCGTACCCTTAGCCGTACAACCCGACTACCCTATCGTACGAGCGAGTAATCTCTCCGAGTGCTGTTCTCGGTGTACTGTAGCCACAAGACGGCCGAAGTTTTATCTATGGCGAGGTTTCAAGGGAGCTAGGGGGCTTCCTATATACCCAGAGGGTACGTGGAAGACAGTCCGTGCGCGGTTCTGTCTAATGCGCTACTACTCGAAGGGGTACCCACAGGGGTTACAAGGGAGTCCAACAGACGTGACCACCTCTTGTATTTCCTGCGTGCATGCCTCCCCAAATCCGCAGGTTTATGCGCTTAACGACAGATCCCGTGGTTTAAAGACGCCGGAACACGTCTCTAGCCTAAAAAAATTTTTGCTAAAATTTGGAGATCCCACCGAGCCCTGGAAAGTGCTCTGATACCACTTGTTATGCTCTTAACCTGCAAAGCGATACCCAAACATAGAATTTGCGAAGAAAAGATACCGAGAACACAAAATATGCGAAGAAAATATACCCAGAGCACAGGATAGCAATGATTTTATTATCCAGAGAGAAATTTTCACAGGCATCTTCGAGGGGGCAACCTCCAATAGAGCAGAGCTCGATTACAAAACAAGACACAATACTCCTCGCAAGGAGTCTCTATCCTTTATATATGACTCATACATGCAATACCACGAGCCAATATCGTGGATTTTATTAATACCATCTATCTAATACTACCGCCCATTTACCATCTAACTAATACTACCGCCCATTTGCAACTAACTGTGGTCCCATCATTAATTGCGGGTTAACCACTTACAATTATTAATATGGGCTTTATTGACTCTTGACTATGACGTGATCCCATGACATAAATAAGGGGGTTAGGGTGGGACCCTAACATTATCCCATTGATCGTGGACCTGAATAACTTCCTCTAGACCACTATAAATACAGGCATTGGGCCAGAAGGAGGGGAGGTTGAAAGCTAAACATTTCTAAGGGTAGATGCTGCAGGAATTAGGACTCCCATTTAGAAGCTTGTGAGGAGAGATTGTCATCTTTACTTGTTCTATTTGGAAATGGGTGAGCTTTGTCAAAGTAAAGGAGAACTCTTGATGGACCTTGGGAGGGACTTGCACAACACCAAGGCTCAGGTTGTAATTGTTCCTTTTGTTTCCTATTAATGCAAATGAGTCCATTCTTCTCAATAACTTGTTATTTATGAGTTGTTTCATGTACTCCTTGGTCTATGTGTTAAATATGTTTTATTCTATGAGATTATCAAGTGCTATTTAATCGTTTGATTGTTAGTGGATGCAGGTTTCAAAGTGAAGGAGGAGCTCATCCGGATCAGTGGAGTTGGACTGCTACAACAGTGTTGGACTACAGGTAGGATCTAAACACTTGATTTCTTATATTGTAAATGCATGTTTAGAGAAGGATTGCTCTTGTTTGTCTTGTTTGTCATTAGAGAGTCTTAGGCTCCTAGGGAGGTTGATTTGTGTCCGCACTATCGACTCTTTCCGCCTGACAAAATGGCGACTCCGCTGGGGAATCCATTGATGTGAAAGTCTTTTCCTTTGTATGCTACTTTGATCTGAGAAAAGTCATTTCTTTTCTGGTTTTTGGCTCTGTGACTTTGTTTTTGGGTGGGTTAGCATAGGATTAAATTAGAATTAGCTTTTCTTGAGTTTTCCAGTAGGACGCACCCTCTGAGTATTGCACAGTGCGTCCCTGGACGCACTGTCGCTGTGTGCACAGAGCGGGCCCGCACCTGTTCTAACAGGCTGCCTGCGTCCCATGCTAAAATTTAAGAAAATTCCATTTTTTGCATTTTTTCTCTTAGATTTTGCTTTTTCTTAGTTTTTACTGCCCAGATCCATTAGTCTCTTGTCAAAGATCTTCACCTGAACTTGTTTCGATAGCATTGAGTGTTTTAGTGGATTTCATAGAAGTTTAAGCCCTAGGGTTTGATTTTTGAGTAGGTCTTGTAGTGACTTTGACGGTAGAAGTTGTCAAGCCTTAGATCTCTCTGGTTTTGTCAGCCTTCTTAGAAGTCAGGCCTGTCATAAAGCCTACCTGTGAGAGCAGCTTACCTTTGAGTTGTCTCTTTGGCAAATTTCGAAGTACTTGTTGATTGAGTATTGAATTCCATTTTATAAAAAGAACAAAAAGATTTGAGTTTTGTTTTGACTGGTCTTTTGATTCTGCATTAGCTGGTCCTTGACTTGATTGTGGTCAAGTAAAACAACCTAGAATCATCCTTGTAGGCTTTTGCCTCGTTAGGTTTTCTTAGAGTAAATTTCTTTTTGATTTGCTTGTGAGTCAAGTTTTCATAGATTTTATAGCTTTTGAGATTGATTTTTGTTAAAATAGATTTATATGCTTTATTAATTAAGGGAAAATACAAAAACATCTCCTTTGAAAAGTTTTGTTTCAAGTAGCTTTGAAGAGTTTTGAAAGAAAAAGAGTTTTTCGTGCACGTAAGGAGTGGTCATGTTTGTATGCTTGAAAAGATAAAGAGAATTGTTTCTTTGATTGTCTTTACTAAGAAAGTTGTTTTCTATAAAATTTGCATTTCTCAACTCTCTTAGTTAGGAATTTCATCGAAAGGGAAAAGTAGCGTAAATCATCTTAGGTGCATCTTCGTAGTGGTTTGAGTCGAGTCTACACACCATTGGTTTCACTTCCACTACCTTTTGTCTTTAAGAAAAACCATAAAATTAACGCTTAAAGTAAAATCAACGTAGCAACTTTTATTTACTAGGGCTCTGAAACACCAATTTAGATCAGGCTAGTGTCTTGGAGTAGGAGAGTAATTAACTCTCCAAGACAACAAAACCAAACAAGTAGCTTATCTTGTGATAGAATAAATCCAATTGTCTCATTTGTACTCTGGGAAAGCTCCTCTTAAAGGAGAAGCACGAGCTCGTGTCCGAACCAGTGAGGGGATCAATCCTCCCTCATTGGGAACGACGCCAGACACGCACGTATTACAAACGGTAAACCTCGGATTAACCATTGTCGAGGAGCCAGGGGTCACTTGTCGGTAAACCTTGGATTATTGTCAAGGAACCGGCAAGGGGATTGAGCTTGATACTCTGCCCTTGCGTGCTGTCAGAGTGTAGACTGTTCCCCCAGGTGCATTTGTTGCGATTGGTAACCTTAGTGACCATTTTCTTTAGGATTCTACTGAGGTGACGGTGGAGGGAAGATCCCACTGTACCTGGAGCAGACGTCGGCTAGACTCACTTGGATTTTCCGGGGGGTTCATGTTGTGGGGAAAAGTATCCGATGTGGATGACCCTATCCCTACTCTAAAGGTGACAGTCTTTAGCAACAACTGAAAGTAAAGCTTTGATGTTTTCCTTTATGAAAGTACAGAGAGGGGGAAGAAATGATCAACCAACCTGGTATCCTTTGCTTAGTCGATCTTGATCCTCTCTCTTTGTCTCTTGTTCCCAGCTCCTTGCTCTCTTTGCCGGTCCAGCTACACACAAGCCCTGCACAAAACGAGAGAGGAAACTACAAGATACAAGTACTCATAACTGATGCATGGATTAGAGTGAATCAAATATACATGTAAATACAATACATCAATGCAATACAAGTATATAGGAGAACATGCAAAACTTTATTGATAGAAGTAACAGGGTTCTGAGAAGGTTACAACCAATGATGGCTCCAATCCAGCAGCACCTCCCCAGCAACAAGAACTCTCCTCTTCACCTCTAGTAAAACAATCACCCAATAGCTCTAACTGTAATCCAACAGCACCTCCTTGCTTTACACAAAATTCCAGCCTCCTTAGACCTCATAGAAGAGCTCTATATATAGGAGAGAAGAAGAGAGGATGAGTCAGCTTGAGGCTGGCATAGAGCTGACTAGTGTCCTCTCCCTCTTCAGTTAATCTTCAGTTCTTGAGTCCACTTGGAGATCCTTGCTTACACATGGTGATCAAGTACCTCTTACTCATCACAAGGCGAATCTGATGAACCAAGTGTCAGTTTGGAAGCTTCCTGGGCAGTTGACACCTTGCAGGATGACTGTGCCACTTGGCCAATCTCGCCCAGCGCAGGTAGCCTTCATTACTTTTGACTTCCAGCGCAGGTACAGAGTGGGACAGTTGTATTACAGCGCAGAAGCTCAGTTAAGCAGCTGACATGATCCAAAATAAGCCTGTTTTGAAGTGTTTTCAGGTGGAGAACTGATTGGAAGTGCTGTTGTTTGATGACCTTGTTCTTTTAGGGGTAAGAAAAACATGTTTAGGGACTGAGGATCCCTGTAATTATTGACATTCCATGCTCCATGATGCGAGGCACAAAAATGTCTATAACAGTTGCCCCCTAAAGTATGAGGCCGTTTATCGGGTGAAATGCTTTATCTAGAGGATCCGAAGTTCGTTCCAGTACTGAGGAGAGTGCCCTGTAATACAATACAATACAATACATTATTTTTCATTCATCATTATTCTCATGATCTAGCTGAGGCGGGCATTCCCATGCTCAGCTTTTTATAAATACATTTTGGTACATATGACAGACGATCGTCTGAAGATAGACTGATAATTTTCTGCTGAAATTATCATTCTTTGAGTAGGATGATCATCTGCTGCAATGATGTACATGGCAAATGCTTTTATATTTCCTGAATATATATCGCAGCCCGGATGGATGAAACTAGATCCGGGGTCTTCAAACTCGTTCGATCTTCACTCTAAGTACAAGTCGATCCATGTGAGAATTGCGCTGAAGTCGAACATGGAAAGACATCGCTTGATTACCGGTCAATAATGTAAACCGTTAACAAGCGCGAGAGGAATCACCAATAATGACGATGACCCTCAAGGTACTGCAGTACAATTCACGTGGCGTGAATAAAGGACTTGGCGTCGAACGCCACGCAAAATCTTCTGGTCGAAGGTCATTGATGTATACCTGTCGCCGGAAGTGAGAAACTTGCCATTGAGGCATGCAAGCTTCAAAGTACTGATGGGGGTGTTCCTAGATCAACTTCTTGGATAATGAGCTGAAGTCGACAAGAAGCGATCCGTCAAAGGAGGGCCTTAATGAATCCCACATCAATGACACGGAACGGAGCTAATGACTTTAGTGGAGGTGAAAACAAACTGTGACACATGATTCAGGGTGGCGATCATGAATGGATGAAGGATAATGTATGGCAGTGGATGGGACACGGTTGACACTTTCAGAATGACCCCTCTTGAACATATAACGACACTGATGCGATGGATCGGTAGCATTACCCCAAACGTGGATGGTGTGGCGAGGACCATGGTGATGAGACCGGTGAATGAAACAACCCAACCCGATGTGATACGGAGGAAAAGTGTCATGTTCAAGAGTGACTTGCTATCATTAAACTTTGAATGTTCTCCCAATTTTTCCCCAGTCATTTCTGACCAGTACCTCTTTATTTTTGTCAAGCTTGAGGAGGATAACATATGCTTGTTCTATAACCTGCCCTTCGGGCAAGCCTATCGCTATGATTTAACGAGCCTAGCGATAGGGAAACTCGTTCTCGTCTAAAGACAAGTTTGTCACTATTTAATCATTTTAACGAGTCTAACGACAAGGAAAACTCGGTCCTTTTCATTTTTAGAGAGTCTGAAAAGGTACAGAAAGTTAACTCCATGATTCCTTTTTCGTCAGCAAATCCCTTAAGTCCGAAAAAGTATAAAACAATACAGAAGGGATGGCTGTTCGGTACTTTTAACGAGCCGAACAAGACAAGCGCTCGATCCTTTTGTGCAATAATCCCTCAGGTCCAAAAAGATTAAAATTTAGAGGAGGGATAGCGTTCCGGTCATTTAACGAGCTGGAAGGCCAAAACTCGGCAAACTTTTCATATTTTACGAGTCAGTGAAAAGAGCTGAAAGAAGACTCATCTTTTGAGGAACGAGTGATAAACAGGGATAGCTACAGATTCCAGGTACAGGTTGGAATTTTCCAATCACGGCAGTGTCACAAGGATGGCTAGGTGAAATCACTCTTCGCAGCTGTTTCTCAAAAGAGGTAAACACACAAATGGAAGTGAATGATCGGCCAAATGAACAGTGGAGGTGATGGATGAAAACACGATCAAGGTTCTTATGGCTGATGAATTTACGATCTCAAAAGGTTATTTACCGGTTCATTTTTTCCATGAGCTTGAACTCTGAGGGAAACTTTTGCTCACACTTTTCTATTTTTTAACGAGCATAAATTCAGTCCTAAAACTGCTCGGATTTGCGTTTATTTTTTAACGAGCATGAACTATATGCTAAAACTGCTCGACATACCAGTCATATGAAGAACGCCTCTCGTAAGGACCAATTTTTATAGAGCTTATGCCTTACCACAGCTGTGCTCACTTTTGGCAAATTTTACTTTTGCCCCACAGGCTTTCTTTCATGCAAGTTTGGAAACGGCTAATCTTAAAACCAGATAAATAACCGCCCCTAGCTTGCACTCCAGAAAGTTTGCATGCCCCCAGGTATAGGATAGAATTTCGAGGCTGCCCCTCCTCTCCCCTACTTCTGCTTTTCTTTGGTTGTTCACATTTATTTGTCATCTTGCTAATCTAATGCTAACGATACTTGTCTTCTCGTTATTTTAAGGGGTCTTACGCAGTACTCAGGCTTCCCGTCGGCCCACTTTTAACAAACAGCTATTTATGACAATAGGAGAACACTACTCAAAGATAAAACATTGGTATTATTTAGGGAGGCTTGCCTCTTTCTTATTATTCCAAAGACGGTTCGATTTGCTGCCGCAGATCAATCTCTTTCTTCGGCGGTGCCTATCATTGGGTTGTCCTAAGATGGTTACCCTCTGTCACAACAATACGGTCTCCTTCTTAATAGACTGCCCCTGCTTATCCTTCAAAACACATGTTTCGATGGGCGAGGCTTGAATTTAAAGATGGTGACTACTTGTTGTAATAAGGGAATTCCTACTCGGGCATTGCCCACTTTTTTAGACAAAGGTGAATGATTCCCAAACACATAACTTTAACAAAAGATCATTTTTCCAGAACAACCCCACTTCCTATGGACGGGGTACGGACTAGTCATGTTCTCCTGCGGAAATTCTGTCTTATAACCGGAGTTTCTTCTGCCCGAAGCAGACCAGGGTGCATGCCCCCTGGGTCCTAGTCTTTCTTTCCAAATCACTCGCGCTCATCGGGAAGGAGGACCGGGGGCGGAGGCGAATCTTGAGTGAACAGACCATTTAGGATTGGTATTTGACTATTTGCGATGCGAGATCCTGGAAGTGAAAGTTGGTCTACGAGCTTGACCACCCTTCCTTCATGTGGAAAACACATTACTCTAAAGAGTGAGGAGACTATCGCTCCCATGCAATAAATATAGTCGCGTCCAAGGAGTAGGTTATAATCCAAGGGTCCTTGAACTACCAACACGTTCATCCTGACGGTCTTCCCCTTCAATGTAATAGGTACATCGGGGAGGATCCCTAATGGTCGACTGGTTCCTTTATCAAAACCTGAGAGATTTCTCAACTCAGGTAAAAGCGCCGGGGAACCCAGTGCTTTCCAAGCAACAGAGGAAAGGATACTCACAGACGCCCCTTCATCAATGATAGTACCAGCCATAATCATTCTATAGATCTGGACAATGATTCTGAATGGTACACTGGCTGGTAACTGGGGTCTGCCTAGTTGATTCCAATCAAAGGATACAACCAGGTTGCTTGGCGGTGGGACCGAATATACGGCCGGATACGACTCTGATGATGTTCCTTCCTGCGATAAAGGAATGGGCGCATTGCCCTGATGCTCATCGGAGTCGGTGCTGATGAAAAGAACCTGGATGGTGTCATCCTTGTTCTCATCAGTGAGGGTGTCGCATGAAGACGACTCTTCGGCGACGGTGTCATTTGAAGACGGGTCTTCAATGACGGGGTCATTGGACGATAGAACCTCTGAAGGAAGAACCGGGCCAACTGCCGTATCGACCTTTAGACTTTCGTCTGGTCTGGATTCAGTAGGTTCATTCTCAATGACCGACACTTCAGTTGACCACTTGAGTGGTTCAACCGGATTTTCAACTATCGAGGGATTAGGCGCGAGTTTTTGATATCCAGGTGGAAGTCGCACCGGTGACACCGGGCGATCTTCCAAAACTCTCTTGGCCTCATCTAAGAATGGACATTTGTGGATGGCATGATGACCTTCACACAATAGACAGGGTGATCTTGGTCCCCTTCTTCGTCCTTCACTCTCGCTAGTCGACGGAATGCAATCAACATGACAACCAGAGGTTGATGCTACCGGATTGTGCAACCTTGGGGACCAGTCCCTTAGTATCCGGGGAATACAAGGACAATCACGATGGAAATGGATCCCTTTGCAAATGACACATGGCGATTTAGGCCCGGTCGGTGCAGTGTGTGGGTTTTTGTCAGCTTTCTTCTGCTTGCCCCCAGTCGCCTTCGCCAGAGGCTCCTTCTGCTTCTTTTCTTTCTTCTTCTTTTCCTTCTTCTCCTTGGGAGGCTGACTTTTGCCGGCTCTACCTTGCGAAGATGAAGGATCAGAGGAAGTATCATAAGAAGTGGAAGGCTGGTGGGTAGTTCTAGATTGTTATGACTGTTGATTCGAATGCTCAGGATTAGTGGCGATCTGGACTACATTAGTTGAAAAGAGCCATACAGGGAGGCCGATTGTCAATCCTGGAAGCGACAATGTAGCCATATGAGGCGCACCAACATCTCCCCAAGAGGAGAAGGGATTTGGACTTCCGCCAAGGTTACTTCCTTGGTTGGTGGGCTCCATACTTTTCAACTGAAAGATCAACGTGGGAATAACAGGTGATTATGTTCCGCTTTAAAATAAATTTTATTAACGACGCTTTTAGACACAAACTTGCTTTTTCATGTTTTAAGAGTCGAGAAAAAGCTAAAGATGACTCTAGTCGCCTTCGATGTATTAACGAGCCCGAAGTGACAAATGCTCGGTTGGACTTTTTCAGTTATAGAGTTTGAAAAAGGCCAAAAGAAACTGCTCTGGAGATCTAGGCAGAGGGTGTGCCAAACCTTTCGCGAAACCACAGAATACGTTTTACGGTACGGGTGGTCGATCTTCGTGAATGCTGTGTTCACTGCATCGCGATCAGTAGGGCGGCCGACACGGTTTCCTAAGGATAAAGGATAAAAACCTATAGGGGTCTCCCAATATACGCGACGGTACGCGGGAGCTCAAGTCCGTGTTAGTGCCACCGACTCTCAGGAGGAATCACCCACCTTCGTAGAGATCGACAGTCACTATGTTTAACGACGCCGGAACACGTCTCTACCTAGACCTCTAGATGTTTGCGTTAAATTCCAAAGCGTTGTTATGTAAATTGAGTTTATTTTAATGTTGATCTTTCTTAACAGTTTGCCTTTCAGGTTCGCCACGAGATGTATATACACAACTTCCTATATGCAATCTAAGAATGAGAAGCAAATCTTTTCAATCTTTCAACTTTGAAAACCTTAATCTACTTGAGGGAAAAGAAGGACACAACTTTTTCCACAGATCAAAGAACACACACTAAAATGCACATCTTCCTAAATCGTCAAGCATACAGTCAAATGCAAAATGCACAATGCATGTATTTCTTTTCGTTATCCTTAATGTTGATGCTAGACAAAAAGGAAACTGTTGTATGATTTCGAATCTAATTTCAAGTAGAAATAAACAAGCTTGTCCACAATCAAAAAGACACCTTATGATAGACTTGTTTGAACACAGGAAATGTATAGATTCAAACCATAAAAGTGAAGAGCAAACAAACTCAAACAGCCATGAACAGTAATAAAACTAACTCAAAAGATCACAAAGACACTTTTACAGTTCAGGATCTAAGAGGCCACAGCTATACTGGTTCGCTTTTCACAATGGGAAACTGTAACTGCAACAAGAAATACTGAAAGAACATTCACAGTTTCATCACACAACTGAGGCGGAATAATGTCAAGGAGAAGTGGCTTACAGCAAGTACAATAACCAGCAAGCAATCAGCCAAAAACAAGTGCAAACAGGGCCAAGACACAATAGGAAGACTGAGCAAGACAAGGGCTAACTGGACCAGCGCAGGTTCTAGTTTGCCAATTCCACTCTCAGCGCAGTTCCCGAAGGGAGTACCTGCGCTGTAATGCAGGCTGCCTGTGTACAGCCTGCACTGACTCATGAGAGTTTCGTCTACAAAGTTTTCCGGGTCATAAAAAGCTCAAAAATGCACTGTTTTTGATGAAATAAAAAGCTATAGGTCAAGTACAGGCTAAGGTATGATCAAGAGGATGAAGATCTATCACAAAGAGTAAAGAGTCTTTTGTAGATAAGCTCTTCAAATCTTGAATTTGCTCAGCAAATGAGCAAGAGTAGCAGTCCCTCTACTTCGCTTTTGATATAGTCAAAAGCTTTTCGATTTGGTACTCTTTTTCTTCAAAAAATGAATAGCAAAATACTACAAACACCAACAAGATACTAGGCTCCCCAGCGGAGTCGCCAGTTTGTTGTGGGGAAAAGTATCCGATGCGGATGACCCTATCCCTACTCTAAAGGTGACAGTCTTTAGCAACAACTGAAAGTAAAGCTTTGATGTTTTCCTTTATGAAAGTACAGAGAGGGGGAAGAAATGATCAACCAACCTGGTATCCTTCGCTTAGTCGATCTTGATCCTCTCTCTTTGTCTCTTGTTCCCAGCTCCTTGCTCTCTTTGCCGGTCCAGCTACACACAAGCCCTGCACAAAACGAGAGAGGAAACTACAAGATACAAGTACTCATAACTGATGCATGGATTAGAGTGAATCAAATATACATGTAAATACAATACATCAATGCAATACAAGTATATAGGAGAACATGCAAAACTTTATTGATAGAAGTAACAGGGTTCTGAGAAGGTTACAACCAATGATGGCTCCAATCCAACAGCACCTCCCCAGCAGCAAGAACTCTCCTCTTCACCTCTAGTAAAACAATCACCCAATAGCTCTAACTGTAATCCAACAGCACCTCCTTGCTTTACACAAAATTCCAGCCCCCTTAGACCTCATAGAAGAGCTCTATATATAGGAGAGAAGAAGAGAGGATGAGTCAGCTTGAGGCTGGCATAGAGCTGACTAGTGTCCTCTCCCTCTTCAGTTAATCTTCAGTTCTTGAGTCCACTTGGAGATCCTTGCTTACACATGGTGATCAAGTACCTCTTACTCATCACAAGGCGAATCTGATGAACCAAGTGTCAGTTTGGAAGCTTCCTGGGCAGTTGACACCTTGCAGGATGACTGTGCCACTTGGCCAATCTCGCCCAGCGCAGGTAGCCTTCATTACTTTTGACTTCCAGCGCAGGTACAGAGTGGGACAGTTGCATTACAGCGCAGAAGCTCAATTAAGCAGCTGACATGATCCAAAATAAGCCTGTTTTGAAGTGTTTTCAGGTGGAGAACTGATTGGAAGTGCTGTTGTTTGATGACCTTGTTCTTTTAGGGGTAAGAACAACATGTTTAGGGACTGAGGATCCCTGTAATTATTGACATTCCATGCTCCATGATGCGAGGCACAAAAATGTCTATAACAGTTCACTTCACTCGAGACGGTTAAAGTGGAGGAACTTGTGCCGGTCTATTCATTAAGCAAGTTGCCGGGGTAACTGTTCCACCCACCACTTCTGTACTGAATCCGGCGATGTTGGGTTTCATCTCCAACTAGCGTTTTTGGTCTGGAAGGCTACTGTTTGTGCTTGGTTTGACGCCCTAGATTCTTTAGGCGTGTGATTCAAATTTGTTTGGTTCTTTAGTGACTTTAGGTGGTTTGATTTGAGATTTTACTTTGTTTTCGTGTGTAGTAGTTAAAAGTTTTTAACTGTGGCGGAATTACCGAGACAGTCCCGTAGACTTCGGGGCAAGTCACCTGAGATTGTTACCGGAACTGATTTGTTGAGAAAACTCCGTAGACAACGGGGTGTACCTCCTGAAGACGTCCCGGGTCAGTACGAAGGATTGAAGGTCCTTGTAACTCCTCCTAGTGGCAGTAAAGTAGGTTCACCTGAAGAAGGAGAATCTTCCTTGGTAGTCCATCCAGATTACCAAAGTCTAGAGACAGGTTATAATCCCGAAGCTGTTACAGTTTCTGAGCTTGCTAGTAGTTTTTCGTCTGCTAGTGATATAGGCGAGGAACCTGAAATATCTGAGCCTGTCACTCCAACTTCTAGTGTTCCAGATTCACCAAGAGTAGAACGAATTATCACCGAAAATCTTCCAACTGGTTTGATTGCTATTGAAGAACTAGCTCTAGAGGAAGAAATAGGCGTCTCTTACCTTGAAGATCAACCTACTATTGATCTAAGGGAGCGTGAATCTATCTTTTACAGTCCTCCTAGAAGTACTTCTTGGTACCTTTCGTTAACCGATTATTTAGACAACTCAGGGGTAGGTTTTTCTACACCTCGTACTCCCTTTCCACCTGGAGGTATTTATACTCCTGTAAATATGTCTGGTCAGTCGTCCGTGTTCACTCAATCTCCTGAATCATTCTTACACGGCGGTCCTTCTGTTCCCACCGGGTATCAATCACTTTCTGGTACCTTTGCGGGGGCATCTCCTCAACCCGTTGATCATGGGTTATTAGCTGGAAACAGTGGTAATATACCATTGGGTGTAGGTGACATTTACATGATGTCAGGTTCAGTTCCCGTTTCCCAACCTCAAGGTGGCCAATTACCGCTTGGGGGGCAGCCTCAGTTAACGCCTGGGGGGCAACCTCAAGGTACACAAATTGTGTCTGGGGGGCAGCCTCAAGGTCAGTATGTACCTATGGTACAATACATGCCTCAAGGTCAACCCCAGCCTCAATATGTACCCCAGGGTCAACCTCAGTATCAACCTCAAGGGTATCAACCCCAAGGATGGCAACCCCAAGGGTATCAACCCCAAGGGTATCAACCTCAAGGTCAAGGTCAACCCCAGTATCAGTATTTACCCCAAGGTTATCAACCTCAAGGTCAATACTCAAGTCAAGGTTATCAACCACCTCAAGGTCAGTCATATGGTCAAGGTATGGGAACTGTACCTTTCAGTTATCAATCCTATCCTCAATCCGGTTATGGATCTCAGTATTCTCAACCTGTTACGGGTCAATACCCCGGAATGTTAGTGTGGGATCCATCACAAGGTCAATAGGTGTTGCAGCCAAGTATACAGTTGGTACCTCAAGCTGGACAACCCGTAGTTTCTGGTCCACCCCAGCAACCGCAACCTGTCCAGTCAAATGTTCAAACTTCTGTAACTTCGGTAGTTACTCAGCCGCCAATTGCACCTAGTACTCCATCTCAAATGGCTGCTGCAACTACCGCAACGTCTGCCACACTTACTTCTGGAGTATCGACAGCTCCTGTTTCTACTGTCCCTGTCAATACTCCTCAGACATCTGTACCCTTGTCTGGATCTACGATTCAAACTACGGTTCAGATGCCTGTAGGTCAACCTGGTATAAGTACGGTTGTCACTGCTCAACCTCAATTTGTTCAACAACCGTACCAGGGACAGTACCAACATGGGCAAGCTGTCCAACAGCCGGTTTACCAGTATCAACCGTATCCTGGGTACACTTATCAGCAACCTCAGCAACCCCAATACGGTCCGGTTAATCCTAGTTTTCCAGGAGGATATAATATCCCTAATGCGATTCCTGTTCCAAGTTATCCTGGATATCCTCCTCCTGGGGCTGGTGTTATGACTCAGAGTTTTAGGGATCCGAACCGACAGTTACCGTTTATCGCAACTTTGGATTTACCAGACTTGACGCGCCTAACGAACGATCCAATTCAATATCTTCTGTTTTGGCCGCCAATGCCAAATAAGTTGCCCAGTGATATACCCAAGTTCGAAGGTAAGTCTGGAGAGGATCCGTCCAATCACGTGATGACTTACCACCTCTGGTGTGCTTCAAATTCTATCTCGGATGATTCGATCCGCTTACGTCTTTTCCAGTGTACGCTCATTGGTCTCGCGGCCAAGTGGTACATTGAGTTGCCACGGGCCTCTTTTTACAATTTCAGCCAGTTAGCTACCTCGTTCTTAACTCACTTTCAGTTGCCGGTCAGATACGATAACGACACGGAGTTATTAACTTCACTAAAACAATCGACGTCCACGTATATTTCTGATCACATTCATGAGTGGAGACGTCGAAGAAGATTAGTGAAAGTTTTTATTCCGGACCAAATCTTAGCTGAATGGTTTGTTAAATCATTATTACCGAAGATTACTGAAGATGTAGCTAAGGCCGGAGTAGTTACTGAGGAGCAAGTCATTGCTCAAGCGCAGTACCTTGACTTAGTTTATACTCAGTCGGGTACATTACACGAGAAGATTCCAGATCTTCCAAAATCGAATCAAATAGCTGCTGCTCCTTCGGGATCTCATGCTGCTGATGGTATGATTGGCATCGTGAATACAAAGAGTAAGAAGAAGTCTTCTAAGGCTTCATCTACTCCCATAATCACTTTGCCTGATTCTCCGACAGGAGAGTCTTCTCCTGAACTTTCCGCCGATATTCACGCTGTAGAGTCATCTACGGCCAAATCAAAAAACGGTGGAAAGAAGAAAGGGAAGAAGAAGGCTAAAGCAGACAAGGCTCCGAAGGAGAAAACGGAAAAGTCGGAAACCAATGACAAAAAGCGCAAACCTCGATATCCTTGTCTTATTTGTGAAGAGGATCATTTTACAAGAGATTGCCCTCATCGGGCCGAGGTTGTGAAAATAGTCAAAGGTTCTCCCACTCCTGCTGTTTTGAAAGATCCATTTCCAAAGCAGGAGACTAAGATGATAGGTTCTTCCTCGACTGCCAGTGAAGAACCCATTTTGATGATGTCTCATGTGAGGATTGCGACTCGATCGCAAGATTATGGTAGTAAGAATCCTGTTGATGGTAAGGAAGCAGAATCTTCTCATTCTAATCCATCAACCTCAGCTCCTGGTTCCGATCCACTACAGATCGAAAAACCTAACCCGGACTTAGTAATCAAACCGCCCGCCAAGGGTGTACTTCGAAGGTCTGCTTTCAATCCACATGCGAGAGCAGCCCAGAATTACAACATTGTTGAGGACTTAGCTGTTTCACCCTCAGCAATGTCGGCTTTAGAAGTGCTGCAATCATGCCCAGCACAGCGAAAATTACTTTTGTCGGCTATCGGAGCTGTTGATGTTCAGGACCCGAATCTGATAATCTTCGATCTAGAAAATAGTACACCGCGTCTACCCCATCAAATGGCATTCCAAATTCCAGTGATAGTAAAAAACAAGCCTATTCATCGGATTGTGATTGATGAGGGAGCTTTTACGTGTATTATGTCGATTCAGTGTTGGAGATCGCTTGGTTCTCCTTCGATGAACCAATCCCCGACCATCCTTAAGGCCTTTGATGGCCGTGGGTTCCGTCCGTTTGGTATTCTACAGGAATTGCCTATAGGGGTAGAAGGTAAAACCATTAGTCTGGATGTGGAGGTGGTTGATGCCCCTCTAGATTACAACCTTCTTTTGGGTCGCAGTTGGTCTTACGCTATGACAGCAGTTGTGTCATCGGTCTTTAGAGTTATAAAATTTCCACACAATGGCAAGATCGTGACAGTAGACCAGCTGGCTTATTTTTCATCCGACCCAGCCTCTTCAGAGAGTATCCAGCATGTCGGTAAGACGACAATCCCTTATAGGGACGTTGGCGTAGGTTTAGTTAAAGATTCCGGTTTACTGGGAACTTTTCCTTTCCCTCCAATCAACGCAGACCCTTCATTTGCATCAATTCATATGATTACATCAGACAACATTATTTACGATGATCCTTGGATTGTCCCATCTGAATCTGAGCTAGACTCATTCGGTGATGCTATGCCTTTGAGTCCATATGAAATTGCTTATGAAGCCGTCGTGTCTTTTACTGACTCTCGTTCAACCCAAATCGACCAAATGAATGTGGTCAATGAAGAATCACTTTTCACATCAACCTTAGAACGGATGACGTTTCCCGAAGTCGTGTCATCTGACGAAAAACTTCGCGAAATCCTAAGTGTAGACGATCTACCATGGGAAGATCTCCATCACAGATCTTCGTTTTTACCTAAGGATGATGCTTTTGAAAATGATTTTTCATCTATTTTTACCGCTGAATATGTCAAAGACGCTCAGAATCCAATGAAACATCCTGATTCAGAGTTGAATTTAGGGAATATTTCTCGCACTATTCCCATTGATATTTCAGTGAAGCCTTCATATAGGTGCCTCATGTACAGAAGATGAAATCCAAACTTACAAGGCCCTATTCCAAGAATTCCGCGATGTGTTTGCCTGGTCTTACGAGGAAATGCCAGGAATCGATCCCGCCATTGTTGTTCATGAAATAAAGACCTACCCGGACGCTAAACCCGTCTGGCAACGGTTGCGTCAAATTCACCCTCGAAAAGCGGCTGCGATTAAAGCAGAAGTCAAAAAGCTGTTGAAAGCAGGTTTCATTTATCCAATCCCGTTAACGGATTGGGTATCGAATATTGTTCCGGTTAACAAGAAACAAGGAACAATAAGAATCTGTATCGATTATAGGGATATAAATCGAGCTTGTCCAAAAGACAACTATCCTATGCCTTATATCGATCAAATCATTGATGATTGTGCCGGAAGTGAAATGTTTTCCTTTATGGATGGTTTTTCGGGTTATAATCAAATCAATATTCTGCCTGCCGATCAACCAAAAACGGCATTCATTTGTCCATGGGGGACATTTGCTTACTGCAAATTACCTTTTGGGCTTAAGAATGCCGGAGCCACTTTTCAAAGGGTGATGTCTTACGCATTTCATGACATCAAGCACATTGTGCAACCGTACCTCGATGATTTGCCTGCTCATTCTTTACATCGAGCTGACCACCTCGTCCATTTACGAGCAATCTTTATGAGGTGTCGGCATTATCGTATTCGGTTGAATCCACACAAGTGTGTTTTTTGTATAGAAGCGGGTCGATTGCTGGGATTTGTTGTTTCAAAAGCCGGCATTCGCGTCGATCCCTCGAAGGTCGAAGCTATCATCAAATTGCCTCCTCCTTCGAGTTTGCGCCAACTCCAAAGTTTGCAAGGGAAAGCAAACTTTTTACGCCGATTCATTCCAAACTACGCCGAGGTCACTAAGGGTTTTACACGGTTGTTGAAACAGAACGCTCAATTCTTTTGGGATGAGATTGCCCAACAATCTTTTGATGCACTTAAACACGCGTTGACCCATGCACCGTTGTTGCATCCTCCCAACTACAACCAGGACTACTTCTTATACCTCGCAGCTTCACATTCCACTATTGGAATGGTGTTAATTCAAGAAGATGAATTCGGAGCGGAACATGTGATATATTATCTTAGTAGGACCTTAAATCCCACTGAGCTAAAATATTCGCATGTGGAGAAATTGGCCCTGGCAGCTGTTCAAGCTGTCCAGCGTTTTCGTCACTACATTCTTCTTCATAAAACTACAGTTATTTCGGATTGCAACCCTATGATTTATATTTTGACTAAACAATTGCTAGGGGGCAAGTACTCCAAATGGATCGTTATCCTGCAGGAGTTCGATTTGGAGTTCGAGAAGTCCAAGTCTAAGAAATCCTTAGTTTTTGCGGAATTGATGTGTGATTTCCCGCGTGCTGACACAGAAACTGTGGCAGAGGAGTCCATTGCAGACGAATCTTTGTTTCTTATCAGTACTTTAGATCCGTGGTACGGGGATATAATCATCTATCTCCAAACCCAAACCTTTCGGCCTGAAGCTTCAAAGTCGGAACGTCGAAAAATTCGGTTTCAATCCCAGCAATACATGATTATTGGAGATACACTTTATCGCCGGGGGGCAGACTTAATTTTTCGACGTTGTTTAACTCACGAAGAGGCTGAGAGGGTTTTGAATGATTGTCACTCTGGAGCATGTGGCGGTCATATGTCTGGGTATGCCACAGCTCAGAAGGTGTTGCGTACTGGCTATTTCTGGCCGTCCATGTTTAAAGATTGTATCATTGCGGTCCGAAAGTGCCACAACTGTCAAGTGTTTGATCGCAAGACGCGCGCACCACCTGCTCCTCTCCATCCTATAATTACCATTGGTCCTTTCGCCAAACGGGGTATCGATTTTATTACTTGTAACCCTCACTCGGCCGGGGGGCATGCGTATATCATCCTCGCGGTTGATTATTTTACTAAATGGGCCGAGGCGATGCCTACATTCGACGCAAGCGGCAAAACAGCTGCAGTTTTCATATTCAATCATATTATAACTAGGTTTGGTGTCCCACAAGCGATTATCACTGACCATGGGAGCCATTTTCGAAACATCATGATGACTGAGCTTACAAGCCAGCTTGGTTTGCGCCACGATAGCTCTACTCCTTATTATCCGCAAGCCAATGGTTTGGTTGAGTCTATCAATAAAGTTCTGGTTATCATGATCCGACGAACCATTGGTATTCATCGGTCGAATTGGCATAACATGTTATTTTCAACGTTATGGGCATACCGAACCTCAGTGAAAACTTCAACAGGGTTCACTCCTTTCCAGCTAGTTTATGGCTTGGAAGCTGTGTTACCCATTGAATGCGAAATCCCATCACTTCAAATGGCTGTCGAATTACTCCCAGCTACTTCCGAAGAGGAGAAACGTTTATTATACTTGGCTCAGTTAGATGAGACTCGACGTAACGCTGCATTGGCAATCGAGACTCACGCAAAGCGAATGAAAGCTCAGTATGATAGAAATGTGACCCCTCGAAGTTTTTCGGAGGGAGACCTAGTGCTATTATATGATCAAGCTAACGATAAGCTAGGTGCTGGGAAATTCGTTCCTATGTGGCATGGACCCTACATTGTAAAGCGAAAGCTAGCAAAAGGGGCTTATGAGCTGGTAGATTTTGATGGGGACTCTTTAGGTAAACCCAGAAATGGACTTTACCTTAAGAGGTATTATGCTTAAATGGTGGCTATGGAGAATTTTTAGTTAGGTTAGACTTTCTTTCTAGCTAGTATGTTTGTTAGTTTAGATAGTGTGCCTAGTTTAGAGAGTGTGTTTTTAATCGTTATTCTGGCTTATCTTAGTTTTACTCTTGATATTGCAGATGTCGACGCCTCTCCAAACATACATTGGATTTGCTGATGGTGCTTGTCGTAGTACACGGAATATCTCTTCCGCAGCTTGGGTTATCTATTCGCCCTCTGACGAGTTAGTTTCTATGCATGGGGTAAGCCTCGGTCAAACGACGAACAACATTGCAGAATACAGTGCAGTGGTTGAATTATTGTCTGAATCTATTACATTTGGAATTCGACGTTTGATAGTCAGGTTAGATTCTGAACTCGTTGTATTACAGCTTAATAGAGTATATGCCATCAGAAATCCTGTGTTATTAAGATTGTTTTTGAGAGTGCGTCTCTTGGAACGTGAATTTGATTACATTGAATATCAGCATATTCCAAGGTCTTTAAATACATTAGCAGATGCAATTGCTTCTCGAATGTTGGACAGACATTTACGATAATCATGCAAGTAAATTTAAAAACATTTCATCACATATGTTAAACAAAATAAGCCGGTAATAATGATATATATATATAGATAGGAGTGTGTCAAAAAATATATACATCGTCTTCGATCATAGGTTTAAAACACCTTATGACCGGCAAAATGATAGGTACAAAAAGTCAAAATGTCACATGTGACTACAAAAGGTGACCATCCAGTCACTGGTGATGATCTCTGTAAGACACTACTGCACGGGCAACCTTACATAAAAATCTCCTAATAGGCCCTGGGACTGCGACTACATGGCGCTGTAGTCTAATAGGAATGTCATCTATGGTTGTCTCCGGTATGTCCACCGTCAGACGCTCTAGATCATGCTCCAACTCAACTAGCATCTCTGCAGCCGCATCCTGTGAGGCCGGTGGCGGTGCAGGTGGGTGTCTCCTCTCGAAAGCCCGGAGATTGGCTGGACGCCGTGGGCCTACATCTGCATTTCGAACATTTTTACTGTCAGTTTGAGGCGATATATATATAAAAAACAAAAAATACATAACTGAAAAACTTGTGAAAAATAAAGTACCTCTGTCGTCCCATTGTTCTCCCTGTGGAAGAACCATGTCCGGATCACCTCGAAAATCTATTCCGGCATACGGAAAGTCCTGGATCGCAAAAACCTGGTCCTCTAACCAGTGAAAATAACTATCAGTGAATCGAACAACTGCCGCACCCTCGTCAGGATGCCGGGCCATCACCGTAACCCATCGTATAAGCTTTGGCTCCCGAGGACCCAAGATATCAACAGTGAGATGCTGAGGGATCAGCATCGGAACTCTCTCTAAGGCAAAGCTCACAACTAGAGGCCCATATCCAAAGGTCTTTAGTTGTCCATTCTTTGCCCTAGTCAGTTGGCCCTTCAAGTTGGCCGACACAACATCGCACCAGTTGAAGATGGTGCCTCGGAAACAGTCAATTGCCATCCGCATTTGGGACCCAGTGGCAATATGTAAAGTGGCTGAGCCACAAATTTTGGTAACAGTGAAAGCTATGACCATGAGTTCACGCTGAGAGATGTATTTGATCTCTATGCCTTTTGCATGGCATTGATTGGGTATGCACCAATCTGCCCGGAGACTATCAAGGGATTGGCCACCCGGCCTAGTCCCGGCTAGATTGAGTTGCTCGCCCCTATTCGGCAAGCCAGTGAGAAAGTAGATGTCGGAGGGCTCTATCTCGAGCTGGTGCTCTCCGATGTAAAAGCATTGCTCATTAACGTTCCATCTCTCAACCAGCCACTCCAAGAATCTCACCTGAGCCCTCATGCCAGGTATGGCCCAGTATTTGTATAATCCACATGCTCTTAGGGCATCGATGGAAGGTTGGTGACCAATTGCAGCTTCATCAACCTCCTCGTGCTCTCTTTCTCTCTAATCCAGCATGGTAAGTGCCCTACACACCAACAAATGGACATTAGAATTAATTTTAGGAAATTTGAATGGATGATTTTGGAGTTTGGGGTTTGAAATTCCGCCCTTTGCGGAGGACGCACCCCGCGTTTGGCACACAGAGCGCCGGGACGCAGGTGGCCTGAAGGTAGACTGCGTCCCCCGACCTTTTTCCTGTGTAGGAAAAAGTCGAAAGACGCAGGCCACCCTTTAGGGCACCTGCGTACCCCGCGGAGTGGTTTTCAAAACCTAAAACCCCCCAAAAATCAAAACTGAAACCTAAAATGAAATTTTAATTGGATGAAATTGACAAGGAGGATGTTGTGAAATACCTGAAAGAAACGGCGTTCGATTCTGACGGTCGGATTCTCTGCAGCGACCACGGGAAGTTTCTTGCCAAAAGCCCTTTTCTCAACCTCAACAGTAAAATGGTAAAAATGACATGGTAAAAAGTCTTTTTATAGGTTTTTTGGATAAATGAGTTCTAAATTTGTTTATTTTTCACCATGGAAGGATATTTTTCAATGCATTTTTGCCTATCTTAAACAGGTATGAGTAATGTGTCGTTTTTGTGCAGGACAAAGGGATTTAGAGGGAAAATTGTCATTTTTCACGAACCAAAATATCAGAGTCATCTTTTAAGCCCTTTTCTGACTCCTAAAATATGAAAAGATTGCCGAGTGTTTCTTTTACACTCGTTAAAACGGAATTAAAAGACGGTCCCCTTATAGCTCTTTTCTGACTGTAAAATCAGGAAAAGATTGCCAGGTTTTTGTCGTTTCAAACTCGATACGGAAATAAAACGACGTGTCCTTGATCGCTTTTTACTTTTCAGGTCAGTGGCACTAATTATGAAAGTACTCCTTGGTCGCAAGATCAAGCGGTTCCCCCAGGTATTATTTTATACTTTTTCGGGCTTGAGGGACACAAATCTACGAAAAAGTTCAACTTGGAGTCTTCTTAAGTTTTTCAAACTCTCTAAAAATGAAAAACGCCGAGTTTCTCCTATACTGGGCTCGTTAAAATTTTACAGTAAAGGACCTGTTCAATTACAAACAGGAACGAACCACTCCTTCCTAGGGTTCGAATCAAAACTAGGTTGGACTCATCCAAAGGATGAGCTTATAATCAAGCATATGTTATCCTCCTCAAGCTTGTTAAAAATAAAGAGGTACTTGCCAGAAATGGTGGGGGAAAAGAGAGAAGAATGAACCTATTTGTTATCCTTTGTCTCAGAAGAAACCTTATTACCACTCTTGAACACGACACTTTTCATTCACCTGGGTTGGGAAATCCTTTGCCTCACAGTTGATCAATCCACATTGAAAGTCTTCAGCCGGGTTCCGGGGATTAACTTTGAGTCATTCGTCACCAAGCCATCTGTTGTGTCGTTATGTGTTCAAGAGGTCTGCAAGCAAAACTTTCATCTGCAAAATACTTGTCGTCCATTTGACCATCCCTGAGTCAGTCCTTACAGCAATATTTCTTCAACTTGAACAAATGATTTCGTGTTGTGGGCTTGCCTGCAACGGGTCGCTTTCTATCGACATCAGAACATTTTCTAGAGAGATGACTTAGAAATCGTCAGTACCTTGAAGTCTGCATGCATCAATGGCAGGTTTCTCGCCTTTGACGTCAGTTTACATCATCGACTTTCGATCGAAGGATTCCGTGAAATGTTCGACATCAACTCATTCATTCACATCTCATGGATTGTACTGGGTACTTTGAGAACCATTGACATTACTGGTGGTCTCTCTCACACTTGTTAACAATTTACATCATCGACTGGTAATCAAGTGGTTTCTACCATGTTCGACATCAACTCATTTATTCGCATGGCTAGAATCGTACCAATTCGGGAAGTAGAAATGAAGACCCTGGATCTAGTTTCCACCATCCAGGCTGTGAGGAGTTTTGTATTCATTATCTAAGTAGACTAATCATAAACAGATGGCTGCGCCCATACTGTGTCTACAAAAGTCTATGATTATGATGTACTGCAAGATCATTCCTATATCAGAGTAGTTAGTCTGTTAGTTAAAGTTTTGATCTGAGTATGGGAATGCCTACCTCAGTGATGATATAATCTTATACATGTATTTTGTGTTGAAAATTGCAGGTTCTGACCAGGCTCTCCACGAGATAATCCTTGAAATGATAAAGCGCTTCACCCTTCCTAGATTTACAAAACCCTAATCTACTACAGGCTTCGCACTTTAGGGGGAAATCTGTTACACTAAAAAATGTCACCATGGCTATGTACAGTCAGTATGGCTCTATCAACAGCTATGCTAACCTCCTGGGTAAGTCTTAAGCCTCTGCTCTCCATGTCAAACTCCAAAAGAGAGAGAAAGTCTTTATAAATGTATTTATCTCTGGGTACGCAGGTTCTCTCAACCTTACCTGCGGGTACGCACCCAATGTTCACAAAAGCTGCGTCTTTGGACGCTCTGTATGTAAAGGGGCAGGTGCGTCCCCCTGTTAAGGTCAAAATGCGCAAGTTTCATCTTTAAAAAGTTACTTGTAGTCATTTCTAGAGCATTCTAGAAGGTTGTTCGACGTGTATTGAGCGCCTCCAGATGGTTCATGCACTCCTACCAAAGAGGAACTTATCCCATCAATAAGGGAGCTATCCCATCCAAAGAGGGGATTATCCCATTGATGGTGGACCTGAATAACTTCCTCTAGACCACTATAAATACAGGCATTGGGCCAAAAGGAGGGGAGGTTGAAAGCTAAACATTTCTAAGGGTAGATGCTGCAGGAATTAGGACTCCCATTTAGAAGCTTGTGAGGAGAGATTGTCATCTTTACTTGTTCTATTTGGAAATGGGTGAGCTTTGTCAAAGTAAAGGAGAACTCTTGATGGACCCTGGGAGGGACTTGCACAACACCAAGGCTCAGGTTGTAATTGTTCCTTTTGTTTCCTATTAATGCAAATGAGTCCATTCTTCTCAATAACTTGTTATTTATGAGTTGTTTCATGTACTCCTTGGTCTATGTGTTAAATATGTTTTATTCTATGAGATTATCAAGTGCTATTTAATCGTTTGATTGTTAGTGGATGCAGGTTTCAAAGTGAAGGAGGAGCTCATCCGGATCAGTGGAGTTGGACTGCTACAACAGCGTTGGACTACAGGTAGGATCTAAACACTTGATTTCTTATATTGTAAATGCATGTTTAGAGAAAGATTGCTCTTGTTTGTCTTGTTTGTCACTAGAGAGTCTTAGGCTCCTAGGGAGGTTGATTTGTGTCCGCACTATCGACTCTTTCCGCCTGACAGTATTTATGACCTAATGGATGAAATGGTATCTAATGTGTCAAGGCATCAATGATTCTTAGCGGTTCTCAACTAAGTATGAGACCCCTATGCTCAGATATATTCTTTACACCTGTAGATTACATATTCATGATAAGTTTGATGAAATGCTTGTCATGGCTAGTAGGGGTTCAATTAATTTCTTGTTCAAGTAATTGTAGTTGTACTGTCATTTCCCTGTTATCTTACTATTACGAAGGTGTCATTCAATTCTAGGCAGTCACCTGGGCTTTGGGACTGAAAAATTGGCTCAAATCCTGGGGATGCTGGCACAATAGTAAGAAAAATAGTCCCTGGATGCTGGCATGCCTTGTCATGAGAGAATCCAGAGCCTCTTGGACGCTGGCAGGCCTATAGCATGGGATCATCCGGGGGTCAAGTGGTCCAAAATCTTAGTGGGACCCAGGGGCTGGTTGGCAGAAAGGTTTGGATGGTTCCTGAGGGTCCTAATGTTGATGTTGAAGGTCTGTATGGTGTGTTTCCATTGGTTCCACTTCCTTAATGTGACTTAGGAGGTCGAATCATATCATAGTGGCCTCTCGTCGCATGTTTACCCTGGTTGGTCGGTTACTTGGGTAGATGTGGGAGGAGGGTGTTACACATTTGTAATTATTTTGCTCAACAAGTCTCCCAAAATATCAAAGATGCTATTTTAAAATCCCCTGTTTTAGCTATTCTTGATTTATGTAAATATTTTATCATATATAATAACACTACAAAGGAAGCAATTTCTGCCATCCTAATGCAGAAAATTAATCAAGGAATGGAACAATCTATAGAATTTGTTAGTCAAAGTTTGTTGGATGATGCTATAAAATATTCATTGATCGAGAAACATGCTTACTCTCTCGTTAAAGAAATTGAAAAGTTTGTACATTTGATCCTTGGAAAACATATCGAGGTAAGAACCCCCCTGCCAGCTGTAAATTTTCTGATCTCTCAAAATTTAATGTCTGGAAACTTTTCACATTGGATGACTAAAATTCAGGAACACTACCTCTCTATAGTCACTACTAAAACCATTAAAGGTCGAGATATAGCTCTCCATCTTGTGCAATACTTGATCATTATAAAGATCTCAAATTTTATAATCGATACTTTACTGATTTGTTTCTTGTCCAAGATGATCAATTTGATCTCCATTCACACCATTGGTATCATGATGTCATTTTCTTTTTAACACACTAAAGATGCCCTCAAAATGTGAATAAAGTACATAAAAGAAAATTAAGACTTGATGCATCAAAATATGTATTTGTAGGAAATGTCTTGTTTCAAAAATATCTTGATGGAATGCTCCTTAGATGTGTAAAGGACAAAGCTGCAAATCATGTTTTAAAATCTTTACATGGCACATCTAAACAATATAATCACATTGGTGGTCACTTTTCTACAATGGCCATTATTTATAATATCATAAGAACTAGATACTATTGGACACATATCTTTAATGATGTGTTTGAATTTGTCAAGTCATGCAGTGAATGTTAGCATGTGGATGGATGGTTGCAATATTCATCAATGCTTTTAGAGCCTATCATTTCCACCTACTCATTTGTTAAATTGGGGCTTGATTTCATAGGGCCAATTAGGAAACCTTCTTTAGTTGGTCATATTTTTTTATTTTAACTATGACACATTATTCACTAAATGGTCCAAAGTAGTCCCTCTTAAAAAGATCATTGATGAGAAAGTTATCATATTCCTTGAACATACCCTAATGCCCAGATTTGGAACACCCATTCATATAGTATCTGATAATGGACCTGCCTTTATTTCTATGAAGTTTTCACTCTTTTGTGGCAAGTTCACTATCATGCACTCTTTTTCATCTAGCTACTACCCCCAAGGGAATGGTTTGGCCGAATCAACCAATAAGAATCTTCACAATATTCTTAAGAGGATAATTTCAGATAACCATAGGCAATGACATCATTTACTTTTAAAATCCTTATAGACTGGTGACACTACCACTAAAGTGACAACTGGTGTCACACCCTTCTATCTTATTTATGGAGAGGAATTTGTCATGCAAGTCAAGCTTCAATTGGCTTATTTTCACCTTTTAAAACCCAAGAATTTAAAGAATCTAATCTAATCAATTGCTATCATGCACTTCTATCCCTTCATAAAAAAAGAACTAAATATTTAAATAAAATCCAAAAGAGGAAAAGCACTGTTAAAAAATATCATGACAAAAGGGCTAAAAATTTTGTTTTTGAAATTGGTTAAAAAGTTATTTTGGGGGATTATGCTCATGCTAAGAAGGGCAAACATTCAAAATTCCAGAGGCTCTAGATAGGCCCATATGAAATTGATGCTATGGTTGGTGTCTACTCCTACTTGCTAAAGGATGATGATAACAAAATATTATCTTACCCAACTAATGGTTCTTATCTTAAGAATTACTTACATCCTATTGAAGGATATATTCAGTTATAAACTTGGTCTGGTCATTATTCTTGTTTTACTTGTTTATCCATTTCCTTTATTTTTTTTCTTGTTTTATTTAATTTTTCTTGCACTTTACATGTTGGTCCTTTGCTCATACATAAAATAAAGTCATATATGGATTTTTATAGAAACTCAATACAAGAACAATGATCCTCGCTCACTGCAACTTGCTCAAAGGTGAATGACGGAGGTACTACTGCTAAGAGCCTTAACATGGTATGATCTTTAAGCTTGAGGACATATATGGTAACTCATTTTCCCACAACAAGATAAAGTGATACATGTACCTCCCCTTTATCTAGGAAAAAGTTTCCCTAAGAAATATGGCATGGCAATAACAAATTTTAGTACAATGTTTTTCTTATAAATTCCTTTGTGAGGGGAGGGGATTGGGTAATCTCGCCTTCTTTTCTATTCTTAAAAACCAAAGATACTGAGTTCAATATAGATGCCTATATTTCCCTATGGAGTCGCCAAATGTTGATACCTATTTTTGATCCTCCAATTTTGTAATATGCTACAAAATTTTCTTGTCTCTGTTGTATCGGGTCACACCTCAATTGGCCACTAGTAACATTGTCTCACCAAGTTTCACTTTGAGATATGTATTGCATCCATCATTTGAAAAAAAATGCATAAGATTTGGATTTCATATATCTCTATGTTCAGAAAGTGACATAACTACATAATGATATTTGATTGATTGCATTACTATACCCGCAATGGCAACAATGATTAGCCTATTTTGTTTTTAGAAGGCTTATGGATTTCAAGTGTTTTATGAACAACTTCCTCTACATATCATGACAGTGTTTTCTACAGTACACTATTAAGAAGTGACATTTAAAAATATATATATTATGGCACAATGTTTGAAAATTTTGACATACAGTTGATACATATGATCGAGTAAATTTGGTGTTGTGGAAAATGGTTTCTTAATGTTATTTAATAATTTCTATATGATTAAATTAGGTCAATATGTGATTTGAACATCATAATATTATGCGCTTCAACTATGATATACTGTGTACATACTATATGCCTTGCAATATATATATAACTAACCACTATATCACTGACCACACAAATTTCATATGGTTTGGTTTGGAATCATGTTATAATGTTTCAGTGGACATTTCAAAACAAATGTGGGAGCTCATCACACTCCATTTATGATTTGACAAGATATGCAACCTTAATTAATGTGTTTGATATTGGCATATTGTTGGTTTTCTATGTGTAATTATTTGTAAAGGCTTAACGAGTAATTTGTTAACGGTGTGGTTGTGAGTTGATATTTCAAATAGGCCTACGTTACCAACCATATATTGCATGACCTTGAGAATCACAAGCTCGTCCTACAATATTAATGCCCATTACTCATTTCATCGACGATCAATATGTAGTGTGAATTTAATATACAGTTAGCATGGATTGGGGTTTTTGGTTTTACAGCGTGGATTGTGACATTCATTGTCATTTCAGAATTTTTACAATTTGAGGAAGAATTGCCAGTTGGAAACCTTGATTATTGAAATTTTCTTGGTCAGGAACAATCTAGGTAACCCTATGGTTAATTATGCAATTTCTTTTTATTTTGTCATTCATTAAGTTTACTTCTCTGTGATTTATCCATTCATTACCCCTGTAACCCTTCCCATCGCTATTTCGAGTCGATATGGTCATATTAACTCTTGTGAAGACCCATGATAGGGCGCCTCCTACCCCTACTCTTTAATTTTACATTATAACCTTATTTTTTCAGAATTTCTCTCGCATTTGGCTAAAAAAATAATGAAAAGGGTTAAACCCTTCTTGTAATTCTGGTTGTAATTTTTCTTTTGTCAAAATTTATGCTACAGAATCTTTATTCCATGCAAGGGTTTTGGGACCGTTTCAAAATTGTTAAAGTAGAGAAATATCACATTAGTATTTTCAGGCAGCATGTGATTAGCCTTGTATATATAATCTCATAAAAGACTTATTTTTCCCCACCTTCATTTTCTCAACCCTTTTTTGGCATAGAGTGTAAATGGTTACATTCTAATGAAAGGCATTACATGTCGTTTCTTACATGTTGCAAGTTTTCTTTCCTGTAACATTTCAAAGGTTTTTGTGATCTCCCTATCTCTTGGCATATTCAAGAAAAAAACATCTTTGTCATATGATAATATATGAAGGCCGTCATGCAACATTATGGTTGTAAATTTAAACCCTGTAAGAAAATCATTTTTCTTTTTTCTCTCATTCCAATTTCGATTTTTCAAAATATTTTTCCCTTTTCCATATTGTTAAACCCTGCTAAACCCTAACCTGGTTCACAAAGAAAATAGAAGCGGGATATCTCTTGCAAATATCTCATATATGTATAACATTCTTTTGAAAAAGAAAGAAAAAAATTATTAAAATAATCCATTGCAAATCAAATTTAAAATTTTGGAAGAAAAAATGAACAAAAGTAGAAAAGGGTAAAGCGATTTTGTTTGCATGCGAAATGCACCCCTCTATAAGTGAAGTTTATATATGATAAACTTGTTGAGGTTTGAACTGTTTTCCTCTTGAACTATTATTTCATCCAAACATTGCTTTTTACATTTGTCTGCTGAGAACATGAGAAGTAACTTTTCTTTGATTGACACAATGGATTTGTAGCAGTTTTAAAGTGAAATGTGTTGTTGATGGTTTCCTATTTTGTGTTTTATGTTTATTAATTCAATTTTTTTTTAGAAATTATTTCAAATTCTCGAGGACAGGGTACAGGTAGGGGTAGAAGAAATAAACCTCCAAGATGGTGGGACCGAGGTAGAAACAAAATATTTGATTCTTTGTTCACTTCAATTCATTTTTTGATGAATTCCACCAATTGGACACCACTGGACATATGAATTTATGGTCCTCTAATGTGTCTTGTATTCCCCCTGTTTATCAAAATAACTCACCTCCATCTTTGATACCACATCCTAGTCCAAAAAATACCTGAACTTCATCATGATCATGAACTAGTAAATAATAATGGTGGATTGAAACCCATTGAAACATTATCTGGACAAGTCAAAGATGCTTGGGTAAATCCCTCCAAGGTTCCTTTTCCTGTTTCTAGTCCTCCGTCAGATACACATGCTTCCTCATTACCCTCTGGAAGACCTAGTTCCAATCCATGTGTGGAAAATCTCTCATCTCCTCTCGCTGTCAGTCAAACACATCATGATCATAAGCTTGCAGTTGTCCCAACTTCCATGCCCATTGGATCTCATCCTCTGTCTATTTATTCCACCAGAACTTCACCTAAAAGAATTTCTAGTCATCATACTAATCCTCAATCAATGCCTAATCCTATAGTTGCTTCCTCTAAGGATGTTGCAGAAAAAAAACAAGGTAGAGAAGCCTTGTTTCTCTATGGAGGGATTTCTAAAGGATTCAAAGAACAATTTAGCCCCCTTTGCACATAATTTCTAATACTTTTATGGAGTTGTGATAGGGATTTTTGATGGATTTTATTTTGTTGGCATTATGATTCTGGTTTGGCTCTATGGTATAGGTGTTGTACTTGATGGCAACTCACTCAAGTGGCAAAATTCTGTTCACGCTCTCAAAATGATGGAAAATAAGAGGTTCACAGGTGCATCGTTCAAAAGGTGCGGACCCGCAGGTTCGCCGTCCAGGAAGTGCGGACATACCCGCAGGTTATCTGTTCATAAGGTACGGCCCCCCAGTTCACTCACTCCAATGCAGAGAAGCGCGCTCTCGTGGGGTCTCTTATGTTTGGCCCTTGGTATTTAGCCCGTCGTTCATGATCCTATGGTTTTGGCCCATGGTATAGGATCTAAATTATTTGAACCCCTGTTTGGATCCCTTGTATTGGTTTTCGATGGTTTTGTCCCATGGTTTGAATAAGGGCTTGCCTATAAAAAGGAAAAGAGATCACTTGGCTAGACACTTGTGAAATTTGAATATCTTAAGATCTGAAAGTTTGGGTGATTGGTTTTAAAAGCTAGATCTAAATCAAGAAGAAAAATCAAGGTGAATCTATTGATAAGTCATGATCTCTCGGGCGCATGATCAGATCTGTGGATCTGACTGACTGTGGCACATTGGAGGACTGTTAATTTGGCCCTAATCAGAGGTTCGCAGGCGATCCACGGCGTGAGTGTGGGGGTACGCAGCGCAGGAGAAGGCGCAGTGCGAGGGTACGCAGTGTAGTAGAAGGCGCAATGCGAGGTACGCAGCGCAGGAGAAGGCGCAGTGTGCAGGTACGCAGGGAAACAGAAGAACAAGTCGCGGAGGTACGCTGTCAGGCGGGAAGTTCAGGTGCGGATCTCAGCAGGGGTACGTAGGGAAGCAGAACGAGTGGAGCAGACATACGCAGAGCAGTAGACCGACCAGGTGCGGATCTGCACAGTTTAGACACAGAAGAGCTGCGGGTATTCGCAGGCCACTATTGGTGAAGTTGCAGACCTATCTTGAAACATTTGTTGGCTGTCTTTTATCTATTGCTGCAGAGTTCTGGGTTTAGATTTCTTGTATTACTTTTCTGTTTACAACATTCTGAGAAGTTGGGTGATTCATTGGTTGATTGTATAAGGATATTGGGTGATTTGCATGTACTTGATGATTATTTGATCTTCTTGGATCTAGTTTGAAAATTAATGAAACGTGGTCCCTAAAGAAGTAAAAGAGCAAAGGGGATTGTAGCTCCCTTCCAGGAGAGACTGGAAAACGAGAGAGAGTTGTAGCTCTCTACAGGTTGCAGCCTGCGTACTGGTAAAGGACTACACCAGTACAAAATCCTTGTAAAAGAAGTTTCTAATTGAAAGAAGATAGAGACATATTGCAGCAGGTGGTTTTCACCCACATTGGGTTTCCACCTTATATCTGGTGTTATTTGGTGTGCTCATCTATTTTTCTTGTTCTTGTTAATTATTATATGGCACTGACATACAAATTAATGATCAATATCTGAAGAATAAATTAAAGTATAAATCTAGAAGGCATATTGAAAAGAATTTGATAATACTGATTCACCCCCCCTCTCAGTATTATTTCCAACAATTGGTATCAGAGCAGGTTCTTCAGAAGAAGCTTGATCGCTTGAAGAAAGATCTTTCATCATGAGCAACTACGAGAGGGAAGCATCAATCAGGCCATCGATTTTTGATGGGACAAACTTCGTTTATTGGAAGGTAAGAGTTACTGCCTATCTTCAATCTCTTAGTACAGAAGTCTGGGATATCATAGATACAGGGTATACTTTTCCATCAGCAACTCCTACAGATCCGGCTGAGAAGAAGAAATATGAAAAAAATGCAAAGGCGGTTAATACTCTATTAGGATGCCTATCTCAATCAGAATTTGTTAAGGTAATGCAGTTTAAATACGCAAAAGAGATATGGGACAAGATTGTTCTGAGCTATGAAGGAGATGATCAGGTAAAACGAGCAAAACTTCAAACCCTCAGAATTCAGTATGAAAATCTCAGGATGTATAATGATGAAAGTGTGGCTAACTATTTTTTTCGTGTAGATGAGATTGTTAATTGTATGAAAAATTTCGGTGAAGAAATAAAAGAGGTTGTTGTGGTTGAAAAAGTTCTAAGATCTTTGTCCCCTAGATTTGAATCTAAAGTTTCTGCAATAGAAGAAAAAGAGAACCTGCAAAGCCTTAAAATGTCACAGCTGCACGGAATTCTAATTGCTTATGAAATGAGGAAAGGAGGTCCATCAGACAGGAGAGAAGCTTCCTTCAAGGCTTCAGGCAAAGGAGAGTACTATGAGTCAAGACACGTGTCAGAAGAAGAAGAATCAAATTTTGTCAGAAATCTTCAACGGGGTACTGGTCGTTTCCGAGGTAGGTTACCTTTCAAATGCTTTGCTTGTGGAAGAGTCGGTCACTATCCTGCCAAATGCCCTCACAAGGATAAGATTGACAAAGGGAAGGAACCTGTTAGATGGAACAAGAAACATAATGCAACTAAGAAAAGTTACTACACTCATGAAGACAGTGATGGCCTATCAAATAGTGACGAAGATGAACGAGGTAATGATTATAAACTTTTAATGGCCTTTGAAGATGATGATTACATGGATGCTATAGATGTAGATGGTTTTTATGAAGAGATTTCTTGACTCAAAATATGTTTAGAAGAAAAAGATATGATCATTGATACTCTGCAATTCCAACTTGATGAAAAAGAAAAATCTCTTGAGAGGTTAGAATGTGAAATTGTTGGCCTTAGAAAAGAAATTGAGGAAACAAAGGCTCTTAATCTTAAATTTGTTAAAGGATCTGAAAGTCTGGATGAGATTATCAATGTACAACGTTCTCCACTAATCAAGACAGGTCTGGGTTATAATGGAGAAACATCTCAAGCATCCACCTCAAAGAGTTATCTTGATGCAGCAAGGAGGAATGAGAAAAAGCCCAATGGAGAGCACCAGGTAAGGTAGGGAAAAATTACATCAAGAACAAACAAAGACTACCAGGTAAACCAGGGGCAATCCATCTTAAGGGTGAACAAAATCTACAACCAGCCACAGGTAAAAACTTCTCAATTTGCTTCAAGAATGGATGACAATAGAAATTACAATCATTTGGCTGGTAGATTTGATAATCGCAGAAGTTTCTTCAATGGCCAATGTTTCTCTTGCCATAACTTCGGTCACAAAGCAGCTCAATGTGTTGCTTATAAGACAATCATGACTAGAGAAGCTCAAAAACAAAGAGGTATGACTGGGATTACGAAAAGGACCTATAACAACTTTTCTGCCCTTGAAAATGAAATTGAATGTTCTATTTGTAATAACTTCGGTCATGAAGATTCTGAATGCAGGAGCAGGTTTCGGCAGACAAAGGAACAAGCCTCAAGCACTAGAACATGGAGAATAAAGGAACCACAAGCAGAAAGATGTGGGATAGCATTTTATGCAGAAGGAGAAGAAAATCTATGGTACATCGACAGCGGATGTTCAAAGCATATGACAGGTGATAAAGAAAAACTTGAATCATATACTGCTTTAGAAAAGGGAAAGAAAGTTTCTTTTGGAAATGATACCCCTGCAGCCATAAAAGGAAAAGGCACTACTCAGTTGAAAGAAAAGGTCAAAGCTGGAAATGTTTTGTATGTTGATGGCTTGAAGCATAATCTACTAAGTGTCAGTCAGATGTGCGATCAAGGAACATAGGTAATATTTCGATCAAATGGATGTAGTGTTCGTGATCTTGATACAGGAAAAACAGTGATCAAAGGCAGAAGAACTCCAAATAATCTATACATATTTGAAGAAGGACAACAACAATGCTATTTGAGCAAAGATGATGAACATTGGTTATGGAGCCGGAGGTTGGGGCATCTAAGATTTTCACAAATAAGGAAATCATGCAAATACCAGGCAGTTTGTGGTCTTCCAGATATCAAAATTCTAGACAACACCATATGCAAATCATGTCAGTTTGGTAAGCAAACCAGAACTAACTTCCCTGAGAAGGAAGGATCAGCCAGCAGGCCTCTTGAACTAGTCCATACAGATGTATGTGGTCCATTTATGACAAGGTCACCTCGAGGAGAAGAATACTTTATATTATTCATTGACGACTTCTCCAGGATGGTTTGGTTGGGACTTATGAAACACAAGGACGAAGCATTCGAAAAATTCAAATATTTCAAAGCCTTGGCTGAAAACGAATTAGATCACAAAATTAAGTGCCTCAGGTCCGATAGAGGTGGGGAGTTTACCTCAAATAAATTTTTTGATTTCTGTGAAGAACATGGAATAAGAAGGGAATTCTCTACAACTAGGACTCCTCAGCAAAATGGAGTGGTGGAAAGGATGAACAGAACGGTCCAACAAATGGCTCGTGCTATGCTTGATGAGTCTGGGACTCCCGCAACCTTCTGGGGTGAATCTGCTTTTGCTGCGGTTGTTATTCTCAACAAAACAAATGTCTGAGTGAACAACACTCAAACTCCTCATGAGCTCTGGTATGGTGAGACTCCATCGGTAAAGCATTTCAAAATTTTTGGAAGCAAATGCTATAGTAAGAATAATGATGAACAGCTTGGCAAACTTGAACCTAGAGCAGATGAAGGCATTCTCCTTGGTTATTCTCCCCACAACAAAGCATATAAGTGTTACAATAAAAGACTTGGAAGAATGTTGATAGCATTGATGTAGTGGTTGATGAAAAAGGATACATTCCTAGGCAAGTAAATTATGAAAATATCGAAGAAGATGAAGACTACTCTTCAAATCAGATTGATGATGAAGAAGAACCTCAAGAGGCACTAGAGGAACAGATAAGGATAGAGGAGAAGACTCCATCCAGGTACGTTCAGAAGAATCATCCAGAATCTTAGATTTCGGGGGAGAAAGAGGCAGGTGTACAAACAAGAAGAACAATTGCAAAAGCCTCAAGCTATTTGGCATTATTCTCCTCCACTGAACCACAAAATGTGAGAGAGGCATGAAAAGATGAATGCTGGGTCAAGGAAATGGATGAAGAACTTGAGCAGATTGAAAAGAACAACACTTGGGAGTTGGTTCCTAGACCAAAAGATAAGAATATCATAGGGACAAAATGGATATTCAAAAATAAGTTGAATAAAAATGGGGAAGTAATTAGAAACAAGGCCAGACTTGTTTGTAAAGGGTATGCTCAACAAGAAGGAATAGACTTTGAAGAAACTTTTGCTCCCGTTGCTAGACTTGAGGCCATCCGAATGTTCCTTGCTCTCTCAAGCTTTCAGAAGTTCAAAGTGTTTCAAATGGACGTAAAATCAGCCTTTCTGAATGGAGACTTAGAAGAAGAAGTGTACATTGAGCAACCAGATGGGTTCATCCTTGGGAATGATCCAAATCTTGTATGCAGAATAAAAAAGGCTCTCTATGGTCTTAAACAGGCTCCAAGGGCTTGGTACTACCGCTTGGACAAATATCTTCATCAACAAGGTTTTTCAAAGGGATCAGCAGATAGCAATCTTTATATAAAAATTGAAAATGACAAATTACTAATACTTGTTGTGTATGTAGATGATATTATCTTTGGCAGCAATGAAGAAGCTATGAGTCAAAGCTTTGCCTTGGTGATGCAAAAAGAATTCGAAATGTCTCTGCTTGGAGAACTGACATATTTTCTTGGATTACAAATCCAAAAAAATGAAGGCGGGATCTTCTTGTCTCAAACCAAGTATCTCAAGCAAATTTTGAAGAAATATGGCATGGAAGATGCAAAACCAGTATGTACCCCCATGGTCACAGGATGTAGCCTCAATGCAAATGATGAATCAGCAGCAGTGCATCAACTAACCTACAGATCCATGATTGGAAGTCTTCTTTATTTGACAGGTACCTGACCAGACATCATGCATGCAGTGGGAATAGTTGGAAGATTTCAGGCAAATCCAAAGGAAACTCATCTTCAGGCAGTGAAGAGAATTTTCAAGTACCTTCAAGGAACTCAAAACTATGGTTTATGGTATCCTAGAGATACAGATCTCACACTTCATGCTTATACAGATTCTGATTGGGCCGGAAGCATGGATGACAGGAAAAGCACAAGTGGTGGTGCATTCTTTATGGGTTCCAGATTAGTATCTTGGTTCAGCAAGAAACAGAGTTCGATTGCTTTATCTATAGCTGAAGCGGAATATGTGGCTGCTTCATCTTGCTGCACTCAAATCCTTTGGATGATGCAGACCTTGCAGGATTTTCAGATCACTTGTACTCCACCTATCTCCATCTTATGTGATAATACAAGTGCAATCAACATTTCAAAGAACCTAGTCATGCATTCAAAGACCAAGCACATACCGATCAAGTATCACTTTCTGAGGGAAAAAGTGCTTGAACAAAAGGTCAAGTTGGAGTATGTTCCTTCGAAGGAACAAGTTACTGATATACTCACCAAACCATTGCCCAGGGAGACCTTTGAATACCTCAGGCAAAAGCTGGGGGTTTTTGATGCATCATCCTGTTGTTGAATCTCATCTGTTTCAGAGATTGTTGGTTGTATGCAAGTTTCATATGGGGTATACGCGTACATTTGCTGGGTTGCGGATTGGTCGAAGATTGAATGGCACAGGTTTAGGGGGAGCATATAATGCATTGTTGGCATTATGGTAGAAGATCTTGAAGGAAGTACAGAAGGAGATCATGGATGCTGATCTGAATAGTGCTGCAATATGTCTCTATCTCTTTCATGGTCAATTATGGTGTTTGGTGGATTATGGTTCTTCTTGAAGAAATTTCTTTCCTTTTGCAGGTCTGGTTTATAGTCAGGGGGAGCATGTTCTCAGGGGGAGCATAACCCTTTGCCCTTGATGTCAAAGGGGGAGAATGACGTTGAGGATCTTGAGGTTGCCATCAAGTCCAAAGGGGGAGATTGTTGGCATTATGATTCTGGTTTGGCTCTATGGTACAGGTGTTGTACTTGATGGCAACTCACTCAAGTGGCAAAATTCTATTCAGGCTCTCAAAATGATGGAAAATAAGAGGTTTGCAGGTGCATCGTTCAAAAGGTGCGGACCCGCAGGTTCGTCGTCCAGGAAGTGCGGACATACCCGCAAGTTATCCGTTCATAAGGTGCGGTCCCCCAGTTCACTCACTCCAATGCAGAGAAGCGCGCTCTCGTGGGGTCTCTTATGTTTTGCCCTTGGTATTTAGCCCGTCGTTCATGATCCTATGGTTTTGGCCCGTGGTATAGGATCTAAATTATATGAACCCCTGTTTGGATCCCTTGTATTGGTTTTCGATGGTTTTGTCCCATGGTTTGAATAAGGGCTTGCCTATAAAAAGGAAAAGAGATCACTTGACTAGACACTTGTGAAATTTGAATATCTTAAGATCTGAAAGTTTGGGTGATTGGTTTTAAAAGCTAGATCTAAATCAAGAAGAAAACTTAAGGCGAATCTATTGATAAGTCGTGATCTATCGGGCGCATGATCAGATCTGTGGATCTGACTGACTGTGGCACATTGGAGGACTATTAATTTGGCCCTAATCAGAGGTTCGCAGGCGATCCACAGTGTGAGTGCGGGGGTACGCAGCACAGGAGAAGGCGCAGTGCGGGGGTACGCAGCGCAATAGAAGGCGCAGTGTGAGGTACGCAGCGCAGGAGAAGGCGCAGTGCGGAGGTACGCAGGGAAACAAAAGAACAAGTTGCGGAGGTACGCTGTCAGGCGGGAAGTTCAGGTGCGGATCTGAATAGGGGTACGCAGGGAAGCAGAACGAGTGGTGCGGAGATAAGCAGAGCAGTAGACCAACCAGGTGCGGATCTGCACAGTTTAGACACAGAAGAGCCGCGGGTATTCGTAGGCCACTATTGGTGAAGTTGCGGACCTATCTTAAAACATTTGTTGGCTGTCTTTTATCTATTGCTGCATAGTTCTGGGTTTAGATTTCTTGTATTACTTTTCTGTTTACAACATTCTGAGAAGTTGGGTGATTCATTGGTTGATTGTATAAGGATATTGGGTGATTTGCATGTACTTGATGATTATTTGATCTTCTTGGATCCAGTTTGAAAATTAATGAAATGTGGTCCCTAAAGAAGTAAAAGAGCAAAGGGGTTGTAGCTCCCTTCCAGGAGAGATTAGAAAACGAGAGAGAGTTGTAGCTCTCTACAGGTTGCAGCCTGCGTACTGGTAAAGGACTGCACCAGTACAAAATCCTTGTAAAAGAAGTTTCTAATTGAAAGAAGATAGAGACATATTGCAGCAGGTGGTTTTCACCCACATTGGGTTTCCACCTTATATCTGGTGTTCTTTGGTGTGCTCATCTATTTTTCTTGTTCTTGTTCATTATTATATGGCACTGACATACAAATTAATGATCAATATCTGAAGAATAAATTAAAGTATAAATCTGGAAGGCATATTGAAAAGAATTTGATAATACTGATTCACCCCCCCTCTTAGTATTATTTCCAACATATTTGACATTACTTTGACATGAACATTTGGCGGTGAATACAATCATAATACTTTGGGACTTTCTCACAATTTTGACATGAAAAGGGCATTGGACATCTCAGAGATAATTATTATGATGATGACCTCATTATATTTTTGATAGACAAATATGAATATTATGGTTGAAGTATTATGTGACGTATACATACTTTTCATGTGTCATGTTATCATGAATTCAATATATTAAAGATTTGAGGTCAATTCATTATGGATGTGGGTCCTCCCCTTTTCCAGTCATTACCTAGTCTTAAGGAGATCACCCTTTTGTCTTACCTTTAATTAATTAAGCCTAATTATTTTAGTTAAAGAAACAATTATGCAACTATTTTCAAATCATGATTGTAAACTCAGGGTTCTAAAGGAAGATAAGATCTCTTCGTTACATCACAAGTTGGTATGGTTTAAGTATTATTCTTCAGTTGGGTTTCAATTTTTCTCTTTGTTTAGGTAATTGTCATTCATGGGAATTTTTCTACAGGGTTTCTTTTAAGTAGAAACACCAACAGAGGTTCATAATACTTCTTTCTGTTAGAGGTATAATTAATTTCAATTACTGAAGATTGAAGCTTACTTCCTTTTCTCAATTATAATGTTGACTCTTTATGTAGCGATATACCAGTCTCTAAACGTGTCCCTTTAAGCTTGTTGCATCAAGTTTTGTTTTATTGAGTTGTTTTGTTTGTTTGTATTTGATCACATGGTCTTGAAAATGGGGTAATTTGTTAAAGAAGCTTCCTTGTGTAGAAATTTAATCAGCTAAGTATGTGGATATCTTATTTGAACATTATTCTTTTATGATATCAATGAACAATCTTTCAATGTTTCTACCATCTCGTGTCTTGATTATCATTTTTATATTTTTCTTTCTCCTGTTAACTGCAATTTGTATATTGTATATTACAATTCCTTTTTTTAATGGTGTGTGACCTTAGAAGGAAGCAATAATATTTTATTTGCATCTAATAATTATTAATTATCTATTTTTGAGTTTGACTTGAGATGCTAGCTATTTGTTTATTGCTTTGTTTAATGACATATAGAGGAAAGGGCTTGACTTCGATAGCTATGTTAATCATGCTTGAACTAGGTGTCTTTAGGAAATTTCCTCATTGAATGAATTGGGGTTTAATGGTCGTGTGATGGTTTGTTTTGAGTATGGAGGTTTTTAAAAGGAACACATTCCATAGGCATGATTTTGATAGCAAGAACAAAGGAAATTCATATTAAAAGTTTGGTGGATGTAGCCTACATGAAATTGGTATTAGATCTAGAATGCTTTGTAAACCTTGATTTAAAATGGGAAATTGCAGGTATAGAGTTGTGAAAATTCGCTGAAGACATAAAGTTTGCAGAAATTTATAGTGAAGATTAGGATTAGAAGTATGACAGATTGAAAAGTTGATGTGTTCTTAAGGATGATTGCTTTGAAAGAGAAATTTAGAGTATATGTGTTTATGGACATAAGTAGATTCAAGAAGGAATATCCATAATGGGAGACAAGATCTTGACTCAGATATGATAAGGATTGGTTTAAATGTTTTATATTAACTATGGTCATAAAAATTTATGTTTATAGGTAGTGAATAGAAAAAGGGTAGCAACCGTTAATTATGTGACAGAGGAAAAGATGGAACATGTAGAACTGTTAGGAGAACGAAATTGTGATAGAACACAATAGTAGATGAAATTATTGAGAAGAGGACAACATGAGTTCTTAGAGGAGGAAGTGAAGAAGTGAGCAGTTGAGGATGCAAAAAAAACAACTTCGAAATCTAAGGAGTAGAGGTGCTCAAGAAAAGGTTCTATTGTAGATAGCTAGGAGAAGAGATGAGACCAAGCGGATGAATTGGTACTGATGATAAGTGGAATACTTGTTATAGAGATAGAGAAGGCTTGTTATTGCTCACAAGTGGAAAAGGAGATTTCGTAGAAGAAGGAAGTGACAGTGGCTAGTTATAGTCATTTCAAGGTTTCAGAGAGGAAAAGTCACAATCAGAGGAGATAGAATGTAAAAATAAATGACATGAGGCAGATGAGTGATGAGGATTTTGAGAGGGAATTGGTTGAGTTAAAATTAGAATCCAGTAACATAAAGTAGTTACTACAAGGCCAAGGACATGCCTAGATAATGGAGAAGAATAAGGTGAGATGGAATTCATTACAAGTGAAGCTAAAACAAAAGTTATTTTCCAAGTTGATGGAAGAAGTTAGAGAAGTTGATTGTAAGATGGAAATTCACTAATGTTAACTAGAGTAAGGATCAATCCTCAGAGAGGATGATAACAATGAATATTTTGAGAAGAGACCTTTTGAGAGTCTCACAAATTATTTGGAAGATCAGCATAGGATGGTAGAACCATATGTTGAATCTAAAGGGCCTAATAATTTTAAATATGATAATTGGTGTGTGAATGTAGGGTTTGTTGCAAATGATGGACAAAACATTATTTTCTTCTATACAGAGAGGAAGAAAAACATTTGAATGTGATGCTTGTGAAGGATGAATAACAATTACTGAGCACTGTTATAAAATTGTGAAGAGAATATAATTTAAATTCCCTTGGAAGAGGAAGGAATATAGAATTTCCTTGTAAAGGAAATCAAGGTGGAGACCATATACAATCGAAGTTATGGAAGAAAATCATGAGGTTGAATGGTTTTTATTTCTATAAGAGATGCCTGAAATAAATAAAATTTTATTCTATGAAGAGGTGTCTGAGATTGATAAATTTTTAATTGATTATGTGCATACAAATATTAAATATGGTGAAATTGAGAAATAAGTTATTACAGTGAAAGAAGCCGATGGATATTTTATGAATGGCTTGAATATTTCAGTGCTTCCTAAGGAAATAATGTTGGAAGCATCTAAAGAGACTTCAAAGTCCCATGCTTTTTAAACTAATGAGTGGTTTGTGTCTGTAGGTAGTGAAGAATGTAGAGATTGATAGAATCATAATTCTACCATCTCGGTAGAGGAGACACCATTGTCTCATATAATCAGTCAAAAGGGAAGATATGCAGATACAATGAGTGCAAGTAGTGGAAATTGTAAACAGGATGAAGATGTGCAGGGAACAATGAGGTGGCTTAGAGATACTCCAGTTGATGAAGTATAAGAAAACCTGGAAGAGGCCATGTAGGGCTATAAAGAAGTAAGCATGGAACATGATAAAAGAGAAATGGAAACATAAGATGATTATACTAAAGATGAATGGATCAAATCCATGGAATAAACCTTATATAAAGGTATAAATTGTTTATGGAAAATTTTTCATTTTAAAAAGATTCAAAATATGAGGTTGTTGGAGAAGACACATAAACTAAATTTGTAGCTTAAGGATATGCAACACTCGATGTAAAATTTTGTTGAGAATAAAAAAAGACACAAGGAGTTGGAAATAACAATGGTCATGAAATTTTTTTGTGAAAGTCATTAACAAACAATATTCAGAAGTAAGGTATACCACCAGAGGGTAGAGATGGATATTAAGTTTGATGAAGCATGGAGTCTAAGGAAGAAGTTACTTAGATGGAATTACTATGAAATGAAAAGAATAGTCAACAAAAAATTGTAGGGGAATGAGAGTGATTGAATCAACAGGATTATGAGTAGGAAAGTAAGCAAGAAATGAGATCCTAGAAAGGAAAATGTGCAGTATACAATGTGACGAGGTAGCAGCGAAATAGAATTGTTTAGCAAGGAAACATAATAGTTACAACATAAAGTCTGGGATCTAGGAGGATTTCAATTAACCTATGGAAGCACATGGTTAGGAGACCATGGATATTTTTCACCTTGGGAGTATGATGTAGGAGCATCCAACCTCCAAGTCAAATACATTTGACTAGACATAGGGGTCTTTCATTTACTAAGGGAGTTGGTTCCCTAATTGTTAATTATTTGTAATTTTCTATATTGATGTAATTGGTGTGTAATCATATCTTCTTCTAAGAATATATTTTGGGAGGTTGAGTGAGTTAGAGAGATATTAGGATTAGTCAGATCTCTTGAGAGGGATTTGTGGATCAAAGGGATTCTTAGCGATTATTAGTTGAGAATGTTATGGATCTGAACTAATTATAGTTCACAATGATTTTGTATAATTTGTAAGTATAAGGAAATAGAGATATAGGGAGGTTAGGAGAGAGTTTGGAGAGTCTAGAGTAGAGGAGAGAGGCCTAATATGGACATGAGGCAAGGAGGGGTCAATTCAATGTAAATTTAGCTAAGAGGGTCCTTCTATAACTTTTGTATAAGAATCTAAACTAAATAGAAGTAGTCTGATATTCAAATGAAAGAGGGTTGCTTATGAATCGTTGCACACTATGTGGAATTGAGCCTCTGTTCATAATCGGTAATTGTATTATATTTATGTGAATGAATCCATATGTTTGTAATATGTGAGAGTGTTTTAGGATTCATTGGTTGCAGTAAACCTCTAGAGGTATTTCACATGGAAACGATATGCAAAGAGAAGAGGTTGCAAAGTGATTTCAATAAATATCAGGAGAGAGAATGCTTTAAAGAACAATGTTGGAAACAATATAGAGTTGGTGATACTATGGAGGGTGTGGTAGTGTTTTGGAGAAGGTATAACCTTTCACGGAGAGGATAAGGATCCAATGACTGGTCCTATGTAGAAATCAGGAGCTAGGAAGAGTTCAAGTGTAGAAGAAACAAAACCTCAACCCTTTCCTTTTCATGGATGTTCGTTATTTATCAGAGGCTAAGAAAAGAAATTAAATATTTCAAAGGATCCCATTCTCCAGAAGGTCAACAGAGTGGAGGAGTTCAAAAGGATGGATACATCATCTAATAGAAGGAAAGATCATTTGTTGATGGGAATTATTCCAGTTCCCATGATTCTGTCTCCCAGGATTTTCAAAGTTCGACTTAAACGTGCTTGAAACAAAAGTTCTATGGTCTGGGGTCAGAAATAGATGGAGATTGGGCCTTCCATATGATGATAGCATTCTCATTCCTTGGGTTCTGTCTCCCTGGATAATTTTGGGACCAAGTCTTGGCACTTCATTTGGAAAAGGTCAGGGTGACATGTCCTGAAAGATTTTCCTCGAGTTATTAGAAGGTCACGCACATTGGAAAGGTCAGGGTTCGGTGTTCCAGGGATTAAGGTCACAATCCTTCATCACATGCAAGTTGATCAAAGTGTCATGGAGTTGGAATATGGTGCCAAAGGCGTAAATGCTTGGTTATTGTGGATTTTTGAGACAAAATGTGTCGATGTTGAAGTATTGGAAAAGGAAAAACACTGAGAATCGAATGAGGTTATGTATGAAGGTCATGAACGTTGAGGAAATGAGATTCGTTAAGAAGAAGGGCTATGAGGAGGATTGGGCCAATGTTAGTGGAAGGTAAATAATTCCCTACAATTTTTCTATTAAATTTCTTCCCATGCACACATTATATATAGAAAAGGGCTTGACTCTAGTGGCTATGTTAATCAAGATTAAATACGGTAGTTTTGGGAATGCCCTCTTGAAAGGAATTGGGGTTTAATGGTCATGTGATACTTTATTTTGAGTATAGAGGTTTTTAAAAGGAGCTCATTTTGTAGTCATGAATTTGATAACATGTACAAAGGGAATTCATATTAAAGGAAATTCACAAGATTTCACTACTTATTAAAAGTTTAAAAACCACAAATGACATGCACTCCAAAAAAATATTCTCTATGAGAGTTATTAATAATATTACAAACAACAATTTTAAATAGAGAAAGTTCTTTAAAGAAATTTACAAAAGTGTGATACTTAAATATAAATTTAAATTCATTCATCCCCAATTGACTAGGATTTGGATCTTGTGGACCAATTAATAAGTAATAACCTAGAAGAAAACAAGAAATTGTAGTCAGGCATCAGTTTTATAATTATGTAAGACATTTCACAAAGTTGGATGACCAAAGAATTAGGAGAAAGAAAAGGTAATTGCTTCAAAATAAAATGAAAAACACTCACAAAATTGTAGAAGGATAGTCAATGGAATGAATCCTCTCTTTCTTTTGAAATATGCATTTCATATACTTTTATAATGCTTTTTTCATATTCACAACTACTTGAAAAATAGGTTTTCCTCTTTGTGTTAATTAAACAAAGGTCCATTTTGAAAATATGAATTTGTCCTCCAACCTAGGTCACGCTTCAAATATTCTAGATTTTCCTTTCTAAAAATAATTTAACAAAATAATTTGGTGATAAGCCCAAATTTGGTCACAACTATTATTTTAATTGTATGAGCATATAACTATAATTATAGCCCAAAAACCATTCCTAGTCTATTATTCATGCTTCTATCTTACCAACAATCTCTTGTTTTCCTAAGTTGGACATCGAGAAATCAAGTTATGGCCTTTGGAAGTACATGAATCAACTACCACTAACCTACATTAAGTGACACAACAATTGTTGATCTACTCCCCATGAATATTGGACTTTTGATTAATAAATTTTCCTTATCACACATGGATTATGGGAGGATATTTATAATTATTTATAAAGAAATGGACTCATTACATTATTTGTATATAAATTATAAAGAGCCATGGAACCTTGCATAACTTACACATAATGTAGTTTTTTTTTACTGCCTCATTGCACAATCATTGTGCTAAGTCCTTTCTGAGTCATCTATGTCCAACTAATACCTTCCAAGTGTCACTCTAGGATGTGTATAGTTAGCTTCCACGTGTCATAAGGAGATATTCTAAAAGAACTTAAGATACAAATTATATGAGATATATTTTTAATGGGAAGGCGAGATGTGGGGATTTAGTAAATAAAATTAAATAAAGTTAAAAATAACTCACAGAGAAAATGAATAGAGATAAAATAACTAAGTAATAAAATATGGAGTATGAGAGGTGTGCGTAGGTTAAGTGATGTGTGTAGAAATATGGTAATGGATGTGTGGAAAAATATAAATATTTGGAGTAGAGTGTAAATTATGTGTAGAGGATTAATGATAAAAAACATATTAATGATATATGTGGAGAAAACTCTGATATATTTGGCATATGACCTTCACTTTTTTTTCTATAAAATGCTAGACAAAGATAAGACATAGGGCTATCTAATTAGAATATGAACGTGAGAATTTTATTTCTTTCTAGTATCTTTTATTTTCTTCTCTTTGTTCAAAAGAGAAAAATCCTTTCTGGCCTTACGTGAAGAATATTTGCAACATTAAAACTAACTAAAAGCTTGTTTTTTAGAATCACTTTATTTGATGTGTGACATGAAAACACATCAAAAGGTAGTTGGGATATATACCCAATTGTCTCATCTAAGGTATGGGAATAGTGCCCATCTGAAGAATTGTAGGATTTGACTAGAAGCTTCTGATATTAACACAAATTGGAAAACCTGACACAAAACCGAAGGGAGTAGAAACCCATGAGGATTGGGTGGGTGGGAAATTAGAGACTATGTCTATCAAAAATTGGAGAGTAGAAGAGGATCTCTAGATATGGAAACACAATGAGGGATCATATTGACACAATTTTGGTCTTATAACTTCAAGGGAAAGTGTCTCAAACCTAAGTTTCTATGTAGAGCTACATTCTAGGTGCTTGTTGGGTAGGTTTTATGTAAATAAATAACAAAACAAAAGAAAATATAGTTCAATGACTTGAATATAATCCTCTTCTAGGGGGAAACCTGCCTTTACATCACATAAATGAACAATTCTTGGATGATTCAAATGAAAAGGCCTCCTTGGTATATATATAGGAGTATAAGGGGTCAAAATATAATTAGGTCCTACATAACACTAATAATGTAAGGGTCCAACAATAACAATAATCGGTTTCTAATAGACATAACAATAACAATATGGGGGTTCTATGGGGCACAACAATAACAATATGGGGGCTACACTAGTATTATGGGATCTAACATGTTGTTGAGCCGATTAATTGTTCCTAGAAGGACCAACTAAATACTACACATTAATTTATCAACCCAATATTTCATTTTTCTCTTTCAAGGTTATTAACATTGTTTATGCAAGAGAAATGTCGATATGACTAGTTACTGCTATCCTATTGAAAATCAAAGCTGAAATATCAAAGAAATCAACTCGGAATGAAATTTCTAATTATAGAAAATCATTCAAAACAATAACTTCTAAATTATATCTGAAGGGAACAACAAAGGAAAACCTACTAAACATCAACTATTTCTTAGGGAACAACAATTACATAATAGAAAAACAATACTATAGAATCATACCATCAAAAGTGATTAAGTAAGCAAGATAACGATCTATGATAATCTACAGAAAATGACAAGAAATGAAATCTATTATATAACGATCTCAATAAATCTTACTCAAAACAAAGAATTTGAATTAATGCACAAGCAATGAGAAATGAAGAGAAATTATGCAAATGGAAATAATTGAAGCAAGAGAATCAAACACCAATTTAATGATACAAGTAGAGATAATGTTGCTTCCAGGATCATTCCCAAATCATCGGAATCGAACTTCCTTATGAAAATGATCAGCACAACATATTAAATTTAAGTAATAAATGCTTCCATTCAATTACAGAGAACCAATTACAATCAATGCCTTCGCAAGTATGAACTTATATAAAAAAATACAACTAAACAAACCCTCTCAAGGCTTAATGCAAGTCTCTATATTATGTGGGTAAAAGGTAAGAACAAAAAAATTGTTTCTGATGAAGAACGATCTTGAGAATCTAAAGATTCTCAGGATGTTCATTTTAAACTACAAGAGATCTTAATGCATCTGTAGGAACAAGTTGGAAGCTCATCTTTAGCTAATTTTCTCCAAACAAAGTATAACAACCTAAAGCTATTTGATCTCCCATGATCATTCCAAGAAGCAACATCAAATGTCAATTCATCAATAGATTCCTGTCCAAAATAAGGATCCATTCGTAAGTAAATAAAACTTTAATGGTCAAATATGTTCATAGGAATAATAAAATAATAAATGCATATAAAACACTACTAGAATCCATACTACATAAATTATCATAGCCTAATTACAAAAAAGGCTTAGAAAATAATATGAAAACTAAGAAGTAAGGTAAGGAAATTATGACAATTATTATGCCAAAAATCACCCCCCAACTGACCTTTTTGCATGACCTCATGCAAACAAATGATTAATATGTAAGGATGTTAAGGAGTAAGCTTCATAAGCTTCCTCTCCTCTATGCCTGAATCCATTTCTACTTCGGAGTTTTTCAAAAGCCACATACTTACCTGATTTTTATGTCATAATCATATTTATAAAAAAAATGAGGGTATCAGATCATGGGGCATCTATACCTACATCTTATCCAATTGATACCTCTTTCCAATACCAAGTGAACATAGTCCTCTACTTTGGTCATGGCATACTAAAAATTGTGGTAGCCAAAGGGTTCTCTATTCTTGATTTCATTAGGTGATGCCTTCCATCTCACTTTAGCTCCATGAAGAGACTCATTTATTATATCTTCCAAATATTCCATTCCTGAATGTAAGACATCATAATGAATCTGTGCAAGTGCAGAAGCAACACCATGTTTTTCTATGAAGATACCATGACGAATTTGTGTGCGAAAGGGGTTATTAGGCTCCCCTCTGACGCAAGTATGAAGACCATGTTCTCTCCTCTGGACGGTGTGATAATTGTTTTCCTATTTCACCTAGTTTCTGGAAAATGATATGAAATCCTGAAATTGAATATCTCCAATAAATGAGGTAGGATTTTCTTGCACATGCTCTTCCAAAAAGAAACTATGCGTATATAATTCACACAAAAGATAATGTGTATACTCATCATGTTTGTAGAAAGTAGTAATGAAATCCGGTACATATATAAACTTGTATGGTTGTCCATATTTTATAGATTTAGCCTTGAGTAACAAATATCACTCAAGTAAATAAAAAACATAATTTCAAGTTGGGGACCTGCATGCCAAGACATATGAATAAATGGAGTAGATTTCCTTCGTTGTTTCTACGCCTTCTTAAGATGGTCCTTAAATTTTTTATATTCCTTTGCAAATGATCTCATTTTCACATAGGTCTCATCTTTTGTTTTTGTCAGTGCTCTGAATTGTTGGAGCAACTCCTCATGTTCCCTCCAAGGCACCACTTCTCCTTGATATCTTTCTATGGTATCCTGTTGTTTCTCCATAGTTTTGTGCAAGACTTTGATGGTCACTTCTACAATCAAGGGAGTATAGAGAGGCACATCCTCTGTTTTTATTACTCTATCATTAAGGGTAAATGGTAGATTAGTTTGAGTTCCTATTTCGACAAGGCTAAGAGGAACATCAATAATCTATACCTCAGAGTCAGTCTGAGTTCCTATTTCAGTAGAAACAAGAAAAACGTATGTCTGGGTACTTGCTTCATTAGAGACAGGTATGAAATAAGTCTGGACTTCAATTTCCCAACTTTCCTTTTTTCTTCTAGGCATCTTCTCTTGACCTTTATGAAACTTCCTACTGCCATGCCACCAATTTTTTAGTTTTTGTACCTTCCTTCGCAGTTTCTTATTTTCTTTCTTCAATTTATATATCTTCGCATGAAATTTTCCTTTTTACTTTATTCCTCAAAAATTTGGTACCTATGGTCTTTTGAACAAAATTTCTAACCAAGGTTGTTGGAGTAAATGGAGAAGAAACAACAACTACTATCTCGGGATTTTTAGCAATAATTTCCTGAGTAGGTTCGACTATCAACAAATAAGTGAATGAATTGTCAACATCCATTGTCATCGCATCAGTTCTAGACTTCAGGAAGTCTTCACCGAGAATATCAGTCTAAGCTTTAAATGAAAATTGAAATCATCTCATCCTTCATCAATCAAATCTTCAAGGGACCTTGGAGTCATTTCCTCCGGAGAGGAGGGCTCCAATATAGTAGCAATAAAGTCTCCAGAACACTCTTGGGAAGGAACAACGTCAGGGTCATTATATGATTCCAGAATAATGGTAGCTGAAGAATTAAGGAGAGAGGTTTCACTTAGAAAATTAGGTGAAGCCCCTGGTCAAGATGATTTTCAGAATGAGCTACAAGTTCTTCTACTAAAGTGGTCATGGATTCTTGAAATTCACAGTTTCTAGTAAACTATGTATCCCTTTTGATGCTTGAGCTATCTCGGTTTCTTCCTCTGTCTCTTCTGAAGCTGGTAAATTCTGAACTAATTTTTCTCCAAAGGTTTATTGGTTCCTCTCTTCTATATTGATGAAACCTTGAGTGAATTTTCCTTTTGGTAGCTTCTCAAGCGGGTTCAAAGAACTCTCATGTTGGTTAACAACTCTAGTTTATGATCCGGATTTAAACAAGAATGCAAAAAATTACATAGATAACCATAAACATAAATATGTAGTGGAAATAATACTTCATTTCGTTAATGGTAAAATACTGAAATATGCTTACAAATAGGAATGGAAATAAACCAGTTAGGGTGATGGTAGCTTATCTCTGAGAAGAGATGTGGCAGATACATGCCTCTGAACTACCTTACAATGAGGCTCAAGGGCCTTTTTATTATTGAACAATAAACCCTAAACAACCAAAATCCTAACCCAAGGAGATGTAACACCAAGAGTTTATGGGCCCCATTGGGGTAAGTTAGACAGCCAACTTCCTGGGGTCGCGACTTGGTCATATTATCTCCATTTGATGCGCATGATAGCTCATTGGAAAGGTCTCTCAGAGGAATAAGACGAAAAAGACAATTTTAGACAAAAAATTGTTGGCGGTAGATTTCCAAAAAAACGTCGTTTAGGGCCTCAAAACGGCTCCGAAAGTTTAGGACTCGAAAAAATGATAAAAATAGTAAACTGTGCTACAATTAAGGAAACTGAAAAACTAAAAGAAGAAATGGTGGGGGTCCAAGTGGAATTGGTGGGTGGCCACCAATATCCACCTAGATCATTCCTCCCTCCTTAGGAAGCAATGGTCCCCATTGCGTTGAGTTCCTCCATGAGATGAGGGAACTTCTGCTGAACTTGGTCCTTGGTGAAGGAGTTGGCTTGCTTTGACAACTCGATACAGTTGGATATTCTGCTAGTGAGTGTGCTTGATCTGTGTGTTCATGATCTGATCAGTTGTAGCTTGTTCCATGTAATCTGGATTTAACTCTGTGGGTGTGAGTTGTTCTGCAATGTCGGATGTGTCTAGTAATGGAGGAAAGTATGGTCGAAGGCGGTCCACATTGAACACTGGGTGCAGGCCAAGGAATGGGGGAATGCTGAGCTCAAATGCATTATCTCCCATAGCCTTGGTAATGGTGTAAGGACCATATTAGAGTGGTCTGAGTTTCTGATAGGCTCCGGTAAGGTGTTCCTTTTGCAAATGCAACCAGACTTTGTCGCCAACCTGAAACTTGTGTGGCACCCGATGTTGATCATGTCACTTCATGTACTTGGCATTTGATTTCTCCAGAATGTCATGGACCTGCTGGCGAATATGTTGGATGTGCTCAATGAAGTTGTTTCCCTTATCTGTTTCGGACTGGACATCAGCCGAATCTACGTGAGTAGCTGAAAATGGCATGACCACATTAATGGGACATAGTGGCTAGAATCCCAAGCCCACCTAAAAAGGGTTGTGGCCAGTTGAGTTGTGGAGAGCCCATTTGTAGTTGTGCTGAACATAAGGGAGGCTCTTGTCCCATGTGCGTGGATGCTTTGAGTTGTACATATGCAAAATGTGTATGATAATCTTATTGACAACCTTTGTCTGGCCATCAGTTTGAGGATGCAAGGTTGTGGACTTAGTGAGTTTGGTGTCCAGCATCAACCAGAGACTGGACCAAAATGTACTGAGGAACCTACTGTCCTGATCTGAGATGATAGACTGTGGGATCCCAAAGTGTACCCACACTCATTCAAAGAAGAGTTTAGCAGTGGCTTCTACTGTGATATTCTTCTTGCAGGTCGCCATAATGGCCATCTTTGAGAACTTGTCGATGACCACAAAAACACAGTCATTTCCATGATTAGTGGAAGGAAGGCCTGACATGTAATCCATGGAGATGGATTCCCAAGGTCGACTAGGGGTAGGCAGCGGGGTATAAAGGCCTTGCTTCTTGATGGTTGGTTTGGCAATGGCGCAAGCAGTGCATGATCTGATGTACTTCCCGACATCTTGTCGAAGATTCGGACAATAGAAATTTTCTGCAATAATGCCACCATTTTCTCGACCCTGAAATTCCCATTAGCCCGATTGTAGTGTGCTTCCCAAATCATCTTGGCACACTCGCTTGAAGGAACACAAAGGTGACCTAGGTGGCATAACAGGGCATGCTGGATGTGAAAATCTGGAACATGCTAACCATCCAAGATTGTCTGGTATGTGTGGCCAAATTTTGGGTCGCTTTTGTAGAGAAGTGGTCAATCTGAATTCTCATGCCCACAAGAGTTGAGTACGGTGGTTAACGCCATGATCGGTGGTCGACTAAGGCAATATGCAACATCATTGGTGCTACTCTTCTTATACTTGATATTCAAATGGAATTGTTGCAGCTATGTGGACCACTTCTGATGGCAACCATTTTTCAATTTCCCTTGGGTCTGTATGAACTGCAGGGGTCAGTGGTCTATGTGGATGACCGTTTCCTTCCCCAAAATGTAATGCTTCCATTGTCGGTAGGCCTGCACAATGGAATACATCTCTTTGTCATAAGTGGGATACTCTCAGACCATGTCTGAAAGTGTCTCACTGTGATATGCCATTGGATGCCTGTGTTGAGTAAGGACTGCCCCAATAGCATAGTCAGAGGCATCTGCCTCGACCTCAAATGGTTGTTGCAAGTTTGGTAATGCGACAATGGTGTTGTGCAGAGGCGTTCTTTTAACTCTATGAATGCCTTCTGTTGAGACTCAGACCAAAAGAATTTTTCTTTCGCTCCTCCCTTGGTGACTTGAATCAAGGGCCAAGTGATATGAGAAAATCCCAACACAAACCTGTGATAGAAGTTGGCAAGACCTAGAAAGCTGTGAAGCTCTATCAGAGTGGTTGGAGATGGCTAATCTTGAATGACTTTGATCTTGGCTAGATCCACATGCACCCCATGTTCATCAATAATGTATCCCAGATACTGAACCTGGGTCATGCCAAAAGTGAATTTCTCCAAATTGGCACATAAGTTGTGTTGCCATAGTGTTTGGAGAACCTGTCAAATGTGGTGGAGGTGCTCTTCCCAACTCTAGCTGAAGATCAGGATGCCATCCAAGTATACCACTACAAATGAGTTGGTGAATGGTCACAAGATGTCATCCATTAGCCTCATGAAGGTTGCAAGAGCATTCGTCAATCCGAAAGGCATAACCAACCATTCAAAAAGGCCCTCCTTGGCTTTGAAGGCAGTCTTCCACACATCATAGAGTTCAATTGGTACCTAGTGATATCCTGACTTCAAATCGATTTTGCTGAAATATTTTTCCCCCTTCAGTTGGTCCAGGAGGTCATCAATCCATGGGATCGGGTACCTATTACAGACAATGATCTTGTTCAGCACCGATAGTCAATACAAAGTCTCCAAGTCCCATTCTTCTTTTGTACCAACACAATCGGGCTCCCACAGGGTGATGAACTCAGACGGATGTGACCTTTTTGTAGCAGCTCCTGAATTTGCCTCTTGATTTCATTGTTCTCTCGAATGGAGCACTGATAGATTGGTCCATTGGACAGTGGCGCACCCGGGGTCGGATCATTGGAGTGCTTAACCTGACAGTGCAGAGGAACCCCTGCGAGGGAGGTGAAGATGTCCTCGTACTCCTCCATGACCTTTTCGATTTGTATTTGTCATGCGGAGGGGCCCTGTCTGGAGGTCATGGCCATTATCTTCTTCTTTCCTTGAGGGTGTATCATCAGGAAAACAAATTTCCCGGTTTTGGAAATGAGCTTACTGCATTGTTTTGTAGTAACCAAAGAGATGGCGGTAGGCGGTGCTACCTCTGGTATCATGTACAACATATTTCCCAAAGTAACAATAACAACATGGGGCCTTGATTCATACACAACATGTCGCTTCCACAAGTATGGTTGTCCTAATAATACATCACAATCTTCAAGGGGAGCAATGTCACACAATACCTCATCCGTGAAGGGCTTGATGTTGTATGGAAGGTGACATTGCTGGTGTTGGTCGATAAAAGGTGTCTTTTAAAACTCCTAATTATCCTCACATTAATTATCAATCCATGCAAGTCTTCTTATTTCAAGAGTGTACACAGTATGTGGCTGCTATTTAACTCAGAGAGTAATGTTTCCTAAATTGCAGTATAGATCTTTTAAATACAAGAGTAAAGGGATGCATCTAGTAAATTCCTATTTCAATTACAGAAAACTTAATTCTTTAACGAAATCAAATCCTACATTCATCAAAGTAACAACAACATTAGTTGACAGTACAGTAGTGATAACTCATCCCTCTTTAACTGATTTAATCTAAATCAAACTTAGTCTTCAATAATTAATCTAAACAGCAAACGATATCAATATGAGAGTTTCAACAATGATAGTTAATACTATTTACAGTTGATTATATCAAGCGGAATATTTATCTAAGTAACTTGATCCGAAATGAAAGTAAATTGAATCAATGACAATACTGCAAATTATATAAACTAAAGAGATTCTGTCAACACTGGATAGCAAAGCGATAAAATCACTGAAAGCAAGAATACTATCAAACCATCACACTTGCGAGAATTGGAAATGTATGACACAAGAAAAGTAGTTGAATCCACCAGAGGCCGGGCCCTTAGCTGCCAGCAAACACTACTAAGTTACTTTAGGAAACACAAGGGAACATCAACTTTACTTATATATTAATCCTCAAACTGAATGAGCATTACAATATATTCGTGTTCTTCTCAACAAGAGTCTGTAACTACAATTACAATTTCAATAATACAAAAAATCGTCCTCTCTTTCCTTCTTACAAAACATCTCCTTTTATAATAGGAAAGGGTAAAAAGATAAACGACAAACCGGATTCGCAACAGTTTTCTTACTTCAGACGTCGTTTCCTTTCTTGTGCTAATTCTTCTGATTTGCTTTTGGCCTTATCTGCAACCACCACGTTCCTTCCTTAGCTTGTCGATTTTTGTTGTTCCTTCATAGGGAACAACATTTGTCCCTTTGTTGTTTTCCTGCATAAAGAAAGGTAATAATTAGCTAAGTCGTAACTGCAGATAATTCCTTCATTTCTTACTGTAATTCCTTAATAGATTAGCACATTAAAATATAGAAAAGATAAGAATAAAGGAAAAGGATGATGAGTTTAATAGTAAATGCATACCTTTTCCATGACCCAACATACTCCCCTGCTTACCCTTTTTCATGTCCTCATGAAAAGCATGTAGTTTGTATGCAGAGCAATCAAAGAATAATCTGGAGAAGGAATGTCGTAAAGTGGTCTAAAACCATGATTCTTGGCCAAGAGCTCAAAGATGTGCCTTGTCTGTCCTTCAGGCAGTTCATATATAGCCCGATACCCTTCAGTAGGATACCAAACAATAGGGCTGTGGAACCAACAACCTAGCCAATAAGGACCTTCTCTTAAGATGAGATTGCTATAAGTGACAAAGCATTCTGCAGCGAATTTAAATTTTTTATAATTAAATGGCTCTCTATTCTGTACATTACTATTGGAGACTGTCCACCTGAGCTTGGCTGCAGCCAAGGAGCTTTCCTGAATGGAGAGGAAGTATTCTACTCCCTTCTGGACAATCTCTTTCTGAATAGGCCCCAAAATTTTGATTACTCCTTCCCTTTTCATCAGACTTTTGTGATTGGCCAGCATTTGTAATGGGTGTTTTGGTTCACCTCTGACCCAAAGGTCCAGTCCATTCTCCTGCCTCTAGAACGTGTTATGAGCCTTGAACCATTTCAGTTGATTGACAGCGAATGAAATAAAAGCTTGGAATTGCACATCCCCCACAAAAGGATTGGGGTTCTTTTCGATTTCTTCCTCTAATACAAAATTATGTAGGTAAAATTCACACAGCAATCTCTAAACTTTTACCCCATGTTGTTTGAAATAGTTTATGAAATCCTCAATTGTTTTTAATTCTATATGTTTTCCAACCCTGATGGCTTGAATTTCAGCTGCAAGTATGTTTCTAGCAAAAATAAGGCATAATTATTGGCAAGAGATCTACATTCCAAGACATCAGTGTACAATGAGCAAATAGTGTCTGTTTGACTCATGACCTTCTCTAATCTGAGCTTCATTTTCTCAATTCTTTCTTTTTCCATTCGATATTTATCGAAGGTCTCACTTTCTGATATATTCATGTCCCGAAGTTGCCTCTGTAATTCTTGATATTTTTGTTGGGAGACAGTTTCCAGCTCAAGTCGTTCTATGGTAAGCCAAGCCTGGGCCAAATCTTCTTGAAGATTCACTATACTGGGGTCGTTGCTCATCATGATATCTTTGGCTTGAGTATTTGTCTACATACTCCTGCTATGAGAATGGATGCCTATTTTCTGTGTTTCTTTGTTATGGGAGGCCCAAGCCTCCATCTGGGTAGCCGTGCTGTAGGAGGGTACCACCTTCGTTTGAATAGCTAAGTCATAAGAAGGTATAGCCTCTGTTTGGGTAGCTGCTTTTGCAAAAATTGCATGCTGTTCCTTAACAAGTTGAGTGAGTGTGGGCTTAGTTTGAGTCCCTGTAGCTTTTGTTTCATATAATTTAGTTTGAACGACTGCGTTTATTGCTTCCAGGGTTTGTATGGAACCTTCCCCGCTGCCTCTGCTATTCCTTCCTAAGCTTTTTAATTTTGTCTTTATGTTTTTTAGGAGGAACAACTATTCTGCTAATTGTCTCTACTCCTAATGAGCTCGGTTGCTCATCTTGGCTTTGTTCTACAAGAACTGTGTCCCCATATTGGTAGTCATCTCCCTGGTTTGTTTCTATTTCTCCTGTTTGGCCTACATTCTTTGTATTTAGGCCTATCTGACTGGATTCTCCTATAGGTATATCACCAAGTTGGTTCACCTCTTCTTGAGTGGCCTCTGCCCTTGTTTCTGCTTCGCAGCTTATGTTTTATAATATAATTCTATCATGGCCAGAGTTCTCTACAGATTGGGTTGCTCCAATGTTAAAATTGAGCAGGCTTTCGGGCTGTATGAAATCATCCATATTGGCCAAAATCTGGGCCAATTCAATATCGTGTAGTAAGTCACATGGGGGACTTGATGTTGAGGGGAGTTTTGATTCATTTATTTCTTCTTCTTCAGAATGCCTTGATTCTTCCTCATGATTCGACTCAGGGTTATCCTGGCTTTCTATCCGCAATTGCTGTTCACTTCCCGGGCTAGAAAATTCTATGGGTTGGCTGATACTGCCCTGGGGGTTTTCGATTGCTCCTAAGTTTATCCTCAGCCTAGCGGAATATCTACACTTTTGGGGAATGTTTGTTGTAAGGGTAGTCCTCTTCCTTTTCGGAACAGGATTAGGCGCAGGCAGAGCTAGGCTCCCTTCAATGGCAAATACTAATTCCTCCCAACTTGATTGCTACTGGGTGAGGTTGTAACTCACTATCAGCCTAATCAAGCAGTGGTGGCTCACGATGGTTTCTATATGTTGGGACTTTTTTATGCTTCGAGCGGTGTCATGCAATAGGAAATTCAAATATGCAGGCAAATTCACAGAACATTTTTGTTTCAGGACTGCTAAGAGTTTAAGTTGACGCGACCTTACCACGTCTTTTTGCCCGTCACATGTGATGTAGTCCTAGATGACTCTGGATAGTTCTATCCATGGTTCTCCAAGGGATGATGGTCGAACTCCTTTGCCTTTGATGATCAGGTCCTGTCCCTCATCCTTAAAGACTGCAATAGCATCCTGCAACTTCAATATTTTATTAGCCCATACGGGTCCTTCTGCTGGTAATCCAGACACTTCAGCTATCACCGCATCTGACACTGTGATTTGCCTCCCTCTTATCATAGATTGTCTGTTCTGTAAATTTTGTAGGAATTCAATAGCAATTGCTTCGTTGGGTTGCTGAAATCGTGTGAAATATGTTATCCACCCAACTCGGGCTAGAATTTCTCTGGCTGCATCAGAAACAACTAGTATTAGTGGCTCCCTACGCACTGTTCTTCCTCCCATACTGCCTGGATTCTACAAACAGTTAGTGTAGTAGAGATATCATAGCAATAGACAAAGTCGAGTGACGGAACAACAAGTTGTTATAATGGTTATTTCGGATGATACTTTACAGGCATAAATACCATTATCTAGGACTTGCTATTGTACCACATACTCCGTAATCATGGAATGTTGTATTGCCCTGCACAATTGAATAAAGGACTGACACGCATACATAAATACACTGGAGGTTGCTCCTCGCCCCCCTTTAAAATGATAGGTCGCCTTCGACTGAATGAGTGAAGGAATGACGTGTTGGCGGCGAAGTACAGGGGTGATAAAAGTGGCAAGGTACGCATATTAATGATAGGATCGCAAAAGATATCGGAGTGCTAAAATCAATGCATATAATGAAAATTATGAATAAGTGTGGAGATGTCATGAGGTGATTCGAAAAGGAAAAAGGACATCTGACGCAGGAAAGATACTTTTCTGTCATCATTCCACTTAAACTACTATGATTGATTTTTAAAAGATATCACATGCATAAAGGTTCAAAAATAGATTAGGAACATAATCTCTCTGTAGTAAAGGTAAAAAAATAAGAAAAGGGAGTTATAATAACTATTGATGTTGAAAATATGACTCCAATACCATCAGCAGAGCTTCTGTTGCCCGCAGGCATTTATAGCCTCGACAGAGTTTCTTTTTCACCCTTTGGAACCATGATCCTCTATGTATAATTAGGGAAGTGCATTATGATGTTAGAGTAGAGACCAATGTGCTGGCTTGGTAACCAGATGAACACATTGCCATTCACTAGGAAGGAGCGAAAGGTGGGCAGGCTGGCTCGTGATGAGACCTCCTATTCCAAGGACTTTATTTTTCTGATGCATCCATTGGATCATATCCCTAGTGTGGTGGCCATAGTGGGAATGCCACTTCGTTGCTTCCTTAAGATCATGGTAGGCTGGCTCATGATGAGACCCCCTATCCTCCATCTAAAAAATCATAGAATTGTTAGTAAACATATGTATATATTTTTTTATTTTTTATTTTATTTTTAAACAGCACTTCCTATTTATATATAGAGGGTGGCTCAACACTCCTTAGGAGTAGGGATGGTGGAAGAAGTCTGAACATATCAATAGAAAAAAGTATGCCCTTAACCTTATTTGATGATAATGAACAGAGAGAATTATAGGGGTTAGGGGAGAACCAACATGGTACAAATAATCAATCAATTCGATTTATAGTGAAAATAAGGACAATGAAGTGATATAGATGGTTGTGTCCTTCGCTTTTCGATCAATACAAAGCAATCCCATTAAAGATGATAATATTCGATTTGCTTGTTCCAGTAAACTTCAAATTTGTATCCTTACATATATATATTTGTATACTTGCCCTATAGAAGATCATAAAGAGTGAGCAAAGGAATGAAATAATATTCACAAAGTGCTTATTTCCTAAAGGAAACAACAAAAGAAAACCTCACACAAATAATGCTATTCCTTATAGGGAACAACAAGAAAAAAACACACAAAAGGTGTTGTTCCTTAGAGGGAACAACAGCTGTTCCCTGTAAGGAACAACAAATGAAAAATACACGCAGATGGTGTTGTTCCCTATAGGGAACAACAAAAGGATATATACACAAAAGTGTTGTTCCTTATAGGGAACAACAGCTGTTCCTTAGGGGGAACAACAAGAAGAAAAATTGCACACCAAAACTGTTGTTCCTTAGAGGGAATAGTAGTTGTTCCCTGTAGGGAACAACAAAGGAAATACATGCCGAAAAAAGTCACTGTTCCTTAGAGGGAACATCGGCTGTTCCTTAGAGAGAAAAGTGACTGTTCCTTAGAGGGAACAACAACTGTTCCTTAGAGGGAACAACATTTGTTCCTTGTACGGAACAACAAAAAGAAAGAAAAAATTGGACGCGAAATTGCTATTCCTTAGAGGGAAAAACAATTGTTCCTTAGAGGGAACAACAAGAAAACAAATACACACGAAATTGTTGTTCCTAAGAGGGAACAACAAGAAAATGAATACACATGAAATTGATGTTCCTTAGAGGGAACAGTAGTTGTTCCTTAAAGGGAACGACAGCGGTTCCTTAGATGGAACAACAGGAAAACAAATACACACGGAATTGTTGTTCCTTAGAGGGAACAACAACTATTCCTTTGAGGGAACAACAACTGTTCCTTAGATGGAACAACGTGAAAACAAAAACACACGAAATTGTTGTTCCTTAGAGGGAACAATAACTGTTCCTTAGAGGGAAAAGCAACTGTTCCTTAAAGGGAACAACACGAAAATAAAGAAGTGAAAATTGTTTGCAAAATTGATGTTCCTTAGAGAGAACAATGGCTGTTCTTTTGAGGGAACAACAACTGTTCCTTAAAGGCAACAACAAGAAAATCTGCACACAAAATTGTTGTTCCTTAGAGGAAACAACGACTATTCCTTAGAGGGAACATCAGTTGTTCGTTAAAGGGAACAGCAAGAAGAAAATCCATAAAACATTGTTGTTCTTTAGAGCGAACAGCAGCTGTTCCTTAGATGGAACAACTGCTGTTCCTTAGAGGGAACATCAAAGGAAAAGTAGGAAAAAGAACTTATATACAATTTATACAAGAAAATTCAATCAAATAGAAAGGAAAATTTATGTACAAATTTCAAAAACAAATAAATTCTCCACTGGGTCGATGCTGTGGACGGGTTGCTCTCCTCAGCAAGAATTTGTATGGTGGAATCTTCCCATAATTGTTGGCAAAAGGACTCCCTCGTAAGCAGTTTGTGATAGAGTCGTACTCGATGTCCATTCGATTTAAAAGAGTAGCCAGACCCATCAATGGTGGCTAATGTGAGGGTGCCATTATCATGCACCTATTGTATCTCATAAGGGCCTAACCATCTGGTCTGGAGTTTTTTCGGGAAATCCTGGAACCTAGAATCATACAGGAGTTCCCATTCTCCTTCGTGGAAGATCTTCTTCTTGATAAGGGCATCATGCCATTTTTCTCTTTGTTGTTGGATCAGTGCAGTGTGCTAAAGAGTTGATAACTGGATTTCATCCAATTCATTGATTTCATGTAGCCTATTAACCTGTGCTTCATTTAAGTCCAAGCCTACCTCCTGAGCTATCCTCAATGTCTGGATTTCAAATTCGATCAGGAATATAGGTTCTTTGCCAAACACTAACTGATATGGGGAATATCCCATGGTATTTCTCCATGTCGTGCGGTATGCTCACAGGGCTTCTGGAAATCGGGTAGCCTAGTCATGTCTATGTGATGCAACTATCTTTGTGAGTATTTCCTTGATTACTTTATTGGTTCTTTTTACGTGGCCATTTGCCTACGGGTGGTATGGAGTTGTGATTCTGTGCATAATATGATGATTTTTTAATGTTGTAGCAATCTTATGGTCTATAAATTGTGGCCCTCCATCCATGATTATTTCTCTAGGCAAGCCATATCACATGAATAGTTGGAAAAGAAAGTGGATTACTGAGTCCTCTGTTTCCCTTGGTAATGCTTCTGCCTCCACCCATTTAGTCACATATTCTGTTGCGACTAGTATGTATGTCTTTTGATTAGATGATGGGTTTATTGGACCAATGAAATCTAACGCCCATTGTTCAAAAGGTTCAATGAATAATTGCGGATGCAGGGGCATCTCATTAGACTACCCAGGGCATCCCATTCTTTTGGCAACTATCACATGCCTGGACAAACTTCTTGGCGTCTTTAAAAATGGTGGGCCAATAGTAGCACGTCTGTAAGACTTTGTGACCAGTCTTGTGGTCTGCAAAATGACCACCGAAAGGCCCATCGTGGCAAGATTTTAAGATGTCGAAGACTTCATCTTCCCTGACACATCTTTGAATGTGCATATTGACCCCTGTATGAAATAAATATCCTCTGCTCGAGGAGAACTGAGTGCTACACTGTACTATTTATTTTCTTTCATTAGGCATTAGGTGCTTGGGTAATTTTCCCACTGCTAGGTAGTTTGCGACATCCGCGTACCATGGTGTTTTCATGGTGACAACGAATAAGTGTTCATCAGGGAACTGGTCTTCTACTACTACTGAGTCATCTGTCTTTGGCATTCGTGAAAGGAAGTCTGCTATTGGATTTTCTTTTCCTGGTCGATCTTTGATTGTTATGTCGAATTCCTGCAAAAGGATCAACCATCTTGTCACTCTTCCATTTGTAATAGGTTTATTAGCTAGATATTTAATAGTAGAGTGATTAGTATACAAAACCATAGGGTATCCTGTTATATAATGTCTGAATTTATTGATAGCATAGATTACAGCCAAAAATTCTTTTTCAGTCATAGTATAATTTAATTCAGTAGGAGATAGATTTTTTCTGATGTAGTATATTGCATATGGCTTCTTATCTTCCTCTTGGCTGAGAACTACTCCAATGGCCGTGTTTGAAGCGTCAGATGAAATTTGGAGTGGCAAATCCCAGTTTGGGCCTCGTAATACTGGGGATGTTGATATAAGCTGTTTTCAATCTTCAAAAGCAATGTCACATTTGTTAGTCCAAATGAAATCGATATTTCTTGTTAATGCATATAATGGGGCAAAAATTTGAGAATAATTCTTTATAAATCTTCTATAATAGCGAGAAAATCCCAAGAAACTACATACCTCAGTTTGTGTGGAAGGGGTAGGTATTAAAACAATTATCTAAATTTTTGCTAGATCTACCTGGATTCCAGCTACTGAGATATAGTGACCCAAGATGAGGCCCTCGATCATCATCATGTGGCATTTTTCATGGCTTAAACAGAGTCTGGTAGCAATGCATCTTTGCAGAACTTTCTCTAATGTTTGTAATGCTGGCTCGAAGTCATCTCCATAAGGTGTAAAGTCATCCATGTACACCTCGAGCCCTTCATTTATCAGATCTAAAAAAATGTTGAGTATAGCCCTCTGGAATGTGGCAGGTGCATTGCACAACCCAAAAGGTAAGACCCTGTAAGAAAATGTCCCCCAAGGGCAGGTAAAGGTAGTCTTATCTTGGTCTTCAAGGGAAATTTGAATTTGATTGTAGCCGCTGAAGCTGTCTACGAAAGAAAATAATTTTTTTCCTGCCAATGTATCCAAGACCCGGTCAATGAACGGAAGGGGAAATGGTCTTTTTGGGTTGCTTTATTAAGCTCTCTATAGTCAACACATATACGCCACTTTCCATTCTTTTTAGCACCACTACTAATGGAGAGACCCATTTGCTGTCAGATATAGGATAGATGAAATTTACATCTAACAATTTTTGTAGTTTAGCTTTAACAATATCTTTAAGGTGAGGGTTTAACCTCCGTTGAGGTTGTCGAATGGGCCTGGCATCTCTCTCTATATAGACGTGGTGCATGCATAATTGGGGATCAATCCCTTTCATGTCTGGGTAATCCCATGCGAAGGCCTCTTTATATTTTCTCAGAAGTTGAACAAGCTTTTGCTCTTGGTCAACAGTAAGGTTTTTGTTATTGTTTAAAGTTTTTCCTGGCTCAATTTCTATGGTTTTTCTGTTATAAATAGAAGTTGTTGGTATTGACTGGTCATTAATATCTTTTAAGGGATCTTCTTCTATTTCATTATCGAGGGCTACTTCGATCATGTGACATTTTGGATGGGATACAACATCTGGTTGGTTAATGTAAGTGTTAATGATGTCATATTCTGTTTGATCCTTGAATTAAAGAGCATCTTCCATAGTTAACGGTGATCTAATGTTTTCAGTTAGATATGATACAAGTTGTTTTCTGGTTTTTATTATTGTTAAACTTGGCTGAGCTGGAGGACATAAAGCTAAATTCTTCACATTGCTTCCTCTTGCTAGAGTCATGTTGCCTGTTTGACAACTTATGTAAGCATCTGTGGTTGCTAGCCAAGGTCTACCTAGAATTAGGGGATGTCCATCGAGCCGGTTTCTAGGATTGATGATCAGAAAATCTGCTGGGTATTCCCAAGAGTCTACAGACACCATTACATCATGTAATGTGCCTTCTGGTTTGACTACTGATCGGTCAGCCAGTTCCAACAAGGTCGTGGTTGGGTCCAAGGATGTAATGCCAATATTTTGACAAGTTATTGTTGTAAGAATATTGATTGCTGCTCCTAGGTCGACTAATGCATTAGGGAAGGAGCATCCATTTATTTGCACCGTGACTATAGGGTTTCCTGGGTCCTCATATTTTATAGGTGTTTCTCTGCCTGATAGTAAATCAGATAAAGTACCGACTACATGGACAGTTGGGGTTGTTTTTATTTTCCTCTTCGGCTTTTTCATACACAATTCCTTAATAGTTTTTACATAAATTGGAATGTCCTGAATAGCCTGGAGGAGAGGTATTTTTACACACAAATTTTTCAATTCTCCCAGAAGATCAAATTCGGGATATTCGATTGAGCGGGGTATAATTAATCTCTTTGGGAATGGTGGAGAAGAGGTGATCATTTGATCGTGAATTTTTTGTTTAACCGAATTCTCCACTTGTGGTACTTGTTCTACAGGTAACGGGTCTTCGATTTGTATATTTTTATCCCCCTCTGATTCTATTATTCGTCCAAACCTTAATTGAAGTTCATTACACTCCCTCAACTCGGTTTCTGGCTCTGGTCCTTCAATAATTTTCACAAATTGGACCGGTCTATTGTTGGGGTTCGGGTTGGGTTGGGCTGGGAGCTGCGGTCGTAGGTTGGTCTGAGGGTTCTGTTGCAATGTGTAGGGCGCTGGCAGTGTAGGTTGAGGTAGGGGGATTGTTCTTGCTGACTGGTTTGTAGGTCTTTGCCAACTTGACTGCCAGTTCTAGTTCTGTGAAGTGGAGGGTGACCATTGAGATTGATATGCATTATTCTACTAGAATGGTAGGAAGTAAGAGGAATTTGGCCCATTGTTATTTTGATTTGATTGGTTAGGCCAAGGCGGCATAGATAATGTTTGTTGTGACCAATTGGAAAAAGGTGGCTGGTTCTACAACATAGCTCCTGGGTATTGTTGCGAATTATATTGTGAGGGTTGAAAGAAAGAAGATGGATCAATAGGCATACCTGTTTGTCGTGGTTGCCATTGACGATGCTGATTTAGCAGGTAGACTGGTTCTGTTTCTTCCTCTGCCTCCTTGTAGATTGCTTTTAACCCTGGGAGTGATGGGAAATTTTCTGTGGCATGATCTTTAGTACATATGGCACAGGTTTGCACAATATCCAGTGGGCATTCTTTGTGACTATGCTTCTTCCTGCATCTAGGACAAAATATCACCAATTTTTGTTCTGCTTCAGCCTACTTTTGCTTGGATTGCATAATGTCTAATTGCATTGTCACAGTTCCCAAAACATCTGGTTTGAAATCCTCTAGCATGTTTCCAATTTCTGCACGAGTTATACCTCCACCAGAGATTTTGTTGTCCCTAGTGGTCATGTCGCGTTCCACTGGTTTCAATCTTGTACTGCCTCTTGATCACCTGATACACAATTTAATAATGTCAACATACTCTTCTTGATATATATCACCTTTACCCATAATATTTAATGTCTCTATCCATTGTTCTTTCATCCCTTTAATCAGTGTAGTTTTTAGCACATTATTAGGCAAAGGCAGAGTTGCATAGGGAGACTGATGGAGGTTATATTGAAAACTTTCCACATATTCTTCTAATGTTTCACTGGGTCTTGCTACCATCTGGAATATTTCGTCTTTCAATTCCCTAGATCTGCAATAGTCTTGATATTTTTTAAGGAAAGTGGTTTTCATTTGATCCCAATCATTTATTGTGCCTCCACCTAATCCCATAGACCATCGCAAGGCTGCTCCTTTTAATGTAGAGGGAAACAGATTTAGTTTTGGGGGGTCGGTGGTATAATCATAACCCCGACATAATACATCAAATTCAAATAGAAATGCATCTGGATCCTCTGATTTTAGTCCATGAAAGGTGGGAATATTTTGGAGAGGGATAGCTTTCATGGGTGCATTGACAACCGTGTCAACGATGGGATACTGCAATGTGGAGGTCTAGGGTGCTTGTGGATTGTTGGCTATTTGATCAAATATATGCCAGTACCCTTCCAGGATCTCTAGAGAGTTATTCCTAGGATGATTACAAGGGATGGGAATGATCTTAACAACACTCCCCTGGTCTGGGATACTGGGTGTTCCTTGTTGAATTATTACTTGAGGGGATCTTGGCTCCTCTGTTTCCCCTGTTTCTCCTCCTCCTTCATGAATATTACAAGAATTCCCTTCTTGTGAAGAAATTGGGCACAAATTTTCAATTTCTTGAAAACTCTGCTTAGTCCCTACTGTTTTGATGTGAACCTCAACATAGGCTACAAATGGTGAGCTTGTGGCCTGGAGGGAGACAATGGGTTGTCTGGAAGCAATGTTTCTGGGACCTACTGATGGCTGAGATTTGGCATTCTTTAAGATGTCATCTATGAAATTTGATCGTCCAAGGGTCACCGGTCCCTTAGATCTATCAGGTTTGGGTAGTGGAATTTGATTGTTTTCGGTTTTTTTCTTCTTAGTCATTCATGCAAACAATTCAAATGTTTATTTCTACCCTAAGTTCCTAACAATTCTGCTGGAAAACGGGTGGGGGAGCAGGCATTTTACGTGCTCCATACGTAGGTTCTTACCTTTCATTTTTAATACCCAGTTCTCTCCCAACAGACAAGCAGCAAATACCTACTTCAGTTTTATGTAATTGTGTTGAAAAGTGGGCGGAGGAGCAAGTACTTTACTTGCTCGTTATGTAGGTTCTTACCTTCTATTTTCAATACCCAATTCTTCTTCAACAACAATCATCAGATGTACATTACTCTTTAGAAATGGATACACTCTTCCCGACAACGACGCCAAAATGTTGGTTGATAAAAGGTGTCTTTTAAAACTCCTAATTATCCTCACATTAATTATCAATCCGGGCAAGCCTTCTTATTTCAAGAGTGTACATAGTTTGTGGCTACTATTTAACTCAGAGAGTAATGTTTCCTAAATTGCAGTATAGATATTTTAAATATGAGAGTAAATGGATGCATCTAGTAAATTCCAATTGCAATTAAAGAAAACTCAATTCTTTAACGAAATCAAATCCTACATTCATCAAAGTAACAACAACATTAGTTGAGAGTATAGTAGTGATAACTCATCCCTCTTTAACTGATTTAATATAAATCAAACCCAGTCTTCAATAATTAATCTAAACAGCAAACGATATCAATCTAAGAGTTTCAACAGCGATAGTTAATACTCTTTACAGTTGATTATATCAAGTGGAATATTTATCTAAGAAACTTGATCCGAATTGAAAGTAAACTAAATCAATGACAATACTGCAAATTATATAAAGTAAAGAGATTCTGTCAACACTGGAAAATAAACAGTGAAGCGATAAAATCACAGAAAGCAAGAATATTATCAAACCATCACACTTGTGAGAATTGGAAATGTATGACACAAGAAAAGTAGTTGAATCCACCAGAGGCCAGGCCCTTAGCCACCAGCAAAAACTGCTAAGTTACTTCAGGAAACACGAGGGAACACCAAATTTAATTATATATTAATCCTCAAACTAAATGAGCATTACAATATATTCATGTTCTTCTCGATAGTGAGAGTCTGTAATTACAATTAAAATTTCAATAATACAGAAATTCCTCCTCTCTTTTCTTCTTACAAAACATCTCCTTTTATAATAGGAAAGGGTAAAAAGATAAACGATAAACGCGATCCCTCAGGATCTCTCGATCTTGAGGGATTCGCAACAGTTTTCCTACTTTAGACATCGTTTCCTTTCTTGCGCTGATTCTTCTGATTTGCTTTTGTCCTTATCTGCAACCGTCTTGTTCCTTCCTTAGCTTGCTGAGTTTTGCTGTTCCTTCATAGGGAACAACATTTGTCCCTTTTGTTGTTTTCCTGCATAAAGAAAGGTAATAATTAGCTAAGTCATAACTCAGATAATTCCTTCATTTCTTACTGTAATTCCTTAATATATTAGCGCATTAAGATATAGAAAAGATAAGAATAAAGGAAAAGGATGATGAGTTAAATAGTAAATGCATACCTTTTCCATGACCCAATAGCTGGCTCATGCGAAGATCCCATCCTTGGTGAAGCCACCCGATGGTGTACAGTTGTGGATGTGTTATGGTTGGTAAGCCCAACCGCTTCACGACCTTTACCGAAATGAGGTTCTTTTGGCTCCCGCTATCGACAATGAATTGTAGCGGGGAGCCCTTTACCCACATTTGGGAGTGGAAGAGATGCTCCTCCTTCTATGGATCTTTGGGTTCCTCCTTCTGGATCTTCATGGTGGCAACAGTGGCGTTGGGCTCTGCATCAATAATTTTCTTCCCTTTGTCATTCCCCTTGTCACGTTCTAACTCAGATTCGGAACATGCATCTGATTCTGAAACCTTTAGCTCGACCACTAGTGACTGCTTGGCCCGACACTCACTTGTCTTGTGAGTGGAGCTCTTATTAACTCTCACCACTTTCCTGTGTCCTTTTTTGGCTTCGCAGCGCTATTCTTTGCTTGCAGCTTTGGCGGGTTGTCTTACATCACCCTGCGTTGGATTTGTCCTTTGTTCTACAGTTTGGGGGCACCTTTCCCTTGCTTCCGATTCGTAGGTCCAAAGTCTCACTTCTTCTATTTAAACTTTTGCTCGACCTTGACGGCGTATCGGTATGCCGTGTCGAGCGAGGAGATGTCCAGGAATTCTATTTCTTCCAGAATGTACTTGTGCAGGTAGCCGTAGTATTTGAGTACCAAATGCTGCTCCATATCCTTGATACCCAACTTTATGCGAAGGGTATGGAAAATATTGGTAAACTCCAGCACGTCTTGGTCCCTTCCCTACCGCAACGTGGTCCACTTTATGTATTGATCCTCATAGCTTCCAATAGGGTAGTACTTCTCCTTGATGGCATCCTGGAATGAATTTCAAGTGGGTGCGACTGACAATAGTGAGCCTGTACTTTCATCCTTCTGCTGATAGTAGGTATCCCACCAATCCTTGACATGGGGGGCTACTTTGAGAAGAGCAAAAATAATCTTTTCTCGACTGGAAAAATCATGAACAGAAAAATAACCCTCTAGCAGATTTAACCATTTATCGACGACATCTATGTCTATATGACCCTCGAATATGGGGATTTCAGAATTAACTTGTACCTTAAATGGTGTGGCGTTTCCAGAGTAGCTGTTGGAAGCTGACGTGTCGCCCCTGGGTAGCCGCTGAAGGATCTAGGCAAAGCTATCCATCATCGCGTTCCTTTGTCACTCGAGGGCTTCTTCGAGGAAGATTTTGATAGGATCTCCTACCCCCTCATCTTTCTTTTCATCTGCAATGGGAGGTCGTCGGGATTTGCGAGGCTGGTCTTGCAAAGGTTCGACTAGTTCAAGCCCTAACTCCTTATATCCCGACCTCGTTGGGGACATGCAAAGAAAAACAGAGAAAAAAAGAACCCCACTCTGATACCACATATCTGGATTTAAATAGGAATGCAACAAATTAAAGAGATAACCATAAACACAAAGATGCAGTAGAAATAATACTTCATTTCATTAATGGTAAAATACTAAAATATGCTTACAAATAGGAATGGAAATAAACTAGCTGGGGCGATGGTAGCTTATCTCTGAGAAGAGATGTGGTGGCTACATGCCTCTGAATTGCCTTACAATGAGGCTCAAGGGCCTTTTTATTATTGAACAATAAGAGCAAACCCTAAACAACCAAAACCCTAACCCGAGGAGATGTAACACCAAGAGTTTATGGGCCCCGTTGGGGTGAGTTGGACAACCAACTTCCCAGGGTCGCGACTTGGTCATATTATCTTCGTTTGACGCGCATGATAACCTGTTGGAAAGATCTCTCCAAGGACTACGATGACAAAGACGATTTTAGACAGCAACTTACTAGCAGTAGATTTCCAAAAAAATGTCGTTTAGGGCCTCAAAATGGCTCTGGAAGTTTAGGACTTGAAAAACTACTAAAAATAGTAAACTGTGCTACAATTAAGGAAACTGAAAAACTGAAAGAAGCAATGGTGGGGGTCCAAGTGGAATTGGCGGGTGACCACCAATATCCACTTGGATCATTCCTCCCCCTTAGGAAGCAATGGTCCCCATTGCATTGAGTTCCTCTATGAGATGAGGGAACTTTCGCTAAACTTGGTCCCTAGTGAGCCACTTGCCCTAGTGAAGGAGTTGGCTTGCTTTGACAACTCAATATAGTTGGATATTTTGCTGGTGAGTGTGCTTGATCTGTGTGTCCATGATCCGATTAGTTGCAGCTTTTTCCATGCAATCTATATTTAACTTTGTGGGTGTGCGCTGTTCTGCAATGTCGGATGTGTCTAGTAATGGTGGAAGGTATGGCTGAAGGCGGTCCACATTGAACACTGGGTGCAGGGCAAGGAATGGGGGAATGCTAAGCTCAAATGCATTGTATCCCACAACCTTGGTAATGGTGTAAGGACCATATTGGAGAGGTCTGAGTTTCCGATAGGCTCCGTAAGGCATTCCTTTTGCAAATGCAACTAGACTTTTTCGCCAACTTGAAACTTGTGTGGCACCCGATGCTGATCATGTCGCTGCTTGTACTTGGAATTTGATTTCTCTAGAATGTCATGGACCTACTGATGAATATGTTGGATGTGGTCAATGAAGCTATTTTCCTTATTTGTTTCAGACTGGACATGAGCTGAATCTGTGTGAGTAGCTGCAAATGGCATGGCCACATCAATGGGACATAGTAGCTGGAATGCCAAGCCCACCTGAAAAGGGTTGTGGCTAGTCGAACTGTGGAGAGCCCCATTGTAGTTGTGTTGAACATAGGGGAGGCTCTCGTCCCATGTGCGTGGATGCTTTGAGTTGTACATGTGCAAAATGTGTACGATCATCCTGTTGACAACCTTTGTCTCGCCATCATTTTGAGGATGGAAGGTTGTGGAATTAGTGAGTTTAGTGTCCAACATCGGCCAGAGACTGGATCAAAATGTATTGAGGAACCTGGTATCCCAATATAAGTTGATAGACTGTGGGATCCCAAAGTGTACCCACACTCGTTCAAAGAAGAGTTTAGCAGTGGCTTCTACTGTGATATTCTTCTTGCAGGCCACCATAATGGCCATCTTCGAGAACCTGCCGATGACCACAAAAACACAGTCATTTCCATGCTTAGTGGAAGGAAGGCCTGACATGTAATCCATGGAGATGGATTCCTAAGGTTGACTAGGGGTAGGCAGCGGGGTATAAAGGCCTTGCTTCTTGATGGTTGGTTTGGCAATGGCGCAAGCAGTGCATGATCTGATGTACTTCTCGACATCCTGTCGAAGATTCGGCCAATAGAAATACTTTTGTAGTACTGCCACCATTTTCTCGACCCTGAAATGCCCAGCAGCCCGACTGTAGTGTGCTTCGCAAATCATCTTGTGACACTCGCTTGAAGGAACACAAAGGTGACCTAGGTGGCATAACAGGGCATCTTGGAGGTGAAAATATGGAACATGCTGACCCTCCAAGAGTGTCTGGTATGTGTGGCCAAATTCTGAGTCGCTTTTGTAGAGAAGGGGCAAATCAAAAGTCTCGTGCCCACAAGAGTTGAGTACGGTGGTTAATGCCATGATCGGTGGTCGACTGAGGCAATATGCAACATTGTTGGTACTGCCCTTATTATACTTGATATTCAAATGGAATTGTTGCAGGTATGTGGACCAATTCTGATGGTGATCATTCTGTAATTTCCCTTGGTTATGTATGAACTGCAGGGGTCGGTGATCTGTGTGGATGACTGTTTCCTTCCCCTAAATGTAATCCTTCCATTATCAGCAGGCCTGCACAATGGAATACATCTCTTTGTCATAAGTGGGATACTTCCGAACTGTGACTAAAAGTGTCTCACTGTGATATGCCACTCGATGCCCATGTTGAGTAAGGACTGCCCCAATAGGATAGTTAGAGGCATCTGTCTCGACCTCAAATGGTTGTTGCAAGTCTGGCGATATTTCAACTCTTTTGAGACTCAGACCAAAAGAATTTTTCTTTCGCTCCTCCCTTGGTGACTTTACTCAAGGGCCAAGTGATATGAGAAAATCCCAACATGAACCTGCGATAGAAGTTGGCAAAACCTAGAAAGCTGTGAAGCTCTGTTAGAGTGGTTGGAGATGGACAATCCCGAATGACTTGAATCTTGGCTAGATCCACATGCACCCCCTATTCATCAATAATATATCCCAGATACTGAACCTGGGTCATGCCAAAAGTGCATTTCTCCAAATTGGCACATAACTTGTGTTGCCGCAATGTTTGGAGAACCTGTCGGATGTGGTGGAGGTGCTCTTTCCAACTCTAGCTAAAGATCAGGATGTCATCCAAGTATACCACTATGAATGAGTTGGTGAATGGCTACAAGATGTCATCCATTAGCCTCATGAAGGTTGCAGGAGCATTCTTTAATCTGAAATGCATAACCAACCATTCAAAAAGGCCCTCCTTGGCTTTGAAGGGAGTCTTCCACACATCAGAGGGTTTGATTGGTACTTGGTGATATCCTGACTTCAAATCAATCTTTCTGAAATATTTTGCCCCCCTTCAGTTGGTCCAGGAGGTCATCAATCCGTGGGATCGGGTACCTATTACGGACAATGATCTTGTTCAGTACCCAATAGTCAATATAGAGTCTCCAAGTCCCATCCTTCTTTTGTACCAACGTGATCGGGCTCCCACAGGGTGATGAACTCAGACGGATGTGACCTTTTTGCAGCAGCTCTTGAATCTACCTCTTTATTTCATCGTTCTCCAAAACGGAGCATCGATAGATTGGTCCATTGGGCAACGGCGCACTTGGGGTCAAATCGATGGAGTGCTTGACCTGATAGTGCAGAGGAACCCCTGTGGGGGAGGTGAAGATGTCCTCGTACTCCTCCATGACCTGGTCCATCTATAGTTTTCGTACGGAGGGGCCCTGTCTGGAGGTCGTGGCCACCGTCTTCTTCTTTCCTTGAGGGCGTATCATCATGAAAACAAATTTCTCGGTTTTGGAAATGAGCTTCCTGCATTGTTTTGCAGTAACCAAATAGATGGCGGTAGGTGGTGCTACCTCTGGTATCCTGTACAACTTATTTCCAAAAGTAACAATAACAGCACGAGACCTTGATTCTTACACAGCATGTCACTTCCACAAGTATCGTTGTCTTAATAAAACATCACAAACTTCAAGGGGAGAAATGTCACACAATACCTCATCCGTGAAGGGCTTGATGTTGTATGGAAAGCGACACTGCAGACTCACGCGAAGATCCCGTCCTTGGTGAAGCCACCCAATGGTGTACAATTGTGGATGTGCTATGGTTGGTAAGCCCATGCACCTCACGAACTCTACCGAAATGAGGTTCTTTTGTCTCCCGCTGTCAACAATGAACTGTAGTGGGCAGCCCTTTACCCACATCTGGGAGTGGAAGAGACGCTCCTCCTCCTATGGATCTTTAAGTTCCTCCTTCTGGATCTGCATGGTGGCAACAATGGTGTTGGGCTCCGCATTGATAATTTTGCTTCCCTTTGTCATTCCCTTTGGCGTGGTTTGACTTAGAGTCGGAACATGCATCTGATTCTGAAACCTTTAGCTCGACCACCAGTGACTGCTTGGCCCGACACTCACTTGTGTTGTGAGTGGAGCTCTTATGGAACTCACACCACTTTCCCATGTCCTATTTCAGCTTCACGGTGCTGTTCTTTTCTTGCAGCTTTGGAGGGTTGTCTTCGGTCGCCCCGCCTTGGCTTTGTCCTTTGTTATGCGGTTTAGGGTCACCTTTCCCTTGCTTCGGATTCGCAAATCCAAAGTCTCGCTTCTTCTGTTTAAATTTTTGCTCGACCTTGACAGCGTATTGGTATGTCGTGCCGAGCAAGGAGATATCCAGGAATTCTATTTCTTCCTGGATGTACTTGTGTAGGAAACTGCGGTATTTGAATACCAAATGCTGCTCTGTATCCTTGATACCCAAATTTGTTTGAAGGGTATGGAAAATATTGGTAAACTCCAACACATCTTGGTCCCTTCCCTGTCACAGTGTGGTCAGCTTTATGTATTGATCCTCATAGCTTCTGAAAGGGTTGTACTGCTCCTTAATGGCATCCCGGAATGAATTCCAAGTGGGTGTGGCTAAAAATAGTGAGCCTGTACTTTCATCCTTTTGCTCACAGGAGGCTTCTCACCAATCCTTGACGTGGGATGCTTCCTTGAGAAGAGTGAAAATAATCTTTTCCCGACTGGAAAAATCATGAACAAAAAAATAACCCTCTAGCAGATTTAACCATTTATCGACAACATCTGCTTCTATCTGACCCTTGAATATGGGGATTTCAAAATTACCTTGTACCTTAAATGGTGTGGCATTTCCAGAGTAGCTGTTGGAAGCTGATGCGTCGCCCCTGGGTAGCTGATGAAGGATCTGGGCAAAGCTGTCCATCATCGCATTCCTTTGTCACTTGAGGGCTTCTTCGAGGAAGATTTTGATAGGATCTCCTGCCCCCTCTCTTTCTTTTCATCCACCATGGGAGGCCGTCGGGATTTGTGAGGCTGGTCTTGCAAATGTTCGACCAATTCAAGCCCGAACTCCTTATATCCCAACCTTGTTGGGGACATGCAAAGAAAAATAGAGAAAAAAAGAAACCCACTCTAATACCATTGATCCAGATTTAAACAGGAATGCAAGAAATTATAGAGATAACCATAAACACAAAGATGCAACAGAAATAATACTTCATTTCATTAATGGTAAAATACTGAAATATACTTACAAACAGGAATGGAAATAAACTAGCTAGGGCGATGGTAGCTTATCTCTGAGAAGAGATTTGGTGGCTACATGCCTTTGAATTGCCTTACAATGAGGCTCAAGGGCCTTTTTATTATTGAAAAATAAGAGAAAACCCTAAACAACCAAAACCCTAACCCGAGGAGATGTAACACCAAGAGTTTATGGGCCCTATTGGGGTGAGTTGGACAACCAACTTCCTGGGGTAGTGACTTGGTCCTACTATCTCCGTTTGACGCGCATGATAGCCCGATGGAAATATCTCTCCGAGGAATACGACAAAAAAGACGAGTTTAGTCAGAAAATCACTGGCAGGCATAGGTGCAAGTGTCAACATACCTGGATTTTTATTGTTGTGTGATCAGATGAGGAGGATGATAGAATTCCTCCAATGACGACGAGATGCAAGAACTCTGACCCCCAAAAATCTTGCAAAAAAACTAAAAACAAATTAATATTTGCAAAAAAAATGGAAAAACATTACATAAATAGCCTTACAAAAATTTAACCTGTAAAAATTCCTCCATGTCGACGACACCAATTTACTCCTAAACGTAGTTGACGAGGTGACACACAATCCTATCAATCGAAAACAAAATAGTGCGAAAACTCGACAATGTTCTTGTTTCTGAATACTAGTGAAGAATTGATGAGAAAATGAAAGGGGTATAAACCCAATTCATTACCGGAACCATGGAAAGAAGTATCAGTAATTTTCTATGGATATATTACCTACGACGGAAGGTATGATGTGGTGAGGGTACATCATCTCAAACTAATGGAATCTCTGAGGTGAAAGGTAACTCTAAACCTTCCCTACTTTCTCAATTCACTGTTGCATGAGACCACTACTAGGTTAAGAAGGTCCAAAGACCAAGTCTCGGTCATCAGTCACCATGAAATTATCAAGTTATTAATCATAGGAAGTCTCAATCAAGTTAATCAGACTTGGGAATGGTTTCTTGGAAACCCTAATGCTAGTCAAGACATTCCTTTGGGGAATGAAACAATCATTGGAAAGTCTAGGAGTATTTTAGTTAGTTATGAGAATATATCTATATATATATATATCACGCCCCCCCCCCCCCCCAAAAAAAAAATTAAGTCGAAATACTTAATTATCGAATTTCCCCCCCTTCTCCCAAATATCTATTACATGTCTTTAATTTAAACGACCACTTTTTCGGCCAAAAAACTACTTAGTTCGACCGAAAAAGACAAGATTATGGGAGCTTGGGACATTACGTATTTTGAAGAAAGGCACATATCCATAGCTACCTCTTGGCTGATTACTACCACTATCCTGCTTAGAAAATTAGGATCCTTAACACACTTTCCTTAAGAGCCAAAATAATATCAGATAATGATCACTTGAAACAGGAATTGGACCACCTGGAAAATTCTTCAATAATATTAGCTACAAAAACAAATACAATTTTAAGTTCATTGAAAGAGAAAACGGAAGGACCCCTCCTCAAAACTCAAAAAACTCAAAAAATTATAGTAGAAAAGCACATCTCCCATACATCTATGATGTGATTTAAAAAGTTATTAAGGTACGGTTGGTGGTGCTAGAAATTCATCAACCAAGGGGGTCTCCCCGATATGAAGTCCTAATTATACAGCACATCATTTGGAGTAGGAGACCCAATTGGATCATAAGATCAATTTCCATAATACTAGGAATTTTCCTTGGCCGCAATTATCAACATAGGATATTATACAAATAATCTTTGAAACAAGCAAGTTGACACTGTGAGGCATACAAATTAAATTCTATATAATATAGTTTCACAGAATAGAAAAGAGAGAGTGTTCCTATAGAAGAAAAGTAATAGTACTATCCTAAAAGAGACACACAAGAGCATGAAAGAATCATTGATTAACCTGTAAAGTATTTCACAAGTTAACACCAATCATAAAAGCAAGTAACAATGCCCATTTAACAAGATGCGTACTAAATCCAACGAAATAGTTCATTTTCCTTAGTATGTGTTAACACAAACATACATCGCAAAAAATGAAAAAATAGTCTCACAATCATTCATGACATATGCATGAAAGTGAATTGGCCCTAAGAGCTTCATATATTAAAATGTTGCCACACTAGCTCCAATAGTGGAAAATTAAGTCACCAATTACTCCTCCAAAGAAATATCTTCTCTCCTATGCCAAACTAGAGAAGCCAAGGTGAAAAGTCCAAAGTCCAAAAGACCATTCTCTTGAGCTATGAGGGCATATTTATAACAAATGAGGTGAATCTCCACCTCCCATGTGACTCTTGACCTCCCTCATGACTCTTAAGCTTCTACAATAACTTTTCAAATTCCTACATGACCTTTGAGCTTCTACATGACTTTAGAACTTACTAGTGACTTTTCACATTCCATATGGGACCCTTGGGCTACCACACATTTTACATTTTATCATTTTGAAAATACAATAATTAAATTCCACAAATTATGTGGCAAGATACATTGACAAATATAACTTTGTGATGACACTTGGACAAGCCATGACTTGGCATTGATGACATGGAACTTCATTGTGATGTGTATAGGCCAATACTTTATCCTTGATACTATGACTTTGACTTGTTGATGATGGATATTTTCTTGCTAATATTCACCCCCCAAAGGGTATGGATAAATGTTGGGACCTTCTAAGTCAACATGAGATGCCACAATTCTGTCTTGGTCCAGGATTCCTTCATGTCCTTCATGATGGTTCTTTCTTCTGCCCCTTTTTCTCAAGTGCTCTCTTGTAGCATTTCCTTGATTATATACCTTTAGAATGACCTTACCATGTTGAAATGACAACACCTTCAAAATAATTCCACTCATGATAGGCAAACATCATTTTGGAAACCACCTATTCTACCTCCACTTTTCTCATGGAAGATGTTGACTGTGATGATGCAATAAACAAGGGTTTTGAGAGTAGGAGGCTGATAATTGCACAATTGAGTATCACAGGGGCTGAGGGATGACCTCCATGTCTACTAGAACTGCACATTGTGCAATCCAAGACTCACAAGATGAAGGGACTGTGAAGTTGGGAAAGTTAGTGAGACAAGGATGCAAGGTTACACACTGTAATTGTGCAATGTGATTTAGCTAAGGAGGAGGCTTATGAGATTGTGTAATTGAGAAATTTAGTGACACTGGGAGGATCCATTATCTACTACAACTACACAATGCATAATTAAGGGAAAGATAGGACAAGATACTTCATAGTTGAGGGATTCAGTTATGTAGCGAGGCAAGCTTACTCACTGTGATCGTACAATGTGCAGTTCTGGGAGGATTGGGATAGTGGATTGTGTAGTTGAGGAAGCTTGATTGTTGACAAAGATTTTGTAGTGCATAGTGGAAGCCTGACTGGGAAATGATTGCATAGTTTACAAGTGTAGGACGCAGGGACTGAGCACTAGGATTGCACAATGTGCAGTCCTTCAAGGAAGTGACTGTACAATGCATAGTTCCTGGATGCAAGGATGGTTGACTGGGGATTAATAATGTGTAGTGAATATTTTAGGAAGGAAATATGATGAGTGGTTTTTCAGGTAAGTTGCAGAGAGAGAAACACTTTAGAAATTGACTAAGTGTGGGATCAGTTAAATGAAATATGAAACCAGAACACATAATTAAGGGAAAGATAGGACAAGATACTGCATAGTTGATGGATTCAGTTATGTAGCGAGGAAGCTTACTCACTATGATCATACAATGTGCAGTTCTAGGAGGATTGGGATAGTGGATTGTGTAGTTGAGGAAGCTTGACTATTGACAAAGATTTCGCAGTGCATAGTGGAAGCCTGACTAGGAAATGATTGCATAGTTTACAAGTGTAGGATGCAGGGACTGAGCACTAGGATTGCACAATGTGCAGTCCTTCGAGGAAGTGACTATACAATGCATAGTTCCAGGATGCAAGGATGGTTGATTGGGGACTAATAATGTTTATTGAATATTTTAGGAAGGAAATATGATGAGTGGTTTGTCAGGTAAGTTGCAGAGAGAGAAACACTTCAGAAATTGACTAAGTGTGGGATCAGTGAAATGAAATATGAAACCAGAACATGTAACAAGGCTTGATCATGATCACGCACTTACAATCAATAAACCAAAAGGAAAATTAATCCATTGAAATGATAGCAAATAAACACTTATTTCTAAGTGTTACAGTTGAAACATAGCTTTGTGACACTTAGAATGCATGTTACGCCACAAGTGTGCTAAGTGTGGGAGAGTGTCTAACACATATTATTATGATATATATGATTAGCTAATGTAGAAGGATATGCTATAGATGCCTCCAATAATGTGTTAATGTGAAAAACACGCATGAGTACAAATAGTTAAAAGCAACACTTGAGACAGTAAGAAAAAGTGAAAACTACACTTGCATAAGCTAAAGAAAGTGAAAGAAGCTCATGTTAAAGCGAAGAGAAAGAAAAAGTGACACTTGTGAAAGACAAAGAAAGAAAAAAATGATATTCTCAAAAGTGAAAGCAACATTTGTGAAAGAAAAAGGTGCGCAAAAGTGACATTTGAGAAGGCTCACTGGAATGATGATACAATCACCACTAAGGGTGAGAGATACCATCAAATAATTTTGTGCAATGATTGTTGGCATGGATTGTCCATTGCACTATCCCTATCAATTGTGTAAGCAATGTTGGTAGGGGTTGCACAGGTTCTATGAGTAGTTCCATGCCTATTACCAAGGACTGTGCAATCACTATTACAAGTGACTACACAAGCATGTCCTCAAGGACTACGAAATCTTTTCTACAAAGGTAAACACTGAATATTGAGTTTGCAAGAAAGAGGCGTGCTTGAATATGCATCAAAATCTAAGCATGTGTAAGCTAGTGGCTTTGACAATTAAAATCTTGAAAGAAGGCTTTAAACATCAACCAATCATGAAGTGACTATGATCAACATGGAATAACAAATCGTAAGATCACTAGGAGGCTCCAAAATTCAGGTGTAGGAAAATTTTTGGAGGGTGTTTGTCACAACAACAACACTTGGTGACACACTAGAATAACTCAAACTTCTCTTCTTAGATTTGGGTTTGAGAACAAAGTCTTAATCTTTCAGGAAGTATTGATTCAGTACGTGGACCGCCTTAGCTTCCCTATTTATCCTGGTTATAAGTATAGTCTCTCCCATCCCCTTTCTCAGCTAAACACATTTACAAGGCTTACCATATATCAATTGTTTCGATCTGAGAGAAGGATAGTATATATTCATGATTTTAAGATGATTAGAGTTTTAGTTCCATCTCTAGTGTTACTATGCTACCAGTAGGCGTGTTTAGTACCCCAATGGAGTCACTTTAAGAAAGAAACCATTTCTTCAGTTCCAGAGAGCCCATTTAGTACCCCGAAAAACTTGTTTGTTTCACCTCTCTATGCAAGAATCATTTCTCTTATTTCACCCCTTATTTTATTTTAAATATTATCGTTGGCATTTTACCGACATTTATATTGCCAGGGAAGAGAAGGGGTCCTGACTTATTGAGAGAAAGAGAGGTTATTCCTTCAGATATTGTTATATGCCCCTGAAATTAATATGCTCACTCTAAGTTTATCCTTTCCCTTTTATACTTGATTGGATCAGAAAGAAAAACACTATTCAATTATCATATCTAATCAAGGAATGAATATCCTAAAATAGTGCGGGCATCATGGTTCTACAAAGGATTTCCATCTGAAACAAATCATATTTTCCATTTAGACATCATTGACTATAAAAGAAGTCTCAGTCCAAACAAATAAGAAGAAGAGATATTAGCCAAGAGTTACCCGTCATCACAATTACTTTTTCAAAACTTCGCCACATCGTTCTCTTTAGCCATAGAAGAACAATTTGAATGCATGTTCAAAACCCAAAATAAAAGACACCACAAAACAAGAAATACAAAAGAAAATGAATAAAAAAAATGTAATACTAAAACAAAAGCACCATGCCAGACAAAAAAAGGAGACAAAGAAAATGAAAAACTATATGCAAAGAAAAATGCAAGGTCAATGCACTACAAGGAAAATGCCTTGTAGCAGAGGTTATAATGGATGTTTTTAGTGTTATAAAATTGGAAAATATTGTCAAGAAAACATTTTCTAAAACATTCGTTTGCAATAGAAGATGTTTTAGTGGAGATTATAATAGAACTTCATCACAACTAAAAAAATTATGGACAACCAGAGGTTTTAGCAAATGTTTTTATTGCGGTGCGCTTCATGGAAAAATTAGCACATATGCACTACATATATAAAATCACTGGGCTGCATACATAAAGCACCAAGGCATTGAATGTAAAGAACATTGGTTCTTGAAATGTATATTGCCCCGATGTGTATCAAGAAATGCCCTGAGACATTCTTTTAAGGAATGACATCAGGGTAGGAAAAAAATATTGCAGACTCGATGCTCTTATTTGAACTCACAGTATTGATGCGTATGGTTTGTATAAATACACCAATGTGCTAATGATATAAAAAGACCGGTGTTGTTGATTTTAATAATGCACTGGGGCTGGAAATATTGTAGGATTAGGGCATTAGTTCTATGAAAGAAGTAGTGCGTTAAGAATTAGAATGCATCGATGCGTTAATTGCAAACAATACCAATGCTTGAAGACCTGAATTCCCTGGTCCTGTCATTTTTGGAAAAGGCACCGGTCATGAGAAAAAGATGTTTTCACAGTGATTTTATATAACATAATGCATTGGTGCATGTTTATCTTATGGACACACCAAGTTTTGTATAACATTCTCTCTTTTTTGGAAACATCAACCTATGACAGTGCAATTATTGCAATTTTTTAAATCTGCTACTCATTGAAAAATCAACATATATCTTATAATAGTATTCATATAAATTAAAATTTGATTAGTGAATTTGTATATGATGTTTAGATTATTGTTAAATTATCAAATTTCACATCTCCTCATTATAATATTTAATCATCCATATATTTAATCAGTGTCGCAACATTTGACAACAACTTTGGATAACACAATAGAATATATTAAAATGTATTTTATTGTAGATCAATAAGAGGCTCTTTATCATAAAAAATGGGTTTGTTACTGGTAACCCCTTGTATTTCAATTGGGACACTATGCCCATTACATTAAACAAAATGTATAATTTTCATAGAAAATTATTTCAAAAAATACAATAGGTTGCGTTGATATCCAAATAGATCATCATTCTTCGTGGAATTTTTGTTAGTGATCAAGCTACTTCCATGAATTTGGTTATTTGGATGAATGCTTTATTGATTGCATCGGTTTTTTTCATTTTCTTGATCTTGTTTCATTTGAAAACATAAAAATAAAGTGTAATTAGTGTATCTACATTAGTGAGAATAATGAAAATTGAAATAAATAATATACATCAATGTAAATCGAATAGAAATGCACCATAGAAACAAGTGACTTATAAAATGTACACATGGTTTCAAAACCAAGTCTCATGCATTGTTGCAACAAGTCTTCTGCTGGCGTAGTTCCATACTTTGTTTCCTGTGTGTTTTAAATCCCATTATAAATCATAGATTTAATATAAATGATTTTTTGTTCTATTAATTATAAACTTAGATAAGTAAAACAACATAGATACCTACAAATTCCACAATTGATTTTTGATATGCCAACATAGACTCACAACCCATATTTAACCCAATGTAAATCAATTCTCCTGATGGATCTTCTATGTATGTTAGCACCTATTTGAAGACATTCAAGGATCGTTGCTGTAAAACAACTTAAAATATACAAAAATGAAACCTTGATTTGTTATAAGGAAATAATAAAAAATACTCACAAACATTGATATCAACCATTTTCCTTCTTGTCGTCCCGTTTTATGTTTTGAATGAGTTATTCTTTTGTTTTCTTTCCTCTAAGAAAATACTTGAGAAATAATATTTAATGCTAAATTTTTTTTTTACATGTACAAAGTCAATCGTGATTACATACATTTGAAGCACGTTGTTGTTGAGATGGCTCCTCTTGTGATGCAATTATATCCATTTCTTTGACCATCTCCTTGTATATTTTTTGTACATTCCTACTACCATGTTTCACATATCAGCTCATTGATCCTTTTGGATTTTCATAATCTCCCTGAAAAAAGTAATAAACTATTTTTATATTTATATATGAAAACTAAATATAACAAAATTGATATTAATAAATGAATGGTTTGTAGTAATATATACATATAATTCTAGAAAATCATTTTAATTAGGAATATTACCTTTTGAATGATTCTTTTTGTTGTTTTATGTTTTTTCTATTGCAATTTTGACATGTATCATTGACCATTGCTATTGAAATGCTTCCTAGTAGTTTATATATAATTTGGTTCTTAGAATCATTGGATTGATTTTTGTATTGTAAGTGGAAAGTACATCTATACGTTCATTCCACTAGATCCCTCATAGTTTTGTAAAAAAAAACTCCCTTTAATTAACCTCCAACACCAGTACAGATGAGCTAAGGAACAATTCATCGTCATTCACATGTTCTATAATTTTTGTTTTCTTAGAATGACATTGATCTTTTCCTTCATTGTTGCTTCGTGTAGAACATTAAATATATATGAATTAATGGATTGTTTGAAACATATTATGGAATATTCTTAAGTATATTATTAATGGAAAAAAAACTCATATTGAATAGTATTTTTTCATTCCCCTGATTCATCTTTCTGTAATTTTTCTCTCAGGATTTTACGTTCTTCTGCAATTAGATTAGAAATAATCTTATCGACCTTCTTCATTTTTTGGTTCTGCATGACACACACTAACCAATACATATTATTTAAACTTACATATACTTCAAACATATTAATTTTGTAAACAATTTACAAAGAACTTGCCTTCTCTACTTTTTTCGATGTGTTATCATTGTGTCGATAAATATTTTTGTTACTTGACACATTCTCAAACATATTTTATCAATAAGTAACTCATTTCATTCAATATAGAATCCATTAAATATATCTTATGCATAAATCAAATAATTTTCAGCCAAAAAGAGCTCTGGTAACTTATGCGTTTATTTGAATAAACGTGCCAGTGTGTTTAGGCCACTAAATGCACTAGACATTTAATTGTTCAACATTGTTAGTGGAAAATATTTTTTTTAAATAATTTTAAATTATGATAGTGCGATTTGTAATGCTAAATACACCACAATGAATTAACAATGTTATTTAACAGAGGCACACCAGTGTGTTATATTACACTGGAAACACCGATGAATAGACTGGACAAAACCAATAGGGTTAAAATACACTGATGCATTTTATTACATAGGGCACACCAGTGCATTATATTACATTAGCGCAATATGAAACATATTTCATTAAACAAACAAAAAAAGGATAGGGGCGACAAAATTTGGATTTAATTCAACAAGTGACCCCCCTACTTCACATGTCAAACGCCTTATATATAGTAATTATACAAACCCATTAAATCTAAAATTCCTAAAATGAAAAACCCTAATTGTGAATTGGTAGAGGGGGTTAAACCCTAAGGTTAAATTTTGTAGTCACATAAGCAAGGGTTTAAGGTAAGTATTGAATTTTTTTGTTTTTTTTGTTTTTTTGAATTTTAATTAAATTCAAATAGAAATAGAGATTGTAAAATTTTTTACTAGTAAAATCAATAGTAATTTTTTTATTGTACAAAGTTTTTAATTTTAATTTTAATTTGGTCCTGAATTGTTAATAAATCTAACGGAAATTGTAAAAAATTTAACAGTAAATTTTAAAATTTTTGCCATGGAGGGTTTTGAATGAATCATCATATCTTTCAAATTATGATATTTCTATGGTTCCAAAATATTTTGCTGCTCCTTAGTGCTCCCACTATGTCTCACTTGCAAATGATCTCTCTTTTAATTAAGCCCTAAAAAGATTGTAAAAAATTGTATTAGTAAAATCAACAATAAAATTTAAAATTTTTATTATGCAGGTTTTAAGTGAATCACCATACCTTTCATCTTTTGATCTTCTAAATAGTTTTGTTGCTCCAAAGTATTATGTTGTTGCATAGTGTTCCTGGTATGTCTCTCTTGCAAATCACTCCCTTGAAATTTTGGGAAAAAAATGAAATAGTGAATAACATTTTATCATTTAAAAGACTTTATGAAATTAGATTTCAAAAAATCAATTGTCACTCATTTTTATTTTAACAAAGAAAAGAAAAAAAATCGTGTTTTTTTTTCACTTAATCTAAACATTGTTGCGTTCGATAGTAAAGAACACTGGTATGTTTACAAGTAAAGCACACCGACATTGTCGGGGCACCAAATTTTTTCAACGCACCAACATGATAGAATTCCTTTTTTTTTTTCTTCAAAATCCTGAAATAGTGCAATTAACATTTTAACACAATGGTGTGGTTTGTATTTAAATGCATTGGTGTTGCAATTATTATAAGAGCACCAGCATGGTAGAATTCATTTTTATTCTCAAAATCCTGGAAACAGGTGTGTACGAATGATGTTTTGATTTAAATGCATCGGTGCAGTTTTGTACAAGAGCACCGATATGATAACATATTTTATATTTTTTGGAATGCTGGAAATGGATGTAGTTATTATTTGAATGCCCCATTCTTGTTATTATTTAAACACTTATGTGTGGTTTGTTTTGATAAGTGCACTGACAGGGTTTAAAAGCTATATAAAATTTATTTTTACCTAAAAATGCATATTAATCTCAAATTATCCTTTAGCACACATCCACATGAATTACAGTAGTTCATAGTATACATTTTCCACTTAAAGTCTCCTTATTCTTGAAAATGGTTTGAAAACTATATTGAAATTCAGATTGTGGTTATATGGTTCTTGAAATTAATTTTAGATATGCACACAAAATTTTATTTCTAATTTTTCTCAAATGCAGGGACAAAATCTCAATAATATCAAATGGTTGATTCTTCAAATTCCATTGTGTTCCATATTGTTGATCAAAGTCCTTCATGGAGTTATCTCTTTCCATCTTTAGTAAGTTCAAATTTTATTTATAGTTCGATTATCTAGTTGAATTTTTTTTTTTTTTAATTCGTGTCAATTTGAATAAAAATGTATCCAAATTTGTAGGATCTTGATTCAAAATCAAGTTCAGATGCATAAAATATTCCTCCATTTAAAAAATGTCGGGAGATCTGATTAGGAGCAACATATCGCAAGTAATTGCTAGATGAAAATGGACACCCTCTTCACGCTGCCAATTGGAACATGGCATCTTCCAGCCGCAATCCTGGATTAATGATGGTAATAATTGTTTGGTATAATGTAATTTCAACAAACCAATTGCATTAATGTGCTTATTAATATCATTGATATTATACTAATGACATTCAATATATTTTGAAATTAGGATTCTAATGATGATGAGTGACCGACCTACCATCTTTTAGTGCACCCCACTACAATGTTAACTCGAAATAAGGTTACATTAAGAGAAAGTATCAAAGAGGAAACATACAAAGAGTGTTTGAATTAACTACCTATTCAATTCCCATCACGTCTAGATTCACCAATTATGAATGAATACAACAATAGTAGTTCTTACTCACAAGTTAATAATCGAGGCAATCAAATAGAGGTTGGTATGGATGATTACTTACGGGATATGACTGCCATGGAGGCAATGTTGTTAGATGCATTATAGAATGATGATCTAGGGGATGATGCTTATATCATTGATACTTTATTTGAATGCATGAAATCTGCTTCCACCACCTCTTTCTTTCAACCTGGTGGTAAATCAAAGTCTACTCGATTGGGGACAACAATGTTTTTGTACAATTTGAAAGAAAATTTTGGCATGTCGAATACATGTTTCTTGGAAATGTTAAGGTAATTCACTTGCATGATTGATCAATTCCCTTATATTTTGAGAAATCTTGTCACACAATAAACATTAAAAATGGTTAATTTTACGAAAATTAAATATTAACATTGTATAATTATATTCCCCACCAACTGCAGGCTATTCAAAGTTAAGGTTCTTCCAAGTGATAATGTCTTGTCGGGTCGCTGCGAAGAGATAAAGAAGTTGTTGAAAATGTTGGGTGTTGAGTACATATCATATCATTCATGTCTAAATGATTGTATTATATGTATAGGAGAATATGCAGACAAAGATATATGTCTGAAATGTGGAAATGGTGGGTACTGTAATTAAAAAAAAACATGTAAATCACATGGTCCTCCTCATAATATATTAAGGAACATGCCTATAATCCCAAGGATTCAATGGATCTTTCATTGCAAAGAATTAGTTATGTTTCATGGATGGCATGCCTCACACAGAATTGATTTAGGAGTTATGTGAATCCTGACAGATTCAATAGCCATGAAGCATATAGAGGATACATGGCCTGAGAAATTCAAGGATGAAGTACGAAGTCTATGACTCAACATAGCCATGGATGACATCAACCCATATTCCCTCCAAAACACCAACTATTCTGTTTGGCCTGTAGTAGTGATCAATAACAATATCACCCCATGGTTTTCCATGAAGAATGAACATCTTATGTTGGATCTCATAGTCCCTGGTAGGAGACAAGTGAAGAATATGGATGTATATTTACAACCAATGGTAGATGATTTGAAGGAATTATGGGAAGGGATACATGTGTACGATGTATCAATACCCATTGCAACAGAGAGTATTTTTATGTTATATAGAATATGTGCTTACACCATACATGATTATCCAGGCTTAGGATTTTTCTATGGTAAATTCCATTTTTATTGATCTGCTTATATACATAACAATATTGTTTCACATATTAATTTAATTCACTGCAATTTTTATGATCTTCATGGTCGCTAATTTTTCATCCCGTATATAATAATTTCACAGGTATTGTAACAAAAGGGTATCATGGATGTAAATTTTGTGGGCCTTCTCTGAAGGATAGGTGGTCTGACGACCTATGAACGACAGTGTATGACTTCTCCAGGGTATTCCTCCCAGAAGAACACCCTTATAGAAGAGAAGTCCTACAATAATGACACCATCTAAATGACGTAGAGAATATGAGAGAGAGAAGGAGAAGGAATTTGTAGAAATGCTCGATTCAAATGGGGAGCCTATGTTTGATGATCCAAAATTCTTCGACACCATTGTTGAGAAATATCCCATTGGGATGAAAATGAAATATCTCTTTTATGATCTTCCATATTGGGAGAATATTAATATTGCCCACTTAGTAGATCCCAGGAATATATTTAAAAATGTTTCATCTTCTTTATGGAGGCATATATCATTGAAAGAAAGTGACACATTGGATATTACGATATATGTTATTTCTTTAAAAGCTAAAAGGAAACACTGGCCAAGACAAGAAACTATAAGAGAGGTTGGTCCCTCTTGGTATTTTAAAGAAGGTGATATCCCATGGATTTTAAATAAATATTATCTTTCTTTTGCAAAGGAAGTTATAATGAGTGTGATGGTACCTTATTTATATGGCTCTTCACTACAACATTGCTTCACTATGGAAGACCGTTTGTTGGGGTTGAAATTTCATGACCATTTGAGACTTCTAAGAGTATGTATGTCAAAAACATGATTTTATTATTATTTTTTATTTTTATGCAATGGGATATTTCATAATTAATTTTCATAGAATTTACTATTGACTGTGGAGTGTCATTATCCTATGCTTGTGCGTGGTTGTGTGAACCATTACTTTCCCCAAGACCTACAATGTTCCATATCTAAATTATCTGCATTTGTATGTCGGATTACATCAAAGGAGATTCATATGGCTAGAATTACATGGTGGTGTCAAGTGATAGTTGAGAATGTTTGTATGTTTGAGAAGGAATTGTCGAAAAGTTTCATGGACATGCAGGTTCATCCTATAATTCATCTAGAAGATGAGGTTGAATTATTTGGGGTAGTTTCTTGTCATTGGATGTTCTTATTAGAGAGGTACATGGAAAAATTGAAAGGTTTTGTTCGACAAATGGAAAACACCGAGGGGTCTATGGTAGAGGGGTATATATCGTATGAGTCTTTATATTATTCCAGTGAGTAGATCAAGCAGATCGACATCACACTAGGTGTGGTAATTTGGGACGATAAAAGGGATGAAGAAAAAAGAGAAGGGGAGCTTCTTGAAATGAATGGAAAGAGGCACATGATAAAGAGTAGATGGCTTATCATTTGTAAAGTTTATACATAGTAACTATTCACAATGAAATTCATATTAATGCATAATTTGATCCCATATTTACTAGATATGCTGGTTTGATTTCATCATCAATTTTAGAAATTGAAGCCATCAAAAGATTCACTCTTAACAATATGGAAGCGACACAATAATCGGTCGCAATGTACGAGCAGAAGAGGAGGAAATGGGACAATGATAAGAAAAAAATCAAATGGTTGAATAGTAGAAGCGTGCCTTATCCTAGTCATTTAAAAGAAATATGCCAACGAAATTCTGTAATGGTTGGGTTGTTGATCAATTTATAGAGAAATACAGTTCATGTTGAAAATAACAACATGAAATGTTAAAAATAGAATCTACAAATTCCAGTTTAATTTGTCCTTGAATTAAACTCAGAATTAAAATCGAATTTTATTCTCATAGCAACTTGTAATAGTTAACTATAGTGATTTGACTTAGTTAACTTAGGAATTTCGAGTTGGAAGTCTTTCTGAATTCATGTATATGTTCTCCCTATATTATTGGGGTCTAGGATGAGTTAAGTATGGGTTGTAATTAGTTAACTCAGTTTATTGAGTTAAGTCTAGTTAAATTAGTTCCAAACTGTTTGAGGAACTAATAGTGAGTTAACAATTTGTTGATGCATTAATGTACTCAACTAGTGCTACTCTAGTTAATTGAATATTTACTCATTAGAAACTCATGCATGTTGATTCTGAGAAAGACCCAGTTGAGACTAGAGTGCAGGGACAATGTACTATTTGTTTTAGATTTTTCTGAGTTGCACTGATAGTGCATGCATTCGGGAACTGATCCTTAAGGGATTGCACAGTTTTTAGAGGCTTTATTTCCCTTTAAATATAAGTTATCCTCCATATGAATTATACATTGGAATAGAGACTTGGAGAGCTTGCGAAGAGGCTAATATTTGGCCTTGAGCTTTCTTATTAGTTGGAGATTGAATTTGATGAGTGCTGGGATTGTTTTAGAGAGAACAAACATTGTAATTTCATCTTGATTTTTCAGATTAATACAAAATAGATAGTGGCGTTTTGAGCTATGGCTTTCCCTGAATATGTATTGTGTTATGTGCCTTTGATTGTCCTCCTCTATTGATTATTGTTTTCTATATGTTTATGGGCTTCCACTCTAAAGAGTAGAAGTAGATTCTTGTTTCTTGCTTTAGAAAATTGCATTAGCTTGTGAATCTACAGGATTTTCTACATGGTATCGGAGCAACATTGTTTTTGGGCCGAGAGTTTGTAGAGAAGATCTGAAAAATTTTGTGCAACATTTTCAAAAAAAAATTGCATATTTGGATTCCTTAGGAAAATATACCCAAATTCAAAAAACAAATCAGTCGAATTGGATTTCGGATGAGGGAGATATTATTGATTTAAAATAAGCTCTCTAGAGGATATTTCGAAGTTTTGACTTTCTGGGTTACATGTGAAAGTCGAATTTGCAATACATACTTCAGGATCGGTAGATGAAGTTCCATGGGTTGACGCTTGAGTATGCTTGGGAAGGAAGCTCAAATTTCATAGTCTGGAGGGACAGGATGGAGGTTGTGCTAGAGGACAATGGCTTGAAGGAATTTGTTGAACAAGCAATTCCTTTGCCAACAGCTACTGATGCACAAAACATGGCCGAGTGGAAGAAGTGTGTGGTGAAGGTAAGGCAAATAATCCTTGAGGGAGTTTGATATCATATTGTCTCGAGTCTCCATGGAAAGGAAACCCCACATGTTATGTGGAAAACATTGACGAACTTGTATCATAATATCTGCGATCAAAGGAAGTTGGCGCTGAAGGATAAACTTTGTAAAATCAAGATGGAGAAAAGCTAGACGATTCTAAAGTACTTGACCAATTTCACTCAATGTCGGGATGAACTTGGAAGTGTTGGAATCACGGTTTCTGAGGAGGATATGGTGAGCCTTTATCTTCTTGGACTCCCAAAGAGTTGGCATAGTTATCAAGCCTCTGTCAATGGTCGGGAGAAGCTGCTAGATTGGGAACGACTATGGTTAGATTTGATGTAGGATGAGATCAGGAGGAAGACCAGGGATGGCTCCTCATCAAAGACTGATGATGAAGAGAACTATGCCTTAGAAATTAAGGCGAGGAAGGGGAAAGGTAAAATTTCCCATTCCAAATTAGATTCTTATCATAGGTAAGAAGAAGGACATGACAAAAGTTAAATGCTTTCATTGTCATAAGATGGGACACTTTGCTACAAATTTCCCATTAAAGAAATCCAAGGAGAAGTCCTCAGGAGGAGCGACGGGTGAGACTTTGGCCTTCCAATTCGAATTGTATTTTTCCCTCATTGCATGCATGGTGTCTTCAATGATGGGAAGTGTTTGGTACTTAGACAATGGAGCTTCTTTCTACATGACTGACGAAAAAGAGGGATTCAGTGAACTGGAGGAGAAAGACCTCAAGATGCATATTGAGATGGATGATGATGGTAAGTATAATGTTATTGGTGTGGGCACTATTAATTTTGAGAGGGAGCATGCGGCTCCACTCACCTTGAAGAATGTTATGCATGTACCCAGATTGATGAAGAACTTCGTATCCATTGCCATGCTTGAGGATAGAGGCTATGATGTGATATTTTTGAAAGGAAAGCCGTTCATTTGACACAGAGTCGCGGGTCAAGTAAAGAAGATAGGGATTCAAGTTTAGAATCTCTATAAGTTGGAGGTAGAGGATTGTGCTACTTTGAGTTCAAAAGCAGAAAAGATGTTGAGCTGAGACATTGACGAGTTGTGGCAGAGGCAATTGGCCCACTTGTATCATGGGGCTTTGAATATATTGCAACAAATCTCTACCGATCTTGCCAAAGTTACGTTTGAATAAGTTGATACATGCAAGGGTTGTACTTTGGGAAAATACACCAAGTATTCCTTTGGAGACAGAGACAGTCAAGCAGAGTCTATTCTAGAGAGAGTCAAGGAAAATTTTAAGAATGGAAAATTATCTTGAAGTTTAAAAACATTGGCAAATCTCACTAGTCCTTAATATGCAAACTATAAAATGTTTATTGATATATTTGTAAAATTATTCAAATTTATAATGATTTTATATATACTCTCTATATAATGTTGACGATTTTTAAGGTAAAATAATTTTATATTGTAAAATTTGGGTGAATCATTTTTATAAAAAATGGAAATTGACGAATCTTTTTTTTGGAAAAATCATGGAAAATTAGCCCACTTGCGAATATTAGCCCCTAAAATTTTCCATGGTGAGAGTCCATTTAGTTGTGTGTGGACCATTCTTGACAACATCCACGGCCAAACACAAGTATTATGTTACATTTTTTTATGACTATTCTCATTAATGCTAGGTATTTTTTATGTAGAAAAAGGATCAAAATTTCACAAAGTTTTGTGAGTTCAAAGCATTGGTAGAGAAAGAGTCTGGAAAGAAGGATAAAGTTCTATGAAGTGATAATGATGGTGAGTATGCATCCAATGAGTTTAAGAACTTCTGTTCAGTGGAAGCGATTAAATTTACTGCCAGAATGGGGTTACTGAGAGGAAGTACTAGCAGCACGATGTTGCATGATCATGGTCTACCACTACACCTGAGGCATTTTATGTTCAGAATTGTAGCCCACATTTGATACTTGAGATGTTATTTCTAAGAGGCCACACTTTAGGATGGGTCATTGACCATGTGACCAAAGATGCATGAAAGAAGCTTGAGCCAACAACAGAGTTGGGGATCTTTGTGGGGTACACTAATACACCCCACAGCTATCGAGTGTACATGTCGACCAGTCGAATGACAGTGGTTCACAGGGGTATCAGGTTCGATGTGGAGAAGGTCATGTGAGTATCCCTTGAGAGGGAGCTTGATCTACATGCATATGAGGAGATTTTAGCTCCTAATATTGAGGGGCCTTAGATTGATGTGGAGCAACCACATGTAGCAGTTCAGAGAGTGGAGACATCCACTCAGGCAGAGTTTTCCAGAGACGGAAGAAAGCGCACTAGAGAGGCTGATAGATTGTTTGATGATGCACAGGAGAATGTGGGAGCAACCTCTTCTTAGCATAGGCATAGGAGGTCACCAGAAAAGTACATTGGATACATGGCACTTATGGGTGCATGTGTTGTGACAGAGCCATCTTCCTTTTAGGAAGGAGCGCAAAGACTGGTTTGGGTTTATGCAATGGTGGAGGAGTATGAATCCATAGTTCGAAACAATGTTTGGGATGTGGTCCCAATACCAGAGGACAAATCACTTGTGAGCTCCCGTTGGCTTTACAAGGTAAAACAAGATGAAGATGGTAGTGTGGAGAAGCATAAGGCCAGATTTGTGGCCCTTGGCTTTTCACAAGTAGAGGGGTTTGACTTTGATGAGGCCTTTGATCCTATTGCAAGATACTCATCAATCATATATATTTTGGCACTATCAGCACAACTGGGTTGGAAGATCCATCAGATGGATGTGAAGACTGCCTTCCTCAATGGCATGATTGAGGAAGAGGTGTACATAGAGAAGCCCAAAGGTTTTGAAACATTGGACCGTGAGTCGCATGTGTGCTGACTTAAGAGAGCGTTGTATGGGCTGAAGAAAGCACCCCATGCTTGGTACACCAGGATAGATAGATACTTCTCTAGGTTGGGCTTCACGAAGAGTGAAGCAGATGCAGACCTATATCACATACTAGTGGAAGGTAAGTTGTTGATCATTGTACTTTATGTAGATGATCTTATACTGAAAGGTGATGAGAAGCTCATCAAATCTTTCAAGGAGGACCTTTCAAGAGAGTTTGAGATGAAAGACATAGGGCTCATGCATTACTTTCTTGGCATGGAGGTATGGTAGAGAGATGGGGAGTTGTTTGTATCTCAGGGAAGGTATGCCAACGAGATACTCAGGAGATTCTGCATGGAGAGTAGTAAACCCATTAAGAATCATCTAGTTGGTAACTAGAGGAAGGAGGGTGCTACTTCAGGGGAAGTAGTGGAAGCTACTATTTACAGGCAGCTTGTGGCTTCAATCGTGTACTTGGTGAAAACATGATTGGATATGTGTTATGTAGTTAACCAGCTTAGTCAAGTGATGGTTAGGCCTACCAAGCTGTATTGGAAGGTGACAAAGCATGTATTTAGATACCTCAGAGGCATTACTCATTTTGGGTCATGGTACAGGCAGATAGAGGGAGTGAAGCTTCAAGGCTTCACCGATGTAGATTTGGTAGGGAGTCCATCTGACATGAAGAGCACATCAAGAGGGATCTTTAGTATTGGGTCAATGACAGTTTCTTGGTACAACAGGAAACATAGATCGGTTGCACTCAGTTCAGTAGAGGCAAAGTACATGGTTTCAAGTTAGGAAGCATGTGAGGCTATCTGGATGAGGAAGTTCCTGGTTGGTTTGTTTAGTCAATAGATGGATCCGATAGTGATATATTGTGATAATTAGAGTTGTAGCAAACTCTCTGAAAATCTAGTTTTTCATTATCGGTTCAAGCATATTGATATCCAGTATCATCATCTAAGAGATTGTGTATTGAGGTGGATCATTTTGTTAGATTACATTCCCATGGAGGAGCAAGATGCTGACATCTTGACAAAGGCATTGTCAAGATGTAAATTCGAGTTTCAAAGAGACAAGATTGGGGTAGTTGATAATCCCTTTCTTGTTGAGAGGGAGTGTTGAAAATAGAAATAAGAAATGTTAAAAATAGAATCTTGAAATTCCAGTTTAATTTGTCCTTGAATTAAACTGAGAATTAAAATCAAATTTTATTCTCATAGCAACTTGTAATAGTTAACTAGAGTGAGTTGACTTAGTTAACTTAGGAATTTTGAGTTGGAAGTCTTTCTAAAGTCATGTATATGTTCTCCCTATATTATAGGGGTCCATGATGAGTTAAGTATGGGTTGTAATTAGTTAACTCATTTTACTGAGTTAATTCAATTTAAATTAGTTCCAAACTGTTTGAGGAACTAATAGTGAGTTAACGGTCAATTGATGCATTAATGCACTCAACTAGCGCTACTCTAGTTAATTGAATATTTACTCATCAGAAGCTCATTCAAATCGATTATGAGAAATACCTAGTTGAGACTAGAGTGCAGGGAAAATGTACTATTTGTTTTATATTTTTCTGAGTTGCACTGATAGTACATGCATTCAGGAACTGATCCTTAAGGGATTGCGCAGTTTTTAGAGGCTTTATTTCCCTTTAAATATAAGGTATCCTCCTTATGAATTATACATTGGAATAGAGACTTGGAGAGCTTGTGAAGAGCCTAATATTTGGCCTTGAGATTGCTTATGAGTTGGAGATTGAATTTGCTGAGTGTTGGGATTATTATAGAGAGAACAAGCATTGTATTTTCATCTTGATTTTATGGATTAATACAAAATAGATAGTGGGGTTTTGATCTGTGCCTTTCCCTAAATATTTATTGTGTTATGTGCCTTTGATTCCCTTCCTCTATTGATTATTGTTTGCTTGATGTTTATGGGCTTCCGCTGTAAAGAGTAGAAGTAGATTCTTGTTTCTTGCTTTAGAAAATTGCATTAGCTTGTGAAGCTACAGGATTTTCTACAACGCATTTGGTTGTTACCTGCATACTGAAGAGGATGCATTAAACATAGGGATTGGGTGCAACAACTCGGTAATAATCTCTTTCTATACAATATTAACTTCATATTACACCTTTGAATTGTAGCATATATATATATAATTACGTTCGAGTTATTAGATACATGACACTATGATTTTTTTCACTTTTTTATAGGTGCATTTTTCCCATCTATGTGGGCAGATGGACATCATTTTTGCATGGAGGATGTCGATGATGGATGAATGACACAAGACTATGAAGTGGAAGCCATGTTTGACCAATTTAGTCGTGCTAGCCACCATGAGAAAACCCTAATGCAGTGGGCGTTAAGTTACGTTGGAAAGATACAAGAGATCATTCAAGTGGACTTCTCTTCGTTCCATTGTGTTACTTTTACTTACAATTGCTGGGACACCTTTGATCAGAATAATGTAAAGGAATATTACGATAGTGGGATGATATATATCAACTCTAGAAACATGTGGCACGAAGGTAGGGAGCCTCATGTTATCCCAAAACACTAAAACCAGGTGTTTTTTTTACCTATATGTGTTGGATAGGGATTGGTGGTTCATATTTAGACACGAGCTTAAATAAAATCATATTTTTGAGAACAATATTTTTATCATGACAAGTGAGGAAGATAATCAGGGTGATGACAACAAAGAGTGATATGTACTACTTATGTTATTTAATCATTTATACTATTTTTGTATGTTTTTGTTTTCTCTATTTCGCTAATTATATTGTTTTTTTACTCAGCTTGTTGGCATTTTATATAATTGGTAAGATTCGCAAATGTTTTTACACGTTTTTTTACAGTGGAAACATTTGTACACTTAAAACTAAGTATTTCTACTTGTGTACAATATATATGATAATAAGGATTCAAGATCATAATCCTTCTCAAATATGAAAATGAAAAGAATATAACCAAAATGAGAAAACAATGAATTTAAAAAAACATTGAAGATTTATTCTCGATTTAGATACTTATTAGTTTATTAATCAATTCACATGTTTTTTCTTCTTGTTCAGTTCAAAATGAATATAAATAATGTAGTGATAACTCTATGAGGACTTTAATAATTAAAAAAATGTGTATTAAGATGTAAGATTAAATTATTGACATGGAAGGTAAAGTCATGTTTACTATATTTAAATTACAGTTCTTGCAACATTACGTAAACTAAAAGGAGGTCTTATGCATGTATAAAATGTTGTTTACATCTTTTTATGGACCATAAGAGAAACAAATGGGCTTAGATGGATGCATGAGAGGTTGTAATTTTTTATTCATGGATAATGGAACAATTTTGACTTTTCTTTTCGATGGTAATTATAAATAAAAGTAGAATTAATAAATATTTTATGGCTAAGAATTAAATGATAAATAATGTTATGGTGATTAAGAGGAATTTGCTTGAATTTCTAATAGACTTGGTGATATGTTTTTCTTTCCTATTTAGATTATGTAAAATAAATATCTATTTTTTTATGTATTTATAAGTAATTGATTTAAAGTAGACATGTCTTTATCATCGTGAACATGATGTGACATTAACTGGGAGAAATGTGAAAACATGAATTTTAGTGACTATCTCATGATAATTAGGTGGAAACAATAATATTTCTTGAGTTGTTCATTAAGAAATAATCAAATATATTATTTGTCAAAAGTTTAAATCTAATATAATATGATTTTTTTATTATTTAACTCATATTTATTATGAAAAAGAGTTAAATTTAAACGACTACAATAGCAAACAAATAACCAAAACAGCACCAAAATGTTTTATCTTTATTACTAGAAAAAAACTTCTTGCCTCTTTAAGGGAGAATTTATGATACAGAAAATCCCTAACTACAAGTAACTTCACAAGCCTTATTTTACATTTCTTGAACCTCATCTTTAGAGAGAAAAATTTCTAATATAAATGCATAAGAGTTTCTATAAATATTAAATTTAAATTTCTTTAAAATCTCATCACTTTAGTGATAAATTAAATTTTATAAAAACAATTTTTTAAAAGTTATATTCAATCTAAATTAGGTATAAAAAATTACGACTTAAGTTTTTTAAACTTAACAATAGATTGAATTTTATAAACCAATGTAGATCTATATTAACAACGGATCTACCAAGCGTCGAGAGGGATTGAATCTCATTATATGAAAATCTTATTTTAGAATGTAAAAATTGAAAAAACATGTACATGTCAAAAACTTTAATCTCTTTTAGTGATTGACAAATTTGTGATTGAAATGGATCTATAGTACTGGTTTTCTATCCCTATATGTAGATTAATCATATTGTAATTTTCATTGGTTAAATTGTATTTTTCGATAATTTTTTATTATTAATATTTTATATTAAAAATTGAATGAGTTACACATTTTCTTCTTCTTAAGAACTTCCTAAATTTTTTTACCTTTAGTTATTTTTTCCTTGTGAGTATTGAAATATTTTACTAATTAGGTTAGAATGAATATGAATGAACTATATAAGCAATAGAAAAATATTTATCATAATTTTACAATTATATTTTTAAATATACTAAACTTTGTAATTTATAAAATATCTTTGCATTTTTTAAAGTAAGTCATTTTGCATGCAATTTGATATATAATATTTTGGTATAAATTCACCAATACATAATCTATAATAAATATTATTTCATAAAATTAAACACCGTGATGATAACCATCTAACAAACATAAACATCATCTAAGGTACACATTCAAATTGACTACCAACATCTAATTATGTACACCTCTAGCACATATAAATGCCATTAGCTAGCACTACACAAATATAATAATCTAACATGGCATCGTAATTTTGATCACATCTAACAAAACATAAGCATTGTTATCTAACATCATCACCACACAAATCCTAAAATTAATATACATCTCATGTCAAATAACTGCTATCACATACACATCTATCTACAAGCACATTAAATGAACATATCTAAAACAACCTAAAAATATACACATCAATACCAAGATATAAATTAAGTACATAAGCATGATAAAAAAATGCACCACACACACACACACACATGGATATATATATATACACACACACACACAAACAAGTCAAATAACTACTTCAAGTGAAATAACTGCTATCGAATATCTGATGCAACAAATGTAGTAGTGGAAGTTTGGTTTGTAGCAGAAGATGATGGATGTCCAACTACTACCTCAACGTTTGTTGAACTCTGAGATGGAGGAGGAGGTGGTTGGTTTGATCTCTTGGGAGAAACATGGTGCACATCCTCTAGATCTAGCATCTGATCATCAAGCAAATGACAAGGAGGTGTACTACTAGAAGGATCATCGACACCCTGCCCATGATCCGATAGGGTAGTACTACCAAAAGCATGATAATCACCCTCATCATCATGATCTAATGGGGTAGCACTACGTGAAGGCTCATTTGACGTATCTGATGCTTCATGCACTGCATTCCTCCTGGCTACTAGTAGCGTACCAACTTTACAATATGGTGCATAAGAGTCATCATCTCTCGCAGACATTCCCTTAAGAGATACATGAACTTAGAATTTGAGTTGATGTCTCGAGCCCTCGCAGGGAAGACTCACTCCTCAACCAAAACTCTAGACAATCTGTCGAAGTAGCCCATCCTAAATCTCAGACCAACCCTATGGGCTCAGACATCCACACTCCCCTAAGGATGTGCCTCACCCTCTCGGGCCTCACCTATCTTCTCATATGCTTCCTCCAATGGGGGTGGAGGCATGTCCCCAAGGAATGTGCTGATGTCTACAAAATAAATAGTACACAACAATAATTAAACAGTTTCATTAAACAATTTAATAAAACAAGTTAAAGAACGTGTTAGAATAAATTTTATTCTAATTAATTAAGACAATAAAATGAAACTAGATTAATTTAAAGAAAACACTAATATTACCTCTATCATCTACAGTTTCATCCGATGTGAAGAGGATGTTGGTGCATTGTCTCCAATCAATACCCATGTACAAAAACAACAACATGATAAACATGTGGTCATCCTCACTGGCCAGTAGCACCAGTGCCTGGGTGGAAATCCTGGCAGGATACTACGACAGACCCCTCTTGGGCATCATCTGGCCCCAAATGTGCATCCAAAACTCAATCATCGGCCTAGGGGAGTGACGGTCAAATGTAGGCCTTGTATTTGAAAACCTCTCAAAAAATAAACAAAAAACTCTAAATTGAGGGAAGATCTTCCTCCCATGTATCATTGCATGACATTTATCAAAAGTCATACAAAATAGCCTCAAAAAAATGTAAGACCATCTGATACATCGTGGTTCCTGAATAAAAGAATCACCATAACAAGAAAGAGGGAAACTAATGCACTGGCCATCACTGGTAAAGTGTGGAATGATGGTCACTAATAATGATAGGCACCTAACCTCCTATTTAGCAAAAGAATAAATCTGTATTTGTCCACCACTCACCTAAAAATATGTTGGACGGACTACATGAGGCCCAACATATCTCTGAGAGTAGATAAGTTGACTCTATGATGCAACCCCATGGGGGACATCAAGGAACTAGGGAAAATCCTCCACTCTCTTGGATAGACCAATGATAAAATATATGTCCTCCTCAAAGGGCCTATACCACGCCCTAGGACCGACACATAAACCCTTCTCTTGGACACTCAACCGGTTGATCAGATGTGCCAACAAGATAAAGTGCACCTTCAGGGATGTAGCCTCCTCACAATCCTTAAGGAGGCCTACATTCCTTAAGAGCGCTCGGGTCACTACACTAATAGGGTGAGGGTATAAATACCTCTCCCCCTCTCAAGCCTCCCATGGTTGGACAAGATTATATTTTTCCACCCTTTTCTCCTGATCCTGATGCTACTCCCTTTTTTGGCATCTCTGGTACATGATTAACATATAAAATACATCAAATTCATACATAAAACATAATTTTTTTTAATTAAATGAAAAATGTGTTTATAAATATGGAAACATAACTTTCAATGAATAAAAAATCCTCGGTGTGCCCAAAAAATAGTAATGCACCATCTCCGGTGAATAAAAGAATCACCATAACAAGAAAGAGGGAAACTAATGCACTGGCCATCATTGGTAAAGTGTGGAATGGTGGTCACTAATAATGATAGGCACCTAACCTCCTATTTAGCAAAAGAATAAATCTGTATTTGTCCACCACTCACCTAAAAATATGTTGGACGGACTACATGAGGCCCAACATATCTCTGAGAGTAGATAAGTTGACTCTATGATGCAACCCCATGGGGGACATCAAGGAACTAGGGAAAATCCTCCACTCTCTTGGATAGACCAATGATAAAATATATGTCCTCCTCAAAGGGCCTATACCACGCCCTAGGACCGACACATAAACCCTTCTCTTGGACACTCAACCGGTTGATCAGATGTGCCAACAAGATAAAGTGCACCTTCAGGGATGTAGCCTCCTCATAATCCTTAAGGAGGCCTACATTCCTTAAGAGCGCTCGGGTCACTGCACTAATAGGGTGAGGGTATAAATACCTCTCCCCCTCTCAAGCCTCCCATGGTTGGATAAGATTATATTTTTCCACCCTTTTCTCCGGATCCTGATGCTACTCCCTTTTTTGGCATCTCTGGTACATGATTAACATATAAAATACATCAAATTCATACATAAAACATAATTTTTTTTAATTAAATGAAAAATGTGTTTATAAATATGGAAACATAACTTTCAATGAATAAAAAATCCTCGGTGTGCCCAAAAAATAGTAATGCACCATCTCCGGTGCACTATCAAACACAATCGCACTAGAGAAAGTGCATACATACGTATGAAAAACCAATTTTTTCTCACATAGATACATTTTTATCATGGAGCATCTCAAAAGTATGCACTGATGTGCACGTATAACATTTTCGCACTGGTACAGAAAATTCAGGTTATCAAACGCACCGAGCTATATTTTTTAATCTTATTTTTGCAATGCATTTGGTAAATATGAACGCATCAGGCGTAACCTAAAAATGTATGCACTGGCGTGCAATTTATAGCTTTTCTCGGTGCATTTTCATTTACAAAATGCACTGCAAAAATATCGGTGTGTTAGGTTCACACCCAGAATGGTGGTGCACCCTGTAAATTTACAGGGTGCACCACTATCGATGTGAGCTGAAGCTATTGAATACACTGCGCTCGAAAAAAATAAAAAAATAAATAAAAAGAAGTGAATTTTTTGACCTATTTTACAATTCTAATCCATTAAAAAATTAATTTAGGGAGAAACATACACATTACCTGGAAATTTGGTCATTGAGGAGGCATTGTTGATACGTAATTGTGAAAAAAAAATTCACTATTGTTTGAGAAAATTGGAAAGACGCATTGAGCACAATACAAAAGATGGTGAGCAAGAGAAGCACCGACATCAAGGAACTTGCATGAGGAAATAGTGGAACTGATGCTTCAGAGCTCTACAACACTGTAGATGGTAAAAATGAAATTTACGGATGAGAGTTTTTTTAATTTAGTTAACCCTCTTTTGGTGCATTATTATAATTGCACCAATGTGTCAAATATACAAGAGCATCATTTTTTTTAAATTAAAAAAATTATAGAGGTGCTTTTATTAAGATGCCCCGGGGTATTCAAATACATGTACCGTACCAGTGCTTTTTTGGAATATAGGACCACATTTAAAAAAAATTAAAAACTGCCTAGCGGTGCTCTTTAGAAGATGCACCAAGGCGTTTTAATACATGAACAACACTGATGCTTCATTGGAATATGACACCACCTTTTTTTTTTAAATTAAAAACTATAGTGGTGCAACTTCTAAGATTGCACCGGGGAATTTTACTACAGGGAGGGCACCAATGTTGTGGGTGTATATAGCACCGACAATTTTTAAAATTTAACCTGTATCTGGTGCTATTGACTATTCAAGCACTGGTGCATGGCAGACGGTGCATGCATTGGGTCATTATAATACTAGTTTAACACTAGTTCATCATCACAGTATAGCCAGGGACTGGGAAAAATGAATTTTACGACGTACACTTTTGTAAATTTAACCCTTTTCTAGTGTTATTAAGTAATATACACACTGGTGCTATTTGTTATTTGGTGCACCGTTTTTTTTTTAATAAATCTACCATGGTGCACCATGTTCTATTCAAAATGAGTGTGTTTGTTTATTTTAGACACACCATAAAAAAAACATCCGCCCGCCCACTTCCGCTAGTGACCTCCACTACAAATGAATTTTTGGGCTATTTTTATAGGGGCTTCTGCAAAAAAACTCCACTAGAAGGTATTTTCCTTGTAGTGGTGCAATACAAAAGAAAACTAAAATGCAACCAGACCTACTCCTAATATAACCAGCTAGAAGGTCAGGGTTAAATGTAATTAAATTTCCAATGTAGCCACCGAAGCTGCTCCTAGCTTGAAAGTACAAATATATGAGAAATTAAGAATAGTATAAAAAAAATTGCAGAAAAAAGAAAAAGAAAAAAAAAAGATAACAACTTGAATAACTTGCCCATAAAATTCAAGGTATTTCCTTTGTGCCATAAATAACTAGCTTGCAATCATACCTTCTCCACTTAGAACAACAATGATATAAACCTCAAAATCTTCTTGTGAATGTACCTTTGTTCACATTCTCATCCTTAGGAAACCTCAAGAAAAATGAAACTTATTATTAACAATGGAGCTTACTAAATAAGATGTTTTCAAAAAATCATAGATTTGATCTTGGAATTCAAACAATCCTCTTGAAAACCCTGACATTTTTGACAAGATGAACTTTCCAGCAACTCAATCGGATTGAACAAAGAATCTTTGAGATAAATTTGATATGTTCATGTGCAAAATCCTTGTCTAGATCGTGAGGACCTGACATAACCATCAACAAAGGTTGAAGTACCTCAACTATCTGACGAGTATCTGAACAATGAAATGATGAAGAATCTTTTTATGGCCTTAATGGGATGAAAAAATGTAAAACAATTATTATCAGATACACCATTGAGAAAATGATTAATTGACAAAAAAGTGTTAAGGTCAATGTTATGATTAGATGGGTTGGTTAAGGCATAAGATTCTTCGTTATTTAAACATAGAGATAGGTCAATTTGAGCAGGTATGCAAATGCTTTGAACAATAGAATCACTTTCCTCATGCATTGAATACAAAAAATCACTATCTTGTATCCAATTAGAATAATTAAAAATGAATGCTAGTAAACACAATATGGGAAACCAATCAGGAGATCAACATGTGTTGAATAAGATTTAACCTTTTGTAGAATTGAGGCTTCTGTGATCCATCATAGTTATAAGAAGAATTTCAGCGTAAATCACATATAGAAAGACCTTTGTCGACGCGTTTCGAACCAACTAGTGTGGTTCATCTTCAGGACAAGTTGATTGTGTTGAATAAGATTTAACCTTTGTATCAGCTTGGGAAATTAATTTGTTAAGATGAGGAATTTGATTCACCAAATAACTCAAGCATTCACTAACATTCAAGATGATATTTTGTTCTAGAACGAAAATGATTAGAATAACAATATTCACTAGAAAGACCAAGAGTTGATCATTCACATAACTATCTAACATGTATGAAGCTTTCATCTGATGATAATATTTTCCATGAGAATCAGGATGGTCAACTTCATAGATCAGTTCATCCACGAAAAATGTACATTCAAATCCCAAGTTCAATGTAAGAGATTTACATGAATATAGATTAACTACAACATGATATTCTATTTGATTAGAAACCCAATCTTGAAAATTAGAAAAATTGTCTCGAAGAAACCCAAAATATGTCAGGAATGAGTTTGCATCTAGTGAAACAATACGAAGAAAATAATTTTGCGAGAAAATCCATATTTGACCTAGTGCAGGGATCTCATTAGGATTGTGAGAACTTGATATAACCATCAATGAGAGTTTAAGTACCTAAACTCCCTAACAATTCCCAAAACATCAGAAAGTTAAAAAATTATATTTTAAGAGTTGAGTTAGATAACGAATTGCATGTGGAAAACTACTACCGATTATTTCAACAAGATCGTTATTATCTAGATGGAAGCCATCTACATAACTAATTTAATAAGATTTTACAACCCCAACAAATAAATTATGCAATTCATAATATTCTTCTGATTTTGTATCCAAAGATGTATATATTGGAGAAATCTCATGAACAACATGAACTAAAGAATTATCCTAATGCAAAACTGGAATTTTCAATGCATGGGACGTATGCTTAATGATTTGATTACTTTCTTATTCATCATGGATGACCTTACTGTCTTGTGTTAATTGAAAAATCAACTCATCCAATTGTGAATTTGAAGAGCATGGTATATTTTCATCACAAGTTGATTCATTACAAGTAGTAGAACAAAAAGGATAGTGATTTGAAGAAGAATTGTCCATAAAAGAATCTTCTTTGACCAAATCGAATTCTAGATTTGAACCTTTCAAATCAAAGCCTTCTTGAGAAGTAAAGAAATTTATCATTGTACCTAGGCATCCATCAACATATATATTAATAGAGTTATTTTCATCAAAATGATGGTTTCCTAGGTCTTTAGATTGATTAGGAATCTTGATTTCATTTGATTGATTGTCAAGATCACTAGATTCTAAATCAGTTAAGAATGAAGGAACCACATCTTAACATAGGGTATTTTGAAATAGGGAAGAGAGATAAAAAGTATCTTCACCTTTTTGCTCTACCTGTGAAATGTGAGTACCTTGTACATGATCACCATTTGAACTAACAAATTGAGAATAAATAATATCTGAAGAACTAGCTAGTGGAACGGATTGATTAAATGAATCAAGGAACGAAGGCCATGAAATGTAGATGATAGAGGATGACAATTGTCCCTTGGAGGAAAAACACTTTTAATGATATCAAATTCAAGATTCTAGTTATGTACGTTAATCTAATTTAGGGGGAAAGAGGGACCAGACTTCACCTTAGGTTTCATGGAATTATCAGAACATTCAAGATTTTCTTGTGCAAATTGATTAAATGAGGATGGGATATATGGATCACAAATTTTATTTTCGAACATCTCAACTTCAACAATAGCATCAGAGACAACCTTGTTAGGCAATGAAAAGGGGGGAGGGCAAGGGATAAAAGGAACAAAAGGAACCTCCTTTGAAATTGGAGGTGTCTCATTATTAATACAAGTTGGGAGAGCATTTTTAGCCAAGTATTCAAATTCAGATTGTTTCAAGGAGAGTTGAAGCAAGCGTTGAAAATTTCTTTGAAGAAATCCAAATCCATATCTTCCTAAGGAAGCTCATAACCCAAGTGAATAAATCTATTAGCAAAATCGTCTATTGATTCGTTAGAACTCATTCTAAGTTGATTAATTCTTTTTGTAGAAATCAAAGTAATCATACTTGTCAAAAGATTGATGAAACTCGAAAATTTGTTCAAATGAATAAATAGAAGAAGATGGTAAGGTATGACACCATAGTTTAGATCAAACTTCAAGAGTGAAGGTGAATAATTTACAAGAAACATATTCACTATTAATTTCATTAGATTCACAAAACTTGATAAAATGAGATGTATGCTTAGCTATGTATATTTCACCCTCACAATTAAACCATAATTGAGACAAGTTGTAAAAAAAATTCATGAGGATTGAAATTTTAAGATTGGATCTATTGGAAAAATATCTCGGGAGTATGATTTTGAAATGAGCCATTTAAGATAAGAGATTCAAAATAGACTCAACAGGATAAACTTGACATCTGGCCCTCCTTCCTTCACCAACTGTTTGTGGTGATGGAAATCCCTCAACCAAGGGAGTCTCCCCAATATGAAGTCCCAATCAGACCTCACATCGTTAGGAGTAGGATCCCAAACTAGATAATAAGGTTGTTTTCCATATACTTAGTAATTTTCCTTGGCTGCGATTATCAAAATAAGAGATTATACAAACACTCTTTGAAACAAGCAAGTTGACACTATTAGGCATACCATTGCACTGTATATAAGGTACTTTAATGGAAAGGAAAAGAGAGAGTGATCTTCTGGAAGAAAAGTAATAGTACTATCCTAAAAGAGATACACAAGAGAATGAAAGAATCATTGATTAAACTTCAAAGTAGTTCACAAGATAACAACGATTATAAAAGCAAGGAACAACACACATTCAACAAGATGCATACTAAATCCAACAAAATAGTTCATTTTCATTAGTATGTGTTAACACAAACATTCACCATAAACAATGAAACAATAGTATCACAATCATTCATGACATATGCATGAAAATGTGTCAGCTCTAAGAGGTTTATACATTAAGTGAAATTACTAAGATACAAAATTACAATGCTACCACACTAGCTCCAGTAGTGGAACATTAAGTCACCATTTTCTCTTCCAAAGAAAGATCTTCTCTCCTATGCCAAACTAGAGAAGCGAAGGTGAAAAGTAAAAAGTAAAAAAGTCCCTTATCTTGAGCTATGAGAGTATATTTATAACAAATGAGGTGACTCTCCATGTCCCATGTGACTCTTGACCTCCCTCATGACTCTTAAGCTTCTACAATGAATTTTCGAATTCCTACATGACCTTTGAGTTTTTTGTAGAAATTTCCACTATAGATCACCATATTATGCAATATACTAAAACACAATACAAGATCTACTTCTACAACACTTTGCGGAAGCTTAATCGAATTGAGCAAGATCAAGAGAACACATATAACTGAGAATGAGAAATCAATCACACATAACACAGAAGAAATATCATGGGGAAAGCCTCAGCTTAAAACCCCAACTCTGTATTATCATACAAGTGGAAATCTTGTTCAAGTTACAAAAAGAATCAGCTCTCAAGCTATCCTGCTCTCTCTGTAGTCAAACAATACATCTCACAGACTGAATAGACATAGTAGATGTCCTCCTCAATCCCTCCAGGCCTCCTATTTCCTTGCGCAATTTTTCTTGGGGTCCAATGATGTCAGATGTGTGAATTGGCCTCATCACACTCACTAAACCTGAAGAAGTAACTACGCAATCCTCAAGGCAATAATTCCTTCTGCGTGCAAGGAATATTCACAATGGAATATTCTAGCAATTGATAGTACACTGCCCCTCCATCTGATCTCAACTGGGTCTCTGTTTGAACTGACATGCATGAGTTATTTATGAGAGAATACTTAGTTATCTGAAGTGCAGTAGTTACACACATGCAAGCATTAACTAACTGAACTTACATTAATTCAAAAAATTGTTTGAATTAATCTAATTGGACTTGACTCAGTTAACTAAGTCAACTAATTACAACTCATCCTTACCTCTTTAACTGATGGATAAATTCCTCAATTAATGGAGAAACTATTGCATGTCCCCACATAGACTTCAAGTTTGATTTTCCTTAACTATTTAACTCAAGATGAATTAATTAATTATTTTACAAACTGCTGCTAAGATCAAATCCAAATTTTACTTCACTATTTTAGTTTAGGGACTGACTAAAATAGGAAGGTATCCCGAAATGCTATTTTTAGCACTTTCATTTTCCATCCATTGTTGCTAAGATGAACACTGGCTGAACTGCAATTTATAGTAGTGTTATTTTTAGCAATTCTATTTTTAACATTTCTTGTTGCTATTTTCAACACTTTTACATGACTTTAGACCTTACTAGAGAATTTTCACATTACATGTGGGACCATTAGGATTCCAAACATTTTACATTTTATCATTTTAAAAATACAATAATTACATTTCACAAATTACGTGGCAAGATACATTGACACATGAATTTGTGATGACACTTGGATAAGCCATGACTTGGCACTGATGAAATGGAACTTCATTGTGATGTGTCCAAGCCAAGAATTTGTGCTTGTTTCTATGAATTTTAATTTTTCATGATGGATCTTTGCTTGATCATCTTCACCCCCCAAAGGGTTTGGATTAGTGTTAGAACCTTCCAAGTCAACATGAGATGCCACCATTATTTCTTGGTCTAGGAATCCTTCATGTCCTTCATGATGGTTCTTTCTTCTGCCCCTTCTTCTCAAGTGGTATCTTGTAGCCTCTCCTTGATGATATCCCTTGATGATCACCTTGCCATGTTGAAATGACAACACCTATAGATGAAGTCCACTCATGAAAGGACAACATTAATCCAGAAACCACCTATTCTACCTTTTCTTTTCTCATGGAAGATGTTGACTGTGATGAGGCAATAGATAGGGGTTTTAAGAGAAGGAGGTTGAGAATTATGTAGTTGAGAATCATAGGGGTTGAGGGATGACATCTATGTCTACTAGAAATGAACATTGCACAGTGGGAGACTCTCCACATGAAGGGACTACGTAGTTGGGAAAGTTAGTGAGACAAGGAGGCAAAGTTACACACCATAATTGAAAATTGTGTTATCGTTGAGGAGGAGGCTTAAGAGACTATGTAGTTGAACAAGTTAGTGACACAGGGAGGCTCCACTATCTACTTAAATTTCGTAATGCACAATCCAAGGAAAGATATGACAAGATATTGTGAAGTTGAGAGAGTTAGTGATGCAGTGAGGCAAGCTTGCTCACTGTGATTGTGAAATGCATTATTCTGGGAGGATTGACATAGTGGATTGCATAGTTGAGTAGTGTGCAGTGGAGTACTGACTGGGAAGTGATTGTACATTTTGCAAGTGCAGGAGGCAAGGACTGAGCACAGGGATTATGTAATGTGTAGTCCTTGGAGGCAGTGACTATGCAGTTCACAGTTCCAAGAGGCAAGGATGGTTAACAATGGAATGAGACTTCACAATGCGTATTTCAGGAAGGAAATATGATGAGTGGTTAGTCATGCAAGTTGAAACACATGTAGGAGAATAAACAATTAAAAGTGACACTTGCAACAATAAGAAAAAGTGAAAAAGGCACTTGCAAAAGCTAGTGAAAGTGCAAGTGACACATGCTAAAGCAAAGAGAAAGAAAAAGTGACACTTGTGAAAGTAAAAGTCAGAAAAATGATAGTCGTGATAGTGAAAGTGACATTTGTGAAAGAAAAAGGTGCACAAAAGTGATAGTTTAGAAGAATCACTGGAATGATGATACAATTTCCACTAAGGGTGAGAGAGACTGTCAAATAATTTTGTGTATTGATTGTCGACATGGATTGTGTAGTGCATTGTCCCTATTAGTTGCATAAGCACTGTAGGTAGGGGTTGTGCAAGGTCTATGAGTTCTTCCATGTCTATTACCAAGGAATGCGCAATCACTATTACTAGTGATTACGAATGCTCTATTTCCAGTGGTTGTGCAAGCATATCCTCAAGGACTACGCAAAGCTTGTCTACAGAGGTAACATTTATTACTGAGCTTGCAAGAAAGAGGTGTGCTTGTGAATACATCAAAAGCTAAGAATGTGTCAGCAAGTGGCTTTGGAAATTAAAATCTTGGAAGAAGGATTAAAACATCAACCAATCATGAAGCGACTATGATCAACTTAGAATGACAAATCATAAGATCACTAGGTGTAGGAAACTTTTTGGAGGGTGTTTTTTGTTGAGACAATAGGTACTAAAAAGAAAAACATTGGTTTTTGTTCAAAACGTTAGCAATAATTATATAAAAAATGAAATATGTAAAAGACATTATTGACTAACAACTCAAGGTATTTTATAAAATTGTTGTTTTTGTTGAAAGTGCTACATTGGTGAAACTAGGAGATCCTTTAAAGTAAGGATGAAATAATACAAAGAAAAAATTAGAAATCAACACACCTACAACTCTTCCCTTGCAAAGTACTCCTTTCATTCTAAACACCATATCTATTTGGAGGACACCAAGATCATCTTTAAAGAATACCACTACTTCAAAAAGAGGTTTAGAGAAGCCTTAGAGATAATAAGACATCCAAATAATATCAACATTGATGGAAGAATTGAAGTAAGTAGAAATTGGTTTCCCATAATCTCTCACCTCATTAACTCTTCATTTTTCATCCCTTATGTTTGTTTGGTGCAAATCCTTGGCTCTTCTTTTTGTCGATCCTCTTTTTCCCATGTTTTTCTTCTATTGGTTTCCCTTAACCTACTATTTCTTTCCCTATGTTTCTCCTATTTGTTCCTCCTTGTATTCCTTTCTCATCCCCCTCCCTCCCTTTATTGGTTCTTGAGTCCTTTTGTTTCTTTTGTGTCTCATCCCTTGGTGTTCTTTATTTTTATCACTTATTTGTTTATGAATATTTTTATTTTGTTGTTTATGGCTAGGTATAGATATAAGTGATTTGTATTAATACTATTCATCATTTTTAGATAAGTTTTTGGTTGTTTTAATTAGAATTAAGAGACATTTATTGTTTCCCATTTATTCTTAATATTATTATGTTAGTACGGCTAATACACACAATTTAGCTTTTTATATTTTATTAATATATAATACTATTATATTAATAAAATTAATATTAATAGTACACTTACTATTAATATTAATAGTTCTTATGAGTAAGATATATTAGTAGTAATTATTAACATGATGTTAATAATATATATTAGATTCAAATTATGCATTAATTATATTATTTCTTTCTTTATCATTATCATTAGTACTACATTATTAGTATATCTCCCTTAATTTTTATTAATATATACTACTTTTATATTATTAATATTACTTTTATTATATTAATATGTATTAATATTATTTTTTCAATATTATTACCATTAATGATTTTTTAAAGAAAAATCATTGCTTTTTATTAAGATATAAAAAACTACATAAGTACATGCATAAGCATTATGCCATCCTTTCAGCATGAGAAAAAACAAAATTGGACTTGTTAAATAATGAATCCATACAGGTGAGGATAGTTTTTAGATAGGAGGAATGACCAAAAACATCAATCCTCATATCATCATCATAAACATAAATTAGTAGTGATTAATTCACCCATAATCAATTTGATAACATTAAACAATGAAAATTACATCTAGGATTGATAGATAATATTATAGCATTAACTCACCAAATCTTTTAGGATTTATTAATTAAATTTTAAATAAATTTATCAAGTAAATAAAATCAATAAATAATTAAACACGAAATAAATACATAAAATTAGAGACATATTAACAAATAATAAATAATTAAAACTAATAAATTAATTTTGATTAATCAAAAAAATTAGATTAGTAGTTAAAAACATTAATAAAAGTAATTAATCTAATTAAAAAAATAAAATTAATCAATTATTTTTACATTAAAGAAATAAACATAACAATTAATCAACAAACTAAAAATTAATCAATTAATCAAACTAACAAGTGAATAATACAATAAATTTAAAAAACATATTAATAAAGAATAATTAATAAAATAAATTAATTAATCAACCCTTAATTAATTAATTAATTAATCAATCAATCAAATTAATAAATTAATCAAATTAATAAATTATTTAATAAATCAATTAAACCATATATTTTAAATAAAATTAATAAACATAGTAAGTAAATAATGAAATCAATTAAGTTATAAACCTATTAATTAGTTAATTAAAAAAAAATCATAATAAATAAATTAAATAAGGAATAATAATTAATTAATTAATTAATGAAATAAATGAAAATCTAGCCAATTTTTTTTTTAACATCTTTTCTTCAATTTCCTATATATATAAAACCTAAATCTAGCTCCTGGATACATCATCAAGATCTGAAGAATATCTATTGACGCATCCCCTGATGATGGACTCACTTGGTAGTCCAAAACGTTGGGTTCACTAACACTCTGTAACAGGTCATTCCTCCTAGCTAAAAAATTGGACTTGTTATAAGAAACACATCCAACCCATAAATCAAAAAGCAGTTCTCACCATGATTATATATAAAATTGTTTAGTGTATTCCACTCCCTATATGTATGGCAGCAAGGTATAAAATCAAAATAAAGTTTTAAATAATGTCGTTCTTCTAAGATATGTAGCATATTATAATTTTGACACTTTTGGACAACATTGAACCAATTTATAACATTGAGCGAGTCTTTAAAAACTTGAAGAGAGAGACATCCAAATTCTCTTTCCCAACATCAAATAAGTTTAAGTGAAAGCATTTCAACAAAATTGTTTGTTCCTCTGCCTAGATTTTTTATTTCAAAAATGTTGTTCATTTTTAAACAAGATCAGACATCTGCCACATGTACCCAGCTGGTCATACGCCCTGTCAAAGTAGGACCATGAAATATTTTGGTTTATTTCTTCCACATTGACCACTCGTGGAGCTAGGATAGAATCTTTTGAGGGAAGAAGAGCATATATGGCTACAATTTTATAGCAAATGAGAGCGGGGGATGAAGCACAGTCTCTAAAGATCGTTTTTCTCCTGGAAATCCAAACACCCTAACAACATAGTGGAAGAATGTTTAGATAATCTTCGGCAAAATCACATAACCAATCTTTTGTCGACGCGTTTCGAACCAACCAGTGTGGTTCATCGTCAGGACAAGTTGAAGAACCAATCTGGCTTAGCTTGATTAAATAGAGTGTGCAGAGACTCCAACGGCTATATTGCCAACGGCTAATTCTGACCTAATGATCCTAGTCAAACCACTAATCTTATTAGTGGTTTGACTAGGATCATTAGGTCAGAATTAGCCGTTGGCAATATAGCCGTTGGAGTCTCTGCACACTCTATTTAATCAAGCTAAGCCAGATTGGTTCTTCAACTTGTCCTGACGATGAACCACACTGGTTGGTTCGAAACGCGTCGACAAAAGATTGGTTATGTGATTTTGCCGAAGATTATCTAAACAATGTTATGGATCACAGAAGTCTAAATTCCTTAATAGTGGAAGAATTTTTCAATGCATGACCTCAAGGGTTGAATCCTACCAAGTTTTCCAAGACTCCCCAAAATTCGGTCCTCTCTATTCCATATTTCACGCCAAAAGTTTTTTTGTGATCTCTAGAATGTTTGTAAAAAATAAACAGGTCATGAAAAGGTGAGAACCTATTTCTTTAACATTTTTACAAAGTATGCACCAAACTAGGCCCTCTTTGTGCCTTTTTTGAAGAATATCCCATGTTGGTATTTTGTTCTTAATAACACACCATAGAAATAGTCTAGATTTTTCCGGATAGGGAAACTTTCAAATTTTCACCCACCACCAATCTTGTTCAATTTGAAACTAGATCTCAATTTGGAAGTGATATCCAAATTTTGGGGAGTAAAGATGAGAAGGAGAATGAACCCATCTGAGCTCATCTTTATGCTCTTTAATTCTAATGTGAGTTATTCTAATACCTGAGATGTACTCTCGCCATGGAACTACAAAATTTCCATTTAAATTGAGTTGTTTTGCATGTTTCCATCCTTGGGACCAAAATGATGATCTTCGTTAAGCCACAATCTGATTTAAATAGAATATACCTTGCTCATTTATGAATGTCACTAGCTCAGGGGGCAACGTGTAATTTTCTGAACATCTTACCAAGGGATCAAGGCCCACCTAAAATCTCTCTCCATTTCCTACATTCCACGCTAGGCCCACACCCACGAAATTAAAAGACTCAATTGTTGCTTTCCATATAGTTGACACCTTCTGGAAAATTTTGTTTTGTTTCCTCACCCATTCATCTAAAGAGAGTGGATAGATTGATCCAGGTGGCTCCAGAGACACACACAGGACAAAGAGGGCTTATGGAAGCTCAAAAATAAAAGTGCTTGGATTGTGCTCAAACCAGGTTCATGTTGAAGATCTCGTCATTGTGATTGTGGTGGTGTGAACGGTTTGTCAAATCAAGTCCGTATGCGAAAGTTAGGAGCAGTCAAAGTTCAGGGTTGACTTGGGTGACTGGGCAGGCTTAAGGAGGCTGCAATTTGGACAAAATCCGGCCACCGAATTCTGGCTAACCTGGGCCAGATTCTAGGAGCATTTGTGGCCTATTTAATTTGTCTCCTTCGGTCATTTTTCGAATTTTCAAAAATGACTAATTATGGTTAAATTAAACAAAAATATATATAATTTTGGGGTGGCGTGCCACCAACTCCACCAACCCCCCAAATCCAATATATAAAAATATAATTTAATTATGGGCTGATGGGCCATGACCCCCGCCGGCCCTTTCTCAACCACCAAAGATTAATTAAGGGGTGGGTGGCCATGACCCCGCCACCCCCAGAGCCCTCTTAACTAAATGATGCCATAAGGGTGGGGCGTGGGCTGTCAACCCCGCTGCCCTCACCACCTCCCATTGCAAAGAAAACCACTAGCGGAGAAATAAGGGGAGCAGGCCACCGAGACCGATGGACCTGCCCCCAAATAAACTATGAAAAAAAATATTGCGTGGGTAATTTGGGAGGGGCAGGATTTGATCCCCTAACCCCTCTTCAAGTAATTTCCAAATGTTGCCATTACACCAAACTGAATTATTGAACAATCCGCCAAAAAATTGATATAAACCCTCATTTCGTCAGTGCACCAAAGCATGGAGGAACTAGGGGCGGGCATGAAAATTGAGACTGTAATTTTTTAAATTAATTTATTGCAGGTGGAACCATGATTGGGCAAAATTCTGAGGAGGGTGAAATTTTTGTAGTGTCCAAATTGGACAAATTTTATGTCGATCTTACACCTCTCAGAGACACAAACCCGATGGTGTGGTTAGTTTTCTAATCTGAGCAATAGATTTACAGAGGACCCAGAGGAGGGAATCTTTGAGGAATCTAGGGGGAATCTAAAAGATTCCTTGAGCCCTAGATTTTCATTTTCTCATAATTCAGAAATTTGACAGTCAATTTTTCACTATTCGATGCCACAAATCTGATGGTGCATTGAGATTTTCCATTTTCTCATTTCATTTTTTGACCACTTTTCTAAGTGGTGCAGGTGTCAACATTCATGTGCGAGCAACCATTTCCATGCGAATTGACACTGCGAGATTGATGGTACGACCAGCTTCAGCAGTTTGACATCCTTTTCTTCAGATGGCCCCTGGATGTGAGGTATATGTAGTGTGTTCATGTACTTCTTTTTCTATGCATTGTGATACACATATCCCTATTTGATGTTTGATGTGGGATCTTGTTTCTTACTTTTCTCATGATTCCTACTTGATGTGATGCAGAATCATTTGTGGGATGTACTTGTTGTCATGATTCGTCATGTTTTGTTTGAGATCCCCATGTTTTTATGTTGATGGGATACTCATGTTGTCGCCATGTATGTTTGCATTGAGATCCCTTTTATGCCATGTTGGTGGGATGCTCATTATCATCATGCATGAGTTTATGTCATACTGATAGGAGTCCTTTTTTACTGAGAGTTACTGTAGTAGAACATCTCTTGGAGTCACTCCTGCGTGAGGGCATTTTCCTTGTATGATAGTGACATCACCTCTTATGTACATCATCACTATTGATAGCACTTAATGCAGTGGCCTACACCATCTTGAAATCGAGGCCCGGAGATGTAGTCCCTCCTGGTCGAACTCTATTATCAACGGCTTATGTTTTCATGTGTTGATGAATGTCATGTTCCTCTTCTTTATAGCATGTAGATGTATTCATTTATGTTCTTTTAAAAATGAAATTTAACACGTCATGAAAGTAAAAGTTCTTGGAAGGATCCTTTGTCACATTTGGACCCGAATCATAGATGTAATTCCCCTTCACCACTCTTATCTAGAGGTTATCGATTAAGAGATGCCTCTAGCTAGACTTTAATGAGAGTGACTTTTCAAACAGAGAAAGTTCTTTGAGACCCCATCCTCCCCAAGATTTTAGCCTCGTAATTTTGTCCCAAGAAACCCATGGGAGAAACTTGTCTTCTTTGTTACCTTCCCATAAGAATCTCCCACGTAACTTCTTATGGCCTACAAAATGCCTTTCAGAACCCAAATGAGTGCAGTTCGTTACATAGGTATTGCTTCAATCACTGACTTGATCAGGACTAATCTTCACACTCTTGACAACCACTTGAAACTCCAGTGTCTTATGTGCTTCTCCACCTTTGCTAGAAGCCACCTCCAATCTGCCTTATATGCATTGGGTTTCATATGAAAACCCAGGTATTTAAAACTCTCCTTGATGGACTTGGCTTCAAAGGGCAAGTAAGGTCGCGCTCTTCAAACTTCCCTCGGAGATAGTCCTTTGAAACGTAGAGATGTTCTCTTCCATTTAGACCATGCCTTTGATTTTCGGAAGAGCTACAAGGCTTCCTTAAGGCTCCATAGATCCTGTTTGGAACCATTGTTGAAAATTAATATGTCATCCACAAAAAGGAGATGGGTGATGAAAAGATTGGATGCAACTTCAACACCCCTAAGACCCCCCCTCCTTTTGGTTGCCAGTAAAATTGATCTATATTCATACATGAATGGAATGAAATACATATATCATCATAAATACATAGCTACAATGAAAACAAAACTTTAATTCATTAATAACAAAGTACTAAAAATTGTTACATGCTGAATGGAAATAAACTAGTTTAGGCAATGGTAGTGTATCTTTGAGAAGAGATGTGGTGGCTACATGCCTTCTGAACTATGTTACAATGATGCTTAGAGGCCTTTTATTATTAAGAAACAAGGGGAAACCCCAAAATTCCAAAAACCTAACCCTAGGAGATGAAGCACCAATATATTGTGGGCTCCATTGGGGCTCATTAGAACATTAACTTCCCGTGGTCGTAACTTTCACATACGATCTCAATTTTACTATCATAGTACCTAATTTTAAAGGTCTCCAAAAGGTGGCTGAAAGAAGTCATGTCAACCAATCTTGCACTTTTTTGATCTATTTGTTTTCCCAAAAAAATGTCTTTTAGGCCCTCAAAACGACTCTAGAAGTTTAGGACCTGAAAATCTACCAAAAATAGTAAGGTGTGCTACAATTAAGGAAATTAAAAGAAACAATGGTGGGGGTCCAAGTGGAATAGGTGGGTGACCACCAATATCCACTTGGATGAATAATTATACTCATCCCTTCAACTACAAGTAGGAAAAGGAGAGGGGACAGAGGGAAACCTTGCCTTAGGCCTCTCTGAGAGTGGAAAAAAGGGGAAGCAGATCCATTGATCAAGACTAAAAAAGAAAGGTAAGTAATACACCCCATTACCTAATTTATGAAAGGTATTTAAAACATTAAGTGATTTAAAATCATGCGAAAGTAAACCCAATTTATTCTATCATAAGGTTTTGATAGATCAATTTTTTCTATGATACATTTCACGTTCCTGGATTTGATGTTATGCATACCTTCTTAGTTTGCCATTAATGATATTAATATTGATTCTTTTTTTATTGAGGAAAATTTTACTAGATCCACCCGAAGGGATCACATCCCGTCGACCAAACTAATCAGAGCCTAACCCAGAGAGCATCAAGGAGAATTAACCCCATGAGTTCCTAGTGGCAAGGTGCTTTAACAACGGGACCTCAACCAATTGAGCTAAATCTCAAGGTTATGATATTAGTATTGATATTTTTATTAGTATTAGTATTAATAATACTTATTAATAATATATATTGTAATATATATTAATGTTAGTATTAATATTAATGGTATATATTACATATTTTTTTAATATTATGTATTATTGTAGTCTTTATTTTAGCTTTTGATTTATTCATTTAACTTACTCTTTCATTTTTCATTCGTACCCTATTTTCTTCCCCTTCTCATGTTGTAATTATATCAGGTTCTCTCACTCTTTCTCTCAACAATTATCCTACTGATGGGTCTTGTTTTGGACTCGAAATATTGAAATGGGAATTGTGGATCATTATCTATATTTACTCTCTTCGAATTCTAACCACCACATAAACATGAAAACAGTGTTATATGAACTCATTACGATACTCTAACCCTTGCAAATGAAAACCATGTACTAAAGAAAATGCAACATTTTCATTCTTTGCAATGTTTTCATGTTTATCAAAGAGGATCCCTTCAACTAACTGTCCATTATTATCACCCATAAAAATTGATTGGATTGTTAAACAATATGAGATTATGTGAGATTATATTATGTGAAATATTTGGTGGTAAATGATTTCTTATGTTTAAACTCATTTTTAGTTAATGGTTCTTTAGGAATATTGTCAACAACTTCAGAAAGACTATGAGGATAGATTGGAGTCCATTAGAAAAATATACTCTTGTACGTCCTTAAAAACTATGAAGCCTATTGATGTGCTCTATTTTTCAAGTCACCTAGGAGGCTTAAGAATGTGCTCAATTTTCATGATTATGTGGCCTCATTCAAATTGCATGCCAAGTTGGGTACTCTGCTCAATTTTGTTGTGATTGAGAAGAGAGGCTTAGATGTTTAAATTCTTCCTACCAATGATAATTACGCTTCTCATGGTGTGGATAAGAAACATAAATTTATCAAATATGTGTATGAAATGCTCAAAGCTAGTCTTCAATGGAATATTTGAACCAAGTCACAAATATACTAAAACTTTATAATTTGTATCTCACTACTACAAAATTCATATACTAAAGAAAATTATATAGATGAATTCCTTGAGAGCACCATGGAAGATATACAAATCTTGATTCTTTCAACTCACAATTCATTGCTTCCTTTCAAACAATTAAGAGAAGATTTTTTCCTCCATAAACAACTCACATATTCAACATTATCAAACTCTATATTTTTTTCCTCCCCAAATCTGCTTCTGAATAATCTATGTTTCCTTGATAATTACAAATGGTACTAATGTCAGTATATGATAAATAGGAAAATTTTAACTAATCACCCCAAATCCCACCTTTTCCAAGAAAGGATTCTATTTGGTGCTCAATTTAAATCGTTTTAATGATTCCTATTTTAGGTTGTTCATCTAAATGACCCATATTGTGAAACCTATAAGAATAACAAGATTGTGACCAAACCATAATATGTTTTTCTTGAAACAGATACAATTCAAAGTCTAACTTCATATATTCTATGTGAATGAGGAAAACATTCATGTCACTAAATTTCACACACATATCCCCTCCATTTATTGATTAAATGGGAGGTATTTGAAATAAAGATACCACATAAGATGATTGTCGCAACTGTGAAATAGCATAAACAATTTCTACTCCTTGGTTGTTCCAAATCACAACATTCATTTACATGCAATCTATTTTTTTTTGTCACCTTTGACTCATCACACTTGTAGCCACCTGATCCAAAATGGATTTTGGATAGACTCCTAAGTCTAAGTGTTCCTCACAAAGGACAATGAAAGTCCAAGGAAGTTCCAGGAAATAGCCCCATTGCAGAGATCTTTTCCTTATGAATCTATTGCAACTTGAATGGGCAAAAATGGACTTAGGATGCAAAAGTTATTGCAGAAAGAAGGTGCCCTTGGTTCTTTGGAAAAAGAGTCAAAATCCCCTAAAGTGGGCAAAAAACCCTTATAGAGGGAAATCGCATCGGAGGAGGACCAAAGGTGGACTTAAGTGGAAAGGGGAGAAACCCCTGATTGCCGATCCCCGACATATCGAGTCGGAGGCAGGCTTGTGCATATAACCTAAGGCAAGGACCCCAGGCCAATGCGATATTGCGATCACCGATATCGGCGAATCAGCAATCTCCAACTCATCGCATCGGAGATAGGACTGAATGCGATATCGGGACCCAGGTTGTGCGACATGCGATTGCCAATGATCGAATAGGCGAATCAGTATCGGCGATGGATAAAACCCCTGGGTCATATGCGACGCGATATGCGATAGTGATCACGACGTGCAATCTCAGCCGTTGGATCGCGAAAGGAATGGACGGGCAGGATTAAATCGGCGATCAGCGATTGCCGGACCTGATGGATTTCATAAGCATAATTTATAAAATTTGAAATTCGGTAAAAGGGATTTTCTGTGTATTAATGTTTTTCGGTGTAAAAACCGAAATACAAAGGAAAACACCTGAAGGTGATAAAATGGACCTGAAGGGGAATTTTAAGTCTGATTGCATAGATTTTGAGTTCTGTAAAGGCGGATTTCGGGCAGGCCTCAAGTGGTAAATGGTATTGGGTTGGCTCCACCCGATCCCACTCACTGGTTGACAGGTGGCTGGCGGAGGAGAGAGGAAAACCGCCTTTTCGGGCGGGTAACCTCTGTACCCTTAAGCCACCCGAAATTGCATATTGGCCATTGGATCGGAGATCCCATAAATCGATGGTGGAGAGTGCGATAGCGGCCAAAGGTGGACCCGATGCAATATTAGGGTGGATGAGATAATATTTAAAGTCCGATAGAAGGCATTTTAATAGGTTTTTCACGTATTTCCCGTGTATTTGGGATTTTACCCAAAACACTTATGCGATGTGATATAATGCCTAATGGCGGACCTGATAGGGATTTTAGGGGTGATTGAAGGGAATTTCACGTCCGAGAATGGTGCCCGATAGTGTATTTTCCAAGAAAACCTCTGTGTAATGGGTTTTGTCTATTTTCGGCTTATTGCTTGGAAAACAGCCCCGATCCCTTGTAACAGCTCCTAATCATCATTCCACGCCACAAGCAGGAATTTTTGGCAGACGATGAGGCATTTGAAAGCCACAGAGACATAGAGCCAGATGGCCAGTTGAACAGACAGTGCAGAGAAGCCACAAAGCCATAGGGGAATGATTGAACGCAGGGAAATGGCTGGGGAAGCCGAAAAGCTAGGAAAATGCCTCAAAGGAGCCTAGAGAGCTCAATTGAAAAAAAGGGCAAGCAAAGGTAGAAGCAAGAGAGCAGAGACGGCGAAAAAAAGCTACTGCGTAGAGCAGCCAAGGGAGTCACTTGGAGGTCAAGTGAAAATCTAGAGAGTTGTAAGTTGCAGAAGGCCAAAGCTAGATCCAAAGAAGCCAAAGCTAGAGCCAGAGCCACAGCCAAGAGCTAGAGCCAAGAGCTAGAGCCAGAGCTGAGAGCTAGAGCCAGAACCGAGAGCCAGAAAGCCGATAGCTTCAAGAGCCAGGGATAAAATGATGGCTAAACCCATTGTTTCTATGTAAAACAATGGAATTGAGCCAAGAGCTTGTAAAAATGACTTTGCCATAATCCCAGAGAGCCTAGTTGAGTTGACTAGAGCTTAAGGAGATGTAGTCCAAGAGTTTTGAGTGAACTCCATATTAAACTTGTTGTCTTATGTGTGTTTGTTATTTGCTACATTGTTTCACTGTTATATGTTTTATATCATTTTAAGCAAATCAATTTACAAGCACATAAATAGTTTAAACAACCATAAGCATACACCTTATTTTCAAGCACATATTTAATACCACAATGGTTAATCATACAAACTTGGGAATATTTAAGCTTTGGAAGTGGGAGAGGTTCTTGTAAGTTAGACAAGAAGCGTAAGTGCCCCATTTTCAGATCAGGTGGTATCAGAGCTTGAGATTGATTAACCACACCTTCAAAGAAGGTTATATCATCATGCTTGATTGACAGAGCAAACATTGCTTGTCTAAAAGGTGTTTAAACAGTCAGAGGTTGATTGCATGCTTGTTTTGCAGACTGACTATTGTTTGAGTTTGCAGAGGTGAAGGGAAAGCTATTAATAGCTCAGTCCAGGAAGGACAAGAAGGAAGAAGGGTTGAAGGCATTCTTCTATCCCAAAGGACCTCAAAGCAATCCTTGAAACATAAGAGGTTTGTTGCCTAAGGTTGCTTGAATAAGCTCTTTGTTAATCTTGTTTGATGTTCTTTTGTTCATTGGTATAATGACTACTTCTACAAGTGAGTCCTTGAATCCTTCTTTCTTCATCAAAAGACTCTTTGATGAAGACATGAAGCAAAACTTTTCCACCATGATGGATATGGTGAGAGAAATGTATGAGGATGGAAGGAAAAACAACATACTTAGAGAGAAATTGAATTCCTTGAAGGAAGAGAAGAACTTGCTTTCTGACAAATCAAAGGAAATGGAGAGGCAACTTCATATTGCAAATATGAACCTGAAAAGGATGCATGAGTTGGAGACACGGATTTTTGTTACCCAAGAAGCCTTAGTCAAGTATCAGCTTGAAGAAGAGGTAAACCATTCCAATTTGTCTTCTAGTATCAGCTTGAAGAAGAGGTAAACCATTCTAGTTTGTCTTCAAATTCTTCTAAGAATGCTTATATTGGTTCTTTTGAAAAGCATACCAAAGGCATAGGTTCCAAGCTTATGTCCAAGATGGGCTATGAAGGAAAGGGCTTGGGAAAGCATGCACAAGGTATTTTTGAACCAATAATGGTTGAGGAAAGGCCTAAGTATTTGGGTCTTGGCTATGGACAGTCTTATGGAAAGATTTCCAAAGCTGCCATGAAGGCCATTGAAACAACTCCAAGAAGGAGTTGCATTACATAGTGTGAAGATTGTATTCGGGAGGAATGCAATAGCTTGAAACATCATTTGCAGGATGTAGGTGTTCAGAGGCACACACTTGAACTAGAGAGTTGGGGAGACTCTGACAGCCTTGATGAGATTGATGGTGTTCCAGAGGGAGCCACTTCTTCATTCAATTCACCTCCTCATGAAGGCAATAAAGGTGAAAGAGAAAGGTATAAATCTGGTTCTAATAATCTTCCTTTTAATTTTGCAAAGCATGATAAATTTCCACATAGATATGAGAAAAGAATTGCATGTTCCTTTTGTGGTTTGGATAACCATAATGTTTCTAGATGTTGGAAGAGAATGGCCACATACAGGAAACTTTTGAAGGAAAGAAAGCAAGAAGCCAAAGGTCCATTAGACAAGGCAAATCATGCTGTCAAGAGGATGCACATGCAATGCACTTACTGCCATAAGCAAGGGCATCTTGCTGAAAAATGTTGGACTCTGAATCCAGCAATGCTTCCACAAAAGCTAAAGAAAGTGGAAAGAGAGGATGTAGAAATGGAAAGGAAGATTCCATGGATGATGTGTCTCAGGATGATTCACATGATGATGCTGATGTGTAGACCAAGGTAGTACCTTTGAAAGGGATTGGTAAGAAACAGGTAGAGTTCTTCTACGATTAAGATTACATGTCTATTGATGCATCTACATTATATTTCATTTCAGCTTCGAAAGTACAGTGTGCTTAAGTGAAAGTTGAAGGATGAAATTCATGCACGAGCATGAGATGCATGAACATAGGGATGTTGATGATTTCCTTGTCTTTGAACATGTATGTGTAACTAACTTGTAGGGTTGATTTCTTTGACATGCATGTGATGCCATGTTGACTTGGGAGAAGTTAACTTGGTCTCCAAATGGAGATAATGACGAAGCGTTTCATCTTTTGAAAAAGAGTCCTAATGGTATTTTTCTACATGCTTGACTTGAAGGGTCATTTGTTTAAAGGCATGTTTTGTGGGCTTGTTGTCTAGTCAATCATTTATATGCAGATGTAAGACATGGAGGTGTTCACAAGATGTGAAATCTGTTTCTTTTATTGAAACAAGAGTTTAGGCCATCCAATTGTTGTCCATGTTTCTATTGTTGTTAACAGTTGTTGTTGAAAACTTTTCAAACAGGTACAAATGAAAGTTTTGTGGAGCAGATGTACTTCACATTTGTTTGAGCCACCTTGGATTAATGATCAAGACAGAAAAGTTCAAACTACCTTCTATGACCATTTCAGCAGAAGTTCTGCATGAAGGCAAGAAGGAAGATAGTTCTTCCCAGGAGAACCAGCACATCCAGAAAGGAAAGTGGTCAGAGACTCTGGTTCAGAAGCACTATGCAAGGCAAATGTATGGAGGCTGAAAGAAGAGGGTGTTGTTACTCTCATTTACTATTCAGATCAATATGTTAGTATTTTGGAGACCAAAAGTTCTTTAGTGGGAAGGCGTGATCCAAAATGGATTTTGGATAGACTCCTAAGTCTAAGTGTTCCTCACAGAGGAAAATGAAAGTCCAAGGAAGTTCCTGGAAATAGCCACATTGTAGAGATCTTTTCCTTCTGAATCTACTACAACTTGAATGGGAAAAAATGGACTTAAGATGCAGAATTTATCATAGAAAGAAGGTGCCCTTGGTTCTTTGGAAAAAGAGGCAAAATCCCTTAAAATGGGCAAAAACCCCTTATAAAGGGAAATTGCATCGGAGGAGGACCAAAGGCGGACTTAAGTGGAAAGGGGAGAAACCCCCGATTACCGATCCCCAACATATCGGGTCGGAGGTAGGCTTGTGCATATAACCTAAGGCAAGGACCCCGGGTCAATGCAATATTGCGATCACCAATATCGGCGGATCGGCAATCTCTGACTCATTGCATCGGAGATAGGCCCGAATGTGATATCAAGACTCGGGCTGTGTGACATGCGATCACCGATGATCAGATCGGCAAATCGGTATCAGCGATGGACAGAACCCCTGGGCCATATGCAACGTGATATGCGATATCGATCGCGACGTGCAATCTCAGCTGTCAGATCACGAAAGGAATGGACAACCAGGATTAAATCAGTGATCAGTGATTGCCAGACCCAACAGATTTCATAAGCGCAATTTATAAAATTTGAAATCTGGTAAAAGGGATTTTCCGTGTATTAACGCTTTTCAGTTTAAAAACCAAAATACAAAGGAAAATGCCTGAAGGCGATAAAACGGACCCGAAGGGGAATTCTAAGCCTGATTGCATAGATTTTGAGTTTCGTAAAGTTGGATTTTAGGCAGGCCGCAAGCGGTAAATGGTATTGGGCCGGCTCCTCCCGATCCCACACACTAGTCGACACGTGGTTGGCGGAGGAGAGAGGAAAACCACCTTTTCGAGCGGGTAACCTCCGTACCCTTAAGCCACCCAAAATTGCATATCGACTGTTGGATTGGAGATCCTGTAGATCCATGGTGGAGAGTGCGATAGAGGCCAAAGGTGGACCTGATGCGATATTAGGGTGGATGCGATAATATTTGAAGTCCGATAGAAGGCATTTTAATGGGTTTTTCACATATTTCCCGTGTATTTGGGATTTTACCCAAAACACTTATGCGATGCGATATAACACCTAATGGCAGAACTGATAGGGATTTTAGGGGCGATTGAAGGGAATTCCATGTCTGAGAATCGCGCCGGATAGTGTATTTTCCAAGAAAACCTTTGTGTAATGGGTTTTGTTTATTTTCACCTTATTTCCTAGAAAATGGCCCCAATCCCTTGTAACAACTCCTAATCATCATTCCACACCACAAGCAGGCATTTTTGGCAGACGATGAGGCGTTTGAAAGCCACAGAGCCGCAGAGCCAGATGGCCAATCGAATAGATAGTGTAGAGAAGCCACAGAGTCGCAGGGGAATGATTGAATGCAGGGAAATGGCTGGGGAAGCTGAAAATCTAGGAAAATGCCTCAAAGGAGCCCAGAGAGCTCAATTGAAAAAAAAAGGGCGAGCAAAGGCAAAAGAAAGAGAGAAAAGAGGGCGAAAAAAAGCTACTGCGCAGAGCAGCCGAGGGAGTCACTTGGAGGTCAAGTGAAAATCCAAAGAGCTGTAAGTTGCAGAAGGCCAAAGCCAGAGCCAAAGAAGCTAGAGCCAAAGAAGCTAGAGCTAGAACCAGAGCTGGAGCTAGAGCTGAGAACTAGAGCCAGAGCCGAGAGCCCGAAAGCTGAGAGCTTCAAGATCCAAGGATAAAATGGTGGCTAAATCCATTGTTTCTGTGTAAAATAGTGGAGTTGAGCCAAGAGCTTGTAAAAAGGACTTTTCCATAATCCCAGAGAGCCTAGTTGAGTTGACTAGAGCTCAAGGAGATGTATCTCAAGAGTTTTCGGTGAACTCCATATTAAACTTGTTGTTTTATGTGTGTTTCTTATTTGCTACATTGTTTCACTGTTATATGTTTTATATCAGTTTAAGCAAACCAATTTACAGGCACATAAACAGTTTAAACAACCATAAGCATACACCTTATTTTCAAGCACACATTTAATTCCACATTGGTTAATCATATAGACTTGGGAATATTTAAGCTTTGGAAGTGGGAGAGGTTCTTGTAAGTTGGACAAGAAGGCTAAGTGCCCCATTTTTAGATCACCACCATTAGTTATGAATATCCATCCAACAAAGAAAATTCCATTAGAAGTGTCAATCCTACAAAGTTAGTTATTTACACATCATTCATCAATTAAAATACTTCCTTTTATGGTAGATTTAATTGTCCATTGGTTCCTAAACACCAAAATATCAAGCTTCCCCTCCAAATATATTGATGTGTCTCTTAAATCTTCAAGAACCTCTTTTGTTGAACCTAAGGATGCTAGAAATGTTTGATCACCCTTTTCCAAATTGTTCCTTGTTTCACTAGTTTTATTACTTTCCTTATTAAGAGTAAATTCTTGTATGCTTCCATAAATATTAGACGTTATGGAAAACTTACTATTTTCTAACATTGTATATGGGGAAACCACCATAGATTTTACTAGCCTAATTGATAAGATCCCATGAAACATAATTTGCAAAATATTGAAGAGTCAACATGTCTATTATCACAATGGCACCTTTTGACATCCTTTTAGGGTCTTTGTGCTATTTCCTATTTATTTAACTTCATCAATATCATTTGTATGATATATTTGTACTTTCCTTGCATTGGCACAAGTGAAAGTAATTTAAACATATCAACAAGATCTGGGAAAACAAGATAATTCAAATGGACTGCCAACCCATGGAAGAAGTTTTTGCCTATGTTTACAATGCCCACTGAGAATGATCCATGTGCATAAGACACCATAAACACATGCATTGATCAAAGTGTGACTATCTTTAGATATAATACTTTTTATTTTCAATGTTTTTGTGGTTCTATGATCTTATCCCAGTGTACATATATCCAAATCATCCACAACTACAACATGGCCATTGTTGATATTTTTTCCGGTTGAGGGAAAAGGTAAACCTCCTAGGGCTTGACAACAAGTCCCTCTATGTTTTTATAGAGGTGTTACACCTCTTTATGAATGCACTCAAGTATTTGGAGTAGAATTTAAAACATTAAAACATGCATATGTGAGTGGACTAGGTGTTTCTCTCAAATATGCATGCAAATAAAATAGCAAAAGATAAAAAGATTAAAATTTAAACATGATATCCATCCATGCCATCATAGTAAGAACTGATACCATTGAATCATATCAAAGGATAGACACAAGATAACATGTTTCATATATTATAAAGCTAAAGAATGATTTCATTCATGTAAAGTCATAAATAGGATAGGAAAAAATTCACGAGACTCATACATCTTTAAACAAGTTTTTCAATCACAAATGAATTTCCTTCCCAAAAGGGAGCTCTCTGCGAGAGTAAAAAAATATTACATATTCAAGTTTCTAATTTTTTTGGTTGCTAAAGCACTCATCAAAATCATGCTACTTAATTAGAAACTTTGAATGCATTCATTCCAAGGGGGACTGGGATTGCACTCCTCTGAACCATAATATAAATAAGGTACCTAGAATAAAAGGAAGAACTGTAGTCAGAGATTGGATTAATTGATGGGTAACACAATCAAGAAAGATGAATGATAAAATACTAGGAAGAAGAAAAGGGAATGCTTCAAGAATTAAAATAATACTCACAAAAATTTCAAAGGATGGACCCTATGTCATTGAAGCTTCCACTACCTTTAATTATTGTTGTTGAAGTCATTACAATAACTGGTTGACAATTGATGACTTCTTGGAGGGATTTCTTTAGCCATTCTGGGATATAAGATTTTATCAAAGGGGTAGTAATTTCCATTTTGACATGTTGGTTGAATACCTCCTCCTCAATTTCTTAAGCCTCCTCTTATAATTGTGCAAATAGGACAGATTGATATTCATTAACGTTAACAAAAATAACCAAGTATTTTTTAATATCCTCCATAGTGAAATTAATTATACTATCAATTTATTCTCCCATTGACTTTTTTAAATTGTTCAACTCAGCTTTCAACACATCCTTGGAATTTAGAATAGAGTCTCTTGTAATGTGGGGACACACAAATCAACAGAAAAAATTAATTGCATTGAAAGTGAATTACTCCTTCTATCATTAATCTTGTTATTTAATTTAAAATTAATCTCCTTTAATATGTTAATTTATGTAGACTATCCAGCTTGGATTTGCTTCATTTTTCAGGTCCTGTGAGATTTTGTTGTGACCTTCACAATTCTTTGAGTGAACCAACCTTATGAATAAAATAAGATAAGTCATTATCTACAAAATTATTGTCATGATCGAGGTCCTTTTAAACCCAGTCAATAGAAAAGGTAATTCTTTGGGCTAGATATATCATGTGGGAAGCTATTTCCCATTCATCTTCAATATTTCACTTATATTACTCATAATAGGATATTTTACTCCATTTAGGAGGGGGGGATATTTATTAACTCTATGGGGTATGTCGGGGGTGGATACTTTAGATGTTGGTTCTTTCATGGCGAGAGGAATCATGAACAAAGGAATTGGATTTATAACTTTTTCCAACTCTTTTATTCTCTTTTTAACCTTGCGGTTCTTTGCTTCATATTCTGTCACAGAGTGTGATAGTGTTTCTTAAATAGTTTAATGCAATTTCATGAGCTTGGTGGCTTCAACCTGAGAAACATCAATGTCCATTTTATTTTGTCAAAATACTCTTTTATTTTGAACTTTCACCCTTTCAATTTTTAACTTTTTATTTCTTTTGTCATATCTTGCATTTTACGAGGTGACAAGGTGATCATCGAAAGTGGTGGTCTCCTCAGCTATCTCTTCCATGATCCTTTGATTTTTAGCTAAACAGGAAGTAACCTAATCAGGTGGTGCAGTATTATCAAATTAAACATCTATAATATCTTCCATGCTTGGTGTGTCCTTTAACCTCTAATCTTGGTTGACTGAGCAGTGTGTGACCTGTTTGGGGTAAATTAGGGAGGAGGATATTCCACGTCTTCACCACCCAAGGACCTATCGTTACTTTGAATTCCACTCGAGGTAGAATTTCTCTTCCTTTGAGTAGAGGATAAACTTAGGTGAGTCTAGGGCATGGAGGTTGGAGGTTGCTCTATGGGCTTTTGGCCTCTTTTCTTGTATCTTCCTCCCATACATGTACTAGTTTTTTCAAGAACTTATTCAACATGCCTTGGAAACTCTTTGCCTCTCGATGGGCCAGTGTGACTCTCTTCACTTTCCTTTGCAACTCTTGTAAATAAATTTCCATATCTAATTTTGGTCAGGTGTTTAGAAAATATACCTTTTGTATCAAAACCTTGAATGGTTTCAACTTCACTTAAACTAAATAAATTTAAATATTGTGAAACTTTGCGAGGTGGGTCTCATTACTTACAGTAATTTCTCCAATAGTAAAAGGAAAAAAAATGAATTTCCCTTTCTTCTTTTGTTCAAATAAAATTAACCATGGGTGGCATTGTTTGCAGAATTCACCAACAAAATACTTATCTATAACAAATTTTGGTAGTAGTAAAGCCTTATCTTGAAATCCATATTTTAATCATGGAATAATTCTCTCTTTCCTCATGGATTCCTTTCCCCACAAGAAATACTGAGACTGTCTTGATATTTTGGTGGGCTCTCGTTCAGTCATGATATATTTAACCTCCTTCACAAACAAATCTTGGACTTGGAAAAAATGGAAAGGATCTTTATGCTTCCACAGTATTGGATACCATAACTGAGTTGGTTTATCTTTCAGGTTGAAATCACTTTTGTGCGATATGCTTTGAAAGGCATGGTTAAACACAAGGGTTGTTATAAAATATTCCATCATAAAGAATCTATGGGTTTTGGACAAATTGACTAGATGGAAAGATAACTCATTTGATATAAGGTCAAACTAATTGAATAGAAAATATCTTTTATATGAGTAGTATAGAACATAAAGTATGGATTTTAGGACATTAGTTATAGTTTATTGCCACATAACACACGCAAAAAGCCAATAAAAGTCTCTAAAATGCTATGTAAACAAGGAAATGTCTATAAATGAAATATTACAAGGAACCCAAGAAGCTGGAAAATAAATTCTTGAATGATATTCATCCTAGCCGCCTGGGAATCCAAGAAACTATCTGCCCCATACAACTTTAGTAACTTGTTTTCCTCTAGTAGCTTAATATCCTTCTGAATACCTTGAGAGTGATATGAATTAGGTTCTTCTTCACTCCTAACATTATCGTTCTTGTCCTTGGATTGAAATTATTTAGACAAAGATAAACGATCTCTTTAAAATAAAAAACCTCTGGAACACCTATAACACTTTCCAATCCACTCCTCCAAATTTTGTTATTGTTCTTCTGCTCGACTGGCAAGTTCATGTACCACTGGTATATAGTAGATCAGTGAAAATCGTTATCGAGAGAGGAAAGTGAGTTATATTTAGCACTGAAAAATAGGCTTTTTTCTTCCTCTGTCATCCATCTCTAGTTTGTACTTAGAAATATGTGGTTAATCAATGTCATTCTCAATGCCACTTAGTTGTAAATTCCTCATTTTCCTATATAATCTCTAAGTGTTACTCCCTCACATATGAACTTTGTTAGGCATGACAGGCTTAATAAATGTAAAATTAATATACTAAGGTCATTGTTTATGGGAGACAGTGGAAATAAATCTCGAAAATCTAAAACCACCTTGTCCATTTACTACAGAGTTTTATCCTCTTTTAATATCCTTGATATCAATACAGTAAGTGATAGAGTATTTATGAAGTGAAATAAATATTGAGCTATGAAATATTTGTGATCACAACAATTGGCATGCAATCATTTAAAAAAATTTAGTGGGAAAGAGTGCGAGGAAGGACAAGTGTGGGGAAAGTAGTTGTGGGGAGTAGTGCATGTATGAGAGAATTGATGTCTAATGTGGAGGGGTGTGGAAGGGATGCATATGGAGGTGGGGATGTGTGTAAGGAGGAACATGTAGAGGGGGACGGATGTGTGGGAGAATCTTGTGAGAATAAAAGAGTGTGGGATTCCTTCTACACACATGAAATTTATTTAGTATAGAACATTTAACAGAGTGCATCTTTTTGGGTCCACACCCACAAAGCATTGCTACTGGCCAAACTTTTAGATGAGAGGATGAATGTTGGATCCATTAGATCCACACTCCCATATTTGAATAAATAAAACATCTTGATCATTATTCGTTAAGCTAAGAAAGAACCATTCTCTATTTTCACCATGTGGGTTATCATTGTATTTCAAATATTGATGATGGGTATTTATCCATGCTTAAAAATTCACCAAACTTTTACGAGTTGAGAGAACATAGACAAAGGTAAAACGGTTTAACTAGACTCTAGTTCACTGCATTTGGTAAAATAAGTTCAAGAAATGACCACCAAATTTATTTCTAGCATACACTACAATTATCGCAGTCTAGGAGACCACATTGTGTATACATCGCTATAAGTGAATTTCTGACCAATAGATCTAATGTGAACCTTCTGCTACTTACGTAATCATAGATTTCCTTTTCTTGTTACAAGTCTTGAAAGATAGCAAAAACCTTAAGAACATAGGGAAATGTAAACTTATCAAGTTGAATTCCTATATTTGAAAATTATAATGGCTTTCTCAGGGAACCCATTTTTAGCATAACCCATTATCATGGTATTCCATAAAATACATTTCATTATTGGATTTTGTAAACAAAATGGTGTTATTCCTAAATTTTTTTATTTTGAGCATAACCTACAACCACATCAACCCTGAAGACCATGTTTCTTACTAGCATCCAGTTAAAAAAATCCTATATAATATTTAAATTACCCTTTTAAGCATATCGACTATGTCCATCCTGCTCTAAGAAGGTTGTTAAACATCATACATGTTTGGTGCACGATGGAAGTCTATATTGTTTGATCCAATAATTCTTTGTTGTTGGATCATTCAGGTGCTTGAAACCCATTAAATCCTATGCATTTCTGCCACCCAATATGAATTTGGGATGTTAGATTGTCCTCTTTTGCATCGCCCAATCACATCAACTGATTATACATTGTTTTAATTTCCAAGTAATTTGTTACTCGATGACCATTGATTTTCTTGGTGTTGGATAGATCAATGGTTTTTGTTAATTTTAGCCCCTACTTGCATGACTGTTAATGGAGGGGTCCACAATTTGTTTGTCGCATAACTATTCCCCATGTATTTTCCTCAAGGTGCCCAATAGCTAAATCTATGCCACTAAAGTTCTCATAACTTCTTATCCTTGAGGTGTTTTATAGAGTTACATATATTTTTGGAAAGGTATTTACAAGGACTAACAAACTATACACTTTGCAAAACCATTTGAGATTATCCACTATTACTAAAATTCTTCTAAATATATGCTCCATCCTTGACGCTAAACAACCTTTGACATCAATGACAATACTTTTGCTAACAACATAGACATCACAGTCAATCCCAATTTTAATAATTAAAGAATGAACCAATTTATCCCCTTGGAAGAACCATTAAGCTACTACATACCGAAAATGTGTATAATTACAAGTAACCACATTTGTTGAGATATTTTTTCAAAATAATTCATAGACATACCTTGCAAATTTTTATTTTGGACTTTGTCTTTGGCCCATGTAGGATTATTGTTGAAACTAGTGCTATGATACAACTTGTAACATCTCCTATCAACTAATTTATGGGACATTACCATAGAATATTTCCTTGTTATGGTAGAAACATAATAACATGTGTATAGTTTGACTAGAACAACATTATAAAACAAGCATAAAACATATAAGTAATAAGAAACATATATACATTAGAGTATACCATTCATAGCTAGAAACATTTAACTTTAAATGAGAAAAAAATAGATGTAGACCTTGGACATTCCTCTCATCCATATATTCCACTGCTCCAACTCTCATAGTAGTGGGTCACCCTCGAGCTAGGACCATGAATCCATAAGGACCAAGGATTTACAAAAGATAGCTATGGTTCATAACATCTACCATAAATGATCAGGGCCAAGGCACCTAACCTCAATGACACTCCAACTTACAGTCTCTCCTCCCCCATAAAGCTACATAACCCAAGGTAGTGCACCCTTTCAATATATTGTAGTCCATTGATCCATGCCACTACCTTTATAGGGTTTCCAACATAGGTTGGTGTTGGAGCGGTTGCAAAACCGTCCAAAAGTTTGGCTTGCATTCAAATTTTAGATCCTTCCTTGGTCATTCCCTTGATTGTGGCAAACACTTAAGCTCATTTCACGACCTTTCCCCATTTCCTTTGAACCATTTTCCTTGTTGGATTAATTGTCATATTTTGGCATGTTTTGGCTGATATGTCATGTTGCGAACCCTTTTTGGTGGTTGTTGGAAATAATACTGAGAGGGGGAGTGAATTAGTATTATCAGATCATAATTTAATTTTCATAACTAGTTTGTATACACTACTTCAGCTTAGTGAACTAGCGTGTATATGCAACTATACTTAATGCAACCAGTGTATATGCAAAGATCTTTTGATTTACCTAAATTATCATGCATTTAACTTTAACTAGTATATGAGGAATTCATTAGATAGTGCAGTAAAAGCAGAATAAAGCATCACACATAAGAAACACACATGAACACCAAGATATAAGGTGGAAACCCAATGTGGGTGAAAACCACCTGCTGCTGTTTTCTCTGTCTTCCTTTAATAATAAGAAAATTCTATTTACAATTTTTGTACTGGTGCAGTCTTATACCAATACGCATGCTTCTACCTACAGAAGGCTACAACATTCTCTCATTCTCCAACTTCTACTGGAAGGGAGCTACAGCCCCCTAGCTCTTGTACTAGCTAATATGTTTACTAGTACATAGGTGCCGACCTACATATGGCTACAACCTTCTCTTTTCTTCCAGGGACCACGTTTCATAAATTTTCAGATTGGATCCATCAACAACATCATTCAATCATCAAATATATCTTCATCAACCAGTCTCCTCTTGAACCAACCACAACCGAATCAATCAATCACTTTGACAACCCATCAATATGATCATTCAAAATGTTGTCACCAGAATATAGTAACCAAAACCCAAGCCAGAACCTAGAACACTGTAACAACAAACAAAAACAACTAAGAAATATTTTATAAGTTATACGCTACTTCCATGTGTCGAACCTGTGTGCATACACTCTTTCCTCAAAGAGAACCAGCGTACAGATCCGCAAATAAAATTTATGATTTATATGCTTCTTTGATATGTAGAACCAGCGTGTATACGCTCCTTTTCTAAAGTGAACCTGCATACAGATCTGTAAATGATGATTTAAGCATTACAACTATTCTAGACTTTAGTCATACCCAGATCATCATATTTACAGACTACAACATGCGCCAGATATTTAGATACACAATCAAACCACATAAAGATAATTCAATTCAAGCCTTAAGATCCTGATACATCATTAGAACTTATCCTTCATCAAATGCTAAGGTTCATCCTTGGTTCAAATCAAGCACAACACAATAAGCCAATAACCTACATATTAGATCTCACACATCATCAGATATTTGATACTTGCACACCTTGGCCTAATGATCTTCTCCTCCTTTTATAGTTTTAGGCCTTTCTCAATACCATGGACCAAAACCACTTAGAACTAATACCTTGGACCAAATACCTAGGGTCAATACCTTGGACCAGATACCTTGGACCAATACCATGGATCAAAATACCATGGACCAAATACTTCGGACCAAAAATTTAGTTTTCCAAGGTATATGCGCTTTTCCTTCTATGAAAGTGCGTGTGTACATATACGCGACTTGTAAACATTGAACCTGCGTGTGTACGTATACGTGACTTGTAAACATTGAACCTGCGTGTATACATAGCTTGATCAATGGTGAACCTGCGTATACCTCTCTTTCTTCATTCCGTGAAGACTGATCTATAATTCTTTTCTGTTTACCGGCTATACTGTGATCTTTCATCTGAGTGAGTTGCCTTCTGAACGGATTCCTTGAAGATTCCCTGCATTTCATCACATCTGTGAAAACTACACCTGATATCTCTTCTGTAAATTCATCTAGTTACCATATACAAGTGACTTGTTCTACTACAAGTGGGTTGCCATCAAGTACAACACATACATCATAATGCCAACAATCTCCCCCTTTGGACTTGATGGCAACAACAACCACACCAAGTCACTCTCCCCCTTTGACATCGAGGGAAAAGGGTTATGCTCCCCCTAAGTGCATGCTGAATTCTCTGATATGCTGAAGTGTGCTGATTGAGCTCCCATGATCGAGTTCATGCTCCCCCTGAGCATAGGCAAAGTTTGCAAAAAGATGTTCCAAAAGAAGAACATGACTCTATACATACATCACAAATGACCTTCCTATCACCAATGACTCATACATACATCCATCTCCCAACCAAGTGGGGATATACCAAATGTGACTCATCCACCCAACCAAGTGGGGATATACCAATTGTTTATACATGTCAAAAACAAGAAATATTACATCATCCATCCCATGCATAGTGGGGTTACAAATTAGGTCTTTTCATGACCTTTACAAACAAAGACCAAATATTTTAAACAAGACCATGATAGTCATCAGCAACTATCATATGATCTACACCATTAGCAGCATTATCCAGACCAGCAACCTGTATATGTCCATTATTAGTTCTCAAAATATCATCAACCCTATTCTCCCCCTGAACCTATTCCACCTGTTCACTGTCAGATATGATCATTGCATATGTTAGTAAGAGATATCAAAACATCATCATCAAAAAGATATACATCAAGTTATCAACAACTTTATGAGGACCAATACATTAGCAGATTGAAAACATCATCAAACAGAGCAGATAATTGACAGAACCATAGCAGACCCCTTTTTTCTGAGTCCGGCCCACTACTTTTCTTCAAACCAACATATACACGACTGCACCCATAGAAACTCGCGTATGTACATGACAACGCTTGATGAAACTTGAGTATAACCACCTTTCTCTGAAAAATAGGATTTAACAACAGGATGATGTAGAAACTACTCCCAGCTTTTGTCTGAGATATTCAAATGTCTCTCTGGGCAGTGGTTTAGTGAATATATCAACAACCTGTTCTTTGGAGGGAACATACTCCAATTTGACCTTTTATTCAAGCATTTGTTCACGTAGGAAATGATATTTGTGGGTATGTGCTTGGTCTTGGAGTGCATGACTGATTCTTTGAAATACTGATGGCACTTGTATTATCACATAGAATGGAGATGGGTGGAGTACATGTGATCTGAATATCTTGCAAGGTTTACATCATCCAAAGTAGTTGTGTGCAGAAAAATGGAGCAGCCATGTATTCTGCTTTAGCTGTAGATAATGCAATTGAACTTTGTTTCTTGCTGAACCAAGACACTAACCTGGAACCCATATAGAATGCACCACCACTAGTGCTTTTTCTGTCATCAACACTTCCTGCCCAATCCGTATCTGTATATGCATGAAGTGTAAGATTTGTATCTTTAGGATACCATAAACCAAAGTTATGTGTTCCTTGAAGATATTTGAAAATCCTTTTGACTACCTGAAGGTGTGATTCCTTTGGATTTGCTTGGAATCTTCCAACTATTCCCACTGCATGCATGATGTTCGGACGAGTACCTATTAGATAAAGTATACCACCAATCATGGATCTGTAAGTTGGTTGATGTATTGCTGTTGATTCATCATTTGAGCTAAGACTGCATCCTGTTACCATTGGGGTACATATTGGTTTTGAATCTTCCATGCCGTACTTTTTTAGGATCTGTTTGAGATACTTGGCTTGTGAGAGAAAAATGCCATCTTTATTTTGTTGAACTTGTAGACCAAGAAAACAGGCAAGCTCACCAAGCAAGGACATTTCAAATTCTTGTTGCATTACTGAAGCAAAATTCTGACTCATGGATTCTTCATTGCTACCAAAAATGATATCATCAACATACACAACAATTATTAGCAATTTATCAGTGTCCATCTTTGTATATAGATTGCTATCTACTAACCCCTTTGAAAAACCCCATTGGTGGAGATATTTGTCAAGACGGTAATACCAGGCCCTTGGAGCCTGTTTTAGACCATAGAGAGCTTTTCTGAGTTTGCATACAAGTTTTGCATCATTTCCAAGAGTGAATCCTTCTAGTTGTTCAATATAGACTTCTTCTTCTAAATCTCCATTAAGAAAGGAATATTTTACATCCATTTGGTATACTTTGAATTTATGAAAACTAGAAAGAGCAAGAAACATTCTTATGGCTTCAAGTCTAGCAACAGGTGCAAAAGTTTCTTCAAAATCTATACCTTCTTGTTGAGCATATCCTTTGCAGACGAGTTTGGCCTTGTTTTTGATAACTTCTCCATTTTCGTTCAGCTTGTTTTTGAATATCCATTTGGTTCCTATGATATTCTTATCATGAGGTCTAGGAACTAATTCCCAAGTATTATTCTTTTCAATTTTCTCAAGTTCTTCATTCATGACCTTGACCCAACATTCATCTTTGCATGCTTCATTTACATTTTAAGGTTTAGTGGAAGATAGTTATGCTAGATATCTTGAGGCTTCAGCAATGGTTCCTCTTGTCTGCACACCGGCCCCTTTTTCCCCTAAAATTTGAGTTTCTGGATGATTTTTCTAAACATACCTGGATGGAGTCTTTTCTTCTATCATTATCTCTTCTTCTGGTGCTTCATTGGTTTCTTCTTCGAAATTAGTGTGATTTGATGTGGGAAAATGATCTTCATATTCTTCATTGCCATAATCTTCAGTTTTTATCTATTTTGGATTTTTGCATGCTTCATCAACCACAACATCAATACTTTCAATAATTTCCCAAGTCTTTTATTATAACATTTATATCCTTTACTTTGGGAAGAGTAGCCAAGAAGAATACCTTCATCTTCTCAGGGTTCAAACTTACCAAGTTTTTCATTAGTTCTTTTGATGTAACATTTGCTTCCAAAAACTTTGAAGTATTTTATAGTAGGAGTCTTACCATACCAAATTCCATGTGGAGTTTGAGTGCTGTTTACCTGAACATTTGCTTGGTTGAGAATAGTGATGGCGGCGAATGTAGCTTCACCCTAGAAGTTTGCAAGAGTTCCAAATTCATCTAGCATAGCACGAGCCATTTGTTGAATAGTTCTATTCATCCTTTCTACCACTCCATTTTTCTGAGGAGTCCTTGCAGTGGAGAACTGCCTTTTTATTCCATGTTGTTCACAAAAGTCAAAGAATTCATCCAAGGTAAATTCCCCTCCTCAACTAGATCTAAGGCATTTGATTTTGCGATCTGATTCAATTTCAACCAAAGCTTTGAAGGCTTTTAACTTTTCAAATGCTTCATCTTTATGCTTTAGAAGACCTATCCAACACATTTTGGAAAAATCATTAATGAACAATATAAAGTATTCTTTTCCACGAGGTGACTTTTTCCTTGATGGTCCACATAAATCAGTATGAACAAGTTCAAGAGGCTTACTAGCTGAATCTTCCTTTTCGATGAAGTGAGATTTGGTTTACTTACCGAATTGACATGATTTGCATATAGTATTTTCAGGAATGTTGATATTTGGAAGATCATGAACAGCCTGGAATCTGCATGCTTTTCTTATTTGAGAAAAGCTTAGATGTCCCAGTCTTCTGTGCCATAGCCAGTTTTCATCATTTTTGCTTAGATAGCATTGTTGTTGTCCTTCCTTGAGTATGTATAGGTTGTTTGGAGTTCTTGTACCTTTGATCACGATTTCTCCTGTATCAAGCTCACGAACAACACATCCATTTGATCAAAACACTACTTCATTTCCTTGATCACACATTTGACTCACACTCAACAAGTTATGATTTAAGCCATCAACATACATAACATTCCCAGCTTTAACTTTTTCTTTCAAGAAAACATAGCCTTTACCTTTTATGATAGTAGGAGCGTCGTTTTCAAATGAGACACCGTTTTCCTTTTCTAAGGCATTATATGAGTGTAGTTTTTCTTTGTCACCTGTCATGTGTTTTGAGCATCCATTGTCGATGTACCACTGGTTTTCTTGTCCTTCTGCATACAAGGCTATACCACATATTTTTGTTTGCGGTTCTTTCTTTCTCCATATTTTGGGATTTAATGGAGTTTGCTCCTTTTGCCGAAATTTACCTCTGCATTCAGATTCTTCATGGCCAAAGTTGTTATAGATTGAGCATTCTATTTCATTTTCAAGAAGAGAAAAGTTATTATATGAAATTTTCTTGATCCTTGTCACATTCCTTTGATTTTGTGCTTCTCTAGTCATGATGGTTTTGTAAGTAACACATTGAGTAGCTTTGTGTCCAAAATTATGACATGAGAAACATTGACCATTAAAGAAGTTCTTGCAATTATCGAATCTACTGACCTGGTGATTGTAGTTTCTATTGATATTCATATTTGAAGCAAATTGAGTACGATTTACCTGAGGTTGGTTGTGGCTTCTATTCATCCTTGAATTAAATTGAGCCTGATTTACTCGGTGATTTGCTTTATGCCTTTGCTGACGATTGTCAAACTGTCCACTGCTCTTTGCTGCATCAAGATAGCTTTTAGTTGAGGTTGACGGCTTCTGTGATTGAGATGCTTCTTTAGTATATCCAAGACCTGTATTTATCAAAGGAGAACGCTGCACTTTGATAATTTCATTTAAGGTTTCTGATCCTTTAGCAAATCTAAGATTGAGAGCTTTTGTTTTCTCAAGATCCTTTCTTAGACCCACAATTTCACATTCTAGTTTTTCATTGTGTTTTTCTCTTTCAGCAAGTTGCTATTTCAAGGTATCTATAATCATATTCTTTTCTTCTAAATATATTTTGAGTTTAGAGATTTCTTCATAAAGGTCATGTTCATCTAAAGCATCCAAGAAATCATCATCTTCATAAGCCATTGGAATTCTATAGTCATTACTATTTTCATCTTCATCACTATTTGATAAACCATCGCTATCTTCATGAGTATAGTAGCTATTTTTACTTACACTTTGTTTTCTATTCCATTTTGAATATTCCTTCCCTTTATCATTTTTATCTTTATGAGGACATTTGGCAACATAATGATCGACTCTACCACAGGCAAAACATTTGAAAGGTAGTTTACCTCTGAATCTTCTGGAACCCCGTTGAAGCTTCTTGACAAAGTTTACTTCCTCTTCTTCTTCTGAAATATGTCCTGATTCATTGAGTTCTTCTTTTCCTTTTGCTGAAGCTTTAAATGTGGCTTCTCTCATATCTGAAGGACCTCCTTTTCTCATCTCAAAGGCAGTTAAGATTCCGTGAAGCTGTGTCATAGAGATATCCTGTAGATCCTGCTTTTCTTCTATGGTAGATACTTTTGATTCAAATTTAGCAGACAAGGATCTTAAAACTTTTTCAACTAAGGCAACTTCCTTTATCTCTTCACCTAGATTCTTCATGCAATTAACAACCTCATCTATATGTAAGAAGTAACTAGCTATACTTTCATCATTGTGCATCTTGAGAGTTTCATATTGAATTCTGAGAGTTTGCAGTTTAACACGTTTTACCTAAGAGTCTCCTTCGTAGCTTAGAACTATTTTGTCCCATATTTCTTTGGCTGATTTGAGCTACATAACTTTGACAAAATCTGATTGTGACAGACTTCCCAATAATGAATTAACAGCTTTGGCATTGGTTTCATATTGCTTTTTACCTGTCGTATCTGTAGGAATTGCTGATGGAAATGTATATCCTCCTTCCACGATTTACCATACATCTGTTACAAGTTATTGAAGATAGGATGTGGTTCTTACCTTCCAATAAACAAAGTTGCTACCATCAAAGATTGGTGGTCTAATGGATCCCTTGCTTTTTTGATTACTCATGATGTTGGATCTTCCTTCAAGTAATCAAGCTTCTTCTGAAGAACTTGCTCTGATACCAACTGTTGGAAATAATACTGAGAGGGGGGGTGAATCAGTATTATCAGATCAATAATTTAATTTTCAAAACTGATTTGTATATGCTACTTCAACTTAGTGAACTAGTGTGTATACATAAATATACTTAATGCAATTAGCGTATATGCATAGATCTTTTGATTTACTCAAATTATCATGTATTGAACTTTAACCAGTATATCAGGAATTCATTAGACAATGCAGTACAAGCAGAATAAAGCATCACACATAAGCAACACACATGAACACAAAGATATAAGGTGGACACCCAATGTGGGTGAAAACCACCTGCTGTTGTTGTCTTTGTCTTCTTTTAATAATAAGAAAATTTTGTTTACAATTTTTGTACTGGTTGTTAGGTTCCTATACCAATAGGTATCATTTCTCATGATTGACTATGGAAGTGCCAAATATGATCATCCTTTCCATGCTGCAAAGGTTCCATATTTTGTATATAGATAAAGAAAATTAAAAAATGTAAAGAGGATATGCCCTAAAAGAAAAATCAAAGGGCAAGAAGAATGAATTGGTCAACAAAAAGAAAAGAAAAATGAACCCCAAAGAAAGACCAGGAAAGTGGCCAGTCAAAATGCCACTACTATCTTATTTGAGAAAAGCAAGTTCACAAGGTGCAAACACTATTTCATCACACTTGATGGATGGCCCAACAGTTCAATCTGGGCCATTCCATATTTAAATTTCCTACTGTAGAATAGAGAATGAAGGTCTGTCCAAACAGTTCAAGCTTGGCAGATCATTAGCTAAGTAGAGAAACAAAGGGTCTCAACTGCTTAATCTGGACCCTTGGAAGAGATAAGGGTAGATTTAGATAGGAGGGAATTCAAAAGAAAAGAGGAAAATCAGGGTTTGCTAGTCCAAATGCACCCAATCAAAAGGAAGAAAAAATGCTAGGTGTATTAGGCTGGGTAGGCAGTTTGAGGTTGCAGAAGTAAGTTTGTGATCATTTTGTTTTATCAGGAAAGACTCTTCTCATCAATGACATAAATACCATGGCAAAGTGACTGCAAGACAGTGGAAGCATGACTAATTTCCCCTATCATTCCCCCAGAAATAATTTCCTAACATCCCCTCAAGGACCTTGGGATCTGCCCAATAGTCCTATTTCACTTCATTTTATGAGAAATGCTAAGTTAAACTTTGAGTTTAATTAATTAAAAGAAGCCACATTTCTTGTGTAAAAATGATCATTCCATACTCCTTTCATTTCCATATGCCTAAGTTTTCACTGTATATACTTAGAATTTATTTTCATCCAATTTCATTCCATATATTCATATTGACATCTTAACTTATTATATAGCTCCTTTATCAATATCCCACCCCTATTTTACAAAAAAACTATATAAAAACCCAAAAAGTATTTAATATTCCCACCCTGGCACCTATAGCCATATTAACAGTTTCAGGAATTATTAAGTCCATTTGGGACTTTAATAAGAACCCTTTCGCATTCATAAACCTTGGGGTTTATTTAACACCAGGTTAAATAAATAACCACACTCGAAAACCCACCCAAACCTTACATTAAAACCTTGGCGCGCATATAAATACTTTGGGGATAGTTTGACATTTGGTTAAACTAATAACCATACCCGCCCGCATAACCACAAAAAAACCCATAATCCAAAGTTTTAAACCCCTGTGACATTATAAAATGCTAAAATATGGGTAGGTCCCCGCGCCATATCGTACTATCACCTACCCTTCCTGTCAACCCTCCAATCCAGCGTTGTAGATCTGATGGCCCACGTTGATATCAGAGCCGCCCCATTGTACGAGAGTTAGCTCCTGATGGAAAGTGGTTTTGCCATCGTACATGGGGACGCGTGTCCCATTTCTATTGCATCGGGCCCGCTCTGACAGAAACCGCCCCCGTACCAAAAGCGGTCCAATGGAAACCACAAACCGCCCTCTATTCCCGCTGCACATGTCATACACCACACCAGCACCCGCGCTATTGTACAGTCCGCCATGTCTGCCCCGTCACCCGTCCACATCAGCTGCCACGTTACCTTCTGTACCATGCTACAGGACAAGGTTACGTCATGCTGATGTTAGCACAAAAAGCACCAAAAAGTCCGAAAAAACCCAAATTTTCGTTAAAAGTCACGAAAGTGATGTTTTTTGTTTATTTTTATGCGACCAATAGTGGACACCGTGCATGAGAATTACGTTGAATTCACCATTAATGTCCCAGTCTGCCACCCAAGCACGTTGATACTACAAATCTGACTCCCCCAACTCACTTTGCAACTGCAGTTCGCACCAAAGTCTCGTAAAATAGGTATTTACCCGTGAATCACCCATAAAACCTGTTTTTCATAATTTCTCTGTAAAAGATCACCAAGACAGCTAAAATTCAACTCAAAGACACTATTGCCCGCAAGCTTCTGCTCTCTGACTTACTGTGTAACCGCATTTTCGGCTAAAAACTGCCAATTCTGTGGCCCTCTGATAAATTGTCCATTGGAACTTAAAATCGAGCTCCTGTCCACCTGCAAAATCACCAAAAGCACCTGTAAAAGCCGAGCTCTTCCCACTATTTTTAAGCTTCCTTGCTAAAAACTCTGCAGACTCTGTTTTCCCTTTGAGTTTTACTCAGTAAGCCCATTTTTCATATAGAACTCAAACTGCAAAATTCCTGCTAAAAACCCACTGTCACTACTCTGTTTCCTATTGAGACACAGACTCAAAATCCAACTATAAGCACAGTGAATCATGGAGGCTCCAGTGGCCCTGAACATTGCACCCTTGAATGCACCTCATAGGGAGTTGGAGTGGCTGCCTCTTGCTGATAGGGATTTCCAGATTGATGACATGGAGGGTCAAAAGCCTCACCTGCAAGTTTTCTGTGAAATAAGGAATAGTCATAAGAACAAGACTGACATATTTGGAATCTGGGAGTCTAATATGCCTATATACTACCTGCCTTCAGTCAATGTCTTCCCTGATCTCATCCATCAATGTTGTGCTAATTATGAGCCTTCTCAAAGGGCAGTGATGGACCCTGCTGGAAATGTCCTCTTTTATATCACCCCTCAGTCTATAAACGAGATGCTGCACTTCGAGCCAGCTCAGCCTTTGGTCCCTCTCACTATGGAAAATTTGTTGGACCAAGCCTCCAAGTTGTCCTCTGTAAAAGTTGACCGAATTGCCAAGCTGTTTATGCCACCATATTGCTACTCCAGATACAAAATTCCCTATCATCATGCCTGGTTTAGTGAAGTTGGAAAAATTCTCATAGACATGATTTCCTACATTCTGGGATTCAGAACAAGTGAAATTGTAGATGAAACTATCTTTGCTTTGATGTCCATGTTTGCTCCAGGTCAACCCCCTGCTGTCAAGTATGACTATGCTACCTACATAGCCAAAAAAATTCAAGAGCAGTTCATGAACTTAGAGAGGGAGAGAGTGTTCAAATACACTGCATACATATACCATTTGATGTTGTACTATCAACCTGATAGTTTCTCAGTTCCCCTTAAAAAATTGGATGCTAAGGGGGAGCGAAGGTCTGTAATATTTTGGTCCTCAGTATTCCATCATGTTGGCATCTCCCCATATACATATTGTGAGTTTATTGACCTCTTCATATATCCAGCCACCTGTTTATTATCAATAACTCCTCCTGCCAGGCTCTCTGCTGAAATGTAGAAAATATTACACCTATCAAAGGAATACAGCATTGGTGATTGGTATTTTTACCAAAACCATACAGTGATCAGGATCTATGGCTGTCAAATGGCTCCCTACAAACTACCAAAATATGTCCCTATGAGACTCTTCGCCTTGGAATACTATCGGTCGTTCAGTAGTTCAGATTTGACCCATTTCTATGGTGCTAGGAAAAAGGCACAGCTCAAGATAAGGCACCAACTGGGCCCTTTTATCTTTAATAAAAGGGAAGAAGCATGGAAGGAAGCTGACACCATTCTGAGAGACAAACTTAAGCTGAAACAAAGTTTTCTTTGGGAACCATATGACCCTGAACATTTCATAAGCTTTAGGAGAGTCAAACACAAGCTTATAGGATATATGCACTATAGTATCCCTCAAATTGAACAATATGCTAATCAACAGGAGTGGATAGAAGGCACACTAGTTGAGGAACTTACTGAAGAAGATAGATTAGAAAAAGAAATGAAAGTGTTTGAAAAGACACTTGACCTAGACTCTGTTGGACAGGTGTTTTTCACATCTCCTTGACACCTTGGAGCAGGCACATCATCTGCCACAACTTCCCAACAACCTGCCCAAGTAAGTGCTCCACCTGCAGGGACATCTAAAGGCAAGGAGGTGTAGCATTCAGAGCAGTAGGAGACAATGGTAGACTGACCAGATACAGCGAAAGAACAAGGTCAAGGGCAAGCCCCTTCAACACAAGCTAAAGCACCTGAAGTCCCTGTCTTACAAACTCCTCTCAATGAGGAAAGAGCCAAGAAAAGGGACAGGCAAGAAGAGACACCCATAGGGGCCTCCACATAACAGCAAGGAGAGAAAAGACAAAGGCTAAACCCCTATTCCGAGGAAGAACTTACAGAGGAAACAACATGCAATCAAAGGGGTGAGGAAACAACCGAACAACGGATTCCTCCAAGCATGGAAACATCAGCTAGCTCCTTTTAGCAGGAGCAAGAGAGATAACAAGGTGTGGAGGTCACCTCTACCAAGCAGTAGAGCAAGCAAGGCTCTGACATAAAGAAGGAATTCATAGAAATCAAGGCCAAAAATGAGCCAATAAGATTCCAGCTCTACAACCAGTTACTAAGAATGGCTCCCACTAATCAACAGAGGCTAATGGCAGCCTATGACATCCAAGAAGGGAAAATGACCCTCAGTCATTTCAGGCCTACAGTACAGCAGCCCCAGTCAGCTGCTGATTATATCGGAACCAATATGGAAGTCCTTGCTAAAGACATCCACACAATGGACCAGATTGAGTTACACAAAGAAACTGGAGAAATGGTGTACTCCACCCTGGAAGATAAGGAAATATTGGCCCACAGATTACAAAATTCGCTTCACAACACTTCTGCCCAATTGGAATTCGAGAAAGCTTCATCACAAGCCAAGGACAATAGAATCAAATCTTTGGAGGAGATCATTATGGAGCTGGGACATGACCCCAACAATCCCAAGGGTGTGCAAACTTTAATTAAGAAGAAAGAAGAAGACATAGCGGCCCTCAGAAAGAAACTCAGGCTGCCACCTACAATTCATCCTCAAACCACAGAAGTAGCACAACAAAAAGAAGAGGAAGATGTAGTAAGTTTTCTTATGAGGATGCATAAAAGACTGATAGAAACAGAGAGTGCCTTGGAGGCATCACTGCAAGCAAGACAAGGAGAGTTGGCCTCTCAGCCAGCTCAAACAACTCTAACTCCTTAAACTGCTCCTCCTATAGTCACCACAACAGTCCCTCCTATTGATCCAGCATCAACAGCAGGTACCTCAACTCCAACCTCAACTTCAGCAACAGTTTCAGCAACAATTGTAGCAGCAGCTGAGCAAGAGGCTAGCCTAAGTATGGAGGAGATGATGAAAGAAATAAAGGCTCTGGAACTGCAAATGGCAGAATTAAAAGAGGCCAAAGAAAAGCTGGCCAAAATTGAGGTAAGATATGACAAATCAAAGATGGATGTAGCTGAGAAGATAAGGGAAGTAAAAACCTTGGAGAAAAGAATAAAGGAGCTGGAAAAGGACCTTACTTTAGGTAAAACTCTAGCTGAAATCAAGAAAATTTTGTGGGCCAAAATTGGCCAATCCATTACTGACCAATGGCAATCAATTCAGACCATACATGAGCAAATGGAATTGATAGGCTTAGCTCAATTCGAGACTCAAAAGGCTAGAGCATCATTGGGAAATATGCCTGAGCAAGCCAATAGAATGATTCAATTTTTGAACACTCATACCAAAGAGCAGTTGGCAGCACTAGGTATCAAGAACAGGATAGACACCATCTTGCTAGTGAAAAGGGTGCTGACCCTAAGGAATTTTGTGCAGACTCTGGAAAGAAAATGCCAAGAAATGCAGGCAGAAATAAATGACTTCAAAATAAAGTTTGCAACATTACAGAGCAAAGGGCTACCCAGTTTATTAACCAGTGCTGGAAGACTGCTATCACATGAGCAGTATGCCAACAGGGTAAATAATTATGCCTCCAATCAAATTACAGCATCCTCAAGCACCTCAGAAGAAACAGGGCCTCCCTCTGGACAAAGTCTTTATGAAAAATTAGAAAATCTATTCTACATTGAACATGAGATAAACCATCTTTTTGAAGTCCAGCCCAACTTTTATAGATACACTAAAGCTGATGAAACACTGATAAAAATACAAAGACATCAGTTGCCTATAGAGGACTGGTGGCAAGGAATGCTAGAGATATTACTCAGGTAATTTTATTTTTATTTTCTTTCGGTCAGCCACAGGTCAGCAAATACAAAGGCACGGGCCACCTGTCCAAGAGTGAAAATAGCAGAAATAAGAAGTCAAATTGTGACTACAGCTCGTGAATGAAAGCTAAGCACTGATGACCAGGCCAGGACAGTGACACAACAACATAGCAACATCAAGATAGCAAATGCAAAGTAAAGATGCAGCTACCAGCCGACTCACTCAGTCCAAAGAGTCAAATATCTCTGACAAATTGGACAGCCAGCACATCCATGTTTACTGCAGCATTTATTTCCCTCATTTACTTCTTCTAAAGAGTTGGTAAAGGAAGTTATGGCTTCAGAACTTATCTTCATGATATTTTGTATCTCCCTGTTTATATAAATACCTCCCCATAATATGTATTTGGGGTTGGTGATTTTCTCTCTGGACTGCGCTGTAAATTTTGAGACTGTCTAATACAAAGGCTGTTGAAGTTCACTATTGCTGGACCATCTGAATGTGGATTTAATGTTTCTGGGAACTGCTACAGAATACTTGTGTCTTTCTATGGATCAATAAGTTGCTCTAACCTGTGTTTATGTTTTCTGTGTTTGCAAATTTCATACATGTTTCATGATCTTAGTAACAGAGAAAAGGAATAGCCCAGAATTTGTTTAAATATACTCTGTGTTCAATCTCTGCTATTAATTATGTTTTCTTCAGAATTAGTCATAAATATGAATTCTTAGCTGCTTATGTTTGCACTAATTCTTTCATATTGAATACTATTTAGGAATTCTTAACTGCTCCTTGATAATATTCACTCACCTTCCCTCTACCAGAATGATCAAGGATTCTTGACTACCCTTCATCCACTGGCTTACATCCCATTAATCTCCAGATTTCAAAATTGTTCCAAGACTGGTTATCTTGCTCTGTAGCATTGCCCTTTACCAAAGAAACACTTTCAGCAGTACACCATCATTGACCCCATTGCCCAATGGTATAAACTGTTTTTGATTTGCATCCCAGCTTTATTTGAGGTCACCATCCAACAAACTTAAAACCAAACTCTGTGCATCATAACTAGCCTAAAATACTAAAAAACAAAGCTAAATTACAAAGAGAGAGCCCTCTCTGGTTGCAGGTAGGCTAGAACCTGCAGCTAAAAGATTGGTTAGTGGTTACCTCGGCCGTATTCCCTTCAGGAGGCAGGGAACAACCTGAGTGATAACACTGGTGTAGTCTTATACCAGTACGCAGGCTTCTACCTGCAGAAGGCTACAACTTTCTCTCATTCTCCAGCTTCTACTGGAAGGGAGCTACAACCCCCTAGCTCTTGTACTAGCTGATATGTTTACTAGTACGTAAGTGCCAGCCTATAGAAGGCTACAACCTTCTCTTTTCTTCCAAGCACCACGTTTCATAAATTTTTAGATTGGATCCATCAACAACATCATTCAATCATCAAATATATATGCATCAACCAATCTCCTTTTGAGCCAGCCACAACCGAATCAATCAATCACTTTGACGACCCATCAATTTGATCATTCAGAATGTTGTCACCAGAATATAGTAACCAGAACCCAAGCCAAAACCCAGAACACTACAACAGCAAACAGAAGCAACAAGACATATTTTATAAGGTATATGCTACTTCCATGTTTCAAACCTGCGTGCATACGCACTTTCCTCAAAGCGAACTAGCGTATAGATCTGCAAATAAAATTTATGATGTATATGTTGCTTTGATATGCAGAACCAGCGTGTATACGCTCCTTTTCTAAAGTGAACCTACGTATAGATCTGTAAATGATGATTGAAACATTACAACTATTCCAGACTTCAGTCATACCCAGGTAATCATATTTACAGACTACAACATGCGTCAGTTATTCAAATACATGATCAAACCACATAAAGATAATTCACTTCAAGCCTTAAGATCCCGATACATCATTATATCTTATCCTTCATCAAATGCTAAGGTTCATCCTTGGTTCAAATCAAGCACAACACCATAAGCCAATAACCTGCATATTAGATCTCACACTTCATCAAATATTCGATATTTGCACACCTTGGCCTAATGATCTTCTCCTCCTTTTATAGTTTTAGGCCTTTCTCAATACCATGGACCAAAACCACTTAGGACCAATACCTTGGACCAAATACCTAGGGTCAATACCTCGGACCAGATACCTTGGACCAATACCATGGATCAAAATACCATGGACCAAATACTTCGGACCAAAAAATTAGTTTTCCAAGATATACGCTTTTTTCCTTTTGTGAAAGTGTGTGTGTACGTATACACGACTTGTAAATAGTGAACCTGCGTGTATACGCAACTTGATCAATGGTGAACCTGCATATACCTCTCTTTCTTCATTTTGTGAAGACTGATTTGTAATTCTTTGTTGTTTACCTGCTATACTGTGATCTTTCATCTGAGTGAGTTGCATTCTAAACTGATTCCTTGAAGCTGCCCAGCATTTCATCACATCTGTAAACACTACATCTGATATCTCTTCTATAGGTTCATCTAGGTACCATATACAAGTGAGTTGTTCTGCTACAAGTGGGTTGCCATCAAGTACAACACATACATCATAATGCCAATAGTGGTTTCGAAGGTTGGTATTTCTGTGTACAAGTTTTCCTAGTCATGTAAACACTTATTGCACTCATACAAAAAGTTTTGAGCATTTTCACACAAGTGTCGTCACGGTCGTCCTAAAGTCTATCTCAAGTGTCGTACTTGTCGCTTTTTGTCACGAGATAGTCACACATAGGGAAATTCTTTCGTGTTGTTCTAGTAGTTTATTTTATTGTGTCATTGAAGTATCCTAAGTGTGTGATCATAGTTCAAGTTCATCACAAGTCTATCTTCTTCCTACACTTAGCCATTTTTGGAAAATCTTCCCAATCAGGGAACTCATATTTACCGAGCTCCGACTGAACTGCGCAATGCATAGCCTCAGCCCTCAGTGATGTGACCTTGCTACCTGTAACTTTGCAATGCACAGTCACTATCCTCCAGGGTAGTTTTACTGTGAACTTCTAGAGCCCAGTAGCCTTCCTTGACCTCGATAATTGTGTAGTTGTTTCTCCTAGTCTGACTTGAACTGTGCACTTCACATTTTCATTTCTCAATATTTTTCCCTTACATACTGGAACCTTGCAATGCACAAAGTGTCCAACATCCCTTGGCCTCCATAACTATGAAAATGTGTCCTAAAGTGCCCTCCCTCAGCCAGAGTTCACTGATCTTAAGAACTATGCAGATTTGTCCTCCAGGCCTCTATGCTGCCGAGTCCCCCCTCGCCTCTTAAAATTGTGCTGAACTAACCTCTCAAAGCCTCATCTCACATCACCCACTACTAGTTTGAACAGCACAATTGTAACTCCTAGTGGCCCACTGCGCAATTTCTTTCCCCAGTGGGGATTGTGCTAAAACATTCCTCAGTCAAGAATAACCTATGCTTTGCGTAGTCTCAGTGGTCAATCTCTCTGCTTGTCACATGGAACTGCGCAATGCGTAGTTATTGGGCCCTCTCTCCTAGCCTGTTACCTGTCCTGGGCTCAGTTCATGGATAATAATGCATCATCTTAGGGTAGGGAGTTTTTGGATTGATGTCATCTCGTCATGAGTGAATTGCATTGGAGGAATAGGTACACTATCAAGTCATGGTGAGATGATGAAGAAGGAGAAGAAAGAGGGAAGTATGCCTAAAACCTCACTTGTAGCTGAATGAATGAGTGGACCTACCAAGAGAAGGAAAAATTAACACAAGTGTGCAACCACCTTCCATGACCGAGGATCATTGAAGACCCCGCATCATCAAACTATTTGGAGGAGAAGAGAAAGAATATCCAAGAACACATCTATCTATGAGTGGCAATAACCACTTGAAATTGCCACATCATCAAGCCAGTTCATGTTAGCAGTGTCATGTCAAGCCATGTTATGAGTTTTCATATGCCACATCACTATTGTTGGCCATGTATATTTTAAATCAAATGTATTGTAAAGTGGAAGTCCAATGGACACACATGAATATGAAGAGTCATGTAAGTTGAAAATTCATAGGAAGTTGAACAATCATGAGGGTAGTCAAAGAATCACAAGGAGTAAGCATCACCCCTTGGTTATATATACCCCTCATTGTATGAGCAAAGGAATTTTCACCTTGGCTCCTCCCACAAGGCATTAGAGAGACCGGCTAGTTCTTTGAGGAGCAAAGAGTGGCTCCAAAGTCCCACTACTAGGGCTAGTGATGTACAATGTAAATATATATCTTGGAACTTTTTCTTAATAACATAATCCTTTTAAGGCCAGCACGTTCTTCATGCATGACTTAAGAATGTTTGTAAGACTATTTTGTGAGCATTTGTATTTCATGTTTGCTTTCACATGTACTAAGATAGTTGAATAATTTCATTTATTTTAGTGCTTATCTTGTTAAGAATGTGCTGTAATAGTTGTTACTGTTGTCTCATCCTTCTAGACTATTCCGTGGGATAATAGACATACCTTTTTTTCTTATTGGTTATAACGACCATCACATCTGCTGTGGACTATTACACTAGGTGTTAGACAAATCTTCCCTTGTTCATTGGTTGTAACAACTATCACATCTGCTGTGGACAATTTTGTTGGATGTTGGACAAGTCCTTCTGGTTCATGTGTGTCTCTTCCTAGGTGGTACTATTACCTCTCACTTAGAGGCTCACTTTTCTCCACCTTTCATAGTAAGTGAACTTATACACATTTGTACTGCACACTCACCTTGCTTTTTGAATATAACATTCAATCACTCTCTTGTGCTAAGAACTAGAGCCAAGGAAAATCTTTTAAGTATTTGGAAATCGGGCCTTTATACCGGATGAGACTCCTACACCAAACAGTGTGAGTTCTGATTGGACTTCGTATCGGGGAGATCCCCTAAATGTTGGTGGGTCCAACACCGTCAACTTTTCTTATGCTAGAAGGAGGGTAGCCAGTATTTTATGGTTGATTGTCTCACTGACCCCACTAATCCATCTTCTGGTCAAGGCAGTAATGTTCACTACATCTCCCTTACTCGTAATTATGAAGTTGGTAACTCTTCACCACCCAGTCCTAAACGTGAAATATCGTATCATCAACTTCTAGTTGTTTGCCCCATCACCCGCCAGTTTGAAAAGGTTGTTGGATTGATTCTGGGAGTAATCACTCTCCCATATTATCAAAAGAATAACAAGAAGAAGAAGAAGGTCTCACCACTCTTGAAGAACTAGCAGACGTTGTGGAAAGGGAAGAAGAACCTCCACTCTTTCAAGGAGGAGAAGGAGGAAACCCCTTACTCTCGGGTTAAAATTCTGGCGGGATGGGTGGAGAGGAAGAAAAGGAAGAAGAATAAGAGGAACCATCAGATTCGGAAGAGGAAGAGGAGGAAAAAAAATAAGAATACATGGTGGAGAAAAATATGGATTGGATAACTTAGGGCCCACTAGCACTTTCAAGTGTCCTTCACAAGATATTGACACACGCAGAGTAGTTCTTGACAAAATATGACCTTGACAAGACAGTGAAGGTTGAAGACCACTTGGACAAATTTTACCTACATCTGCAAACACTTGAGGTACGTTATGATGATGTTGCATGCATACCTTTTTCACATACCCTAGGTGGTAGAGAAACTGTATGGTATCACAAGCTTCCTCCAAACTCCATCCAGAATTGGATGGATTTCAAAAGAATATTTCTTGAAAAATTTTCTTAAGACAGACCCTTTCCATATTATTATAAGGGTTGGGAAGTCTTAAGCTGGAGCAGAAGGAAAAAGTTAAATATTTCAATCAGAGGTTCAATCGCATCTTGAAAAAGTTTTTGAATGACACAAAACATCATGACTCCATCACCATAGGCTACTACACTTATGCTTTGCCAACAAGTATTACATAGTTTGTAAAGAAAACTTCGAGACAAGCATTGTCAGAAAACTACGAAGAAGCTATTGGCGTTGAGAAGGACTTGTGTGCTATTGGAATCATCATAGATGATGAAACCACAAAGGAATCCAAGGATAGAGGTAAGAGGTCTTAGACCTATGTGAGAAACGCTAAGGAAAAGGAACCAAATGATATTGAAAGGCTTACTTGTCTTGTCAAGTCCCTGACCACCAAAATGGCTGAACTTAAACAAAGGACAAGTGATACTACTGTGAGCAGTAGGCCCCCCAAGTTCATGATTAGAAGGAATGTAGCTTCTGAGAGCAACAAAAATATACCAGCAAAATGTGCATGGAGTTCCAATGTGGCGTTGAACATTGAAAAAATTGGCACGGATTCATAGTACACGTTTCATAATGACAATCATTCGAAAAAGACATGCCCACAGTGGAACGAAATTGCGAGTAGAATAGTTGTGCAGTTTGTTGACTCAATCATGCTTGAAGAACAAGTTGAGTCTGAAGAAGAGAAGGAAGAAGTTGCTATAGTTGATGAAGCTCCAAGCACTGTGCATGCAGTAAACATGTCTCATTGCATTCTCGTAGCCCAGAAAAGTAATGTCGATAAGGAACCTCTCAGTGATGGTCTGGCCCAGAAGAAGTGTAACAAATACAACTTGAGAATTAAAGGGCTGACCACTGTGATTAAGGTGCTGAAATACAAATTCAAAGAAAATTTGTAAAGAAAACTAAATCCTCCGGCTAACTCAGCGTAGAACACTCAGAGAAAGCTCAGGAAAACATTTCCAATGAAAATTGTTTTCGACAACAATAAAGACAAAAACATCCCTTCGAAAACCACAAACCCAATTCCATCCTTGGACACCCTGGTTAGTCTTCTTGCTGGAGATTACAATATTGTAGAAGATATGAATGAGTTTCGTGCAAACATCTCCCTGTTTGAACTTACAAAGATCATGATCTAGCATGACATCCTTCTACAGGCACTTGGAAAAACATCAACGATAATACTACCTCTTCAGAGAAGGGATATAATAAGTCTCTTGACGCTCTTGCATTTGTACTTAATGCACTCCATGTTGAGTCCCAAACTTGCATCTTCCCTATACACCTTTTTAGCCTTCTTTTCCAATTACTTGACCCACCAAGCTGTCAAATCATTGCATATTAGTTTAAAAAGAGCTTATAAAATGGTTTCCTAACTATGTCTTGTGATTGTTGTTTGATCTAGATTTTTGTTCAATCAGCTGCGGAAACTTGTCACTTTCCGTAGCCAACTCAAGTTTCCGCAGCCATTTTGTTAAAGTCTATGTTACAGGTGTCTACTGGAGAATCCGGCCACATGGGCAAGCTGCAAATGATGTGTACATGGAGCGTGTCCCCTTGGTTCAACTGAATCACTCACAAATAGCCATGGTCAAGGGCAGTCAAAGCAGTGGTCAACCTAAGAGTTTTGCGGTGGCACGACTCTTTTTTTCACCACGTGAGGACCTGCGTGGAAAATTCCTTAATCTCTGGAGGTGTGCTAACACCTGTGGACCGCTCCATGAACCAAATCGAACAGCCACCACTCCTTAGATTTAATTGTCATGGCTACCATACTGCTAGATCTCAGGACGTGGTTATTCACGTGTCTGTTTGGCAACGGAGAATTTAGGAATTAGTTGTAGCATCCTCAGTTATAAATAACGCATTATCATACGCTTGATAGTTAGCTTTTATATGTAATCTTGACTGTTTTACGAGCCCACTGTGCCGTGCTCTATCTTCATGTTTTGATTGCATTCTAATATATGAGAAGATAGTGTTCTTAAAGTTCAGTTTGTGACTGATTGTTCATTGGCCGAGGTTGCAGAGGGCCCCTGTACACCAAGGATCTGTAACTACTGTATAATTTCTTGCTTTCTTTCATTATGTTACTGCTTCCATAATCGTTTGCTTGTATATATTACATTATTCTGATATTCATGTTAATTGCTGTCCATATTTTCTTTTATGCTTTCTCATGATTGTTAACTGATCAGTGTTTTTCTTTCAGGTTCTTGTAGACAACTCGGGCAATTTACATAGTTTTTAATGACTAATGACATGAAATCATCTTGTCCTTCTGCTGATTTATTTTCTGAGTTTTAATTCCAGCATTGTCATTTCTTTCAGTTCTGTTTTGCTCATTTACTTTCATGCAATTTAGATATCATATTACTCCATTTTGTTTATGATTACCTCCTATAGCCAGAGCGACTCAAATAATGAGGAATCAGAATATGAGTTGATGTAGTATGATTTAGTTTACTTTTCTGCAAGTTAGTGATTAGATTACTCATGTCATTTTCAGGGATTGAAGTATGAATGCGTAGTTTAATCTTAGTTTCGTTTTATGCAATTTCATTTCATGCAATTTAGATATTAGATTACTCAATTTTTTTATGATTACCTCCTATAGCTAGAGCGAGTCGAATGGTGAGGGGTCAGAATATGAGTTGAAGTAGTATGATTTAGTTTTCTTTTCTTACAGTCTTTGAATTGTTTTGAGTTCAGTTTTTTTTTTTCTTTCTTTTATACAGCAGCAAGGATACTGGGCTTCATTGTCACTAGCTCACTATTTTGGTACATTTTTAATTTCTCTTAGGAATTGATTTCATCACAACAAGTTTTGAAACCTTTTTGAGAACTTTAAAGTTTGGAAAATCATTGTAGAAGTCACCATTGCCATCCATACTTGACTTTCAATTCTGCCATCTCACATTAGGGAATCAACAGAAGATAAACTCAAAAACAAACCAAAAACTCAAAAACGACAAAGAAATAAGAAATCGGTTATCTTGCATATACAGTGCACTTCACTTCAGCAGTTTACGACTCTCGGATTGAAATTTTAAATAGCAATTTAGGACACACTAAATTGACCAAACATTTTTGCACTGTTGTTGGGGAAGTGAAACTAGGTAGCCAATTTCTTAAAAAAAAAAAAAAAAAATTTCAAGGAAGGTAAAAATTGATAACTTCTCAAAGTATGCTCTCCTCTTGCACCTAGTGTGATATGGAGGATAAAAAAAGAGAGTTATTGGTTTAATAATTTCTTGAGTATGCTCTCTTCTTGCACCTAGAGTGACCTGGAAGATCAGAAAGAGAATTATTAGCCCGACTTGAAGAAAAAATAAAAAATGACATGCATAGAGCAAGAGATTCTAGGGGAAGGTTTTTAGCTAGGGCCAAGAGTTCGATTTTTACAACTCCATATACTTCAAGGAATAGACAAGAAACACCTTCATCATCTCCAACTCACACTCCTAGCCTTAGGATTCCTAGAATTCAAGAGGCAGTACCTGAATTAGGAGACTCTCCCACACTATCCACCGAATCTGAGTTAGGAAAAGACCCTTTCTTTACTTCTACAGGAAAACATATTGTAATTGAGGAAGTAGAATCACTTGAAGAAGAAGAAGGAGAAATTCCTCCTCATTCGCCATTAGTAGAAGAACCAGAGGATTCTGAAGTCTCTGACGAAACTATCATGGTAGAGGAAGTAGTAAACGAGTTTGGAGGAGGTAGAGGTAGAGGTAGAGGAGGAGGAGGAAACAATGGAGGAGGTAGAGGTAACAATGGGGGAAATAGGTATGGAGATAACTCATTTGGATTTCCCATAGTTGATGAGGAATCTCGAACAACAATGAAAAACATCTCACCTTCTGTCCTCCCAAACTTTCATGGGTTGCGAAGTGAGGATCCTGAAACATTTCTATTTGAGTTTGAAGTTGTGTGTCGAACTTATGATTATATGGAAGACTCTCAAAAACTCAAATTGTTTCCTTCAACATTGAAGGGAGTTTCTTTAAAATGGTTCATGGGATTAGTCACTCAATCCATTAGGACTTGGAATGATATGAAGCAAACATTTTTGGATAGATACCTGGACTATTGATGCCCACCAATCACAAGGATGAGGTATTCAAAATGGTGCAAAAAGAAGATTCAAAATGGTGCAAAAAGAAGATGAAAACTTGGAGGATTTACTTGAAAGATTTCAATACAATCTGAAAAGAGCAAAAATGAATAATTTAGATGAGGAAACCTTGAAAGCCCTTCTATTAAAATCCATTAGAGATGAATGGATAGATATTTTGAACATGATGGGAAAAGGAGATATATCTCAACTTCCACTTCATGATATAGCAGAGCTATGTGTCCATATCTCAAGGGGAAAATCTAAAACTGGGAAAGGGCCTAGAGATCCTTCTCTTATTAGAGCAAACAAATCTGCAACTGGATCAGTAAGTAGGGCTGAGATTGGCAACATGCTTGATGAGTTCAAAACTGACATTTTAGGAGGTCTTAGTGAGCAACTAGACACCCTCAAGATACAAAACAAGTAGAAAGCAGAAGCTGAAGCTTTGGCCATCTTTTGTCCAAAATGTAGAAAGAAACATGCTCTAAGGGAATGTCCCTTGGATGCAAAAGTTGTAGAAACATGTGTGATTTGTTCAAAAAACCATGAGACCAAGGATTGTCCTTCAATTCTTGGGCTCAAAGCTGTCTTTCAAGAAGATCCAAATTCAATTGAGTCTCTCTATTTTGTTTCAAGGAGACCTTGGCAGGGGAAACAAAATCAAGGGTTTAACAACCCTATGAACTTTCAACCCCCACCAAATTGGAATTCTTGGCAACAACCTTGGTCCCAACCTCAAAATCCATTTCAATCATGGATACAAGGTATGCAAAATCCTTATGGGAGATTTGCTCAATTTTATCAATATCCTCCATCTTTTCAAAACCAAATCAATATCCTCCATCTTTTCAAAACCAACAAGCTCCACAACTTCCAAATCAAAATCCACAACTTTCATTACCATTTCCACAACAACAACAACCTTCTCAACAAAATCCAAATTCCCAACTCTTGCTTCCATTCCAACAGAAGACAAATCAACTACCTTCCCAGCCATTGCCAAATCCCAATAATAAAAACCCTCAAAATGCTTACATGGTAGAAGGACAAAAATTTCCTACCTATATGATTGTTCCTCTCAATGATGTACAACTAAGATTTGGTAGAGTTTTAGACAAGCCTTCTATAGATGCTCAAAAGCAAAGCATTTCTGAGGAAGATTTTCTTGAAGCCAATAAAGGTTCTGAAGCACCTCTTCAAAACCCAAGCACTAAAAAAGAAAAAGAAAAAGAGTCAACCCCCACAACTCCTATAGTTGAGCAACCTGCATCTTCATCTACACCTCCTTTTCCTGAAAGATTACAAATTGACAAAGGGGTGGAAAAACAAATCTTGTTGCCTGATTATGATTTTGTAGATGAATTAAAGAATGTCTGTATTAAGATTCCCTTGTTACAAGCCATTAGAGAGATTCCTATTTTAGAAAAAACAATAAAGGAGTTGAGTCTCAAAGGACTAGGAAGGAAACCAAGAGATACAAGAAGAATCCACCTGGTAGGAAAAATTGCAGATATCATGATGGGAAAAATTACCATGCAGAAGTATGTAGATCCCGGTAGTCCAATTGTCAAAACACATATCAATGGAATAGAAATTCCAAATACTTTGATTGATTTAGGGGCTGCTATCAACATTATGAGTAGACAGACTATGGAACAACTAAAACTTCCTAATCTTCTTTTTACACCTACTTTACTGCAACTTGCAAATCGATCAATTATCAAACCAGATGGTGTATTAGAAGACATTTCGGTCTCCTTAGATTCTTGGGAATATCTAGTAGATTTCATGATTTTAACTCCCAAGAGTAATCTAGGGGGGCACCCACTCATCTTAGGAAGACCTTGGTTAGCCACAACTGATGCTTTTATCAGTTGTAGATCTGGGGATATGTATATTTCTGATGGTAATTCGACAAAGAAATTCAAGTTGTATCCTCCAGCGAAAGCAATTACAGAAGTAGGAGATAATGAATGGGTTGATGATGAGGACACCATACAACCTGTCTTTACCATTTCTGAAATCAGTGAAGATAGTCAAATTCTGAACACATTAGAAAACTTCGAAACATCTTCAGAATATGACCACACACAATTTCAGTTAGATTCTGACATTGAGTATCTATCATCTAGACAAATGTCTCTTTACTCTATGGAAGAGTTTGGTAGTTCCGCCATTGAGATCTTTCCAGGTAAAACATTGAATATCAACAAAAATTTGGAAAAATCACAATAGGGAGAGCTAACCAAAATCTTGCAAAAACATTCTACTGCATTTGCATGGGAGTATACTGATATGAAAGGCATTGACCCTAAGACTTGCATTCATCACATCTACATTGAGGAAAACAGTAGACCAATCAGACAACCTTAGAGAAGGATGAATCCAAACCTTAGGGAGATAGTGAAAGAAGAGCTCCAAAAACTACTCAATGTAAACTTCATTTATCCAATTTCAAATAGCCGATGGGTTTCTCCTTTGGTTATAGTACCTAAAAAGAATGGTAAATGGAGGGTATGCATTGATTACAGGGAATTGAACAAAGAAACTTTGAAGGATCACTTTCCTTTACCCTTTATCGATCAGGTATTAGATACTCTAGCAGGCAAAAAGTACTTTTCGTTTTTGGATGGTTTTAGTGGCTATAATCAGATTCAGGTAGCACCTGAAGATCAAGATAAGACCACATTTACCTGTCCATGGGGAACTTTTGCCTACCGAGTGCTTCCTTTTGGATTATGTAATGCAACCGCAACATTTCAAAGGGAAGTACTAGGAATCTTTTCTGATCTAATCCATGATTGTGTAGAGGTTTATATGGATGATTTTATAGTTTATGGTGATTCATTTGAAGAGGCATTAGAGAATTTGGAAAAAGTCCTTATAGGATTTAAAGAAAAAAATCTTTCATTGAGTCATGAAAAATGCTTTATGATGTTTACTGAAGGTATTGTTTTGGGACATCATATTTCAAGGGATGGGATTAAAGTTGATAGATCAAAAGTTGAAGTCATCTCCAAGTTGCCTATTCCAAATTTCAAAAAGATGTTAGAAGTTTTCTGGGATTTACTGGGTACTATAGAAGATTTATAGAAAACTTTACCAAAATAGCATCTCCCCTCTTCAAATTACTTACAAAAGACTGTGAATTCAAATGGGATCCTGATTGTCAATTAACATTTGAAACTTTGAAAACAAGAATATCTGAAGCACCCATTTTGAGAGGACCAAAATGGAAACTTCCTTTCCATATTTATACAGATGCTTCGGATATAGCTCTAGGAGCTATGTTGGGTCAAAAGGATTCAATTCCTTATGCCATTTACTATACCAGTAAAAATTTGACTCCCACTGAGTTGAACTGAAAAAGAGTTCTTAGTTGTTGTTCATGCAATCAATAAGTTTAGACATTATATAACAGGCTGTGAAACTTTTGTCCATACTAATCATTCTGCAATTAGATATCTAATGAACAAACCTATTACTAATGGCAGAGTTACAAGATGGCTCTTACTTTTACAAGAATTCAATATTACTGTGTTGGATAGACCAGGGAAACAAAATACAGTAGCTGATTTCTTGTCTAGGATCCAAAATACTAACGAAGATTTTCCTTTAGAGGATAAGTTTCCAAATGAATATTTATTTGCAGTAACTACTAAGACTCCTTGGTATGCAGATATTGCTAACTATTTGGTTACAGGGAAGCTACCTCCACATTTATTTCCTAGTGAAAAAAAGAAGAATTATTCAGGAGAGTTCAAATTATTCATGGATTTCTAACGAATTGTTTAAAACAGGGCTAGATTGTGTGATCAGAAGATGTGTTCAGGAAGATGAAATTCCTGACATCCTCAAGGCATGTCATGATGAACCATGCGGTGGACACTTCGCTGACAAAAGGAAGGCCTATAAAATCCTTTCTTTAGGATATTATTGGCCTTCCCTCTTCAAAGATACAAAACAATATGTCAAAAGCTGTGACAGCTGCCAAAGAGTAGGGAAACCGACTCTTTCAAATGAAATGCCAGTACAACCACAGGTACTCATCGAACCCTTCGAAAACTAGGCTTTAGATTTCATTGGACTCATTAATCCACCATCTAAACAGAAGAAGTATATATTGGTATGCACTGATTATGTCACTAAATGGGTAGAAGCCAAAGCATTACTTTCTGCTACTGAAAATTCAGTCGTTAATTTTCTTTATGAGGATATTTTTACTCGTTTTGGTGTCCCAAGAGAAATTGTGACAGATCAGGGAAGCCAATTTACATCCAACATGATGGAGAAGCTGATGGAAGAATACAAAATCAAGCATAGAAAATCTACTCCTTACCATCCACAAGCAAATGGTCAAGTGGAGTCTACAAACAATGTTATTGAAAGCATCATCACCAAAACTATTCATCTACACAGAAGAGATTGGGCAGAAAGGCTTCCTGAAGCCTTGTGGGCCTACAAAACTACATGGAGGAATACAACAGGACATTCTCCCTATGAACTCGTTTATGGGAAAGAAGTCCTGCTCCCCATTGAGTTTCAAGTCAAAACTTTCAAGATGGCAGTTCAGTTGGGGATGGATCTATCAGAAGCTCAAAAGCACAGAATGGAGCAGCTGAATGAGCTAGATGAGATCAAACAAGAAGCAATCCTAAGAACTGATCTAGTTCAATATCAAAGAGCTAAGTGGCATGACAGATACATCAAAGAGAAAAAGTTTCAAGAGGGAGATTGGGCACTACTGTTTGATTCCAAGTTTAAAGACTTCAAAGGTAAATTTCAGACCCATTGGCTTGGGCCATATGAGATTGACAAAGTCTTTAGCAATGGAGCGGTAAGAATCAAGACCATTGATGAATTTCAAACTCCTCTTATTGTGAATGGCCACAGATTAAAAATTTATCATAAGCCACTCTCAAAAGAAGAATTTGTCAAAATGTTCCAAGAGAATTCTGCAATAAGGCTGGTGAAGAAGAATCCTTCTTCCCCACCAGCCTAGCCTTTGTTCTTAAAAAAAAAATAAAAAAAAATTGTATAAGCCTGAAAAACAATCACTGATTGGCGGTCTTATACCGAAAATGTAGAGTGAAAATCAGGGACACCTGACACTCTATATTTTCCAAAAAAAAAAAATTCTCCTTCTTTTTCATTTTCACTCCACTTCATTTTCCATCCCACTCCATCTCCATTTCATTTTCATTTCACTTCACTCCACTTCATCTCACTCCATCTCATTCATTTCGTTCCATTTCATCAATAAATGTCTCTTTCAGGACCATTTCCACTCAGTTAGTTATTATCTAACTATCTTTGTTCAGCCAAGTGGGTTCTGTGTCAGTTTCCGCAGCTGGAAGCAGTTTCCGCAGCTGGAAGCAGTTTCCACAGCCAGAAGCGGTTTCCGCAGCCACCAATTTGTTTTTCAAATTTACAGTCAAAATGTTAAGTGCAATAATCATAAAAATGCAGGTGTGACTGAGCATATGCTATGAAGACATGGAGCATCTCCAGAAATCAATAAAGAGCAGTTGATTAAAGGCTAATGGACAACAAATGACAACGATTCCAAAGGTATGAGCAAAAATTTCTTTCAAATAGCAATTAAAGGCACAATTTTGCATAGTTGTCAAACCATAAAAGCTCTACTATGTGCAATGATTATCACGATAGCTCCATTACCCATTACCATCCCACGACATTATTCCCTAAACCATGCATTTACTCCTTAACGGTTTCATGATTGATTTTCGGATTTAACTCATAGTCGACTGCACTTTCATACTCCACTTGTAATCATGAGATGTGACCTATTCCATTACGGCTCCTCTCCACCACATTTTTCGCAGCCATTCATTAAACGTGTAACATTTCGCACGTAGCCGTTCAATTCAAAATCCCGACTTCACTCCATTTCCTTACCATTCTGTTAAGACCATCTTCTTCACATACGTCTGCACTTCATTTTGTGAACTCACCTCGGCTGCTCATCCTCTGTTTCTGCTTGCAGTTCTGGAACACTCCCGTTACCTGTTATCCTCCAATTGCAGCCACTGTATTTTTGCCATAAACCCTGCAACCGAGCCACCTTACCTCTGCTAAACCCTCACACGCAATTGAATTTTCAGTTGAATTTCAAAACAGAGGAAAGGATGGGACGATTACTAAGGGTAGAACCAGAAGAACCTAAATATTTAGAAGGTTACCCCCAAGTAAAAGATTTGTTGAAGAAAGCAAAATGGCTACACTTCATTCAAAAATTTAAGGGCCATAACAAGGAGGTAACAAAAGCCTTTGCACGGTCTTTCGATGGCCAGATGGTGGAAATTGGAGACTTAAAGCTCACGGTCACTGAAGCCTCAGTAGCAGCTGCCACAGACTTGCCCCAGGAAGGTGAGCGTTGGTTTAAAAACAAAAGTGTGGACGAGCAGGCATGGAGAATCATGTTACGTAACCCAGGTATGGACGTTACTGTATTTACAAAAGGAATTCATGTTCATGCATTGAAAGAAGAATGGGCCAGCTTACTGTTAATCATCCAAAAGTTTATCACTTGCGAAGGACGCTTTGGAGCAATGTACATGTATCATGCTAGGTTATTGATGAACTTCTTAGAGATTCAAACTCTTAATCTGCCTTATTTCTTACTGTTGAGTTTGAAAAAGATGAGTACCACAGTCCAAAAGAACATAGGAAATATAGAACCTCACTTATATCATCATGGACTTGTAAGGATTCTCATTGAAGACCAACTGAAGAAAAACAAAGATACCTGGGAACGGTTCTTAGTAAGAAATTACTTTCAAGAGCCATCTGAGGCACCTGAAAGCAGTACACCTAAGACACCAAGAAAGAGTAGGAGAAAAGAAAAGAGTGCCATAATCCAAGACTCTCCTATTACCAAAACTCAAGAAGTTGGTCAAAAAGAAAAGGAGAAAGGAACTAAGGACAGAAAACAGAGGAAACTGAAAGGAAAAAGGAACATAGAAGAAGTCTACCAATCACCAGAGCCATCTATAGAGGAAGACTATCAAACATTGTCTGAGAGACTAGTGCATCTTCAAAAACAAGCTGCTACAGCAAAGAAGAAGGAAAAAGGAAAACAGAGCATAGAAGAAGGGAGTACTAGCCCACAGTATTTAAGAGGAATCACCAGGCTTAAAGGAAGGGAGAGGAAAACACAAGTAAAAGGACCCCACTTTATCGACTTGGGTGGGGAAACACCCGAGAAACCTCTAGCTGGCCGTAGTCCACCTCGTCCTCAGCCAAGTATTGAAACTAGTCCCCCACATGTTGATGAAATCCCTTCTCGGCCAGAGCTAGAAAGCAGTCCTCCTCCTCAACAGGACTTTGAAGTCAATCCAAGAAAAACACCTGAAATAGATCCAAGTCAACAGGAGGTGTATGATTACCTCGAATCTTTAGAAAAGACAGCTGCAGGCTCGAGTACATCAACCACTCTGCCCCACATGACACAAGATGCACAAGTCCAATCCTTAAAGCAAGAAGTGTTTGAATTAGAGGTTCTAAACAGGCATATTAAGCAAGAAAATGAAGCACTTAAGGAGTAGAGCAAAGTGGACAAAATTATTCATGATAATACTATGCTTCATTTGGGACTATGGAAAAATAAGAACAAGAAACTAAAGAAAAGTGCAGAAAGTTGAGCAGGTAATTGATCAATCTCAAATTCATATGTTTAATAAGGAAACCCAGGATGGTGGTAGCACCAAGAAAGAAGAGAAGAGGACTGGATGTACTAGCAGAGGCTTCAAGACATATGGATTAAAGGGGAATGACTAAAATTTTGGTTGCATGAGGACATGCAACACCTTCACAGTGGGGGTATGCTGAGTCCCAAACTTGCATCTTACCTATACACCTTTTTAGCCTTCTTTTCCAGTTACTTGACCCACCAAGCTGTCAAATCATTGCATATTAGTTTAAAAAGAGCTTATAAAATGGTTTCCTAACTATGTCTTGTGACTGTTGTTTGATCTAGATTTTTGTTCAATCAGTTGTGGAAACTTGTCACTTTCTGCAGCGAGCTCAAGTTTCCACAGCCGTTTTGTTAAAGTCTATGTTATAGGTGCCTACTGGAGAATCCGGCCACATGGGCAAGCTGCAAATGATGTGTACATGGAGCATGTCCCCTTGGTTCAGCCGAATCACTTACAAATAGCCATGGTCAAGGGTAGTCAAAGCAGTGGTCAACCTAAGAGTTTTGTGGTGGCACGACTCTATTTTTCACCACGTGAAGACCTGCGTGGCAAATTCCTTAATCTTCGGAGGTGTGCTAACACCTATGGACCGCTCCGTGAACAAAATCGAACAGCCACCACTCCTTAGATTTAATTGTCACGGCTACCATACTTCTAGATCTCAGGACGTGGTTATTCACGTGTCTGTTTGGCAGCGCAGAATTTAGGAATTAGTTGTAGCATCCTCAGTTATAAATAACGCGTTATCATACGCTTGATAGTTAGCTTATATATGTAATCTTGATTGTTTTACGAGCCCACTGTTCTGTGCTCTATCTTCATGTTTTGACTGCATTCTAATATATGAGAAGACAGTGTTCTTAAAGTTCAGTTTGTGACCGATTGTTCATTGGTCAAGGTTGCAGAGGGCCCCTGTACACCAAGGCTCTGTAACTACTATATAGTTTCTTGCTTTCTTTCGTTATGTTACTGCTTCCATAATCGTTTGCTTGTATATATTACATTGTTCTGATATTCATGTTAACTGTTGTCCATATTTTCTTTTATGCTTTCTCATGATTGTTAACTGATCAGTGTTTTTCTTTCAGGTTCTTGTAGACAGCCCGGGCAATTTACATAGTTTTTAATGACTAATGACATGAAATCATCTTGTCCTTCTGCTGATTTATTTTCTGAGTTTTAATTCCAGCATTGTCATTTCTTTCAGTTCTGTTTTTCTCATTTACTTTCATGCAATTTAGATATCATATTACTCCATTTTGTTTATGATTACCTCCTATAGCCAGAGCGACTCAAATAGTGAGGAATCAGAATATGAGTTGATGTAGTATGATTTAGTTTACTTTTCTGCAAGTTAGTGATTAGATTACTCATGTCATTTTCAGGGATTGAAGTATGAATGCGTAGTTTAATCTTAGTTTCATTTTATGCAATTTCATTTCATGCAATTTAGATATCAGATTACTCAATTTGTTTATGATTACCTCCTATAGCCAGAGCGAGTCGAATGGTGAGGGGTTAGAATATGAGTTGTAGTATGATTTAGTTTGCTTTTCTTACAGTCTTTGAATTGCTTTGAGTTCAGTTTTTTTTTTCTTTCTTTTATACAGTAGCAAGGATACTAGGCTTCATTGTCACTAGCTCACTGTTTTGGTACATTTTTATTTTCTCTTAGGAATTGATTTCATCACAACAAGTTTTGAAACCTTTTTTAGAACTTTAAATTTTGGAAAATCATTGTAGAAGTCACCATTTCCATCCATACTTGACTTTCAATTCTGCCATCTCACATTAGGGAATCAATAGAAAATAAACCCAAAAACAAACCAAAAACTCAAAAATGTCAAAGAAATAAGAAATCAGTTATCTTGCATATACAGTGCACTTCACTTCAGCAGTTTACGACTCTCAGATTGACATTTTAAATAGCAATTTAGGACACAATAAATTGACCAAACACTCCACCAAGAGGAAAACACACTCTACCCACCATTCTTATTAACATTCGAAATCTTTAACTTCAATGTACACAATTTCTTGGTTGATTCCGATTCATTGGTAAATGTCATGCCACTATCCATGGCCAAGAAAATCAATGTTAAATGGGACAAGACATATGCATAGATCATTCAGCTGGACAAAACTCATGTTCCAACAATTGGTGAACTCAGGGATGTCATCATCCAGTTATCAACTGATAGATGAGTTCACCAATGTATCAACGTTGTAATTGTGGACATTTCGAAAGCATATGGAGTGTTATTGAGAAAAGACTAGTCAAGCAAGCTCCAAGGATATTTTTTCATAGAATGGTCACACTTATGGATTCTGTACAGAGGAAGGAACAATCAGATTCGGGTAGAGTCAGAGAGTTACGTGAAGCACACGGTGACTCCCTTGAATGGGCATAATGACCCAATGACTTTCGTGGAACTTTTATTTGGAAATTATTTTTTGGAAACAAAGTTGGGGTGTTTTATTGCAGAGGGATCCCCAGTTCCACCAGACACACAATTGGATCTCCTTCCATGTCCAACTGGTGATAATGAACTTTGTACAGTCAGTAGTAGTAGTAGTAATAGTGCAGTGAGCAGTCCTTGCACATATGATATGTGGGCAATGTACTTTGACAAATCCAAGGCATAGGAGGGCTCTACAGCTGGTTGTGTTTTAATAAACCCACTGTAGAGAAAACACTTGATCTCTAGTCGCTTGGAAGTCAAGTTCACGAATAAGATTGTGGAGTATGAAGCACTCGTCTTGGGCTTGCAGAAGGCCATTGACCTCAACGTTGATGTTATGAAAGTGTTTGGTAACTCCGAAATCATGGAGCGTCAGGTATGTAACACTATACATTATGTGTCACCTCATCATAAGAGTTATCAACAAGAGGTATGGTGGCTGATATCTCATTTCCAAGCTTTCAATATTATTTCAGTACCAATAATGCATAACATAGTTACAGATGCTCTAGAAAACTCAGCTGTCAGGATGTTACCTTTAAGGGATAGATTTTCTATTGAATTTTTTTATAAACCGTTTGTCCCAGATAACATAACTAGCTTACACATTTTTTATGACGACCAACAGATACTATACTTTATGGCGAATGTTGATGTATTCAAAGACGCGGCGATTGGCTAGGGCATGCACGAACAGACATTGTAGGACACAACCAGTGCAAGTAAAGGAAACATCATCCCTACAGGTGTGGTATAATTGGAAAAGTTGTATGATTTGCAGAATCGCTTCCACGGACCTGTGAATTTCAAGACCCATAGTTCTACGTTTTCGCATGAGAAAATCATCTTAGGAATTGAGAAAAATCTGAAGTATGTTAATCTCAGTACTTACTTCACACCATAAGAGTGGTAAGCCTTCATCTGCTTATTCAAGTAGTACCATGATGTCTTTGCATGGACATACGGTGATCTCAATATATATGACACGGGAATAATCTAGCATGTGATACCAATCAAGGAAGGGGCCAAGCCATTTTAGTAGAAATTAAGGAGATTTCACCCAATGCTTGAGCCCCTCATACAGAAAGATTTGAGAAAATCGTTGGATTCTCAGATCATTTACAAGGTGTGAAATTCAACATGGGTATCAAACTTAGTCTTTGTGAGAAAGAAGTCCAGGGAGATCTGACGCATGTGCGTAGATTTTCACAATCGCAACTGCGTCTCGGAAAAGGATAATTACTTAGTGTCGTCCATGGAGAAAATATTTCAAATAGTATCTAGGGGCGAAATTTTTTCTTTGCTCAATGGATTTTCTGGTTACAACTAGGTTCTAGTAGTAGAGCTTGATATATTAAAAACTACATTTCTAACAAAGTGGGGCATGTTCACATTTTGACAAATTCCATTTGGGCTAGTCAATGTTGGTGCAACATTCCAAAGTGCAATGGAAATCACCTTTCACGGGATTATTGGACAGAGCCTAGTGGCCTACCTTAATGATGTGACAATATTTTCCAAACAATGTTCAAACCACCTGCACCATCTTAAGAATATTTTTGAGCAATGTCGTAAATACGGGATATCCTTGAATCCCAAGAAGAGTATGTTTGTAGTGTCTGAAGGTAATCTCTTGGGACACATCATTGCTAAAAGTGGGATCAAGGTGGACCTAGACAGGGTCGAGACCATTACACAGATTCCCCACCCGGTGAAAACAAAAACCATGTAGTCTTTCTTGGGGAAGATCAACTTCCTCCGCAAGTTCATCTCTAACTATTCTCAAATTGTTAAACCAATACAGGAGATGTTCAAGAAAGACATAGTCTATAAATGGTATAAGAGGGAAAAGGACGCATTCGCCCATATCAAGAAAGCTGTAGCAAAAGCATCCGCATTGTACAACGCAAACTTCATTAAAGACTTCTTGCTGTACAATTTTTCTTCTGACACCTCTCTTACTATTGTGCTCACTCAGAAGGATGAGTTGAACAATGAACAACCTATCTCCTTCATGAGTGAAAGCCTACAAGGACTAGAGCTCAATTACCCCACCATGGAAAAATAAGCTTATGTAATGTACAAGGCGGTAAAACACTTCAAACCCTATCTATTGAAAAATCGTTGTATTATATTTGTTCCACACTCAAAAATTAGGTCACTTCTTGTTTAGCAAGAGCTAAGTGAAAGAAGGGAGAACTGGATGACCAGATTACAGGAATACGATATTGACATCAATCTAGTTCACATAATCAAGGGTCATGGTTTTTGCAAATTAGCAGCAAAAGCAGTCAATGAAAAATAGGAGGAAGAAGAGCTTGCAAGATGGGAGTAAGAGATTGATATGTACAACGTTGAGCAAGCCTTCCCCACTTCGGACATGAACTATTGGTACATGGATGTGCGGAAATACCTTGAGCATGGCATCGTGCCCTCTCACTTCTCTATGTAGTAGAAGAGGGAACTCTGACTTGAAGCACTATCGTATCAGTTGGTACATGGGGTGTTGTTAAGGAAGCACCACAATGGAATATTGCTCAGATGTTTGGAGGTAGATGATTCAAAAAAGGTGTTATGTGATCTCCATGACAAACCGGCCATGGTACACTTCGTAGGAAACACTATAGCACATAAGGTTATGCAGGCCGACTTTTATTAGCCTACATTATTCAAAGATGCTCATGCTTATGCTCGTAAGTTTCCGGTCTGTCAAAGGTGTGCTGACATAAATCAAAAGTTAGTAGCCCCACTGTAGCCCATTGTAGTGGAAGAAACTTTTCAATAGTGGGGATTGGATATCATTGAGGAAATTTTCCTGCACTCATAAAGAAACACTGCTATATCTTAACTGCTACAAGCTATTTCACACGGTGGATAGAGGCAGTTCTGCTAAAATAGGTGAATGATCAAGAAGTCATCAACTTTCTACAGCAGAATATCATCTCCAAGTTTGATGTTCTTACATCACTTGTTTTTTATAATGCAACATATTTCTCATCCTTAAGACTTTATGTTTTTTCATTGGAAAATGGTATCATCTTGAAACATTTTGGTAATTATCATCTGCAGGGGAATGGTCTTACTGAATCCATGAACAAGAACCTCATCCGTATCATAAAAAATACCATATTCTCTAAACAACGAAACTAGAACTTTGCTTTGGTGAATTCCTTATGGGCTGACCAAGTCACGCCTAAGCCTTCTTTGAACACCTCCCCTTACTTCTTGCTATATGGAAAAGAAGCCATCGTCCCGCTGAACATCTACTTGCTTGCTCTCCAATTGTCCCAAGAATCCCAAAGCAAGTAATGCTTTTTAGCTTAGCATAGGAATGACACTTTGCACAAGCTACAGGAGGAAAGGCTTAAAGAAAAATAAAAATTCTCACTTCATCATAGTCATATCAAGAGATAGTTTGATAGAAAGTCTATAGGGAAGAATAGCTCTAGTCTGGGTGTCTTAGTATTGAAGTGGAACAAAACCAACGAGGACAAAGACAAACACACTAAGTTTCAGTCCCTATGGATTGGGCCTTACGCAGTCTAAGAAAAGCTTGGTCAACACACATATCGTCTTCAATCACTTGATGATAAGATTCCCTCTCTCCCTGTCATTGGCCAACACTTAAAACAATATTTTCAATGAAGATCTAGGGCTACGCTCAACAGTGTGTAAATATTATTTTCTTGTTTGTTTTTTATGTCTTTGCTCCACTTTTGTGTTGTTTTGTCATGTAAATAAGTGTTTTTCCTTACTACATTATGGCTTCTAAGTGTGTGTGTGGCTGAAGTTCAAAGAGTCTTGTGACACTACAACACTTGGCTAGTTTTTTGTCCATATTCCTTATGTTGGTTGCATCTTTTGGCTAATGAAGTTAAGATGGAAAATATGATCCGTCCGTAAGGAGAATTTTGGTCCAACCATGAACCTATGTCCAGTCTAGAAAATTCATGCCTATACTCAATTTTCTGCTTCAGTGTTTTCAAGCCTATCCAACTATTAGAAATGGATAAGGGGGAAAATATAAATGAGAAAACCTAAATCAAAGGTATTTATATGCTTCTCTTAAGGAACAACCTCTCTTACTCTCAATAAGTCGAGATCCCTCTTCCACCCCAAAATAAATATGTGTCGATGCACAATTGTCTTTAAATAAAGAAATAAAGGAAAAAGAAGAGAAAGGCTTCCTACACAGAGAGGTTAATCAAGCAACTGCATTGGGGTACTGTCCAGGCTTGCTGGTAGTAGAGAAATGTTTGTGTTCCTATGTGACTCCATCAGGGTACTGTGCAAGCCTACTAGCAATAGAGCAACACCAAAGCTGAAAAAATATACTATGAAAATATTAAGCTCGCGAGCTAAACTAACCTTCCCAACTTGAAACATTGTGATTATGATGAATCTTATGTTGTGTTCAAACTGAGAAGGTATATAGGGGATCATGTCTTCCCATGGGTAAGTGGGGACGCCAAAGTAATCTGCACGATGAATCAATACTCACTGAAGGAGCAAGGCCTTGCACAGAAGAAACTAACCAAGAGAGAGAAGATGGAATTCAACCAGTGTGTCGCCAAGTGTTGTAGCAGCTGCAACACCCTCCAAAATTTTGGCTTGAACTCAAATTTTAGAGCCTTCCTTGGTCTTTCCCTTGAGTGTTGCAAACACTTAAGCTCATTTCAGGAGCTTTCCCCAAGTCCTTTGAAACCTTTTCATTGTTGGATTAATTGTTGTCTTTTGGAATGTTTTGAGTGATATGTCATGTTGCAAAGATTTTCTAGTGGTTTGAAAGGTTGGTCTTTGTGTATACAAGTTGTCCTAGTCATGTAAACACTTGTCAAACTCATACACAAAAAATTTAGCATTGTCTCACAAGTGTCGTCGCGGTCATCCTAAAGTCTATCTCAAGTGTCACACTTGTCACTTCTTGTCATGAGACAATCACACAAAGGGAAATGCTTTCTTGTTGTTATTTTATTCTATGTCGTCATGTAGTCAAATTATGTTAAGTGTGTGATCACAGTTAAAATTCATCACAAGTGTATCTTCCTCCTACACTTAGCCATTTACGGAAAATCTTCCCGACTGGGCAACTCAACTTACCGGGCCCAAATTGAACTACATACTACGTAGTCTCAACCCTCAGTGATGTGACCTTGCTTCCCAGAACTACACAGTGTGCAGCCACTGTTCTCAAGGGCAATTGTACTGCACAATTCCAGAGGCCAACAAAATTCCTTGACTTCGAAAATTATGTATTTGTTTACCCAATCTGACTTGAACCGAGCACTTTTCACTTTCAGTCCTCAATATTTTTCCCTTTTCTACTGGAACCTTGTAATGCATAGCGAGACCAACCTCCCTTGGCCTCTAGAATTGAGAATATGTGTCCTCTAAAGCCTTGCTTCATCCAAATCTCACTGATCTCAAGAAATGAGCATATTTTTCCTCCAGGCCTCTTTGTTGCCCAGTCCCCCTAGCCTCTAAAAATTGCATGGAACTAACCTCTCAGGGCCTCATCCCGAATCATCCACAACTATCTTGAATTGTGAAATTCTTTCCCCAGCAGAGATTTTACTGAAAAGTTCCTCAGTTAAGCCTAAGTTTCACTCTACACAGAATCATTGATCAAGATCGCTCCAAATCACTTGGAACTACACAATGCATAGTTAATGGGCCCTCTCTCCTAGCTTTTTACTTGTCCCGGGCTCAGTTCATGGATAATAATGCATCATCTTAGGATAGGGAGTTTTTGGATTGATGTCGTCTCATCATGAGTGAATTACAGGAACATGTGCACTATCAAGTCATGGCGAGATGATGAAGAAGGAGAACAAGGAGGGAAGCATGCCTAAAGAATCACTTGTAGCTTAACAGACAAGTGGACCTATGAAGAGAAAGAAAAAGGAACACAATTGTGCAACCACCTTCCAAGACTGAAGATCATTGAATACCTCACATCATCAAACTATGTGGAGGAGAAGAGAAAGAATATCTAAGAACACATCTATCTCTCAGCAACAATAACTGCTTAACATTGCCACATCATCAAGGCATTTCATTTCAGTAGTTTCATGTCAATTGGTGTCATGAGTTGTCATATGCCACATCACTATTGTGGACCATGTATATCATAAATCAAATGTACTGTAAATTGGAAGTCCAATTGACACACATGAATATGAAGAGTCATGTAAGTTGAAAATTCATAGGAATTTGAACAGTCATGAGGGTAGTCAAAGAGTCACAAGGTGTAAGCATCACCTCTTGGTTGTATATACCCCCTCATTGTATGAGCAAAGGAATTTTCACCTTGGTTCCTCCTGCAAGGCATTAGAGAGATCAACTAGTTCTTTGAGGAGCAAGGAGTGTCTCCAATGTCCCACTACTGGGGTTAGTGATGCACAATGTAAATATGTGTCTTGGAACTTTTTATTAATAACAGAAGCCTTTTAAGGCCAACATGTTCTTCATGCATGACTTATGAATGTTTGTAAGACTATTCTGTGAATGTTTGTATTTCATGTTTGCTTTTACATGTAGTAATATAGTTGAACTATTTAAGTTATTTTAGTGTTTATCTGGTTAAGAATGTGTTGTAATGGTTATTACTATTGTCTCATCCTTGTGGACTATTCTGTAGGATACTAAACAAAACTTTCTTTTCTTATCAGTTTTAACAAATGTCACATCCACTACGGACTATTCCACTGGATGTTAGATGAATCTTCCCTTGTTCATTGGTTGTAATTGGTTGTGGCATCCGTTGTGGACTATTCCGTTGGATGTTGGATAGGTCCTTCTGGTTCATGTGTGTCTCTTCTTGGGTGGTACTATTACCTCTCACTTAGAGGCTCACTTTCCTGCCCCTTTCACAGTAAGGGAACATAGACATAGTTGTTTTTCACACTCACTAGGCACACTCACCTTGATTGTCAAAGATACCATTGCATCACTCTCTTGTGCTGACAGCTAGAGACAAGGAAAATATTTAAGTATTTGGAAACTGGGCCTTTATACCAGATGGGACTCCTACACCAAATGGTGTGAGGTTTGATTGGGACTTCATAATGGGGAGATTCACCGAATGTTGATGGGTCCAACACCATCAACAATTGGTTAGGGAGTCTCTAAGTCTTATGGATTCTAAGAGTTATAGCTACCCTCGAGGATCTTTAGGTACCCTCCAAGCCCTCACACAGGGCTCCATCAGGGCTCCATCAAGGCTCCTATAGGGCTCCATCCTTCCCCAAGAAAACCCAAGTAGAAGTGCACTCATATCTAGACCCACCTATGATCCTCAAGGTATGGTAGTTATTCATCATATGCCTCTCCTTACACAATAGTCTCATTGGTAGCATACTTAAATGTATGGTGAAATGATAATTTTTATAAGCACGGTTCCCCTTAATTTATATTACAATGTTATGATATATTATAATATTAAACCAATTTACCTTTATGGCTAAGGTTAGGAATAAAATAATCTTTTCCTATCTTAGCCCCCTTACTAAGCTCTCTATCCCCTCCACCTTTTCTCTCATGGATTCCTAGCCCCATATACTCATTTTGTCCCCTCGTCTGCAATTGTGGTTTTATTTTTTATACATATGTGTTTACATGTTACATATACTAGGCTCACTGGCCTTTTAGAGCATAGGCTCTCCAACATAAACCACAAGTACTCTAGCCTCAAAACATATCTATACATTTTCCCATAGAGCCAACGCACATATACATAGAGTCATGCAAGACCTAATAGAACATGAATCACTGACCTAATATCATATGTACATATACATTTGTAGTTCGAGGATCAAGCAAAGGGTATTATAATATTTGGGAATAACCCATTTCTTGTAAGGAGCACATAAGAAACCTCATTTTTTATACCCATTTCCAAATTATTAGTGGGTAAACAAGTTCCTTAGAAACTATTGGATCATGTGCAATGTATTTTTAACATTTGAGACATGAGGATCTACATCACATATTATATTAGTATAGTTACACAACATTTGTAGTTGTTTACTAGCATGCCTAACAAAAAAGAAAAATAAAATAAAGACCTAATGAAAGAAGTAAATTGTTTCTTGATAAAAAAATTGAAACTAATTGTATTCTTTTGATGCAACTTATTCACTATAACTAACATGACAAACAAAAACAAACTACAAGTCCATTATAAATAACGGAAAACCAAGCTATAATAATTAAATTGCTTATATAAATCATAATAACAAAAGAAGCTATAAAATAAAAATAGTATAACAACAAAAAATGAGTAATAATGTTAACATCACTATAGTTAATAAGAATAGATTAATTAGTTCAATATATGAAAATAAGTAGGATTAACTACTTGGTCTAAATCTATAACTACTACTCCTACATCCATACTCTTTATATTTAATCTAGATGCTCTAAGCTATCTTTCTACTATTGCTACTATCATTGCTACTAATAGCTTATATGTTGGAACCACCGTACCACCTTTAATGCTTATGTTGGTATAATTTGTAGTGTTTCCATTGATGTCAACACGTTGGAGGTGCTACCTGTCATGTGTATGTGTGATGGATGTCTGGTTTGATGGTCTTGTATAGTTGGCATTGATGTCAACTTAGTTATGACGTGATCTAATGGACATGATGTTGATGACGCAGGATTTGGAGATGCTGCTACAAGGATTAGAGATGTTGCTATAGGTGTTGGAGATTTTTTCACAGACTAAGGTTGCTGCTTGAGGAGCTGGAGGTGTTGGTGTTGGTCCTAAGGTTGGAAACATAGGTCTAGCTTTTCATAGACTTGTTCTTAGCCTATTTCATTAATTTTAGACCTGTTGCAGAGGCTTGGAGAAGTGTTCAGGTGTTGGATAAGATGATGGAACATGTGGAAAAAGTTATGGGTTGAAAGACTTATGCTTTTACTTAGTTTTATCCCCATTCACATGCACATAAGCCTATGAGAGAAAATGGAAGCCTCCAGTCACATTGAGCGCAACCTATGGGAGTATTTATAGCCCCAGTTGAGTTCAGACAGTGTTAAGGGTGCGACTGGGGAAAAAAATGATAAAAGCTCTACATTCCTCACGTTTTTGAGCTAATTTTTGTCTTATGGTGACTTTCTTGATCAGAGCTTTTTGGTTTATCATCGGAAAAGTTAATGGGTCCTCCAGAAGTTGATTAAAGTTGAAAAGATCAAAAAGGCTAGTGGAGTTAGTGGTTGATTGATTCAATGAGTTGAATCTGGACCTAATCTAGTATATGAACAAATTTGTGATGCCCAGTAGTTCTCATTAATTACTGAGTTGAGCACTTGAGCTCATCTACATATTGGAAATAGCTCTTTATGAGTATGGTTGCATGAGTTGAGTGTGTGTTGAGTGAGAATGGTATTGGTGAAGGGCTTGCAAATTGTGTGAGCCTTAATATGTAATTTTTCTGTATAATTTTATAGTTGTAGCAACAAATAGCTGAAATTTTTTTCAGCCATATATTTATGCAGTTAGTGTGATAATTATATGTGAGATGGAGTAGTTTTTTGAGGTGATTGTGTTGGAGCTTGTGTGGAGATTTTTATGGATGTTTTGATGGAAGCTTGTGTTGAAAATTTGATTGATCTTTGATGTTTCCGCAGTGCTCATGTTGAGCAAGTTTTAGGAGTCCAGTTTGAAAATAGATGAAACGAGGCTCGCATGGAGGAAGTGAAGTCATGAAGGCTTTGAGTATACAATGATTGGCAGATTCAGTAGATGGAATAGATTTCTCCATCCAATCATGGATGGATAGTTTGACAGAACCCAACTGAGGCTCATTGTTCATGGTGGTGACCAGTAGATCAAAGTCTGTAGATTCGTGTTGTTAGTTCAAGAGTAATTGGGAGAGGATTGACTAATTGCGAGAGCCTTTAGTGGATGGTAGTACGAAGATCTGAGTGGGAAATAATTTCATGTCTCATAGTGCCAGCATACTGTGAAAGCAGTCGAGTCTTCCGACTCATAGGAGTGAGTTGATCCATTTATAATTTGCTTGAAAAATTAATAAAATAATTGAGTAGCACAATAGCAGTAGGGAGGTTTTTTTCTCGAGATGGGTTTTACACCAGAAAATTTTTTGTCCATGTGTTGATTAAGTTTTTTCTTTCATGTTTGTTATTGATGCTTTGATCGATGGTTATGTGTTTCATTTTATGCATGCTTAAATATTTAATTAATTGGAGAAAATTTTTAAAAGTGCCACACTACTGATTCACCCCCCCCCCCCCCTCCCCCCTTCTCTCAGTAGTGATGTAATTTCCAACAATTGGGATCAAATCAGGGATATTGATTGTAGCTTGATCACTGGAGAGTGGATCTTGGAGATTTTAACATCAATTTTACAAATTTTCCAAAATGGATCAGCAAGGTATTCCAATACTTCATAAAAGTAAATTTGTAATTTGGAGAGAGAATTTGGAATCATATTTTTTGTCTGTTGATGTAGATATTTTTCTATTAGTTGAATATGGAGTTAAATATAAATCTAATGATTTAGCTAAAATGATTATTTTGAATAGCATTTCAAAATCTAATAGAATGCATGTGAAGCATTGTGAGACTGCCAAAGAAATGTTGGATAGGTTGGAGAATTTGTATCTTAGAGGAAAATTGCATTTTTTAGAAATGAAGAAAAATGCAAAGGATTCTACTTTTATTGCGGTAAAAAATCAATCCTCCTCACAAGATGAAGATGAAGGCACAAGTGATAGAAGTGAGGGATCGAGAATCAATATTGAAGAGAAATCAAAGATAATGGCACTTGAAGTAGAGAGTCAAAGGCTCATGGTTGAAAACAAGGAATTGGAGGATAAAGACCAGAAATTGAAGGGTGAAGCAATTTCTGCTAAAGAAGAATTGGGAGGTTCAAAACTAGTGCTCAAGAATCTACAAGCGAATAAAAAAATGTTGGAGCACCTAGTTGCAGCAAAAATATTGAGATCCATAAGTCATGCAAGAAGCAGCGAAATAAGAGAAGAAGACAAAAGAAGAAGAATAGAGTTGGAAAATGCTACGAGTGTGGAATTCGTGGTCACATAGTAGCAACTTGTAGCAACGGAGATATTAATCTCTCTCATCAAAATGAGAAACCTAAGGAGAAGCATCATCAAGCATGCATGTAAAGAAAATATCCACGGGTCAGGTATAACAGTCCTTTTTATGGTTACCATTTCTCATGTAATGATTTTGGCCATAGGGTTGTTGACTGCAGGGCACATGAAAGGAATACAAATCAGTTCAATAGAAAATATTAAGTTATTGCTCCATTCCTTGGTCACATTCTATGTTTTATATGTGATAATATTGGTCATAAGGCCAAGGATTGAAAGTTTCCCATGTGTTTCAGGAGATCCATCCAAAGAGAGAAGAATATGCAAAGTCAACCGCACAAGAAGAAGAAAGATCAGTAGATAAAAGTTTGGAGGAGAAAAGAGAAGCAAGGATCTTCCACCAAAAATGAGGCATGTATGGTCTCAGGGGGAGCATATGGTTGCATTATGAGTTGCATGAAAATTATTATATGTGCATCCATATGGGAGAATGTATGTGTTTAGGGGGAGTCCTTGAGGTTTGAAGTGTTATTTCCACTTTTTTCTCTTTTTCTATTCTAGTATGTTTTTAGTTGGAGCAATCATGTAAATATATTGATTATTTTGGAGCAGCTATATGTTCGGTTTGGGTGATGTTAATGATGATATGGCATCCATGCATTGTCTAGGTGTGATGGGGGATCACACATTTAGGGGGGGATAATTTGTACTTCCAAATGGATTTGGAATGTGTTGGCATTGTGTCGTAGGAATGAAGTTTTTGTTGTTGTTGCGATATAGTAGCGATATCATATTTTTGGCATGATATAGTTGATTTTTATGTCATAAGTTGTCATGCATGTTGTTATAGTCCATTTTATCACATCTAGTCAATAGGCCTTCAACTGGATCAATCAACATCCTTTAACCTCCTTTTCATAATCCTTGCACAAAGCCCTAAGCATGACTCATTCTGATCCCTGATATTCTACTTGAAAGCATCTTGTTTCAATCATTTTAAGGATCAACACTCCCTAGACTCTTATTGGAAAATGTTGACTACTAGGTTTCCCTACTCTGCACCTACGCTGATCACGAGCAGGTTTCTCAATGTTGGGGGTGAGTTGATTCTAGAAATTCAAGAAAAAGAGAGAGAATCTTTTAGCCGCTTCTTCCAGAAGCTTCCAGGAACTATTGTAACCATTTAACTCAAATAAAAGTCTCAATCTTATCCTATCCTATCTTGGATTTTTCATCCCTTATCCCTTGAGCTCATCATCCCGTCAAGAGTGGCTCTTAAGCCCATATTGGTAAAAGGATAAGAATTCATGAGCTACCTCCTTTAAACTATATATTAATTGCCATCCATAAGCAAGGGGTTGGTTTTTGGAGAGTGATTCTACCTGTATGATGTTGATGTGAGAGACATCTTTCCATGCATTAGGATGATTAGAGGTGAACTTTGTGACAAGGAAAAGACAAGTCAACTCAGAGGAGCTCTTTTACAGGATCAACACCTATTTTTGGTTCCAACTCACTCCATTTCTATTAATGCAAAGAGTTCTTTGTTTTCCTATATATGATGTTATGGTTTCATATATTTCAATACCATGTTGATGTATTGAATAAAGTGATCAGATTATTCTACACAGATTCCATGGATGAATGGCTTGTGTTATCTGACTGTGCATGTCCTAATTATAACGATCAGGCCTAGGATTAGAGAATCCAAGCCAAGGAAGGAGTGAAGCATATGAAAGGTTCTAGGTAGGATTCATCCCATTATATATTTACTTTAAGGAAAACATTAGTCCCTTTGTCTTTTTGTTGTTATATGTCAGTCCACTTGGCCTAGGGAAGATACTTTTGTCTACAGTCATAGATTCTGCATAATAAATTGGCTACCATACTAGGGAGTGGTGTATTCCCTTGGTGGTTTCTTTGTCCATTGTCCTTGTATTACTTCTTCTTTGGACCTTTAATGTTTAATTATGTTAAGAAAATACCTAGGAAGAACTTTCATTGAGTCTCAATTGCAATCCTTGTGTCTGAACTTTACATCCCTAGACCAATGCAACCTCTGGTCTTCTGATAGAGTATTGCACCTAAGTTGATCCTTCTCTGTGCCTGTGTTTCATAGAACTGGTGCCTCCATTGCACCTATGTTGGCCCCTATCCATGCATAAATTTTTTTTTTTCCTTGATTTTATCTCTAGTCATCCTTGTTCCAGTTTCTCTTCCTTGAGTCTCAGAGTGTCTTTTGGTCCCTCTAAACCCTGGATTTGGTGTTCTTTTGTTTTAATATACTTGGTAAGGAATTTTTAAAGATTTTCCTTTGTTCTTATCATTAGCTTGTTTGCATACTAATTTTGTTTGATCATTGAGTGCTTAGATGAATTGGTTTTCTACTCATCATTCTGAAAAGCTTGTTTAAATCAGTGATTAGACTTTGCAAATTATTTTTCTTCATTTTTGAAAATTAAGAAACTTGAAAATAAAAATCTTTGCATTGGAATTTAGGGTTTTGTGTGTGCATCGAAATTAGAATAGTTGCATTGAAAAGGGAATTGCATATTTCACATTGTTTGTTTCATATTGTTTGTTGCATACTCTTTGTCTCTTCCCTTCCTTAGATAGATTTTCATTGAATGAGAAAGATTTCATTTCCTCATGCTAGTTTTCATTTTAGGATATTTAGGTGACATTCGCAGTGAGCCCCAAAACTAAAACTTAATTGAAGATAAACAGTAAAATTTATTGAATCAACCTAAGGATAATTTCTAACATTAATGCAAACATTTACATGTTTAGGCTAGATACGTGTTCCGATGTCGTTAAATGTAGGAGTGTCATTGTTTGCCAGCGTTGTATCCCATGGGTGAAATCTCATTCCATGTATGTGAGTGTATATGACCATTCTCCACCTACCTTCAAGTATATTGGATGGTGATCCACATACGTAAAGTATATGGGAACACTCTCATTGAACGGTTACACATTAGGAAACACTACTACGGACTGCACTTCCACGTACCATCGAGTGTATTTTATAATTCCCCTTTAGGTTTTTATCCTCTCCATAGGTAACCAAGTCGGTTGCCTTGTGTACCGTGATACATCGAGCACAACATTTAGGGAGATTTCATGCACATACATTAAGTCCTTGGTTTGACAAGGCGTATATTACAGTTCATGGTTGCTTGGTAATCCTTTATGCTTATATTCCCCTCTTTTTGATTTATTTATGTGTTAATTTTTAAAATTTATTATCCAATGTGGAAGAACAAAATCCCCTACTTTGTCGTTCATGTAGAATGAAAAATAAGCCTCCTCTTCCACCAAAGACTACTCTTGGTCATCGTCAAAAGCATAAGAAGATATAAACTACCAAAACGGGAAATTCAGGAACTACTTCTAATCGTCCTCCTGAATTTGATCAACTAGAATCATCTTTCCCTTTGAGTATTGAGCTCGACATTACCTCTACTCTTGTTGGTGAGTTTGACATAATCGAAACAGAAGCCCATGAAAGCTTACTGCATGAGGTTATTGAACCTGACTTTCCTGAGTCAAATACTTTACTTGCTAAGGTTGTTGAACTTGAGGAACCTCAACCATATTCACCTATTACTTTAGATCCTTCCTCTTTTCTTCCTTTGTATCAAACAAAACATCCCACCGTATATCTTTGACTCGACGGTGAACATCTTCCATACAGACTTGTGAGTATTGAAGAGATCTCGCAAGAGGAGCCTCATCCCTCTAATCATGTTCATTGTAGTGGACTCCATTTTTATCAGACTAGTCCTCTTCCTCCTCTTTAGACTCCGACACAAACTCCTTTAGTTGATTCTTTGGACTCACCCACAGATTTCTCGTGGAAATCTTCATTGGGATTGTTAACCATGACAGGATCCAATTTGACCTCCCAACCCATGTCCACCACTATGGTTGAGAAATCAAATGCTTCTTCCTAATCTATGTTTGCAACATCACAAGAGGCACATATGTATGGTGGTCTGTCCATCCCACATGGTTATTGGTATTTATAAATTATCTCGTACCTTCTTCGGTGCAACTTCCATTCCTTGGACCTCTCCCATGTCTTCCATTTTGGGAAATTCCCTCTAGTACTTCTCTTCTAAATTCCACTCAGCGTTCTCCTTCTCCTTCGCCTACACCTACAATTTAAAAACATGATGGCCCTTATGTTAGTGGGTAAGGTTATCTTCAACAACCTAAATATCCTTATGTTGGGTGCCCTCCATCTAGATTATAGTTGCCTCCATCATCCCCTCCTCCAATGGTAGGGGGGAAACCTCTTGTTGGTATACCTAAAATTGGTAATTGACCTTATTATAATCCTCCTTATCCTAGGATGAATTTAGTGTTTGGAAACCTACTTTTCCCTTCCAACCTGGTTCATTTTGGGACCGATTGTTGAATTCTCAACCTATGTTGAATCTTCATCTCTAATTCCTAAGCATCCATTTGTACCTCAACAAGTTCAAGTACATGCAAGCCAACCTTTACATCTGGTTATTGCATCTCAACCTATTTCATCAGTATCTGGTACCCCTCATGTTCACTTACCCAGCCTTTACAAGGTACCTTACAATCTCAATCACTTGGGAAAGGTACTCCTCAAATTATGATAGGACAGAATGTGTATATTATGGCACAACCCCATTCAAACCCAACTTATGTCGGGATGATTCAGATCTCGCAAGACAATAGTATAGACCTTATTAGGCTGTTCCTAAAGTGCCTTTTCAATGCCAACATATCCAAACCCAACCATTCCAGCCTTTGCAGGGTCATCCTGGAGTTGTTCAACAAGGTTACGTGTATGCTAGTTACCAAAATCCTCCTTATTATGGTGCCTGGGTTCATCTTTATTAGAACCCTCCTTATTCGGGAATGCAAGTACCAATTGCTTAGGCTATTCCTTCTTATCCATACTATCCTCCTGCGGATTTTAACCAACAATTACCTTTTGTGGCCACTCTCAAATTTCCATATTTCACTCAGCTTACCAATGATCACATCGCCCATTCGCCTTGGTGGTCAATAATTCCCACTAAAATTTCTTCTGATATGCCAAATTTCAATGGGAATCTTGGAGAAGACCTGTCAACCCATGTCATGACATATCATTTGTGGTTTTCTTCGAACTCCCTTAATGATGATTCCATATGATTATGTCTTTTCCAACATACTCTTATGGGTACTGAAGTTAAATGATTGATTGAATTACCTAGAGCTTCATTTCATGATTTCAGTTCCTTGGGTACCACCTTCCTTACGCATTTCCAGTTACCCATCCGGTATGAAATTGGAATGGAAATTCTAACCAACTTTAAACAAACTAAAGCCACTCACATTTTAGATCACATTCATGAGTGGTGATGGCATTGCCAGTTGGTTAAGACCTATGTTCTGGATCAATTGTTAGTGGAATGGTTCATTAAATCCTTGTTTCCATCTATCACAGAGGATGTAGCCAAATGTGAAGTCGTGACTAAAGAGCAAGTAATTTCTCATTCTTAATATTTGGACCTCATCTATACCCAATCTGGCATGCTTTATGAAAAGATACCATATTCTCTGAGACCTTGAAACATTTTTCCTCCCACTCCTGGTAAAGAATCTCATGTTGCTGATGGCATCATTAGTTTTTCCAGTTCGCAAATAGTGAGAAAACCATCTAGTCCTGCTCCCACTGCTTCTGCCCAAAACTCTTCATCCAATCCTCTTGTGGCTTCTTCATCTGAGATAAATTTCGTTTCATCTGATAAAGGCAAATATCAATAGTAACCAAGAAGCAAGACTAAAGGAACATGTAAAAATAAGAAATATTCTTCACCATAAGATAAACAAACAAATCAGTGCTTTGATAAGACATGAAAGCCTCGCTACCCATGTTTGATTTGGAACGAGCAAAAATTTACTCATGATTGTCCTCATCGTATGGAAGTGAATTAGTTTTTGAAATCCTCCACTTCTCTCACTGTGTTGACTAAGCTATTTCCCATTTAGGAGACCCATATGGTTGCTTGGGACCCACTTTCCTCAAACACAATTTTAATGCTTTCCTCCACGAAGCATAAATATGATCTTATGGTAACTACTTGGAACAAGGACTATGGTAATGTGAATCTTTCGAATGGTTATGCTACTGAACAACCTGTGAGTTTGACATCACCTCCATTTGATCCTCCTCCACCCACGATTCCTACAAAGTTGACTATTAAGCCTCCAAAATGCATTATTTATAAGTCTTATTTCAACCCTTATGCCAGTGCTGCTCAAAATTATAGCGTAGCTGAGGACTTGGCTTAGTCTCCATCAGCTATGTCAACCCTCGAGGTGTTGCAAAACTGGCCAACCCAAAAAAAGGATTTTATTTGCTATCAGATGTGTGGATCCTTCATATTCCAACCTAGTTGTTTTTAGTCATGAAAACTATACCCCTCGCCTTCCATCTCAATTAGCCTTTATTATTCAGGTCATCATCCATGGTAAGAACATTCATCATTCTATTGTGGATGAGGGAGCCTCGACCTGCATCATGTTTATGTCTTGCTAGAAATTGATTGGCTTGCCTCAACTGAGTCAGTTGCCTAACCCATTGAAATCTTTTGATGGGAGAACATATAATCCTTGTGGTATTATTAATTCCTTACAAGTAGAATTAAGGGGAAAATTATATCCATAAAAGTGGAAGTTATTGATAGACCTTTTGATTATAATCTTCTATTGGGTCGCACGTGGGTTTATGCCATTGTCGTAGTCATTTCGACTTATTTCTGTACGATTTCCTTCCCTCATAAGTGTGGTATTATGGCCATTGAACAACTTACTTTTTTTTCCTATGATTTGCATGTTACTGGAAGTGTCCCGCTTGCAGGGGAAACTCTACATTTTTATCAAAATGTCGAGGTTGGAATTCTTAAGGATTCCTCACTCATGGGAACCTTTTTGCTTCCTCCTCCCCCTCTTCCCACCAACTCATCTTTGGTTGCTTATATCAATATGGTATCATCTTCTACTATCTAGATTGTTTCATGTATGGTACCAGATTAAACTAGCATCCATAGTTTTCCGATCAAATGCTACTTAGCCCCATTGAACTTGATTACGAAGCCATCTATTTGTCTTGTGCAGCTCATACCTTCTCTTTGATCAATTGGGTCAATCAATCATTGGATTATGGCTAATATTGTGATCCATTCTCTCGTATATTATATACTAATGAAAGCATCATGAACATCATGATTCCATACAATGTGTCATGGGCGGATCATCACCATCATTCCTCCTTACTAGATTCCATTGAGGATAATATCAGTGATGTTTATCTATCTAATGTCATCAATTATTTTACGAGTTTTGTTTCTATCCACAAAGTCGATTCCGAGAATAATCTCTTGAATATCGAAGAGATAATACCTCTTGATATCTCTATTAAATTGGGTATTATCAAAAATCTACACATTGGTGCGTCTTGCTCTCCATCCAATATTGAGACCTATATAGCCCTATTTCAGGATATTTGTGAAGTATTTTCCTTGACCTATGAGAAAATTCCATGTATTGACCTAAATATAGTAGTGCATGAGATTAAAACATACCCTGATGCTAAAAAGGCCTGGCAGCACCTTCGTCCGGTCCATGCAAAGAAGGTTGCCATGATAAAGACTGAAGTTGAAAAATTCCTTCGTGCTGGTTTCATCTATTCAGTTCCTCTCACTGATAGGGTGTCAAATATTTTCCCTATCATGAAGAAATAGGGGAAAATCCACATATGCATCGATTATCAGGATGTGAACCGCGTGTGTCCAAAGGATAATTACCCAACCCCATTCATCAACTAGATTGTTTATGACTGCACCAGTTGTGAAATCTATTTGTTCATGAATGGTTTCTCTGGATATAATCAAATCAAAATTCTCCTAGAAAATCCACGTAAGACTACATTTATTTGTCCCTGGGGTACATTTTCCTACTGGAAACTCCCATTTGGTCTGAAGACTGTTGGGGCTACATTTCAACAGGGAATGGATTAAGCATTCATGTTATTAAGCACATCGTGCAACCTTATTTGGGCACTCTCCCTGCTCATTCTAAGTATTAGGTTGATCACCCAATGCATCTTAGGGCCATTTTCTTATAGTGTAGACACTATAATATTCGACTAAATCCACACAAATGTGTGTTCTTTGTTAGTTCTAGTCGAATTATTAGTCTTTTTATTTCAAAACAAGGAATTCGTATCAATCCTATGAATGTGAATGAAATCATCAACTTGTATACACCTTCTTTTCTCATTCAACTTCAATGAATTTAAGGGAAAGCTAACTTCCTGTGACGATTGTAGAATTTCCCACTGTAGATCACCAGATAATGCAATATACTAAAGCAAAATACTTGATCTACTTCTAGAAACAAACTTGTGGAAGCTTAATCTATTTTGAGCAAGATCAATTAGAACACATACAATAGAGAATGAGAAATCAATCGCACATGAACACAGAAGAATACTCTAGGGAAAGCCTCATCCAAAAACCCCGATCTTTGTATTATCATACAAGTGGAAATATGTCCGGAATAACAAAGCTTTAGCTCACAAGCTATCTAGCTCTCAGTACAATCCCTCAATGCTTCTCATAGACTGAATAGACACAACATATGCCTTCCTCCAGTCCTCCAAGACTCATATTTCCTTGTGCAATTTCTCCTGGGTCCTCTGGCTGCCACCTGTGTGAATTGACCTCTCACACAACTCTCCATACTCAGAAGTAACTGCACAATCTCCAAGGAATGAATTCTTTCTGCATGCAAGAGATATCCTCAATGTAATATTCCTGCAACTGATAGTACATTGTCCCATCATCTGATCTCAACTGGGTCTCTGACTGAACTAACATGCATGAGTTATTTATGAGAGAATATTCAATTATCTGAAGTGCAGTAGTTACATGCATGCATGCATTAACTAACTAAACTCACAATTAGTTCCACAAACTGTTGGAACTAATCTAACTAGACTTAACTCAGTTAACTGAGCTAACTAATTACAACTCAAAGTACAACTCATCCTGATCACTTTAATTAAGGGATAACTTCCTCAATCAAAGGGAAAACTGTTGCATGTCTTCACATAGACTTCATGTTTGATTTTCTCCAACTAATTAACTCAAGATGAATTAATTAATTATTTTTCAAACAGCTACTAAGATCAAATTCGAATTTTAATTCTCAATTTTAGTTCAGGGACTAACTAAAATTGGAATGTATCCCGAAATGCTATTTATAGCAATGCTATTTTTAGCACTTGTATATTTAGCATTTATTGTTGCTATTTTCAACACTCCCTCTCAATAAGAAAGGGATTATCTATCACCCCAATCCTATCTCTGTGGAACTCAAACTTGCATTTTAACAATGCCTTAGTCAAAATATCTGCATCCTGCACCTTGGTCGAAACATACAGCAACAACATGATCCTCTTCACCACACAGTCTCGAAGATGACGATACCAGATATTGATGTGCTTGGACCTATCATGAAATACTGGCTTCTCAGAGAGTTTGATACAACTTTGATTATCGCAATAGATCAGAGTTGGATCCATCCTCTAACCAAACAATCCAACTAGAATTTTCCACATCCAAATGGCCTCACATGCTGCCTGACTGGTAGCCATGTATTCAGCCTCTACTGGACTAAGTGCAACTGACCTCTATTTCCTACTGTACCAAGAAACTGCAGTTGAACCAAGGTTGAAAGTTCCTCCTGAAGTGCTCTTCCAGTCTGATGGACTCCCTGCCCAATTTGCATCTGTGAAGCCCTGAAGCTTCACTCCCTTTGTCTGTCTGTACCACAATCCATACTGAGATGTGCCTCTAAGGTATCTTAGCACATGCTTCACTGCCTTCCAAAACAACTTGGTAGGCTGAACCATAGCTTGACTCAGTCGCAAAGCACAAATCTGGTCGTGTGTTCACTAGATACATCAATGAACCCACAAGCTGCTAATAAATAGTAGCAGCTACTACCTCACTTGAAGTAGCATCCTCCTTCCTCCAGTTACCGGCTATAGGAGTCTACATGGGCTTGCACTTCTCCATCTGGAATCACCTGAGTATCTCATTGGCATACTTGCCTTGAGACACAAACACTTCCCCATCCTTCTACCACACTTCCATGCCTAGAAAGTAGTGCATAAAACCCATGTCTTTCATCTCGAACTCTCTTGCAAGGTCCTCCTTGCAAGACTTGATCAACTATTCATCACCTGTCAATATCAGATCATCAACATAAAGAACAATGATCAATGGCTTACCTTCTTCCATGATGTGGTCAAGGTTCGCATCTTCTTCACTCTTTGTGAAGCCCAACCTGGTGAAATAGCTATCGATCCTGGTGTACCAAGCACGAGGTGCTTACTTCAGCCCATACAAAGCTCTATTGCGTCAACACACATGCGACTCATGATCAAAGGTCTCAAATCCTTCCGGCTGCTCAATGTACACCTTTTCCTCAATCTTCCCATTGAGGAACACCGTCTTCACATCCATCTGATGGATCTTCCAACCCATCTGAGTTGATAGTGCCAACATCAATATGATAAATGAGTACCTTGATACAAGAGAAAAATTCTCATCGTAGTTGATCCCCTCGACCTATGAGAAAGCATGGGCAACAAACCTTGCCTTATGTTTCTCAACACTGTCATCAGTTGCTTGCTTTACCTTTTAAAGCCATCAGGAACTCACCACTAACTTGTCCTTCGGTCTTGGGACAACATCCCAAACACAGTTCTGAATGATGGAGTTGTACTCCTCCACCATATCATCAACCCAAACTGGTTTCTGCACTACTTCCTCGAATGAAGAAGGTTCAGACTCTACACACTCCCCAACCAAGGCCATGTAACCAGTGTACCGCTCAAGTGACCTCCTCTGTCTGCGCTGAGAATATGGCTATCCCACATTCTCTTTCCCATCCAGCATCAACTAGTCAACTTCCCTTGAGTGTTTCCGCCCATCTCTGGAAGGCTCTGCATGAGTGGATGTCTCCACTCCCATATCCTCTGCATGCGGCTGCTCCGCATTAGTCTGAGGCTCCTCCTCCTTATGAACTAAAAGTTCCTCCTCTACATGCAACTTGAGCTCCCTCTCAAGTGATACTCGCATGGATTTCTGCTCATTGAACTTTAGATCTCTTCGTACCACTGTCCTCTGACTGGTAGGAGAGAACACCCGATAGTTGTGGGGTGTATCAGTGTACCCCATAAGTCTCCCCAAATCAGCTATTGGATCTAGCTTCTTCCAGGTATCTTTAGTCACATGGCAATAAACCGATGATCCAAAGATCCTGAAGTGACTCACATTTGGTCTCTTCCTAGAAAAGGCCTCCATTGGTGTCTTCATTCCCAGTATACGATGTGGGCTTCTGTTATGCAAGTATACTACTGTATTGCATGCCTCAGCCCACAAATGAAGTTGTAGGCTTTGTTCATGCAGCATCGCCCGAGCTGCTCCCACAATCGATCTATTCTTCCTTTCGGCTACTCCATTCTGCTGTGGGTTATGGGGTGCCATCAACTCCCGTTTAATTCCTTCTGCTGCACAGAAGTCCTTAAACTGTTGGAAGACATACTCTCCACCATTGTCGCTTCGCAAGGCCCTTATTTTCTTTCTAGATTCTTTCTCTGCCAAGGCTTTGAACTCACAAAACATTGAGAAGGTTTGATCCTTCTTTTGCATAAATTAGATCCAACATCTTTGAGAAAAATCATCAATAAAAATAACATAGTACCTTTGTTTAGCGGTGGAGGCTGTAGAGAATGGTCCACACAAATTTGTATGAACTCGCTCCAGGATTGCTCCAGCTCTACTGTCTCGATCCTGAAAGGAATATTTCGCATACTTACCTAAGGTACAACTTTTGCATGTATCCAGTTGCTCCAGTTTTCCCTTGGGAAGTCCAATAGAAATCAGTTGCATGATCTTCAAGGTCCCATGGTGCAAGTGGCCCAATCTTCTATGCCATAGCTTGCCAACATCTTGGCTCTGTGCCAACTCTGCTTTGGAACTCAATGCAGCACAGTCATCTACCTCCAGCTTGTAGATATTCTTAACTTGAATCCCAATCCTCTTGGTCTGTCCAGTGCCGATATGCCTCAGGAATGCCTTTCCTTTACTAAAGACTACATCATAGCCTTTGTCTTCCAGCATAGCGATAGACACAAGATTCTTCTTTAGACCAGGCACATACTTTACATCAGTCAAGTGAAAGGAGCTCCATGCTCCCTTTGAAACACAACTGTACCTTCACTTGAAACACGGTACTTTCCATCATCGCTCATCTCGATGCGCATCTGGAGGTCCTTTTCCTCCAAGGTACTGAAAAGATTCTTGTCGACACTCATGTGGAATGAAGCTCCACTGTCTAGGTACCAAACACACCCCACCATCGATGAAAACATACATGCAATGAGGGTGAAATTCAATTCGAACTGTGAGGCCACTGCCTCACAATCTAATCCCTTCTTGGATTTCTTCTGTGGACAATTCGTAGCATAATGGCCCACCTCATGACAATGAAAGCATCTCACTTTCGATTTGTCAATCTTCTTCCCACCATGGGAAGAACTGGATTTGGAATGGGACGTCTTCCCTTTCCCTTTCCTCACCTTACTTGCTAAGGCTAGATTTTCTTCATCATCTTGCTTTATTGAAGATCCATCTCTAGTGCTTCTCCTTATCTCCTCCTGCATCAGATCCGACCAAAGTCGTTCCCAATCTGGCGGTTTCTCTCTTCCATTTACCGAGTCTTGGTAGCTATGCCAGCTCTTAGGAAGACCAAGGAGAGCAAGACTCACCATGTCATCATCGCTTGTTGTGATCCCTACACTTCCAGGCTCATCCCTACAGGTGGTGAGCTTGTTCAGATATGTAGAGATCGTGTCACCATTTTCACACTTGATTTTCTGAAGCTTGTCTTTCAGCACCAACTTCCTCTGATCGCTGTTATTCTGATATAGATCCTTCAATGTTTTCCACATTGAAAATGGTCTCTCCTTCCCATGGAGACTCGAGACTATCTAGTCTCAAACTCCCTCCAGAAGGATTATCCTCGCTCTATATACACATTTCTTCCATTCTGCCAATTCTTGGGCATTAGCAGTTGTTGGCTTGGGGACTTCTTGATCAATGAAGTCCTTCAATTCGTTGTCCCCTAATACCGCTTCCATGCGATCCTTCCAGCCCATATAATTTGAGCTGCCATCAAGGGCATACTCAAGTCTCAAACCGTTGAATGCCATTGGTGAAATTTGAGATGTGATAAGAATTCGAATTCTATAATCAGGAACTTCAAACTTCAAACTTCTCCCTTCTTTGTATACTGTTCTTCACTTTGATCACCTTTGCTCCGATACCATGTAGAATTTCCCACTGTAGATCGCCAGATAATGCAATATACTAAAGCAAAATACTTGATCTACTTCTACAAAAAAACTTGCAGAAGCTTAATCGATTTTGAGCAAGATCAATTAGAACACATATAACAGAGAATGAGGAATCAATCATGCATGAACACAAAATAATACTCCAGGGAAAGCCTCAGATAAAAACCCCGATATTTGTATTATCATACAAGTGGAAATATGTCTGGATTACACAAAGCTTTAGCTCACAAGCTATCCATCTCTCAGTACAATCCCTCAATGTTGCTCATAGACTGAATAGACACAACATATGCCTTCCTCCAGTCCTCCAAGCCTCCTATTTCCTTGCGCAATTTCTCCTGGGTCCTCTGGCTATCACCTGTGTGAATTGACCTCTCACACAACTCTCCAAACTTAGAAGTAACTGTACAATCTCCAAGGAATGAATTCCTTATGCATGCAAGAGATATCCTCAATGGAATATTCCTAAAACTGATAGTACATTGTCCCATCATCTGATCTCAACCGGGTCTCTGACTGAACTGACATGCATGAGTTATTTATGAGAGAATATTCAGTTATCTAAAGTGCAGTAGTTACATGCATGCATGCATTAACTAACTGAACTCACAATCAATTCCACAAACTGTTGGAACTAATCTAACTGGACTTAACTCAGTTAACTGAGCTAACTAATTACAACTCAAAGTACAACTCATCCTGATCACTTTAATTAAGGGATAACTTCCTCAATCAAAGGGAAAACTGTTGCATGTCTTCACATAGACTTCATGTTTGATTTTCTCCAACTAATTAACTCAAGATCAATTAATTAATTGTTTTTCAAATATCTGCTAAGATCAAATTCGAATTTTAATTCTCAATTTTAGTTCAGGGACTAACTAAAATTGGAATGTATCCCAAAATGCTATTTATAGCAATGCTATTTTTAACACTTCTATATTTATCATTTCTTGTTTCTATTTTCAACAAAACTTTATCCCTAATTATGCTAATTTGACCAAAGGATTCAATCGCCTACTTAAGAAAGGGTTCCCTTCCATTGAGATAACACAACTTAGAAATAATTTGATTCCTTGAAAGATGTACTGGTTCGGGCACCTCTATTATATCCCCTTGATTACCCGCGTGACTATTTCTTGTATCTCGTCGCTTCCATTTATACTATAGCAATGGAATTGGTCCAAGAATATGATGTAGGGATAGAGAACCCCATATATTATCTAAGTCATAATCTCAGTGACATAAATATCAGGTACACCCACGTAAAAAAGTTGGCTTTGGCAGTCATTCAAGTTGTCAAAAGGTTCTGCCATTACATCTTGCTACATAAAACTTAGTTGTTTCATATTAAAACCCTATGACATACATTTTTTCACGTCAATTGTTGGGCGGGAAATACTCTAAATAGATCGTCATCCTACAAGAGTTTGACCTAGAATTCGTCAAATCCAAGTGAAATAAATCCTTGGTTTTCATTGAGCTTATGTATGACCTTCCTTCCCTCGATTCTCAATTGACATATGATGATTATATCCCTAATGAGTCGTTGTTTTTTATTTTTTCATCTGACCCATGGTATGGAGACATTTTGATTTATCGCCATACCCAAAAAAATTTGTCTGATACCTCTTGCTCTGAGGAGCGACGTATTCAATACCAAGCCAAGAATTACATCATCATTGTTGGCACTCTTTATTGATATGGTATTGATACAATTTTACGAATGTGCCTCACACATGAGGAGGCTGAGAAATTTCTTAATGAATTCCACTTGGGGGCATGTGGAGGTCATTTATCTAGTTATGCTACTGTGTAGAAGATCTTATGCGTCGGTTACTTTTGGCCTACCATTTTTTGATTTTATATCATCGTTTCCCAGAAGTGTCATGCATGCCAAAATTATGATCGTAAGACTTGTGCTTCTCTTTCTCCATCACATCTCATTATTGTTGTCAACCTTTTGTGAAATGGGGTATCGAATTCATGACATGTAACCCTTACTTGGCCGAGGAGCATTATTATATCATTGTCGTAGTGGATTATTTTACTAAATGGGTTGAGGCGATGCCTATATTTAATAACACTAGTGAAAAGACTGCATATTTATTTTTCAATCTCATTATCAAACGATTTAGTGTTTTGAAATCCATATTTATGGATCACAAGAAGTATTTCTAGAATTATATGATGATCTAACTAACTGCTAAGCTGGGACTTTCCCATGAAAGTTCCACTCCCTACTATCCTCAGGCTAATGAACAAGATGAGGCTATTAATAAAGTTCTCAAAACTATGCTTGAACGTATGGTAGGGGTCCATAACTGGCATTTTCTCCTTTATGCTACCTTTTGGGCATACCAAACCTCAGTGAGGATTTCTTCTAGATTTACACCCTTTTAGTTGGTTTATGGTCTGGCAACAATCCTTCCAATCAAATGTGATATTCTGTCACTAAAACTAGTTTTTAAACTTCTTCCTACCACTTATGTAGAAGAGGAATGTCTTTTACATCTAACTCAATTGGATGAGACACGAAGTGATGCCACTATAGTAATGAAGCTCATAAAATACGTATCAAGGCGCAAAACAAAAAAATTGTCAAGCCTCATGTCTTCTTAGAAGGAGACCTTGTTCTTTTATATGACCAAGAATCTGATAAGTTAGGATCAAGAAATTTCCAACCTATGTGGTCAAGTCCATATATTGTCAAGCATGTCCTTGCAAAAGGGGCCTCTGAGTTAGTCAATTTTGATTGAATTCCACTGGTGCAGCCTAGGAATGGGTTATACCTAAAGAAATACTATGCTTGATCTCATCTATAGTAACATTATGTACATACTATTTATAGGTGTTTTGAGTGTGCTTGCAGTGTGTCACTTTAAAGTTTCCTAAGGTTTGTGTTGATTAATTTTATGTTTTTTTGTTGATGTCGACATCCCTTGAACCATATTATGGTTATGCTAATGGTTCTAGTCATCGTACTTGGAACCTATCCTCTGTGGCATGAGCTATTTTTTCTCCAAATGGAAAGTTAGTGAGTCTACAAGGTATTTGTATTGGTTTCTCTACCAACAACATCATTGAGTATAGCGCAATGGTCGAGTTGCTATCTGATGCTATTTTGCATGGTATCCATAGTTTAGTCATCAGACTTGACTCAAACTTGTGGTACTACAATTTTCTAATGTTTATTCGCTTAGAAGTTCTACCATATTGCATATGTTTTTAAGGGTTCATCTTCTAGAAATACATTTTGATTTCATACAATATGAACACATTTCTAGAAATTTAAACACATTAATAGATGCGCTTGCTAATCATGTTTTAGATAGACATTTGCTGCGATTTTAAATAAATTTCAATACACATCACATTATTGAAAGCACAATATGAACCTGGAAACACAAAAGATATATCTATATATATATATATATATATATATATATATATATATGAAGTTTGGTTTTACAAAATTTGTGCCCAAGACACATATGGCCACACAGACCATATAAAAAACTACATGAAAATATCTAAGTAGACTAATAAAAGTGCTCATGATAACAAGCCATTGCACGAGCTATCTTTCACAGTAGCCAACCAATATTGCTAGGCACTCCCATAGTGTGTTGTTGAAGTTTCATTTGAATTTGGTCAATCACGGTCTCGTCTATCCCGTGTGCCAACCCCTCCATGTGGCGCTCCACTCTATTAGGATCTCAGCTACATTTAGATCACGTAGTGCATCCTGTCCTACTATAGCAACCTGTGTTATTTCTACTATTGCTTGCAGTTGTTCTCCTGTATGATGGAGATATGAATCACCTATCGGTTGAACAGGCCTAATATCTACATAAACAAATCAATAGTTTAAGTCCTAGAAACATAAAAAACACACAAAAAAAAATTGTAAAACATTCAAAAATTGAAATGGTCAAAATACCTTACTTATAACATCCCATCGCTCACCCTCAAGAAGCATGAGCTCATGGTTGTCGCGGAAATCCATCCCTGTGTACAAATAATCATTGACCATAATGAACTATCTACGCAGCCATCCAAAGAACGCTAGTGAGAAATTTATCACTGACAGACCTACATGTTGGGACATATGATATATCCACCTCCTCATCTATGGTACCCTCGGATAAATGGGCTCGAGTGTAATCTATTGAGGTTGTAGTAATGGAATCCATTCTAGGGAAAAAGAGACTAAGATGGAACTATATCCAAAGTTTTTCAACTTTCCCTCTCTTGCTTTAGACAACTTTTCTTTCATATTGACCAATACTCCCTCACTCTAGTTGAAAATTGTTGGCTCCAAACACTCCACACTGTACTGCATGTATGATTTTCTAGCTACATGAAGTGTTGAGCTACCCGCCAATCTAGCAATGATGAACAAGATCGTTCTTAAGGGAAAATGGGTTACATCTTTTATGCTAATATTTCCATCTCTAGTTGGCTTGGATCGAGGTCTGCAGTAAGTAGTGATATAATATTTCACCATTTCTCCACCCCTTCTCCCACCTAGGAGAGAGATGGGGGCACCTCTCTTGGATAAACCGGTCAAAAAATATATTTCCTTTGATGTAATCTTGAGCAGGTCTTCCCCAAATCTAAATTCTTGTGCTCGCACATCCCATGCATGAACAAGATATGCTATTAGTTCCATCTATTGCCTCATACCAAGAATCCACGAGAATTTCAACAATCCATATTATTTTAGTGCTTGGATGGTAGCAACGTCATTAGATGCATTTAAATCTTGTTCTTCATGTTCTCTTTCTCTCCAAATAAAATCCATTTTACGCTAATGAAGACATGAAACATCAAGAGGTGACTCATTAGGATCCTTTCCATGCAACAAAACTCAAACATTTTGAAGGGAAACTGGCAAAGAAATTTTTTATTAGCACCCAACGCACCCACAAGAGGAGAGACAGTGCATTGAACCCCTCCCTGCAGGGTACCCTCACTTAGGTGTAATGCACTTTTTGACTATCTAGGCCTGTGTTAGTCCTAGGGCGAGTTTTTTGGACCCCGAGGCCCTAAAAAATGCCTAAAACTTGCATGAAATCACAAAATGGGACCATGAATTGAAAGAGAAAGGCATTAGCTCCTACCTAGAGGTGATGACACTTGAAATGATCCATCGAATTGAGTGTAATTAGCTACAGAAGATCAAGGGAAAAAACTACTCATAACTCTCAATGTTGAAGTTAAATGTGAAATGGAAAATATGAATAAGCATTTTGGATATTTATGGTTGTTTCTTCCATTATTTTATTCGCATTTAATGTTTTGACCTAGTTGCAACCCATTTTTATGATGAAACAAGTATTTTTAATCCTTTTTGTGATGTTCGGAGCAGGTCGACAACTGTTTGATGAATTTTGTCATGTTTTGAACAGATTATTTTGACAAAGGAGCACACTTTTATACTTTTTTGGGCTTTGTAAACTTACGAGAAAGGAACCCCCCTAGAGTTCTCTTTCAACTCTTTTTAGACTCCCAAAATATGAAAATATTGTCAAGCACTTGTATTTTTGAACTCGTTAAAGCAAATGAAGAGAAATCTACTCAATATAAGTTTAACACTTTTTCACACTAAGATAAACTAACTATGAAAAAGGAATACCTTAGTCAAACATGGCTAATATTTTCTCTTGGGTATTATTTTTTTCCTTTTCAGACTAAAGAGACTATCTAAAAAAAGGGACATCTGGAGTTTTCTTTTCTGCCTGTTTTTCAAACTCTCTACGCATGAAAAATGTGTCAAGTTATACCTTCGTTGGACTCATTAAAATATCAAACATCGATGGACCAATCTTTCATGACTGGAGCAAACCACTCCTTCTCTGGGTTCATTAATTATTCTTATATGGATTCATCGAAGGATGAACTTAAAGATCAAGCATATGTTATCCTCCTCAAGATTGTTAAAAAATAAATAGGTACTTAATAGTATGGTTGGGGAAATTGGGAAAATAGGGTACTCCATTTGTTAATGGAAGCAAGTCGCTCTTGAGCACAACACTCTTCCACTTCATCTCTATGGTTGTTGGGTTAGGATATCTACTTGTTTTTGGTTTATCATACCATTTCAAAGCCTCTTCTTTTGGTTTTGGATCAATGCTGCCAACTCCATTCAATGTTGCCGCTATGTTCAAGAGAAGTCATCCAGTGTATATATACTACAATAATCTTAAGCCTCCATTCCATGTCTACCTTTCTTGATCCAGTTCTGTATCAACATCATTTTGATCATACTGTCTCAAATCATGATACCCGTTTCATGTGATTGATGGGAGGATACATTAATGTCCTCATGCGATGGGTCACTTCTTATCGACGTCCGGTCTTTATCCAGGAAGTTGACTTAGAAACACCCCTTGGTCCCTTTTTTCTTGCATACATCAATGGTAAGTTTGCTCGCTCTTGGTGATAGGTTTACATCATCTTCCTTTGACCGAAATATTCTATGTGGTGTTTGACATAAGTTCATTTATTCACACCATACAAATTGTACTAGAGTACCTTGAGAGCCATTAGTATCATCAGTGGTTTCTCTCACATCTATTAATGGCTTATATAATTAGACGATAATCAAATGGTGTCTACCATGTTCAACTCCAACTCATTGATTCACATGGTTAGACTCATACATTGGTTGGTCGTGTCAATGAGGTAGAAGACCCCGGATCTAGTTTCATCCATTTGGGCTGTGATTTCAGGAGTAATACAAGATTAAAACATATGATGGCTATGATCATACATAAATTAATCCAGTCATGGGTCCACCATCAATCGTTCATGGACGTGTCATTTGATCATTGTACATGTAATGTTAGATTATGTGTTGAGTATGGGTATGCTTATTCAACAAATATATCATGATGTAAATGTATTGTAACATATCATGATCTCGCCGGTTGTTCTTGATCTTTACTTGTCACAAGATCAAGCACTTCAGTAATCATCTATCATTTTTTACTTTGTGCTTAAGGGGGCAATCTATTATAGTCCATTTTTTCACATATGGTCAATAGGCCTTCAACTAGATCAATCGACATCCTTTAACGTCCCTTTCATCACCCTTGCACAAATCCCTAAGCACGACTCATTTTAATACCTGATATTTTTCCTGAAAGCACCTTGTTTCAGTCATTTTAAGGACCAATGCTCCCTGGCCTCTTACTGGACAACATTTACTACTAGGTTGCCCTACTCTACACCTACATTGATCACTAGTAGGTTTCTCAGTTTTGGGGGTGCATTGATTCTATAAATTCAGGAAAAAAAGAGAGAATTATAAAGCCTCTTCTTCCAAAAGATTCCAGGATATGTTGTGACCATTTACCTCAGATAAAAGTATTGAATCCTATCCTATCCTACCTTGGAGTTTTCATCCCCCATCCCTTGAGCTCATCCTCCCATCAAGAGTGGATCTCAAGCCCAGATTGGTAAAAGGATAATAATTCATGAACTACCTCCTTCACCTATATATTTATTATTTATTACCATCCATAGGCAAGGGGTTACCTTTTGGAGAGTTATTCTACCCTTATGTTGCTAACATGAGAGATATATTTCCATGCATTTGGGTGATTAGCGGTGCACTTTGTGATAAGGAAAGGGCAAGTCAACTTGGAGGAGCTCTTTTATAGGATCAACACCTATTTTTGGTTGTAACTCGTGTCATTCCCTCGCAACTTTGCACCCCCCCCCCCCAACTCAATATTGCTTACCACTACCCCCCCTTTCGAAATCTGCTCATCCTTTGCATAAATACATCATCTCACCAATGATTATCAAACCTCTTCCTGCACATTTCCTCTGCTAATAAATTCCTCCCACATGTCCATATTCGTTGTCATATGCTCGTCATACTCCTGCCCATTACCACACTCCCATTTTCCATTAATTCTCTCAAATCCCATTTGGAAATGGTTTGATCGTAATGACAATTCATTTTAATGTTATAAATAAACCCTCCATTCCTCTCCCGTGACTCCCCTGATTTCATCGTCGTTGTTTGAGTTGCAAGTTTGAAGTGCATCTTCTTACTCTTCCTCCCTATTTATTAGAATATGGCAGAAAAGAGAAAACACCAACCCTCTGGTAGCAAAACCTCGACTCAGGAAAATCCTAAAAGCTCTAATACCCTAGACCTTGGCCATATCCCTTAGCAGACCAATTTTTCAAAATCGTTGATATAGAGTGTGAATTCGATATGTTCGAATTATATCACTAGCTAAGACAAACTTACCAGGATTCAAAGGATGAAATTAATTTATGGGAATCCTTGTTGCCCATTTTTATGTTCCCTGGAACCCACTTATTCCCTGATTTGGTCATGTGGTGTCAGGCTAGGTATAATCCCCTCCAAATAATTTTTGTGGCCTAGAATGAAGACATTCTGATCTCTATCACACATGAAACCATAAAAAAAATGTTCTTAATTCCTGAGAATGGCTCTCGTAGCCATTTATTTGTTGTTTTCCTCATGGATTTATATCATAAACTCACTTTCCCCCAAAGAGCTCAAATTTTCCAAATTTTTCTTGTAGAAGATGCTGAGCTTCTGAAAAAGAATCCTCCGTATCCAATCTCTATGTTCCTAGAGAGAGCCAAACAAATCATCTCCCTAGTTTCTTGCATGTTAGGTTACCAGACATACCAATGGGTAGATGAACCTATTCTAGGTTATCTATCCATCTTCTCCAAAGAGCACAAGCCAACATTCATGTATTATTAAAGTTAATTTTTGGCTAAAAATATGCATGAATAGATTATGAAGATCACTATTGAGGGTGTGTTCAAATACTCTTTTGTACTGGTCCATATGTTCCTTTTTCAACAAGGAGGCATGCTTCCAATAACTTTACATAAGCAGGATGATCAACGAATCAATCAATCAGTTATACAATGGACCTTATTAGTTAGAAGAAACTCAACCAAGTTTAAATTTGCAGATTGTATTGACTGTTTCATTCATTCAGTTTCACAACTTCTTAATAGTTAGAGTGAACCTAGAATCAATTCAGAGATAAAAGGGAGATGCACCTGAGTGACCAAGCCAAAACTAGAGACTAGTATATTTACCAAAATTATACATAGATAAGGGTATATGGCTATGTGCTAGCTCCTTATAAGCTACCTAAATATGTTCCAATGAGAATTTTCTCTCTGGAATATATAAGGAAATGATTAACATGGATGAGCTTCATTTTGTTTTAGGTAAGAGGAAGTCTCAGTTTATGATAAAGTCCCAAGTGGGACCTTTTATATGTAATACCAGAGAATTTTGTGGGTGAGAACACCCTAGGTTCTTGGGTTGAAAACCCCAACAGAGTGGAGGGAAAAAAACAGCAAGAAATGCTCAGACAAATAATCTAAATGCTTATTCTACTGAACTCGGAAGAAGTGTCCTTACCCGGAGGTCCTACGTTTGGGTAGATCTCGCAGGGTGAAAAACCTCTGCTTCTCCTGATGCCTTTGAAACCTATAAATTATTCAAACAAAGCATATACAGTAGTAGAAACATAAAGCATATTCATGATATATACATTAGATCATATAAACGAATGAACAATTATGCATCAATATAAGATTTATAAACAAATCATAATATAGATCAATGTGTAAACACGTTTTAATATCTGGAACAGAACAACATTTTTTTATTGATGTAACCTATAAGAAAGATGGAAAACTACAACCTGAGTCTTCCTCCAACTCCAAGTGGAACCGTCCTCCGGATCCATCCTTTCCCGACCTCAGAAATCTTCCTCCATCATCATACACAAGGATATCTCAAGAAGGATGAAGGATGTCTAAAAAGAGGAAACAAGGGTTCCTAAAGCTTTGGGGAGTGTAGGAGGCACAAGGATTTCATTAGACTCGATCAGGGATAAATCAACTATAATATCAATATCTCATTTCTTCTCCCTTAAAGCCTTCCCAAGGAGGTTTATTTATACTTCTCCAAATTAGCTTTTTCAGTTGGGAAACAGTTGGGCCACGGGCTATAGGAGGTGAGTAATAGGTAAAACCCATGAACTCCACCCAGAATTAAGGAAATTTATTATTTTTAAGTGTTTTAAAACATGTACGCGGTTTTGGTATATGTTGACCCGTGTGTACACACTTTTATCACAGGGCAAAGTAGCGTATAGGAAATAAAACACTGTTTTTTAGATTTTGGACCAATTCTGGAAGGAAGGGTTGCCCTAGGCCATAATTAGAGCACCAAATCTACCAAGAGTGGTAAATAGTGCTATAAAATATGCCCCCTAACATATGAGGTCAGAAGGTGTACATGATGGCCAAAATATATTAAGTGTATAGAAGGAATCATGCCAAGACCGAGGAGGAGTTCACCAGAATTCAGCCTGCCAAGCCAACAAAAGAGATCAGAAAAAACTATTGTCTGATGCGGGCATACCCATGCTTAGATATAGTAAAGCATGTCAGCATGTCAAGTACAAAAGTGGATCCAATATGCATACAAGTATAAAGGAACTGAAGATACATAATGGATCATCTGATCATAACCCAGAAAGTACATGTCTGAATATCACATATAAAGAGTTGATCAATGATGCTGAAGTATGAAGATGATCACTGAAATCAGAAAACTGATCCAAAAAGAACCAAGTCAAATGGAGGAAAAAATGGTACTACACTGCAACTCGGGTGCCAACATATAGGATGTCGTTGTAAGGAACTACAACAGATAAGGTGGGTGGTGTCTATTAGTAGAAACAGGAGAAACTAGCAAGTGAACCAAGAAATGTTGATGCAAACCTAAGGTCTTCACCGACCGTCGTGGTACATTTATACACATTGGGAATAAATGATCTTACGTCGACCATGTGAGAAATCACTTGATTATCGGTCATTGATGTATACCATTAACAAATGCGAGACTACCCATTGATAATGATGATGAGAGCCAAGGTACCCAGTACAATCTAACAAGTATGAATAAATGAGCTGTAGTTGAACATTTGGAAGAATCTATCAATCAGGAAACAATGATGTTTTCCCACTCTCGATAGCAAAGGAATCTGCCACTAATGAATGCAAACCCTAAGGTACTGCCAAATGGAATCTAGATCTTTTTCCCAATGCAATGAGTTGAATTCGATGGGAAAAGATCTGCTAGAAGGAAGGAATTAAGGCATCCTTCATCAATCTAGCACGAGTGTAAACCGTAGGCCAATAATGTGGAAGGAATCAGACGAATAAAGACGTAGTAACCCAACTGAAGCATATTACCATCTCACACAAGATGTAGCTAGCACACGATAGAAACCCTCTGAACCAACCAATAATGAAAAATAACGCAAAGGTGAGGAATTCACCAATAGGGTCAAATGGAAACCAAGGTACTGCACGAATCCCCATGTGTGATAATGAAAGCTGATGTTGAAAACAATGGAAACCACGTAGTCAAAGACCCATTATATTGATCGATGTTATTCACAGGGTGACCTATCAATAATGAAAATAGGGCCAGGGTGTGGCTCTAGATCTACCCTCAGAGAAATTTGTCATAGTCAATAAGAGAAAGACTTTCCAGCAAGAAGTCAATGGAGACCTTCTCAAACCAGCATGAGCAAAGGACCAACATAGCTGATGTGATACTGAACAAGATGCTGACAACTAGGGATGATCGACTGAAAAATAGGTTAGGAGACACCGCGGAGAGGCTGACTCAGGTTTACTTCCCTTGAACAAAAGCACGACTCGACTATTACTACATGGTAGCATATGATAACTTTGTATAATTTTGTCATGCAGGAGGCATAAGCAAACTATCAATATGATTGGAAGATATAACCAATCAGATGAGTACTGACTCAATAACAAGGTTAAGACTCTCCTAAGTCAAACTAAAGCCCATCCCAATGGAGGAAAGACTTATTTTTTGAGTGATTTGTTCAAGGGCGACACAACTGACTCTAGCTGCCATCAAAAATGGAAATAATGTCCCGTTCCTGCTCTTTTTTGGGATATATAATTTTTTTGTCTTTTTCATTTTTATGAAGCCTGAAAAAAAAAGAATAAAATAATGCTATAGCACAGTGGAAAGAACGAGTGTCGAAAAATCAAATGCTCTAGTTCCTAGGAGGGGAACATTCCTATGCTCAATGCAAGGTTGCGACACTAGTCAATGACGTTAAAAGGAAAGAGGCTAAGTGATTGCAAGGTTGATTTTGCAGAAGACATGGTCAAAAAGTGGCTTAAACATGAGTCCAAGTGAAGCCGGCTCAAGCCTAAAAGGTGCAAATAGTTTATATGCAATGCAGCAGTACAACTCAACACAAAGGAGCCTCTAGCGTATAAAGCCAGAAATTAGCGAAGAAGAATGAGAACGAGTCTCCAACGTACAAAGTCATGGTGGGACTAAAGAGGACTCCCAAGCCTAAGAACAAAAGTTCAACATGGGTGCCAAATGACAAGAAGGTAGTATCTAGGGTGTCTATGATAAGGCAGGCTCTACTGCATAAGTCATGACACTTGTAAGAAATGAGAAGGTTCTGCATCATAACTTGGTGGGGTCGATCCTAAGGCCAAAATGGGAAACAAAATTGATAAATGCACAATGCAGGTGAAAAACCTAACCTATATGCCAGTTTTGAGAACCAATACCTATGAGAGCGGATCAACCATAAAAATGTCCAAAGGAGAAATCTTCCAAGTTATATAGACATAAATAGGAACACTATACAAGAAGTTAATACACCCCATATATAAACTTCAAATAAAATCTTGTGTTATAGAATACAAAACTTGAAAATGTGTACCTTATATGTACAATATGGTACAGGGAATCACACAACCTTGCAGCTTACGCATAACAGTTCTTCTAGACAAACCCCTTGTAGGGCCCATGCCAAGGACTCCTTTGGTAGTTAAAATTAATGGCTTCAAAAAGTTCCACCTGTGAAGGAAAATAAAACTCCAAGAAATCATGAGAACTGCAAGAATCAAAATAGGGAATTAAGGGGTCCCATGTCCCCATAGGAGGAATCACTCGGTCAACTGCCGGGACCAAGTCCCAAGAAGGAAAATAATAGTTCAAAGGATCCTTCTCAGAAGCAATTGAACATTGAGGATTCAACGCCACATAATTTACCTGTGGTGTGGTAGAGTCTAATTGAACAATTTGAACAAACCAAGGGCTATTCTGTAGTAAATTCGAATTAGGGTGGTGATTATCATATACAAGATGATCAATAGTGACAACATTCTAGTTATGAGGAAAACACATCACTCAAAAGAGTGAAGACACCACATCATTCATAGCATAGACATAATCATGCCCAAGTAGCATATAAAGTCTAAAGGGAAATCAACCACCATCATATTGATTAAGACAGTCTTCCCACCTAAAGTAATAGGAAATTGAGGAAGAACACCCATAGCTTCACCAAGTCTTCTATCATAGGCTAACAACCCACTATCAGTTGTCAACAACTTTGGAGAACCCAAAGCTTTCCAAGTCAAGGAGGATATAATACTTGCAGAGGATCCTTCATCCACCATACATCAATAGACGTTTATGGAATTAACTCCAACCTTTATTTGGAACGGTGCAGTTGAAGGAAGACGATGCTCGACAAGACCATCCCAATCAAATGAGATGCTTCTAGAATTTGGAGGGGGAACATTCGAAGAAACTGGAATTCCCCCTATACTAGAAGACTCTGTACTAGAAATCAAACAGACGTTGTTGTTAGGCACTTCACCCCCCAAAAGAGGGTTGTAATCAGCCAGATATTGCACTGACTCAACCACATTATCAACCAATGGTTGATGAGACTGTTGAGAAACCATATCAGTTTCAGGAGTAGAATAACCTTCATACTCGGACCATATCCTTTGTACCTCTGGAATAATAGGGCCTAAATGAGTAATATGGTCTCCCTTGCATATCTTACAAGGAAAATTAGGTTTACGACTTCTACGCTTAGGTTTCTGATCAACATCCATCCTACCAACATGACTAGCAGTGGTTGGTGGAAAGTCCCTAACATGACTCATAGAGGTTAGTGACTCTTTGCTAGTATGACTTACAGTGACTAGACATATGCCCCCAGCGTGACTTGCAGCAGCTAAAAGCTCATCTCCAACATGACTAGCATAGGTTGATGATGCATTGCTAGTATGACTTGAAGTGACTAGACTTATGCCCCTAGCTTGACTTACAGCGTCTAATCGCTCATCTCCAACATGACTAGTAGAAGTTGGAGATTCTTTGCTAGTATGACTTGCAGTGACTAGACTTATGCCCCTAGCATGACTTGCAACTACTGAAGGCTCATCTCCAACATGAGTAGTAGAGGTTGGTGATGCTTTGCTAGTATGACTTACAGTGACTAGACTTATGCCCCAAGCTTAACTTGCAGCAGATGAAGTCTCATCTCCAACATGACTAGCAAAGGTTGGTGATGCTTTGCTAGAATGACTTGCAGTGACTAGACATATGCTCCCAGTGTGACTTGCAGTGACTGAAAGCTAATCTTCAACATGACTAGCAGAGGTTGATGATGAATGGATAGAATCATTCTTCTTCTTTGTCTTCCTCTTTCTCCTATTTTAGATCTCTTATTACAAGAGGAAGGAGAAAGAGGAATCCCATATTTCTCTTTGAAAGAAGATGAACAATTAACACCCATTTGATTCCCTTGAAATAAAGGATCCCTCTGAGAAGCTTCAAGAACATCAGGAATATTCGTAGTGGACCACAGCGAAACTAGTAGTCCAACATTCAATCCAGGAATATTCAAAGTGGCCATCAAGGGGGTACCAATGTTTCCGAAGAAAGTAAAAGCACAAGGATCCCCTTTTGTAAGGGTACCTTGGTTGGTCTCCACAGGAATATGGGCCATACCAAACTTATTTGAGGATCCTTCCCTTGCGGGAATGTACAAATGACTTTCCAAGGAAGAGAGGTGCACAATCAAAACCTTTTCCCTTAAGGAGGAAACCCCACAACTTTCAAAAAGAAAGGTCAAAAGCCTTTCAATACCGCCGGAGTGGTAGGTCAGTCACTCAGAATCTAAGGTCCAAAAGTGATAAAACAAATCCACCTAAAGCCAACTAAATCCAAAGAGAAAAGAGCACTCGACTATAAAATCCCTAAAGATGCAAACAATAAAGAAAATTCCAAGTATTTCTACTCCGGGTGATGAGGACCAAACACCAAAATACAAGAAAGCAAAGTAAGGGACCTTACGGAGATAGTTTGGGATAATAAAGCCCAAGCCTACTAGAGAAGGTAACAAAAACAGTTACGTTGACCTCTAGACAAAAGCCTTTTCTAGTGCAAGCACCCAAGCTTCGCAAGGGTACCCTCCAGTAGTATTAATGAATGTGATGCAACATCTACCTCAAGTGCCACGGGATTCTCCTCTGCAGCCACCTATGTGATCCCTAGGAAAGTCAAATATGGGCACCATTTTGTATCAAAACCTGGGAAAAACAGTCGTGAAGTGGGATCCAACAAGTAGGAGAGGGGGTCTCTCTCTTCCTTGTCTTCACTCTCCCTTGTTCTTAACTCCGGGTCACGGAGCTTTCCCGGTCTTTCTAACGACACTAGATTTCACTCATTATTCAACTTCTATTTTTGATAATTTGAGCGGCCTTGGAGAGTTAACTCTCCACTCACCTATTCCAAGGCCCTAAATAACTTAAACATTTTGGTGTTTGTTAATGAAAAATTAAAAAGTTCTAGTTCTTTTTATTAAATCACTTGATTTTAAAGGGTTGTTCTTTAAGTCAAGGGTAAAATTAGGGTGAAACTAATGATGTTTTGAAACAAAATAAAGCAATAGAAATTTAACTACATGCAAATGAAATTATTTTCTTCAATGAAAAGGGATTTCTATAGAGTTCTACAAATAAACTAGTACAAGCAAATTTTTCTTTTTCCATAAAACACACTCCACACACACAAAAGCTAACAAAAAGACTAAAATGTCTACTATGCAAACTATCCTAACGCAAACTATAATGATGGTGCATGGACGCACATACAAGAAGAAAATGCATTGCTTTACAAGATCAACAAGCCAACTTGAAAGTAAAGAGGGAAAAAAATTCAATAACAAGTTTCCCTCAAAACCAATAAAAACAAATTGAACAAGATCACAATTGCTCAACAAGAAAAACAAAAGAATCCAAAAGCCAAAAGCTTGGAAAAAAGAAAAGAAAAAGCCATGTTTTGTGTTTTTCTTTTAAGGAAGCTAGAGAAACTTTTGAGGTCACAAAAATCACTACTAAATACGAAAGATCAAAAAGAAGCACAAGGAGTCCTTATACCTTGCAAGTTATAAAACTTATTAATAAATGAAACTTGAAACAAGAAGGACTACAAACTCACACAAAATGATCCGAACAATAATGAAAAACTTCAGCAAACCGACAAAATGTCAAGAAATAAAAACTTTCAAAATTGATAAAGAGACACTCAAAAAGCACAAAAAGAAACAAGACCAATCAAAAGAGAAAGAAAAGCAAGGCAACTTGAAATCTAGGTTACAAACAAAATCGAAATCAATTTCTTGTTCTGGAAAACCAGAACATCCAAGAACTTCAGACAGAAGCCTTGAACGCAAGACACAAACCAAAATGTTGCTCAAAAAGAAATCCTAGGCAAACTAGGCTTTTCACTGAGAAGGAGATTTGAAAAATAAAACTAGCAAGAGAACTGAGTTCTTCAAATAGTGGATGACCATAAAACAATAGAAACCACCAGGAAGTAGACCTAACTGGGCAAAAAGAATTGAAAAAACAATTCAAAAAGTTGTATACGTGACTGTGTAAAGACACAGAAGCGTGCAAACACGTTTCTAACACAAGAAACTCACGTATATGCTAGTCTGTTTCAGGAAACTTGCGTGTATACATGATTGTAACCCAAGAAAAAAATGTATACAAGGATCAATTAAGGAAAAAAAATCAAGGCCTGATCCAGAAGATCAGAATTGATGCCTCGGAAGCTAATGAGTCAAATAACACTGTAAAAGCAAGCAATCAAGAAAAAAACCCTGATCGATAACAAACAACCCAAACCAATAATAACAAGAATGTTATCCCCAGCGGAGTCGCCAATTCTATTGTGGGTGAGAACACCCTAGGGTCTTCGATTGAAAACCCCAACAGAACGGAGGGCAAACAATAGCAAGAAATGCTCAGACAGATAATCTAAATGTTTATTCTACTGAACTGGGAAGAAGTGTCCTTACCCAGAGGTCCTACATTTTGGTAGATCCCGCAGGGCGCAAACCCTCTACTTCTCTTGATCCCTTTGAAACCTGTAAATTATTCCAACAAAGCATATACAGTAGTAGAAACATAAAGCATATTCATGATATATTCGTTAGATCATAGAAACTAATGAAAAATTACGCATCAATATAAGATTTATAAACACATCATAATATAGATCAATGCATAAACACATTTTAATATCAGGAACAAAACAACATTTCTTTATTTATGTAAGCTATAAGAAAGATGTAGAACTACAACCTGAGTCTTCCTCTAGCCTTAAGCGGAACCGTCCTTTGGATCTGTCCTTTCCCGGCCTCAGCAATCTTCCTCCATCATCATACACAAGGATATCTCAAGAAGGATGAAGGATATCTCAAAAGAGGAAACAAGGGTTTCCTAAAGCTTTGGGGAGTTCAAGAGGCATAAGGATTTCGTTAGACTCGATCAGGGATAAATCAACTATAATATCAATATCTCATTTCCTCTCCCTTAAGGCCTTCCCAAGGAGGTTTATTTATACTTTTCCAAATTAGTTTTTTTAGTTGGGAAACAATTGGGCCACAAACTATAGGAGGTGAGTAAAAACTAAAACCCATGAAATCCACCTGAAATTAAGGAAATTTATTATTTTTAAATGTTTTAACACATGTATGCGATTTGGGTATATGCTGACCCATGTGTACACACTTTTATCACAGGGCAACGTAGCGTATAGGAAATAAAACACTGTTTTTATATTTTGGACCAAGTGTGGAAGGAAGGGTTGCCCTAGGCCATAATCAGAGCATCAGATCTACCAAGAGTGGTAAATGATGCTATAACGGAGCTATAGGAATTGAAGCAGATTCAATTCTGAAGCAAATGGGATTCCAACCAAGTTTTACCTGGTCATATGATCCATTCAACATAATCTCTGAGTTAATGGTGGAACTCAAAACCATACCTTATAATCACACTCCCACACAAGAGATTGAGAAATACAGGAATAAAGAACAATGGGAAGAGAACACACTTCAAGAAGAAGAAGAACAAATTCTACCTACTTCTACCCTCCATACTCCTATTTCTCAAAGAAAACAGGAAAAGAGGCTCGGAGAAGAATTATCATCTTCAGCAAGGGTTGCAAAGGAGTTTGTCATTTATCAGAAGAAACAGAAGACTGATCCTAAAGTTACCACTGTTCAAGGTCAGAAAGAGCCAATAATTATTAATTTGGATGATTCACATGTTTCTACAGGATCAGAGGAAAATTTCCTTAATACTCCATCCTCCTCTTCAGCTTCAAAAAATTTATTGGAGATTACAAAGTCAACAGGAGTAAGTGAAAAAGAGGAACCAAATATTTTCACTAATTTTCTAGAAATTAAGAGAAAGAATGAATCTGTTAATGCCAATGTCTATGATCAATTATGGAAGCAGACATCTACTTCATAACATAGCTTGTTGACAACATTTAATAGTGAAAAGGGACGGATGCAAATGGAATTCTTACATGCCCAAGTTCATTTTCCAAGGCTTCTTCAAACTATAAGAAAACTATATTTTCTTTTGATGAAAATCAAATACATCCTATCGACCAAATGGACATTGATAGACAGTCTAGGAAGATGATTTTATCCACCATGACTAACATTTCCATGGCACTTTTAAAGTTAAGAACAACTCTTTCAAATGTGCAATCACAGTTGAATATAGAGAAGGTATCCTCCTTGGCAAAGGATAATAGGGCCAAATAATTATAAGACTTAGTGATCAAGATTGGGTATGATCCCACTGATGTTAAAGTTATATAGGACATTATCAAGAAAAAGAATGTAACCATTACAACAGTTAGGAAGTAGCTCAAATTAACTTCTACAAAGGATCCTCAAACCAATGAGATAGAAGAAATCGAGCAACATAAAGAAGAAATGATCAATCTAATCATTGAGCAGAATATACAAATAAAGAAGATGGAGGAGTAGACAGAAAGCTTGCTCAAGGAAAAGGAAGAGTCTACACAAGAAGCCATAGCTCCAATCACAACTATACCCATCACAGTTGCAGGGACAGCAGGAGAATCAAAATCAGAAACAATAGAGTCTACATCAACAACAAGTGATCTAAATAATGTCATACATGAATTGTATCTCCAGAGACAGGAAAATGAAAAACTTTAGAAGAAATTCAAGAATTTGGAGGCACATAAAATAAAGAATGACACTCTTTATGTAGAAGAGATGCAAAAGACTCACAGACTGACCAGGAAGATTGAAGAATTGTAAAATGAGTCACGAATGGCTTAGACCGTGGCCCAAGCCAAGGAAAACATTTGGGAAGATATAATTCAAGATATAACTGAAGTTTGACCCTCCATACAAATTATTTTTGAACAAGAAGAGATTATCACTAGATGTCAAACAACTATTGAAGACGTTAGAGCAACACTTAAAAAAAAAAACAAATGAGGCCACAAATATTAGTAAAGTGCTGAATTCAAAAACCATAGTTTAATTATAAGAGATTCAGATTGTAGACAGAACATAAACCATTTTAGAGATTGATGAGCCTTGAAAATGGATAATTATATGGGCTCATTCAGCCTCCTAATTTGACTTAATCCAACATTCTCATTAGTTTATTGCATGTTTTTTATTATATTTATGCTAATATTGTGAATTGGGTTAGTCATTATGCAACAAATCTAATGGGTGCTTTGTGCAGTTTTTTGGTCAATTTTGAGACAAAATCAAAGGTTTTAATGAGCACTTGGCAACCAAATTCGTGGAAGGACAGGGAGAGGATTTGTAGGAAGGTGTCCCCTTCATTTATGGGCCCTTACCTTGAATTCTCCACCATCAGCTCGGAGTTCAAGGGCCACCAAATCGATTATCACAAGGGCAGCCGAGCAAGGGCTAGTAAAGGTGCTGTTAACTACAAGTTTTGGCAGCCGAGTTCCTAAAGTTTAGGAGGGCTATTGGGGTCCTCAATTCGTATAAATAAGAAGGCTTAGGGCCTCATTTTAGTTAGTCACTTTGTAGGCAGGAGTTAGCTAGTTGGTAGTTCGATTTTAGTCATTTTTTTAGTCAGTAGGTTATCACTCTAGTGCTGCTCTGTTTTTGCTCATTTGTGGAGCCTTTGCTGTAAACATTTCTGTGATATGGTTATTTTCTTAATAATGGAGATCAGTTTCATTTTGCCTCAGTTCTAAGCTTCTTTTTGGTAGCCTGTAGCTCTTGGGGTTGGGCCCAACCCAAGTGCCAAGACCTCATCCGTGCACTGTTATATGTTTTTCTGTTGTCTTTAATTAATTTCTGCTAGTAGGTTACAATCTTGTTTGGTCATTTAGTTCATTTGTGCTGATAGAAATAGTTGCTTATGTTTTAAGTTTTTTTAATAGGTTAATAATAGAGAATATCTTCAGAAAAAGGCTATCAAGCACCTCTAATCTCACCTCTCCCTCAGTGGGACTATGAGCTGGGACCAAGGTGTCCTTGCTGCCACCAAAAACACTGTCTTTGCTTCATCGTGCAATTATTAGTGTTAGATTCTCATTTGCAGAAGTTGATACCAGTTGTGATTACATGCTCAGGTTCATGATTGCTTAATTTGCATAGCTACTTCACATGATTTCGTTGCAAGTAAACTGTTCTTCATTTTCTTTGCTGTTATTTAGGACAGATTAGGTTAAAGTAGCTAGGTCCTTGATTTTCCGAGTCTTTGTTCGTTCAATTTGAGAAATAGCTTGCAGAGAACTTGTGATACCTCCTCATCTATCCTTACCCCATCCATGCAACCTGCTTCGTCCTCTAACTCAAATTCTTGCCTCTCATTTGCCACATTTTCCCACTTTGCCCTAATTTCTACATTCTTGTGCATCATTGGTCCCTCCATCCTCGAACAAATCCGATCACTCCTTAGCCTCATTCACCAAGTCCTAGACCCCTTAACATCCTTATCCAACCTCCATGTCCACTTTCCCACCATTTTTCCTCCATCAACCCTCCAAAAATCCTCTTTTCGGAACAACCTGTAGAACCCCTGCAGACTTCCTGTAGAAGCTCACGAAAGCGGTTTCTTGGTATCCGAACACTGTGAAACTCTCTAGAAGGGTGCTAGGGACCCCTTAGGCCCTCTTCTAACCTTCCCAACCTCCTGCAAGCATTTCCTTTCACCAATCAACCTCTGCACAGTCAAAAACAGTTAAAGCACATGCACAATAATTCTGCCAACTTACTCAAAAATACAAAAAGATGTTTCTTTTCAGATTTCACTTCAGAAGTAGCTTAGTCACATGCATTTTACCTTTCTAAGAGTCAATGGAATTCCTTTCTATAGCTTTCATCATTTTTCTTGCACCAGTAGGGTTAGTCGGTAAAACTAAGGTTTGCTAGGGTTTGCATTTCCTTTCAGCTTTTCAGTTTCTTTCTGCAAGTAGATTAGCCTCCTTTGAGTTAGCTTCCGTCCATCAGTTAGAAAGCTTCTTCTCAGAGCTAATAGAAGTTGGCTTAAGCTCCTAGCGGACTTCTGCCAGCGGAAAAAGTGACAGCTGTGGCAAGAGCTAGTACTTGTGCATACAGCACCGTCGCTTCCAAGTTTGTTACGAACTACCGAGTTGATAAAAGTAAAGAAGGGAGTCCCAGGAGTTGTAGCATTATTGCTGCAATACTGGAGCCCACCATATTTTTGGCGCCGTTGCCGGGGAAGCGTCAGAGTATTGGTGATTGCTGCTTTTCTTCTATTTTCTACTACAACCTTCTGCTAAGTAGTTTATTTCAGCAAGCGTAGAGTAGATTATTTCATTTCAATTCTGCAATTTCAATTCTACAAGCGTAGATTAGCATTTCAATTCTGCAAGCGTATATTATCATTTCAGTTCCACAATTTCAATTCTGCAAGCGTAGATTATCATTTCATTCATGCAATTTCATTTGAGCAAAATAGATTAGTCCTTTCCTACTTTCATTTCAATTCCACATTTTCATTTCAACAAGATAGTTAGTTGCAGTTCAATCTATTTTAGTTTTGTAGGTACAAGCAAAAAAAAAAAAAAAAACCAAAAACAAAAATCAACCAAAAAGATTTCCTTTCATGCCTTGTAGAAGTAGAGATAATTCAGAAAAATGATTGCACAACACCCCCACTGCTTCACACAGCCAACCTTCTCTCTTTTTCGATGGCTATGATTAAAGAACCCTTAGGTGGACAGAAAGACATATTTGAAGAACCTCAAGGGAAGAAGAAGAAGAAAACATTCCTCTGGAGAAAATAGCTACAAGCAGAAATGTTGGGAGCAGTACCTTATCCAAAAACGAATTTTCAAATCAAATGGAAGATTTCAAGAGCGAGATGAGGCAATTTCTTGCCATGCAACTGGATACCTTGCAGATCCAAAGGAAGCAAGAGGAAGCCAAGAGGGCTTTGGCCATATTTTGTCCCAGGTGCACTAGAAAGCATCCTAGGAATGAATGTCCATTGCACTCCATAGAAGTATGTTTTGTCTGTGAAAGAGACCATCCTGCGAATCAGTGCCCTTCCTTGCCTAGAATTTTGCTGCATATCAGAAAGCCAAATGAGCCACTGAATCACTCTATTATATGAACCAAAGGAGGCCACATGGACCCATACCCTACCAGCAAGGAATGGAAGGTACATCCCAGACCTATTATGACCCCTATTAAACCACTTCCATGCCTTCTCGGGGTCCCCCTGCTCATCCTCCTTGGTCCACACCCCCTCCTTGGTCGTATCCTCGTCAATATCATGCTCAACCAGCTTCTCATCCATTTCACCCCTACGCTCAGCCACAGCCTCAGTGGAATGCACCTCATCAGGGGTGGAGGCCCCAATACAACTCTCATCCCGCTCCTTTGCCTCCACCGCCTGCCCAACCGCCACCCCATTCGCATCCATCTCAAATATACACCCCCACTCAACTACCCGTGCCACCATTTCCAAATCCACACATTGGAGTAGCTCAACTCCATTACAATGCTGAGGCACAACATGTCCAAACAACTCCTCTTGAGCTCCAAGATATTCACCATAGCTCAGGAAGAGTATTGGAGAAAAGAGATTATATTGACAGCACTGAAGGATGACATCCAGCAAAAGAAGATTCAAAAGAGGAGATCAAAGAACCATGGGTTGCACTTGATGAAGAGAAGACATCAGGATTAGAGATCGAAAGAGCTCCCTCATGGTTACCATCAAATCCTCCATGTAGTCAAGAGAAAAATCAGCAAAAAGAGGAAGATGAGAAGGTCATGATAGAAGGTGACATGAAGAATGATCCAGATCAGCAAGAGGACCAAGGATATCAAAGCTATATTGAGATATGGTTCCAGACAGTCACTAAGTTGCAGCAGTACTCTCTTCCTCAGCTATGTTTGATCCCTTCAAAGTCAGATCATTTGGTCTCTAAAATCCGGATAGCTGACAAAGCATGCATTTCAAGCCTCCACATCATCTTGTATCTAATCTCAATGTGCACATGGCTCCATTGGAAGTATTCTTATACTTGAAAATGATTTTGTTTTTCAAGTAGGGCAGGATAGGAAAAAAGAAAAAAAATGAAAAAATGAAAATAAGAAGAAAATAAAAATCTAAGGTGAAAATCTCCTCGGAGGCACCTCAAATTGGCTCATTGATTGAAAAGCTCCATGAAGCGGTCAATGGGTTGGAAAAAAGAGAAGAGAAAAAAGAATAAGATCCTTGGGTGAAAACCTCCCTTGGAGGCGCCTAGGGCAGGCAATTAGGGTGAAAACCTCCATGAGGCACCCTAGTTGTTTTCAAAAAAAAAAGAGAAAAAAAAAGAAGAAAAGAGAAAAAGAAAAATTAAACCTAATTTCCATTGAATAATTGCAGGTTGCAGCAAGGAAATTGCAAGTCAGGAGGATCCCTAAAAACAAAGACAGAGGAAGTTCTGTGCCTTCTACAGGAAGTTCTGTGTTTTCTACAGGAAGTTTTGTGTCTTCTACAGGAAGCCTACAAACAAGCCAAAATTGATCTCCGAAGAGGACCAGAAGGCTAGGAATATGTCCATGAGGCCTGCAAGCATCCATGTTTCCATCCCTACCCCTTCTCCATCATTTTTTCCATCTCATTATGCTTCTTTCCTAAAAACTGTGTGTTCTACAGGAAGTTCCTGTAGAAATTACAAGATTTCTACAGGAAGCTAGAAATGGATTTCAAAAAGGCAGTTTGGCAAACATGATAGCTTCCTCATAGGTTCATAAGTCCTCCTACAATCCTCAAACCTCTCTCCCATCAATTCCATGCCTACATCATAGCCCAAGCTCATTTTTCTTAGCATGCAAAAAACTGCAGAATGTTTTGGAAGCAAAAATACATAGTGCTGAAATTTGTTTTTTCCCTCACATGAAAACCATGCATCCAGTTACAAAACCGTCTTACGGGGAGTTGTATAGGGATGATGGCAACATGCCCGAGCAATTTCAGCCAATTTTGGTGCACGGTTTCCAAGAAATCAGCCTCCATCACCTTCAGCCATTTTTGCATTTTATCCATATCCGTGCATCCATTTCAAACCCTGTTTTATGGGGAGATGCATAGGGATGATAGTAACCTACCCAAGCAGTTTCAGCTGATTATGATGCATGGTTTCCGATAAATTGATCTCTGTAATCTTCAACCATTTTCCATTTTTCTCGAAATTTGTGCATCCATTGATCGCAATTTTGCTATGGGAGGTGCATAATAATGATAGGAACATGCTCAGAAAGTTTCAAATCGATCTGGGCTATCGTTCAAGAGCAATGGAGAAAATAAGTTGCTACCTTGTAAAAAATCAACATCAGTAGCTTGAGGGTGCAAGTCTGAACGTGGAAACAAACTCCTGCAGCTTAGATCTGGCCATAGGACACCTGCACAAGGAAAACAGCCATGAATTAGCAACCAAGCCATCATGCAACCACAGAAACCAATGCATGCAACAAATGAAAGGCCACAGCACCTCACAGCAACCACGCTCGACTTCCAGGTACGTGACTAACCTCGTTCCTCTGTTGCATGAATCTAATTTAAGAACTGCATGAACGAATGAATTGGTGGGATTTAGCCAGAAAGTTAGCCAGTTCAATTGCACTCATCTAGGGATCACCAGCGCATGTGTGTAGTCATTCACTGGAAATTAAAAAAAAAAAAAAAACAGACAGTGGTAGAGATTTTGAACTCCAGCACAACTAATGGTAAGCGATTCCAAGCAGAAAACATCCAGTCCCATAATAGCACTGCAGTCTGCATGTGGCCACGTACACCTAGCCACTTCACTCCCTCACCATGAACCACGCCGTAATTAAAAAATGCTCGGCTGAAACCACCTGTTGTTCATGTGCACTTGCAACGTCCTCAACTGAAGTATGCATCCTCCGCTACCACAAAATGATTAACTAGTCGTCCTCCACTGGTTTTCTACCTGTCTTTGAGATTCTGTTACGTATTGGGCTCACTCAGAGGTGCAGTGGCATTCTACAGGAACCGGGGGGGTCTTCTACAGGAAGTACGGCACAACCTTCTAGAGCAGGGAAGCCTGGACTTTTCCACGTCGAATTTGGAGCTTGAAAAGAGGTAGGCTCAAGAAACTGCTCTGCATATGATATATTTATATAAGGTGGAGGATTAAAAACAAAATATGGGGTTGAAAGAAAGGAAAGTGAAGCTTAAAAAACTACCTGTGTTTTTTTTTCCTTCTTTGGGTTATACACGGTCTCTCCATTTTCCTACTCTGCATCCAAAATATGCCTTTTTCTTTCTCACATTCTTTTGAAAAAGGATGCAACCATAGAAGCCAACCTATGAGAAACCAAATTTGCAAGAATGTCCACACTCTAAAGCAAAACCTTGTGTTATAAATATTCTCTATTTTGTCAAAGGTATTGATTTTTCTCAAAAACCGAGAAGAAAATTCAAGTTGGAAACAGTTCGAAGAAAAAATGGCAAATTGATGTTGTGAAAAAGAAGAACGTGAGAAATTCCTGACTCTAGAAAGACAAACCTCAGCCATTTCTCTATTTCCAGTTTTGAAAGTTTGTTTCCTCCCTCCTCACCTGAACATTTCCAGCAGTCACCACACATCATGATAGGGAGATTTTTAGAAATATGGCAGGGGAAGATGAGGAGGAAATAGAAAAAGAGGAAAAGACCAAAATGGAGAAAGAAGAACTTGAAACAAAGGAGGAAATCAAAACAGAAGATGAGAAGGAAGATCCAGAACAGAAAAGAAAAAGACTAAAGCAGAGAAGGCAAAAACTAAACAAGATGAGAAGAAAGCCAAAACAGAGCATGAGGAAGCAAGCTAACAGAGGCAGAGAAGACAAAAGAAGAGGAAAAAAGGAGGAAGAGACACACCATGAGATATCAGTGACAGCAGACCGAAACAGTTTCTACAGGAAGCATGAAAACAGTTTCTACAGGAAGCATGAAAACAGTCGACACAAGACTTTCTACAAGAAGCATGGAAACAGAGCAGCAAAAGGAGAAATCACCTGAGATTTTGGCCAGGGAGGTAGCAGTTGTGCTAGCTGCCTTAAGCACATCTCCAAAGAAAAAATGGAAGCGAAAAAGGGAGCCTCCCATGTATTTTAAGGCAAGAAGGAGCATGCGGATAAAAACTGGCAGAACCCAGCCACAGTCAAAAGAGCCAATTACGATTGTGGACACCCCAGCTAAACAAAAGGAAAGGTCTCCTTCAAAGGCATCCATCACCTATGAACGAGGAAGCCCAAAAATGTCCATCTAGAGAGAAAGGATTAAAATGTTGGACACAAAGACCTCTCTACAGGATGCTGAGACTGTTCTACAGGAAGCGCTGGCTAGGCTAAAGGAGACCGGAGAATTGGAAGGAAAGGCAGCTGAATCATCACAGGAGGAAGAAAAGGCTGAGAACATTGTGGAACCACGCCCCCAGCCCAGCTTGGGCTCCTACTATAACTTGTTAGAGGCCGGAAAGATCATTCCTCAAAAATTCGCAGTGCCACTTTTCTTTGCACTAGAAGAAGAGAGAGTGAGGACCCACACTTGGATGAAGATCGCCAAGTCCAAGGGTGTGGCAGATATAGTTCCCCTGGAGGAACAACTCAAAGAGGCAAGAAAGGAATTGGCTATGGTATGGCATGTGGAAAGAAGCCAGCGGGCCAAGCTACAGGAAGAAAACGAGCTGCTTAAACAGCAGCTACAGCTACAGGGACAGTATAAGGAAGACAGGCCCCACATCTTGGGAAAACAATAGCAACGGGAAAAGCCTCCAACAGAAAAAGAAACCTTGAATGAACAGCAAAGGAAGGATGGGTTGCAGGCTGAGATCGAGGCACTAACAAAATAGTTACAAGAAAAGGAGCACAAGCAGTGGGAAGAAGTAGAGAGAAAAGCATGGTTTCATGACCGAGAATAGGACATCACTTTAGAAGCTTGGCATGACAGGGAGGCCACCAGGGCCATAAAAGATGAGGAGATAGATTAGTTGCTCAGAGGATGAGCAACACTTTTAGTAAGGGAGTGATGATGAGCCCCAAAAATGGATAATTATGTGGGCTCATTCAGCCTCCTAATTTGACTTAATCCACCATTCTCATTAGTTTATTGCATGTTTTTTATTATATTTATGCTAATATAGTGAATTGGGTTAGTCATTATGCCAACAAGTCTAATGGGTGCTTTGTGCAGTTTTTTGGTCAATTTTGAGACAAAATCAAAGGTTTTAATGAGCACTTGGTAGCCAAATTCATGGAAGAACAAGGGAGAGGATTTGTAGGAAGGTTTCCCCTTCATTTATTACCACAAATTCTCCACCATCAGCTTAGAGTTCAAGGGCCACCAAATCGATTATCACAAGGGCGGCCGAGCAAGGGCTAGTAAAGGTGCTATTAACTACAAGTTTTGGCAGCCGAGTTCCTAAAGTTTAAGAGGGTTGTTGGGGTCCTCAATTTGTATAAATAAGAAGGCTTAGGGCCTCATTTCAGTTAGTCACTTTGTAGGCAGAAGTTAGCTAGTTGGTAGTTCGATTTTAGTCATTTTTTTAGTTAGTAGGTTAGCAATCTAGTGCTGCTATGTTTTTGCTCATTCGTGGAGCCTTTGCTGTAAACATTTCTGTGATATGGTTATTTTCTGAATAATGGAGATCAGTTGCATTTTGACTCAGTTCTGAGCTTCTTTTTGGGAGCCTGTAACTCTTGGGGTTGGGCCCAACCTAAGTGCCAGGACCTCATCCATGCACTGTTATATGTTTTTTTGTTGTCTTTAATTAATTTCTGCTAGTAGGTTACAATCTTTTTTGGTCATTTAGTTCATTTGTGCTGATAGAAATGGTTGCTTATGTTTTAAGTTGATTTAATAGGTTAATAACAGAGAAGATCTTCAAAAAAAGGCTATCAAGCACCTCTGATCTCACCTCTCCCTCAGTGGGACCATGAGCTGGGACCAAGGTGTCCTTGCTGCCACCAAAAACACTGTCTTTGCTTCTTCATGCAATTATTAGTGTTAGATTCTCATTTGCAAAAGTTGATACCAGTTGTGATTACATGCTCAAGTTCATGATTGCTTAGTTTGCATAGCTATTTCACATGATTTCGTTGCAAGTAAACTGCTGTTCATTTTCTTTGCTGTTATTTAGGACAGATTAGGTTAAAGTAGCTAGGTCCTTGATTTTCCGAGTCTTTGTTTGTTCATTTTAAGAAATAACTTGCAGAGCACCTGTGATACCTCCTCATCTATCCTTACCCCATCCATGTGTTGGCATTATGATGCAGGTTTGGCGTTATGGCACAAGTGTTGTCCTTGATGGAAACTCACTCTGGTGACAGATCACAGTTCAGGCACTCAGAAAGAAGAAAAAGATATATACGCAGTTTCACCTTGACGAAGCTGCGTATACACGCAGGTTAGATGTTCTGAAGTCGCGTATGCATATACATGCACTTTCACACAAGGAAAAGCGCGTACATGAGGGAGAACTTATTTTTTGGTCCGTGGTATTTAGTCTTTGGTAATTGAACATATGGTTTTGGGCCATGGTATCTCGTCAAGAGTGTTGATCCCAAGTATTGGGTCCATGGTATTGTTTTGTTATGGTTTTGGACTGTGGTATTGTGGAAGGCCTAAGACTATAAAAGAGGAAGGAGATCATTTGGCAAAGGATCATCTAAATTATTGAATATCTGATAAAGTGCTAGATCTGAAATATTGGTGATTGGGGTTATGGTGCAGATCTGGATCTGAATGAAGGAGGAACCTTAGCGCAAAGAGAAGGATAAGTTCTATTTGATGGGTCATAATATTAAGGCTTGAATAATAGTATCTTTGTATGATTTTGATCCGTTATATGTAGCACATGCTTGATCTATAAATCTAGTAATCTGGGTTAATTAAGGTCTGAATATTTGAAAGAGTGAATTATCCTTTATAGATCTGTACACAGCTTCAGTGAAGCGAAGGCACGTATACATGCTGGTTCTGTGAATAAAAACAGCGTACACGCAGGTTGGTCCAAACATAGAAGCATATGCACGCAGGTTTCTGGTTATTGAAGTAGCGTATATCTCTTGAGTTGTGTTTATGTTTATTGTTGCAGTTCTCTGGGTTCAGAATTTGGTGTGTGGTTACTGTCACTGTGTTCTGGGTACAGCTGTCAGAAAAGTGTCTACTTGATTCAGTTCTAATTGGTGAAAAGTAGATTGTTTGATGCAGAAATTCTTGATGATTGATTGATGTTCATGGATCCAGTCTAGAAATTTATGAAACGTGGTCCCTGGAAGAAAGAGAAGGTTGTAGCCTTCTGTAGGCCAGCACCTACGTACTAGTATCTTGGCTAGTGCAAGAGCTAAGGGGGTTGTAGCTCCCTTCCAGGAGAAGCTGGACAACGAGAGAGGGTTGTAGCTCTCTGCAGGTTGCAGCCTGCATACTGGTAAAGGACTGCACCAGTACAGAATCATTGTAAAAAGAAGTTTCTAATTAAAGAATATAGAGATGAATTGCAGCAGGTGGTTTTCACCTACATTGGGTTTCCACCTTATATCTTGTGTTCTTGTGTGTGATTGTCTTCTGCTCTGTTTCACTGTTTCTGGTTACTGTTTATTTGATTCTGATACATAGATTAATGATCAACATCTGTAATATAAATTAATTATAAGTTTGCATGGTATACGTGGGTTTCCTTATCTGTAGTTGCGTATATACGCGGTTTTCACTAACTGAAGTAGCGTATATAATCTGGGTTTGAAAAAGAAAATAATTGACTTGATAATACTGATTCACCCGCCCCTCTCAGTATTATTTCCAACAATTGGAATCAAAGCAGGTACTTCAGAAGAAGCTTGATCACTTGAAGGAAGATCTATCATCATGAGCAACTATGAGAGAGAAGCATCAATCAGGCCACCAATTTTTGATGGGACCAACTTCGTCTATTGGAAGGTAAGAGTTACAGCCTATCTTCAATCTCTTGGTACAGAAGTCTGGGATATCATAGATACAGGGTACACTTTTCCTTCAGCAACCCCTACAGATCCGGCTGGTAAGAAGCAATATGAAACAAATGCAAAGGCTGTCAATACTATATTAGGATGTCTATCTCAATTAGAATTCGTCAAGGTTATGCAGTATAAATCTGCAAAAGAAATATGGGACAATATCGTTCTGAGCTATGAAGGAGATGAACAAGTAAAACAAGCAAAACTTCAAACCCTCAGAATTCAGTATGAAAATCTCAGAATGTACAATGATGAAAGTGTGGCTAACTATTTCCTATGTATAGATGAGATTGTTAATTGTATGAAAAATTTGGGTGAAGAAATAAAAGAGGCTATTGTGGTCGAAAACGTTCTAAGATCTTTGTCCTCTATGTTTGAATCAAAAGTTTCTGCAATAGAAGAAAAACAGAATCTACAAAATCTTACCATGTCACAGCTGCACAGAATTCTTACTGCTTACGAAATGAGGAAAGGAGTACCATCAGACAGGAGAGAAGCTACTTTCAAGGCTTCAGGCAAAGGAGATTACTATGAGTCAGGACATATGTCAGAAGAAGAGGAAGAATCAAATTTCATCAAGAACCTTCAACAGGGTGCTGGAAGATTCAGAGGTAAGTTACCTTTCAAATGCTTTTCTTGTGGAAGAGTCGGTCACTATGCTGCCAAGTGTCCTCATAAAGATAAGATTGACAAAGGTAAGGAACCTGTTAGATGGAACAAGAAACAGAATGTAAATAAGAAAAGCTATTACACTCATGAAGATAGTGATGGACTTTCAAATAGTGATGAAGATGAACAAGGTTATAATTATAAACTTTTAATGGTTTTTGAAGATGATGATTTTGTTGATGCTATAGATGAAGAAGGTCTTTATGAAGAGATTTCTAGACTCAAAATTTGTTTAGAAGAGAAGAATGTGATCATAGATACTCTTCAATTCCAACTTGCTGAAAAGGAAAAACATCATGAAAAGTTAGAATGTGAAATTGTGGGACTTAGAAAGAGATTGAGAAAACAAAAGCTCTTAATCTTAGATTTGTTAAAGGATCTGACACTTTAGATGAGATTATCAAAGTGCAACGTTCTCCACTAATCAAGACAGGTCTGGGATATAATGAAGAAACAACTCAAGCGCAGAAACCATCTACCTCCAAAAGTTATCTTGATGTAGCAAGGAAAAGTGAACAAAGACCCAATGGAAATCACCAGGTAAATCAGGGACAATTTACCTCAAGAATGAACAAAGACTACCAGGTAAATCGGGGGCAATCTACTTTAAGGACAAACAGAAGCTACAACCAGCCACAGGTAAAACCTTCTCAATTTGCCTCAAGAATGGATGTCAATAGAAACTACAATCATTTGGCTGGTAGATTTGATAATCACAGGAGTTTCTTCAATGGCCAATGTTTCTCTTGTCATAACTTTGGTCACAAAGAAGCTCAATGTGTTGCCTATAAGACAATCATGACTAGAGAAGCTCAAAAATAGAGGAGTATGACTGGGATCATGAAAAGAACCTACAATAACTTTTCTTCTCTTGAAAATGAGATAGAATGTTCTATTTGTAACAATTTCGGTCATGAAGATTCTGAATGTAGGAGCAGGTTTCGGCAGAAAACTCAGAAGGAGCAAGCCTCAAGTGCCAAAACATGGAGAATGAAGGAACCACAACCAAAGAGATGTGGTATAGATTTATATGCAGAAGGGCAGGAAAATCAATGGTACATCGACAGTGGATGTTCAAAACATATGACGGGTGATAAAGAAAAACTTTAGTCATATTGTGCCTTAGAGAAGGAGAAGAAGGTATCATTTGGAAATGACACCCCTGCGTTCATAAAAGGTAAAGGTTCTGTTTAGTTGAAAGAAAGGGTCAAAGCTGGAAATGTTATGTATGTTGATGGCTTAAAGCAAAATCTACTGAGTGTCAGTCAAATGTGCGATCAAGGAACTGAGGTAATATTTCGATCAAATGGATGTAGTGTTCGTGATCTTGATACAGGAAAAACAGTGATCAAAGGCATAAGAAATCCAAATAATTTATACATATTCAAAGAAGGACAACATCAATGCTATCTAAGCAAGAATGATGAACACTGGCTATGGCACAGAAGATTAGGGCATCTTAGCTTCTCACAGATAAGGAAAGCATGCAAATACCAAGCAGTTCGTGGTCTTCCAGACATTATAATTCCAAACAATACAATATGCAAATCATGTCAGTTTGGTAAGAAAACCAGAACTAACTTCCCTGAGAAGGAAGGATCAGCCAGCAGGCCGCTTGAACTTGTCCATACTGATGTATGTGGTCCATCTAGGAAAAGGTCACCTCGAGGAGAAGAATACTTTATATTATTCATTGATGACTATTCCAGGATGTGTTGGATAGGACTTATGAAGCACAAAGACGAAGCCTTTGAAAAGTTCAAATCATTCAAAGCCTTGGTGGAGAATAAATCAGATCACAGAATCAAATGCCTCAAGTCTAATCGAGGAGGAGAATTTACCTCGAATGAATTTTTCGATTTTTGTGAAGAACATGGAACAAGAAGGGAATTCTCTACAGCTAGGACTCCTCAACAAAATGGAGTAGTGGAAAGGATGAACAGAATGGTTCAACAAATGGCTCGTGCTATGCTTGATGAGTCTAGAACTCCCGCAACCTTCTGAGGTGAAGCCGCATTTGCTGCAGTTGTTATTCTCAACAAGACAAATGTCCGGGTGAACAACACTCAAACTCCTCATGAGCTCTGGTATGGTGAGACTCCTTCGGTAAAATATTTCAAAATTTTTGGAATCAAATGCTATATCAAAAATACTAATGAAAATCTTGGCAAGTTTGAACCTAGAGCAGATGAAGGCATTCTTCTTGGTTACTCTCCCCATAGCAAAGCTTACAAGTGTTACAATAAAAGGCTTGGAAAAATTGTTGAAAGTATTGATGTAGTGGTTGATGAAGAAGAAAACACTCCTAGGTAGGTAAGATCTGAAGATTTCGAAGATGATGAGGACTATCCATCAACATCAAATCAGATTCATGATGAACAAGAAACCCATGGGGCACTAGAAGAACAGATAAGGATAGAAGAAAAGACTCCATCCAGGTACGTTCAAAAGAATCATCCAGAATCTATTTGGAATTGCTCTCCTCCACTGAACCACAAAATATAAGAGAAGCATGCGAAGATGAATGCTGGGTCAAAGCAATGGATGAAGAACTTGAGCAGATTGAAAAGAACAACACTTGGGAGTTGGTTCCTAGACCAAAAGATAAGAATGTCATAGGGACAAAATGGATATTCAAAAACAAGTTGAATGAAAATGGGGAAGTTATTAGAAACAAGGCTAGACTTTTTTGTAAAGGGTATGCTCAACAAGAAGGAATATACTTTGAAGAAACTTTTGCTCCCGTTGCTAGACTTGAGGCCATCCGAATGTTCCTTGCTCTCTCTAGATTTCAGCAGTTCAAAGTATTTCAAATGGACGTGAAATCTGCCTTTCTGAATGGAGACTTAGAAGAAGAAGTGTACATTGAGCAACCAGATGGATTCATCCTTGGAAATGATCCAAAACTTGTATGCAGACTTAAGAAGGCTCTCTATGGTCTTAAACAGGCTCCAAGGGCTTGGTACTATTGTCTGGACAAATATCTTCATCAACAAGGTTTCTCAAAAGGATCAGAAGATAACAATCTTTATATAAAAATTGAAAATAAAAAATTGCTAATACTTGTTGTGTATGTTGATGTTATCATCTTTGGCAGCAATGAAGAAGCTATGAGTCAAAACTTTGCCTTGGTGATGCAGAAAGAATTCGAAATGTCCTTGCTTGGAGAACTAACATATTTTCTTGGATTACAAATCCAACAAAATGAAGGCGGTATCTTTTTATCTCAAACCAAGTACCTCAAGCAGATTTTGAAGAAGTATGGCATGGAAGATTCAAAACCAGTATGTACCCCTATGGTTACAGGATGCAGCCTCAGTGCAAATGATGAATCAGCAGTAGTGCATCAACCAACTTATAGATCCATGATTGGAAGTCTGCTCTATTTAACAGGTACCCGACCAGACATCATGCATGCAGTGGGAATGGTTGGAAGATTTTAGGCAAATCCTAAGGAAACTCATCTTCAGGCAGTAAAGAGAATTTTCAAGTATCTTCAAGGAACTCAAAACTATGGCCTATGGTATCCTAGAGATACAGATATCACTCTTCATGCTTATACGGATGCAAATTGGGCTGGAAGCATGGATGACAGGAAAAGAACTAGTGGTGGTGCATTCTTTATGGGTTCTAGATTAGTATCTTGGTTCAGCAAGAAACAAAGCTCAATTGCATTATCTACAGCTGAAGCAGAATATGTGGCTGCTGCATCTTGTTGCACTCAACTCCTTTGGATGATGCAAACCTTGCAGGATTTTCAAATCACTTGTACTCCACCTATCCCCATCTTATGTGACAATACAAGTGTTATCAGTATCTCAAAGAATCATGTCATGCATTCAAAGACTAAGCACATACCGATCAAGTATCATTTTCTCCGGGAACAAGTATTGGAACAAAAGGTCAAATTGGAGTATGTTCCCTCTAAAGAACAAGTTGCTGATATTCTCACCAAACCACTGCCTAGGGAAACTTTTGAATACCTCATATAGAAGCTGGGAGTAGTTGATGCATCATCTTGCTGTTGAAACTTGTCTGTTTCAGATATAAGTGGGTGTACGCGAGTTGCCTAAGGAGGATCTGCGTACATACGATGGTTTATGTAGAGACAGTCGCATATATGGTAGTTTGAAAGAAATCAGTGGGGACAAACTCTGGCTGAAAAGAGTTTGATATGGGTCTGATAGAGATCATCTGGCATAGCTTCAAGGGGGGCAGATAATCTTCTAATAATGCATTGTTGGCATTATCTTAGAAGATTTTGGTTCTAGTACACAGCTGTTGTTGGTTTCAGCTGGAACAAATGAGGAGGGAGAACAGAAGGAAAACATGGTTGCTAATCTGAATAATGATTGATAGATGTTGCCGATATCAGTTAATGGTGACTTTCATAAGTCTTGCTCTAGATATTTTGTCTCTATGTCATGTATCTCTTTTATGGTGTCAAGGTCATGTAACGGCCTATTTTGGTTTCCTCGCTATGCCTGGGATGAATGATGTAATGTACTTGGTTGTCATATGTAAATTTCTGATGTATCACCACTTGGTTGGGTGATGGATGTATGAATAGAGTCTTTTTGGTGATAGGAAGGTCATTTATGATGTATGAGTCATGGTTCTTCTTGAAGAACATCTTTTTGTAGATCTTGCCTACAGTCAGGGGGAGCATGTTCAGCACAACAGAGCAAAGATTTTAGCATGTACTCAGGGGGAACATAACCCTTTGCCCTTGATGACAAAGGGGGAGAATGACTTTGAGGATCTTGGGGTTGCCATCAAGTCCAAAGGGGGAGATTGTTGGCATTATGACCCAGGTTTGGTGCTATGGCACAGGTGTTTTCCTTGATGGCAACTCACTCTGGTGACAGATCATAGCTCAGGCACTCAGAAAGAAGAAAAAGATATATACGCAGTTTCACCTTGACGAAGCCATGTATACACGCAGGTTAGACATTCTGAAGTCGCGTATGCGTACACACGCACTTTCACGCAAGGAAAAGCGCGTACCTGAGGGAGAACTTATTTTTTGGTCTGTGGTAATTAGTCCTTGGTAATTGAACCTATGGTTTTGGGCCATGGTATCTCATCAAGAGTGTTGATCCCAAGTATTGGGTCCATGGTATTGTTTTGTTATGGTTTTGGACCGTGGTATTGTGGAAGGCCTAAGACTATAAAAGAGGAAGGAGATCATTTGGCAAAGGAGCATCTGAATTATTGAATATCTGATAAAGTGCTAGATCTAAAATATTGATGATTGGGGTTATGGTGCAGATCTGGATCTGAATGAAGGAGGAACCTTAGCGCAAAGAGAAGGATAAGTTCTATTGATGGGTCATAATATTAAGGCTTGAATAATAGTATCTTTGTATGATTTTGATCCGTTATATGTGGTGCATGCTTGATCTATAAATCTGGTAATCTGGGTTAATTAAGGTCTGAATATTTGAAAGAGCGAATTATCCTTTATAGATGTGAATGCAGGTTCAGTGAAGCGAAGGCACGTATACACGTTGGTTCTGTGAGTAAAAACAGCGTATACACAGGTTGGTCCAAACACATAAGCGTATGCATGCAGGTTTCTGGTTATTGAAGTAGCGTATATCTCTTGAGTTGTGTTTCTATTTATTGCTGCAGTGCTCTGGGTTCAGAATTTGGTGTGTGGTTACTGTTACTGTGTTCTGGGTACAGCTGTCAAAAAAGTGTCTAATTGATTCAGTTCTAATTGGTGAAAAGGAGATTGTTTGATGCAGAAATTCTTGATGATTGATTGATGTTCATGGATCCAGTCTGAAAATTTATGAAACGTGGTCCCTGGAAGAAAGAGAAGGTTGTAGCCTTCTGTAGGCCAGCACCTACGTACTAGTATCTTGGCTAGTGCAAAAGCTAAGGGGGTTGTAGCTCCCTTCTAAGAGAAGCTGGAGATCGAGAGAGGGTTGTAGATCTCTGTAGGTTGGAGCCTGCGTACTGGTAAAGGACTGCACCAGTACAGAATCATTGTAAAAAGAAATTTCTAATTAAAGAAGATAGAGATGAATTGCAGCAGGTGGTTTTCACCCACATTGGGTTTCCACCTTATATCTTGTGTTCTTGTGTGTGATTGTCTTCTGCTCTATTTCACTGTTTCTGGTTACTGTTTATTTGATTTTGATACACAAATTAATGATCAACATCTATAAGATAAATTAATTATAAGTTTGCATGGTATACGCTGGTTTCCTTATCTATAGTTGCGTATATACGCGGTTTTCACTAACTGAAGTAGCATATATAATTTGGGTTTGAAAAAAGAAAATAATTGACTTGATAATAATGATTCACCCCCCCTCTCAATATTATTTCCAACACCATGCAACCTGCTTCGTCCTCTAACTCAGATTCTTGCCTCTCATTTACCACATTTTCCCACTTTGCCCTAATTTCTACATTCTTGTGCATCATTGCTCCCTCCATCCTCGAACAAATCCAATCGCTCCTTAGCCTCATTCACCAGGTTGTAGACCCCTTAACATCCTTATCCAACCTTAATTTCCACTTTCCCACCATTTTTCTCCCATCAACCCTCCAAAATCCTCTTTTCGGAACATGTTGTAGAAATTGCAGAACATCCCTGCGAACTTCCTGTAGAAGCTCACGAAAGCGGTTTCTTGGTATCTGAACACTGTGAAACTCTCTGGAAGGGTGCTAGGGACCCCTTAGGCCCTCTTCTAACCTTCCCAACCTCCTGCAAGCATTTCCTTTCCCCAATCCACCTCTGCACAGTCAAAAACAGTTAAAGCACATGCACAATAATTCTGCCAACTTACTAAAAAATACAAAAAGATGTTTCTTTTCAGATTTCACTTCAGAAGTAGCTTAGTCACATGCACTTTACCTTTCTACGAGTCAATGGCATTCCTTTTAGAAGCTTTCATCATTTTTCTTGCACCAGTAGGGTTAGTCGGTAAAACTAGGGTTTGCATTTCCTTTCATCTTTTCAGTTTCTTTCTACAAGTAGATTAGCCTCCTTTTAGTTAGCTTCCGTCCATCAGTTAGAAAGCTTCTTCTCAGAGCTCATAGAAGTTGGCTTAAGCTCCTAGCGGACTTGTGCCAGCTGACCAAGTGACAATTGCGGAAAGAGGTAGTACTTGTGCATACAGCACCGTCGCTTCCAAGTTTGTTACGAACTACCAGGGGTATAAAAGTAAAGAAGGGAGTCCCAGGAGTTGCAGCATTATTGCTGCAATACTGGAGCCCACCAGAGATTAGAAATTTTTGCAGAAGAAGAATCTTATGACTCAATTGGAGACAAAATGCAAGACTTTGAAATTTGTTTTCAAAAAATTTCATTTTAAGTTCAACTTGCTTAATCAAAGAGGATTTGCTAGGACTAGTAGCACTAAATGACAGATTGATCAGTTTGGAGGAATATTCCCAAAAGATTTATACAATTGCAACTAATAAAGCTAAATTTGCAATTATCAAAGGTCATCTTATAGGGAAGGATTTCTTAGAGGATTTAAACTTTGATTTAATGATAACGCATGAAATTAAACATATCTTTGTAAATAAGCCTACCTTTGAAAAGTATACCGAGGTGGATGAAGTCTATAGAAAATTAATTAATCTTTCTATACCAAGTGAAGATAGATGGGATCACTTGTGTGAAATCATTGAGCAACTTTTACCACCAACTGACAGATAGCGAGGAAACACATTTTGGGGCCAAATCATCAACAACTTCCTTGAAGACAGTGCCAACATCTTAGCAGTTTTTTGGATTCCTATATTTTTCTACTATTTTTTAATTTGTTAAAGATATTTCTAGAAAATGAAGTGTTTTTTTTTATAAATAAATATTCATTCGATTGATTAAGTGATCCAGGTGGATATTGGTGGCCACCCACCAAGTCCACTTGGACCCCCACCATTGTTTCTTTCATCTTTTAAGTTTCCTTAATTGTAGCATAGTTTACTATTTTTAGTAGTTTTTCGGGTCCTGAAATTCCATAGTCATTTTGAGGCCCTAAACAACGTCTTTTGGGAACACTGGGAGAAAAATTGTTCCATGGACTGATATTTCTCTTCCCAAATTTGTATTTCTCGGGTAGATCTTTCTAACGAGATATTGTGTGTGTTAAACGGAGATTGTATGCCAAAATTATGACCCCAGGAAGTTGATGTACCAATTTACCCAAACGAGGCCCACAGTTTGGCATTTCATCTTCTAGGGTTAGGTTTTTGGATGCTTATGGTTTTTTCATTGTTTCTCAACAATAAATAGGCCTTTGAGCCTCATTGTAACACAGTTCAGAGGCATGTAGCTGCCACATCTCTTCTCAGAGATAAGCTACCATCGCCCTAGCTGGTTTATTTCCATTTCTGTTTGTAAGCATATTGTAGTGTTTTACAGTAATGAAATGAAGTATTATTTCCGTTGCATCTCTGTATTTATGGTTATCTCTATAATTTGTTGCATTCCTGTTTAAATCTGGATCATTGGTAATAGAGAGGTCTGCTTTTTCTCTGTTTTTCTTTGCATGTCCCCAACAAGGTTGGCATATAAGGAGTTAGGGCTTGAACTGGTTGAACCTTTGCAAGACCAACCTCGCAAATCCCAACGGCCTCCCATGGCAGATGAAAATAAAGATGAGGGGGTAGGAGATACTATCAAAATCTTTCTCGAAGAAGCCCTCGAGTGGCAAAGGAATGTGATGATGGACAACTTTGCCGAGATCCTTCAGTGGCTACCCAGAGGTGACACATCGACTTCCAACAACTACTCTGGAAATGCCACACCCTTTAAGGTACAAGTTAATTTTGAAACCCCCATCTTCAAGGGTCAAATACATGCAGATGTCGTAGATAAATGGTTAAATCTGCTAGAAGGGTATTTTTCTGTTCATGATTTTTCGAGTCGAGATTGGCGGGAAACCTACTGTGAGCAGAAGGATGAAAGTACGGGCTCACTATTTTCAGCCGCACCCACTTGGAATTCATTTCGGACTGCCATCAAGGAGCAGTAATACCCTATCAAAAGCTATGAAGATAAATACATAAAGTGGACCACACTGTGGCAGGGAAGGGACCAAGACGTGCTGGATTTTACCAATATTGTCCATACTCTTCGCACAAAGTTGGGTATCAAGGATTTGGAGCAGCATTTGGTACTCAAATACCGCAGCTTCCTACACAACTACATCTAGGAAGAAATAGAATTCCTGAACATCTCCTCGCTCAGTACGGAATACTGATATGTCGTCAAGGTTGAGCAAAAGTTTAAATAGAAGAAGTGAGACTTTGGATCTTGCGAAACCGAAGCAAGGGAAAGGTGCCCCCAAATAGCAGAACAAAGGACAAAGCCAAGGTGGGGCAGCCCAAGACAACCCACCAAAGTTGCAAGTAAAGAATAATGCCATGAAGATGAAAAAGTACACGGGAAAGTGGTGTGAGTTCCATAAGAGCTCCACTCACAACATAAGTGAGTGTCAAGCCAAACAGTCATTAGCAGCTGAGCTAAGGGTTTTAGAATCAAATTCATGTTTCAACTCTAAGTCAGAACCTAACAAGGGGAGTGACAGATGGAAGCAGATTATCGATGTGGAACCCAACGCCACAGTTGCCACCATGAAGATCCAAAAGGAGGAACTCGAAGACCCAGAGGAGGAGGAGTGTCTCTTCCACTCCAAGATGTGGGTAAAGGGCTCCCTGCTATAGTTCATTGTCGATAGTGGGAGCCAAAAGAACTTCATTTTAGCAGAGGTCATGAAGCGGCTAGGCTTACCGACCACAACACATCCACAACTGTACACCATCGAGTGGCTTCACGAAGGAGGGGATCTTCGTGTAAGCCAACAGTGTTGCCTTCCATACAACATCATTCCCTTCACGGATGAGGTATTGTGTGACATTTCTCCCCTTGATGTTTGTGATGTATTATTAGGACAACCATACTTGTGGAAGTGACATGCTATGTATGAATCAAGGCCCCATGCTATTATTGTTACTTTGGGAAATAAGTTGTACAAGATACCGAAGGTAGCACTGCCTACTGCCATCTCTTTGGTTACTACAAAACAATGGAGTAAGCTCATTTCCAAAACCAGAAAATTTGTTTCGTGATGATATGCCCTCAAGGAAAGAAGAAGACAATGGCCACGACCTCCAGACAGGGCCCCTCTGCATGACAAATACAGATGGACAAGGTCGTGGAGGAGTACGAGGACATCTTCACCTCCCCCACAGTGGTTCCTCTTCACTATAAAGTCAAGCATTCCATCGATCTGACCCTAGGTGTGCCGCTGCCCAATGGACCAATCTATCAGTGCTCCGTTCTGGAGAACGATGAAATCAAGAGGCAAATTCAGGAACTATTGCAGAAAGGTGACATCCGTCCGAGTTCATCGCCTTGTGGGAGCCCGATCATGTTGGTACAGAAGAAGGATGGGACTTGGAGACTCTGTGTTGACTATCGAGCACTGAACAAGATCTCTGTTTGTAATAGGTACCCGATCCCACAAATTAATGACCTCCTGGACCAACTGAAGGGGGCAAAATATTTTAGCAAGATCGATTTGAAGTCAGAATATCACCAAGTACCAATTGAACCCTCCAATGTGTGGAAGGCTGCCTTCATGGCATTAACCACCGTGCTCAATTCTTGTGGGCACGAGACCTCTGATTGACCACTTCTCTACAAAAGCAACCCAGAATTTGGCCACACATACCAGACAGTCTTGGAGGGTCATCATGTTTTAGATTTTCACTTCCAGGATGCCTTGTTATGCCACCTAGGTCACCTTTTTGTTCCTTCAAGCAAGTGTGCCAAGATGATTTGGGAAGCACACAACAATTGGGTTGCTGGGCATTTCAGGGTCGAGAAAATGGTGGCAGTACTACACAAGTATTTCTATTGGCTGAATCTTCGACAAGATGTCGGGAAATATATCAGATCATGCACTGCCTGAGCCATCGCCAAACCGACCATCAAGAAGCAAGGCCTCTATACCCCACAGCCTACCCCTAGTCGACCTTGGGAATCCATCTCCATGGATTACATGTCGGGCCTTCCTTCTACTAAGCATGGAAATGACTATTGAAAAATGTGCAACAAGAAATGCTAAATTTAGAAGGTGCTATAAATAGATATGCTAAAAATAGCATGTCTAAAAATAGCAGTTTGGCCAATGAGCATTTTGGCCACCTTGGGTGAGAGGTGAAACTGCTAAAAATAGCATCTTCTAAAAATAGCATTTCTGGGTCCCTTCCTATTTTTAGCAGTCCCTGGTCTAACTATAGGAAGTAAAAACGAATTTGGTATTAACAGCAGTTTAAAATATTAATTAATTAATCTCCATGAGATAATTAGTCATGGAAAATTAAACTTGAAGTCTTTGTGAGATCATGCAATTATTTTCTCTCTTGATTTAGGAATTTATCCTTTGATTAAAGGAGATAAGGTTCAATTCTATATTGAGAGGGTCAGTCGACTTAGTTTAACTTAGTCAAGTCCAATTAGAGAGGGTCAGTTGACTTAGTTTAACTTAGTCAAGTCCAATTAGATTATTTTAACAAGTTGTTAAAATAATGAGTGATAGTTTGTTGATGCTTGCATGCATGTGACAACTATTATTTTCAAATAATTGAGTATTTTCTCATGGATAACTGATGCATGGCAGTCCAGACAGAGACCCAGTTGAGATCAAATGAGGGACAATGTACTATCAGATGCTTGGATATTTCTAGTAAGTATTCCTTGCATGAGGAAGGAATCTGTTTTCTTCTATGACTACGTAGTTGGACCTGAGGTGATAGCAGGTATGATTAGGCCAATTTACAACCTATATATTGAGGCCTAGGTAGTCCATGATTTTCATCTTCTGATTACAGAGAGAGCAGGATAGCTATTGAGCTGATTCTTTTTGTATGTTTTTGAGGATCTCCACTTGATTGATAATACAGTGTTGGGGTTTTATGCTGGTGCTTTCCCCAGTGATATATTTTGTGTTATGTGTGATTGATTCCTTCTTATCAGTTATATGTGTTCATGCTTGATGTTTCTCATGTTCAATTAAGCTTCCACAAAGTTTATGGTAGATGTAGATCTAGTATTATGCTTTAGTACATTGCATATATTAGTTTGATCTATAGGTGAAATTTCTACATGATATCAGTGAGCTAGCTGATTTGTAGAGAAAATTCTACATGGTATCATAGCACAGGTGATCAAGGAAGAATAGTATAGAAGAAGGAATTCGAAGTTTATTATTCGGGATATAGATCTCAAGTTCTTATCACATCTATTTCAACGATGGCATTCTATGGTTTGAGGCTTGAGTATGCCCTTGATGGCAGCTCAAACTATATAGCTTGGAAGGATCGCATGGAGGCAGTATTGGAAGATAATGGCCTTAAGGACTTCATTGATCAAGAAGTCCCTAAGCTTACTGATGCTACTCAACTGGCGGAATGGAAGAAGTGTGTGGCTAGAGCTAGGAGAATTCTCTTGGAGGGAGTGCGAGATCACATTGTCTCGAGCCTCCATGGGAAGGAGACTCCATTTGCAATGTGGAAAAAATTGAAAGATTTATATCAGAATAGAAATGATTAGAGGAAGCTGGCACTAAAGGACAAACTTCGAAAGATCAAGTGTGAAAAGGATGAGACGATCTCTATGTATGTGACCAAGCTCATCACATGCAGGGATGAGCTTGCAAGTGTAGGGGTCGTGACAGCTGATGATGATATGTTGAGTCTATCACTCCTTGGCCTTCCTGAGAGCTAGCATAGCTACCAGGACTCGGTTAATGGAAGGGAGAAACTGCCAAATTGGGACTGACTATGGTCAGATTTGATGTAGAAGGAGATCAGACGGAGCACCAGAGACAGTTATTCATCCATGGAGGATGAGGAGAACTGTTCCTTAGCGAGTAAGGAAAAGAAGGGGAAGGAGAAGGTTTCTCTTTTCGAATCCAGTTCTTCCAATGGTGGTGTTAGAGCCTAGATCGACCTCAGGCTGAAGGGAGGAAATCCTAAGATAACTACAAACCACGCTTAACCTGGTAGCTAGCCCTACCAGGTTGGGAGAGAGCTCTCTCCTTGTCAATCTCAGTTAAGATGACTGCAATTATAGTTTGAGATGACTAAAATGAAATGAGATTTTAGGCTAGGTATAGTAGCTCAAAGGATTTTATTTTATTTTTGATGTTTGGTTGCTGGATCAATTGGAGAAAGGCAGATTGGGTCTGGGAAATCAACTCAGGGATACAGTCATGTTCTGTGGGGTGAGGTATACAAGGGTTTATGTACTAGAAATGGATTGAGATGGTATTTTAAGACATCTGAGTAGTTGAGGAGGGCATAAAGAAACTATGAGTCCTCTTCAAACAGTTGAAAACATTGAAAACCAAATGCATTCCCAAGACAAAGCACAATAGTGTATTTTGCCTATTCACCTTGATTCATTTAGTTTTAGAAGAGAAAGATAGATTTGGATACATATAAAACATAATAAAAACTCATTACAAAGAAGAAACAATACATAAACTCACTGTCACAAGAATCCCACAAAAATAGTTGTGAAACCTGGTTTTATTCCTTACCAAACTGCTATAGAGATATACAATAAAGTTCAGAGCTTCCACAAGAGTCCAACCTTTACAAATGACTAAGAAAGTACATAATATAGGCATCAAACCATTCATGCTAGCTATCAGGGGTCGAATCCATGAGAATAGGGGTGGTTTCAACCATATCTAAACTAGGAACACAAAAGTAGGCAGTGGAACAACTTGCCTCTAAAACCAAGGAAACCAATTCATTCATCATCAAAACCACCTAAAACTTGATGTATCTACCCTATAAGTTATTTTTAATCCATATTTACATCAATTTCATCATTTACCATGCATACATTTACCAAGGAATGAGGAAAAAGTCAATTTCCAAGAAAACTAGGAAAAATCCGGAAATTTAAACAAAACTGGCAAAATCAGTTTAATGCGTAGCGCCATTTCAAGGCTAGTTTTGGAGGCCTTCCTGGTGTCCAAATCAGGGGAAAGTTGGCTTTTTGGAAAGCCCTGCCTGTCTAGTTATCATTTGACTCATCAAGCAAGTCATTTGGCCAACCAGGCTAGGAGAAATCTTGATTTTACCAAGGTAACTCCAGAGGTGCAGCAATCCTCCCGAGGCAACTATATTTTTGATATTTCTCTAAAACCATGACACCTGTGTAAAAATTGAAGGGGGTTTTTCTTCCTTGGCCTATTTTGGACAAAAACCTCTCTCATTTTTTCCAAATTCATTTTTCCATGCTCAGAAACAAAAACCCTAGGAGAGGGGAATGAGCCCTACTTGAGCACAATTGAAGCACAAACAAGGTGTAAAATGACTCATTAGAACTTGAAACAAAGATGAAAACTCTTTGAATTATGGTACACTCAGCTTAATGGTGACATGGACCGACACTTGGAAAACTTTGAAAGGAGTGAAAGCAAATCCTAGACCTAATACCTAGTGACCAAATTTTACTTGAAGACTCACTGAAATGAAAAAATTTGACTTCGACATCCTAAGACCACTTTGTAAGAGCATGTTTGATCATTGGTGGAAGGCTTCAATGACTGACACTAACAGGTGGGAAGAAGGTTGAAAAATCAAAAGTGTGATGCTTTCATTATCATGAGGTGGGCCATTATGCTGCAAATTGTCCACAGAGGAAATCCAAGAAGGGATCTTGGGAAGGATCTGAATGTGAGGCACTTGCTTCACAATTTTAGTTGGATTTCACACTCTTCACATGCATGGTTTCATCCATGGTGCGAAGTGGTTGGTTTCTTGATAGTGGAGCTTCTTTCCACATGACCGGTGACAAGAGTTTGTTCAGTATTTTGGAGGAGAAAGATCTCCAGATACTCATAGCGATGGGTAATGATGAGAAGTATAGTGTCTCAGGTGTAGGTACCGTTATTTTTTAGAGCATGGAGCTTGCCTTACCTTGACCAATTTCATGTATGTACCAAGACTGAAGAGAAACTTGGTGTTGATCGCGATGCTGGAAGATAGAGGCTATGATGTAGTCTTTAGTAAGGGAAAGGTTTTCCTTAGATACATCATCACTAGACACGTGAAGCAGATTGGTTCACGGGTCAAGAACCTATATGCTCTTGAGGTTCAAAATGCATGCAATGCCTTGAGCAGCAAGGCAACTGATGGAGACTTGGTGGTTGAGAGGGAGGGTATATTACCTCTCAACATACAACACCAAAAGAAGTCTCAGATGATTGTGGAGGAGCCACGATTGGTGCAACAGCTTCAGGAGGTTGTGGAGCAGCCACAACAAGGGAAGTTGAGCGGAGATCGAGTACAGACATCTACTCATGCAGAGACCTCCAGTAGGGGGAAACTTTGAGCCAGGTCAACAAAGGGATCACATGCAACCATACCTCCAGGTAGGAGGTGGGGTGATATAGGGTGATCATCCCAAGGAGGAGGGGCAGGATCCTTGAGGTACCCAACCTCTTGGATGAGACCTTGCTACAGGAGCCCTGATGTGGAGTAGCAAGAGTTGATTGATTGGGTAGAGACATATGCGGATGGAGTGGCAGAGAGAGCTACAGTGTAGTGAATCCCAAGACAGCGCAGAGCATGCAAGCTGCAGCAATGTGAGAGGCACAAGTGTGTTGTACAGTGCAGGGTAGCATAGAGAAGGGTGCAATGATGCAAGATGCATGGAGATGTTGCAGTAGCGTAGAGGTCAGAGAGGGAGCACTTGTCAGCAGCAGGTAGAGCTTCAGCATCAGAGTATGTTTCTAGCCCAACGGAGAGGTCAGTTTGGAGTTTTTTTGTTCCGAGTGTTGCTGGAGCAACCGCACTTGGTAGATGTGTTGCATGCAAAACATTCCAGAATTACAGGATCGGGTTCGAGAGGGAGCCTTTCTTGTTGAGAGGGAGTGTTGAAAAATGTGCAACAAGAAATGCTAAATTTAGAAAGTGCTAAAAATAGATCTGCTAAAAATGGCATGTCTAAAAATAGCAGTTTGGCCAATGAGCATTTTGGACACCTTGGGTGAGAGGTGACACTGCTAAAAATAACATCTTCTAAAAATAGCATTTCTATGTCCCTTCCTATTTTTAGCAGTCACTGGTCTAACCATAGGAAGTAAAAACGAATTTGGTATTAACAGCCGTTTAAAATATTAATTAATTAATCTCCATGAGTTAATTAGTTATGGAAAATTAAACTTGAAGTCTTTGTGAGATCATGCAAATATTTTCTCTCTTGATTTAGGAATTTATACTTTGATTAAAGGAGATAAGGTTCAGTTCTATATTGAGAGGATCAGTTGACTTAGTTTAACTTAGTCAAGTTGAGTTAGATTATTTTAACAAGCTGTTAAAATAATGAGTGATAGTTTGTAGATGCTTGCATGCATGTGACAACTATTATTTTCAGATAATTGAGTATTTTCTCATGGATAACTGATGCATGGCAGTTCAAACAAAGACCCAATTGAGATCAGATGAGGGACAATGTACTATCAGATGCTTGGATATTTCTAGTTAGTATTCCTTGCATGAGGAAGGAATCTATTTTCTTCTATGACTATGTAGTTGGACCTGAGGTGACAGCAGGTATGATTAGGCCAATTTACAACCTATATATTGAGGCCTAGGTAGTCCATGATTTTCATCTTCTGATTAAAGAGAGAGCAGGATAACTATTGAGCTGATTCTTTTTGTATGTTGTTGAGGATCTCCACTTGATTAATAATATAGTGTTGGGGTTTTATGTTGGTTCTTTCCCCAGCGATATATTTTGTGTTATGTGTGATTGATTCCTTCTTATTAGTTATATTTGTTCATGCTTGATGTTTCTCATGTTCAATTAAGCTTCCGCAAAGGTTATGGTAGATGTAGATCTAGTATTATGCTTTAGTACATTGCATATATCAGTTTGATCTGCAGGTGAAATTTCTACATGATATCAGTGAGCTAGCTGATTTGTAGAGAAAATTCTACAATGACAGTGTTTTCGTGGTCATCAACAGGTTCTCGATGATGGTTTTTATGGTGGCCTGCAAAAATAATATCACAGCAGAAGCTACTACTAAACTATTATTTGAATGAGTGTGGGTACACTTTGGGATCCCACAGTCTATCATCTTAGATCGGGAGAGCAGGTTCCTCAGTACATTTTGGTCCAACCTCTGGTCGATGTTGGACACCAAACTCACTAAGTCCATAGCCTTCCATCCTCAAACTGATGGCCAGACAGAGGTTGTGAACAGGATGATCATACACACTCTAAACATGTACAACTCAAAGCATCCACAAACAGGGGATCAGAGCCTCCCCTATGTTTAGCATAGCTACAATCAGGATCCCCACAGCTTGATTGGCCACAACCCATTTCAGGTGGGCTTGGGATTCCAGCCACTATGTCCCATTGATGTGGCCATGCCATTTGTAGCTACTCACACAGATTCGGCTAACATCCAATCTGAAACAGATAAGGCAAACAAATTCATTGGACACATCCAACATATTCGCTAGTAGGTCCACAACATTCTTGAGAAATCAAATGCCAAGTGCAAGTAGCGACATGATCAACATCGGGTTCCACACAAGTTTAAGGTGGGTGACAAAGTCTGGTTGCATTTGCAAAAGAAATGCCTTACTGGAGCCAATCAGAAACTCAGACCACTCCGATATGGTCCTTACACCATTACCAAGGCTATGGGAGACAATGCATTTGAGCTCAGCATTCCCCCATTCCTTGGCCCGCAGCTTCTGTTTAATGTGGACTGCCTTCAACCATACTTTCCACCATTACAAGACACATCCGACATTGTAGAACAACTCACGCCCACAAAGCTAAATCCAGACTGCATGAAACAAGTTGCAATTGATCGAATCATGGACACACAGATCAAGCACACTCACCAGCAAAATATCTAACTGTATCAAATTATCAAAGTAGGCCAACTCCTTCACCAGGGACCAAGTTCAGCAGAAGTTTCCTCATCTCATGGAGGAACTCAACGCAATGGGGACCTTTGCTTCTTAAGGAGGGAGGAATGATCTAGGTGGATATTGGTGGCCACCTACCAAGTCCACTTAGACCCCCACCATTGTTTCTTTCAGATTTTTCATTTCCTTAATTTTAGCACAGTTTATTATTTTTAGTAGTTTTTCAGGTCCTGAACTTCCGGAGCCGTTTTGAGGACCTAAGCGATGTTTTCTGGGAAAACTGGGAGCAACATGTGGCCATGGTCCAATGTTGTTCTTCCAAAAGTTTTAGTTCTTAGATAGACCTTTCTAATGAGATATTGTGTGCATCAAACAGAGATTGTATGCCAAAGTTATGACCCCGGGAAGTTGATGTACCAATTTACCAAAACGGGACCCACAGTTTGGTGTTTCATCTTCTAGGGTTATGTATTTGGATGTTTAGGGGTTTTTCATTGTTTCTCAACAATAAATAGGCCTTTGAGCCTCATTGTAACACAATTTAGAGGCATGTAGCTGCCACATCTCTTCTTAGATATAAGCTACCATCGCCCTAGCTGGTTTATTTCCATTTCTGTTTGTAAGCATATTGCAGTATTTTACAGTAATAAAATAAAGTATTATTTCTGCTGCATATCCGTATTTATGGTTATCTCTGTAATTTGTTGCGTTCTTGTTTAAATCTGGATCAATGGTATTAGAGTAGTCTACTTTTTCTCTATTTTTCTTTGCATGTTCCCAATGAGGTCAGGATATAAGAGTTAGGGATTGAATTGGTCGAACCTTTGCAAGACCAGCCTCACAAATCCCGATGGCCTCCCATGGCGGATGAAAAGAAAGATGAGGGGGTAGGAGATCCTATCAAAATCTTGCTTGAAGAATCCCTCGAGAGGCAAAGGAATGCGATGATGGACAGCTTTGCCTAGATCCTTCAGCGGCTACCCAGAGGTGACGCATCGACTTCCAATTGCTATAGTGGAAACACCACACCCTTTAAGGTACAACTTAATTTTGAAATCCCCATCTTCGAGGGTCAAATAGATGTAAATGTCGTAGATAAATGGTTAAATTTGCTAGAAGGGCATTTTTCTATTCATGATTTTTCGAGTCGGGAAAAGATTAATTTCGCTCTTCTCAAAGCAGCCCCCCATGTCAAGGACTGGTTGGAAACCTACTGCGAGCAGAAGGATGAAAGTACGGGCTCACTATTTTTAGCCGCACCCACTTGGAATTCATTCCGAACTACCATCAAGAAGCAGTACTACCCTGTCAGAAGCTATGAGCATCAATACATAAAGTGGACCACACTGCAACAGGGAAGGGGCCAAGACATGCTGGAGTTTACCAATATTTTCTATACCCTTCACACAAAGTTGGGTATCAAGGATGCGGAGCAGCATTTGGTACTCAAATACCACAACTGCCTACACAAGTACATCCAGGAAGAAATAGAATTCCTGAACATCTCCTCGCTCGGCACGACATACCAATATGCCTTCAAGGTCGAGCAAAAGTTTAAACAGAAGAAGTGAGACTTTGGATCTGCGAATCAAAAGCAAGGGAAAGGTGCCCCCAAACCAAAGAAAAAAGGACAAAGCCAAGGTAAGGTGGCCCAAAACAACCTGCCAAAGCTGCAAGGAAAGAACAGCACCGTGAAACCAAAAAAGGACACGAGAAAGAGGTGTGAGTTCCATAAGAGCTCCACTCTCAACACAAGTGAGTGTCAGGCCAAGCAGTCACTCGTGGATGAGCTAAGGGTTTCAGAATCAGATGCATGTTCCGACTCTAAATTGGAACACGACAAGGGGAATTACAAAGGGAAGCAGATTATCGACACATAGCACAACACCACCATTGCCACCATGAAGATCCAGAAGGAGTAACCCGAAGGCCCACAGGAGGAGGAGCGTCTCTTCCACTCCCAAATGTGGGTAAAGGGCTCCCCGCCACAGTTCATTGTCGACAGTGGGAGCCAAAAGAACCTCATTTCGGCAGAGGTCATGAAGCGGCTGGGCTTATTGACCACAGCACATCCACAATTGTACACCATCGAGTGACTTCACCAAGGACGGGATCTTCGTGTAAGCCAACAGTGTTGCCTTCCATACAACATCAATCCCTTCATGGATGAGGTATTGTGTGACATTGCTCCCCTTGATGTTTGTGATGTATTATTAGAACAAACATACTTTTGGAAGCGACATGCTATGTATGAATCAAGGCCCCATGCTGTTATTGTTACTTTGGGAAATAAGTTGTACAGGATACCGGAGGTAGCACCGCCTACTGCCATCTCTTTGGTTACTGCAAAACAATGCAGTAAGCTCATTTCCAAAACTAGAAAATTTGTTTTCCTGATGATACACCCTCAAGGAAAGAAGAAGATGGTGGCCACGACCTCTAGACAAGGCCCCTCCGCACAACAATTACAGATGGACAAGGTCATGGAGGAGTACAAGGACATCTCCACATACCCCGTAGGGGTTCCTCTTCATTGTCAAGTCAAGCACTCCATCAATCTGACCCCAGGTGCGCCGCTACCCAATGGACCAATCTATCGGTGCTCTATTCTGGAGAACGATGAAATCAAGAGGCAGATTCAGGAGATGTTGCAGAAAGGTCACATCTGTCTGAGTTCATCGCCTTGTGGGATCCTGATCATGTTGGTACAGAAGAAGGATGGGACTTGGAGACTCTGTATTGAATATCAGGCGTTGAACAAGATTATTGTCCGTAATAGGTACCCGATCCCACAGATTGATGAAATCCTGGGCCAACTGAAGGGGGGGAAATCTTTCAGCAAGATCGATTTGAAGTCAAGATATCACTAGGTACCAATTGAACCCTTCGATGTGTGGAAGATTTCCGTCAAATCCAAAGAGGGCCTTTTTGAATGGTTGGTTATGCCTTTCGGATTGACGAATGCTCCTGCAACCTTCATGAGGCTAATGGATGACATCTTGCAGCCATTCACCCACTCATTTGTAGTGGTATACTTGGATGACATCCTGATCTTCAGCCAGAGTTTGGAAGAGCACCTCCACCACATTCGACAGGTTCTCCAAACACTGTGGCAACACAAGTTATGTGCCAATTTGGAGAAATGCACTTTTTGCATGACCTAGGTTCAATATTTGGCATACATTATTGATGAATTAGGGGTGCATGTGGATCCAGCGAAGATCCAATTCATTTAGGATTGGCCATCTCCAACCACTATGACAAAACTCCATAGCTTTCTAGGTCTTGCCAACTTCTACCGCAGGTTTGTGTTGGGATTTTCTCATATCACTTGGCCCTTGAGTCCAGTCACCGAGGGAGGAGCGAAAGAAAATTTCTTTTGGTCTGAGTCTCAACAGAAGGCATTCACAGAGTTGAAAAATCACCTCTTCTCGGCACTAGTGCTCATATTAATAGACTTGCAACAACCATTTGAGGTCGAGACAGATGCCTCTGACTATGCTATTGGGGCAGTCCTTACTCAACATGGGCATCTAGTGGAATATCGCAATGAGACACTTTCAGACACAGTCTGGAAGTATCCCACTTATGACAAAGAGATGTATTCCATTGTGCAGGCCTATCGGCAATGGAAGCATTACATTTTGAGGAAGGAGGTGGTCATAAGCACAGACCACCGACCCCTGCAGTTCATAGAGAACCAAGGGAAATTGCGGAATGATCGCCATCAGAAGTGGTCCACATACCTATAATAGTTCCATTTAAATATCAAGTATAATAAGGGAAGCACCAATAATGTTGCAGATTGCCTTAGTCAACCACCGATCATGGCGTTAACCACCGTGCTCAACTCTTGTGGTCACGAGACTTCTGATTGGCCACTGTTGCGCATTTCGGGGTTGAGAAACTGGTGGTAGTATTGCATAAGTATTTCTATTGGCCGAATCTTCGACAGGATGTTAGGAAATAAATCAGATCATGCACTTCCTGTGCCATTGCCAAACCGTCCATCAAGAAGCAAGGCCTCCATACCCCGTTGCTTACCCCAAGTCAACCTTGGGAATCCATCTCCATGGATTACATGTCAGGCCTTCATTCTACTAAGCATGGAAACAACTGTGTTTTCGTGGCCATCGATAGGTTCTCAAAGATGGCCATTATGGCACCTGCAAGAAGAATATCATAGCAAAAGCCACTGGTAAACTCTTCTTCGAATGAGTGTGGGTACACTTTGGGATCCCACAGTCTATCATCTTAGATCGGGACAGTAGGCTCCTCAATACATTTTGGTCTAGCCTCTGGTTGATTTTGGACACCAAACTCACTAAGTCCACAACCTTCCATCCTCAAACTGATGGCCAGACAGAGGTTGTGAACAAGATGATCGTATACATTCTGTGCATGTACAACTTAAAGCATCCACACACATGGGATGAGAGCCTCCCCTATGTTCAACACAGCTACAACTAGGCTCTCCACAACTCGACTGGCCACAACCCTTTTCAGGTGGGCTTGGGATTCCAGCCACTATGTCCCATTGATGTGGCCATGCCATTTGCAGCTACTCATGCAGATTCAGCTCATGTCTAGTCCGAAATAGATAAGGCAAACAACTTCAATGAGCACATCTAACATAGTCGCCAGTAGGTCCATGACATTCTTGAGAAATCAAATGCTAAGTACAAGCAACGACATGATCAACATCGGGTGGCACACAAGTTTTAGGTGGGTGACAATGACTGGTTGCATTTGCAAAAGGAACGCCTTACCGGAGCCTATCAGAAACTCAGACCACTCCGATATGGTCCTTACACCATTACCAAGGCTGTGGAAGACAATGCATTTGAGCTCAGAATTCCACCATTCCTTGGCCTGCACCCAGTGTTCAATGTGGACTGCCTTCGGCCATACTTTCCACCATTACTAGACACATCCGACATTGCAGAACAACTCACACCCACAGAGTTAAATCCAGATTGCATGGAACAAGCTACAATTGATCGGATCATCGACACATAGATCAAGCACACTTGCCAGCATAATATCCAACTATATCGAATTGTCAAGGCAGGCCAACTCCTTCACTGGGGCAAGTGGCTCACCAAGGACCAAGTTCAGCAAAAGTTTCCTCATCTCATGGAGGAACTCAATACAATGGGGACCATTGCTTCCTAAAGGGGGAGGAATGATCTAGTTCGATATTCATGGCCACCTACCAAGTCCACCTGGACCCCCACCATTGTTTCTATCAGCTTTTCAGTTTCCTTAATTGTAGCACAGTTTACTATTTCTAGCTGTTTTTCGGGTCCTGAACATCGGAGCCATTTTGAGGCCCTAAACGATGTTTTTTGGGAAAAATGGGAGCAACATCGGTCCATGGACTGACGTTTCTCTTCCCAAAGTTGTAGTTCTCAGATATATCTTTCTAACGAGATATTGTACACATCAAACGAAGATCATATGCCAAAGTTATGACCCCGGTAAGTTGATGTACCAATTTACCCAAACGGGGCCCACAGTTTGGCGTTTCATCTTCTAGGGTTACGTTTTTGGATGTTTAGGGTTTTTTCATTATTTCTCAACAATAAATAGGCATTCAAGCCTCATTGTCACATATTTTAGAGACATGTAGCCGCCACATCTCTTCTCAAAGATAAGCTACCATCGCCCTAGCTGATTTATTTCCATTTCTGTTTATAAGCATATTGTAGTATTTTACAGTAATGAAATGAAGTATTATTTTTGTTGCATCTCAGTATTTATGGTTATCTTTGTAATTTTTTTCATTCCTATTTAAATCTGGATCAATGGTATCAGAGCGGTCTACTTTTTCTCTGTTTTTCTTTGCATGTCCCCAACGAGATCGGGATAGAAGGAGTTAGGGCTTGAACTGGTCGAACCGTTGCAAGACCAACCTCGCAAATCCCAATGGCCTCTCATGGTGGATGAAAAGAAAGATGAGGGGGCAGGAGATCCTATCAAAATCTTGCTTGAAGAATCCCTCAAGCGGCAAAGGAACACGATGATGGACAGCTTTGCCCAGATCCTTCAGCGGCTACATAGAGGCGACGCATCGACTTCCAACAACTACTCTAGAAACGCCACACCCTTTAAGGTACAATTTAATTTTGAAATCCCCATCTTCGAGTGTCAAATATACGTAGATGTCGTAGATAAATGGTTAAATCTAATAGAAGGGTATTTTTCTGTTCACGATTTTTCGAGTTGGGAAAAGATTATTTTCGGTCTTCTCAAAGCAGCGCCCCACGTCAAGGACTAGTGGGAAACCTATTGCAAGTAGAAGGATGAAAGTACGGGCTCACTATTTTCACCTGTACACACTTGGAATTCATTCCGAACTGCGATCAAGGAGTAGTACTACCCTGTCGGAAGCTATGAGGATCAATACATAAAGTGCACCATGCTGTGGCAGGGAAGGGACCAAGACGTGTCGGAGTTTACCAATATTTTCCACACCCTTCGCACAAAGCTGGGTATCAAGGAATCAAAGTAGCATTTGGTACTCAAATACCACGGTTGCCTGCACAAGTACATCCAGGAAGAAATAGAATTCCTGAACATCTCCTCACTCGGCACGGCATACCGATATGCCATCAAGGTCGAGCAAAAGTTTAAACAGAAGAAGCGAGACTTTGAATTTGTGAATCCAAAGCAAGGGAAAGGTGCCCCCAAACCACAGAACAATGGATAAATTCAAGGCATGGTGACCTAAGACATCCCGCCAAAGCTAAAAGTAAAGAACAGTGCAGCGAAGCCAAAAAATGACATGGGAAAGTGGTATGAGTTCCATAAGAGCTCCACTCACAACACAAGTGAGTGTCGGGCCAAGTAGTCACTAGTGGCCGAGCTAAGGGTATCAGAATCAGATGCATGTTTGGACTTTGAGTCAGAACCTAACAAGGGGAATGACAAAGGGAAGAAGATTATCGATGTGGCCCAACGCCACCATTGCCACCACGAAGATCGAGAAGGAGGAACCCGAACACCCAGAGGAGGAGGAGCATCTCTTCCACTACAGTTCATTGTCGACAGCATAAGTGAAAAGAACCTAATTTCAGCAGAGGTCATGAAGTTCCTAGGCTTACCAATCATAGCACATCCACAACCATACACCATTGGGTGGCTTCACTAAGGACGAGATCTTCATGTAAGCCAGCAGTGTCGCCTTCCATACAACATCAAGCCCTTCACGGATGAGGTATTGTGTGACGTTGCTCCCTTTGATGTTTGTGATGTATTATTAGGACAATCATAATTTTGGAAGCGACATGTTGTGTATGAATCAAGGCCCCTTGCTGTTATTGTTACTTTGGGAAATAAGTTGTACAGGATACCAAGGTAGCAATGCCAACCACCATCTCTTTGGTTACTGCAAAACAATGCAGTAAGCTCATTTCCAAAATTGGGAAATTTGTTTTCCTAATGATACACCCTCAAGGAAAGAAGAAGACGATGGCCACGACCTCCAAACAAGGCCCCTCCGTATGACAACTATAGATGGACAAGGTCATGGAGGAGTAAGAGGACATCTTCACCTCCTCCACAGGGGTTCCTCTGCACTGTCAGGTCAGGCACTCCATCGATCTAACCCCAAGTGTGTCGCTGCCCAATGGACCAATCTATTGACACTTCATTCTATAAAACAATGAAATCAAGAGGTAGATTTAGGAGTTGTTGCAGAAATCTCACATTTGTCTGAGTTCATCACCTTGTGGGATCCCAATCGTGTTGGTACAAAAAAAGGATGGGACTTGGAGACTCTGTATTGACTTCGGGCACTGAACAATATTACTGTCCATAATAGGTACCCAATCCCACAAATTGATGACCTCCTGGACCAACTAAAGGGGGGAAAATATTTTAGCAAGATCGATTTGAAGTCAAAATATCGCCAAGTACCAATTGAACCCTCCGATGTGTGGAAGATTGCCTTCAAAGCCAAGGAGGGCCTTTTCCAATGGTTGGTTATGCATTTCGGATTGACAAATGCTCCTACAACCTTCATGAGGCTAATGGATGACATCTTGTGGCCATTCACCAACTCATCTGTAGTGGTATACTTGGATGACATCTTGATCTTTAGCCAGAGTTGAGAAGAGCACCTCTACCACATCCGACAGGTTCTCCAAACACTGCGGCGACATAAGTTATGTGCCAATTTGGAGAAATGCACTTTTGGCATGACCCAGGTTCAGTATCTGGGATACATTATTGATGAACAGGGGGTGCATGTGGATCCAACCAAGATCCAAGTCATTCAGGATTCACCATCTCCAACCACTCTAACAGAGCTCCGTAGCTTTCTAGGTCTTGCCAACTTCTACCGCAGGTTCATGTTGGGATTTTCTCATATCACTTGGCCCTTGAGTCAAGTCACCAAGGGAGGAGCAAAATCAAAATTCTTTTGGTCTGAATCTCAACAGAAGGAATTCATAGAGTTGAAAGATCGCCTCTGCTAGGCACCAGTGCTCACGTTACCAGACTTGCAACAACCATTTGAGGTCGAGATAGATGCATGCTATTGGGGTAGTCCTTACTCAACACAGGCATCCAGTGGCATATCATTGTGAGCCACTTTCAGACATAGTCTGAACGTATCCCACTTATGAAAAAGAGATGTATTCCATTATGCAAGCCTACCGAAAATGGAAGCATTACATTTTGGGGAAGGAAATGGTCATCCACATAGACCACCGACCCCTGCAGTTCATACAGACCCAAGGGAAATTGTAGAAAGATCGCCATCAGAAGTGGTCCACATACATGTAACAATTCCATTTAAATATCAATTGTAAGAAAGGCAACACCAATAATGTTGCAGATTTCCTCAGTCGACCACCAATCATGGCGTTGACCACCGTGCTCAACTCTTGTGGGCACGAGACTTCTAGTTGGCCACTTCTCTACAAAAGCAACCCAGAATTCGGCCAAACATACCAGACACTCTTGGAGGGTCATCATGTTCCATATTTTCACCTCCAGGATGGGCTGTTATGCCACCTGGGTCACCTTTGTGTTCCTTCAAGTGATCATGCCAAGATGATTTTGGAAGCACACTATAGTCGGTCTGCTAGGCATTTTGGGGTAGATAAAATGGTGGCAGTACTGCAGAAGTATTTTTATTGGCCAAATCTGCGACAGGATGTCAGGAAATATATCAGATCATGCACTGCCTGTGCCATTGCCAAACCAACCATCAAGAAGCAAGGCCTCTATACCCCACCGCCTACCCCTAGTCGACCTTGGGAATCCATCTCCATGGATTACATGTTGGGCCTTCCTTCTACTAAGCATAGAAATGACTATGTTTTCGTGGTCGTCGACAAGTTCTCGAAGATGGCCATTATGGTGGACTGCAAGAAAAATATCACAGCAGAAGCCACTGGTAAACTCTTCTTTGAATGAGTGTGGGTAAACTCTGGGATTCCATAGTCTATCATCTTAGATCAGGATAGTAGGTTCCTCAATACATTTTGGTCTAGCCTCTGGTCGATGCTGGACACCATACTCACTAATTCCACAGCCTTCTATCCTCAAACAAATGGCCAGACAGAGGTTGTGAGTAGGATGATCGTACATATTTTGCACATGTACAACTCAAAGCATCCATGCACATGGGATGAGAGTCTCTCCTATGTTCAACACAGGCTCTCCACAACTTGACTGACCACAACCCTTTTTAGGTGGGCTTGGGATTCCAGCCACTATGTCCCATTGATGTGGCCATGCCATTTGCAACTACTCATGCAGATTCGGCTCATGTCCAGTCCGAAACAGATAAGGCAAACAACTTCATTGAGCACATCCAACATATTCACCAACAGGTCCATGACATTTTGGAGAAATCAAATTCGAAGTACAAGCAGCGACATGATCAACATCGGGTGCCAAACACATTTCAGGTGGGCGAAAAAGCCTAGTTGCATTTGCAAAAGGAATGCCTTACCGGACCCTATCGAAAACTCAAACCACTCCAATATGGTCCTTACACCATTACCAAGCCTATGGGAGACAATGCATTTGAGCTCAACATTCCCCCATTCCTTGGCCTGCACCAAGTGTTCAATGTGGACCGCCTTCGGCCATACTTTCCACCATTACTAGACACATCCAAGATTGCAAAACAACTCACACCCACAGAGTTAAATCCAGATTGCATGGAACAAGCTGCAACTGATCAGATCATGGACACAAAAATCAAGCACACTGGCCAGCAGAATATCCAACTGTATTGAATTGTCAAAGCAGGCCAACTCCTTCACCGGGGCAAGTGGCTCACCAGGGACAAAGTTCAGCAGAGGTTTCCTGATCTCATGGATGAACTCAACACAATAGGGACCATTTCTTCCTAAGGGGGGGGAATGATCCAGGTGGACATTGGTGGCCACCCTCCAAGTCCACTTGGACCCCCACCATTGTTTCTTTCAGCTTTTCAGTTTCCTTAATTGTAGCACAGTTTACTGTTTTTAGCAGTTTTTCGGGTCCTGAACTTGCGAGCCATTTTGAGGCTAAATGATGTTTCTTAGGAAAAATGGGAGAAACATGGGTCCATGGACCGATGTTTCTCTTCCCAAAGTTTTATTTCCCAGATAGATCTTTCTAACGAGATATTGTGCATGTCAAACGGAGATCGTATGCCAAAGTTACGACCCCGAGAAGTTGATGTACCAATTTACCCAAACGGGGCCCACAGTTTGGCATTTCATCTTCTAGGGTTACGTTTTTGGATGTTTAGGGTTTTTTCATTGTCTCTCAACAATAAATAGGCCTTTGAGCCTCATTGTAACATATTTTAGAGGCATGTAGCCGCCACATCTCTTCTAAGAGGTAAGCTACCATCGCCCTAGCTGGTTTATTTCCATTTTTGTTTGTAAACATATTGCAGTACTTTACAGTAATGAAATGAAGTATTATTTCCACTGCATCTCTATATTTATGGTTATCTATGTAACTTGTTTCATTCCTGTTTAAATCTAGATCAGTGGTATCAGAGCGGTCTACATTTTCTCTATTTTTCTTTGCATGTCCTCAACGAGGTCGGGATATAAGGAGTTAGGGATTGAACTGGTCGAACCTTTGCAAGGCCAGCCTCGCAAATCCTGACAGCCTCCAATGGCAGATGAAAAGAAAGATGAGGGGGTAGGAGATCCTATCAAAATATTGCTCAAAGAAGCCCTCGAGCGACAAAGGAATGTGATTATGGACAACTTTTCCCAGATCCTTCAGCGGCTACCTAGAGGTGACGCATCGACTTCCAATAGCTACTCTGGAAAAGCCACACCCTTTAAGGTACAAGTTAATTTTGAAATCCCCATCTTAAAAAGTCAAATAGATGCAGATGTTGTAGATAAATGGTTAAATCTGCTAGAAGGGTATTTTTTGGTTCATGATTTTTCGAGTCGGGAAAAGATTATTTTCGCTCTTCTCAAAGAAGCCCCCCACGTCAAGGACTAGTGGGAAACCTACTGCGAGCAGAAGGATGAAAGTACAGGCTCACTATTTTCAGCCACACCCACTTCGAATTCATTCCAGACTGCCATCAAGGAGCACTACTACCCTATTGGAAGCTATGAGGATAAATACATAAAGTGGACCAAGCTACGGCAATGAAGGGACCAAGACGTGTCGGAGTTTACCAATATTTTTCATACCCTTCACAAAAATTTTGGTATCAAGGATTTGAAGTAGCATTTGGTACTCAAATACCGCAACTACCTCCACAAGTACATCCAGGAAGAAATAGAATTCCTGAACATCTCCTCGCTCGGCACGGCATACCGATATGCCATCAAGGTCGAGGAAAAGTTTAAACAAAAGAAGTGAGACTTTGGATCTGTGAATTTGAAGCAAGGGAAAGGTGCCCCCAAACCGTAGATTAAATGACAAATCCAAGGTGGGGCATCCCAAGACAACCCGCCAAAGCTACAAGCAAAGAACAGCGTCAAAAAGCCGAAAAAGGACACGGGAAAGTGGTTTGAGTTCCATAAGAGCTCCACTCACAACACAAGTGAGTGTCGGGCCAAGCAGTCACTAGTGGCCAAGCTAAGGGTTTCAGAATCAGATGCATGTTCCAACTCTAAGTCAGAACCCAACAAGGGGAATAACAAAGGGAAGCAGATTATTGATGCCGAGCCCAATGCCACCATTGCCACCACGAAGATCCAGAAGGAGGAAGCCGAAGAACCAGAGGAGGAGGAGTGTCTCTTACAGTCCTAGATGTGGGTAAAGGAATCCCCGTTATAGTTCATTGTCGACAGTGGGAGTAAAAATAAACTCATTTCGGTAGAGGTCATGAAGCAGCTGGGCTTACCAACCACATCACATCCACAACCACACACCATCGAGTGGCTTCACTAAGGACGGGATCTTCGTGTAAGCCAACAGTGTCGCCTTCCATACAACATCAAGCCCTTCATGGATGAGGTATTGTGTGATGTTGCTCCCCTTGATGTTTGTGATGTATTATTAGGACAACCATACGTGTGGAAGCAACATGCTGTGTATGAATCAAGGCCCTCAGCTATTATTGTTACTTTGGGAAATAAGTTGTATAGGATACCAGAGGTAGCACCGCCTACCACCATCTCCTTGGTTACTACAAAACAATGCAGTAAGCTCATTTCCAAAACCGAGAAATTTGTTTTCTTGATGATAAACCCTCAAGGAAAGAAGAAGACGGTGGCCATGACCTCCAGACGGGGCCCCTCCGCACAACAACTACAGATGGACAAGGTCATGGAGGAGTACGAGGACATCTTTTTGGCTTAGTGGGGCCTGACCCAGGTTCAGAGGTGATTTAACCAAGCAAATCCCGGTACTACTGGCCCTTTTGGCAACAATCCGTGGAGCGCGGACTGAGGTCTCACCCAAAGTAGTATGGGAGAGTGTTAGAACTAGGTTTCCACACCCTGGGGTTGTCTGATATGTTGGGATTGGTACGCGGTCCAACCTTCATGCTCACTGTGTGCACGCATTAGTGGGCACCTCACAGCCTGCGATGCTGCTTTCGCGCAATCTTATTTGCAACACGATCCTTATTACTTGCCCAAGTCTGTCTTAGTTATGCACTGTTAGCTGGTTACTTATATTATTTTCATATATATAAGTATTCTGAACCATATAATCATTTACTCAATTGTGCGCAACAAATAAATAGAGAAAAATTAATGCATAACAACAAAATAACAATTCAAGACTAGATGCATAGAATTAGGATAAACTTCTCTTTATTAGCTTTCTGTCCTGATTATAAACTTGACTCCGCCCTACGCACTCAGTTGCAGGGGTCGGCGTACTCAACTGCTGACTCTACTAGGCCTCTGCGCACTTAGCTGCAGAGCCTCTTCCTACTACTACAACCCAAGACACTTATAATTCTATTCTAGGCTTCAACCATTCCTTCGCTACCCATTCCCTTATCTATCTTCACAGCTTTAGAGCCTCGCTCTATTTATACAAACCCATGGTCCATGGACCATGGGTAGGCCAACATGACTTTACATTACATTACATTACTTTAGGGCAGACAACCCTATGACTCAACCTCTCCTTCGCGCTACGCACCTGCAATTCGCAGAGTCTTACAAAACTTTTGACCAAAGTCCGCAGCGCACTGTTCTACAATCTGCTGGATCCGCTCCACCCTTTCGGCCAAAGTCTCACTATCAGGGGCACATCCCTATCTTAAGGCATGCATCGCCTTCATCTGTGCAAGCTTTCATCGATGTCTGCAGTGATGAAGAAAGCCTCATCAATCCAAGGCTAGACGCGCACTTTAAGGACTGCCTCTTTCTATTGTGCGACATCCACCTGTTCCTTCAACACCTTTCCCTATTGTAGCTTCGTAAGCTGTTGGGTCTGGACAATTGTTTGCGTCGTTCCACACACACTATCATACTACACTTGAAGCTCTCGTGCCTCCGTTTCTAGGCGTTGTATGTTGGGGTCCTCCTGTAATGAAGTGAGGACCGCCAAGGATTCTTCCAACATAGCGGTGCAATTCTGTACTACCTAGCTTATTTCCTCGTGCACTTTTTGGATAATGCCAACACGCTATTCCCTAACTTCCAGAGGCATAGAGGTTTGTGCCTTTAATCACAGCTCGAAAATCCAAAGGTTGAGGTCCAAGTATACCCTCGTTGCTTCCTATTTTTCCTTGCAGAATCCACTGGCTAATTTGTGGATTCGCACTCCATCTGGTAGGTTTGTTGCGATGTCGAGCTCTAGAACGCAGCGACATGCTTCCTCTACCATTTTCTCCAGCTGTTGATTTTGTGCAAGCACTTCATCGCAATGTAGACTAAACTACTCAATGTTGATTCTCTGTTCGGTGAGCATATGTACTACACGTCCTTCCCTAGCACAGAGTTCTGTTGTCGCTCCGTCCTGCAATTGATATAATGTATCCCATAGAAGGGAAGCCAAGTTTAGGCCAAGTCCCTTGATCTTGCCCAGCGTCGCTCTGTTCTCCTCACTTTCCGCTATTAGCGCTCCTTCCGGCAACACTATGGTGTTGGCCATTTTTGCGCACAACAACTGCTCTGCTACTGATGTACCCATGGCACTGTAGGCGGCTACTATTCCTTCCTGTGGGGCCTGCACCTGAAGTTCTTGCAGTTGCGCCTTTAGGGCCCCCAACACATTCTGTTGCTCCGTCATAGCTTCTTGGAACGCTTCTCAGGTGACCTCGAAAACTATGTCCCGGATGTCATAGAGGTCACCCTCTGTCAATGTAATTGGCTTGATGTCCAGTTTGGAAGCCTTGGCCTTCTTTCATGGACCTGACCGCTATGGAACGTGTGGCCATTTTAGTTGGGTGGCTGTTGTGCCCAAGTCCGCGCCTTCTACTGTATCTGGTCCTGGTCTTGTAGACACATTTTGGCCCCCTTACTCCTGCGTTGCGATGGCCCCTGTTCCTTGTGCTGCTACTACTCTTTCAGTAGCATTTTCCTGTTCTGCGATTACCTTTGCTGCTTCGCGGGTGGCCCTTACCTCCGCGGCCGCTTGTTCATTGCGCCTCTACTAGCCAACTTTGTGACATGCAACTTAGTTGCATTCTTCTGCGTCTGTGCTACTATTTTATCCCTTTCTTCCAGGTCTGGGGCGCACCACTCAGGATGCCATGATTCGAGCATGGAGAAGATGGCATCATCAATTGCGATGAAAGGAAGCTTGGTCCAGTTTTGTGTCAGATCCTTACGCACCTTGATATACACATTGTGCATATCCACCTTGAAGTCTACAAATCTCTGTAGACTTTTGTACACTGTGGGGGATAGGCGCGGCCTCCTGTTAATCCACATTTGGATGCTCACCTCCATGAGCACCTAGAAGATCTTAGTTTCGCGGATCCCGGTGGCATCCTTCGTAGCCTAGAGCGACGCATATTTTGCAGCCTTTGGTAAGTTCTATTCAATATGAGGGAACTGACTGTCCTCAGGCAGTTCCCTTGTTACCAATAAAATAGACAAGAGAAACCACGTGTAGTGGAAGGTCTTGCCCTGCTCTTGAGCTTCCTTGTAGTTGGTTAGGAATTCTTCACAGAGGAACTCAGCTCCGTTGAATTGGACCCCCTCTGTGCATTGTTCTGCCAGCACAACCAGCAGCACTGGTACCTCGTCTCCGCGACATTTACTCATCACCTTATCGACCAAAAATTGGGTGGCTACGCGCACCCCTTTGTCTTTAATGCTACTGATTGCATAGCCTCTCTTCTTCTTTTCTAATTTGTACTTTTTCTTCATGGCCTTCGCGAGCGCCAAATCTCCACTTTTTCCAGCTATCTTTGTGGGGTCCTTTCCCTTACAAGGAAGCTAGGAGATCCTATGGATAAGCTTCGCCATGATGGGAATAGGCTCCTCCAGCCATAAATACCCATCGTGCACTAGGCAAAGCAACTGCCTGATGACAAAGATTATGATAGGTGCATGGTGAAAATGTAGAATCCATAGTAGGTGGAGTAGCCCAGCCTTCTCCACACCGCGCAACCATTTTTGCGGCTCTAGCACTGTAACTGACCCTTCCTTGATCTGTTTCATGAGGTTCTTAGTCGCTAAATGTGGGAACTTTTCACTATTCGCGAGGTCCCAATCTTCAAATTTCATTGTGGGCACGCAGCCTAGGGGCGAGCCCTCAAACAAAATTCCATCTGGGAGGAGCGGGGTTTGGAGTGCACTCTTAGCAGCATCCAAATCCCTCGGTACCTTAGCTTTCCCTTTCCATAAAGGAATGTACTCGAGCAGTTTTTCCGCAACGTACACCAGCTGGATGTCGTCTTCCATTTCTTCATTTGCCTCTATCTCATCTACGAGAGGCTGGAGGTCCTCCTCCTCATGATATGTCTCAATATTGACAGCCTTTCTTTTCTTCCATGGAAAGTTTACCAAACCATGAATTTCGCGGGGACATGCAGATTGGTCCCGATGCCTATTTATCCTTCTTGGGCCTCGGCGTCTGAGGTGATTTCGGAATTTATGGCGCATCCCCCACCTGCACCATAGGGCTCTGTGCGGCTTCCTCGGCAATGCTCTATACAAAACTGACACCTCTCCTGGTAGTTGCCATCTTATTCGAACTATATGTGGTTCTTCGCGAACTTTGGGGCTCAAACACTGCTTGGCGCTCAACACTCTGTGCTCTTCGTAATAGCTCAAATCTCAACCAAACAAGTGTTGTCTCATGGCTAGCCTTGGGAGTTTTATAGCATCTTTTGAATTTGAATTTGACCTCTCCCCCCACTTCTCAGTCATTAATTCTCTCTTGGCGACAGATTGTCCCAAATCTAGCTCTTAATTTGTGTCTTAATTACCCACCACCCACTCCTTTTTCCTTAAATTGGACATCTTGTCATGAATAGTGATGCTAACGGTTACTTCCCAGTTTACTCGCGTGGCAGCGCAGCCCCCCGTGCGAGGGTGCAACTATTATGATACACTGATCCTGCGCGCAACCCCCTTATCGCACAGGTCCCATACAGACTCTTTTATAGTCCCGCACTCTCTTTCAACTGCCTGGAGCTTTGGGACTGTGCTCCCTACATCTAGTCAGGTGGTCACACCACCTGTGCGAGGCATCAATTCTCCTTCCAGTATAGCCCGTGGACATTCCTCAATTACCCTTGTGACAGTCAGCGCTGCGTGTTTTACCTTATGCGGTGCACTCCCCTGGTTACTACGGTTGGTAAGGTGCAGTCGCAACCGTGGTAGTAGATTCATAAATTCTCATGGACAATCTTCTAATGCAGTGGTATGGTTGTTCGTATCTTGCATTTTCATCCTTGGTTTATCGACGAGACATTCTTGCGCAATCTCGTTTTCCAGTTTTTTGATCTTAGTGTCCATCAACATGCTTTTCTTCCTCAATCATACCCGATCTTCTTCGAGTTCACGAAGTCTAAGGTTACCTCACTGAATGGCTTCCTGAATCCTTATATGTTTATCCTCACATAGCCGTGTAATTCCTTTGTCTTGGTCATCACGCATTGTCCCAACTATTGGAGCTATTACGTGTAGATTCCCTTCTTCCGAAATTATGGTCGTGACTCGGTTCCATATCTTTGGAATCATCTCCACGCTCAAGTTTTTGCACATGGTCCTATCGGCCCATCGAACTGTTGGCACACGCAGGTCCCAATCAGTTTGTCTTGCCCAGTGAACCTTGTTTAGGACTCTGCACACCCTATTGAATGCTTCCCCATGGAAAATTTGTAGTGAGCATCGCCTTTCCTGCTGCTGTGATTTGCTCCAACTTTCTATTCTGGATTTAGGGTGCACTTGCGTGAGTTGTACAACATATGTTTGTACCCATCGAGAAAGGTGGGTGCGCAAGTTGTTCTGCCCCAGCTGATTGGCTTTCGTTCGAAGTTGAAGTTTTTCAAAACATAGGCACATCATCCTTCTGCATCTGTGCTAGTCTCCAAAAGTTCCTTGATGCGTACCCCACCATCGTGTAGGTTTTGCGCACAGTGCCCATTTCAGCGCATCAAATCACTACTGTTATGGTACTGCACTTTTGAATTTTCTTATAAATTCATCCACCACTGACAGTCCACCATATGTTAGCAGCTCCCTTGCCTCTATTGTTACGCAATGCAATGACCTGATCATCCTGTTGCAGTTCAATGTTGTTACTTCGTGCAGCCGATTCTACCATCGCTCTATCTCTTTTTCTGAATTGGAAGTGCAGGAGCTTCCATGCTCCCATGAAATCCTTCCATCTGTAGTTGGATTCACCCAATCCTCTCCTTGCGCAGTTATCTTGTAAATACAATCAAGATCATCATCACTATCATCGTCATGCATTGGTTCATTGTAGCGCGCTCCTTCAACTGGATCCAGTGGTACTACTACGCGTAATGACTTTTTCACAAAGATCATTTTGCGCTTCTTTAGATTTATGACCCCATTCATATCGGTAGCCCAGTCTATCCTGAGTAGCGTGGGATAGGGATTGTTGTCATCAACAATCTCTATCACTTCAAAATCCACATGCGTGTTCGCGCCTTCAATATCAACTGTCACCCCTTGCAATCTTCCCATGGGAAAAATCTTTTGTTGGTTCGCCATTCGTAACTAAATGGGGGACCACTGTAATGCGAGTTTTCGCATGCTTTCCCAGGTCTTCTTTGGTAGTATATTCGCGTTCGAACCTAGATCTAGAATTACCTGATCCATTTCATATTCGCCAATCTGCGCAGTCAACCTCATCTCCATTCCTGTGCGTAATGCATGCTTCCCAATTTTTCGGACCACGTGCGGTTCTCCTCACCCTGCGCACTTAGTGATAAGTTCCTGTAGCCCTTTCACTTCCTTGTTATCATGTAGTAGTTTCATGCATGTCTCCAAAAAGGTAGTGAGCATTGAAGGATCCATCCCTGGTTCTGGTTGATCCTTACTACCTAAAGTGGAGGCCTCCGTGAAGCTCTTCTTAGCTTCCATGAATGTCTCCTTCGCGCGTTCTAAGTCAAACTTAGGTTCCTTTGTAGGAGCCTTGCGAACCCACATACTTTCTTCTAGCTGCTTCCCCTTATCATCTCCTATGGTCATACCGCTTCTGAGCATCATGTTTACATTCAAGTCTTCTTCGCGCGGCTCAGACCTCATCATTTGTATATTCTAAGTCGGAGGGGGATGGAGTACTCCCTTTTCACGCATCTTTGTTATTAGCATCGGGCAATCTTCTACCTCATGATCAAACTGGTTACAGTACCAACATGATATCCTAGTTGGGTTCGTACAACCATGGGCATAATGCCCTGGCCCCCCGCAATTGTAACAAATTATCTGTCTGTGACCCCTTCCTGGCCCCATTCCACCTCAACCTCGACCGCGCCCCTGAAACCCAGTGCACACCATCCCTGCGTTTGGCTCCAGGGCTCACGTTTCGGTCTACACCCTATAGGCAAAAGTCTGATCCATCATTAATTCATAGCTTCGGCAGGTGCGTTCGTCATGGCCTACCGACCTACAAAAATTACAAAATAATTGTTGGGACATCTGCGTATACTTTTACAACATATGGAAATTATCTGTGGTATGTTTTCCTCCTATCGGGCAGATCACTCACCATAATGCAGATGTCGCGCTCAGCCCTGGCTGTGCCTCTAGTCTTAATGGCATCGGCCCTCCCCCTGCCAAGTAGTTCACGAACACTGGGCAGTGATCCTTGTCATGCCCTTGGCCTTTGCATTTTATGCACCATACTTCCTCGCACACTTCCGACCGAGTTGTCCTATCCTATTTCAAACTCTACATCTCTAGACACAGATTCTGCAGTTGTGCGTGGATTTGCTGGACTCCCAACCCAGGGTCTTGTATAGGGGTCTCATGTAGTCTCATTGCCATCTCCAACACTTCAGCCTGGGTGGAAAGTTTTTGCTGAGACAACACCGTCCTTAAGTGCAGTGTCAGAGATGATACAAACCATGCGCAATGATGTGCATCTGTTAATGTCATATTGGCTTCGTGGATCGTACTCTGTAGCCTTTGGTCTAGATCCCAGGGGGTCTCACCTGGGAGCATCGCAATCTCCTAAACCCGATGATTGATTGTGTCTCTGATTTTGGCCTGCTAAATTCTCTGTTTAGTGTGGTCTGGATCTCTGCAATTCCTACGTTCAGGTGGTCATTAGAATGCTTGATATACCATGTTAATGCACAATCCTGCTGCGCACTCACCAGCGTGGCCTTTTTAATATTATCATCCACGACACCCTGTGCTTCCCATACTTCTCTCACCATGAACCAAAATTGGTCCAGATCTTCATTCCCTACTCCTATGAAAACTGGTAGCTTGATCACGCTTGCCATACTGAACTGTGGAGGCGGCGGAGGTGGAGTGGGTGGAGATGGAGGGGAGGGGGGTGAAGCGGGTGGCGGTGTGGGTGGGGGTGGTAGACACAGAATGCACTGCCTTATGAAACTGATCGCGCTTCTCGGATAAACCTTCATGAGCTTGTCCTCGCTTTCCCGCGAGGGTGAAATTAAGGGACTGTTTTCTAATTCTTCACTACTTTTGCTTCTGTAGATCCTTCCACTTCGCGTAGTCCTAAACATTAATTTATTCGCATAACTCGCTTTTCACATAACAACATCTTAATCCAAGTGTTTAAAGATTTAATATACTTACCTTGCAATCCCTTGAGAAAACGTCGCTCTGCCTCGCTATAGCTGACAGTCATGTCTACCGTGAACTCAGTGGTAAATCCTCCTAGTATTCGGTCGAGCCAGTGGTCCACAACTCACGTTATCTTATCTTTTGAGGCTTCTAGTCTACGCACTAGTTCCAGAGTCCACACTATTGGTTTGTCGAGCCTACACCTTCCCTAGCTATTTGCTAATTTCACGATCCACTCATACAGCTCAGATACAAAAGATGCAAAGAAGTTTTCATGTATTTTAGTGTACAAGTAGCGATCCAACCACTATTCGTTAGATACCCGTGGATTTCTATTTTCCTGCGTCGCGAACTTGCGAATCTTCTTGTCCAACCACTCTTCAATTTATTTCTTTGTAGGGTTCCAGTGGCATGACATCAAACATCCTTTATGCATATCCCAGTCCCAGCAACGGAACCATTTGTTGGCTTAGTGGGGCCTAACCAAGGTTCAGAGGTGATTTAGCCAAGTAAATCCCAGTACTATTAGCCCTTTTGGCAACAATCTGCGGAGCATGGACTGAGGTCTCACCCGAAGTAGTATGGGAGGGTTCTAGAACCAGGTTTCCACACCCTGGGGATGTCTGATATGTTGGGATTGGTACGCGGTCCAACCTTCGCGCTGACTATGCTACATGCATCAGTGGGCACCTCACAGCCTGCGATCATGTCTTCACACAGACTTATTCGCAGCGCGATCCTTATTATTTGCCCAAGTCTGTCTTAGTTATGCACTATTAGCTAGCTACTTAGATTATTTTCATATATAAGTATTATGAACCATACAAGCATTTACTCAAATGCGCATAACAAATAAACAGAGAAAAAGTAATGCATAAAAAAAGAATAACGAGTCAAGACTAGATGCATAGAATTAGGATAAACTTCTCTTTATTAGCTTTTTGTCCCAATTACAAACTCAACTCCACCTTGCACACTCCGCTGCAGGGGTCCGCACACTTTGCTGTGGACTCTACTAGGCCTCTATGCACTCAGCTGTAGAGCCTCTTCCTACTACTACAACCCAAGACACTTAGAATTCTATTCTAGGCTTCAACCATTCCTTCACTACCCATTCCCTTATCTATCTTCACAGCTTTAGAGCCTCGCTCTATTTATACAATCCCATCGTCCACGGACCATGGGTAGGCCGAGATGACTTTACATTACATTACATTAATTTAGGGCGAGCAACCCTATGACTCAACCTCTCCTTCATGCTCCGCGCCCGCAATTCGTGGAGTCTTACAAAACTTTTTACCAAAACTTGGGCTTTGAGCCCCAAAAACCAACTGTGGGGGTATTCCATGTCCAAATATCTTCACCTCCCCTACAGGGTTCCTCTGCACTGTCAAGTCAAGCACTCCATTGATCTGACCCTAGGTGCGCCACTGCCCAGTGAACCAATCTATCAACACTCCGTCCTGGAGAATGATGAAATCAAGAGGTAGATTCAGGAGCTGTTGTAGAAAGGTTGCATCCGTTTGAGTTCATTACCTTGTGGGAGCCCGATCATGTTGGTACAGAAGAAGGATGGGACTTGGAGACTCTATATTGACTATCAAGCGTTGAACAAGATCACTGTTCGTAATAGGTACCCGATCCCACGGATTGGTGACCTCATAGACCAACTGAAGGGGGCAAAATATTTCAGCAAGATCGATTTGAAGTTAGGATATCACTAGGTACCAATCAAACCCTCCGATGTGTGGAAGATTGCCTTCAAATCCAAGGAGGGCCTTTTCGAATGGTTGGTTATGCCTTTCAGATTGACGAATGCTCCTATAACCTTCATGAGGCTAATGGATGACATCTTGTGGCCATTCACCAACTCATTTGTAATGGTATACTTGGATGACATCTTGATCTTCAGCCAAAGTTGGGAAAATCACCTCCACCACATCTGACAGGTTCTCCAAGCACTACGGCAACACAATTTATGTGCCAATTTGGAGAAATGCACTTTTGGCATGACCTAGGTTCAGTATCTAGGATACATTATTGATGAATAGGGGGTGCCATCCAAGATCCAAGTCATTGGATATTGGCCATCTCCAACCACTCTGACAGAGCTCTACAGCTTTTTAGGTCTTGCCAACTTCTACTGCAGGTTCGTGTTGGGATTTTCTCATATCACTTGGCCCTTGAGTCAAGTCACCAAGGGAGGAGTGAAAGCAAAATTCTTTTGGCCCTATGTTTAGCACAGCTATAATCGGGCTCTCCACAGCTCGACTGGCCATATCCCTTTTCAGGTGGGCTTGGGATTCCAACCACTATGTCCCATTGATGTGGCCATGCCATTTGCAGGTACTCACGCAGATTCGGCTCATGTCCAGTCCAAAATAGATAAGGCAAACAACTTCATTGAGCACATCCAACATATTTTCTAGCAGGTCCATGACATTTTGGAGAAATCAAATGCCAAGTACAAGTAGCGACATGATCAACATCGGGTGCCAAACACGTTTCAGGTGCGCGAAAAAGTCTGGTTGCATTTGCAAAAGGAATGCCTTACTAGAGCCTATCGGAAACTCAAACCACTCCAATATGGTCCTTACACCATTACCAAGGTTGTGGGAGACAATGCATTTGAGCTCAGCATTCCCCCATTCCTTGGCCTATAGCTAGTGTTCAATGTGGACCGCCTTCTGCCATACTTTCCACCATTTCTTGACACATCCGACATTACAGAAAAGCTCACACCCACAAGTTAAATCCAGATTGCATGGAACAAGCTGCAACTGGTCAGATCATGGACACACAGATCAAGCACACTCACTAGTAGAATATCCAACTGTATCGAATTGTCAAAGTAGGCCAACTCCTTCACCAGGGCAAGTGGCTCACCAGGGACCAAGTTCAGCAGAAGTTTCCTCATCTCATGGAGGAACTCAATGCAATAGGGACCATTGCTTCCTAAGGGGGGAGGAATGATCCAGGTGGATATTGGTGGCCAACCACCAAGTCCACTTGGACCCCCACCATTATTTATTTCAGCTTTTCAGTTTCCTTAATTGTAGCACAGTTTACTATTTTTAGTTGTTTTTCGGGTCTTGAACTTGCGGAGCGGTTTTGAGGCCCTAAACAATGTTTTTTAGGAAAACTATGAGAAACATGGGTCCATGGACCTATGTTTCTCTTCCAAAAGTTGTAGTTCTCGGATAGATATTTCTAACGAGATATTGTGCACGTCAAATGGAGATTGTATGCCAAAGTTATGACCCTGGGAATTTGATGTACCAATTTACCCAAATGGGGCCCACAGTTTGGCGTTTCATCTTCTAGGTTTAGGTTTTTGGATGTTTAGGGTTTTTTCATTGTTTCTCAACAATAAATAGGCCTTTGAGCCTCATTGTAACACAGTTTAGAGGCATGTAGCCGCCACATCTCTTCTCAGAGATAAGCTACCATCTCCCTAGCTGGTTTATTTCTGTTTCTGTTTGTAAGCATATTGTTGTATTTTACAGTAATGAAATGAAGTATTATTTCCGTTGCATCTCTGCATTTATGGTTATCTATGTAATATGTTGCATTCCTGTTTAAATCTGAACCATTAAGGGTTGAACCCTTGGATGAGCTTTTCAAAGCAGAATTGTAATCAAACTAGAGATTTGCTTCAAATTAATGAAAGGATTCTTGATTTGCCTCAAATAGTTTGTCTCTTTGTGAGTTTTTCTCATGTTTTCATTTCATTATGTTATTCTTCATGTATTTAAGTTTTAATGAAGAACTATGGGTAAGATTAAACTAAATATCAGTCGATCTTAAATCCCTTGTGAAGTTATAATCAATATTAGAGATTAGTTTATAAAATTTTCTATTATTATAAAATCCTCTACATGTATAAATTGTCACTCACATCTTCATAGAATTAAATGCATTTGTTTTTGGTGGGTAAACATTGTTTACCTGCATTCTGTCTTATAATTAGCTAAATACTTAGTTTTTATGTTTAGTGAGTTATAACTCTTTCAACTCTGCTATTAATGCAAATATAAATCAATTAACTGTTTAGAGACAAATAATCAGCCCTTTCATTATATTTAGCATTTTTAAGGTTTAAGAACTTGTCTTTAACTGTTCATAACACTAGTCATCCAAAAAATCTTAAAACAGCAAAACATTTTAGATGCTTTGGCATGATTAATTAACCTAGAATTATCTCAGAGGACAACATCAGATTGGTGCCATTGCTTGGAAATGAAAATTGAAATTTTTTCCCTGGGACAACCATACAAATTTTTCTTTAAGGTGAATAAGGGAATATTAGGTTAAGATATTTCACCTTGCGACTTCAAAAACTCAAACTGGATCCTTTGAGACATACCAGGTCTCATTCTGACTTTGAAATTGTTTATCTGTTACCTAATCCAGAGAGACTGCTAAGAGAAGCCTCTCTAAGAAGGAGACTTGAGGCTTCTACCTCTTCTTCTGTACCCTTACAACCTGAAGATATATCAACGTCTGATCCCTTTAGGTCTGTACCATCTCCATTATATTTGGTTAACTTAACACCTAGGGTTTTAGAACTACTATCCAAAGGAGTTGATCTGTAGTTAGCACTTTTAGTCCATTCATTGGAATCATATAAAATTACTTAAATATTTTCAGATTCACCCAAGTTAGAAGAAGAATAGGATGTACATTTACCTGAGTTAAAACCTACTGATTTTATCTCCCCCACTCATTATACATTTCCATTCACTTCTGCTCAACTTGAGGAAACTTTTTCTATATATTCAAATCCTTTGTTTGAAAATAAAGAAGTAGCTTAAACAAAAGTTCAAAATTTATTTACCAAAAAACATTTTAAAAGTTTTAGATATCCTCCACCCTCTTTTCCTCCTCCTCCTACTTTTACACCTCCATCTTCACCTACAGCTTCATTATCCTCTACCTCATCATCTACCACACCTTCTACTCATTCGTCTTCATCTTCAAATATGGCTGCTTTTCGACCTATCATTTAAGCTAGGTATGCTTCTTTACAACTTCCTAATATACTCAATAATTTTCCTGATGGGTATTTAAAACACCTACCAAGGTTTAATGGAGAAGCTTGTTTGTTTGTTGAAGATCATTTAGCCGCCTTCTTAGATTTTGCTGATAACATGAGCATAGAACATGAATAGGTATATATGAGATTGTTTTTCAATCACTAGAAGGGAATGTTAGGATTTGGTTTAGACAACTAAGAGTTTATTATATTCGATCTTGGAATGAATTAACTACCATATTTAAGAATCGATGGGGGGTTAAGAAGTATCATGTTTACTATCTCACATAATTTTAAGAACTAACAAGAAACCATGGTGAGCCAGTGGTCGATTTTATAAAAAGATTCAATAAAATTTATCATAAGATGCCACCTGACTGCAAACCACCAGTAGAAGCAGCCATAGCTAGATTTTTTAAAGCATTTAAAGATGATTTTGAACTTATGCTTAGGGAAAGTACATCTCATACCCTAGAAGACATGCAAACAAATGCTATAGAAGTTGAACCCAATAGGTCAACATCAACTAAACTTAAAGCTAAGGCAGAAAAAGTTGAGAGGAAAATGAAAGCTAAGGAAGAATATTATTCCTCAAAAACTAAAAATGAAGATCAAAATATAGATGAAATAACTTCATTACTTAGAAACATTTCAAATAGAATTTCAAAAATGGAAACTCAACCTAGAACAATTCAACAAACTACTGCTAGACCTCAAACTCAATTCAGGAGAGCTCCCCAAACCCAAATCTTACAAAGACCAAATACTGATCAACAAATTCAACCTCCATTGATGATTGATTATTAGAAACTTGAAGACACTAGCCCTTTGATTTTTGATGATATAAATAATCTTGATCATTCATCTGTACAAAATTTTATTGTCTTTGTTCCTTTAAAGCAGACTTCTCAACAAGATCAAGAAGACTCACAAGTTTCGAAGTATCAGGGATTTTCTAAATTTTTCATTGTAGAAATGAATAGGAAATATGACTTAAGACCTAGGTCAAGTCCTGGTAGACCTCCCAAAAATCCCATTGTAAATGAAACACAAATCAAATCTACCAAATCTCAAACAACAACAATTCAACTATTGAACCAGTCAAATGAAACAACTTCAATTGATAAAGCTTCTTTAACCAATTTCAATGTTGAAAAAGAATTAGAAAGAGTCAAAATACCAATTCCGTTATCTGAACTTTCAAAGAATCCAAGATATAAAAATCAAGTTTCTAAATGGATCCAGTCATCCATTATTGATGCTGAAGAAGATGTAATAAGTTTACAAGATGAAAAACCTTCAATAGTTTTTGGTCCTAACTTAGATATGATTGATGAAAATGTACCACCATTCTATGTGACTCTAAAGGTTCATGATTTCTTATTATATAACTGCATGTTAGATTTTGGAGCATCCCATAATATTATGCCAAAGGTAATCATGGACTAGCTTCAATTAGAGGTTACCAGAACTTATCATGATCTATACACTTTTGACTCCAAGAAAGTACCTTGTCTTGGACTTATAAAGTATCCATTGGTAACTTTAGCTAAATTCCTTGTTAAGAGTGTGGTTTTATACATTGTAGTCACTGATATCCCTCCTAAATTTGGCATGTTATTATCAAGATCCTGTTGTGCCAAATTAGAAGGAAGTCTTCAAATGGACATGTCCTATGATACTATTCCTATATATGGGGGTGAGCATCTCAGATTATACAAAGAAGCAAGATTCATAAATACTATTTGCAAATCTGATCAAGCAAGAAATCATCCCATTTATGCATTAGATCAAGACTTTGGATGTTTTGAATTATCATCATATAGTTTACAAAACACTCATCTTAGCATTGAAAACATTGTAGAGAAACCAAATACCATTAAGACTAATATTTGGAGATTATAATTTGATGTTTCTTGCTCAAAGGAAGGAGCTAGAGCTGGTATTGTACTAGTTTCACCAAACAAGGAGAATATAACTCAATCCTATAAGCTTGAATTTTATGTGACAAATAATGTAGCAAAGTATGAAGCCTTCCTTCTAGGACTGGAATTAGCCAAAAGCCTTAAAGTGCAGAATCTAAGTGTATTTAGTGACACATAACTCATTGTCAAAAAAGTAAGGAATCTATGTCAAACTAAGCATCCTAGAGTTAGATCTTATAGGAATGAGGTTTGGGATTCAGTGGATAATTTCTTTCAAGCATTTAACATCGTTGTTATTCCAAGGGATGAAAATATTCATGCAGATTCTTTGGCTATTTCAGCTAGTTCTTTTAAAATTCCTGATCAAATACTTGTCCAATATCAAATTCGAGTTAAGTATAGACCATCAATTCCCGATAATCTTAAACATTGGAAAATATTTAATGTTGATGAGCAATTGAAATCATTTTTGCAAGTAATTGATGAATTCTCATCTTTTAAAATTGAAGAAGAACAGCTGGATAACAATGAGTCGAATAAGGAAAGTCAAACTTCTCAATTTTACTCAAAAATTGGTGATCATAGTATTATTCAATTATCTAACTATTTCATTCCTAAGGGCTTGATCCCTCTTGAAAATTTGTTTGACCATAATGATGTTCCTAAAAATCCCTTATCAAATTCACCTGAAAAAGATCTAGAAGAATGTAATATTGGAACTTTAGAAGAAATTAGAAATATTAAAATCTTTGCATCCTTGCCAGTCGAAGTTAAAGATAAATGTTTAGCTCTCATTAAAGATTATGAAGATGTTTTTTCTTGGTCTTATAGTGAGTTGAAAACATATGATACATCTCTCATTGAGCATAAAATCCCTTTAAAACTAGAAGCTAAACCTTTTAAGAAAAATTTAAGGAGTATTAATCATGTCCTTGTTCCTACCATTGAAAAAGAACTTAAAAAGCTACTTGATGCCAAGATCATAGTTCCATTGAGATATTCTGATTGGGTAGCTAATTTAGTTCCAATAAGAAAGAAAATTGGTGAAATTAGACTATGTGTGGATTTCAGGAACTTGAATAAATCTTCTTTAAAAGATAATTATCCATTACCCAAGATGGACCAATTGCTTCAAAAAGTTCAAGGTGCTAATAGAATTTCGATGTTAGATGACTTTTCTGGATACAATAAGATCATGGTGAGCCCATAAGATAGAGAAAAGATAACATTCACAACTCCTTGGGGTACATTTATGTATGCAAGGATGCCTTTTGGATTAACCAACGCTAGAGCTACCTTTCAAAGAGCTATGGATTTAACATTTGTGGGTAAGGTTAAAAATAAAAAATAAAAAATTGCCATTTATCTGGATGATTTGACTTTTTTTTTCTAATTTTGATCAAAAACATTTAAAGCATTTGAGGAAATTTTTTGACAAGTGTAGGAAGTTTGGAATTTCTCTTAATCCCAAAAATTCCTTGTTTGCACTCAAAGAAGGAAAATTACGGCCATATTATTTATAAGCAAGGAGTAATCATTGATCCTAAAATAGTTTCATCTATTCAAGAACTTTCATTACCAAGGAATAAGAAGGAAATTCAAGCTCTTCTTGGTAAAATCAATTTTTTAAGAAGATTTATACCTAATTATGTTGAAATAGTTAAGGATATCACTGACATGTTAAGGAAGAATCATGAAGTGAAATGGACAATTCCAGCAAGATATGCTTTTGACTAGATTAAAAAGGCCATTTCAGAAGCCTCCATACTGGCCAGTCCAAACTATTAAGAACCACTTAAAATATTTTCCTTTACCTCTGAAACTACCTTAGTTGTTGTTCTTTTTCAAAAGAATGGGGATGGATATGAACAACCTATTTCATTTTTGAGTGAGGTCACGAGGGATGTTGAACTTAAATATGATATCAATGAAAAACATGCCTATTCCTTATTTCAAGCACTGAAAGCTTTTAGAGTCTATGTCCTTCACTCTTCCATCATTGCCTATGTCCCCAATAGTGCCGTTAAAATTTTGTTAACACAACCTGATACTGATGGAATAAGAGGGAGATGGATTACCAATATATTGAAATTTTATCTTATTATCAAAACCACAAAGTTATTAAAGGGTCAAGGCTTGAATAAACTCTTATCTGAGTCAAATTGTAAAGTCTTGGGAATTAATTCTGTTTTTAAAATTCTAGCAGAGAAGAATCCACAAGAACCTTCTCAGATTTCATTAGAGAAGAATCCACAAGAACCTTCTTCTTCAATCCAATCAACTTTGATTCACATTGAGGAGAAATTTTGGTTATCTTAATGGTACATTGATATTGTACATTTTCTTAGAGATTTTGAGTGTCCATCTGAATTTACAAAGAATCAATGTAAAACATTGAAGTTGAAGGCCATAAAATACTATATTATCAATGCAAATTTGTATTGGAAGGATCCACTCAACATCCTTTTACTTTGCTTGACAGAAAGTGAGACAAAAGGAATCATTGATCAATTTCATGCATGTATTTGTGGAGGACACTATGCTTGGAGGGCTACAACATATAAGATTTTAAGAGCAGGATTTTATTGGCTCATATTGTTTGCACAAGTTGGAGTAAAGGTTAGAAGTTGTACCCAATACCAATTGTTTGCTGGAAAACAAAGATTAGCAGCACTTCCTCTAGTTCTTGTACTAGTTCAAGAACCATTCCTATAGTGGGGATTGGATTTCATTGGGGAAATGCATCCACCATCAAGTAGCCATCACAGATGGATATTGACTACCACATATTACTTTACCAAATGGGTAAAGGCAATTCCAGTTAGAAATGCAACTGACACTGTAGTTATTAAATTTATTGAAGATAATACACTGTCTAGGTTTGGATGCCACCAACAGATATTTACAGACAATGCAACAGCATTCAATAGTGTCAAGATGATTGAATTTTTTCAGAAATACCAAATTTTGTTGCATCACTACACCTTACTATCCACAAGGAAATGGACTGGCAGAGTCCTCAAACAAGAGTCTAGTTAAAGTCATTAAGAAAACATTGGAGGACCACGAAAGGAGTTGGGACAGCCATCTCATATAAGCAGTTTGGGAAAACAGGATCTCTCTAAAGAGGTCAATAGGTAAGTCTCCTCTTCAGCTTGTCTATGGTAAGGAAGCCATTTTTCCTACACATCTAGCTTTTCCTATCATGAGGTTTCTACAAGAAGCAAATGAAGAACCTGATGATTTTTCTAGAAGAATAGATCAAATTATAGAACTTACTGAAAACATATATGAAGTTCATTATAATCTTCGGAAATATCATAACAAAATGAAAAGTTTTTTTGATAGAAATGCTACAGAAAGAGATTTTAAAGAAGGATATTTAGTATTAAGATGGGATGCTAGAAGGGAAGATAAAGGAAAACATGCAAATTTTGATAATCTCTAGTTTGGACCATTTGGTATTGTAGAGGTTAAAGGAAACAATACTTTTATCTTGCAGAACTTAGAAGGACAATATTCCTCATTGCCTGTAAATGGGAAATATTTGAAGCATTATATCCAATATTGAGATTCCTTCATTCATTCAACATTTGTGCATCACCAGATTGTTTTATTTTTTATGCAATGTGTAACTGTTTTCAACAGAGGCCCCATTAACCCGAGGAGAAGGCACATTGATATACAAGTTCTTTGCATCCTGCAAAAGGAAGCAGTCCCCAGTTGGATTCTATGTTGTAAAATATTTGGTTTTGATAAGTTAGTTTTTCTTTTCAAAAAGAGTGTATAAAAAAAATAGAATAAAATAATGAAAATGCAATAAAAAATGATGAAAGGAAACCACATGAAAAGAAAAGAAACAATTGTATAAGTGAGAAAATTTAAATGCCACTAGAAAGGATAATATTTTCATTAGAAATAAATTCAGGTTTTGTGTGAAGTTTGTTTAAATTCCACAACCTGATATTCTAGTTTGAATCATACAGTTTAACCATGATCAATCTTTTAAATTTGTGTCTCTAGATAAGTGAATAAGTTCACCAAATTATTTACTCTTGGTTGAAGATCAATTAGATAGGATAAAATAGGAAGAAAAAATGACCAAATATACTCAAAACTTGGTAAAATGAAAAAAATGTGTTAGAGTAGGCTTAGAATAGAATTAGGAAAAATAAAATGGCTGCTAGATTAAGTGTGCCTATTCATAGAGTAATTATGCTTTAATTAGGAGCTGATCACTTTTTAAGGGTGACTAATTGTATGCAATAAAGCTTTGAAATTATTTTATTCCAAATTCATAAATGACAAAATTCATTTGTCGCCAAGCACTATTGTGCAACTTGCTTTCAACGATGATCCTCTTCCTCACCTAGATCAATGATGGGGAAGTCACATTTCACCCCCTTCCCCTGTTTCTCTTTAATAGAAAGGAGGGGTCCGAAAAGTGGTTTTATTTTCGTTGGGCCCCTTGCAACCTATCACCCCCTCGCAACTCCCCCCCCCCCCCCCAAATCTGCTCATCCTTCTTGTAAATACATCATCCCGCCAATGGTAATCAAACCTCTTCTCGCGCATTTCCTCTGCTAATCAATTCCTCCCATGTGTCCATACCCGTTGCTATATGCCTGTTACACTCTTGTATGTTACTAAGCTCTTTTTGTCCATTAATGTTCTCAAATCCCATTTGGTAACAGTTTGATCCTAATAGTAATTCATTTTACTGTTATAAAATAAACCCTCCATTCCTCTCACTTGACTCCCTTGATTTCATCGCCAATTTTTGAATTACAAGTTTGAAGTGCATCCTGTTACTCTTCCTCCCTATTTATTATAATATGGCACCAAAGAGAAAATACTAGCCCTTTGGTAGCAAAACCCCAACTCAGAAAAATCCTAAAACCTCTGATACCCTAGACCTTGACCATATCCCCTTAGCAGACCATTTTTTTGAAAACCGCTAATATAGAGTGTGAATTCTATATGTTCAAATTACATCATTGGCTAAGACAAACTTAACAAGATTCAGAGGATGAAATTAATTTATTGGAATCCCTGTTTCCCATTTATATGTTCCCTCAAACCCAGTTATTCCCTGATTTTCTCATGTGGTGTCAGGCTAGGTATAATCCCCTCCAAAGAACTGTTGTGGCCCAGAATGGAGACATTCTGATCTCTATCACACCTAAAACCATAAACAAGATGTTGTTAATTCCTGAGAATAACTCCCTTATCCATTTCTCTGTTGTTGTCCTCATGGATTTATATCATAAACTCATTTTCCCCCAAAAGAGCTCAAATTTTCGAAATATTTCTCTTAGAAGATGTTGAGCTTCCAAAAAAGAATCGTCCATATCCAACCTCTATGTTCCTAGAGAGAGCCAAAAAAATCATCTCCCTAGTTTCTTGCCTGTTAGGTTACCATACAAACCAATGGGTAGATGAACCTATTCTAGGTTATCTATCCATCTTCTCCCAAAAGCACAAGCAAACATTCATGTATAATTACAGATAATTTTTGGTTGAAAATATGCATGAACAGATTATGAAGATCACTACTGAGGGTGTGTTCAAATACTCTTATGTATTGGTCCATATGTTCCTTTTTCAACAATGAGACATGCTACCAATAACTTTACATAAGCACGATGATCAAAAAATCAATCAATCAGTTATATAATGGACCTCATTGGTCAGAAGAAACTCAACTGAGTTTAAATTTGCAGATTTTATTGATTATTTCATTCATCCAGTTGCACAGCTTCTTAATAGTCAGAGTGAACCTAGAATCAATTTAGAGATAAAAAGGGTCCTACACATGAGTGACCAAGCCAAAACTGCAAACTGGTATCTTTACCAGAATTATACAGAGATAAGGGTATATGGATATGAGCTAGCTCCTTATAAGTGGCCTAAATATGTTCCAATGATAATTTTCTCTCTGGAATATATAAGGCAAATGATTAACATGGATGGGCTTCATTTTGTTTCAGGTAAGAGGAAGTCTCAGTTTAAGATCAAGTCCCACATGGGACCTTTTATATGTAATACTAGGGCAGCAAGGATTGAAGCAGATTCAATTCTCAAGCATATGGGATTCCAACCAAGTTTTACCTAGTCATATGACCCATTCAACATAATCTCTAATTTAAGGTTGGGATTCAAAACCACACATTATAATCACACTCCCATACCAGAGATTGTGAAATACAGGAATCAAGAACAGTGGGAAGAGAACACACTTCAAGAAGAAGAAGAACAAATTCTACCTGCTTCTACCCTCCAAAATCCTATTTATCAAAGAAAACAGGAAAAGAGGCTGAGAGAAGAATCATCATCTTTCGCAAAGGGTGCAAAGGAGTTTGTCATTTATCAGAAGAAACAGAAGATTGATCCTAAATTTACCATTATTCAGGGTTAGAAAGAGCCAATAATTATTAAGTTGGATGATTCATAGGTTTCTACAGGATCAAAAGAAAATGTCCTTAATACTCCATCCTCCTCTTTAGCTTCATAGAATTTATTGGAGATTACACAATCAACAGGAGTAAGTGAAAAAGAGGAACCAAATATTTTCACTAATTTTATGGAAATTAAGCAAAAGAATGAATCTCTTAAGGCCAATGTCTATGCTCAATTCTAGAAGCAGACATCTATTTCACAACATAGATTGTTGACAACATTTGACAGTGAAAAGGGAAGGATGCAAATGGAATTCTTACATACCCAAGTTCCTTTTCCAAAGACTTCTTCATACTATAAGAAAACTATATTTTCTTTTGATGCAAATAAAATACATCCTATTGACCAAATGGACATGCATAGAGATTATGGGGAGATGCTTTTCTCCACCATGACTAACACTGCCATAGCACTGTCAAAGTTAAGAACAACTCTTTCAAATGTGCAGTCACAGTTGAAGATAGAGAAGCTATCCTCCTTGGCAAAGGATAATAGGGTCAAATCATTAGAAGACTTAGTGATCAAGATTGGGTATGATCCCACTGACGTTAAATTTGTAGAGGACATTATCAAGAAAAAAATGCAGACATTACAACACTTAGGAAGAACCTTAAATTACCTTCTACAGGGAATCCTCAAACCAGGGACATAGAAGAAACCGAGCAACATAAAGGAGAAATGCTCAAACTAATCCTTGAGCAGAATATATGAATAAATAAGATGGAGGAGAATATAGAAAGCTTTCTCAAGGAAAAGGAAGAGTCTACAAAAGTAGCCATAGCTCCAATCACAGCTATACCCATCACAATTGCAGGAAAAACAAGAGAATCAACATCAACAACAATAGAGTCTGCATCAACATCAGGTGATCTAAATAAAGTCATACACGAATTTTCTCTCCAGAGAAGGGAAAATGAAAAACTTCAGAAGAAGTTCACAAATTTGGAGGCACGGAAAATAAAGAATGACACTCTTTATGTAGAAGAGATGCATAAGATCCACAGACTTACCAAGAAGATTGAAGAGTTGGAAAATGAGTCACTAATGGCTCGGACCTTGGCCCAAGCCAAGGAAAATATTTGGGCAGATATAAGTCAAGCTATAATTGAAGTTTGGCCCTCCATACAAATTATTTTTAAACAAGAAGATTTTATTACTAGATGTTAGACAACTATTGAATTAGTCATAGCAGCACTTAAACAAAAACTAGATGAGGCCACAGATATGATTAAAGTGTTGAATTAAAAAACTAGAGCTGAAATAGAAGAGATTCAGATTGTAGATAGAACATAAACCATTTTATAGATTAAGAAAGTTTTGCAGAAGAAGAATCTTATGACTCAATTGGAGACAAAGTCCCAGACTTTGAAAATTGTTGTCCAAAGATTTCATTTTAAGCTCAACTTTCTTAATCAAAGAGGATTGGAAGGACTAGTAGCACCAAATGATAGATTGATTAGTTTGGATGAATATTTCCAAAATATTTATACAATTGCAACTGATAAAGTTAAATTAGCAAGTATCAAAGGGAATCTTAGAAGGAAGGCTTTCTTAGAGGCTTTAAACTTTGATTTAATGATCAAGCATGAAATTAAACATATATTTGTCAATAAGCCTACCTTTGAAAAGTATACTGAGGTGGATGAATTCTATAGAAAATTAATTAATCTGATGTTGTCCTCTGAGATAATTCTAGGTTAATTAATCATGCCAGAGCGTCTAAAATGTTTTGTTGTTTTAAGGCTTTTTGGATGACCAATGTTATGAACAGTTAAAGGCATGTGCTTAAACCTTAACAATGCTAAATATAATGAAAGGGTTGATTCTCTCTCTAAAAAATTAACTGATTTATAGTTGCATGAATAGCAAAGTTGAAAGAGTTATAACTCACTAAACATTCAAACTAGGTATTTAGCTAATTATAAGATAGAATGCAGGTAAACAATGTTTACCTTCCCAAAAAAAATGTATTTAATTCTATGAATATGGGTGTGAAAATTTATAAATGTAGAGGACTTTATAATAATAGATAGTTTTATAAACTAATCTATAATATTTATTATAACTTCATAGGGGATTTAAGATAGACTGATATACAGTTTAATCTTACCCATAGTTCTTCATTAAAACTTAAATACATGAAGAATAACATAATGAAATGAAAACATGAGAAAAAACTCACAAAGAGACGAACTATTTGAGGCAAATCCAAAATCCTTTCATTAATTTGAAGCAAATCTCCAGTTTGATTACAATTTTGCTTTGAAAATATCATGTAGGGGTTCAACCCTTAATAACTCGAATGAGGAGTTATTTATACCAAAAAAACACTTGATTTTCTAGAAATATCTTTAACAAATTACAAAAATAGTACAAAAATATAGGAATCCAAAAAACTGTTGAGTTGTTGGCACTATCTTCAAGGAATTTGTTGATGATCTAGCCCCAAAATATGCTGCCTCGCTATCTGTGAGTTGGTGGTGAAAGTTATTCAATGATTTCACACAAGTGATCCCATCTATCTTCACTTGGTATAGAAAGACTAATTATTTTTTTATAGACTTCATCCACCTCGGTATACTTTTAAAAGGTAGGCTTATTGACAAAGATATGTTTAATTTCATGCTTGATCATTGAATCAAATTTTAAAGCCTCTAAGAAAGCATTCTCTATAAGATGACCTTTGATACCTGCAAATTTAGCTTTATCAATTGCAATTGTATAAATCTTTTGGAAATATTCCTCCAAACTGATCAATTTGTCATTTGGTGCTACTAGTCCTCACAATCCTCTTTGATTAAGCAAGTTTAACTTAAAATTAAATCTCTGGACATTAGTTTTCAAACTCTGGCACTTTGTCTCCAATTGAATCATAAGATTCTTCTTCTAAAAACCTTTCTTAATCTCTAAAAATGGTTTATGTTCTGTTTGCTATATGAATTGCTTCTAATTAAGCTCTGGTTTTTTAATTCAGCATTTTAATCATATATGTGGCCTCATCTGGTTTTTGTTTAAGCGTTGCTCTAACTTCTTCAATAGTTGTCTGGCATCTAGTAATAAGCTCTTCATGTTCAAAAATAATTTGTATGGAGGGCCAAACTTCAGTTATAGCTTGACTTATATATGCCCAAATGTTTTCCTTGGCTTGGGCCAAGGTCTAAGCCATTAGTGACTCATTTTCCAACTCTTCAATCTTCTTGGTCAGTTTGTGGGTCTTCTGCATCTCTTCTACATAAAGAGTGTCATTCTTTATTTTTTGTGCCTCCAGATTTTTGAATTTCTTTTGAAGTTTTTCATTTTCCTATCTCTGGAGAGAGAATTTCTATATGAATTTATTTAGATCACTTGTTGTTGATGTACTCTCTGTTGTTGCTAATGTTGATTCTCCTGTTGTCCCTGCAACTATGATGGATATAGTTGTTATTGGAGCTATGGCTACCTGTGTAGACTTTTCCTTTTCCTTGAGAAAGACTATCTGCTCCTCCATATTCTTTATCTATATATTATGCTCAATGATTAGTTTGAGAATTTCTTCTTTATGTTGCTCACTTTCTTCTATCTCCTTGGTTTGAGGACCCTTTGTAGAAGGTAATTTGAGCTTCTTCCTAAGTGTTGTAATGTCTGTATTATTTTTCTCGATAATGTCCTCTACAAGTTTAACATTAGTGGGATCATACCCAATCTTGATCACTAAGCCTTCTAATGATTTTACCCTATTATCCTTTGCCAAGGAGGATATCTTCTTTGTCTTCAACTCTAACTGCACATTTGAAAGAGTTGTTCTTAACTTTGATAGTGCCATGGCAATGTTAGCCATGGTGGAGAAAAGCATCTCCCCGGACTGCCTTTGCATGTCCATTTGGTCAATAGGATGTATTTGATTTGCATAAAAAGAAAATATAGTTTTCTTATAGTCTAAAGAAGTCTTTGGAAAAGGAACTTGGGCCTGTAAGAGTTCCATTTGCATACTTCCCTTTTCACTGTCAAATGTTTTCAACAATCTATGTTGTGAAATAATTGTCTACTTCCAAAATTGAGCATAGACATTGGCCTTAAGAGATACATTCTTCTGCTTAATTTCCAGAAAATTAGTGAAAATATTTGGTTCCTCTTTTTCAATTACTCTTGTTGACTGTGTAATCTCCAATAAATTTTGTGAAGCTAAAGAGGAGGATGGAGTATTAAGGACGTTTTCCTCTAATCCTATAGAAACCTATGAATTGTCCAAAATAATAATTATTGCCTATTTCTGACCCTGAATAGTGGTAACTTTAGGATCAGTCGTCTATTTCTTCTGATAAATGACAAACTCCTTTGCACCCTTTGGTGAAGATGATGATTCTTTTCTCGACCTATTTTCCTACTTGCTTTGAGAAATAAGATTCTAGAGGGTATAAGTAGGTAGAATTTTTTCTTCTGCTTCTTGAAGTGTGTTCTCTTCCCACTGTTCTTGATTCCTATATTTCTCAATCTCTGGTCTGGGAGTGTGATTTTATTGTGTGGTTTAGAGTTCCACCCTTAAATTAGAGATTATGTTGAATGGGTCATATGACCAGGTAAAACTTGGTTGGAATCCCATCTGCTTGAGAATTGAATCTGCTTCAATTAATGCTTCTCTGGTATTACATATAAAAGGTCCCATGTGGGTCCCGGATGCGGGTGCCACGTTAGGGGAGGGTAGTACGCCACATGGTTTACATGGGCGGGCTCAAGCGTAAACTTCACCTTAAATTCTCTACGCCACCCTGGCCAGCGAGCGTGAGAGCAATAGAGCGAAGGGACGGCCATTTATGGTTTCAGATGAGCCTTAGACGCAGTGGCAGAGGTGAGTCATGGCGCACCAGAACCAATGCCAACAACCGCAGCATAAGACTGGAGAGAATGGGGAATGTTTGTCTATTCGAATTGAGGAGGTGGTTCTCTGGGTTTCAAGGCTCAGAGAGGGAACACGAAGCCACCTTCAGGCTCACTGGAACTGTGAAAAAGCAGCGAAAGGAAGTGCTGGTCATTTGGAAGTCATGCCGCCAAGACAGAGGCCCTTCAGTCGACGCGGCACCGGAAGAGGAGGAGCCTCACGCCCCCCTGTCAATCCGTCGTCAAATTGCTGCCGTTGTCTGTGCCATAGGGTGGAGGAAGCCAACCCCATCCAATCGCAGCAATTCATGGATGCCCGGCCACAGAACCCAGGAGCTGCTCCGCTACCGGCGTTTGGCTCAGCGATTTTCTCTGTCAGCAATGCCCAAGGTAATTCAAGCATTCAAGCTCATGTTTCAATATTATTCATGGAAGAGGCGAAAGAAGAAGGGGGGGAGCAACCTAATGCCCCAATTCATCCTACGGGAGGGGAGCTACCCCATGCCCCAATTCAGCATGCAGAGAGTTCCAAAGCTACTGAGGAAAAAGTTGGGGCACACTCCGAGCCAGGAGTTGTTCCACCAGCCTCTCAACCGGCACCTGCAAAGGGCAAGGCCAAGTATGACTGGGGACCTCCACCAGAAGGTGAATACTGGATCTATCCAGAAGACTCGGAGGAAGACTCAGATGAATAGTCGCGGGCTCAGCCCAGCTCCAGTTCTCAGCTCGAGCTCAGGTTTTTTTGTATGCCGTTTACCCTTCCACCAATGCTTAATGTATGGCGTTAATCTTTTTGTTTGGTTAGACAATTATGTTGTTCAGTGCGTGTCCTGTCCCCTGCGTGGGACTCTGATGAATTTCCTACAGGTCTCTTTTTTGCCCCTGCGTGGGAAAGGTACTTTTGTTTGGTTTCGTTTTCATAGCTCCTCTGCCATTGCATGGGCTTCCAATTTTAGTAGAGGTCACAATGATATAACCCCTGTGTGGGCGCTTAGTCACAAGAAGAAGGCCCCTGCGCGGGTAATTGACTTAATGAAGCTATATGAGCAAGAACGCCAACCCAGGCCTCTGGCGACTTGTAAACCTGAATGTAACTGTTCACTGTTGTTAATGTAAATAATAGAAGTAGTGTAGTTTCAACGATAAAAAAAAAAAAAAAGGTCCCATGTGGGACTTGATCTTACAATGATACTTCCTCTTACCTGAAACAAAATGAAGCTCATCCATTTTAATCATTTTCCTTATATATTCCAGAGAGAAAATTCTCATTGGAACATATTTAGGCAACTTATAAGGAGCTAGCTTGTAGCCATATACCCTTATCTCTGTATAATTCTAGTAAATATTCCAGTCTCAAGTTTTGGCTTGGTCACTCAGGTGCAGGACCCTTTTTATCTCTGAATTAATTCTAGGTTCACTTTGACTATTGAGGAGTTATGCAACTCTATGAATGAAACAGTCAATAAAATCTGCAAATTTAAACTCAGATGAGTTTCTTCTTACCAATGAGGTCCACTATATAACTGATTGATTGATTTGTTGATCATCGTGCTTATGTAAAGTTATTGGCAGCATGTCTCCTTGTTGAAAAAGGAACATATGGACTAGTACAGAAGAGTATTTGAACACACCCTCAGTAGTGACCTTCATAATCTATTCATGCATATTTTCAGCCAAAAATTGACTGTAATTATACATGAATGTTAGCTTGTGCTCTTTGGAGAAGATGGATAGATAACCTAGAATAGGTTAATCTACCCATTGGTATGTCTGGTAACCTAACAAGCAAGAAACTAGGGAGATGATTTGTTTGGATCTCTCTAAGAACATAGAGGTTGGGTATGGAGGATTCTTTTTGGGAAGCTCAACATCTTCTGGGAGAAAGATTTAAAAATTTTGAGATCTTTGGGGGAAAGTGATTTTATGATATAAATCCATGAGAACAACAATAAAGAAATGTCTAAGGGAGTCATTCTCAGGAATTAACAGCATTTTGTTTAGGTTTCAAGTGTGATAGAGATTAGAATGTCTCCATTCTGGGCCACAACAATTATTTGGAGGGGATTTTACCTAGCCTGACACCTCATGACCAAATTAGGGAATAGGTGGGTTTGAGGGAACATAAACATGGGCAACAAGGATTCGAATAAATTAATTTCATCCTTTGAATCCTGGTAAGTTTTTCTTAGCTAGTGATGGAATTCGAACATATCGAACTCACACTATGTATCAACAATTTTGAAAAACTGGTCTCCTAAGGGGATATGGTCAAGGTCTTGGGTATCAGAGGTTTTAGGATTTTCCTGAGTCGGGGTTTTTCTACCAGAGGTCTGGTATTTTCTCTTTGGTGCCATATTCTAATAAATAGGGAGGAAGAGTAACATGATGCTCTTCAAACCTGCAATTCAAACAGTGGTCATGAAATCAAGGGAGTTGCACGAGAGGAATGGAGGGTGTATTTATAAATGTAAAGTGAATTATCATTAGGATCAAACGATTACCAAATGGGATTTGAGAGAATTAATGGACAATGGGAGCCTGGTAATGAGCATGAGTGTAATGAGCATATAACAACGGGTATGGACACATGGGAGGAATTGATTAATAGAGGAAATGCATGGGAAGATATTTGATAACTATTGGTGGGATGACATATTTACTAGAAGGATGAGCAAATTTCAGGGGGGGATAGTGGTAAGAGGTATTGAGCAGGGGGGGTGCAAAGTTGTGAAGGGATGACGCATTGCAAGGGGCCCACCAAAAACAAAACCACTTTTCGGACCCCCCTTGTCGTTAAAGTGAAATGGGGGAAGGGGGTGTGAAGTGACTTCCCCACCATTGATCTGGGCAAGGAAGAGGATCACCGTTAAAAGTAAGCTCCACAATAGCGCTTGTCGACAAATGAATTTTGTCATTTATGACTTTGGAATAAAATCATTTCAAAGATTTATTACATACAATTAATAACCCTTAAAAAATAATCAGCTCCTAATTAAAGCATAATTACTCTATGAATAGGCACACTTGATCTAGCAGCCATTTTATTTTTTCTAATTTTATTCTAAGCCTACTCTAATACATATTTTTCATTCGACCAAGTTTTGAATATATTTGGTCAATTTTTCTTCCTATTCTATCCTATCTTATTGATGTTCAACGAAGATTATATAATTTTGTGAACTTATTCACATATCTAGAGACACAAATTTAAATGATTTGATCATGGTTAAAATGTATGATTCAAACCATAATATTAGGTTGTGGCATTTAAACAAGCTGCACACAAAACCCTAATTTATTTCTAATGCAAATATTACCCTTTCTTGTGGCATTTAAATTTTCTCACTAATACCATTGTCTTTTTTCTTTTCATGGGGTTTCCTTTCATCATTTTTTATTGCATTTTCATTCTTTTATTCTATTTTGTTTATACCCTCTTTTTGTAAACAAAAAATAACTTATCAAAACCAAATATGTTACAACAACTCACTCCATTTCTATTAATTCAAAGAGTTTATTTTTCCTATATATGATGTTATGGTTTTATATATTTCAATACCATGTTGATCTATTGAATAAAGTGATTAGATGATGCTACATATATTTCGTGGATCATTGGATTGTGTTATATGACTATGCAGGTTCTAATTATAGCAATTAGAACTAGGATTGGAGAATTGAATCCAAGGAAGGAGCAAAGCATACAACAAATTCAAGGTAGGATTCATCTCATTACCTATTTACTTTAAGGAAAACATTAGTCCCTTTGTCTTTCTATTGTTCTAGGTCAGTCCACGAGGTCTAGGGAATATATTTTTTTCCACAATCATAGATTTCACATAACACGTGTGTAGCTGCTACGAATATCAATAGATATATTGGAGATAGTTCATCTAGAGTATGCACTTTATGGCTCATGTTTTCATTTCTAGATGAACCATGCATGCTATTGATATGTGTTAGATGGATGAATCATGTGTTGTTGTTGCATTGAGAGAATATGTTGCTACTCATGTGTTTTTGGATGGATAATACATGAGGAAGATGATTACTACTACTCATGATAGTTTGCTGCATGAGATATTGTGTACTCGTGATTTTTTTATGTTTTGCTACTCATATATGGAGTATTCATGTTTTTCTGCTCATTGATCTATTGCTTATGCCTCATTGATGATATGTTGATCACCTATGATGAGGATAAGTATTTTTTGTTGATATGATGTTTTGGCATGATGAGGATGCATAATGTTGCTTCTTCTATGACATATTGCTATGGTTGATGCATTTGTTGAGCATAGTAGTGGTTTCTAGTGTTATTCATGATCTTATTGCAGGATCTTCATTGTTGAGATGATGATGGTAGGGATGTTGAGTGACCATGCACTAGCTTATGGTTTGGATAATTCTCCTATTATTGTTGCTACATTTGGAGAGCTTATGTCATAGATTGTGGAAGTCGTATGATTTGATGCACTTGCCATGCATTGCATTTTATTTCTGCTATCATATGGAGCATATGTTGATGCCCATTATTGTCATGTACTCATGTTATTTTATGTTTTGGGAATGTATTGATGAGAGCACCATTATGTGTGGATGTTGGGTCCCTATAATACTAGTGATTACCCCATTACTATTGTAGTTATACCCCTTATTAATATTGTTGTGCCCCTATTGCCCCCATATTATTATTACTGTGTCCCATACCCTCTATTGTTATTTTTGTGGCTTTATATTATTATTGTTAGGTCGGCTGGATTATATTGTGACTCCTTAGACTCCTATATATAGAAAGGAGGTTTTGTCATTTGAATCATCCAAGAATTGTTCATTTATGTAATGTAAAGGAGGTTGCCCCCTCGAAGAGGCTAAATTCTAAGGCGTTGATCTATCTTTTCTATCTTTTCTTGAGCTGGTTTCATAACATTTGGTATCAGAGCTTTGGATTCTAGGGTTTCGTTGCTCCAAACAGGTCATCGTGGCATTTTCTCTATAACTTTTTTCATGTGACGTTTCAGAAGTCGCAAAAAAAATGCATTTGAGAAGAAATCGCGCTAAACCTTGGGTCCGAAATTCAGAGCTTTTTGCGCGATATTTGCGGAGATATGATCTGAGGAAGTTGGTCTTTTTGTAGACTCCTAAATTACATTCAAAACAGGTGACCTGGGGAAAATCGTCATAACTTTCTCTCTGGGGATCGGATTGAAATTTCGTAAGAAGGTACCGAAAGAGGACGGATTGTAGATTCTTATATGCATGTTTCAGATCCAAAAGTCAAAACAGTGACTCGTGGCACGTCGTACAAGTTCACTCTACTGAACTAGTCTATAAGCAAGTCACTGTGGGAGATTTCACATAACTCTTCCTTGGAGAATCCAATTTGGGTCAGACTTGTGGCATTGGAAAGAGGACACAGAGGGCTACTACAACTCACAAATTTAGAACTAGATGATTGGAAAGTACAGAGATACATCAGAGGCAATATCGAGCTCCTACAAAGTGAAAAAAGGTGTGTAGATTTTCTTAAATTTTTGCTTAAGCTTGGTTTGAAAATTTATTTTGAAGGAATTCAAAGGGCATAGTAGAGCATTATTATCGGTAACTGATGCCCCGGGAAAGAAAATGCAAACACCTAGTAAGGAACCTGAAAGCTCTAGCATGACTCATGAAGAAGAGGAAGAAATGCAACATGATATATCAAAATTACAAGACCAAGTGCAACAACTGTCCCTTGCACAAAAAGGAACAGAATCTAAGATGGATGGTTTAAAGAAAGATGTAGAAGCTAAGATGGATGGTTTAAAGAAAGGTGTAGAAGCTAAGATGGATTGTTTAAAGAAAGGCGTAGAAGCTAAGATGGACTGTTTAAAGAAAGGCGTAGAAGCTAAGATGATTGACGTGGAAGCTAAGATGGATGATTTGAAGATAGATTTGAAGAGAGACATGGATGAATTGAAGATAAATATGAATAAGTTGCTACAAGAAATGGTCCCTAAGGGTGAAAGCGTACTAAAGGAAACTCATGATGAGAACAAAAGAAATGTTAATCATGATTCCATAGACGCTAATGTTGGATCGAAGACTCACCATATTCCAAAAATCGACATGAGGAAGTTTGATGGCAAGGATCCTGCCACATCGATATTACAGATGGAGCAATTCTTCGATCTCAATAATGTGCAAAACACACAAAATGTACGTATGGCAACTTTATATTTGGAACCAAATCAGTTTGTATGGTATCAATGGCTTTGCTCTCATAAACCATTTATCACTTGGGCAATTTTTATAGAAGAATTGATAGCACATTATGAGGATACAAAAAGCAACACTTTTTTTAGCCAATTGATAAGTCTCAAACAAAAGGGTTCAATAATGGAGCACATTGAGGAGTTCCAAAAATTGAACATAAGGGTAAAAGATATTCCAGAGGAGCATAGGATTGATGTGTTCATAGGGTCTTTAAAGGATAATATCCAACATGATGTTCGCCTTTGGGAACCTGATTCATTAGAGAAGGCATTCAGGTTAGCAAGAAAAATGGAAAGCAAAATTATGGCAACCAGGAAGCATACCACTCACAACTATAAAGACGGAAGTGTTGTTACCCCTAGTCTTCCAAAACCTATAAGGTTGACACCACAACAATTGGAAGAAAAAAGAGCAAAAGGGCTTTGTTACAGTTTTGATAGCAAATACACTAAAGGTCATAAGTGTGCTGAGAAGAAATTATTCTACATAGATTGTGAAGAGGAAGAAGAAAAGGAGCAAGAAAGGTCAAAAGAAGAGGATATACTCCAGGAACAAAGCCTAGATGAAGAACAAATAAATCCGACCATATCTTGTAATGCATTGGCGGGAATTACCACTCCTCAAACCATCAAGATAGAAGGACAAATCAAGAAGAAAAAGGTAATAGTGTTGATTGATTCAGGAAGCACCCACAATTTTATTCATTGTAAGGTAGCAAAAGAATTGAATTGCTTCCTATATCCAGCACCAGAGTTCAAGTGATGATTGCAAATGGAGGAACAATAAATTGCTCTAGAAAGTGCCATAATATCAAGCTATCCATGGGAGAATATGTATTGACTAGCCCAATGCTTTCCATTCCAATGGGAGGTGCTGATGTTGTACTAGGAGTCCAATGGCTACAATCCTTGGGTACAATAGCTTTTAATTTTCAAGAACTTTTCATCAAATTTTCTACGGAAGGAAAGGAAGTTGAATTAAGGGGTATTGCAGGGAAACCAAGAAAGATAATCAGCTCTAATGGTATGACAAAGCTTCTAAAAAAGGAGCAAAGAGGTGTAATTGCACAATTATGTTCACTAGATGTTTCCACATCGGAATCATCTATTTCTCCAGATCTCAAAAAGTCCTGGACAATCATTCCAAGGTATTTGAGACTCCCAAAGGTCTCCCACCTATGCGTGATCATGATCATGCTATTCATCTGATTCCAGGAAGTGTTCCTCCAAACATCAGGCCGTACAGATATCCCTATGTCCAAAAGAGTGAAATTGAACGTATGGTTGCAGAAATGCTAGAGGCTGGTATAATTCAACCGAGTCAAAGTTCTTTCTCTGCTCCAGTAGTATTGGTGCACAAGAAGGATGGATCATGGCGCATGTGTCCGGATTATAGGGAGCTCAACAAGCTCACTATTAAAGATAAGTTCCCCATTCCTGTCATTGATGAATTACTGGATGAATTGCATGGATCAATTTACTTCACCAAGTTGGATCTTCGTTCAGGATATCATCAAATCAGAATGAAGACTGAAGACATTCCGAAAACAGCATTTAGAACTCATGAGGGTCATTATGAATTTTTGGTCATGCCTTTTGGCCTTACCAATGCACCTTCAACATTTCAAGGTTTGATGAATTCAATTTTCAAACCATTCCTTAGAAAATTTGTGTTAGTATTTTTTGATGATATACTAATCTACAACAAGTCTTGGAAGGATCATGTTGAACATGTTGACAAGGTGCTACAACTATTGAAGGAGAAACAATTATATGCAAAAAGATCCAAATGTTTCTTTGGAGTCCAGGAGGTGGAATATTTGGGTCATATTGTATCTCATGAAGGAGTTAAGGTAGACCCTAGCAAAATTAAAGCCATTAAGGAATGGAAAATCCCCACATCCATAAAGCATCTGCGAGGATTTCTCGGGTTGACAGGGTATTATCGCAAGTTTGTTAAGAATTATGGGAGAATAGCAGCACCTCTAACAACATTATTGAAGAAAGATGCATTTTCATGGACTCCGGAAGCAACAAAGGCCTTTGAACATCTTAAAGAGGCAATGTGCCAAGCACCAGTCTTAGCTACACGGGACTTCACAAAAACCTTTATTGTGGAATGTGATGCTTCAGGAAATGGAATTGGTGCTGTTCTAATGCAAGATGAAAGACCCATTGCTTTTGAAAGTCGTCCAATCAAGGGAAAGTTTTTAAGCAAAGCTATTTATGAGAAGGAAATGTTGGCAATACTCCATGCACTTAAGAAATGGCGACCCTACCTAATGGGAAGACACTTCAAGGTAAAAATGGATCATGATAGCCTTAAATACTTTTTAGAACAAAGATTATCCTCTGAAGAGCAACAAAAGTGGGTCACAAAGATGTTGGGTTATGACTTTGAAATCATCTACAAAAAAGGGAAGCAAAATGTGGTGGCAGATGCACTCTCAAGAAAGGATGAGGATGTGGAAGCATTTTTGTGCGCCATTTCTATTATCCAACCAGATTGGATAAACAAAGCAAGGGAGGAATGGAAGAATGACGAAGAAGTGTGGGCACTTATTCGAAAGTTACAACAAGATTCCAGTACGTCTGATACATTTAGCTGGCAAAATGATTCGTTATGGTACAAAGATCGCTTATACCTCTGTAAGAATTCCCAGCTAAAACAAAAGATTCTTATGGAATTGCACACTTCTCCCTTAGGAGGGCACTCAGGATTTTTAAAAACTTACCACAGGGTTAAGAAGGAATTTTTTGGGATGGCCTTAAATCAGATATTCAAAATTTTGTGGCGGAATGTTTGGTTTGCCAACAAAATAAAGTTGAAACAATTAAGACACCGGGTCTATTACAACCTTTATCCATTCCAAGCCAACGTTGGGAGGAGGTTTCAATGGATTTTATCACAGGTTTACCCAAGTTTGAGGGAAAGAGTGTCATCATGGTGGTAGTTGAAAGACTTACCAAGTATGCACACTTTTGTGCATTATCACATCCATTTAAAGCCAGTACAGTTTCTACTGCATTTATGGAAACAATTCAAAAGCTACATGGAAACCCAAAGATTATTGTAAGTGACAGAGATCCCATTTTCACTGGAAATTTTTGGACAGAATTATTTTCTTGTCTTGGTACTCAGTTAGCTCATAGCTCATCTTATCATCCTCAATCTGATGGGAAAACTGAGATAGTAAACAAATGTTTGGAAGGATATCTTTGTTGCTTGTATTTGATAAACAGACACAATGGGTCAAATGGTTGCCTCTGGCTAAATGGTGGTATAACACTTCCTTCCATACAGCAACAAAAATGACCCCATTTATGGCACTTTATGGGTATCAACCACCATCCATCACATCATATTTAAGAGAAAATTCTAAGGTTCAGGCAGTGGAACATCACATCGAACATCAACAACAAGTCCTCCAACTCTTAAAGGATAACCTCGTGTTGGCACAGAATAGAATGAAACAACAGGCAGATCAACATCGCAGTGAAAGAAGTTTTGATGTAGGTGATTGGGTATTCCTATGGCTACAACCATATAAGCAAATGTCCCTCAAGCAAGCTAAGAAGGATAATAAATTATCACCAAAGTATTATGGTCTGTACAAGGTGTTACAAAAGATTGGTACTATGGCATACAAATTGGAGCTTCCTACAGCTTCTCGATTGCACCCAGTTTTCCATGTTTCATGTTTAAAGAAGGTTATAGGCGACAAGATCCCAGTTCAAACAATATTGCCAGAACTTGACGAGGAAGGAAAAATTATATTGGAACCGGAAGCAGTCACAGAAACAAGAACTCGACAGCTACAAAATCGTTCAATTTCAGAGTATCTTATCAAGTAGAAGAACTTATCCACTGAAGATTCCCCATGGGAGGATGAGAATTTTATGCAGAAGTATCCAGAACTACTCAAGCATTGAGGACAACACTTTTTTGAAGGAGAGGGGCATGTTGGGTCCCTATAATACTAGTGATTACCCCATTACTATTGTAGTTACACCCCTTATTAATATTGTTGTGCCCCTATTACCCCCATATTGTTATTACTGTGTCCCATAGAATCCCTCTATTGTTATTTTTGTGGCTTTATATTATTATTGTTAGATCGGTTGGATTATATTGTGACTCCTTAGACTCCTATATATAGAAAGGAGGTTTTGTCATTTGAATCATCCGAGAATTGTTCATTTATGTAATGTAAAGGAGGTTGCCCCCTCGAAGAGGCTGAATTCTAAGGCGTTTATCTATCTTTTCTATCTTTTCTTGAGTTGGTTTCATAACAGTGGATGTAAAATCCATGTACTATCATTGTATCATATTTTGGGCACATTTCTCATGGAGTGACCCTTGGTTTCTAGTATGTTTTATCATTATCTATGTATGGGTCAATGGATATCCAAGTCATGTGATATGATGTATATCATTGATGTAGCTCTATATTGGGTGCATGATGTAAACTTTGGTCAATAGAGTCATGGTTGGTGATAGGTGTAGAGGATTCATATGTCAGTCCTATGTACTTCTCACAACTATGTACTTGCTCCATGAAGCATTGTATTGTATTGTACTTCATATCATTGCTCAAAATCAGTTGGTGTCATGGTCCATGAGGAGTATTCTCTTGCACTTGGCAAGGAGGCTTATTGCAGAAGGAAGATGTGTTGCTTCAACAAGCAGAGTGCATGATTGTAGCTACATTAAATTCTTAGGGGGAGGATGTTCAAGTTAGATATCGCATGGAATTGAAAGAAATATCTTTGGTAGTTAGTTTACTTGTTTTCATGCTTATCTTCTAGGAGATACTTCATGGGTTACATTAGCATGATGTTGAGTATGATAGGGGGAGTTCTTCTCTCATCTGACACATTATTGGCATTGTGATTAAATGTTTTTATATCCCTTTTCCACTGATATCAAAGGGGGGGAGATTTTGGATTTTTGATTCAGCCTCACATGTTGTATTGAGGTTGACATCAATGCCAAAGTAGGAGTCTGCTGGCATTGTAGTGTTGGCATTGATGTCAACATGTTATAGGTGTTGCTTTTCATGTGTATGTGTGATGGATGGTTGGTTTGATGGTCTTGTATAGTTGGCATTGATGTCAACTTAGTTATGGCATGACCTAGTGGACATGATGTTGATGCTATAGGACATTGAGATGCTACTATAAGGATTAGATATGTTGCTATAGGTGTCGAAGATGTTTGCACATACTAAGGTTGCTACTTGAGGAGATGTAGGTATTGGTATTGGTTCTAAAGTTGGTGGAATAGGTATAGAATGTTGTAGGCTTGTTCTTATCCTATTTCATTAGTTGCAGACTTGTTGCAAAATCTTGGAGGAGTTTTCAGGTGCTAGAGAAGATGATGGAATGGGTGGCAGAGGTTCTGTGTTGAAGGACTTATGATTTTAGTTTTAGCCCCATTTTCATGCACAGAGGCCTATGAGGATGACTAAAAGCCTCCATTCATATGGAGGATGACCTATGGGAGTGGTTATAGCCCCAGTTGAGTTCAAACCGTTTCAAGGGTGTGACTAGGGAAAAAACGAGAAAAACTTTTCATTTCTTGCGTTGTTGAGCTAATTTTTGGCTTGTGGCAAATTTCTTGATCATAACTTTTCAGTTTATGATTGGAAAGGTTCTTGGGACCTCCATAAGTTGATTAACATTGAAAATAGAAAAAAGGCTAGTGGAGTTAGTGGTTGATTGAGTCAATGAGTTGAATTTGAACCTAATCTAGCATATGAACAGAGTTGTGATCCCAATAGTTCTGAGTAATATTGAGTTGATCACCCTATTTCATCTACATATTGGAGATAGCTCTTTGTGAGTATAGTTGGATGAGTTAAGTGTGTGTTGAGTAAGAATTAGATTGGTGAAGAGCTTGCAAACTGTGTGATCCTTAATATGAAGATTTCCTATATCCCTTTGTAGTTGTAGCAGTAGATAGCTAAATTTTATTTCATCCATATATTTTTTCAATGAGTGTGGTATTGATGTGTTAGATGGAGTAGTGTTTTGAGGTGATTGTGTTGGATCTTATGTGGAGATTTTGTATGGAGGTTTTGATGGTACCTTGTGCTACAAATTTGATTGAGCTTGATGATATGTTGTTGCAATGCTCATGTTGAGCAAGTTTTAGGAGTCCAGTTTGAAAATAGATGAAACGAGGTTTGCAAGGAGGAACTGAAGGCATGGAGGATTTGACTATATAGTGATTGGCGGATACAGTAGACAAAATATATTTCTCCATCCAATGGTGGTTGGACAGTTCAACAAAAATTGTGTGAGGCTCATTGTTCATGGTGGTAACTAGCAGACCAGAGTCTGTAGAGTCGTGCTATTAGTTCAGCAGTAACCGAGCAAGGATCAACTGATTGTGGGAGCCTTCAACAGATGGTAGTCTGAAGATTCAAGAGAGAAATAGTTTCATGTCTGATAGTGGCAGCATACTATGAAAGAAGTCGAGTCTTCCAGCTCATGGGAGTGAGCTAATCCATGTATAATTTGCTTGAAAGATTAATAAAATAATTGAGCAACGCAACAACAACAGGGTGGTTTTTTGTCTAAGATGGGCTTTCTACTATAAAAATTTATGTTCATGTGTTGATTGATTTTCTTTCTTTCATGTTTATTATTGATGCTTTGATCTATGGTTGTGTGTTTCAATTTATGCATGCTTAAAGAATTAATTAGTTGGAGAAAAATTTTAAAAGTGCCACAATACTGATTCAACACCCCTCTCAGTAGTGATATAGTTTCCAACAACTTATACTCCAACATATGGATTTACCATCGTCCCAACAAGATATGTCTCTACCCTTTTCACTAAATTTTTTGTTGATGTTGTCGATTATGCTACCAAATATATTACTATGCTACTATATCTATGCTATTGAAGCTAAGTATTGAACTAATGAAGCAATGGAATAAATTAATTAAGTTATTGGTATTATGTGTAGTTTTCTTCTGGAGTTCTCACATCCATGATTGTTTGTATCGATGTTTCGAGCCATCCACTGTGGCTCATCATCAAGATAGATTAGAAATTGTGTAGGATAGATCTCATTAGACTTTGAATAAATAGGGTTAAGAGATGTATAGGGAAGACTTGGTATTATTTAGATAACTAACTCTACATCTATTGGTATTAGATTTATTGATTAGTAAATTTCTACCATCTCTACCTTTACATTTGCTACTAATGTTGGATAAGCAATTGCATTGGAGGACTAAGATAGATCTAGACTCATGTTGACCAAAATTTTCAATCAACACTACAACTTTTTAAATTTTGATTTCCATACTCCTTACAGATCTATTTTTCCCTATTGTCTAATATCTTTCTTGAGAAAACAATATATACTTATCCATTTTTCAAAAGTTAGGATGGTGGAATGGTGACATGACTTATTACTCTATTTGTGTATCTTGATCTTGATGCTTTTATTTTCATATTCAGCCAGTTTTTTCAAAAGTTATAATGTCAGGAAAACCATAACTCTACTCAAAATATTTTCATATATCTTGAATCCCAACTATCCAGATTATGCCGAGAACCTAATCCTACATATCCATACATCCCAATCATCTACTATCTTAATTCTTATACATCTTGATACCTCGATTCATGATAACTCTAGTTTCATTTATTTTCATACTTCAAACATTTTCCAATAAATCATTACTTCTGAGGTAAATAAAATACTTACTACCATGACTTCGTTCCAGTTTCTTTCAACATTTATTTTAGCTTGGTTTTTAGTGAGGTGATCACATAGCTATTATCTAAGGAAATTTGTTGTCATTAAAACACCATTTTGTAATACTCCAATAGGTAATTGTTGGAGTTGGTAATAATCAGTGTAGATTTCCTTGTTAAGTGAAGATTAAAATTTAATATGCCAATTACTTCAAGGTTATCAAAATAAAATATTGTAGGTCAGATGAAGGAGCCTTATTGTGGAGATCTTCATAATACACTTGCAATGGAAAATTGTGACTATCATTGGTTCCAACTAAGCTCAGGTGATTGGAATAGTAAAGGTAGGTTGTATGTCTGGAGTGTCTAACTTCATAGACCTTATTTCATAGTGCATAAAATTTTTTAATAAGCATATAAGGGTGATTCACCTTGAAGAACATGGCATAAATCATATGCACTTAATTCCAATCCTTTTGAGAAAAATATTTATAGATATCCTCTCCACATGAATATTTAAAAGTCTTTAAGGAAAACGGAATTATCAAAGTTTAAGGAGGATGTAGTGAACTTTTAGGAAGTTTTCTAAAGAACTCGTGTCCCAAATTGACGGATGTTCGAAATGCGTCAGCCAAAAATTTCTCTTATGTGATTTCTACCGAAAGACTTTGCTTAAAACATAAAATATTGTGGAAACACAAACATAGAAATGCATAAAATGAGAAAGACATAGATATACGTAGTTCACCCAATGTTGGTTACCTCCACGTAGAAACAACCACATCCTTCCATTATATTATCCAACAAAATGAGCAATACTATCTACAACACAATTGTTGTAACAATTTTCTACTACATCTCTTTCTCTCATAGTCACTCAGAATACAGAAAACTACAATATAATACATCACATAAAAATAAGGGTTGCCTTTTCACATTCTTGGGCAAGAAACCCTAAATTGACATAACTTCTATCATTTGTTCTTCCTCCTAATGAACGGCCCAAATTATCTACAAAATTACAATATTTTGCAAGGCAATTTTAATAAATATTTTTCTTCAGGGGGCATTGCCCCCTGACCCTCCCACTAGGGAGGGCTCATAAAATTGTTTTCGACCCCCCTGACAACGATCCTACGAGAAGTGTTACCACTCCATTAGGAACTGGGCTCCAATCAGGCTTCAAACCTAATATTTTGATCAAATTTAGGTAAATACACTGGCTAACCCCTTATATTAAACAAGTGCCAAAAAATGTTATTTACATTCTTCATCATATAGTTGATGAAGGAATCATTGATCCAAACTTAAACGGGAATGCAACAAATTATAGATATAACCATAAATATAGAGATGCAGTAGAAATAACACTTCATTTCCTTAATGTCAAATATTGAAATATGCTTACAAAAAAAATGGAAATAAACTAGCTCAGGTGATGGTAGCTTATATCTGAAAAGAGATGTGGCATATACATGTCTCTGAACTATGTTAAAATGAGTCTTAAGGGCCAATTTATTATTAAACAACAAGGAAAAACCCTAAAAAACCAAAACCCTAACCCCAGGAAATGGAACACCAAGAGTTTGTGGGCCCCGTTGGGATTAGTTGGGCAACCAACTTCCTAGGGTCGTAGCTTGGTCATATTATCTCTATTTGGCGCGTCCGATACCTTGTTGGAAGAGTCTCTCTAAGTACTAAAATATTTATGGTAGGATCCTACCTATGGCTATGAGCCTACTGCGGACCTCAAAAAAGTGTCATTTAGGGGATCGAAACTGCTCTGGAAGTTCAAGACCCGAAAAACTGCTAAAAATAGTAAATGTTGCAATAAACAAGGAAACGAATGAAACTGACTAGGGGTTTAGGTGGAATAGGTGGGTGGTCACCAATATCCACCTGGATCATTCCTCCCTCCTTAGGAAGAAATGGTCCCCATTGTGTGTAGAGCCTCCATGAGCTAAGGAAATTTCTATTGAACGTGGTCCCTAGTGAACCACTTTCCCTGGTGAAGGAGTCGGCCTGCTTTGACAACTCAATATAGCTTAATCCTCTTGTGGCTAGTGTTATTGATATGTGTGTCCATGATATGATAAATTGTGGCCTATTCCATGCATTTTGGGTTTAACTCTATTGATGTGAGTTATTCTGCAATGTCAGATGTGTCGAATAGTGGTAGAAAGTATGGTCAAAGGAGGTCTACATTGAACACTAGGTGCAGAAAAAGGAATGGTGGAATTATGCGCTCGAAGGAATTATCACCTATATCTTTGGTGATGGTGTATGACCCATATTGAATTGGTCGAAGCTTGTGATGAGGTCCAACGATGCACTCCTTCTTCAAATGTATCCAAACTTTGTCCCCCACCTAGAACTTGTGTGACAGCCAATGTTGATCATGGTGCTGCTTGTATTTAGCATTGGATTTGTCCAATATATCATGGACCTAATGGAACATGTGTTGAATTTTCTCAATGAAGTTATTAGCCCTGTCAGGTTCAGACTAGACGTGAGATGAATCTACCTGAGTAGCTACAAATGGTATCGCCACATCAATGGGACATGATGGATGATATCCCAATCCTACCTGAAAGAGGATGTGGCACATTGAACTATGGAGAGATATGTTGTAATTGTCTTGGACATAGGGTAGGCTTTCATCCCATGTGTGTGGATGCTTCTAGTTATACATACATAGAATATGTACGATCATCTTGTTCACGACCTTTGTTTGGCCATCATTCTGGGAGTGGAAATCCATGGAATTAGTAAGTTTGCTATCTAGAATCAACCAAATACTTGACCAAAATGAACTTAAGAATATTTTTTCTAGATATAATACAATGGACTATGGGATCCCAAAGTTCACCTACACTTGCTCAAATAAGAACTTAGTAGTGGCCTCTGTTGTGATACTCCTCTTGCAGACTGTCATAATGGCCATCTTAGATAATCTATCGACAACCATGAAAACACAGTCATTGTCATGCTTAGTAGAAGGAAGGCCTGACATGTAATGCATGGAGATGGATTCCCAAGGTCAACTAGGAGTAGGTAGAGGAGCATATAAGCCTTGCTTCTTGATGATTCATTTGGAAATGGCGTAGGCAGTGTAGGATCTTATATACTTTCCAACATCTTGGTGAAGGTTCAACAAATAAAAATACTTCTGCAGTACTGCCATTGTTTTCTCTACTCCAAGATGTCTAGCGACCCAAAAATAGTGAGCCTCTCAAATCATCTTGGCACGCTTTCTTGAAGGAACATAGATGTGTCCTAGGTGGCATAACAATGCATCCTGGAATTTGGAACTTGCTTACCTTCCAGGATTTTCTGGTATGTGCTGTTGAATTCTGGATCGCTCTTGTAAAGATACGTCCACCTTAAAGTCTTGTGCCCACAGGAGTCAAGCACAGTGACCAGTGCTATGAATGGTGGTTGGTTGAGGAAGTATGCAACATTATTGGTGCTTCCCTTCTTGTACTTATGTTCACATGGAACAGTAGCAGATATGTGGACCATTTCAGATAGCGATCATTCTACAACTTCCCTTGTGCCTATATGAACTACAGGGGTTGGTGGAATGTGTGGATGATCGTTTTCTTCCCCAAAATGAAATGCTTCCATTAACGGCAGATCTACATAATGGAATACAATTATTTGTCATAAGTGGGATACTTTTGGACTGATTCTAAAAGTGTCTCACTGTGGTAAGCCATTGGGTGCCCCTGATGAGTAAGACTTGCATCAATAGCATAGTCGAGGCATCTGTCTCAATCTAAAATGGTTGTTGCAGGTTTGGTAATGCAATAATTGGTGCAGAGAAAAAGCGATGCTTCAACTTGGAAAATGCCTTATCTTGGGTTTCGTACCAAAAGAACTTTTCCTTCACTCTACCCTTGGTAACTTGACTTAAAGGCCAAGTGATATGAGAGAACCCCAACACAAACCTGTGGTAGAAATTGACAAGACCTAGAAATTTGCAGAGCTTTGTTAGAGTGGTTGGGGCTGGCCAATCTTGAATGACTTGTATCTTTGTTGGGTCCGCATGCACACCCTTCTCATCAATGATGTACCCAAAATATTGAACCCGAGTCATGCCAAAAGTGCATTTCTCCAAATTGGCACAAAGCTTGTGTTGTTCCAAAATTTGGAGGACCTATCAAATATGGTGGATGTGCTCCTCCCATCTCTGGATAAATATCAAGATGTCATCTAAATACACCACCATGAATGCATTTGTGAAGGGTCTCAAGATGTCCTCCATCAATCTCATGAAGGTTACAGGGGCACTGGTCAACCCAAAAGGCATGACCAACCACTTGAAAAGGCCCTCCTTGGATTTGAAGGTAGTATTCCACATATTGGAGGGTTCGATAGGAACCTGGTGATAACCGAACTTCAAGTCAATATTTCTAAAATATTTGGCCCCCTTGAGTTGGTCCACAAGTTCATCGATTTGTGGGATTAGGTACCTATTCTAGAAAATGATCTTTTTCAGCGCCCAGTAGTCAATACAAAGTCTCCATGTTCCATCCTTATTCTGTACCAATACAATCAGGCTCCCACAGGATGACGAGCTTGGCTTGATGTTCCCTTTCTGCAACAACTCTTGAATCTGCCTCTTGATCTCATCGTTCTTTAAAACAAATCGTCAATAGATTGGCCAATTGGGTAGCAGCACACTCAGGGTCATATCAATGGAGTGCTTGACTTGATAGTGCAAAGGTATCCTTGTAGGTGACGTGAAAATTTCCCGGTACTCCTCCATGACCTTGTCCATTTGCTACTTTTGTATGGGGAAGCCCTGTCTTGAAGCCATGGTGACAATATTCTTCTTGCCTCAAGGGTGAATCATAAGGAAAATAAATTTCCTGATTTGTGAAATGATCTTACTGCATTACTTGGCAGAGATTAAAGAGATGGTGATAGGTGAGGCTACCTCTGGTATCCTGTACAACTTATTTCCCAAAGTAATAATGACAGAGCAAGGTCTATACTCATATATAGTATGCCTCTTCCACAAGTATGGTTGTCATAATAATACATCCCAAACTTCAAGAGGAGAGACATCACACAGTACCTAATCGATGAAGGGCTTGATGTTGTAGGGAAGGTGACACTATTGGCTGACGTAGAGATATAGTCCTTGGTGAAAGCACCTGCTGGTGTAAGGTTGTGGATGTATTGTAGTTGGTAGGCCTGACCGCTTCACAACCTCTACTGAAATGAGGTTCTCTTGGCTCCGTTGTCGACAATGAACTACAGTGGAGAACCCTTTACCCACATCTATGAGTGGAAGAGGCATTCCCCCTCCTCTAGATATTTAGGCTCATTCTTCTGGATCTTGGTGGTGGCCATAGTGGTACTGGGCTCCACATCAATGATATTCTTCCCTTCATCATTCCCCTTGTCGAGATTTTACTCAGAGTCAAAACATGCATTTGATTCAGAAGCCTTCAGCTCAGCCACCAGTGACTGCTTGGCCCAACACCCACTTGTGTTGTGAGTGGAGCTCTTATCGAACTCAGACCATTTTCCCATGTCCTTTTTTGTCTTGGTGGTGGTTTTTTTTGCTTGTAGCTTCGATAGATTATCCTGGGTCACCTCGCCTTGGCTCTGTCCTTTGTTATATGGTTTGGGGGTGCCTTTCCCTTGCTTTACATTTGCAGATCCAAAGTATCACTTCTTTTGTTTAAAATTCTGTTCAATCTTGATAGTCTATTGGTACATCGTGTCAAGAGAGGAGATGTCCGGAACTCCATCTCATCCTGGATGTCCCTATTTAGACAGACGTGGTACTTGAGTACCAAATGTCACTCAGAATCCTTGGTACACAACTTCATGTGAATGGTATGAAAAACATTGGTAAACTTTGGCATGTCTTGGTCCCTTCCTTACCGTAGTGTGGTCCACTTTATGTATTTATCCTCATAGCTCATGACATGATAGTACTACACATTAATGGTGTCTCAGAATGAATTCCAAGTGGGTGCAACTGAAAATAGTCAGGGTGTACTTTCACCCTTCTTCTCACAGTATATTTCCCACAATTCCTTGATGTGGGGGGTGACCTTGAGAAGTGAAAAAGTAATGTTTTCTAGACTGGAAAAATCACGAACATAAAAATATCCTTCTAGTAGATTTACCCTTTTATCTATGACTTTTGAATCTATATAACCTTCAAATATGGGGATGTCAAAGTTAACTTGTACCTAAAGGGTGTGGCACTTCCAGAGTGGCTACTACAAGGAGATGTGTCGCCTTTTGGTAGTCGTTGAAGGATCTGGGAAAAGTTGTTCATCATCATGTTCCTCTATCACTCAAGGGATTCTTCAAGAAAGATCTTTAAAGGATCTCTTGCCCACTCATCTATATTCTCTTTTGCCATGGGAGGCCATCAGGATTTGCAAGGCTGACCTTGCAAAGGTTCAACCAGTTTAAGCCCTAACTCCTTATCTCCCAACCTTGTTGGGGACATGCAAAGAAAAATAGAGAAAGAGCTGATGACTCTAATACCACTGATATGAACTTAAATAGGAATCTAACAATTACAAATATAACCATAAATACAGAGATGTAACAGAAATAACACTTCATTTCATTAATATCAAATACTGAAATATGCTTACAAATAGAATGGAAATAAACTAGCTCAGGCAATGGTAGCTTATCTCTGAGAAGAGATGTGGTGATTAAATGCCTATGAATTGTGTTACAATGAGGCTCAAGGGCCTATTTATTATTGAAAAAAAAGGAAAAACCCTATACAATCAAAACCCTAACCCAAGAGTTAGGGGCCCCAACAGGGTTAGTTGGGCAACCAACTTTCTGGGGTTGTAACTTGCTCATATTATTTATGTTTGGCGTGTACGATAACTTTTTGGAAAGGTATCTCTGAGTACTACATGATTTACATCAGGCCCCTACCTACCACTATGGGCTTCTTGCGGACCTCAAAACAATGTCATTTAGGGGGTCAAAACTACTCCCGAAGTTCAAGACCCGAAAAAATGCTAAAAATAGTAAATGTTGAAATAAAAAAGGAAACTGATGAAACCAACTAGGAATAGGTGGGTGGCCACCAATATCCACCTATATTAGTCCTCCCTCCTTAGGAAGCAATGGTCCCCATTATCTGCAGAGCCTCCATGAGGTGAGGAAATTTATGTTGAACCTAGTCCCTGGTGAACCACTTGCCCTGGTGAAGGAGTTGGCCTACTTTGACAACTCGATATAGTTGGATCCTCTATTGGTGAATGTTCTTGATCTACGTGTCCATGATCTTATTAGTTGTGGCATGTTCCATGCATTCTGGGTTTAGATTTGTTGGTGTGAGTTGTTCTACAATGTCGAATGGGTCGAGCAATAGTGGAAAGTATGGACAGAGGTGGTCTATATTGAACACTAGGTGCAAACCAAGGAAAGATGGAATTCTTAGCTTGAAGGAATTGTCCCCTATAGCCTTGTTGATGGTGTATGGCCCATATTAGAGTGGGAAAATCTTACAATGGGGTCCAGCGAGGCGCTCCTTCTACAAATGTAGAAAAACTTTGTCCCCCACCTAGAAATTGTGCGACACTCGATGTTGATCATGGCACTTCTTGTACTTAGCATTGACTCTATCCAATATATCATGGACCTCCTGGCAGATGTGTTGAATGTGCTAAATGAATTTGTTGGCCCTGTTAGCTTCAAACTAGACATGATTCGAATCTACTTGTGTAGCTACAAATGGTATGGCCACATCAATGGGGCACAATGGCTAAAATCCCAGTCCTACCTGAAAGGGTTTGTGGCTCGTTGAGCTATGGAGAGCTCTATTATAGTTGTGTTGGACATAGGGGAGGCTTTCATCCCATTTGTGTGGATTCTCCAAGTTGTACATGCATAGAATGTGTACGACCATCTTGTTGATGACATTTGTTTGGACATCAATTTGGGGGTGGAATGTCATGGACTTACTAAGTTTGGTATCCAACATCGACCAAAGACCTGACCAAAATGAACTTATGAATCTACTATCTCGATCTGAGATTATGGATTGTGGGATCCCAATGTGTACCCACACTCGCTGAAAGAAGAGATTATCAATGACCTTTGTTGTGATACGCTTCTTGCAGGCTTCCATATTGTCCATCGTAGAGAATTTGTCAATGACCACGAAATCGCAGTTGTTGTCATGCTTAGTATAAGGACAGCCCAACATGTAATACATGGATATGGATTCCCAAGGTCGACTAGGAGTAGGAAAAGGAGTATATAGGCCTTGCTTCTTGATGGTTGGCTTGGAAATGGCATAGGAAGTGTAGTATCTAATGTACTTCCCAACATTGTAATGAAGGTTGGCGAATTAAAAATACTTCTGTAGTATTGCCACTATTTTCTCTACTCTAAAATTTCCAATGACCCGACTGTAGTATGCCTCCCAAATCATCTTGGAATGCTCGCTTGAAGGAATGCATGTGTCCTAGGTGGCATAATAGTGCATCTTGGAGGTGAAAATTTGGAACTTGCTTATCTTCCAGGAGTGTCTGGTATGTGTCGCTAAATTCTGGACCGCTCTTGTAAATATGTGGCCATCCTAAAGTCTTGTGCCCATAGGAGTCAAGCACATTGATCAACACCATGACTGGTGGTCGCCTGAGGAAGTTGAAACTGATCAAATATTGATCCATGACCTAAATGATAGCTCAAATTTCAAAGTGTTCAAAAGTGTGTCAAACCTAAGCGATCGGATAGATCTCGTCTTCCTGATTTTGGCACCGCAAACGATTCGAAAAACCGATACCATATGAAGGAGTTATCGCAATTTGAAAACTCCTGTAAACTGCAATTTGGACATTTGACCAAGATTAATTTGGTTTTTGAAAATATTAAAAATATTAATATTCCCTGGAATATTCCCTTTTGGGGTAAGTGCTAAACCTTTCCTTAAACATCTTTCTTTAAGTTCCATATTGAGCACGTGGGTAGTATTCAGAAAGTGGGAAACGATATCGCGCATAGACGAAAAGCTGTAAATGGTATTCTACGATTTCATGTGATTAACCTTAGTAGTCGACACGTAGCACGGGAAAACTACTTTTCTCGCACGCTCTCGACCTGATATCGGTCATGAAAGAATCTATGCGAGATTGCATGACAGTCGTTCGATTGGACAGGTCACATCGATGGTGGAGATCGTCTGAGTTAGTTAGTGATCGTACGACACGATATCCATTGGATCGAGTGAGATAGATCAACAGTGGAGATTCTGCTATTTTAAATGCTTCTGATTCCAACGTAGCCGTCAGTTGCAAACGGTTAACACGTATTTGCATGACCACCATCTCTATGGAGGATTATCCCTAACCATCGGGATTATACCACCTCATATGCGCACCCAAATAGTTATTGTAATGGCTCATTTCGATGATCAGCTTGGCGAAGTGGCTAAACTTAGGTGGATATGCCAAGTTTAACTGGAGTTAGGTGCAGTTCACCAAATTTGGTGGAGTATCCCTAGGAGATATTGATTAAATGCACTCCATGAGTAGTTTTTGACCATAGAGAGAGTGAAACAAGAGGATAGCTAGGCTAATTGGAGCCTTCTAAAGCTAATGGAACAGTCCAGAGAAGCTGAAGAAGTCATCTTCATAGAGATTTTCATACAGGGAGATTTTGGAGCTCAGGGCCACCAGGGGTTGGAGGCAGTTGTAGGAGCTACCGGTACTCATTCTCAGCGAACCAAAAGTCATTCCTAACTGTAATGAGCCTTCTAAATCCATTGTAGGGATTTGTAGAATCATTTGAAGACTTCTAAAGGTCAATATGATACATGGAAGTTTCAGGCAACCCAGTGCCAACCGTGGAGGAAGGCCTAGTTTGGGGATGCAGTGCTCATTTTGAGAAAATGTTCAGTCTACTTTCGGTGTCTGATATGTGCTGGAGATAGTAGATGAGGTTTAAGTTATAGTTGAAGAATTATTGAAGGAGTTAGTGCCATCAAGAAGCTCAGGCTAGCTCAGTGCACTGATTGAAGGAATCAAGTCTAACGGAGCTTAGATCTGTTTGCGGAGTGATGACAGACATGACAAGGATATACATGATATTCTAAGCCCATTGGTTCAGTTTAGTAACCTTTGGAATTAAGTGTGGAACTTGTAAAAGAAACTTTTCCATAATCCCAAAGAGCCAAGTCAAGATGACAAAATCTCAAGGAGACGTAGCCCACGATATTTGGGTGAACTCCTAGATTAAATTTTCCGTTATATGTGGATGTTTATTTGCTGCATTATATGGCTGTTATATGTGTTTAATATCAATAGAAACAAATGGACTTAAGGCACTTAAACGGTTAAAAGAAAACATACACCTGTTTCAAGTATTTAATTCCGCAAATTTCATATATAAGCTAGATCATTTATTTGTTTAACTGAGTGGGAGGTTCTTGTAAGCATAAAAAGTTATCAAACCCCCATTTCAGATCAGGTGGTATCAGAGTAGATTGCTTGATTGACAGAGCAGTAGGTCACTTTTTTGACTTGAAAGGTGTTTAAACAATACAAAGAATTTGACTGTTTGACTATTTGTAAACTAACTGTTGTTTGAGTTTGCAAAGGTGAAGGGAAAGCTACTGATAGCTAAGTCCAGGAAAGGACAAGAAGGAAGAAGGGCTGAAGGAATTCTCCTTACCCAAAGGACCTCAAGACAACCCTTGAAGCATCAGAGGGTTTGTTTGCAAAAGGCTGCTTGAATAAGAGTTTGGCTCTACAACCATTAGTTCTTTGAAAGCTTTGTGAATTTTGTTGAAGTTCATTTGTTCATTTCTATAATGACAAATTCTACAAGTGATTTTTCAAAATCCTCCTCCTTCACAAGATTCTTTGATGAAGACATGAAGTGAGACTTGTTCATCATGATGGATATGGTGAAACAAATGTATGAAGATGAAAGGAAGAGCACCAAACTTCGAGAGCAATTGAATTCCATGAAGGAAGAGAAGCAATTTTTTTTTTACGAATTGCAGGAAATGGAAAGCCAACTTCATATTGCAAATATGAACCTAGAAAGGATGCATGAGTTGGAAAGATAGATCCTTGTTGCCAAAGAAGCCTTACTCAAGCATCAGTTTGAAGAAGAGTTAAACAATTCTAGTTTATCTTCAATTTCCTCTAAGAATGCTTATGTTGGTTCTTTTGAAAAACATACAAGAGGTATAGGGTCCAATTTGATGTCAAAAATGGGATATGAAGGAAAAGGATTTGGAAAAAATGCAGAAGGCATAGTTGACCCAATAATGGTTGAGAAAAGGCCTAAGTATTTGGGTCTTGGCTATGGACAATCTTATGGAGAAAGTTCCAAAGTAGCCATGAAGGCAATTGAAACAGTTCCTAGAAGGAGTTTATTTTTAGGTTCTCTACCTCAAGTTTGTAAAGATTGTATTCATGGGGAATGCAATTGTTTGAAACATACTTTGCAAGAAGAAGGTGTTCATAAGCATGCACTCAAACAAGGGAGTTCTGAAAGCTCTAAAATCATTGAAGAGATTGATGGTGTTCCGAAGGGAGCCACTTCTTCATTCGATTCACCTTCTCATGAGTGAAACAAAGGTGAAGAGGAAGGTATAAATCTGATTTCAATCACATTTCTTTTGATTATGTTAAGCATGGTAAATTTCCACATAAGAATTGGAAAACAATTGCATGTTCCTTTTGTGGTTTGGTTAACCATAGTGTTTCTATATGTTGGAAGAAAATGGCCACATACAGGAAAATTTTGAAGAAACGGAAGCAAGAAGCCAAAGGTCCATTGGAAAAGGAAAATTATGTTTTAAAAAGGATGAACATGTGTTGCACTTATTTCCATAAGCAAGGAAATATTGCTGAAAAGTGTTGGATTTTGAATCCAACAATGCTTCCATGAAATTTGAAGAAAGTGGAAAAATAAAATGGCAAGAATGGAAAGGAAGTTTCCATAATTTATGAGTTTCAGGATGATTCACATGCTAATGTCGATGTGCAGTTAAAGGAAGCACCTTTGATGTGGATTGGTAAGAAATGGTTAGAGTTCTTATCCAATTAAAGGTTTCATGTCTTTTGATTTGATACATTCCTTTTCCAATGTAATGTAAGTTGCAGGGTTTTACCAAAAAGGTGAATGAAAAAGTTGAGTATGAGACTTGCTTTATTGCAGCAAAATTATGTTCATTTCAGCTTTGTAAGTACATTTACATATGATTGAGGATATTGTACTTATGATTATGCTTGAGAGAAAGTTGAAGAATGGAATACATGCATGAGAATGGTATGTATGAACAAAGGAATGTTGAGGACTTCATTGTATTTGAACATGTATGTGTAATTGACTTGATGGTTGATTGCTTTGTTTAAGCATGCATGCAATGTCATATTGACTTGGAAAAGTTGATTTTGTCTCCAAGATTGAAAAAGGGAGATAATGATGAAGTGTTTCACAAGAGGTGGAATTATTTCTACTTTGAAAAGGAATCGTCAAGTTCTTTTTGTACATACTTGACTTGGAGATTCAGTTATTTGAAAAGGTGTGTTTTTGTCAGCTTGTGATTTAGTCAATCATTTGCACACGAGATGTAAGAGACATGATGATGATTCACATGATGTGAATTTATGTTTTCAAGTTGTTTCTGGCATTATGTTGTTTTTGACAAGATGTCAGAAGAATATTTGCAGTAACAAAAGTTGCCATAGAAGTTGCTTGGTAAGAAGTGGTTTCGCTTCTTGACCCAGTAAAACATACTTTCATTGGTACATATGAAAATTTCAGTTAAGTATGCAGATATTTATGATGTAATCTCATGTTTGTTTGAGCCACCTTGGGTCAATGATCAAGGAAGCAATGTTCAACTACCTTTTGTAAACTTCTCAACAGAAATTCTGAATGAGTTTAAGGAAGACAGTTCTTAACAGGAGGACAAGCGCATCCAGGAAGGGAAGTGTTGACTACCTTCGAGTTTTGGTTCAAAGGCACTAGCCATGCAGGCAAGTGTATGGAGGCTGAAAGAAGAGGGTGTTGTACTCTCATCTACTAAATAGATCAGTGTATCAGTCTTTTGGGGTCCAAAAGATTCCTAATGGGGAGGAGTGATTAGATATTGATCCATGACCTAACGATAGCTCAAATTTCAAAGTGTTTGAAATAGTGTTGAACCTAAGTGAATGAATAGATATCGTCTTCCTAATTCCAGCGCCGTGAACGGTTTGAAAAACCGATACCATATGAAGGAGTTATCGCAATTTGAAAAGTCCAGTAAACTGCAATCTTGGACATTTGACCAAGATTAATTTGGTTTTTGAAAATATTAAAAGGATTAATATTCCCTAGAATATTCCCTTTTGGGGTAAGCACTAAACCTTTCCTTAAATGTCTTTCTTTAAGTTTTGTATTGAGCACATGGGTAGTATTCGGAAAGTGGGAAACGATATCTCACGTGGACAAAAAGTTGTAGATGTTATTCTACGATTTCACGCGATTAACCTTAGCGGTTGACATGTAGCATGGGAAAACTACTTTTCTCGTGCGCTCTTGACTTGATATCAGTCATGCAAGAATCTGCGCGAGATTGTGCGACAACTGTTTGATTGGACGGGTCACATCGATGGTGGAGATTATCTGGGTTAGTTGGTGAGCGGACGACACGATATCCATTGGATCGAGTGGGATAGATTGATGATGGAGATTCCACTATTTGAAATGATTCTGATGCCAACGTAACCGCCAGTTGCAAACGGTTGACACGCGGTTGCATGACCAACAGCTCTACGGAGGATTATCCCTAACCACCGGCATTATACTGCCTCATACGTGTGCCCAAACAGTTATTGTAATGGCTCACCTCCAATGGTCAGCTTGGGGGAGTGGCTAAACTTAGGTAGATATGCCAAGTTTAACTGGAGTTAGGTGCAATTCACCAAATTTGGTGGAGTATCCCAAGGGGATATTGATTAAATGCACTCAGTGAGCAGTTTTTTACCAGACAGAGAGTGAAACAAGAGGATAGCTAGGCTAATTGGAGCCTTTTGAAGCCAATGGAATAGTCCAGAGAAGCTGAAGAAGTCATCTTCTTATAGATTTTCATCCAGGGAGATTTTGGAGCTCAGGGCCACCAAGGGTTGGAGGAAGTTGTAGGAGCTACCAGTACTCGCTTACAGTGAACCAACAGTCATTCCTGACTGTAATGAGCCTTCTGAATCCATTGTAGGGATTTGTGGAAGCATTTGAAGACTTCTAAAGGCCAAGATGCTATAGGGAAGTTTCAGGCAACCCAGTGCCAACTGTGGAGGAAGGCCTAGTTTGGGGATGTAGTGCTCATTTTGAGCAAATGTTCAGTCTATTTTCAGTGTCTGATATGTGCTCTAGATAGTATATGAGGTTTCAGTGACAGTTGGATAATTTTGAAGGAGTTAGTGCCATCAAGAAGCTCAAGTTAGCTTAGTGAACTGATTGAAGGAATCAAGTCTAAGGGAGCTTAGATCTGTTTGCAGAGTGATGACAGCCATGACAGGGATATAGATGGTATTCTAAGCCCATTGATTCAGTTCAGTAACCTTTTGAGTTAAGTGTGGAACTTGTAAAAGAAACTTTTCCATAATCCCAAAGAGCCAAGTCAAGATGACAAAAGCTCAAGGAGACGTAGCCCACGACATTCGATTGAAATCCTAGATTAAATTTGTTGTTATGTGTGGATGTTTATTTGTTGCATTATATGGATGTTATATGTGTTTAATATCAGCAAAAACAAATGGACTTAAGGCACTTAAAAAGTTAAAAGAAAACATACACCTATTTCAAGTATTTAATTCCACAAATGTCACATATAAGCTAGATCATTTATTTGCTTAACTGAGTGGGAGGTTCTTGTAAGCATAACAAGTTATCAAACCCTCATTTCAAATCAGCGACATTATTGGTGCTTCCTTCTTATACTTAATGTTCACATGGAACTATCGTAGGTATGTGGATCATTTCTGATGGCGATCATTGTGCAACTTCACTTGTGTTTGTATGAACTATAGGGGTCAGTGGTTTGTGTGGATGATAGTTTCCTTCCCCATAATTTAATGCTTCCATTAATGACATGCCTGAAAAATGGGATACATTTCTTTGTCATAGGTGGGATAATTTCATTTTGTGTCTAAACGTGTATCACTATGGTAAGCCACTAGATGCCCCTATTGAGTAAGAACTGCACCAATAGCATAGTCAGAGGCATTTGTCTCAATCTCAAATGGTTGATGCAAGTATGGTAATGTGAGAACTAGTGTAGAGTAGAGGCAATGCTTCAACTCGAAAAATGACTTTTGTTGGGTTTCGGACAAAAAGAACTTTTCTTTCGCTCTGCCCTTGGTGACTTGACTTAAAGGCCAAGTGATATGAGAGAACCCCAACATGAACCTATGGTAGAAATTGGCAAGACCCACAAAGTTGCAGAGCTCTGTTAGAGTGGTTGGGGCTGGCCAATTCTAAATTACTTGTATCTTGGTTGAGAACACATTGTTGGCATTATGATGCATGTGTTGTACTTGATGGAAAACAACTCATAGAAGATCAACTCACTTATATATATCTAGATGAATCTACGGAAGAGATATCAGATGACAATTCTCAGTATGACAAGTCCAAAGGGGAAGATTGTTGGCATTATGAGACAAGTGTTGTCCTTGATGGCAAATCACACAAATGATAAATTATAGTGCAGCAAATTTATTTGATAAATTATAGTGCAACAAATTTTCCTTCATGTAGAGAAAATTTCACGCACTTTTATGCAGAGAAAAGTTTATTCCATGTAGAGAAAAGTTCACGCACTTTTATGCAGAGAAAAGTTTATTCCATGTAGAGAAAAGTTCACGCACTTTTATGCAGAGAAAAGTTTATTCCATGTAGAGAAAAGTTCACGCACTTTTATGCAGAGAAAAGTTTATTCCATGTAGAGAAAAGTTCACGCACTTTTATGCAGAGAAAAGTTTATTTCATGTAGAGAAAAGTTCACACACTTTTATGCAGAGAAGAGTTTATTTCATGTAGAGAAATGTTCACGCACTTTTATGCAGAGAAAAGTTCATTTCAAGTAGAGAAAAGTTCACGCACTTTCATGCAAGAGAAAAGTTCACACACTTTCATGGTTGGTTCATGGTATTAGTCCGACAGTTTTTGATCCTATGGTTTTGGCCCGTGGTATTGCATCCAAAAGTGTTGATCTCACGCACTTTCATGGTTGGTTCATGGTATTAGTCCGACAGTTTTTGATCCTATGGTTTTGGTCCGTGGTATTGCATCCAAAAGTGTTGATCTCACACACTTTCATGGTTGGTTCATGGTATTAGTCCAACAGTTTTTTGATCCTATGGTTTTGGACCGTGGTATTGAGAAAGGACTAAGGCTATAAAAGAGGAAGGAGATCATTTGGCAAAGCATCATCTGAATTATTGAATATCTGATAAAGTGCTAGATCTGGAATACTGTGATTGGGTTATGGTGCAGATCTGGATCTGAGCTAAAGAGGGATCTCACCGGTTGATGGAGAACAAGATCTAAGGATAGATCGGGATCAAATGGTTTGAAATGAACTATCTCTATATATTTGATTATGCTTATTCTAGATCTGTATATTGAAAAATGATCTGAACTGGGTATAACTTAAGTTTGAAATCGTTGCAAGTCATGTTTGAATATTTATAGATCTATACGTGGGTTGGCTTTGGTGTAAGTGCGTATATATGCAGGTTTGGTTCATTGTAGTAGCGTATACAATTTGAGCTATGATATTTGAAGTCACAGGTGGTTCTGGTTGTTGATGGGTTCTGATGACAGTTTAAAGGTGACAGTATTCTGCATATCCTGTTTGGTTGATTGTGTTTAGCTTCAGTATTGATGGATGAGAACTAATATTGGATCAGGATCATAATGACTCATATTTATGTGATTTGATGGACTAGATCTGGGTGCTAACACATATATTATCCTTGTATATGTATTGATCTGGTGTTTGGGTGATTCAGAAGATTGATTGATTATCTGCTTCAATGATATTAATGGGTCCAGTATGAAAATTGGATGAAACATGGCCTTTCAGATTATGTGTTGTGCTTCAGGAGTATCCAGTCTGAAAATGTATGAAACGTGGTACCTGGAGGAGAGAAGATTGTAGGCCGGTGCCTACGTACTAGTATCTTAGCTAGTACAATAGCTAAGGGGGTGGCAGCTCCCTTCCAGTAGTAGTTGAAAACTTTGGAGCATTGTAGCAGGTAGCAGCCTACGTACTAGTAAATGGATCGGCTAGTACAAGAACTATGGGGGTTGTAGCTCCCTTCTAGGAAAGACTGGAGAACGAGAGAGGGTTGTAGCTCTCTGCAGGTAGAAGCCTGCGTACTGGTATAAGACTGCACCAGTATAGAAACATTGTAAAAGGATTTTCTTATAAAGAAGAAGATTGAGATGACTTGCAGCAGGTGGTTTTCTCCCACATTGGGTTTCCACCTTATATCATGGTGTTCATGTGTGTGGCTTATGTGTGATGATCTGTTCTATTTTACTGCACCTGTTTACTGTTAATATGGTTGATAATGTTCTAATGCACTCATTAAGGATCAACTAACTGAATCATAAGAAGTTGTGGAAGTAGCATATATGAATCTGAATATGGAAATGAAAAATTTTTATTGATGTGATAATACTGATTCACCCCCCCCCCTCTCAGTATTATTTCCAACAATGTAGACCCTTCTCATCAATAATGTACCCCATATATTGAACCTAAGTCATGGAAAAAGTGCATTTCTCTAAATTGACACACAACTTATTTTTTCGCAAGGTTTGGAGGACCTATCGAATATGGTGGAGGTGCTCCTCCCAAATCTAGCTAAAGATCAAGATGTCATCTAAATACACCACCATGAATACATTGGTGAAGGGTTGCAAGATGTCATCCATCAATCTCATGAAGGTTGCGGGGCCATTCGTTAACCTGAAAGGCATGAACAACCACTTGAAAATTCCCTCCTTGGATTTGAAGGTAGTCTTCCACACATCAGAGGGTACAATAGGCACCTGGTGATAACTAGAATTCAATTCAATCTTGTTGAAATATTTGGACCCCTTAATATGGTCCAGAAGTTCATTAATCTTTCGGATTGGGTACCTATTCCGGACAATGATCTTGTTCAGCACTTGATAGTCAATACAGAGTCTCCAGGTCTCATCCTTATTCTTTCATTAGAGGTCTAAAATACGCCTCCTAAGGAACTTATAAAATAATAGTGGAATTAATCAAATAAGATTAGATTACATCATCAAGTTTTAAAGAGAAAAATGAAAAATCTATTTTTTTCAACTCGTATTTTCAACTTATCTCCCTATGGATTTACTCAAATGTCAAGAAGAAACACTCATTGGATGAAAAATTTGATTCTGAATCCAAGGAGTATCTATGTTGCATACTTTCGATGGACCTTGCTACACAAAAATGAGAAATACATTAAAATTTTGGTTGCAATCACATTTTTTCATGTATTTCTCATTTTTCATGTAGCAGGGTCCACCAAAATTATGAAACATGGGTACTCCCTGGATGAGGAACTAAATTTTGCTTCCAACGAGTACTCCCACTTGAAATTTGAGTAAAACCTTAAGGAGATAAGCTGAAAATATGAGATGAAAAAGTTGTTTTATTATTTTATTATTTCTTAATGTTTTTACTTTTTTTCTCCAAAAATGGTGAATCATCCCCATGGTTGACATCATCATATTGAATCCTATTGGTTCTTATAAATTTTATTTTGATTGTACATTTTTCTTACGAGGCCCATTTTAGACCTCAAAATTCCCCTAATGACCAATACAATTGGGCTCCCACAAGTGATGATCTTGGCCTGATATGCACTTTCTGCAACAACTCCTGAATCTACTTCTTAATCTCATCATTCTCTAGAATAGAGCATCGATAGATCGGTCCATTGGGTAGCGGCCTACCCGGGGTCAAATCAATGGAGTGATGGACCTAACAGTGCAAAGGTACCCCCTTAAGTGAGGCAAAAATGTCCTTTTACTCCTCCACGACCTTGTCAATCTGTTGTTGTTATGCAGGGGAGACCTGTATCGAATTCGTGGCTGCAATATTATTCTTTCCCTGAGGGTGAATCATAAGGAAAAAAAAATCTTGGTCTGTGAAATTTTCTTACTGCATTTCTTGGCAAAAATTAAAGAGATGGCAGTAGGCGAGGCTACCTTTAGTATCATGTACAACTTATTTTCCAAAGTTATAATCACATAGAAAGGTCTAGACTCATATACAACATACCACTTCCACAAGTATGGTTTTCCTAATAATACATCACAAAATTCAAGAGGAGAAACATCACATAATACCTCATCCGTGAAGGGCTTGATGTTGTAGAGAAGGCAACACTGTTGTATGACACAGAGATATCGTCCTTGGTGAAGCCACTCAATGGTGTACAACTGCATATGTGTTTTAGTCGGTAGACCCAAATGCTTCATGACCTCTACTGAAATGAGGTTGTTTTGGCTTCTACTATTGACAATCAATAGCAATGGAGAACCCTTTATCCACATCTGTGAGTGGAAGAGGTGTTCCCCCTTAATCGGATCTTTAGGCTCATTCTTCTAGATCTTGTTGGTGCCCATGATGGCACTAGGCTCCACGTCAATGATCTACTTCCCTTTGTCATTCCCCTTGTCGTGTTCTGACTCAGAGTCGGAACATGTGTCTAATTCGAAACCCTTCAACTCTACTACTAGTGACTGTGTGGCCTGACACTCACTTGTGTTGTGAGTGGACCTCTTATGTAACTCACACTATTTTCCGTGTCCTTATTTGTCTTCGTGTTGTTGTTATTTTCTTGCGTCTTCAATGGGTTGTTCTGGGTCACCCTGCCTTGGCTCTATCCTTTGCTCTGCGGTTTTGGGGCACCTTTCCGTTGCTTTGATTTGCAGATCCAAATTCTCACTTCTTCTCTTTAAACTTCTGATCAATTTTGACAGAGTATTGGTACGTGGTGTCAAGTGAGGAGATGTCTAGGAACTCCATCTCATCCTGGATGTACCTATGTAGATAGTAGTTGTACTTGATTACCAAATGTCACTCAAAATATTTGATACCCAACTTGTTGTGAATGGTATGAGAAACATTGGTAAACTCTAGCATGTCTTGGTCCCTTCCCTACTGGAGTGTGGTCCACTTTATATATTTATCCTCATAGCTCCCAACAGGGTAGTACCGCCCCTTGTTCACATCCTATAATGAATTCCAAGTGGGTGCAATTGAAAATAGCAAGGGTGTACTTTCATCCTTCTTCTCATAGTAGGTTTCCCACTAGTCCTTGACGTGGGGGATGACCTTGAGAAGTGAAAAAGTAATTTTTTCCTGGCTGGAAAAATCATGAAAATAAAAATATCCTTCTAGTAGATTTAACCATTTACCTATGGTGTCTGCATTTATTTGACCTTCAGATATGGGGATGTCAAAGTTAACTTGTACCTTAAAGGGCTGGCGCTTCCAGAGTGGCTACTGGAAGGAGATACGTCGCCTTTGAGTAGTCGCTAAAGGATTTGGGAAAAGTTGTCCATCATCGCATTCCTCTATCACTCGAGGGCTTCTTCGAGCAAGATTTTGAAATAATTCCATGCCCCCTCTTCTTTCTTCTCTTTCACCATGGGAGGCTATAAATATTTGCGAGGATGATCTTGCAAAGGTTCAACCAGTTCGAGCCCTAACTCCTTATATCCAGACCTTGTTGGGGACGTGCAAAGAAAAATAGATAAATAGCACATTGTTATGATACCATTGATCCAAACTTCAACATGAATGCAATAAATTATAGATATAACCATAAATACAGAGATGCGGCATAAATATCACTTCATTTCATTAATACCAAATACTGAAATATGCTTACAATTACAACAGAAATAAACCAGCTTGGGCGATGGTAGCTTATCTCTGAGAAGAGATGTGGCGACTATATTCCTATGAACTGTGTTCCAATGAGGCCCAAGGACCTATTTATTATTAAACAACAAGGAAAAACCATAAACAACCAGAACCCTAACCTCATGAGATGGAACGCCAAGAGTTTGTGGGCCTCGTTGTGGTTAGTTGGGAAACCAACTTCCCGAAGTCGTAACTTGGTCATATTATCTATGTTTGGTGTGTACAATACCTTGTTTGAAAGGTCTCTCCAAGTACTATAGGATTTGCAGTAGTCCCCTAATTATGGTTTAGGCCTACTGTGGACTTCAAAAAAATGCTATTTAGGGGTCAAAATTTCTCTTGAATTTCAAGACCCGAAAAATGGCTAAAAATAGTAAATGTTGTAATAAACAAGGAAACAGATGAAAACGACCAGGGGTCTAGGTGGAATAGGTGGGTGGCCACCAATATCCACCTAGATCAATCATATTTGGCTAGGCTTATATCATTTCCAATGAAATTTTCTACCAATTATGGAATTTTGAGAGTTCAAAAAAAATCTTCATGTCTTGCTATCTGATTTATGCCCCAATCTATGTAAATATATTTAAATACCTACATGTTTCTCAAATTTGAATATAGACAAGCACCTTGCTCAATTATAATATCCTATATTATGTAAGCACAAACCTCCCTTTTATGTATATTAGGTTCAAAAATCTTTTGTTACAAAGTTCAATAAAATGGTTTTTGGTCTGAATGCGAATCTTGTTTATTAGGCTTAAGAATTTCTTTGAGAAGAAGGGAATTTTTTAATACTAATTTTTTTTTTCTTTACATTAAACTCTATGGATATGAAGGAAAACCCATGCTCCTTAAATTTTATGTTTCCAATAAATTATTCATTGTTGAAGTATGTCAATAATAAAAATATTGGACACATTTCATCAATCAAAGAAGGGAAAAATAGTTCATTCCTAATCCTCTCAAAATTGGAGATATTAGAGTGAAATCTGTTGGCCACTTAGATAAAAATGTTTCATGCTTTCATACTTTTATAATGAGGAAACTCCACCCTTGCAAAGGTTTTGACCCACATGGAATATTCTTTGCACATATGAGTTCTATTGGGTGAACTTTAAGTTTTAGTAAGTAATTGGAAACATGAGTTTGGGACAATCAAAATTAAGAAGAAGAAGAACATGAGGAAAACCATGTCCATGATGATACTTTAATTAGTACAAAGGAAATAAGGATAACCTACCACCAATACTAACCATAGTTCCACCCCCCCGCTCATAAGATCTCTTCAATCTCTAGAAGTCAAGAACAAGGAAATATATTTTAGGAGAAAAAAAACAATACAAAAAGTTCTAGTGGTGGAGGAGGTGAAGACCCTCCAAGAAATTTGATTAAAAAGTATTATACTTTTTCTACTAGTTTGGAAATAAAGAATGAAAGAAAAGTTGGATGAAATGCATATTTTATGGACTAGGACTTTTAAAACAACCACAACCTTTTTGGAAACCTTTGAGCACTACTGAGAAGGGGGGCTGAATTAGTAGTGTGATCTATATAAAAATTTTACCAAATTAAACTTCACTTACTGAATCATGCATATAACCAACAACCTATTATATCATCACATGAATATAAAAATGTAAGAAGTTAAATCAAACAACCATGAGAGAAACAATACCATCAAATACAACCATAAAAACCATCACACAAGAGACACAAGATATCTAGTGGAAAACCCTTCACCAGGAAAAAACCACCCTTGTTGTTGTTGTGCTGCTCTGAATCTTCTATTAAGAAAATATAGTATTTTACATAGGTTTCTTACTCCAATAAGCTAGGATACCTTACCTCATATACAATCAACTAATTCCAATCAACCTCGAGACTCGATTCTACTTATGAGCTTGAAATACTATTTTCTCACACAAATATGTGGACTACCATCCACTGAAAGCCACCATGATCGATCGATCCTCGCCCAACTCTAATTGAACTATCCAACTACCATTGAATTGATAAATTGTTCATTTCGTTGAAACTTCACAATCACTACTCCACATCTATGAATTCAATTCTCTTGTCCTCTATGTGGACCTGATTTCATATATTTTCAAACTGGATCCAAGATTTTCTGCTCAACTTGATTCAACTCTGCAATACAGACTTTAGCAGCAAGACAATATCATCAAATCAAAATAACACCACAAATATGCTCTCTAATCTAGAAAAAATGTTGTCTACAATCTATCCAATAAAACTGAATAATATCATCACCAGCAACATAAACATATAACATGCTCAACCATAATATCAAACCCTCATTGCAAAATATCATTGTTTCATACAAAAATTAGAAACATACAACATAATGGATATTTGTCAAATCAACAGATCCTACAAGAATAAATGTGAGAGTCACCAACAAAATATACTCCAACAGCATTCAAAAACTCTCCAAACAATCTCTTCTACAACATCCTCAAATCTAATCTGAATATTGTTGCAATGCTTCAACAATCTTCTCCATTCACTTCCATTTACACTCACTCAATGAAGCAATTATTCTCACAACTAGGTATGAATCATACTCACACTATGCAACCTTCTCTTACTCACATACACACTCCATCAACCATCGCTTAGCTTCAAAGTGAAGTATATAAAACATGGAGGGTGAAATTGACCTTTGGGCTAAGATCAAAGGTGCACAAATTGGACTAAATCAATCCAATAACATCACTACTTATGCACTAAAAGTTTTCACATCATTGGAGGACCTTTTCAAACCATTCTCGACCTTTACAACTTATTCTAGAAGCACCTTGGAATTTCCATGCCACTTTTCTTCTATTTTACGGGAGGAATGTACACTGGATAAACTCGACTAGAGACCTTCATTCGCATGCACAAGGTTGTCCCCTAGTGACTGGAGCCTTTCAGTCACATGCATAAGCCTATCTCCATGCGACTGGGGTAGAGCATAAGGAAAAACCACAAGCCCTCAACTCAATAGCTTTACCACTTGTTGGATCCTCTTCTTCAACATCTTAACTCACCTACAAGCCTCTTCTAAGGTCAGTAACACCTCAAACATGTCTCCAAAGTGTCACTGCCATGTTGACCAAGAAGGCCAACAAACAAGGTTGGCAAGAGTGCCTACAACATTTTCACTCTCCAAAAAACATATGCACAAGACGCAACACCTCTGGCATACCTATAATACATTGTATCACATCTTCATTATCAACATAAGGCCATCACACTACAACAAGTCATCTCCATGAGCATAAGCATGAAGACCTAGTATGCCAACTCATCAAGTGTGCCATCATCTCCATCACATAAATATATGCATCAACCACCTATAGCAGCAACATCTACCTGCATGAACACCATACTTCCATCATCTGATCATCATGAGTGTGACATCATATAGTTGACTTCAATGCCAAGACACCCATCTCATTGTTAAATCAACTAGTTGTAACCATGCTACAATGAATGGCATCAACACATCAGATAAACTATATAGGCTTGACATGAATACCAGCATGAGCTAGTTACCATCATGAACCAATGCCAACATCAGTTAGATGGATCCATGCATACCATAATGCCAACAATTTCCCATTTTTCATTGATGGAAACCACACAAAATATCCATACCATCATCCTCTATCACTCCCCCTTTGACATTAATGGCAAATGTTCAACTCCATTTAATAAGGCAGTAAGAGTTGAAGCACAAACACTAGAGTAATACATCTCTACATGGCTGAAAAATGGTGTACATCAATAAGAATCCATGTCTCTCACATCAATAGCAAGAAGGATAATGAACCAATCATCATCCAGAGCAGAATACCAACCAACAACTTCTAGCAACAAGCAACAATATGCCAACATAAGGAAACCACAAGCATCATCAATTAACATCACATAATAGAAACTATGAGAAACATCAATTGTATGCAACGATATGCACATGAGGCACCAATCAACACTCTCCATATAGCAGCAACATCAATAGGAAACGTCAACCTCTCTACTCATCCCATGAGGTCAAAACCCAACAAATATAACATAGTTTGAGGCACATCATGAACACCTTGAAGTGGATCATAATGCCAACAATATATGGCTGAAGTAAACAAGAGAAAATAGATTCTCCCCCTAAACACATCCCATCTCTAACATCATCTCCATCCTGAAGTGAACTGCTTCCGCTGCAAGCAATGCTTCCTTGACACAAATAGAAGCACCATATGGATGTAGACTGCACATGGCCATGACTATATGACATATACATTGATACATACTTGGCTATAACAATGACCTAAGACATCATACATGACCAATTTGATCATACATGGCCAAGATACAAAGTAAGAGGATAAAATCTTTTGTTGCTCATGCGAGGTCTATATATTGTATGCAATGTGCTTCTCCTCCATTGGTTAGACCTGCAATCTATTGCCTTATGGCCAAAAATGTGACATAAGTAACAATAACCATAAAAGTCATGATTATACATATTGACCAATCTCCTTGGTTGTTGAAATTGTTGCAAGCTCCGTTGTTTTGATCTATACATTCTACTCCTAAAATTTGTTGCAACATGTCCATACTTCTCATAGTTATAACATTGTCCTCACACATCGAAGCAACAAAAGGACTTTTCTTCCTTTGAAATATAATAGAGTTGCCACGATACTCTCTTGGAGTAAAATATCTTTTGAATGTAGGAGCTCCTTGAGGGTTTTTTTTTTTTTTTTGTTGCTTGATCTACTCTGGTTTTTCTTTTTGTTTCCTTGGTTCTCACTCTTGCAACTGGTATTGTTTGCTAAATGTTTATTGGGTTCTTATTTTTTGTTTTTACCTACATGCAAACTAGACTCACCCTTTTGAAATCCAAGACCATATTCATCCAATGGTGATTTCTAGATCTCAAGAAAATTATCCAAGGCCACAGTGCTCTTCTCTATCTTTTGTTGCTTTTTCAAGGACATCACTTCAGCTTCTAATCTCTCAAACTCATTTTCCTTCTCTTGGTACTACTTCCTAATGTCTTCCTCAAATCTTTTTGATTCCTCCAACTTAATCTTTAAGCTAACAATATCTTCCTTGAGCTTGGCCTCCTTATCATCATAGATTTGCAATAATTTATCCCGATCCTTGCATGTAGTTGTTAGCCTTGAAATATCAGCTCTAAGATCCTTAATATCATTCTCATCTTCACTAGGCACTTCAACATGATCAAAATCTGAATCATCAAAATTATAACTTAACAGAAATCATTAATATTTATACCTTTGGGTTCAATATTTTATGATTTCTTCTCATCATCTATTGAATCATGTGCACTAGAAGAATGAGACTCTACTCTCTAGCAATAAAGTTGTAACCAAGAGCCCTACTCTATACCAAATGATTGAAACCTTTGATCACTACTGGGGGGGTGAATCAGTGGTGTGATCTATATACAATTTTTACCAAATTGAACTTCACTTAATGAATCATGCATATAACCAGCAACATATTATGTCAACACATGAATATAACAATGTAAGCAGCTAAATCAAATAACCATGAGAGAAACAATACCACCATATACAACCATCAAAACCATCACACAAAAGACACAAGATATCTAGTGGAAAAACCTTTGCCGGGAAAAAAATCACCCTTGATGCTATTGCACTACTCTGAATCTTCTAGTAAGAAAATATAGTCTTTTACATAGATTATCGACTATGATCAGTTAGGAGAATCGACCTCATATACAATCAGCTTACTCTTATCAGCATAGAGACTCGATTCAACTGATTATTTTGGAAGACTATATTCTCACATAGATTTATGGAATACCATCCACTGATAGCCACCATGATCAATTGATCCTCACCCAACTCCGGTTGGGCTATTCAACTACCATTGAATTGAGAAATTGTTCCTTTCACTAAAACTTCACAATCACTGCTCCACTTCCATGAAGTTACTACTCTTCTCCTCTATGTGGACATCATTTCATCTATTTTCAAATTGGATCGAAGACATTATGCTCAAATTTTTTGAACTTTGCAATATGAACTCTAGAAATAAGATAATCTCATAAAATATCAAAATAACACCAAAAATATGATCTCTACTCCAACAAAATAGTGGCCACAATCTATCCAATAAAATTGAATAATATCATCACCAACAGCATAAACATATCATACACTCAACCATAATATCAAACCCTCACTACAAAATATAATTGGTGCATGCTACAATTAGCAATATACAACACAATGGCTATGTGCCAAATGCATCAGAAACTCCTGCAAGGACAAATGTGAGAGTCACAAACAAAATATACTCCAATAACATGCAAAAAATCTTCAAACAATCTCTACTACAACAACCTCAAATCTTATTTGAATATTGATGCAATGCTTTAGCAATCTATTCCATTCACTGCCATTTACGCTCACTCATTGAAGCATTTCTTCTCACAACTAGGTCTGAAGCATGCTCACACTATGCAACCTTCTCTTCTTCACATACGCACTCCATCAACCATCAATCAGCTCGAAAGTGAAGTATATAAAACATGGAGGGTGAAACTGACCTTTGGGTTGGGATAAAAGATGCAAAAATTGGACTAAATCACTCCACTAACATCACTACTTGTGCATTAAAAGTGTTCACATCATTGGAAGACCTTTTCAAACCATTCCTAACCTTTACAAATTATTCTAGAAGCCTATAGGAATTTCCATGCCAATTTTCTTCCGATTTTCACGAGGAATGCAGAGGATATTTCATGAAAAAGCTCAGTCACATGCACAACACTACATAAACTCGATTGGAGACTTTCAGTCGCATGCACATGCTTGTCACCCAGCGACTAGAGAATTTCAGTCACATGCATAAGCCTAAATCCATGCGACTGGGGTAAAGCATAAGAAAAAACCACAAGACCTCAGCTCAAAACCTCTGCCACATGTTGGATCCTCTTCGTCAGCATCTGAACTCACCTCCAAACCTCTATTAAGCTCAGTAAAACCTCTGCAAGTGGATCGAGCAAGTCTCCCAAGTGTCACTGCCAGGTTGACCAGTAAGGCCAACAAACAAGGTTGACAAGAGTGCCAACAAGTCCTCCACTCTCCAACAAACATTTGAACAAGATGAAACACCTTTGACAAACCTACAATACACTGTAGCACATCTCCATCATCAACATAAGACCATCACACCACAACACGTCATCTCCATGATCATAAGCATGAAGACCTAGTATGCCAACTCATCAAGTGTGCCATCATTTCCATCATATGAATATTTGCATCAACCACCTGTAGAAACAACCTCTACCTCCATGAACACCTTATTTCCATCATCTAATCATCATGAGTGTGACATCATACAATTGACATCAATACCAACAAAACCATATCAATGTCAACTCAACTAGCTACAACCATGCTATAACGAATGGCATCAACACATCAACTAGACTACATAGGGTTGATATCAATGCCAACATGAGCTAGCTACCATCACGAACGAATCCCAACATCAGCTAGCTGGATCCATGCACACCATAATTCCAACAAATTTTTGAAATGAAGATATTCAAAAGTGGTTAGTCTAATGCACCAACAAGAATGATGATCAAGAAGATGTTACACATCATCTAAGTGTCATATTAGATGAAATTGAAAAATAATTCTCCAATGTCTGAGTAAAGCATAAAATAATCATGACCTCATTATGGTATTTCATCACAAAGTGGCTAAAAAGTGTTATACATAAAATTGTTAACGGCTAAATTATTTTGAATTCAAAGATAGTGGGAGCGGTTAAGTTTTCTTCAAAAGGTTCAATATAAATAGATACTTCATCGAGTAACTAGGATGATGTATTTTTCCAACATCTTAAGTAAAGTTTCTATTTTGGTCTTTCCTTCTCTTTATTATTTCCTCTCAATTAGTAAGAATCCAACCTTCTAATTTTAGAGTATTTTGAATATTAAATTCAATTCCTGATTGCAGTTTGTTTTCTCTTCCATATCCCTTTTCCTATTTATATGGTCTGTGGGAACCCCATCCTACTATTTTTAATTTCATTTATAAGCTTAATATTTCAAGTGTATAACTCCTTTCATCCCTATATTCTCCCAAAAAGTAGTCCATATTTATTTCATCTCTCCAAACGTGTGATACTTCACTTTTTGTTATGTTTGAAAATGATGTTTGATAAATATACAACTTTATTTATTCTTATGTGAATGTTTCATTATATCATTGTTAATAATCATTTGATATTATTCCTAATCCCACCTTAGGCATAATATATCTGCATTTTATTGTTATAAAAATGAGGGGGATGGCGGTGGGGACTTTCTCCCTCAAATGTTTTCTTTGAGATGTTGACAGATCCCATTGATCAACATTGTTTAGTGACTCCACTAGAGATGTAAATGAAAGGTTGGTTTCACATACTAGTAAAAAACTTTATTGTTTTATAAATTGTCGAGATCTTGTCCAACCTCATATACCGAACAAACTTGAATCCTAGTGAAGTATGTTAAATAAAGTATACAATTTCATTTCGAAAACAACATGAACTTCGAAAGAACTTGGAAAATATTGGAAATTTCTTACCCAACAAGAAATACTCACTAAAATAATTACAAAGAGAATGAAACACACATTTAATACTAAATTCTCGCAAGGATGTTGAAGGAGTCCCAATAACAAGGAGTAAGAGAATAACTTTTAAAACAATCCAAGAAGTTTAAGTAAATATTTCTACAGTTATAGAAGAATAAAATATTAAATAAAAACAAGAATAAATTGGGAGATCAAGTACAACAATAGGCATGGAAGAAGAGAAGAAGCAATGCATGAAAGAAGGGAATAACCAAGAAATGAAGAAAGGCAAGAAAGAGGAAATAGAGGAAAAAATGCAAGATGTAACATTTAAAGATGACAAAGGTTTATCCCTCCTTAACCTCCTAGCCTTCCACAAGGATTTTTTCTTGTTATTAGTGGTGATGGCATTATGGATCCAAATAAAAATCTTGATCAACTCTTCACTATATGTGAGATTCATTTGATTAAACATGATGATATCATGGCTAGAGTCTTCTTACATAACTTAATTGGACTAGCATATAACTAACATCATTCACTTCCTATTGGAATAAGTTATTATTTTGAAGATAGGGAAGAGGTATTCATGATGATATTTTCTCAGCCAATGGCTTATTATACCTTGCTAACAAATTTCCCCCAAATTCATCTTGAAAAGAATGAAAAGATTGGATATTTTAATCTAAGTTGTTTCAAACTCTACAACAAATCTTGGAAGAACAACATTCAAATGACCCACTGGTATTTGGATGTTATAAAAACTTGATGTCGTCAAATGGAAAGTATGCTATTAAGTCTTCTCAAATTACAACCCTAGATGAAGTGGTAAGAAAAACAACTAAGATGGAAGAAGATATGATAGAAAGTAATTTTGATCCAAAAATCATTTTGGCACATGTTCAAAGGTAAGTATCAAGGCTAGCTATGTCTTCCTAGCCTTCTCCGTCATCAAAACAAATTCAAGAAAAAGGGGTTAAAATGGAAATTTATCAAGGACAAGCTCCAATTTAAGAAACATTGTAAAAGAGTCTTCCATGGTATGTCAAGAAGTAGAGATGACACAATTAAACTACACCATAAATTACATGAAAAATTAGATCACTCATTCAGAAAGAATGATAATCACAATCCATCAACAAAAGACTAATGACATCAAACCTAAGATAAAGGGATGGCAAGAATCAAGGACTGAAGAACATAGAAAAAGGGAACCTTGATTTCCAAATCCAAATGTTGTTGTCCTTGAAGAAAATGTTCACAAAGATCCATTTAAAGAAATTGAAAAATATACGAATGCCCCAATAGATGAAAATATTCAAGATCCTCATGTCTTTTAATCTATTGTAGTTCAGTTTTCACTATGTTTTAAAAAAATAAACAAAATCATATATTTCAGAAAAAAATCAAAATCAAGAATAGTGTTAATTCTTTCAAAAATAAAGGGTGGATTAACATTTAAATTGAGCATGATGTAGCATTAATATGAATCGTTTGGGTGGGGCCCTGGCAGAGTTTAAAAATTTCAAAATTTTAAAGCACAGGCTAGTTCGTTGGACGGACTTAATTGTTGTGTCTAGACCTCCCAATGGGGAAAACCTGACACCAAAATGGCTTGAGGGTTACGCGACCAAGTGCCTCTGTAAAGAATTCAACAGCAGTTGGGTTGACCAACAACCAATGACTCAGATTGATTACAAGATCACTACCAGCGGGCCTTGCCCATCATAGTAGGTGTCTTTGTAACCCTACTGCAAGCGAGTGTGACTCTACAGGATAGTTCAGTAAGTCATCATCATGTCATCACCATGTTGCCCCATCATATAATCATGTCATTTCCACCATGGCATCCATTCTCATACAAATCACTTCAATATTTAATCATGTTTCCGTTCCATTTTTCTTTATTCTCCATAAACTCCATTTCAGTTTCATTTTTCACATTGTCATTTTCAATTCCCACTATCTGTAGCATGTTACAATCAATGTCCCAATTGAATTCAAATTCATTCATGCCACCCATTGTTATCCAGGTATTTTTACATCATATTCAACTGTAAAAATATTCAAAATGTCTAAGAAATTTGTTTTCTTGAGTTCTTCCACCCACATTCCTCTCATGGACATTGAAAGGGGTTTTTTTGATCCTATTTTTTCACTCAATTTAATGGAACTTCGTCAACACATTATAGTAAACCAAAAAGAGACTCATGTGTATGATGCAGTGGTAAAGTCTATTCTATTTGTTGCTATAATTCACCAAAATTATGTCTTCCCTGAGTTCATTTAATAGTTGGTCTCTGCCATTTATCCTCAAAAGTGTTTTGTAATGAATGATTTAGGTGAAAATATCTTTTAGATATCTTCTCTTTTAATCCAACAAGCATTGGTTTTTCCACCTTCAAACCTTTACACCCCATTTTCAGAGGAAACCTTGTTGACAATATTTCAAAATTTGTTTGGGAAGGATTATGCCCAGATGAATTTCTTTTTAATGCCTACAGGACAACAATTGCCTTTGGGGCCCACTCAGTTTTCTCTTGAAAATTTTGTTGAATATGTGAGACTAATTTTGCAGATAATTGCTAAGGTTTTGGAAAGGGAATATACAACTGTCATTGACCGAGCTATTTTAGATATTTTCAATTTAATTTTGCAACCTGAAACTGTGCTTGATATGCCAGAATATTGGGAGAAATTAGTCAATTCCCAATTGTTAGAAATACTTCTTACCAGATGTTTCATATTCCCATTATTAGTAACTTATCTTTTCCTTTATACTCATGTTGAGAGTTTCAAGCAATTGGGTTTGAATATAATGGATGTACATCAAAAGAGGCAATCAATAGTGAATTGGATAGATACCCTAAGAAGTCATTCCAATTACAAAGGATTTACATATTTCACTTCTTCTTTTATGTTAGATGTTTATTCCATAATAAATAGTTCTACTTCACCTTGTATTTTTCCAAAAGCCCAATCTCTTCTTCATCTTAGTAAATATTTCAAAGTAGGTGATTGGTTCCAATTTGAAGATTATTTTGAAATAAGACTGTATGGAGCAGAGGTTTCCCCTTATAAACTTCCCACATTTGTACTTATGAGATTATTTTCTTCAAAATTCATTAGACAAAGTTTAAATGTTGATCAAGTTCACTTTGTGCCAGCAAAGAAGGGGCATATGTTCAAATTGCCAAAAGCTATTAGGCCTTTTATTGTGAACAATAAACATGCCATGTAAGAAGTGGATAAGATTCTTGAATATATGCAGTTGTAACATGGTGAAAAATGGTCATATGATCCTCACCATATCATTTCTAAAAGAAGTTGAGAATTCATATGCTCCCTATATACATGAATCTTGAGTAGATGTGGAAAAATTGCCTAATGGTGGTAAGCTAGAAACACAAGAAATGATAGAGATTGAAACTCAGTATCCTATAGAGAAGGGTCTGAACAGAGGCATTGAATAAATAATTGATTTCGAGGGTGAAACAGATCAAAGATCTAAAAATCCAAGGTTTTCTTAAAAAGAAAAGGAGCGTGAATCTCTGGATAGAATCTCCTTAGCTGCAATGGGATTTCAATTGAAATTGGGAGAAGTGACTTGTACACCTTCCTCCCCTGTGCCTAAAGAAACTTCTCAAATTTTTGTTCCTATTCTAAAACAATTATATAGTCAAATCGAAGAAAGAAATAAGAGGATAAAGGAAAGTGTTGAATCTCATCTTGAAACATAATATATTTCTGAATACCACACCAGATTGTTGTTTTCCATGGATCTTGAAAGAAAACAATTGAAGCTATCTTTTTCTCATCCTTCTACTAGTTGTTGCATCATCAGTAGGTTTCAAGACTGTTAACTTGACTGTGGATGCAAGAGATTTTCCATTTCCTGAAAAAAAGCCAATTTCCACAAGGAAACTGGAGAATTAATTTATAGTGATTTAAGCAAAACAACCCTGGATGCTAGTAAGGCATAAGATTTACTAGGAAAAGTTGTAAATCAACTGAAATTGGAGAAGGAAAATTCTAGAGCATTATTCACCTAGAATGAGGAATTGAAGAAGCTAATTGTTGAAATTGGTGTCAATCTGAAAGGCATAATTGTTGTATAGAAACTCTTACAAGGGGCAAAGTTTGAAATTCAAGTGTTAAGAAAAAAGTTGAAATTACCTTCTATGGAGCATGTCATGGCCCCAGAGGTAGCTCACGTAGAGAAAGAAAAAGAGATTTTGACAAATGAACTTTTGCAGAGGAACAATGAAATATCTTCCCTCAAGGAGATGAATTATAGATTGCAACAGAAACTAGATATGCATGTGTGTACTATCTTGGTACAACCATATTCTAATGATCTAGGTGAGAAATTGACTAGGGTAATGACTAGATTGAATATATAGTAGGATGAGATGAAGAAAATGCAAAGAAACTTGGATGTTACAAAGAAAAATATAAAAATAATAGAAAGGGAGTTGGCCATGGTCAATGAAACTGCCTAAAAATACCAAAATGAATACCAAATTGCTTCTCATGAGATTAAATAGTTGAAGGAAAGAGTAAAGAGGAATATGTCCCTCATTCAAGCCAGGTAAATTAGCTGGAATTATATAATTCATACAATGAAGAACATTTGGGGGTTTATGTCAATTGTAGTAGAGTAGAAAGCTATTGTCAGAGATTTGGAGGGCATCATTACTGCTAACAAACGTAAGATCTAGCAACATGCACAATTTTCCAAGAAGATAATTGATTTTCTTAAATCCAAGTCATCATAGGAATTAAGAGAAATGAAAATTGAGGATAGAACATAATTAGTGTTGGAGATCAATAAAATCGTGTTGAAGAATTTATATAGGAAGACAGCTAAGACAAAGATGGGAGAGATTAAATAATATGTTTTAAAATTCAACACCAACTTTGATAAAAGAACCAGGGCAGGATTTCCTTCATGTTGGGATCAACAAGGAAATCTGCTTCCCTGGGAGACTTATGAAACTCTGCTGGTAGAAGTTAAAAGCAAGATTGGCACCTCTCATGAAAAAACAATAGTTTTGAAAGGAGAAACAATCGTTAATTATCTTCACAAGGATTTTCAATTGTTATGGTTGATTAGGACTCTTTTTACTGAGAAACCAACTTACAGTGAATTACTAATTTCAGAATGGCTCACACAAGGTTTGTAAAGAATTAGATTTCAGATGTGACAGTATGGAAGAAATGTAAAGAGTGGATGTCCCCTACATAAGAAACAACAGAAGTTAGACCCTCTACAAATGATCTTGCACAAGAATCACAGATCACTCAATGAAGAAAAGCCACCTGTTATTTCATCAGAATTTTCCAGAAATGTATTTGTAATAGTGATATAATTTTGTTTTTAATTTATCATAGATAAATTCCTTCGAAGGACCGAATAGAATAAACAAGTTCAAGTAGTTAGTAGTTTTGACAGTTAACAATTCCATAACTGTCATCATTGTAATCATCATACAAAAATAAATTTTGGAGAACCAAGAAGGGTTACGAATTTTGACTTCATAAGGAAAAAGACTTTTCTGTGTAATGTTTCTCATCTTCTTCGAGAATTAAATAAAGTTTTTCAAAGTTATTCCAAACAAATATTTGAATGTGGCATGTGTTCTTATATATTTGTGCAATCATTTAATGTTTGTATTCTCTAGGAAAGAGTAATGAAGTAGTTAGTCTTTAATGATATAGTTTCACTGAATTAATGGTATATGCAAGTTAAAGTTAAATAACCTTAATATGCACTCCTCTTTTCTGTATTTACATTGATCTATCTTCCATATTTCTATTAATGTTTAAAGCAAGAGATTCTGCTATAAGTAGCTTGTTGTTCAAAACTTTCGAACATATTTTTCACCCCTTTACTACAACTTAAATCACATTCATTATCAATGAGGCCACTTTGGAAGGTGTTTTTATTCTAAGAAGATTTCATAATTATTACCTGTAAAAAAAAATACCTTTGAAGTTTCACAATGGGACACAAATCAAGTTTTTATCATTTTGAATAAATGTATTGGGCACTGACCTCTACTCAACCAGGGGTTGTCTCCAAGGTACAACATAATCCATGCAATCTAAATAAAATATGCAACGTTTTACTCAAGGGGATTTCATTGGACAAGAATACTCTGAAAAAAATCAAGAGAAATTGATCCAAAAAAGATCACAAGTAAGTAAATTCAAACCAAGAAATCAAGTTGATAAAGAGAAAATGATCACCAATGCTCGAGAATCAACATCTCACCAAGTCACCTCACAACCAATAAAGAATCAATAAAATGGAGTTTTGAGGATGTCTTATAATATAGTTGATGAACATAAAAAGTTTCAAATTACCCTTCCATTTCTCGAGGTGGTGAAGATTCCTCAACAAAAGGAAAATCTACTTAATATTTTGGAAAACCTTAGTTCATAAAGCTTGAGGATGGAAGTAGCTTTGGGTAGCAATCAACAAAGATCAAACTATTTTCCACCAAGAGTATGAGGCAAAGTAACTTATTTCTATCTTTCTCTTGAAAATCATGATTTTGTAATTCATAATTGTATGGTTGATAGTGGATCAATAAATAATATCATGCCACTTTCAATAATGGAATCCTTAGGACTGGATGTACTAGATACTATGAAGTTGGAGAAGGTATTTATGCTACTAATTCAAGAAAAGTTCTTGCATGTGGTGAAATCAAATACTTCTATGCATGGATAAGTTTAGCACCACATATAACTACAATAATCACTATAATAGTGGTGGACCTCCTAAGTGCATATGGAATCATGCTTGGTTGTGACTGGTGTTCCATGATTGGAGGTTATATCATTAATTATGGAGGTTGTATAATGTTTCCTCGCAAACATGGAAATCTTGTTCAAATTTCAAGAGAAAAAAAAAAAAGTCCATTTCCTTTGAGAAAAAGGAACTGAAAGTAATATAAAATTATATAGACTCGGGAATTAGGAATTATGTTGTTCTCAATGTAGATAAAAGTGAAATTTGAAAACTATATATTTTCCAATAATTTTGGAAAATGTCATTTGATTGTGCTTGTTTAAAGTATAGAATTGGAGATGCAATTGCATTTAAAATCCCATAATCTTGTATTCATCCCTATGCTTGCAGAGTGAAATTTCCTTGTACAAATAATGAAGTTGAGTATGAAGCACTAATTCAATGATGATTCTTTCCACTCAACTACATATCAACAATTTGATTGTTCAAGGAGACTCTGAGTTAGTCCTAAACCATATCAACAAAATGTATAATATCAAGAAATAACGGCTGAAGTGTTATGCTAGAAGAGTGTGGCACATTCTTCAATATTTTAACTCTTTTAACATAACATGTGTTCCATGGGATTCCATAGGAAAAGAATCGGATGGTTGATTAATTAGTAGTTTCAACTCCTCTATTCAATCCATCCCATGGTCCAAAATTCTTTTCATGTCAAGAAAATATTTTGACCATCTATACTAGATAATGAAGAATACTAGTGAGTGTTTGAAAATGATGAGCATGTTAATGAATTCATTTATGTTTTATAATATGCATTGATAAAATAAAATAAAAAATTGAATAACTTCGAATAGATTCAAGCAAGAAATAATTTGGATTAAATGAAAATTCAAAAAAGCCATCTCAACTAAAGAAGTGGATAAGATTGGAATCTTTATTTCCAAGAGATGAATAAAGAAAGAAGGGTAACCCAAGTGAATAATCATTGTTAACAAATGTATAAGAGAATGAAAAAATGAACATTAGCACACCTAAGACCCCGAAGTTTCTAAATCTAGGGACCAATTATGTTCATGAAGAGATGCAACAATATGCTAACCCATTTTTAAGAAATTAAATATATTTTTGCATGGATCTATGATGACCTGAAAGAATATGACAATGCTAGTTTTCAATATATAATACCACTAAAATAAGGCACTAAGCCTTTCAAGCAGAAGACAAGAATCATAAACCAAAGTTGAAACCTCATGTCAAGTTGGAAGTGGAAAATATGAAAAAGGTTGGTATCATTTTTCCAATAAGATACTCTTAATGGATTTCTAATATAGTAGTAGTAAGGAATAAAAATGGAGAGAACCATATCTACATTAATTTCTTTGATCATAATAAAGCATTTGTGAAAGACAATTACCCAATCCTAAACATGCAATTTGTATTCCAACATGTTACTATTTCTACGTTGATGTCAATGTTAGATGGATTCTCAAGGTGTAATCAGGTGCTTGTTGTTGAAGATGACAAACATCCTTTCACAATGTCGCGTGGAACATTTCCATATGCAACAATTCCCTTTGGATTGAAAAATGTTGGGGCTACATTTCAAAGAGACATGGATCATGCATTTAAGGATATGATAGGAATTTTTTATTACCAAGTGGGTATTACTATTCATCCAAAGCTAAGAGAATGCCATATAAAATATCTAAGACACGTGTTTCGATTATATGTCATATCTCTTAATCCACATAAATTATATTTCATTGTATCAGAAGGAAAATTATTGGGTCATATTATGAGAAAATAAGGAATTTACTTCCATATAGATAGAATTAAAGCTACAAATAATTTGTAGCCTCGATATTTTTTATTTTATTTTTTATGTGGTTCATAGTTCCTCGAGATCGATGAGTTTACATCTAAAGAATAATTGTACCAGGAAAATCTACCTGAAAGGGTCACTTCCTACGAGCTCAAACATGGAGAATGAACCTAATATTTTTGAGAGAATTGAACCCATAACCTCTCACTAACAAAGGTTATTTAACAACGGGGACTAAACCAAATAATCTAACCCTCGAGGCTTCAAAGTCTCCATATTATTGGAAAGGAGTTCAATATTTTTTGTGGAAAATGAAATTTGTTTTGATATTTCTTCTAGAATATGAATCAATAGTAAATCCTATAAATAAATTATTGAAGAAAGATCAAATATTTGAATGGACTCCATAAACACAAATGGCTTTCACAACTAGCAAAAAAGAAATGACCGTAGATCTAGTGTTAGCATGCCCATATTTTGATAGATATTTTATAATTTACTCTTTGTCTTTAGAATAAATCATTGCCTCTATACTCGCTCAAATAAATTAGAAAGGAGAAGAGCTTCCTATTTTTTTATTACCAACATGTTGCATGACTATAAATTGAATTATTCTAATATACAAAAATATTTATTTTCCTTTGTAAATCCTATATCTCCACTACAGAGCCTACATTATTTCATTTCTTATGCACCACACCCCCCTTGTAAAAACCATCTTCAATCAACAATTTACAAAAGGAAAATAGGTAAACCGGTTGGCAAAGTTGCAAGCGTATAACAATGAAATAAAACCTATAAAAGCAATAAAGGAATTACTTTGAAAATTGATGACAATTTTGAACCTATAAACATCTCTCCTACTAATGTTGAAGATGATCCTACTATTGCAACGATTGAATGGTATAAGGATATTTTGTTTTGTTTAAAATCTGGGAAATTTCTAGTAGGAATGACTTAAAAGGAAGGAGGATCAGTGAAAATAAAAGTTAGTAATTATGTCTTGGTATCTAGAGTATAATATAAGATAAATTTTATGGCATGCTATTATGATGTTTGAATCCTTTAAAATTACATGAACGAGTTTGTGGTGGGAATTTTCTCCTTTGGTAGCTGCTCACATGATGATCATAAATGGTTATTATTGGTATACATTAATTAAATATGTTTATGCAATGATTAGAAAATGTGTTCCTTGACAAATATTATTAGGAAAAATGAAAACAAAAGCCATGCCATTGAAACCTACTTTAATAGAAGGCTCGTTTTTATAATGGAGTTTGGATATCATTGGTCCAACAAATCCAAATTCTATTAAAAGTAATTCAAATATATTGACTATTACATACTATTTCACAAAATTCCTTAAATACTTAACATTAAAAGTTGTCTATTTAAAACAATTAATACAATTCTTGAAAACAAATATCTTGTCTCAATTTAGTATCTTGAAAAAATTGTAATAAATAATTGATCTATCTTTATAAGATCAAAACTTACAAATTCTATGGGGAATATGGAATCTTAATAGGAAAAAAATCTAATTATTATCCTCAAGGAAATAGTTTCACTAAATAAATTAACATGTCATTGATTCAAATCTTGGAGAAACTAATTTCTACAAATAAGAGGAATCGGTACAAAAAATTATTGTATGCTCTTTGGGAAAGTAAAGTTGCTTCAAAGAGTAGTTCATGGAATTCACCTTGTATTCTTGTATATGGAAAATACTCAAGGATGATAATACATTTTGAAGTGAATGATTTGGTTATTTCCATTGGGATTGAAGACAAAGAAGGGGGTACTTAACTCCAAACTCAATACTATCAACTCTTTTAATTAGAAATAAATGAATACACATAATGACAAGTATACATAATAGATAACGAGTTGTTAAAATATGTTTTGATTAGATTTCTATCTTCAAGGTGTTTTCATAAAGATCAATTGTTTATACTCTAGAACAAAGCAAAAGAAAATCCCTCCCTTCATTCAAAAGTTGAACCTCTTTGGATTGGACCATACCAAATTGAAATATTTTGTGGTTTCAATTCCTATTTAATCAAGGATATAAATGGTAAGATTCAAAAGTTTCCTATAAATAGGAATCACTTCAAACACTTCTTCTTGTGAAAATCCACCATCCCTAGTTGTATATTCTTTTTATGCGCATGTACTTCTCCATTTTCACATTTTACATAACCCAATTTCTAATTTCATTTTCATTTTGAATCCATTTCCTAATTGACGGCACTTAATGGTTATGTTGTTCTCAACAACTAGCAAGGGGGTCAATGTCCAATAGTTGGAGCATGTTGACCAAACTTTCTGATTAAAACTAGAACTTTTGAAATTTGAGTTTCCATACCCTTTATACATGTATTTGCTCCCTAGTGTCTAATATCTCTCCTAAGGAAAAAAATACATACTTAGCCATATCCAAAAGTTGGGATGGTAAGATATCGATATGACTTACTACTTTGCTTGTGTATGCCAATCCTGATGCCCTGGTTTTCATACTTAGCAACCTTTTCAAAAGTTGGGATGTTCATATGACCAAAACTCTACTCAATACATTTTCATCCATCCCAACTCCCAACCATCCTGATTTCCTTGAGTCTCAAGTCCCACATATCTATCCACTCCAACTCTCCACTATCCCAATTCTCATACATCCTGATACCCCCACTCCTTATACATTGAATTCCATGTCTTTTCATACTTAACCATTTTCTGATAAATCATAATGGCTGAGGTAAATTAAAGAGCTACTTCCATGGCTTCATTTAAATTGATTTTAGCATTCACTTTGGCATGGTTTTAGATAATGTGATCACATGGCTATTATCTCAAGAGAACAATTGTCACTAAAAAATTGTTATGTAATATTATGATAAGTAGTTGATGGAGTCAACAGTGTATTTACTTGTTAAGTGAACATTAATAATTTATTACACCAAGTACCTTGAGGAAATCATAATAAAAGATGGTGGGTAAGAGGAAGGAACCTTATTACAGAGATACTCTCAATACACTCACAAGGAAGATTCTTGACTAACATTTGACTATTGCATCTAAGTGTATTTTAAAGTATCAAAAAATAAACATGGCGCCAACAAAGCTTTTCCATTTGAAATAGTAAAGATTGGTTGTGTTCTTGAAGCATCTGACTTCACATACATTCTTTCATGGTGTGCAATGAAATTTGATAAGCATAGAAGGGTGGTTCTCCTTAAAGAAGTTGGTAGAAGTCGTATGTGCTTAATGTCAATCCTTGTTAGAAAAAATGATATGTTTACCAACTTCACATAAACATTTCAAAGTTTTCAAGAAAAATTCATTTATCAAAGATCATGGAGGATGTAGTGAAAATTTAAGAATTTTTGTAACAAGCACTTTTGTTTCCTTGAAGGATGTTGCTCAAATTTAGGTAAGTACTTTTGATGAACCCTATAAAAGGTTTTCATAAGAATTTTTGGTCAAGATTCTATTGAACATGTACCTATATGTGTTTTTTATATTATCCATCGTTTAATTAATGAAGGAGCCATATTTTACAGGTCTAATATTATTTCCAATGAGATTTCCTACCAATTACGAAATTTTGAGAGTTCCAAAGGATTATTCATGTCTTCTCATCTAAAGTATGCCATGGTCTATGTAAATATATTTAAATACCTACCCGTTGCTCAAAATTTGAATATAGACAAGGACCCTACTCAATTCTAGTAAGCTTCCTTTCATCTCTATTAGGTTCAAAACTCTTTAATTATAAATTTCGAGAAAATTATTTTTGGTCCTAATACAATTATGATTTATAATCATGCTCAAGAATTTTTTTCATGAAAGGGGATTTTTGATTGCCAAGAAAAAATTTCTCACATTGGACTCCATGGATTTGAAGGAAAACCCATGCTCCTTCTATATTATGTTTCTGATTTTTTTTTAATTGTTGAAGTATGCCAACAATACAAATATTGGGCATATTTCATCAATCAGAGAAGGAAAAAGTAGTGCATTCCTACTCCTTTTAAAATTAGATATTTCATAATGAAATTTGTTGTCCATTTATATGAAATTACTTCATATTTAATACTTTTAAAATGAGGAAACTCCACTCTTGCTTTAAGTTTTAGTAAGAAAATGGAAGGAGGAGTTGGGGATGATTAGAATTGAGGAGAAGAAGAGCATGAAGAAAATCCCCTCTATGATGATACTTTGATTAGTACAATTGAAATAGAAAGACAACAGAGAGGTGAATACCTTTAAGGAAATTTAATTGAAGAATGTTGTGTTTTTTTTACTAGTTCAAAAAGAAAGATTGAAAGAAAGATTGGATGAAATGCGTATTTTAGGGGTTTAAACTTCTGAAACAACCACAAAGTTTTCAAAAGAAGATATTCAAAAGTGGTTAGTTGACTACACCAACAAGAATAATGAAGAAGAAAATTTGATGCATCACCTAAGTGTGAAATTAGATTAAATTGAAGAATAATTCTCTAATGTCTAAGTAAAGCAAGAGATAATTGTTGAAGTCCAAAATTGTCTTCTTTTTTACAACCCTTTTTTCTTTCATTTTCATCTTTTTCATGATAGTTTGCTACATTTTCAAGTTGAAAGGTCACCTTAGTTATGCCCGTACGTCATAAAAGGTATCAATCATTCATGGTTTATAATATATTGATTATTTATAAAATTTAATCAAAACACTCCTATAGTTGTTGAATTGTACTCATTATGCAGCTAACCGAGGATTTTGCAGCTACATCCATGGTTAGACATGTTTCAGCGCATTAAAGAAGGAGTAAAGGACATAGGTAGATGGAAAATTATCGACACGTCGACATACACCTATCATAGTGATGTGGAAAATCATTAAGCTCAAGAGATATGATGGTCAAACCAGAAGTCAACGCTGATTATAACACTCCAACGATGCGCAGGATTTGAAGGCAGTTCATGGCATTATCAAGTGAGTGTGGAACTCGATGAGAAGAAATTGGATTTGATATGTCAAATCAAAACCTTCTCATGGTTTCTCTTTCAGTAGAAAATCATGAGAAGAAAGACTCCAATTTTGATTTCATTTCTTAGTTGTCAAAGTAGAAACTTTCCTCTCAGCTTATAACTCTTAAGACAATTATTTAATAGAGGATTATAAAAGGATCTAAGGCAAATTAATAGACACTCATACTCTTATTAAATTTTCAATTATTTGTTAATGAAAATTTCGAAATTTAATACAAATACTTTGTTCTTTGGTGATCTATGTGTGGCTAACTAGTTTGACATTCAATTTTGTGCTTGCACTCAACAAGAGGGCCCCCTAGAGAGCTCTAATATTAGTTTAGTTTCTAGTTTTATTAAATTTTCTTAAAATGTGCCTTCTTCATTGTAGTTAATTTTTTGTTAGTGTTTTGATTAGTATTTCGTTCATTTAATCTTCAATATTTTGAACAAGCCGAGCTCTCATAAAAATACAAAAACATATTTCCTTTTCACAATTTGTTTCATTCAATTATTTTCTTTTTTATTTCATGAGTAATGGATAGAGAAATTTTAAATCATAATTGCACACATTGATAATCCTTATGAGTTACATATTTTCTTGTTATTTTGATAATGTAGTTCGATTTATATTTATTATTCTATTGAGTAGAAGGGAATTCCAATTTTCAAAAGTATTTAGAATATTTCAATTTTCTACAATTAGAATAAGAATTTCAATTTCGTCAATAGAATATATTTTTCAATTCAGTTCAACTAGAATAATTTTGAATTCTTGTTACCATTGATTAAATTTAAATTCAGTTCTAGTAGAGTGACTTTTAATTCTTGTTGCAATAGATTCAATTTTGATTCATTGTGATAAGTTAGAATTTTAAATTGATTTCACCTTGAAGTTTAATTCTCTTTCAAAAGAGTAATTTTGATGGAAAGAACATGTGCGTAGAAATGTTTTGAGTTAATCTAGTCCCATTTATATTTGGTTCAATTTCATCTTTTAAAATAAAAAATAGAACTCCTAGCATATATTGTGCACATGCACTTCATAAGTACATGAACCTTGGTTGAAAATTAATGAAGTAATTTAACCATCAATTAAATTACCCAACATTTTGGTGTCGTTCTCAGGGAAGTGTATATAGGACTTCATTTTTGGTTTGCATATCATCTTAGATGCATAATTAAAGCATAATAAATATCATTTAGAATGCATGAATAGAAAATGAGATTCTAGGGATATATTTGTAGGTAGAGGTAGAGGACAAAGTTCAATACCAACATCACCACTCACCTCCACTAGACCATGTAGTGCCACACCATCCACTGACACTCGCATTCCATCCATAGCAGGTAGACATAGACTTCCTGAGGTGCATAGATATGAAATCCAACCTAGGGACTCACCAACTTCTTCCACTGAAGCTATAGTTGAAGAACCCACATCCCCTACTGAAGGATTTATATTTCTTTCTTCAAAAAGAGAATAACTCTTAGGACAAGAGTTATAAGTACCTAGTGCAGAAGAGGAGGAAGCTTCTAATGAAATACCATTTGTAGAAGAACCATAGGAAGATATATATAATCCTATTATGAAACCTTATGTCAGATCTGAAGAGTCTAGAATGGTAGGAGAAGGGGAAGGATAAGTACACAATGTAAATGGTGATCCTAGGATTGGAGGTGGAATAGGTAGAGGAGGAAATAGAGGAGAAGGTGGAGGACGAAGTAGGAGAGGAGGTAGGGGGGAACCAGATCCTTATGGATTTCCTATCTTTGATGAGGATACCACAACCACAATGAAAAATATTTCACCTTCTATTCTTCCTCATTTTCATGGCCTAAGAACTAAGGATCCAGAAACATTTCTTTTTGAATTTGAAGTATTATGTAGATCCTATGACTACTTACTTGATACTCAAAAATTGAAACTATTTCAAAGTACTATAAAATATGGAGCCCTTAAACGGTTTATGGGTCTAGGAATGTATAGTATTAGAACATGGGAAGAAATGAAAAGGGTGTTCCTAGAAAAATATAAATATTATTGTGTTCTCCATAACCTTAAGGATGAAGTCTTTAAGATGATGCAAAAGGAGGATGGAAGCCTTGAAGAATTAGTGGAAAGATTTTCCTACAATGTTAAAAGGGCTAGGATGCATGATTTAGATGAGGAAACATTGAAATCTCTCTTGCCAAAATCTATAAGAGATGAGAAGATAGAGATCCTCAACTTAATGGGCAAAGGATATGTTTCCCAACTTTCATTCGGTGAAATCTATGAATTGTGTAAACATATTTTCACTAGATAAGGCTAGATCCAGTAAAATCCAAGATATCCAACTATGTCAAGAGTTAGTAAATCTGTAATTGGAACAATCAGTAGAGAATAACGAGGTAACTTGCTTGATAAATTTAAAACATATATTCTTGGTAATCTTAATGAACAACTAAATACTCTCAAAATACAAAACAAGCAAAAAGTTGAGAATGTTGCAGTATCCATCTTCTATCCTAGGTCTAGGAAAAAGCATGCTCTGAGAGAATGTCCTCTTGATAGTGTATAAATTTGTGTCATACGTGTTGAAAATCATGATACAAGGGAATTTCCTTCAATAATTGGGCTTAAAGTTATCTTTCATGATGAAACTGGAACAGGCCAAGCTGAGTCACTTTACTTTATTGCTAAAAGACCATGGCAATCCCAACAGCCAGGCATGACACAAGGTTTTAACATTCAATACCAATCCTATGCACAACCACAGAATAATTGGACTGCACCTATGCCTTGGCAATCTTGGCTACCCCAACCCCAAAATCCATCTTAGGCACAAGGTTTGAAAACTTCATATGGCATAAATCCCCAATATCCTTAATTCCAACAACCTTATTCCCCTTATCCACCTCAATACTACCCTCCCCAACCAAACCAACCTCCTTGACCTCAATTCCAGACCAAACCACCAAATTAACCACTTTCGTTACCATCCACTCCATCTCCTCAAAAATCCAATCACCTACCTGCTCAACCACTTCCAAACCTAAATAATAAAAATCAACAACCTATTTAAAATGTAGAAGGCCAAAATTATGAAGCTTGTATGATATCCCCATTAGGTCTAAATGATGTCCTACTTAGATTTGGTAGGGTTTTTCAAAATAAGTCACCACCAGTTGTCATCCAAAAATCTAAAGGGGATGGGGTTCTTGAGAAAGAAATACTTCTTGATCAAGAAAATAATCCTCCAATGGACAATGTTCCTACACATTTAGATGATAACCAAATAAACCCAGCTTCTACAATTCCTCTAGTAGAACAACCTTTTGTTTCCCTACAAAATCCACCTTTTCCTAAAATGTTCAAAATTGATAAGGGAATAGAAAGGAAAATTGTTTTACTAGAATATGATATGTTAGATTAATTGAAAAATATTTGCATCAAAATTCCTTTACTCGAAGCTATAAAGGAAATACCAATATTTGAAAAAACAAATGAGTTGTGCATTAGAAAACCAGGAAGAAAAATAAAATATGTCATGAAAATCAAATTGGTAGGAAAGATTGTAGATATTATGATGGGGAAACCAATAGTTAAAAAATATCTAGATCCAGGTAGCCCTATTGTAAAAATTCACATTAATGGTATCGAAATTCCAAACACCCTGATTGATTTAGGAGAAACCATCAATATTATGAGTAAATAAACTATGGATCAATTGAAGCTTCCCAATCTTCAATATACTCCAACATTATTACAATTAGCAGATAGATATGTTATCAAAACGGATGGTATATTATAATATGTGTTTGTATATTTGGATTCGTGGGAGTATCCTGCAAATTTTATGATTTTAACTCCCAAGAATAATCTATGAGGCCATCCATTGATCTTTGGTATACTTTGGCTAGATATAACTAATGCATTCATAAGTTGTAGATCTGATGATATGTATATCTCTGATGGAAGATCTATTAATAAATTCACATTGTAGCCACATGCAAAAATAATAACTAAAGTAGAAAGTGAAGTTTGGATATATGATGATAATGAAGACTTTGATGATGTTCAAATAGTATTTACTCTTTCAAAAATAGATGAGGAAAATCAATTAATAAATTTGATGAACAATAATGATTCTTCTTCATATTGTGAACAAAATCAGATTTTTCAAGCACAGTGTAATATTGAATATTTATCATCTCGTCAAATAGCTTTACATTCTATGGAAACGTTTGTAAATTATTTAGTAGAAATATTTCTAGGTAAAACATTAAACATCAATAATAACTTGGAAGAATTTAAAAAGAGAAAGTTGATAAAGATGCTACAAAAAAATACCTCTACTTATGCATGGGAATACACTAATATGAAGGGAATCAATCCTAAAACATGTATGCATCATATTTATATCCAAGAAAATACCAAAACAATTAGAAAACCTCAAAGAAGGAAGGAACCCTAATCTGAGAGAAATTGTTGAGGAATTACAAAAGTTCCTTAATGTGAACTTCATTTATTCGATATCAGATAGTCAATAGGTTTCACCTATGGTGATTGTTCCAAAGAAGAATGAAAAATGGAGAGTGCACATTGATTATAGGGAATTGAATAAAGATACTTTGAAATATTATTTTCCACTACTGTTTATAGATCAAGTACTATATACCTTAGGAGGGAAGAATTAATTTTTATTTTTTGATGGTTTTAGTGGATATAACCAAATCCAATTGGCACCAGAAGATCAAGACAAAATAACCTTCACATGTCCATGGAGTACATATGCCTATATGGTACTTCCGTTGGGTTATGTAATTCACCTACAACATTTCAAAGATTAGTTTTGCGTATCTTTTTTTATCTAATTTTTTATTGTGTGGAAGTTTACATGGATGATTATATTGTCTATGGAAATAATTTTGAAGAAGCTCTTGAAAAATTAGAAAAATTTATCATTAGGTGTAAAGAAGCAAAACTTCCATTAAGTTATGAGAAATGTTTATGATGTTCAATGAGGGAATTGTTTTAGGCCACCATATTTCAGGTGATGGAATTAAGGTGGATACATCTAAGGTAGAAGTAATTTCTAAAATTTAAATTCCTACTTGTCAAAGAGATGTTAGAAGTTTTCTTGGTTTTATCAGTTGTTATAGAAGATTCATAGAAAAATTCACAAAAATAGCCTTTCCACTTTTTAAACTTCTTATAAAAAATTGTGAATTTGTCTTGAATTATGACTGCTAGAAAGCATTTCAGTCATTGAAGCAGAAAATCATTGAAGCACCAATTTTAAGGGGACCTAATTGGTCTCTTCCTTTTCATATTTCAATTGATATTTCAGATACAAATTTAGGAGCTATGTTAGGACAAAAATATGTAACTCCTTAGGCTATTTATTGCACAAGCAAAAACTTAACTCCTGCAGAGTTAAATTACACCATAATAGAAAAAGAGTTTTTAGTTGTTGGGCATGACATTAAGAAGTTTCAACATTATATCACTGGTTATGAAACTTTCATTCATACATATCATTATGCTATTAGATATTTAATGAAAAAACCAATTACTAATGGGAAGATTACAATATGGTTGTTATTGTTGTAGGAATTCAATATTATTATTCTTGACAGACTAGGAAAAGAAAAGACAATTCTTGATTTCCTTTCTAGGATGCAGAATATAATAATGATTCTCCTATAAAATATAATTTTCCTGAAGAGTACCTTTATGCAGTATCTATTAAAAATACTTGGTTTGCAGATATTGCTAACTATTTGCCTAAAAGAAAGCTACCCCCACAATTATCAACCAAAGAGAAGTGAAATGTTATCAAATCCAGTGCACCTTATTCTTGGATAGATAGATAATTATACAAAATTGGAACTGACTTAATCATCTAAATATGTGTTCAACAAAATGAAGTACAAGAAATACTGAAAGCTTATCATGATGAACCATGAGGAGGACACTTCACTGATAAAATAACTGCTTATAAAGTCCTTATTTTGGGATATTATTAGCCTTCTCTTTTTAGATATGCCAAGAAATATGCCAAGAGATGTGATAACTTCCAAAGAATGGTAAATCCTATTCCATTAGATGAGATTCCTCTACAACCACATGCACTTGTACAACCTTTTAAAAAATAGGCTCTAGATTCCATTGGTCCAATCAATTCTCCATCTAAATAGAAAAGGTATATACTTGTTTGTACATATTATGTTACAAAATGGGTAGAAGGTAAACCACTTCCTTTTGCAACTAAAATTTTGTATTTACATTTCCTTTTGAGGATATTTTTACTAGTTTTGGTGTCCCAAGGGAAATTGTGACAGATCAAGGTACTCAACTTACATCTATGTTGGTGCAAATAATAATGGAGCAATACAAAATCAAACATCAGAAGTCTACTCCATATCATACACAAGCCAATGCGCAAGTGGAATCCACCAATAAGGTACTTGAAACAATTCTAACCAATATTGTACATTTTCATAGAAGAGACTAGGTAGAAAGGCTTCCAGAGGCACTATGGGCATACCCTACCATATGGAGAAATATAACTGGACATAATCCTTATGAGCTTGTCTATGGGAAGAAAGTTTTTCTTCCAATTGAGTTCCAAGTGGAGACCTTTAAAACAACAACAAAATTGGGCCTTGATCTATCTAAAGCTAAAAAATAAAGGTTAGCACAATTGAATGAGCTAAATGAGATTTGACAAGATGATATCCAAAGAACCGGCATAGTTTAGTAGCAAAGATCAACATGACATGACAAAATCATCAAAGCTAATGTAACAACCTTAGTTGATTTTCCATGTAAAAAATTAAATAAGACCAAGGTCATGGGACACATATTCCAAGTTGAATGTTGGGAAAAACATCCTAGTGGGTGTTCATTTGATTTATTATGGCTAAAGGAAATTGGCAAAGGAATTTGAAAAGGAAAGAGGCATTAATTGCATTTTATTTATGAAAATAATTGAAAATAGGAGAAAAAGAAGGTGAAATGTCACAGGTTTGCATGAGAGGGGAAATGAAGGAAAAAAGAAGGAAAATGAAGAAAATAAAGGCCTCGAGGATAAAAAGGCTTACGAGGATCAGTTCATGGATTTTTTTCAATGTTAGCTTTTGTCAGTTTTAGCTTGGAGCTGTCTACTCTATACTCTCCCTCATACTCTTGCACACTTAGAGTTTTATTGGAGAACTCTTGGAGTATTATGGCATACTTAGGATTTGGAGCAAAAAGGAAAAGGAAAAGAAGGAAAGTGCAAGGGGACAACAGGATCAGCAGGTACAATCAGTTTTCTTTGTAGGTATCAAGTTGCATATATGTTTTCCTTCCTAGTTTTGGCATGCATGGCATATGCATGTGGTTGTTTAGTTGTGATCTATCATTGGCATGGAGGATTTCCTGGATTGACAGTGGTTTTTCCTATCCTTGCCATTTCCTAGGTAACCATGGTATTTGGAGTTTTCCCTTTTGTTTTATGATTGGTTCTCATGTTCCTTATGGTTGTGGATTGATTTATTAGTTCCTAGAGCCTCTGTTGGAAAAATTCTCTAGAAGCCTATAATATCTTGGGTTGAGTTACTATTCCTAGAAGCCTTGGTAGGAAAAATGCTCTAGAGCCCTTGGTGGGCTGAGTTACTAGTCCTAGAAGCCCTGGTTGGGAAAATGATTTGGAGCCCAACAACAGCTATGGGTTGAGTTGTTAATTCTAGAAGCCTTGGTTGGAACAAATTCTCTGGGGCCCTGGACAACTTGCGTGGAGACTGATATGGCGATGGTTAGTGATGTCTAACTATAAGGTGGAATCATTGTTTGATGGTTAAGGTGGTTTGGCCTTTGGAAGCCCTGTTTTGGTGTTCTTGGTTTATTCCATGATATCCCACATTCATGCTTGGAATATGGCATGGGGGTGATTGGATGAAAGAGAGATTTGGTTTAGCCCAATCTATGGTTGGGTGGTATGTGGAAGTCCCTAACTTGCTTGGATTTTCATATGATAATATAAGCTCCTTTTACTTTGGTATTTCATGAGTAAATGTGCTTTTCATTATGTGGCTTTAATGGTGATTTCATCATCAATATGTCTCTGGTTATTTTTTGGTTATAAGCATGTTTTATGGCAGACTTGAGTTATGGCTCTCATCATGTTTTGATTAGTATATGAAATGTTAATGAATGCATGACATAATAGATTATCTTGTAGCTATTATGAGGAGGCATCAATCCTTCTTGATGATTCTCAGATAAGTATGAGACCCCTATATTCATGTGTATTTATGACTTGTACATTACATGTTTATGATATGTTTAATGGAATTCTTGTCATGGATTGTAGGGGTCACGTCAAGTCCTTGTTCAAGTGTTTTCATTAGTTTCCTTATTTCATTGTTGTTTACCATTTCTGGAATTTTCATGAAGTTCTGGACAGAGGCCTATGTCTTAGCCCTGAAAAAGTGGCTCAAAATTTTAGGTCGTTGGTACGTAACTTCCTGAAAAAGGTTGAAGTTACATGGATGCCTTGTTGTGGGAGTGACTGGAGGATATTAGTTGCATGGAAGGCTTGTCATGGGAGTGAATGGGTTTTTTTGTTGTGAAAAAAAAATCTGACTCGGCGTTTGGGCACCTAAAGGGTTAGTTTAGCTCATGTGGGTCTTGTAGCTCCTAAGGAAGGTCAGTAAGGTTTTTTTTTTTTTTATTCCACTTCCTTAAGGTGATATAGGAGGTTGAGTCATATCATCGTAACTCTTCATCACATATTTACCCCGATGGACTAGTTAGCTTAGGTAAGTGTGGGAGGAGGGTGTTATAGAGTGGTATCAGAGCGGGTTTTTGTTCTCTTTAGGTAATGTCTGATACCATAGAGTGGCATCAAAGCATGGTTCAAACCTTGGACTGGATGTGTAGAATGTGTTTTTCATGCATGCATGTAGGTTTTATAAGTGTTTTATGTGTATGCATGGTGATGGTAATCGTTGCAGTTGTGTTGTCATGTAGAAGTTGATGATGTTTTTGTTGGGATGTGTTTGTCATGAATGCATGTCGGTTGTATATGTGTTTGTTATGCATGTCTATATGTTGTTATGCATGCCTTGTCATGGTTATGTTTATGCATGTATAGTAGGTCAAATATTAATTTTGATAGTCATTTTTGCATCTTATGGCATCATGATGTTGATATGTTGGTTGAGATGGGGTAGGAAATGCAGATTAAAAGGAAAGGTCGCAGCACTAGATATAAGGGTAAGAGCAGATCGTCATACAGGTTTGTATGTTAGGCATGCAGGTATGTTTTTTAATGGTTTTTATATGCCTTGCGGCTATATGCATGCCTATCATCTATTGTTGATATGGTTAATTATACATGATCGATGCTAGTTAAGTGTGATCACATGCACGTGCATTAGATAGTCATGTATGGTAGTTAACTTATTGTTATATGCATTGCATTCATATGCATGATGAGTATGGTCATTGCAACTAGTATCTTGATGTTATATCTATCATGCTAATATGGATTGGGCTATGCAGATGGTTTTGGTTAGGACATTCAGGTATGAGTGAATATATTTTTCATATTGTGTCGTGCTAACATGGACTAACTTATGCAGATGTGATAGCCCCTTGAGATACATTGAGGTATGAATTTGATTATGTCATTTACTTGGTTTATATAGCATGTTATGTTTACAGGTTGTTTGAATGTTTGATTAATTTTATGCTATGAGTATGTATCTATAAGATTGCATGAAGGAATGATCTTACTCTAAGACAATTGAACTAACACATTATGTGCTGAGACAACTCATATGCACTTGAGTGCAGAGTAGGTGATAGTTGTATCATTATGATTAATGATTACGATTTGATTGTTGATTGTGACATGTATGTTAGTATTGGTAAAGGTTGATTTAAAATTAATAGATACGATGCCTTGACCTTTGGAACATGTGACTGACATGTGTGAGTAGCTGCAGGGAAACATGCTTGCCATTAGTGCGACAAGGTAACAGTTGATTTTTTTATATAACTAATAGTTGGTTGATGTGATAGTGCATAGTAATACTCAATTGCAGCAAGGTAAAAGTTGAAATAAAGGAATTGGGTGAGAATTTCTTTGGCTATATTTGGAAACTGCTATTCCAAATGAATGAGTGCTTTCCATGGATACAAGAAGTCCTCTTAACCTTGATTTTGTTTGACATTATGTGGAAATGTTCTATATTCATGAACATGTATTTGACAGATATATTAGCTAGTTTATAGTTATAACTGGATTCGTTAAGGGAATTGGAGTCCCTTGAGAGATGGTACACGGATTTGTTCAGTTGTAGGGCAGTGTTCTTAGCACAACAAGGTAAGGTAACTTGTATATTGTTATATTTACTTATGCACTGAAAGTTATGTGTTTATGGTAGTATGATGCAGGGATTGCATGGAAAAAGAGACTACCATGAAATATTGAAGAAGGTTTGTGTTGAGCTTTCCTCTAGAAGCATTGGAAACCCATGGGGATTGATTTATGGTGTTTTTTTCTAGTTTTGTGCTTTCAGTGTTTTGTGATTTGTTTGCACTTGAATTTTCATTTTGTTTATGTATAGTGTATGGCCATACCACTTTGTTTGTGGTGTAATATTTTTATTGGTTTTTCATGGTTTTCTTCTTATTTTCTTATTGTTCTTTCCTTTTGTATTTTGAGGGCCTTGGGAATTGGTTGGGAAAGAGGAAAGTTAATGAATCTTGGGAAGAACTAGATGAAACCCAATAGGTAATGGAAGATTCAGATGAAGCTCACTGTGTGAGTAAAGCGTGGCTAAAGGTAAGAATATGACAACCAATTAGAATTGTTAAGTCCATTGGGGTAAATGGATGGTGGTAGGACAATCACGAGGAAGGTAATCAAGAAAGGTAAAGTGAATGGATCTGAGGCGTCAGATGCCTTGGCTATTTTGGGAATGGTTGTTCTCAATGCTGTGCATGTTATGCATGGATAAAGGGAGTTCTCTTAACCTAGACCTTATGATATTTTCTAATTATGTTGTAATCATGATTATGTTGATGCCTATATATGTATACATGTATGTATGTATGTATGTTGTTGCCTGATAGGGTCATTAGTGATCATGATTTATTTATGCTAATGATTATATATCTATATATATATATATATATATATATATATATATATATATATATATATATATGTGTGTGTGTGTGTGTGTGTGTGTGTGTGTGTGTGTGTGTGTGTGTGTATGTATGTATGTATGTCATTGTCTAATAGGGTCGTCATGGATCATTCTTGTGGAGGAATAATTTCTTATGCATGTGAATGACATGAAAGGGTTCCTGGTCTTATGAGGAATCAAGCGCAAGAGTAGTCATGATAGATCAAAGAGGTCAGTATTATGTGGATATGATTGATATTATGTGCTTGCACTATGTCTATATTTATGTTATGACAAGTAATGTTGAGGAATACATCATCAAAATGAAAGCAGTGTGATCTACGGCATGTTGGGACAAGCATGGATAGTGGAAAAACACTAGAAGTAAGTTTCTTGGTAGAGATAGTGTGGCCTCTGGATGTGCAGTGCTAGTGTTTTGTATATGTTGCATATGTGGTATTGTGTACATGTTAAATATGCAGTGCTATGTACATAGGATGTTGTGTCCATGTTGTATATGTAGTGTTGTGTACATATGATATTGTGTGCATGTTGGATATGCGATGTTGTGTGAATGTTAGATATACTGTTTTGTGTACATATGGTGCTATGTACATGTTATATATGCAGTGCTATGCACATATGGTGGTGTGTGTGTAATTGTACATGTGGTGTTGTGTGCATGTGGTGTTATGTACATGTTATTCATATGGTGTTGTGTGCAAGTGGTGTCTTCTACATGTCATGCATGTGGTGTTGTGTACATGTGGTTATGTGTACACAACATGCATGTGGTTTTGTGTACACGTTGTGCTGGTGGCTTTGTGTACATGTGGTGATGTGTAGACGTTGTGCAAGTGGTGCTATGTACATGTTGTACATTTGGTATTGTTGTACATGTGGAATTGTGTGCATGTCATACATGTTGTGTTGTAGACGTGTGGTATTGTGTTATGTGCATTATGTAGTCATTGTATCATGACGCGTATTCGTTATGTTGTACTCTGTGTATGTATATGTGTTTTTTTGTACACCGGGTGTAGGTGTATGTATTGTGTTGCATTGTACACCCGCACCGGGTGTAGGTGTATGTATCATCTAGTGTTGTATGATGAGTGTGGGTGTATGTGTGTGATGTATGTTGTATGTATATGTACATGATTGAAGAGAAGAGAAGGTAATGAGTGCTTTCTGGGTTTGGATCCAGTGTGTGCACAGAAAGGACAAGGATAAATGCATAAGCAAATGACTGATTGGAGGATAAGTATCAGTATTTTATTTCAGTTTTGATTATGCATGTGGTCTATGATTTTGACTTATGATGGTTACATGTGATCTATAATTTTGGTTTATGATGATTGCATGTGGTTCATGATTCTTGATTTATGATGGTTGATTTTTGAGCTAACCAGATGTGATATGTTTATACATGATGATTTGTTCAAATATTCTAGTTTGAATTGTTGTGACAGGAAGTAAACAAAAAGGAAAGTGTAATTTGTCGACGGGACACTAATGAGGTATGATTTGAATTTATTTTATTTTATTTTAAATCTAATGGAAGCTATGTGCTTGGTACATGAAAGCATGAAAATTCCCGGTTGGTTGGTTGAAACAGACTGAAAGAATTAGCAGTGTCAATGAAAGGGATTGGAACATGTAGCAATATGCTAGTTAAGCACTTCAGAAGCAAGGCCATTATGGGACATTGGTACCCAATAGTGTCCATTGATTTCCATGAGCACATTATGATTGATATGATGGTTTTGAGGTGGGATATGCCTTGGTTTTTGGACCTTCCAATGTGCGGAAACCTGTCCAAGGGAGGGGTCGCCCAAGGGACTATGTAGCAGAGAAGGGTTTGAATCCAAGTATTACTTTGAGGGTGGAGGTGTGAGCCTCTAGATTCCCATGTTGTTGATACAGACATCATATCCTTTATTTATTGATTTAGAAAATGTGCATATGTGTATATTATTATAAATAAAGTATCGAGTTATGTTTATAAAGCTCCATAGACAATATGTTTATTTGTTGGTTGAAGAAAATGTGCATGAGAGTATATGTGGTTGTAATTGTAAATATTGTAATGAGCTATGTTATAAAGCTTCAGTAAATGGTATGTTTGTCTTGTTTTTAGAAGTGGTCATTGTAAATACTGGACCGGGCTATGTTATAAATCTCCATAGGTAATATGTTTTATTTTTAACGGTTTGCTGGTTTATAGGTGCCATTGAACACGAAGGAGGTGTTCCCCCAAGGAGGAGGGATTTGTAACAACCTTGGTTGATTTTCCATGTAAAAAATTAAATAAGAGGAAGGTCATGGGACACATATTGTAAGCTAAATGTTGGGAAAAACATCTTAGTGGGTGTATGTTTGGTTTATTATGGCTAAAGGAAATTGGCAAAGGCATTTGAAAAGGAAAGAGGCATTAATTGGCATTTTATTTATGAAAATAATGAAAAATAGGAGAAAACGGAGGTGCAAGGTCACATGTTTGCATGAGAGGGAAATTGAAGGAAAAATGAAGGAAAATGAAGAAAATAGAGGCCTAAGGATCAAAAGGCTTATGAGGATCATTTCAAGGTTTTTGTGTTAGTGTTAGCTTTTCTCAGTTTTAGCTTGGAGCTCTCTACTCTATTGTCTCTCTCATACTCTTTCACACTTAGAGTTCTCTTGGAGCACTCATGGAGTATTGTGGCATACTTGGGATTTGGCACAAGAAGGAAAAGGAAAAGAAGGAAAGTGCAAGGGGACAGTGGGATCAACCACTACAACAGGTTTTCGTTGCAGGTACCGAGTTGCATGTATTATTTCCTTGCTATTTTTGGCATGCATGGAATATGCATGTGGTTGTTTGGTTGTGATCTATCATTAGCATGAAGGATTTCTTGGATTGACAATGGTTTTTCCTAGCCTTGCCATTTCCTAGATAGCCATGGTTGGGGATTTTCCCTTTTGCTTTCTGATTGGTTCTCATGTTCCTTATGGTTGTGGGTTGAGTTATTAGTTCCTAGAGCCTTGGTTGGACAAACGCTCTAGAAGCATTGTAACAACTTGGGTTGAGTTACTAGTCTTGGAAGCCTTGGTTGGAAAAACGCTCTAGAGCCCTTGGTTAGTTGAGTTACTAGTCCTGGAAACCCTATTTGGACAAACGCTCTGGAGCCCGATAAGAGTTATGGGTTGACTTACTGGTACTGGAAGCCTTGGTTGGAACAAACGGTCTGGATCCATGGACAACTTGAATGGAGACCGATTTGGTGAAGGTTAGTGATGTTTGACCCTGAGGTGGAATCACTGGTTGAGGGTGAGTTGGTTTGACCTCTGGAAGCCTTGGTTTGGTGTTTTTGGTTTATTCCATGAGATCCCACATTCATGCTTGTAATATAGCACGTGGGTGATTGGCTGAAAGAGAGATTTGGTTCAGCCCAATCTATGGTTCAGTGGTACGTGGAAGTCCCTATCTTCTTTGGATTTGCATATGTTAATATAAGCTCCTTTTCCTTTGGTATTTTATGAGTAAATATGTGTGTCATTATGTGGATTTAATGGTGGTTTCATCATTGATATTTCTTTGGTTATTTGTTGGTTATAAGCATGTTTTATGATAAACATGAGTTATGGATCTCATCATGTTTTGATTAATAGATGAAATGTTAATGAATGCATGGCCTAATAGACGGTCTTGTAGCTATTATGAGGAGGCATCAGTCCTTCTTGATGATTCTCAAATAAGTATGAGACCCTTGTGTTTACATGTGTATTTATGACCTGCACATTACATGTTTATGATATGTTTGACAGAATGGGGTCAGTTCAAGTCCTTGTTCAAATGTTTGCATTAGTAGCCTTATTTCATTTTTATTTACCATTTCAAGAATTTTCATGAAGTTCCAGGGAGAGGCCTGAGTCCTAACCCTAAGAAAGTAGCTCAGAATTAGGTGTTGTTGGCACAAAACTGCCTAAAAAAGGTTGTAGTCAAATGGATGCCTTGTTGTGGGAGCGACTAGAGGATCTTAGTCACATGGAAGGCTTGTCATGGTAGAAAATCGGGTTTTTTTGTGAAAAAAAATCTAACTCAAGGTTTGGGTACCTGAAGGGGTGGTTTATCTCATGTGGGTCATGTAGCTTCTGAGCAATGTTGGTAAGGTTTTGGTTTGTGGATTCCACTTCCTTAAGGTGATCTAGGAGGTTGAGTCATATCATAGTAACTCTTCCTCACATATTTACCCCGGTGGACTGGTTTTCTTTGGTAAGTGTGGGAGGAGGGTGTTACAAAGTGGCATCAGAGCGGGTTTTCATTCTCTTTAGGTAATTTCTGGTACCACAGAGTGGTATTAGAGCAGGGTTCAACCCTTGGACTAGATGGGAGGAATGTGTTTGTCATGCATGAATGTAGTTTATATATGTGTTTGATGTGTATGTATGGTGAGTGTCATCGTTGCAGTTGTGTTGTCATGTAGAAGTTGATGATGTTGTTGTTGGGATGTGTTTGTCATGAATGCATGTCAGTTGTATATGTGTTTGTTATGCATGTCTATATGTTGTTATGCATGCCTTGTCATGGTTATGGTTATGCATGTATAGTAGGTCAAAGATGCATTGTGATAGTCATTGTTGCAGCTTATGTCATCATGATGTTGATATGTTGGTTGAGATGGGGTAGGAAATGCAGATCAAAAGGCAAGGTTGCAACACTGGATATCAGGGTAAGAGAAGATCATCATACAGGTTTGTATGTTTGGCATGCATGTATGTTGGTTAATGGTTTTTATATGCCTTATGGTTATATGCATGCCTATCATCTATTGTTGTTATGGTTATATATACATGATAGATGCTAGTTATGTGCGGTCACATGCATGTGTGTTAGATAATCATGTCTAGTAGTTAACTTATTGCTATATGCATTGCAGTCATATGCACGAAGAGTATGTTCATTGCAGCGGGTATCTTAATGTTATCAGTATCATGCTAGTCTGGGTTGGCCTATGCAAATAGTTATGGTTATGATATTCAAGTATGACCCGATATATTTGTGATATTGTGTCATGCTAACCTGGACTAACTTATGCAGATGTGATAGCCCCTTGAGATACATTTAGGTATGAGTTTGATTATGTTGTTTACTTGATTTATCTAACATGTTATGTTTATAGGTTGTTTGAAAGTTTAATTAATTATATGATATGAGTATGTGTCTATAAGATTGCATGAAGGAATGATATTGTTCTAAGATAATTATACTAACACATTATGTGTTGAGATAGCTGATATGCACTTGAATGCAGAGTAGGCGATAGTTGTAGCATTATGATTAGTGATTGTGAGTTGATTGTTGATTGTGACATGGATGTTAGTCTTGGTAAAGGTTAAATTCAAATTAATAGATATGATGCCTTGATCTTTGGAACGTGTGACTGACATGTCTGAGTAGTTGCAGTGAAACATGCTTGGCATTAGTGTGACAAGGTACTAGTTGATTTCTTTATATAGCTAATAGTTGGTTGATGTGATAGCACATAGTAAGACTCAATTGCATCAAGATAAAATTTGAAAGAAAGGAATTGGGTGAGAATACAATAAGTTTTCTTTACCTTGATTTTGTTTGACATTATGTGGAAATGTGTTATATTCATGAACATGTATTTGATATGTATATTATCTAGTTTCTAGTTAAATTTGGATCCGTTAAGGGAATTGGAGTACCTTGAGAGATGGTACGTGCATGTGTTCAGTTGTAGGGAAGCATGCTCAACACAACAAGGTAAGGTAACTAGTATATTGTTATATTTACTTATGCACTGGAAGTTATGTGTTTATGGTAGTATGATGCAGGGATTGCATGGAAAAAGCGATTACCATGAAATCTTAAAGAAGGCTCGATCTTAGCTTTCCTTTGGAATCATTGGGAACCCATGGGGATTGAGCCATGGTGTTTGCTGCTAGTTTTGTGCTTTCGGTGTTTTGTGATTTGTTTGCACTTGATTTGTCATTTTGTTTATGCCTAGTGTATGGCCATACCACTTTGTTTGTGGGGTCATATTGTTATTGGTTTTTCATGGTTTTCTTCTTATTTGTTTCTTGTTCTTTCCTTTTGTGTCTTGAGGGTCTTGGGAATTGGTTGGGAAAGAGTAAATTTGATGGAGCTTAGGAAGAGATAGATGAAACCCAACAAGTAATGAAAGAGCTGGATGAAGCCCAGTGCATGAGTAAAAGGCAGCTGAAGGTAAGAATATGACAACCAATTGGATTGGTTGAGTCCATTGGGGTAAATGGATGGTGGTAGGATAGTCATGATGAAGGTAATCAAGAAAGGTAAAGTGAATGGATCTAAGGCATCAGATGCCTTGGCTATGTCAGGAATTTTTATTCTCAATGTTGTGCATGTTGTGTACGGATAAATGGAGTTCTATTAACCTAGACCTTATGATATTTGGTAATTATGTTGTGATCATGATTATGTTGATGCCTATATATGTATACATGTATGTATGTATGTCGTTACCTAAAAGGGTCATTATTGATCATGATTGATTTATGCTAATGATTATATGTATGTATGTATGTATGTCATTGTTTGATAGGGTCGTCAAGGATCATTGTTGTGGAGGAATGATTGCTTATGCGGGTGAATGACATGAAAGGGTTCCTGGTCTTATGAGGAATCAAGTAGGAAGAGTAGTCTTGATAGATAAAAGAGTATAATGTTATGTGGATATGATTGATATTATGTGCTTGCACTATGTCTATTTTTATGCTATGATAGGTATTATTGATGGATACATCAGCAGAATGAAAGTAGTGTGATATGCGGCATGTTGGGACAAGCATGGATAGTGGAAAGACACTAGAAGTAAGGATGCTTGGTAGAGACAATGTGGTCTCCAAATGTGTAGTACTAGTCTTGTGTACATGTCGCATATGTGATATTATGTATATATGGTGTTGCGTACATGTTATATATGTGGTACTATGTACATAGGGTGTTGTGTACATGTTGTATATGTAGTGTTGTGTACATATGGTACTGTGCGCATGTTGGATATCCGATGTTGTATAGATATGGTGTTGTGTGCATTTTGGATATATGGTGATGTGTAAATATGGTGCTATGTACATTTTGTATATGCGGTGATATGTACATATGGTGTTGCTTGCGAGATTGTACATGTGGTGTTGTATACATGTTGTACATATGGTGTTGTGTGCAAGTGGTGTTGTGTACATATCGTGCATGTGGTGTTGTGTACATGTCATGCATGTGGTGTTGTGTACATATTGTGCAAGTGGCATTGTGTACATGTGTTGTTGTGTACACATTGTGCAAGTGGTCTTATGTACATGTTGTACATGTCGTATTGTGTGCACGTCGTACATGTTGTGTTGTATACATGTGGTACTATGTTATGTGCATTGTGTGGTCATTGCATCATGAGGTTTATTCGTTGTGTTATACTTTGTGTATGTATATGTATTGTGTTGTACACCAGGTGTGGGTGTATGTATTGTGTTGTGTTGTACACCGGGTGTAGGTGTATCTATTATGTTGTGTTGTACACCGGGTGTAGGTGTATGTTTGGTGTGGTGTTGTACGCTGAGTGTGGGTGCATCTGTGTGATGTACATTGTATGTATGTGTACATGATTGAAGAGTAGATAAGGTATTGATTGATTTCCTGGTTTGGCAACAAATATGGTGTGTGTACAAAAAGGACAAGGATAAATGCAGAGGCAAAGGACCGATTGAAGGATAAGTATGAATATTTATTTCAGTTTTGATTATGCATGTGGTCCATGATTTTAACTTATGATGGTTACATGTGATCTATAATTTTGGTTAATGATGATTGCATGTGGTTCATGAAACTTGATTTATGATGGTTGATTTTTGAGTTAACCAGATGTGATATGTTTATATATGATGATTTAGTAAAAGATGCTAGTTTAACTCGTTGTCACAGGAAGTAAACAAAATGGCAAGTGTACTTTTTTGACGACACACCAATGAGGTAAGATTTGAATTTATTTCATTTTATTTTAAATCTAATGGAAGGTATGTACTTGGTACAGAAAATCATGAAAATGCCTGGTTGGGTAGTTGAAATTGACTGCAAGAATTAGCAGCATCGGTGAAAGGAATTGGAACAGGCAACAGTATGTTGGTAAAGCACTTCAGAACCAAGGTCATTATGGAATACTGGTACCCAATAGTAGGGAAAAATTTAGGGGCTAATATTCATAGGTGGGCTAATTTTCCATTCTTTTTCCAAAAAAAGATTTGCTAATTTCCATTTTTTCTAAAAATGATTCGCCCAAATTTTATAGTATAAAATTATTTCACCTTAAAAATCATCAAAACATTATATAGATACTCTATAAAATTATTATAAATTTGAATATTTTTACAAGAATATTGTTAAACATTTTATAGATTTCATATAATGGACTACGAGATTCGCCAAGGTTTCTAAACTTCAAGATAAATTTCCATCGTTAAAATTTTCCTTGCCCAATATTGTCCATTGATTTCCATGAGTATGCTATGACTGGTATGATGGTTTTGAGGAGGGGATATGCCTTAGTTTTTTGACCTTCTGATGTGAAGAAACTTTGCCAAGGAAGGGGTCACCCTAGGGACTATGTAGCAGAGAAGGGGATGCTCACGAAATTTGGAAGGTGAGTGACTGCATGGAAGGGGGTGACCGAGTTTCCTGGGGGAATATCTAGTAGAGAAGGGAAGGTTGGGGATGGATTTGTTTTGTTCATTAGAATTTTCAGATGGAATTGGATGGAAATTGAGAGTGTGCCCTGAAAAAATGAGTCAGTAACTATTCACTAAGAGGAAAAGTGGCACAGGATTGTAGCACTGGATATTGGATGCAGATTTGACTTTGCTAGTGGATTATGTACTTCCTAGGAAGGAGGTGAATCTTGGTATTACTTTGAGGGTCAAGGTGTAAGCCTCTAGATTCCCTTGTTGCTGATATGGGCATCGTATCCTTTGTTTGTTGATTGAGAAAATGTGCATATGTGTATATGTGTATATTATTGTAAATAATGTATTGATTTGTGTTTATGAAGCTCCTTAGACAATATGTTTATTTTATGGCTAAAGAAAATATGCATGAGAGTATATGTGGTTGTTATCGTAAATATTGTAATGAGTTGTGTTATAAAGCTCCAGTAAACGGTATGTTTGTCTTGTTTTCAGAAGTGGTCATTGTAAATACTGCAACGAGCTATGTTATGACGCTACAACAATGAGCCAGTAATTGTTCACTGAGAGAAAAAGTGGTGTAGGATTGTAGCGCTAGACATTAGATGCAGCTTTGACTTTGGTAGTGGATTTTGTACTTCCTGGGAAGGAGGAGAATCCTGGTATTACTTTGAGGGTGGAGGTGTGAGCCTCTAGATTCCCTTGTTGCTAATACGGCATCGTATCCTTTATTTGTTGATTGAGAAAATGTGCATATGTGTATATGTGTATATTATTGTAAATAATGTACCAGGTTGTGTTTATAAAGCTCCATAGAAAATATGTTTATTTACTAGCTGAAGCAAATGTGCATGAGAGCATATGTGGTTGTTATTGTAAATATTGTAATGATTTGTGCTATAAATCTCGAGTAAATAGTATCTTTGTCTTGTTTTCAGAAGTGGTCATTGTAAATACTGCAACGAGCTATGTTATAAATATCCATAGGCAGTATGTTCTATTTTCAGTGGTTTTTTGGTTTATAGGTGCCATTGAACACCAAGGATGGTGTTCCCCCAAGGGGGAGGTTTCTATAACAAACTTGGTTGATTTTCTATATAAAAAAATTAAATAAGACCAAGCTCATGGGACACGTATTCCAAGATGAATGTTAGGAAAAACATCCTAGTTGGTGCTCATTTGGTTTATTATGGCTAAAGGAAATTGATAGAGGCATTTGAAAAGGCGAGAGGTATTAATTGGCATTTTATTTATGAAAATAATGGAAAATAGGAGAAAAGGAAGGTGAAAGGTCACAGGTTTGCATAAGAGGGAAATTGAAAGAAAAATGAAGGAAAATGAAGAAAATAGAGGCCTCAAAGATAAAAGGGCTTTTGAGGATCAGTTCATGGCTTTTTTGTCATTGTTAGATTTTTTTAGTTTTAGCTTGGAGCTCTCTACTTTATTCTCTCTCTCATACTCTTGCACACTTAGAGTTTTCTTGGAGCACTCTTAGAGAATTGTGGCATACTTGGGATTTGGAGAAGGAAATTGTAAGGGGATGGAAGGATCAACAGCTAGAGTAGGTTTTCTTTGCAGGTACCAAGTTTCATGTATGGTTTCCATGCTAGTTTTGGCGTGCATGCCATATGCATGTGGTTGTTTGGTTGTGATCTGTCATTGGCATGGAGGATTTCCTAGATTGATAGTGCTTTTACCTAGCCTTGCCATTTCCTAGAAATTCATGGTGCTGGGGGTTTCCCCTTTCCATTTCTGATTGGTGTTCATGTTCCTTATGGTTGTGGGTTGAGTTATTAGTTCCTGGAACCTTGGTTGGGAAAACGCTCTGGAAGCCCTATAACAGCTTGGGTTGAGTTACTATTCCTCGAAGCCTTGGTTGAATAAATGCTCTGGAGCCCTTGGTGGGTTGAGTTACTAGTCTTGGAAGCCCTGGTGGGACAAATGCTCTAGAGCCCGACAACAAATTTGGGTTGAGTTACTAGTCCTGAAATCCTTAGTTGAAACAAACACTCTAGAACCCTGGAGAGCCTAGGTGGAGACTGATCTGGTGATGGTTAGTGATGTCTGACCATGAGGTGGGATCATTAGTTGAGGGTTGAGGTGGCTTGGCCTCTGGAATCCCTAGTTTGGTGTTCTTAGTTTATTCCATGATATCCCACATTCATGCTTGGAATATAGAATGGGGGTGATTGGAGTGATTGGCTGAAAGAGGGATTTGGATTAGCCTAATCTATGGTTGAGTGGTAGGAAGTCCCTGACTTGGTTGGATTTACATATGTTAACATAAGCTCCTTTTCCTTTGGTATTTCATGAGTAAATGTTCTTTTCATTATGTGGCTTTAATGGTGGTTTCATCATTGCTATTTCTCTGTTTATTTGTTGGTTATAAACATGTTTTATGATAAACTTGAGTTATGGATCTCATCATGCTTTGATTAGTAGATTAAATTTTAATGAATGCATGACCTAATAGATGATCTTATGGCTATTAGGAGGAGGCATCAGTCCTTGTTGATGATTCTCAAATAAATATGAGACCCCTATGTTTAGATGTGTATTTATGGACAGTACATCACATGTTTATGAGATGTTTGACAAAATGCCTTTCATGGCTGGTAGGGTTCAGTTCAAGTCCTTTTTCAAGTGTTTGCATTAGTAGCCCTATTTCATTGTTATTTACCATTTCTGTAAGTTTCATGATGTTCTGGGAAGAGGCTTGAGTCCTAGCCCTGAAAAAGTGGCTCAAAATTCGGGGTCGCTGGCACAGAACTACTTGAAAAATTGTTGCATATGCATGGATGTCTTGTTTTGGGAGTGACTAGAAGGTCTGAGTAGCATGGAAGGCTTGTCATGGCTCAACTAGGGGTTCTTTTTGTTAAAAAGAAATCTTACTCAGGATTTGGGCACCTGGAGGGGTGGTTTTTCTCATGTGGGTCATGTAGCTCGAGAGGAAGGTCAGTAAGGTTTTGGTTTTTCGATTCCACTTCCTTAAGGTGATTTAGGAGGTTGATTCATGTCATAGTAACTCTTCATCACATATTTACCCTAGTGGACCAGTTAGCTTGGGTAAGTGTGGGAGGAGGGTTTTACAACTAAAAGGTTCAAGCTAGGTGATTGGGCACTTCTTTTTTACTCTCAATTCAAATATTTTCAAGGAAAGTTTCAAACTCACTGGATTTTTCCTTATGAAATAGATTAGGTCTTTAACAATGAAGCAGCCATAATCAAAAGCATTGATGAAGAAAAAATTACCTTCCTTATTAACAGTTATAGATTAATATTATATCATAAACCATTAACAAGAGAAGAATTTGTCAAATATTTGCAAGTTAATTTTGATTTCAAGTTAGTTGAGAAAGGAGATTCTTCACCTCATACTCCAACCCAATTGTAATTTTCTTTGACAAAAAAAATTACATACATACATACATACATACATACATACATACATATATATATATATATATATATATATATGGAAGCCAACATTGTTGGCATGTCTATACAGAGAATATTAACTTAAAACCAAGAATTTTTTGGCAATTTAGATTTTTACACCCCTTGTCTCTTTCCCATTTTCTTGTTCCCCTCTTTTTCTAATAAATTTTCAAGTCTAAAGCAGCACTTTTGAGGCCTAGTTTTCTTTAGGGAGAAACAACAATAAGGTTCCATTTCAATAGCAACAAAAAAAATCTTAAAAAAAGAACAACTACTAAATCAATGATATTCTGCAGCCAACTTTAAATTGTGCAGTTGATTTCAATCTACAGGTAGATAAATCTACATAGAAAAAAGCTTCCAAAACCTGCAACAGAGGAAAATATATCAAATTTCAAAGGGGTATGTGCTAAGGTATGTAACTAGGATGTTATATTATTTTTAATCTAAGAGAATTTGGGTTTTAAACTCATTGAATGATCCTGATACATATAAAAATTAGGCAAATCCTAGACCTTATAACACCCCCCTACCACTATACCTTTATAATCATACCAGTTACAACCATATATTGTCATCATATCCTAAGCTATCACATCAAAATATCTCCAAAATCGCCTAAATTCTAATGATCCTATAAAATTGGATCTAAGGGTCATGGAAATCATTAACACAAAAGGAGAGTTTAATTATGAATCAAACACTACCACAAGCGACCTATTTCACCCTCACTTGACATCCTCAAACTATCCAGCCTTATCGACCATCTTTCCATTTGCCTCTGCCACCCTTGTCAAAGAGAGACAATCCAGGATCGAAACTCCTCCTACACCATGGATTTCATTTTCAAAACAGAGCCCAATGGAGTGAAATTCCTTCAGGCATATCCTCGAGTCAGGGATCAGTTGCAGAAGGTGGCCTGGCTCAGTTTCTTTGAGAAATTCGATGGGCACAAAACAGAAGTCACAAAATATTTTGCACGGGCGTTTGATGGAGTAGAGGTGGAAATTGGTGACATTAAGCTCATACTTACAGAGTCCATAGTGGCAGAAGCAATACAATTACCCAAGAATGGAGACAGTTGGTTCAAAAGTAGAAAAATTAAGGAAAAAGAGTGGACAATATTCCTTTGAGACCCAGGTATGGATACTTCTATATTCAAAAAGGTGATACCAGTGACTGCATTGAAAACTAAGTGGAGGAACTTATTGTTAGTCATTTAAAAAAATTCAACTTGTGAAGGGAGATATGGCACCATGTTTTTCTACCATGTTTAGTTCTTAATGCATTTCATTTATGGGAATGAATTAAATTTACGATACTTCCTACTCTTTAGTCGCAAGAAGATGGCATCTAGTGTACAACAAGAGTTGAAAACCCTCAACAGTCCCCTCTATCACCATGGATTAATCAAAATCCTCATTAAAGCACAACTGAGAGCAAAGGGAGACAATTGGCAAAGCGTTTTGGTCCACAATAATTTTATAGAAGTTTAGGAGGAAGAAATAGTTACGGAAACTAGAATAAGTCGATGCAGAATAACCTCAAACCCTAACCCTGAACCCATTAGTGAAGAAGAGGATTTTCCTGTTGATGACACAAAGCAAATGGAAATCTCACTAGAGGTACCAGAAGTTAACCTCTTTGTCAATTCTTGGAAAATATTAGACAAAAAAATGAAAAAAAAGATGTTAGAAGGAAGAAAGGCAACATAATTTTCAAGCAATCTAAAGAAAAATAAGTAGAACCAAAGGATAATGAATAGAGGAAAACAAGAAAAATAAAAAATGTCCAAAAGGCAGAGGAGCCAGAAGTGAAATTGAGAAGGAGAAAACTCATTTCTAATCATTTATATATAAAATCACCATATATAGTTGACCTCGACGAGGAAGAGCATAGCATAATTGGAGAAGCTAGAGCATCATTGCTTTATAAGACTCCAAGTCCAACCAGAAAGACACTTAAAATTCACCTAGTCCAACAGTAAACCTATGATTATGTGGAATCAGTGGAGAAAAGAGCACAACAAAAGGTAAATTCCCCTATCCAAAATGAATATGAAGATGCTTATAATGAAGAAGTTATTGACTGATGACATTCCTCAAAAATAATATAAGATTGAAGATGCTTTAAAAAAAGATATATTATCATAAAAAGAAAAGAATATAAGAGTGAAGATTCTTTGAAACAAGATATTTATGAGTTAGAAGTATTGAACAAGTATCTCAAACAAGAACATGAGGTAATAAAAGTACATAATGAAATTCTTAGGAGTCAAAATGATAACATACTCTTGCATTTATGCCATTGGTATAAGAAGAACAAGAAACTCAAGGCTAACAACGGGTTCCTTAGAAACAAAGTCAGAGGGTTGCAAAGTAAGATTTTAATAAGGAAACCAAGAGTAGCATTCAGTGTTAAGAGGCAAAAAGAGGGCACTAGCTTGGATGTCTTGATCCAAGCTTCTAAGATAGTACAATGAATGAAGGATTGGGAAAAATTTTATGTTTTGATGCATGAGGACATGAAAAACCCTCAATGTGGGGGAATTTTGAAGTCCAAAATTGTCTTATTTTTTACAACCCTTTTTCTTTCCTTTTCATCTTTTTCATGATAGTTTACTACATTTCCAAGTCGAAAGGTCACCTCAGTTATGCTAAAACATTATAAAAGGTATCAATAATTCATGGTTTATAATCTATTATTTCTTTATGAAATTTAATCAAAACATTCCTATAGCTACCTAATTGTACTCATTTTGCAGCTAACCAAATACTTTGCAACTACATCCATGGTTAGATAGGTTCCAACACATTGAATAAAGAATAAAGGACACAAATATATGGAAAATGATTGACACAGGGACATCCACCTATCATAGCGATCTATCAAGTCACACAATTCAAGAGACCTAATGGTCAACCAAAAGTCAACTCTAGTTATAACACTTCAACGATCCATAGGATTTGAAGGCAATTCATGGCATTATCAAGTGAGCGTGGAATTGGATGAGAAAAAATTGGAGTTGATATGTCAAATCAAAATCTTCTCATGATTTTCTCTTTCAATAGAAAATCACGAGAAGAAAGACTTCAATTTAGATTCCATTTCTTAGTTTTCAAAGTAGAAACTTATCTCTCAGCTTATAACTCTTAAGACAATTGTTTAATAGAGGATTATAAAAGGCTCTAAGGAAAAGTAATAGAAACTCTTACTTTTGTTAAATTTGCAATCATTTGTTATTGAAAACTTCGACATTTAACACAAATAATTTGTTCCTTTGTGATCGATCTGTGGATAAATAGTTATTAAATAATTATTAAATTCATTGAAATAGAATATTCTAGATTTAGTTATTCCTAACAGCTAATTTTTTTTAACTAAATTCGTATTATTTCAATATTCTAATTGTTGAAAATAGCAACAAGAAATGCTAAAAATAACATTAAGAATATTCCAATTTTGATTTGTCCTTGAATTAAAATTGAGAGTTAAAATTCAAATTTAGTCTCACCAGGGGCTTGAAAAATAATTAATTAATTCATCTTGAGTTAATTAGTTGGTGAAATTCAAACATGAAGTCTTTGTGAAGACATGCAACAGTTATCCCTTTGATTGAGGAAGTTATCCCTTAATTAAGGAGATAAGGATGAGTTGTATTTGGTTTGTAATTAGTTAGCTCAGTTAACTGAGTTAAGTCCAGTTAAATTAGTTCCAAACAGTTTATGGAACTAATTGTGAGTTCAGTCAGTTAATGCATGCATGCATGAAACTAGTGTACTCCAGATAACTGAAGATTCTCTCATAAATAACTCATGCATGTCAGTTCAGACAAAGAACCAGTTGAGATTAAAGACAGGGACATTGTACTATCAGTTGGAGTAATTTTCCTATAAAGGAAACTCATCCATGCAGAAGGAACAAGGTTCCTTGAGGATTGTGCAGTTTTACAGGGTGTGAGATCAGTGTGAGTGATCAGTGTTACACTTGGTAACAGTAGGATCACCCAGGAGAAATAGCGCAAGGAAATAGGAGGCTTGGAGGCAGAGGAGAAGGTTTGTTTGAAGCCTTGTTTGCCTGTGAGCATCCAGGAGGATTGTACTGACAGCTAGCTAGCTATGAGAGCTAAGGCTTTGTGTAATCTTGATGTATTTCCACCTTGTATGATAATACAGATAATGGGGTTTTTAGCAGAGGCTTTCCCCTGAGTATTTTCTATGTTTCATGTGTATTGATTCTTCTTCTTGTGGTTATACATGTTCAGCTCTGATTCAGCTCGATCTTTTAGCTTCCGCAAGTTTGATAGTAGAAGTAGATTATAGTATTTTGCTTTGGTATATTGCATTATCGAGTTAATCTACAGTCAGATTTTCTACATAGATCTCAGAGGTAGATTTGTAGAGAATTTGTAGGAATTTCTACATGGTATCAGAGCCACGTTTATCGGAGCTATGAACAATATATGAAGAAGAGAATTCGAAGTAAAAAAATAAATAAATAAATATAAAAAAAATGGGCCATGAGTTTGCAGAGCAGATCTAAAAAATTTTGTGCAAAATTTTTAGAAACAAACAGCTAATCTAGATTCCTTGCGAAAGATACCCAAATTCAAAAAAAAAATCGATTGAATCGGAGTTCGAATGAGGGAGATATCGTTGATTTAAAATCAGCTCTTTTTCCAGAAAATTTCATGACGGCGGGAAAGATGAAACAAATTGGTGTGCTAGCCAAGAAACTCCATGCTATTGAGGTACAAGATGCATGCAAAGCCTTGAGGAGTAAGGCAAAGGTTAGATACTTGGTGGTTGAGAGGGAGAGTAAATTACCACTCAACATGCAGTCCCAGAAGAAATCTCAAACAATTGTGGAGGAGCCACAATTGGAGATGTTGAGAGGAGACTAAGTGGAGGCATCCACTCATGCAGAGACCTCTAGTAGGGGGAAATTTCGAGCCAAGTTAGCAGAAGGATCACATGCAGCCATACCTCCAGGTGTGAGGTGGGGTGATGTGAAGTGATAGTCCCAATAAGGCTAAAATTGGGTAGGGTCCATTGAGAGGTTTTATCTCATGGATCATACCTTGCTACGGGAGCCCAAAGTACAAAGTAGCGAGAGGAATCAGTGGGATTGATGCAGTCAGGGATCAAAGTGACAGAGGCTAGAGCAATCAGATACTGAAGAGCACAGAGGTGCATAGTTTTCAGTCGATAGAGGCAATAGTAGTCAGAGACTTTGATGACAGAGGCATCATTCTGATTCAGGTTGGATATTTTTTTTGTTTCTAGAGTTTCTTGAGCAACAACACTTGAGAGAAGTGTTGCATGAAGAACATTCCAAAGGTTCAAGATTGGGATCGAGTTGAATTCCTTTCTTGTTGAGAGGGAGTGTTGAAAATAACAACAAGAAATGCTAAAAATAACATTAAGAATATTCCAATTTTGATTTGTCCTTGAATTAAAATTGAGAATTAGAATTTGAATTTAGTCTCACTAGCTGCTTGAAAAATAATTAATTAATTCATCTTGAGTTAATTAATTGGTGAAATTCAAACATGAAGTCTTTGTGAAGACATGCAATAGTTATCCCTTTGATTGAGGAAGTTATCCCTTAATTAAGGAGATAAGGATGAGTTGTATTTGAGTTGTAATTAGTTAGCTTAGTTAAATGAGTTAAGTCCAGTTAAATTAGTTCCAAACAGTTTGTGGAACTAATTGTGAGTTTAGTCAGTTAATGCTTGCATGCATGAAACTAGTGTACTCCAGATAACTGAAGATTCTCTCATAAATAACTCATGCATGTCAGTTCAGACAAAGATCCAGTTGAGATTAAAGACATGGACATTGTACTATCAGTTGGAGTAATTTTCCTATAAAGGAAACTCATCCATGCAGAAGGAACAAGGTTCCTTGAGGATTGTGTGGTTTTACAGGGTGTGAGATCAGTGTGAGTGATCAGTGTTACACTTGGTAACAGTAGGATCACCCAGGAGAAACAACTCAAGGAAATAGGAGGCTTGGAGGGTACAGGAGAAGGTTTGTGAGAAGCCTTGTTTTCCTGTGAGCATCCAGGAGAATTTTACTGAGAGCTAAGGCTTTGTGTAATCTTGATGTATTTCCACCTTGTATGATAATACAGATAGTGGAGTTTTTAGCTGAGGCTTTCCCCTGAGTATTTTTTGTGTTTCATGTGTATTGATTCTTCTTCTTATGGTTATACATGTTCAGCTCTGATTCAGCTCGATCTTTAAGCTTCCGCAAGTTTGATAGTAGAAGAAAAATATAGTATTTTGCTTTGGTATATTGCATTATCGAGTTAATCCACAGTCAGATTTTCTAAATAGATCTCAGAGGTAGATTTGTAGAGAATTTGCAGGAATTTCTACACTAACACATAATATCTTTACCAAAACAAAAAAAAACAAAAACAAAAAAATTCTTACCTTAGTAACTAATTTACCTCGGATAATTTATAACGGCTAAATCTGGAAGACATATTTCTAAACATGATTATTAACTAAAATTTATATAACAGATATCTTTTATTTTATTATTATATAATATCCCATCCTCTTTTTACTAAGAACTTATTCTAACTTTCTTAACAACTTATTACTATTATTTATCATAACAACTAATTTTTAATTATATTTAGAATAACTAAAATATTAACTAATTTATAACTAAAATTAGTATATCAAATAATTCCATTCAAACTTTTTAGAATTTCCATTTACCTATTTAACTAAACTCCAATGGCTAGATTTTCAATGACTGACCCTGGGATATGATGCATCCCTGCTATTTATTCTTAAAGATTGTATGATTGAGGATGAACCACATTAGTTGGTTCGAAACTTCAATGAAATCTTAATAATGTGATTAATCAGGAAGACAAATTTCTACATTATGCATCACAAAAGTCATAAATCTAACATTATTTCCCTACACGGAAGGGAAATGGCTGATAAAGCTCATCAATTTGAATGGGCTCGACTGCAAGTTGCTAAGAAGAAATCTGATCTTACATTCCTGAAAAGATGTAGGGATGCATCATTGATTCTAGTGTTTGTGTGTATCTCATCCTCTTAATAATTCTAAGAACAAGCATATATTTCTGAAATTGAGTTTGGCTCTAATCAGATCTAAAATCGGTTCATTAAGGAGGGATCTCAATCGACTTTCCTGCCAGCTATTTACTCTTCATTTAGATATGGTGAATGGCCTCTTGAATTTTCTATGGAAAGTAATTGATGGAGGGTCATCTTCGAAAGCCCACCGACTGGAGGAGAACTCTAAGAAGAAGCAATCTTCTAAGTTCAGTAAATTACTGAATGGGGCGCACATCTCTATGTTTTTGAAGTTGCCTCTAACCCATCATTGAGTCCAGCATCGAATGCGATTAATGAAGATTAGGTCTTCGCTCTAAACATATGGGTTTGCTTACAATTATTGTATTCAGTTTCCCCTGATGCAGTCATCTCCTCTCTCAGCGTTCCTGCTATAGACATTTCTATATGGTGTCTTGAACAATGAGCCCTCCTCCCTCTACCTCGATGTTTCCCCCCCATCCTCTGATCCTCCCCTTTGTCGCCTGTACACCGTGCCTCCCTCTTTGCAACAATTGGCTTCCCCTTCATTGTCTCATTTTGTTGTAGATACCACCGAATTACCTGCTAACAGCCCTCGGTACGTTGTTGTGAATAACACCCTCGACCTTGATGTTGCCCCTCCCTCTCCAATCCTCCCCTCATTCACCAAGACGCCTCACCTCCTTCTATGCTCCCATTGGATTCCCCTTACTCATCTCAGTCTGTCACTATTCCTTCTACGCATTCACCTTCATCTCCCCATCCATTTTCATCTCCTTATTCTTGTGTCATCCCATCCCCTATCCACCCAGTCATTGACCCCTGCCTCCTCTCCTACTCTGCTTCCTCATTATTATCTAACAAATTCACCTCCGATCCAGTCTCCTCCTCTGATTTGGATCTAAATCATTCATGTTTATTCCATAATAATAATGATTTTATTATTAATGGTACTAATAATAATATAATAATAATAATATGATTAACAACTCTTCCACTAATATAAATAATTCTAATAACAATATTATTAATAATATTAATATTAATAACTATAATATTATTATAATAATATTAGTAATAATGAGCCTAATAACAATATTAATAATAACAATAATAATAATAATGAATCCATACAGGTGAGGATAGTTTTAAATAGAGGAGGAATGACCCGTTATAGATGGACTCACTTGGTAGTCCGAAACGTTGGGTTCATAAAACTCTATAATAGGTCATTCCTCCTCTATTTAAAAATAACAATAATATTATTAATAATATTAATAATAATAGTAACTATAATATTATTAAAAATAATATTGGTAATAATGAGTCTAATAACAATATTATTGAGACAATGAATTCAAATATTCCACAATTTTCATCTTTAATTTGTTGATGTTTTGAGTCTATACCAAGACTCATTACTAATAGTAATAATACCTTATTTCCCTCTCATCTTAGGGATAATAATAAAATTATAACAAAGAATTTTTAAATAAGATTAAGAAGAATAACAATTATAATTATAATAAAAATTTCATTAATAGGATTAACAATAAAAATAAAAGGGTTTTTCATAATAATAATAACATATCTTCCTCCTATTCTTATATTAATAATACTAACATTATTTCCTCTTCTTCACTTAATAATACTAACATTTCTTCCTCTTTTCTCTTAATAATAGTAATAATAATAACAATATTGTTAAATAATGAATCCATACAGGCGAGGATAGTTTTAGATAGAGGAGGAATGACCTGTTATAGAGTTTTGTGAACCCAGCGTTTTATACTACCAAGCGAGTCCATCATCAAGGGATGTGTCAATAGATATTCTTCAGATCTGAAGAATATCTATTGACACATCCCCTGATGATGGACTCGCTTGGTAGTCTAAAACGTTGGGTTCACAAAACTCTATAACAGGTCATTCCTCCTCTATCTAAAAATAAAAATATTGATAACCACAATAAAAATAATAATTCCTTGTTCAATTTTAAGAATGTTATTAATCTCTCCAAAAAAAAATTTGATCCCTCTATCTTTAGTCTCCTTAATAAAGGGCTCAATTTTTCTCTTGCACCTAATAAGATTCCTACCGATGACATTATTTGTAACATTGAATATGGTATTAAGGACCTTCCAGATAATGTCAAGGAAACTATTAGTCAAGATTGCATTATTATTCTTAGAAAGGCTAAACCTCCCAGGGAAAACCTGAGCAAAGCCGAGTTTGTCGCCCTTAAGTCCCTAAGGGACAACCCTGACATTGTCGTCCTTAAAGCTGACAAAGGTGGAGTCGTCATCATTCTAGATAAGTCCGACTATGTGTGCAAAATGACAGACCACCTTTCTAATAGTGGAAGTTACAACAAGCTTAAGAAGAATCCAATTAAGTCTATTTCTAAGGAAGTAGCAATTGCCATTAAATAAAATCTGTTTCGTCATCTTATTTCCTGAAATCTCATTGAGAGAAATCCCCTCACCCCCAGAATTTATGGCCTTTTGAAGATTCATAAATATGGGGCTCCCTTAAGGCCTATTTTTAACACAATAGGTGGACCCACCTATCTTCTTGCTAAGTTCTTAGCCTCCAAGCTTAAACCTCTTGTTGGTCATACTGATTCTTTTGTTAAATACTCTGCCTCCTTTCTTCAGGAGTGGAAAGATATCAAGTTGGAACCTGGGGATTTATTGATTAGTTTGACGTTGTATCCTTATGCACCAAAATTCCCATCCAAGAGGCCATTGAAATAATTAATCGCATCACTAACAAAGACACTGCCAAGTTAGTTGGCCTCTGCCTCACCTCAACTTTCTTTAGTTTCCAAGGTGAGTTCTATGAGCAAACATGCGGTGTTGCAATGGGTTCCCCTCTTTCCCCCATCGTCACAAACTTGTTTATCGGAGATTTTGAGACCAAGGCATTAGCCTCAGCTCAATTTATCCCTAAAAAGTGGAAGATGTTTTTTGATGATACTTGTGTCATCTAGCCTCATGGTCATGAGAAGCTAGACCTGTTTCTTGACCACCTCAACTCTCTTTCATACTCCATCAAGTCCATGATGGAAGTTGAGGTGAATGGTTGCCTTCCCTTTTTAGATATGGTTCCGTTTGTCACCAAGTTTTTTGTAAGCAAACTCACAGGGAACAATATCTCCATGCTAGTTCTCATCACTTTGCCGGGTAGAAACTCGGTGTTCTCAGCACTCTTTCTACTCGTGCTCTGAGAATATCTGATGATAGCCACCTTGAACAAGAGAAATCCCATCTTCTTGAACTTTTTAGAATTAATGGGTATAACAGATCCCAAGGCCTCAAGGCCTTTCAGAAGGCTTGCAAAGTGCTAAGAGTTAAACCTGCTCACGTTGATCCTATCTCTAAGGTTCATCTCCCATATATCCAAGGAACCAGGGACAGGATTGCCCATATCCTTAGAAAGAGTAATGTCTCTTCTTCGTTCAAGCCTCTCAATACCATTAAAAATTTTCTTAGATCTATTAAGGACCCCATTGACCCTAAGGACATAAAGGGTGTCTATCTGGTTCCCTGTTCTTGTGGTATTCCCTATATTGGAGAAACTTGTAGGTCTATTAAATGGAGAATCAATGAATATGTTGTTGATATTAGACACAATCGTTCTCACTCATTAGCCCTAGCACAACATGCTGAGAAATCGAAACACCATGTTTACATTAAGGAATCCAAAGTCATTGCTAGGGTTGATCACTTCCACCACAAGAAGCTTAGAGAAGCGATTGAGATTGAGAGACATTCCAAAAATATCAATAGGGATGATGGTTGGAAATTGAGTAAGAGCTGGATTTCAACTCTCTCATCATGATTCCTCCTTCCTTTCTCCTCTTTATTTCTATCTGATTACTTTAATTTTTAATTTTGTTTGTTTATTGTTTCTATATATATATATAAACATTAATTATTTTTTGTTTCCCCTCTGGTATATTCACTACCATTTATTTTTAATTTTATTAATTTAGTTGACATATATTCTCCTTTGTTTGGAGCAATAAGATGCTTTATTTTTTTTTTGTTTTATTTTTTTAAGTCATGAGAGCTATTTAATGGAATAGGTCCTCCCATAACAAATAATATTATATAAATAATTATTAAATTCATTGAAATAGAATATTCTAGATTTATTTATTCCTAACCACTAATTTTTTTTTAACTAAATTCATAATATTTCAATATTCTAACACATAATCTCTTCACCATAACAGAAAAAAATTAATAATATTTTTCTTACCTTAGTAACTAATTTACCTCAGATAATTTGTAACGGCTAAATCTGGAAGACACGTTTCTAAACCTTATTAACTAAAATGTATATAACAACTATCTTTTATTTTATTATTATATAATCTCCCATCCTCTTTTTAATAAGAACTTATTCTAACTTTCTTAACAACTTATTACTATTATTTATCATAACAACTAATTTTTAATTATATTTAGAATAACTAAAATATTAAATAATTTATAACTGAAATTAGCATATCAAATAATTCCATTCAAACTTTTTAGAATTTCCATTTACCTATTTAACTAATCTCCAATGGCTAATTCTCAATGACTAACATTGGGTTATAATGCATCCCTATTATTTATTCTTAAAGATTGTATGATTTTTTCACCTTGTCCTGAGGATGAACCACATTAGTTGGTTCGAAACGTTGACCAAATCCTAATAATGTGATTAATTCGTAAGACAAATTTCTACATTATGAATCACAAAAGTCTTAGACCTAACATTAAAGTTAATGTTTTGTTAGTTTTTTATTAGTATTTCGTTCATTTAATCTTCAATATTTTGAATAGCCGAGCGCTCATAAAAATACAAAAACATTTCCTTCTCATGGTTGGTTTCATTCAGTTATTTCCATTTTGATTTCATGAGTAATGGACAAAGCAATTTTAAATCATAACTGCGCACAAAAGTAATCCTTCTGAGTTACATCTTAGCTTGTTATTTTGCTAAAGTAGTTCAATTTAGGTTTATTCTTTGGTTGAGTAGAAAAGAATATCAATTTGCAAAAGTATTCAGAATATTTCAATTTTGCTAATAGAATTAGAATTTCAATTCGTTCAATAGAATAGATTTTTCAATTTAGTTCAAGTAGAATAATTTTCAATTATGGCTGCCATAGATTAAATTTCAATTCAGTTCTAGTAGAGTAACTTTTAATTCTTGTTGCAATAGATTCAATTTCGATTTAGTGTGATAAGTTAAAATTTTCAATTGATTTCACCTTGAATTTTGATTTGCTTTCAAAAGAGTAATTTTGATGGAAAGAACATGTTCGTGGAAATGTTTTGAGTCAATCTAGTCTCATTTATATTTAGTTCAATTTCATCCTTCAAAATAAAAAATAGAACTCCTAGCATATATTGTGCACTTGCAATTCATAAATACACGAACCTTGGTTCATAATTAATGAAGTAATTTAACCATCAATTAAATTACCCAACAATAATCATAGTATCATTACAAGATTTCATCACAAAGTGGCTAGAAAGTGCTATAGAGAAAATCATTAGAGACTAACTACTTTGCACAGTGCAAAGATAGTTGGAGTATTTAAGACATGGGGTAATATTTTAATTGCTCCCAGAAATGCTCTCCAGCTCAATATGGAAGAGATATTGTAATGTCTTGCCCTATCCAGTGAATCATTTTGACTTGGTCAAATTATATAAAATAAAATTAAAATAATATAATCAATCACCTTTCACAATTTTTGGGTTCTACTTTTCACCACCCATCGTTTCACCAATAATATTATTATATATAAAGATATATTTTCTAAAATACTATAAAAAATATATATTTTCGATACTTTAACCCTATCTTCACTTTTATATATACTTCGATTTTTGCAACTTTAAGAAAATCAAATATATTTTATAAATGCTCAATATAATAAGAATCACATTTTTTGGGTTTAGCAAGAGGGCAATTATTAGAAACTCATGCTGGCCATCCCTAAAAGCTTTGGTGGTGGGGCCAAATCCTCTAAAGAGGTGTCGGTATTCAGAAATATATTGAAGTGTTCATAAAATTTAGAGAAATGAGAAAGAGGTGTCGGTGGATGTTTTTGCAAGGGTTTCTGTGCGTTAGAACTTATTCAATAAAACAATAATTTTCTAGTGCTTTATTTCGAAAGTCATCTCTATTTTTCAAACAATAATTTGCATCACTATTACATTGATATTTGTGAATTGAAAGAAAAGTAAAGTTCCATATTCCATTCTATAAATTTTCCAAGGGCCACAGCTTTATAGTACAAACCATTATTAATTTAATAACTATTAATTTATCTAATAACAATTAAATCAGTTATTAAATATTACTTTATTAAAATTTGAAAAAAATTCCACGTTTCATAGTGTAATTCTCCACACCTTTACCAGTACAATTATGTTCACCGGATTGGAATGAATATTTGAGATCTAAATAATTATTACTATATTTGATTTGAAATTTTGAATTAATATAATAGTTTACCATTTAAGTAGATTTAACGGAAGTGAGTAGAGTAGGTATATCATTATAAATTTTATTTTTTTAATCTTGGTTAGTTTAACACACTATTTAATTTTTAATTTAATTATAAATTATAAATTAAATTATTATTATTTAATTTTATATTTTTCTCTTGTAAATTTAGTATATATAATAATTAAGATTAAAATAATTATGTTTGTATAGTATTTTGATAATTAAATCAAGGGAGGCATGTGCATGTGCGTGGATGGAGGGGGATATTTTTTGTTTCGGAGGAACAATCAGAGGACCTATTGTTTGGAAAATTGGATCACAAACCTATAACATGGTGGAAGTTTATGCACTCCTGAAAAGCATTTCTCTAGTTCTAGCTCTTCACCTAGAGTAGCTTCTAGTGTTTAGTGACTCTCAACTCATAAGCAAAATACGATCAAAGGCACAAATGCACAAGACATTAAACTCACGTATATCATCAATTGAGCTTGATCTCAAGCTTCACATTAGCATGCTTGATTGAATGGTATCACATTAAGAGGGGTCTCAATCAATTGGAAGATTACCAAGCTAATTATGCCATTAGCCTAGACAAAAGGGGGGCATAGTTAGAGTAGTTAGGTTTTCTTCAAAGGGTTCTACAATAAAGAGACATTTCATTGAGAAAACTAGGAGGATGCTTTTTTCAAGCATCATAATAATGTGTCGGTTTTGGTCTTTCCCTCCCTTTATCATTTCTCTTAATTAGTAATCATCCAACCTTTTCATTTCAGAGTCTTTTGAATGTTAAGGCCATTCCCTGATTACAGTTTCTTTTCTATTTCAGGTCTAGTTTCCTATTTACATGGCCTATGAGAGCCCCATCATAGGCCTTAAATGGACAAATGCATTTTATTTCTTCATATGTTATGAACTTTTATTTAATAGACAAGGACCTTGCTTAATTCTAGTTGGCTCCCTTTCATTTCTATTAGGTTCAAAATTCTTTCATTAAAAATTTTGAGAAAATGGTTTTTGGTCCTAATATGAGCATGCTTTCTAATTGGACTCAAGCTTTTCTTTCATGAAAGAAAAATTTTTATTCCCAAGAAATTTTTTATTACATTAGACTCCATGGATTTGAAGGAAGACATATGCTCCTTCCATATTCGGTTTCTAATAAATTATTGACTTTTGAAGTATGTCAACAAGGCAAATATTGGGCACATTTCATTAATCAAAGAACGAAAAAGTAGTTCATTTATACTCTCAAAAATTAGATATTTCATAGTGAAAACTATTGTCCATTTAGATGAAATTGCTTCATATTTTGATACTTTTTAAAAGAGACAACTCCACTCTTGCAAAGGTTTTGACCCAGAGGGAATATTCTCCACACATATGATTTCTATTGGGTGTAATTTAAGTTTTAGTAAGCAATTGGAAGGAGGAGTTGGGGAGAGTTAGAATTTAGTAGAAGAATAACACAAAGACAACCCTCTCTATGATGATGCTTTGATTAGTGAAAATCAAATATAAAGATAACAGGGAGGTCAAGACCCTTAAGAAAATTTGATTGAAAATTTTCATATTGTTTCTACTACTTCAAAAAAAAAGAATGAAATAAACATTGGATGAAATGTGTATTTTATGAGCTTAGACTTTTGAAACAACCACAAAATTTTCAAAAGAAGATATACAAAAGTGGTTGATTGACTATGCTAACAAGAATGATGGTCAAGATTAGTAGTCATATTGAGAGAAATGGCTATGGAAATGAGTCAACTACATAACTTTGGTGCCATGAATCAACATATGTGTAATACCTTGACTCGACCCCCAAATTGTAAATGGATATATACATATGAAACTTAGGCTAGTGAGCCAGTATGTGTTAATTAGGCTAGTGAGTCCAGCACTATTTTGGGGCCTCGCGTGCCTGTGTGTGTATGTGTCTATATGTTTTGGGGCCAAAGAGCCTTATTTTGCAAATACAAAATTACTTTCATATTAACAAAATACTCAATTATTGTAGACCAAGTCGAAGAAAGAGTATGGGGAGATAAGACTCCATATGTGTAAGTGGCCTCTGTATGGCTTAAGATATTATTAAATAATCTGAAGTCCAAAGTGCACATGTTTTTATCAAAGGTTCAAAAAGTGAGTTTAGAAGGTGCCATGTGTCAAGAGAAAGACATGCACATAAAAGCTTTATGGGACAGATAATTTTCTACATGATCTGACTATGGGAAGGGTGATTGGACACCCTAATGGAAAATAGGGGATGACCCTGTGACACGAGGAAAAAAGCGGATAGGTTCCTTGGAGTGATCACAGGAGTACTTGGAGACCCATGAAGCAATAGGAACTCTTGGAAACCACAGGGCTCTAGAACATGCTTGGTCGATCAAGTTGGACACCCTAGAGATAGTGGCATAGCCTAAGGGACTATGGTTGTAGAGAAGGGGGTGCACTAATTAGGTTGTGTGGCTGATGGGGGATGCAAGCTTGTTGGTTAGAGGCTACTGGGTTGCGTACATTAACTTGGTTATGTATAGTACTGGTATGTATCTAGCTTTGGGTAAGTTGATACGATATGGAGTCAAAGCACCAGCTTGGGGTTGACCCACTGCTAAGCGATTATGAGTAGCGTGGTCTATGGATGTGAGGAACATCTGAGGTTTGTAGCTAGTTAGTGTTATTTATTTTCCATGTTTGTTTATTTTATGTTGTAATAATCCATGCCTTTTTATTTTTAATTATAATAATTATTTTATTTATGAAATTACATTCATGTATATGACAACTTTGCATGGTATAATGTATTAGATGTGTGATATCCCTAAACTTAAGAATTTTATTGTATTTATGTACATAAGTTTAATTTTGATTTGATATTAATAGGAGACAAATAAATAATTAATTACTAGTAATTTACTGATAATAGCTTATATACAATTGTTGTTTGTAAAGTTGCATTTAGGTTTTATTTTATGAAAAAAATGGGAAATTATTGGTTGAAGTACAGATGGTTGAAAGAGAAAAAAAGTTGCAATTATTTTTGGAAATTATTTTATCCATCAGCAAGTCCTTGGCATCTAATCTGGTGATTAGATTTAATTCTAAAAATTATGTATTGGCCAATTTAATTTTTCCTAGAAGACAGGGAGTTGTCTCCCAAAGTGGGAAACAAGAGCTCATAAATGAGCAGTTAACCACTTGCCACCTGTTAATGAGGTGGAGATAGTTAATAACCACCCAAAACTGGTCGATGGATAAAAATCCCTGATTTTTCTGGCTTTTGTCTCATAATGTCATGAGAGAAGGAAAATCAAGAGAATAAAGAAAAGAAGAAAAAGGAATTATATAGAAAGGGGAGTTGCAGGGTATTTGCTCGGGGAGATCAACTGAAGTTGTGTCAAGGAAGGGAGGAGTCAAGTACTTGACCTTAGACTTTCTAGAAAAGTTTTCAAGTCTATGTTACTAACCTTATTCTTAAAAGTTAGAGATTGTTTGCTTTATTCTATTTTCAAGTGAAATTATTTTCCTTATGCAAAAGTATTATTCTTTTTATACAAAAGAGAAATGGAGAATAAATTGTCTATTCATTGAAAATGATTATCGAATTTATATGTTCATATGTTAGTATTGGTCATTTAAAATTGTTATTTTAGAGAATGAAATTTGTTCTTGATTGACAATGATGAAGAAAATATTAAAAGAATTTAGATATGGAAATGCTTTTCTATAAAGACATATGTTGTATTTTTTTATGTGACAGAAAAAATAAAAGTGTGATTCTATATAACAGTGTAATGAATAAGTAAATAATCTCTCTTGAAAAAGGAAAGATATACCTAGAATTGTATTACATGAAGAGACACAAAACATCAATCAATATAGGAAAAAAATGCATTTATAAATATATTTATTAACGCAAAGTTATGTAAATTAAATATCAGACTCTACAAAAGTATATTGTTACTTCTACCCTGTATAACTAAACATGTATTATTTGTATAAATAATATAATAATGTGCAAGCTTACATACTTAATTTAATATGTTTATGTTTATGATCCTGAGTTAACATAATCTATAAGCATCGAAATGTTAGAGTACTAAAAAATGGCTACTTACAACCTATACCAATATTTATAACGGTAAATAATAAGAAGATGGTAGAAAATTGTAGAAATTGTACATAACTAATTAAGGATATTGATACATCATTAGACAGAGAGAAATTTTCTGCTATATAGTTTGTATGGTAAAGGCATGAGAGAGATTCACCCAGCTAACAAAAGAAAAAAATTGTATATTTCATATGTACACATGAATACAAAAATCTGGATATACATGGTACTTCTATAAAAGATCCTACAAATTATATACATGTACAAATATATAAAATTATACAAGTAAGTTTAGTCACATAAGAATCCAGTAAAGAACTCTTGACATGAGGTATTTTATAACAATTGTTCGAGCAAACTTTAGTTAGGCATTTTCACCTATTAAGAATAACGAAATTTATAATTTCCTAAGGAAACTACAGCCTATCGTATTTGTTATAATAAAACTTAAGATATAATTTGGTAAGACAATAAGCATCGTCTTCCACAATTATGTAAATGAGAGCTCAAAGAAAATTGAGTAGTATTCCCAACCTGGAAAAGATTATGTTGCAAGTCAAAAACTATGAAATTCCAAAACGACTTTGAATATTGACTAGATGCAAGTAGGACAAAAAGAAGGATACCTAAAATGATATGATAAAGAAATTTCAAGGGTTAATACTAATTAATAAGAGACTCTTTTTAAGACAAAAATTAATATCGTAATGAGGTAAGGGTTTTACCTTATGCCATCTAAAAATCACCCTGGAAGCTCACCTGTTTAGGAAAATATGATAAACTAGAGTTAATAACCCAAACAAATGGAAAATAGAAAGAGGTAAGATTGAATTAGAAAAGAGAATGATTACAGAGTAATTATGTTCAATACATATACAAACAATAAATGATTCCAAAGAATTTAGGATAAATTGTGAGATACGCAAATAGGAAAAAAGAAAGTTTTCCATTGACGATAACTAGAAATATGGCTATGGCCGGAATAGAAAACCCAGTTATCAATTTGAATTTATTAGCAATAATTTATGTGTCCGTAAAGAAAACTCATTATTTAAAATATATAGAGGAGTACAGATCCATGTGACTAGAATCCAGACTGTAATAAACTCTAAACCAATAAAACGAAGGAAATATATAACCCTTTCGAATATATATAGTGTGGAATAAGGGTTTGCATAACCAAACAACATAGCGAAACAACATGACCCAAAATACTTCAAATATTGGTGAAAATTAATTGATTTACTATAGAGCACTTACTAAGCAAAACCCAAATAACTCTTCTCGTACATGAGACTTATGTTGAAGCCAAAGGGATTCTTCCTTCTAGACCTGGTGAGAAAGATAATTTAATAATTAGTAAAGGAAAATCAACTATTATAGGAAAATAACTGAATAATTTCATTTGGAATGGAAATTTAAAGAAGAATTTACCTCTGTGATGCATCTTGAAAGAAAAAACTGATAAATTTCCATTTTTTCTTTGACAAATTGGGGGGTTTGTCGCCATTACTTGACAGATGGAGACTGAATTAGGGTGGAAGGGTATACTTATTACTAATCACATATGTTACTCTCCTTTAACTAATAAATGACAAAATCCCCAAGTAAACAGAGTGAAACCCTTACCTGAACATATGACATGACTAGAAATTCAATGAGTAAAATGAACTTGTAAAAGTTAACTCCAAAAAGTCATTAAAAGCCTATTGTAACCTACTTAGTTTATGAGTCGTTAATTTCACATTGACATATCTCAATCATTAAAAGAGTCAATACAGAATTTGGGTAACGTGGAAATTGGGAGCAGCTTCCCATGCAAAACTAGAATACTCTAGAAATCGATCAAAGAAATGAAGGTGTCCATCTAAACTCATTTAGTTCCATATTCTTAATAAAGGAAATCACAAAGTAATTCTTTACGATATTAGTTTTTGATGTAAGAATAAATAATATTGATAAATATAATGTCTTTCTTTTAATGTGGTTCATAGACACTGAGTAGCAGCTACATACACAGGAAAATCTAGGTAGATCAACCCGAAGGGATCTACCCATTGGCCAAACTAGTAGGGCCTAACCCTAAGGGTGTCAAGAATATTTGACCACGAGACCTCCCGATTCGCAAGTTACTTAGCAATGGGAACTCAAGAAACTGAGTTATCCCTTGGGGGTCGATAAATATAATGTTAAGTAGAACACGAGTAGACATATATTGAAATCTTGTGAAGTAGGGATATGATACTCTTATGCCAAAGTTATATATATATATATATATATATATATATATATATATATATATACTTTGTCATGTAAGGGTATGTGGCCATTGTTACCCTTATGTAATCAAGTAGAGACTTTGATCAATTTTCCAAGTAATGAAATTAATATATACATATATTCTAGAGTTAAGAATTGATAAAATAGGGCTGGTATTAATATATATATATATATATATATATATATATATATATATATATCGAGAGAGAGAGAGAGAGAGAAGAAGGGGGGGTGAGCGGACGGGCGGGCGGGCGGGGGTGGGTTATTCATATATTTATACTTAACATGGGTTTTTCTAAGAGTTGAAACTCTGCCAGAGTAAACATTTTAGCTAGATTTCCACACAGGAACCAAACATTTAGTTTAACAATTAAAGTAAATTATATCTACTATTAGAAAGTGAGACCATAAAATATAGTACAATTTAATTTATATAGAGGTTGAAAACAATAAAATTTAAAAAAAAAAAAAATTATTATGGGTATTATAAGGGTCATTACAAGTGGTATCAGAGTTGTAGTTACAACATTGGGCCTTTTGGATCGATAAAATTAAAAAAAAACTATTTTACCTATCGTGAACAAATTGTATTAAAGATCAAAAGGACTAGAAAAGTTAGGAGAATTTAATGATCAAACTTTTGTGGGATCACCTAGAGGTGAGGTAGAGAATGATATTGAAATGGGAATGGTAGGAGACAGAACCAATCATACCAAAGAACCAAATATGGAATTGTTGCAAGTAATAATAAATTTTAAAATTGATTTGGAGGACATTAAAGCAAATCAAGAAAGGTTGGTCAAGGCAAAAGAGGAACAAGAAGAAATTAATGGGCATTTGTTAAGAAAGTTGGAGAAGGAAAATTCTAGTAAAAAGACTCATAAAAAGAGATATAGAAGTAGATATGTTAGTACTACAAGAAAGAGTGGTACAAAAAACTCTACTAATAGTGAAACTGTACAATCTAGCAGCAAAGATGAACAGAAGTCAAACAATAGTATTTCCTCATCCAGAAAAATGAAATCATCTTCTCAATTATAGGGAGAAAAAAGAAAGACTCACCACATACCAATTAACTTGTAAGACAACCTTATGGTGGGAAGAAAATATTTTTAAATGGATAAGGGCAATAATTTGACTTGGAAGTTGTTCAAAAAGGAATTTAAGAAAAATTACTTGACTGAAAGGTATTTTGACTAAAAGGCTAGGGAATTTCATGAGTTGAAGTTGAGAAAACTCACCATGGATGAGTTTGTCAGCAAATTTTTGATTTTGTTGAGGTATGTTCCTTACTTGAAGGAAAAAGAAAAAAAAATACAAAGGTTTGTGAGTTTTCTACCTTTCTCATACAAAGAAAGAATAAAATTTAATTAGCAAAAATCTATGGACGAGGCTATTAGAAAATAAAAATTGTGTTTCAACCAAAGTATACAAAAAGGAGAAAATTATGAAGGTTGGATGTTGAAGGAACTAGAAAAGTGTAGCAGTAAGAAAAATGGTTTTAAGAAACCCACTTTTTCAAAAAGCATGCAAGAGGGAAATTACAACAAAAATTCTAACCAATAGAAAAAGTTTGGACAAAAAGGAGGAAGTGTTGTAAACAATAAGGGTTTTAGTGAATTTGTAAGGCATCCCATTAAGTGTTGGGGTTGTGGCGAGAATAATCTATGGAGGGATTGTCCACATAATCCCCTAAAGATGAAGACAATATTGAATCAAATTCAAGAAGCTTCAATAGTAAATGATGTAGCCTGTAATATTCCAAGAATCGGTGCCGCACTAGATGGGAGAGAAGTAGATCATTAAGAAAATATGGTAGAAGTACAAGGTAATCTATTTAACAATGAACTATATTTTCTTATAAACAAAGGATCTACCTTAAGTTATGTATGCCCAACTAAAGTTGAAAAATGCAAAATTAAGAAATAAAATAGCAAAGACCTTGGTTGGTACAGTTAGCTAGCAAAACCAAAAGAAAAGTTTTAGAAATTAGTAGAGACTAACCTCTAGATCTTAACAGAATTCAAATTGTCCTTAATCTAAACCTTTTACCATTATGATCTTATGATGTCCTCATAGGAATGGACTGGTTGGAAAATCATAAGGTGATATTAAACTATTTAGACAAGTCCTTGTGTAAATGATCAAGGAGACGCCTGTATAGTTCAATGCATTCCAAGGAAAAAAAAATTCTAAGGCAAATTTTTGTTGTACAAATGAAAAATTATGCTAGAAAAGGGTGTCAATTGTTTTTTGACCAAATACATGAAGTGTCTCAAAATGATTAGCAATAATTATTGGTTGAATATCATATGTTAGAAGAGTTTAAAGATGTTTTTCCATAGGAAATATCAAGACTTTCTCCAAGCAAAGACATCGATTTCACAATTGATCTTACATTAGGTGCTATCCCAAATTCCAAGGCCCCATATAGGATGAGTGTACCTAAAATGATGGAAATAAAAGTTCACTTGCAAGATCTATTAGATAAGAAGTACATTAGGCCAAGTGTGTCTCCTTGGGGAGCAGCTGTGCTATTTGTGAAAAAGAAATATGGAACATTGAGATTATGTATAGATTATAAAAAATTGAACAAAATGACCATAAAAAATAAATACCCCTTACCAAGAATAGATGACCTGTTTGATCAAGTTAGGGGAGATTCTATATGTTGAAAGATTGATCTAAGGTCAAGATATCATCAAATCAGAATTAAGGATGAATACATACACAAGACATCATTTTGTACCTGTTATGGACACTATAAATTTGTAGTGCTTCCATTTGTGTTAACCAATGCACCTGCAGAAATTATATGTCTAATGAATAGTGTGTTAAGGCCATTTTGAACAAGTTTTTTATAGTCTTCATAGACGATATCCTTGTATACTCAAAAAGTAAGGAAGAATATGATCAACATTTGAAAATGGTTCTCCGAACTTTATATTAGGTCCATATAATACAAGTGTAGCCCCTTTATTATTATTATTAGTGTAGCCCTATATTGTTATTGTTGTGCCCATGTAGCCCCCATATTGTTATTGATATGCCCCATAAAATCCCACTATTATTATTGTTGTGTCCTTACATTATTATTGTTATGTTGGCTCTAATTATATTGTGACCCCTTATACTCCTATATATAGCAAGGAGGTCTAGTCATTTGAATCATTCAAGAATTATTCATTTATGTGATGTGAAAGAGGTTTACACTTTTAAGAGGATAATTTTGAAGTCATCAATATATCCTTTTTTTTATCTATTACGTAACATTTGGTATCAGAGCTTTGGATTCTATGGTTTCGCTGCTTCAAAGAGTCCATCTTGGTATTGTTGCTATAAATTGTTTTCTATGAAGCTTCAGAAGCTGAAATTTCAACCACGTGGAGCTGAAACCTTGGTAAATTTTGTGTAATAATTTTAGATCTTGGTTCGCTATATTTTTTGGGATATGGGCTGAAGAAGTTAGAGTTTCTGCATGCTCTAGAATTCATCCTTAAACACGCGACCTAAGTAAAATCATCATAACTTTCTCTTCAAGAATCAGATTTAAATTTCATAAAAAGTGACAGAAATAAAATGGATTGTAGTTTCTCATGTATCAATTTTAGTGCGAAAAGCTAAAACAGTGACATGCAGAATTTTGTACAAGTTCACTCTACTGAACTAGTCCATAATCAATTCATCATGGGAAATTTGGCATAACTTTATCTTGAAGAATCCAATTTTAGTCTGCATTGTGGAATTGGAAACAAGAATTAGTGGGATACCAAAGAATTAAATTTTAGACCATGAAGAGCCGAAATTACAAAGATACGACATTTTCAATATTGAGCTCTTAAAAAGCAAGAAAAAGGTGTGTATTTTTTTAAAATTTTGCATAACTTTTTTTTGAAAATCAATTTGAAGTGACTAAAAGGGAATAGTGAAGCATATATATCATTGTTTGATTCCAAAATTCCTCGAAGAGAAAAAATGGGCACACCTAGTAAGCAATGCGAAAGCTCTACTATAACAAATGAAGAAGAGGAAGAAATGCAACATGAAATATCAAAATTATGAGACCAAGCGCAAAAAAATTCGCTCTCACAAAGAGTGACCACAAATGAAATGGAAGTTAAGATGGATGGCTTGAAGAATGGTTTAAAAGAATACATGGAAGATTTGAAGGATGGCATAAATTTGGAGATGGAAGGTTTGAAGGATGGTTTAAAAGTCAAAATGAAAAGGGACTTGGAAGATTTAAAGGAAGGTTTGACAAAGTTGCTACAAGAAACACTTCCTAGTGGTGGCAAGGTACTCCATGAAAATCATGATGAGGATAAAAGGAATATGAATTTTGATTTTAAATACTCTAATAGTGAGTTGAAGACTAGCTACATTCAAAATATTGATATGAGGAAGTTTAATGGAAAGGATCCAGTAACATGGATACTACAGATGGAGCAATTATTTGATATACATAATGTGTCAAACACACAAAAGGTACACATTTCATCTTTATATTTAGAGTAAAATCAATTTGTGTGGTATCGATGGCTTTTTTCTCGTAAATAAATTCTCATCTGGACACTTTTTGAGGAAGAATTGGTAGCACATTATGAGGATACAAAGAGAAATACCTTCTTTATCCAATTGATAAATCTCAAAAAAAAGGGTTCAATGGTGGAGTACATTGAATACTTCCAAAGATTGAATATCAAGTTAAATGATATTCTAAAGGAGCACATGATTGATGTCTTCATAGAAATGTTAAAGGATAACATCCAACATGAGGTTCACCTTTGGGAACCTGATTCATTGGAGAAGGCATTAAAGGTGGAAAAAGTTGAAAGAAAAATTATGGCAAAAAAGAAGTCTACCACTCACAACTATAAAGATCGAAGTGTTGTTGCTTCTAGCCTTCCACAACCTACAAGGTTGATACCACAAAAATTGGAGGAAAAAGGAGAAAAAGGGCTTTGTTATAGTTGTGATAGCAAATACACTAAAGGTCATAAGTGTGTTGAGAAGACATTATTTTACATAGCTTGTGAAGAGGAGGAATAAAGGAACAAGAAACATCAAAATAAGAGGATATACAATAGGAACCAACCCGACAGAAATAAGAAATGAATCCGACCATATCTTGTAATGCATTGGCAGGAATAACGACTCCTTAAAATCCCAAAAAAATGGATATATCAAGAAGAAAAAGGTAATAATGTTGATTAATTCAGGTATTCCCCATAATTTTATTCATTGTAAGATATCTAAGGAATTACATTGATTTCTATATCCAGCACCACAGTGTCAAGTGATGGTTGCAAATGGAGGAACTATAAATTGCTCTGGAAAGTTCCATAATATCAAGCTAACCATGGGGGAGTTTGTATTGAATAGTTCAATGCTTTCCATTCCAATGGGTGGTGTTGATGTTGTACTGGGAGTCCAATGGTTACAATATTTGGGGATGATAGCTCTTAATTTTCAATAACTTCTCATGAATTTTTTTTGGGAAGGAAAGGAAAATGTATTAAGAGGTAACTCAGGGAAACTAGTGAATATAATTAGATCTAATGGCATGACAAAGATTTTGAATAAGGAGCAATAACATATAATTGAAAAATTATGCTCACTAGAGGTTCAAACATCAAAATAATCTATTTCTCCATACCTCCAAAAATTATTGGACAATCATTCCAAAGTTTTTTAGACTCCCAAAGGCCCCCCAACTATTCATGATTATGATTCTACTATTCACTTGATTCCAAGAATTATTCCTCCAAACATCAAGCCTTACAAATGTCCCTATGCCCAAAAGAGTGAAATTGAACGTATGGTTACAGAAATGTTAGAGGTCGCTATAATTCAACCTAGTCATATTTTTTTCTCTGCTCCAGTAGTATTGGTGCACAAGAAGGATGGATCATGGAGTATGTGTTCGGATTATAGGGAGCTCAACAAGCTCACTATTAAAGATAAATTTCCCATTCATGTCATTGATGAATTTTTGGATGAATTAGATAGAGAAATTTATTTCACCAAGTTGGATCTTCGTTCAGGATATCATCAAATTAGAATGAAGACTAAAGACATTCTGAAAACAACATTCAAAGCTCATGAAGCTCATTATGATTTTTTTGTCATGCCTTTTGGCCTTACTAATGCACCTTCCACATTTCAATATTTGATGAATTCCATTTTTAAACCCTTAGAAAAAATGTGTTAGTATTTTTTGATGATATACTAATCTACAACAAGCCTTGGAAGGATCGTGTTCAACATGTTAATACGGTGCTCAAACTATTGGAGGAAAAACAATTATATGCAAAAACTTCCAAATGCTTCTTTGGAGTACAGGAGGTGGCATATTTGGGTCATATTGTATCTCATGAAGGTGTTAAGGTATACCCTAACAAAATTAAATCCATTAAGGAATGGAAAATCCCCACAACCCCATAGCATCTTCAAGGATTTCTTGGGTTGACAGGGTATTATCACAAGTTTGTTAAGAGTTATGATAGAATAGCAGTGCCTCTAACAACATTATTAAATAAAGACCCATTTTCTTGGACTCCAAAAGAAACTAAGGCCTTTGAACATCTTAAAGAGGAAATTTTCCAAGCACTGGTCTTAGCTACACCAGATTTCAAAAAAACCTTTATTGTGGAATGTGATGCCTCGGGAAATGGAATTGATGTTGTTTAATGCAAGAAGGAAGACCCATTTCTTTTGAAAGTCCTCTAATCAAGGGAAAGTATTTAAACAAGCCTATTTATGAGAAGGAAATGTTGGCGATCAATACTACATGCACTAAAGAAATGGCGACCTTACCTAATGGGAAGACACTTCAAGGTAAAACAGATCATGATAGTCTTAAATACTTTTTGGAACAAAGATTATATTGAGAAGAACAGAACAATGGGTCACCAAGATGTTGGGTTATAACTTTGAAATCGTCTACAAAAAATGGAAGCAAAATGTTGTTGCAGATGCACTCTCAGGAAAGGGTGAGGAAGTTGAAACATTTCTCTCTACCATTTCTATTATGCAACCTAATTGGATAATGAAAGCAAGGGATGAATGGAAGAATGATGAAGAGGGGTGGACACTCATTCAAAAGTTGCAACAATATCCCAATACATTAGATACATTTATGTGTAAAAATGATTCATTATGGTACAAAGATCGCTTATATCCCTGTAAGAATTACAAACCCAAACAAAAGATCCTTTTGGATTTGCACACCTCCCCCTTAGGAGGGCACTCAGGATTTTTAAAAACTTACCACAAGGTAAAGAAGGAATTTTTTTGGGATGGCCTTAAATATGATATTCTAAAGTTTGTGTCTGAAGGTTTGGTTTTCCAACAAAATAAAGTTGAGACAATTAAGACCCCAGGTCTGTTACAACCTTTAGACATTCCAAGCTAATGTTTGGAGGAGGTCTCAATGGATTTTATGATAAGTTTAACCATGTTTGAAGGAAAGAGTGTCATCATGGTGGTAGTTGATAGACTCACCAAGTATCCAGATTTTTGTGCATTATATCATCCATTTAAATCTAGTACAGTTGCTACTTGATTTATGGAAATAGTTCAAAAGCTACATGGAAACCCAAAGATTATTGTAAGCAACAGGGATCCCATTTTCACTGCAAATTTTTGGATGGAATTATTTTATTGTATGGGTACTCATTAGCTCATATCTCATTGTACCATCCTTAATCTGATGGGAAAACTGAGATAGTGAACAAATGTATGGAAGGATATCTATGTTGCTTTGCATCTGATAAACAAACACAATGGGTCAAGTGATTACCTCTGTTTGAATGGTGGTATAACACTTCCTTCCATAATACAGCAAAAATGAACCCATTTATGCCACTTTGTGGATATCATCCACCATCCATCACATCATCTTTAAGGGAAACTTATAAGGTTCAAGCAATGGAAGATCACATGAAGCGTCAACAACAAGTTCTCCAACTCTTAAAGGATAACCTCACTCTAGCACAAAAATCAAATGAAACAATAGGTCAATCAACATAACAGTGAAAGAAGTTTTGATGAAGGTGACTGGGTATTTTTACGGCTACAACCATACAAACAAATGTCCCTCAAGAAAGCTAAGAAGGATAATAAATTATCACCCAAGTACTACGATCCTTACAAGGTGTTGCAAATGATTGGTACTATGGCATACAAATTGGAGCTACCTACATTTTCCCGAGTACACCCAGTTTTCCATGTTTCATGCTTAAACAAGGTTATCAGTGAAAAGCTCTCAATTCAAACAATATTGCCATAACTTGATGATGAAGAAAAAATAATATTGGAGCCTGAAGCAGTCATGGAAACAAGAACCCGACGACTATGAAATTGATCAATTTTAGAGTATCTCAAAAAATGAAAGAACTTACCTTTTGAAGATTCCATGTGGGAGGATGAGAATTTTATATAGAAGCATCCAGAAATACTCAAGCGTCGAGGACAACACTTTTTTGAAGGAGAGGTGCATGTTAGGTCTCTATAATACTAGTGTAGCCCCCTATTATTATTGTTGTGCCCATGTAGCCCCTGTACTGTTATTGATATGCCCCATAGAAGTCCACTATTGTTATTGTTGTGTTCTTACATTATTATTGTTATGTAGGCTCTAATTATATTGTAACCCATTAGACTCCTATATATAGCAAGGAGGTATAGTCATTTGAATCATTCAATAATTGTTCATTTATGTGATGTAAATGAGGTTTCCCCCTCGAAGAGGCTAATTTTGAAGTCGTTGATCTATCTTTTTTTTGATATGGTTACATAACACTTGAAGAGATCATGAAATTTATGTTAAACATAGCAAATGTTCATTCTACCAATAGCAAGTACATTATTTAGTGAATGTAACATCATAAGAGGGAATTGTTGTAGATCTTGAAAAGGTAAAAGAAATTTTAGAATGGCTATCACCCAAAAATGTGGAAGAAATCGGATCTTTTATGGGAATCACATGTTATTATAGAAGGTTCATTGAAGGATTTTCTAGACTTACTTATCCAATTACTAATATGTAGAAGAAGGGAATCAAATTTGAGCGAATTCATAAGTGTCAAGCTAGTTTTTACAAGCTTAAACAACTCTTAACAACAACTCCTATTTTAAAATTAGCAGATCCTAATAAGGAATTTTTGTTGTGCACAGATGCAAGAAAAGAAGGACTAGGAGGATTTTTAATGCAAGATGGTCATGTTAATTGATATGAATCCAAAAAATTAAAAGAGCATGAAAAGAATTATGCTACACATGACCTGGAACTAGCAACAATAATTCATGCATTTAAAATGTGGAGACATTACTTGATAGGGAGTAAATTTAAGTTAAAGACAGATAATGTGAACCTTAAGTATCTTTTTTATCAGCTTAATCTAAATGCTAGACAAGCAAGATGGCTAGCATTTATAAGTGAGTATGACTTTAAATTTTCACACATCAAATGGAAAGAAAATAGGATAGTTGATGCATTAAGAAGAAAACTTCACCAAATCTGTAAAATAAAAACAATGAGTTTGTCAATAGCCTTAGTTGGAAAAATCAAAACAGATGCAAATTCTAATCCTGAATATGTAAAAATTAAAGAAAAATTGCAAGAGACTGAAAATTTGGGAGAGAAAGAAGTTTATTTCTCATTTAAAAACCAAGAAATGTTGTTGTTTAGGGGCAAAATTTACATACCAAATGAGGTAATTCTGAAAATTTTAATATTAGATGAGTTGCATAAAATCCCAACAGTTGGCCATCTTGGTTATAAAAAGTTAATTACATCATTGAATAAATAATTCTATTGGCTAAATATGAATAATGAAACAAATGAATATGTGGTAAGGTGTCTTGAATGTCAACATGTTAAGATATATCATTGACATCTTGTTGGTTTATTACAACCACTACCCATTCTTGAATGGAAATGGGAGACCATTTCAATGGATTTTATTACTAGACTACCAAGAAGTAGAAAACAACATGATGATATCATGGTTGTAGTTGACAAACTCAACAAGGCAACACATTTTATTCCAGTTAAATCTGCCTTTAAGGCTATAAATATTGCAGAATTTTCTATGAGGAAAATTTTCAGACTCCATGGGGTGCCTAAGGTTGTAATTTCAGACATATATTCAAAGTTTGCTTCCAAATTCTAGAAGGAACTATTTGAAAACATGGGAACCAAGTTGAATTTCAACACATCCTATCATCCTCAAACTGATGGTCAAATAGAGAGGACCAACCAGATATTGGAGGATGTGTTAAGGATGTATGTGAAAGAAAACCAAACCAAATGGGATGACTACCTACATCTAGTTAGATTTTCCTATGATAATGGATATTATACCTCTTTGAAAATGATTCCATTTGAAGTTATGCATGGTAGATCATTTAAAGTTCCCTTGAGTTGGGATGATCCTGAAGATACACTGATACTTGAACCTGCCATGTTAAAAGAAATGGAAGAGATAATTAAACAAATCAAATAAAATTTAAAAACAACTCAAGATCGATAAAAAAACTATGCAGGTTTGAAAAGAACTCAAAAAGAGTCCAATGTGGGAGATCGTGTATATTGTAAGGTCAAACCCAAGAAGAGTACACTCAGGCTTAACAATTGTGCTAAGTTATCTCCTAGATATTGTGGACCGTTTGAGGTGTTAGCCAGAGTTGGACTTGTTGCTTATCAACTAGCCCTACTAGCTAACATTAAGATTCATAATGTGTTTCTTGTTTCATTATTAAAGAAATATGTACATGATCCTTCTCATGTGATTCATTGACATGTTATACAGGTGGAACCAAAGGGAGATTTCCTAGCAGAGCCATTGTGTATTCTAGACTAGAGGGTGGTTACCCTACAGAATAGAGAAGTGGTGCTGTTGAAAGTTCAATGGAAAATTTTCACTCCAGAAGAAGCAACTTGGGAATTAGAGGATTCTTTTAAGGAATAATATCCATTTATGGTTTAAATTTTGAAATGGTTTTCAAAAGAAATAATTGATTGAGACACCAAGTCGATGTCAAATTTAAGCGAGTAAGGATGTCATATCCCTCAGCTTAAGAACTTTATTGTATTTATGTGCATAAGTCTAATTTTCGTTTGATACATTAGGATACAAACAAATAATTAATTATCGGTAATTTACTAATAATAACAGATGTAAAATTGTTGTTTGTAAAGTTATATTTATGTTTTATTTATGAATTAAAAAAACAAAAAAAAAACAAAACAAAAAACAAAAAACTGGAAAATTAATGGTTAAAGTACAAATGGATGAAAAGGGAAAAAAAAAAAGTTGTAATTATTTTTGGAAATTATTTTATCCATCAACAAATCCTAGGCATCTAATCTAGTAATTATGTTTAATTCTAAAGATTATGTATTGGCCAATTTAATGTTTCTTGAAGACAGGAAGTTGTCTCCAAAAGTGGGAAACAAGAGCTTATAAATGCGCAGTTAACCACCAACCACTTGTTAATGAGGTGAAGGTAGTTAATAACCACCCAAAAGTGGTAGATGGATACAAATCCCTGATTTTTCTGGCTTCTATCTCATAAATTATTAAGAAAAGGAGAATCAAGAGACTAAAGAAAAGCAGAAAATAAATAATAATAATAATTATACAAAGAGGGGAGTTGGAGGCCTATTTTCTCAGGGCAACCAGGTAAATTTGTTTCAAGGAAGGGAGGATCCAAGTAATTGACATTAGATTTTCTAGAAAAGTTTTCAAGTCGGTGTTACTAACCTTATTCTTAAAAGGTAGAGATTGTTTGTTTTATATTGTTTTCGAGTGAAATTATTTTCCTTATGCAAAAGTATTATTCTTTTATACAAAAGTGAAATGGAAAATAAGCAATCTATTCATTGAAAATGATTATAGAAGTTATATATTCATACATTAGTATTGGTCATTGAAAACAGTTATTTTAGAGAATGAAATCTATTCCTTATTGAAAATTTTGAAAAGAATATAAAAAGAATTTAGATATGGAAATGATTTTTTGTAAATACATATGTTGTATTTTTTTTACCTAATAGAAAACACAAAGAGTAATTCTATATAATAGTGTAATGAATAAGTAAATATGCTCTCTTGAAAAAAAGGAAAGATATACCTAGAAGTTATTACAGGAAGAGACACAAAACATTAATCAATATAGGAATGTAATGCATTTATAAATAGACATATCAATGCAGAGTTATGTAAATTAAATATCAAGCTCGACGAAAGTATAAATAATATAATAATGTGCAAGCTTACAAGATTAGTTTAATATATGTATGTTTATGAACCCGAGTTAACATACTCTATAAGCATCGAAATGTTAGAGTATTAAAAAGTGGCTACTTAAAGAAGATGGTAGAAAATCGTAGAGATTGTATAGAACCAATTAAGTATAATGATACATCATTAGAGAGACATAATTTTTTTTCTATATAGTTTATATGGTAATGGCATGAGAGAGATTCAACCCGCTAACAAAAGAAAAAAATCGTATATTTCATATGTACACATGAATATAAAAATAATATGGATATACATAGTACTTCTGTAAAAGCTCGTATGTATATATATATAATTATACAATTAAGTTCAGTCTCATAATAATCCAGTGAAGAACTCTTGACATGAGGTATTTTATAACAATTGTTCACACAAACTTTAGTTAGGCATTTTCACCTATTAAGAATAACAAAATTTAGAATTTCCTAAGGAAAATGCAGTCTATGGTATTTTTTATCATAAAACTTAAGATATAATTTGGTAAGACAATAAGCATCGTCTTCCACAATTCTATAAATGAGAGCTCAAAGAAAATTGAGTAGTATTTCCAACCTGGAAAAGGTTATGTTGCAGTTCTAAAGCTATGAAATTCCAAAAAGACTTCAAATATTGACTAGATGCAAATCAAGTGATAAGGTTGATACCTTAAATCAAATGATAAAGAAATTTTGAGGATTAATGCTGATTAATAAGAGTCTCTTTTTAAGAAAAGAAAGTAATATTGTAAATATTTGACGATGTGATGTAAGGGTTTTCCTTTATGCCATCTAAAAGTTATCTTGGAAGCTCACCTATTTAGGAAAATATGATAAACATGAGTTGATACCTAAACAAATGAAAAATAGAAAGATGTAATATTGAATTAGAAAAGAGAATGATCATAGAGTAATTTTTTTAATACATATACAAATAATAAATGATTCCAAAGAAGGGAGGATAAATTGTAAAATAAGCAAATAAAAAATAAGAAAGTTTTCCATTGACGAAAACTGGAAATATGGCTATGGCTAGAATAGAAAACCCAGTTATTAATCTGAATTTATTAGCATTAATTTTTGTGGTCGTAACGAAAACTCATTATTTAAAATATATAAAGGAATAGAGAACCATGTGACTAGAATCCACACTGTAATAAACCCTAAACCAATAAAACAAAGGAAATATATAACACTTCCAAATATTTATAGTGTGGAATAAGGGTTTGCATAACCAAATAAAAAAGTGAAACAAAGAACTAAACAACCTCAGATTACTCCTCATTTTCGCACTTGAGAAAAATTGCAACCGAATTCAGATTTTTGGAGATTCAAAAATTGTCATTAGTTGGTTCATCTCACTTTCTCAATGTCACGTGCACACACTCAGAGGACTATTGGAAGAAATTACAGCTTTAAAGCCACATTTTGATTTTATTGTTTGCACCCACATTTACAGGGAAAGGAACCAGATTTCTGACAGTGTTTCCAAGGAAGCCACGCAACAACCCATCGTTCAATGGTTAATACTGGAGCAATAGGGACACGAAAGCTACCAGTATTACCACAAGCCTTTCATAGAACATCTAGGGGAAGTAGAGTCGTTTGATCAGTCTCCATGATCCTCGATAGTAATTTGATCTGACACTTCATGATGGTTTTTTGCATTAGTCAGTTATATTATGCTCATACTGCTATAGTTTTTATTTTGTCATCTTGTAATTATTTATGATGTTATGCACTGATATACTTGGATAGATGGTTCGGTCCATATCTGCCTACATGCGTAATACTTTATGTAGTTGATACATGTAATTTTCAATATTAATATAATGGAAATTACAATTTTTTTCCTTGGGAAATAAAAACAAAGTGAAACAACATGACCCAAAATAATTTGAATCGTGGTGAAAATTAATTGATTTACTATAGAGCGTTTACCGAGAAAAATCCAGATAACTCTTCGCATACCATAGAATTATGTTGAAACCCAAGGGATTTTCCCTTCCAAGCCTGATGAGAAAGATAATTTAATATTCAGTAAATGAAAATGAACTATTACAAGAAAGAACTGAATAATTTCATTCGAAATGGAAATTTAAAGAGGAATTTACCTCTGCCATATGTCTTGAGAAATTTAAAGAACTTAACATGGTTTTTCAAAGAGTTGAAACTTTGTCAGAGTAAACCTTTGAGTTAGATTCCCACATAGGAATCAAATATTTAATTTAATAACTAAAGTAAACTATATCTATTATTAGAATGTGAGAACATAAAATATAGTATAGTTTCATTTATATAGAGGTTGCAAACAATAAAATGTTAAAATAAATAAATTAGTATGGGTATTGTAAGGGTCATTACAAGGTGTATAACATTTTTTTACAGGAAACAGATTGTGGCGAATATTACAGAAAAACCATATCATAGGGGTATGGATATGCCCCAATATGTGGTTAAAAATGCACCAACAAGTCAAGGCATTACAATGTCGTATTAGATCCTGGTTTACAATACTTAGGCCATATGGATCAAACTTTTATTACAGACGAAAATCACATATTTCTCAGTAACTATTTGATAAAATTTTGCAGGGAATGGAGATGGATAGATTCTCAACTTGGGATGAAAACTATCAAAATGATATGTGTGTGTGTGGGGGGGGGGGAAATCACATATTGCTCAGTAACTATTTGATAAAATTTTGCAGGGAATGGAGATGGATAGATTCTCAACGTGGGATGAAAACTATCAAAATGATATATGTGTGTGTGTGTGTGTGTGTGTGTGTGTAATTTTATTGTTACAAATTCAAAATTAGCAAAGTGATGGCTAAATTTTAGTAACTAAGTCACAATTTCGTGTAGATGGAAATTCTAGAAAAATAAGTCTTATTGATTGAAAGAGGAATTAAAAAAATTTAAAAATTTAAAAATTTCTATATAATGACACCAATAATGGGGTATAATATAGGTGGCATGACTAAGTTCCATTGCAGTTTGATAGGCAAATAACCCACTTACATCCTAGAATTTGATATGTAACAAGAATCGTTAATCAATTTAAACAACCACTATCAGATCCATTGGGGGTGCAACTTCATACTATCCTTCACGCATGTTGAAAATCGATACATGATCTAGACCATTGATGGGAACTAATCATGACCCTTCAATCCATTGGATGTGCAACTCCCCTTTAACCTCCACACATGTTGAAACCCGATATGTAATTTCCACCATTGGATAAGAGTGGATCATGGTTGTTAGAACCATTAAGGGTGCAACTTCTTAATAACCTTCACATATGTTGAAAACTGACATGTGATTTGGAAAATTACTGGGAACTAATCATGGCCATTTAATCCATCGAAGGTGAAAATCCTCCTTTTCCCTCTGCACATGTTGGAATCTGATATGGATTTGGGATATTGGATTGAGGTAATCTTGGTCGTTGGATCCATTGCGGATGCAACTCGCCATAAAATATCATACATGTTATTACCTAATATGGGATGTGAGGTGTTGATCTACCAGATCAACCATCATATGTATGAGTGTGCAATTCATGCATTGTGGGAGAAAAGTGGAGAATTGACCATGTGTGCGATTGTAGCCAATAAAAGACTACTATGTGGAAGGGAATCAAATGAAGTGGGACCCTTCCATATTGATGAATTTTAAAAAAGGTTCCATGTGGGGCTTAGGTGGGGATCAAAAAAAGAAAAGAAAAAAAAGATGGTTACATGTGTGCCAAGTGTCTAAGGAAAGGAATGCACAGGAAAATACTGAAAGTTATATATACACAGGAAAATACTTCCCAATGGAGGGGGAGTGCACAAAGAGCATCCATATAACTAAAAATACTCATAAAGTAGAGTTGTAGGTAGATATGAGTAGTATATGGTATTGAAATAGCCAAAAAAGAAGAGATCTCGGAGGGATCGTTCCAACAACATATTACAATAATTTGTAAAATGTAGCTAGTATGAAGGAGTTATGATTGAAACCATATAGGGAGAAAGTAAATTATAAATTCAATTCTAGGAGGCATAACTCTACAACCATAGCTTAGATTAGGATGCCAAATTAGACTATGGAAATCTCATGGGAAAAAATCACATCCATGCAACTGGATTTCAAATTTAGATACACAAAATTTCATGAAATTAAAAGTTTGTTGTAGTAGAATAGGGAAAATTGGGTAAAAATGGTCAAAATTTTCATAAGCTAACACTAGTCAAACCTTCCTAGCCGAATGGAGGATAGCTTATGGCATCTTCTAATTGACCCACATCATTCACAATCACCCTGCTAATCAGCCTGCCATGTCATGTTGCGTCAATGTGCCACATCATTGGCATGTCACTATTACATCAACATCATGTCACTTTGCCATGTCATCACCCCTACGATCTACATGTCATGTGTCATGTGTTGATTGGGCCACTTTTCAGCATATTTACTCTCATGTCAACATCCATATTTTCCATACAACCATATTCCTTCATGTGGTGTTGCCACATGTCACACCCTGCAAACTTTTTTCTTGTTTCCCAAAAACTTCAAAACAATATAAATTTCTCATACAATGTTCATTTGACTTCGTTTAAACATTGTAAGAAATATGTCGACGAGCTCTTCAAGATGGATACCTTAGCATCAACATTTGAAGACATAAACTTTTATCTATCATGAGGATCCACCTAGATCAATCCTCCCCAGTGGAAGCTTTTGGACTACTCATCAAATAAGTGAGGGTACAACTCCCTCACTTTCTGATCTCTATCCACTATGATTTTCTTGGATGTACCCCTTTAAGACACACTTGAAGATATCCACAGCACCCTTGCATGAAGTTCTTATCTTCTTATCAATGATAACATCTTTCTACAACTCATTTAAATATTCAAGGGAAAATTCATCAAGAGAAGGAGCTTGACCACTCTCATCCTGATCCATGATCGTAGGAGGTTCATAAAACTTCAAGTTCTCACTATTTACAACTGAATATATTTGGATATAAAGTGAACAGTATAAACAAAAGGAATCGGTACTAATCATCTCCAAAATTGTAAATGGACCATACTTAATTGGCTTAAGTTTCTTACCTTCACCTTTCAACCTTTCCTTGCAAATGTGTAACCAGGCTTGATCATCAACTTGAAATTGATGATCCACCTAATGGATGTCATGCCTTTCCTTGTACTTGGCTTGGATATCCTCCAACTATTCCTATATTTCTTAATGCAGAATTTATATTTTCTAAATAAACCTCCTAGCTTTGTCTACATCGTTGTGTCTATTTTCCACAATATCTTTCCCCAAAGAAAAATCCAAAGGAGACTTAGGAAGGTATTTGAAACAAGTTGCAAATGGATATTTTTGCGTGGAATAATGAGACTAAAAATTTGGGAGAGAAAGAAGTTTATTTCTCATTTAACAACCAAGAAATGTTGTTGTTTAGGGAAAAAATTTACATACCAAATGAGGTAATTCTAAAAATTTTAATATTAGATGAGTTGCATAAAAGCCCAACAATTGGCCATCCTGGTTATAAAATGTTAATTACATCATTGCATCAATAATTCTATTGGCTAAATATGAAGAATGAAACGACTAAATATGTGGTAAGGTGTCTTGAATGTCAACATGTTAAGGTGTATCATTGACATCCTGTTGGTTTATTACAACCACTTCCCATCCCTAAACGGAAATGGGAGACCATTTCAATGGATTTTATTATTGGACTACCAAGAAGTAGAAAACAAGATGATGCTATCATGGTTGTAGTTGACAAACTTAACAAGGCATCACATTTTATTCCAGTTAAATCGACATTTAAGGCTATAAATATTGTAGAAATATTATGAGGAAAATTTTTAGACTCCGTGGGGTACCTAAAGTACCCTTGAGTTGGGATGATTCTAAAGATAGACCGATACTTGGACCTGACATGCTAAAATAAATGGAAGAGATAATTAAACAAATCTTAAAATTTAAAAGCAGCGCAAGATCGACAGAAAAACTATGCAGATTTGAAAAGAACTCAAAAAGAGTCCAATGTGGGAGATCACGTATACTTGAAAGTCAAACCCAAGAAGAGTACACTCAGGCTTGACAATTGTGCTAAGTTACCTCTTAGATATTGTGGACCCTTTGAGGTGTTAGCTAGAGTTGGATTTGTTACTTGTCAACTAGCCCTACCAACGAACATTAAGATTCATAATGTGTTTCTTGTTTCATTATTAAATAAATATGTACATGATCCTTCTCATGTGATTCATTGACATGTTGTACAAGTGGAACCAGAGGGAGAGTTCCTAGCAAAAACATTGTGTAGTCTAAACTGGAGGGTGGTTACCCTCTAGAATAGAGAAGTGGTGCAGTTGAAAGTTCAATGGAAATATTTCACTCCATAATAAGTGACTTGGGAATTAGAGCATGCTTTTAAGGAATAATATCCGTTTATGGTTTAAATTTTGAAATTATTTTCGAAAGAAATAATTGATTGAGACACTGAGTCGATGTCAAATTTAAGAGGGGAATGATGTGATATCCCTCAGCTTAAGAACTTTATTGTATTTATGTACATAAGTTTAATTTTGGTTTGATACATTAGGATACAAACAATTAATTAATTATCAGTAATTTACTGATAATAACAAATTTACAATTATTGTTTGTAAAGTTACATTTATGTTTTATTTTATGAATTTAAAACAACAAAAACTAGAAAATTAATGGTTGAAGTACAAATCGCTGAAAAGGGAAAAAAAAAGACTACAATCATTTTAGGAAATTATTTTATCCATCAACAAGTCCTAGGCATTTAATCTAGTAATTATATTTAATTTTAAAAATTATGTATTGGCCAATTTAATGTTTCCTGAAGACGGGAAGTTGTCTCCAAAAGTGGGAAACAATAGCTCATAAATGAGCAGTTAACCACCAGCCACCTATTAATGAGATGAAGGTAGTTAATAACCACCCAAAAGTGGTAGATGGATACAAATCTCTGATTTTTCTAGCTTTTGTCCCATAAATTATTGAGAGAAGGAGAATCAAGAGATTGAAAAAAATAAATAAATACATAATAATAATAATAATATATAATAATAAATAAATAAATAAAATAAAATTATACAGAGAGGGAGTTGCAGACCTATTTTCTCAAAGGGACCCACTAAAGTTGTGTCAAGGAAGGGAGGAGCCAAGTACTTGACATTAGATTTTCTAGAAATGTTTTCAAGTCGATGTTACTAACCTTATTTTTAAAAGGTAGAGAGTGTTTAATTTATTTTGTTTTTAAGTGAAATTATTTTCCTTATGCAAAACTATTACAAAATAAGCAATCTATTCATTGAAAATGATTATGCAAGTTATATGTTCATATGTTAGTATTAGTCATTGAAAACTGCTGTTTTAGAAAATGAAATCTATTCTTGATTGACAATTCTAGAGAAAATGTTAAAAGAATTTAAATATAGAAATGATTTTTTGTAAATACATATGTTGTATTTTTTTTACACAATAGAAAACGCAAAGAGTAATTCTATATAATAGTGTAATGAATAAGTAAATATGCTCTCTTGAAAAAGGAAAGACATATCTAGAAGTGTATTACATGAAGAGACACAAAAACATTAATCAATATAGGAATGGAATGCATTTATAAATAGATATATCAATGCAGAGTTATGTAAAGTAAATATCAGGCTCGATGAAAATATATCGTTACTTCTACCATATAGCTAAACATGTAGTCTTTGTATAAATAATATAATAATGTGCAAGGTTACAGGATTAATTTAATATATGTATGTTTATGAACCTGAGTTAACATACTCGATAAGCATTGAAATATTAGAGTATTAAAAAGTGGCTACTTACAGCCTATACCAATATTTATAATAGTAAATAATAAGAATATGGTAGAAAATTGTAGAGATGGTATAGAACTAATTAAGGATAATGATACATCGTTAGAGAGATATAATTTTTTGCTATATAGTTTATATGCTAAAGGCATGAGAGAGATTCACCCTGCTAACAAAAGGAAAAAATTGTATATTTCATATTTACACATGAATACAAGTATTGTAAATGGATATACATAGTATTTTTATAAAAGCTCATATGGATTATATATATATATACAAATATATAAAATTATACAATTAAGTTCAGTCATATAAGAATTCAGTAAAGAATTTAGTAAAGAACTCTTGACCTGAGGTATTTTATAACAATTTCTCCTAACAAACTTTAGTTAGGCATTTTCGCCTATTAAGAATAACAAAATTTAGAATTTCCTTAAGGAAACTGTAGTTTATAGTATTTTTTATAATAAAACTTAAGATAGAATTTGGTAAGACAATAAGCATCGTCTTCCACGATTCTATAAATGAGAGTTCAGAGAAAATTGAGTAATATTCCCAACTTGGAAAAGATTATGTTGCAAGTCAAAAACTATGAAATTCCAAAAAGACTTCAAATATTGACCAGATGCAGGTTGAGTGATAAGGTCGATACTTGAAATGAAATGATAAAGAAATTTTGAGGGTTAGTGTTGATTAATAAGAGTCCATTTTTAAGAAAAAAAATTAATATTGTAAATATTTGACGATGTGATGTATTCCCAACTTGGAAAAGATTATGTTGCAAGTCAAAAACTATGAAATTCCAAAAAGACTTCAAATATTGACCAGATGCAGGTTGAGTGATAAGGTCGATACTTGAAATGAAATGATAAAGAAATTTTGAGGGTTAGTGTTGATTAATAAGAGTCCATTTTTAAGAAAAAAAATAATATTGTAAATATTTGATGATGTGATGTAAGGGTTTTACCCTCTGCCATCTAAAAATTACCCTAGAAGCTCACCTATGTAGGAAAATATGATAAACTGGAGTTAATAAGCTAAACAAATGAAAAATAGAAATTGAATTATAAAAGATAATGATCATAGAGTAATTTTTTTCAATACATATACAAAGAACAAATGATTCCAAAGAATGGAGGATAAATTGTAAAATATGCAAATAGAAAAAAAGAAAGTTCTCCACTGACAAAAGATGGAAATATGGCTATGTCTAGAATAGAAAACCTAGTTATTAATTTGAATTTGTAATTTTTGTGGCCGTAACGAAAACTCGTTATTTAAAGTATATAGAGGAGTAGAGAACCATGTGACTAGAATCCAGACTATAATAAACCATAAACTAGGAAAACAAAGGAAAAATATAACACTTCCAAATATTTATAGTGTGGAATAAGGGTTTGCATAACCAAATAACAAAGTGAAACAAAGAATTAAACAACCTCAGATTACTCCTCCTTTTCACACTTGAGAAAAATTGCAACGGGATTCAGTTTTTTGGAGATTCAAAAATTGTCATCAATTGGTTCAACTCACTTTATCAATGTCACGTGCACACACTCGGAAGGCTATTGGAAGAAATTGCAGCTTTAAAGTCACATTTTGATTTTATTGTTTGCGCCCATATTTACAAGGAAAGGAACCATATTTTTGATAGTCTTTCCAAGGAAGTTGTGCAACAACCCATCGATCAATGGTTAATACTGGAGCAACAGGGACAGGAAAGCTACCAGTATTACCATAGGCCTTTCATAGAACATCCAGGGGAAGCAAAGCCGACTAATCAGTCTCCATGATCCTCGATAGTTTTTTGATCCGACACTTCATGAAGGTTTTCTGCATTAGCCAGTTATATTATGCTCATACTGCTATAGTTTTTATTTTGTCATCTGTAATTATTTATGATGTTATGAATTGATATACTTGGATAGATGGTTCGGTCCATCTCTACCTACACACATAATACTTTATGTAGTTGATACAACATGTAATTTTCAATATTAATAAAATGGAAAGTATGATTTTTTTCCTTGAGAATAAAAAACAAAGTGAAACAAATGACCCAAAAGAATTTGAAGCTTGGTGAAAATTAATTGATTTCCTATAGAGTGCTTACCAAGCAAAATCCAAATAACTATTCTCATACCATAGACTTATGTTGAAACCCAAGGGATTTTCCCTTCTGAGAAAGACAATTTAATAACCAGTAAATGAAAATGAAAATGAACTATTAGAGGGAAAGAACTGAATAATTTCATTCAGAATGGAAATTTAAAGAGAAATTTACCTTTATCATGCGTCTTGAAAGAAAAAGTCCATATATTTCCATCTTTCATTTGACAAATTGCAGAGTATGTTGCCATTAATTGATAAATGGAAATTAAATTAAGGTGGAATGGTATATTAATCACACATTTTAAAATCGCTAAGTAAATAGAGCAAAACCCTAGCCACAACAGACAACATGACCAAAAATTCAATGAGTAACATGAACTAGTTAAATTTAACTCCGTAAAGTCATTAAAAGCCTATTTTAACCTACTTGGCTTATGAGCCATTGATTTCACATTGACATATCTAAATCGTTAAAAGAGTCGATACATAATTTGGGTAACGTGGAAATTGGGAACAACTTCCCACGCAGAACTAGAAGACTCCAGAAATCGGTCGAACACATGAAGGTGTCCAGCTTTAAATAATGAAGTAATTCATTAGGATATTTATTTTCAATGTAGGAATAAATAATATCGATAAATATAATGTTAAGTAGAACACAAGCAGACATATAATAAAAAGTTGTGAATGTTCGGATAGGATACTCACTCTAATGCTAAAGTTATATATAGTTAGTTAGTTATTTAGTTATTTTTTCATGTAATTGTCCATGACCATTGTTACCCTCATATAATTAAGTAAAGACTCTGATCTATATTCCAAGTAATGAAACTAATATGTACATATATTCTAGAGTTAAGAATTGATAAAATAGGCTTAGTTGTAAGAATTTTATGGGAATATATATATATATATATATATATATATATATAATATTTGGTTATTCATATATGTATACTTAACATGGGTTTTTTTAAGAATTGAAACTTTGTCAGAGTAAACCTTTGAGCTAGATTCCCACACAGGAATCAATACTTATTTTAATAATTAAGGTAAACTATATCTATTATTAGAAAGTGAGAACATAAAATATAGTATAGTTTCATTTATATAGAGGTTGCAAACAATAAAATGTTAAAATAAATAAATTAGTATGGGTATTGTAATGTTGATTACAAGATGTGTATAACATTTGATAGGAAACAAATTGTGGTGAATATTACAAAAAACCATATCATAGGGGTATGAATATGCACCAATAGGTGGTTGAAAATGCACCAACAAGTCAAGGCATTACAAGATCATATTAGAGCCTGGGTTTACAATACTTGGGCCTTAAGGATCAAACTTTGCTTACAGAGGAAAATCACATATTTCTCAGTAACTATTTGTTAAAATTTTGCAGGGAATGGAGATGGATAGATTCTCAACTTGGGATGAAAACCATCAAATGATATATATATATATATATATATATATATATATATATGGGTTAATTTTATTGTTACAAACTCAAAATTAGCAAAGTGATGGCCAAATTTTAGTAATGGAGTCACAATTCTGTGTAGATGGAAATTCTAGAAAAATAAGTCTTATTGACCTAAAGAGGAATTACCAAAAAAAAAAAAATCTATATAATGACACCAACAATGGGGTATAATACAGGTGGCATGACTAAGTGCAATTGTAGTTTAATAGGTAAATAACCCCTTTACATATTGGAATTTGATATGTAACAAGAATCATTGATCAATTTAAACAACCACTATCAGATCCATTGGGGGTGAAACTTCCTACTATCCTTCACGCATGTTGAAAATCGATACGTGATCTAGACCATTGATGGGAACTAATGATGAACCTTCAATCCATTGGACATGCAACTCCCCTTTAACCTCCACACATGTTGAAACCTGATATGTAATTTTCACCATTAGATAAGAGTGGATCATGGTTGTTAGAACCATTAAGGGTGCAACTTCTTAATAACCTTCACATATGTTGAAAACTAACATGTGATCTAGAAAATTACTGGGAACTGACCATGGCCATTTACTCCATCGAAGATGAAAATCCTCCTTTTCCCTCTGCACATGTTGGAGTCTGATATGGATTTGGGCTATTGGATTGAGGTAATCTTGGTCGTTGGATCCATTGGGGGTGCAACTCACAATAAAATATGATACATGTTATAACCTAATATGGGATGTGAGGTTTTGATCTACTAGATCAACCATCAGATGTATGAGTGTGCAAGTCATGCATTGTGGGAGAAAAGTGGAGAATTGACCATGAGTGCGATCGTAGCCAATAAAAGACTACTATGTGGAAGGCAATCAAATGAAGTGGAACCCTTCCATATTAATGAAGTTTAAAAAAGGTTCCATGTAGGGCTTAGGTGGGGATCGAAAAAAAAATGGTTACATTTGTGCTAAGTGTCTAAGGAAAGGAATTCAAAATTAGTTTGTAGTCAATAAGAACTGAAATTTATATCTACACATGAAAATACTTCCCAGTGGAGGGGAAGCACACAAAGAACATCAATATAACTAAAAATACTCAAAGTATAATTGTAGGTAGCTACGATTAGTATATGGTATTGAAATAACCAAAAAAGAAGAGATATTGGAGAGATCTTTCCAACGACATATTACAATTGTAAAATGTATCTAGTATGAAGGAGTTATGATTGAAACCTTATAGGGCGAAAGTAAGGTATAAATTCAATTCTAGGAGGTGTAACTCTGCAACCATAGATTATACTAGGATGCTAAAGTAGTCTATGGAAAGATCAAGGAAAAAAATCACATCCATGCAATTGGATTTGAAATTTAGGTACACAAAATTTCATGAAATTAACAAAAGTTTGTTGTAGTAGAATAGGAAAAATTGGGTAAAATGGTCAAAATTTTCATAAGCCATAAATTTGAACCTAGAACTTGGATTTAGGAAAATGAGTAGTCAATAAAAATCTATTGAATATGAGAATACATCTATCAAACCATAATTTTGGTTTAGGACAAGAAATTACTCAAGTTTTTAAAAGAAGGTCACTTATAACCTATAAGATAGAATTAACATGAAGACTATATGTATGGAGGATGCTCAAGGGTTGTAGAGTCATGAAGAAGAAGCAAAGGTATGAATATTAGCATGGATAATGTTGAAATAGAGTCAAATGGGCATGGAAGGATAGGTCAAAGAAGAGATACCTAGAAGAGACCACGAGGAGTCTCAAAATGTAGGTGCTTAGCCGCAAGGTTGATAATGAAAGGTTAATGAGGGAAAAATAGCAAATCAACACAGATTTTATAGAGCCTAAATAATTTACAAATGAGAATGGACAAGCTATATGATTCCAATCAAGCAAAGGAACATGATTCACAAGTTGGGGGAAGGATGTTATAGATTTAAGGTACTCCATGAGTGTTGTTAAGCAACAACGTTTCTCGCCAAATAATTTCACCAAGAGAGCATATGTTCCCTTATAATATGGGAGTATTCCAAGTGTATCACCAATGAAACAACAAAAAAGGAAACCTTACCTAGATAATTTACAAGGAGGCTCAAGAAGATTAAGCCTCCTACATTTGATATTGAGCATAAGAACAGAGAGGAGGTTGAATCTTGGCTAATGGAAATGAGAAGTACCTCCAATTGGATAATTACTTACCCAAATTAGAGTTGCAAATTACTGTCTACCACCTAAAAGGAAAAACAATTTTTTGATGGGAATAGCTTAGAAAGGTAAAACACTTGGATGAGAAGAAGATCTCATGGAGGAAATTTAAAAGGTACTTCTAGAATAAATACTTGTCGGGGCATTATTATGAAAGGAAAAAGCATGAGTTCTTTAAAATCAAGCAAGGAAATATGACAATGAAAGAGTACAGTAGGAAATTCACTTAATCATTGAGGTATGTTGGCTTTATGAAGGATGAAAAACTAAAAATACAAATATTTGTAAGTGGGTTTCCACCATTTTATGGTGATAGAATCAAACTTTATGAGCCAAGAAATTTGGATGAAGCTATGAGGAAGGAAAATTACCTTTATGAGAAAGGTAAAAATGAACCAACCTTCCAAAAAACTTAGGATTGCAAGAAAAGAGCCAAGGTGGAGCAAAGGAAGAAGGGATTTACACCCTCATTTTTTGAGAGCAATTCTCAAGTAAATCAAAAAAATTAGGCAACCCATAGTGAACTAAGGGGAGTTGATTATCAGGTGAAAGATCAAGATTTCAACCCATTGGTTCATGGGGTTATGAATGAGAACACATTTATAGGGACTTCCCTCGCAGAGGAGACAAAATGAGGATTTTACATCACATTCAAGGAACTAATATAGTGGAGGATATGGGTAGAAGTATGCCTAATATCTATGCAACATTGGACAACAGGCAGAGTGATCATTAGGCACATATGATTTAAGTTGAAGGAAAGATAAATAAATAGATTATTTTCATTTTAATTTATTTTAAAGTTAGTCATGATTATCTTGATCCTAAATTTGTTGAAAGGTTTAACTTAAAGAGAACCAACCATGGCAGGACTTCATTAGTTCAATTAGCCACAAGAGTTAAAAGAAGAATAATTGAACTTGTAAAAGAATGTCAAATTAATATGAATGGGATGAGTGTAATTGTAGATTTGAACATCATACCATTAGGTTCATATGGTTACCTAATTGGTATGGATTGGTTGGAAAAACATCGTGTAATACTAGATTGTTATACTAAAACATTGACTTCCATTGATGAAAAAGGGTAACAGAGGCAAGTGCAGGGGATTGCAAGCCCAATTCTTTTTATGGAAATATCAACCATGCAATTGAAGAATGTTTTTAAGAAAGGGTGCTAAATTTATGTAACCCACATGGAGGAGGCAACCAAGGACCAGACACCAAGAATTGAAGGCCATCATGTACTTAAGGAATTTGAAAATATATTTTCTTAAATATTAGGTTTACCACCTAAAAGGGATATTGAATTCTTTGTAGATTTGGTACCCAATTCTTTTTATGGAAATATCAACCATGCAATTGAAGAATGTTTTTAAGAAAGGGTGCTAAATTTATGTAACCCACATGGAGGAGGCAACCAAGGACCAGACACCAAGAATTGAAGGCCATCATGTACTTAAGGAATTTGAAAATATATTTTCTTAAATATTAGGTTTACCACCTAAAAGGGATATTGAATTCTTTGTAGATTTGGTACCCAATTCTTTTTATGGAAATATCAACCATGCAATTGAAGAATGTTTTTAAGAAAGGGTGCTAAATTTATGTAACCCACATGGAGGAGGCAACCAAGGACCAGACACCAAGAATTGAAGGCCATCATGTACTTAAGGAATTTGAAAATATATTTTCTTAAATATTAGGTTTACCACCTAAAAGGGATATTGAATTCTTTGTAGATTTGGTATCTAGAGCTTCTTAGTGTCCAAGATGCTAAAGTGTTCTCCAAGATTGATTTGATATCAGGGTACCATCAAGTAAGGATTAAGAGGGAAGACATTAGAAAACAACATTTTGAAATCAATATGGGAATTATGAGTTCATAGCAACGCCATTTTGATTATATGACATGTCAGGTTTTTTCATGTGCCTTATGAATATCATTTTCTAGTACTATTTGGATAATTTTATTACTATCTTTTTGGATGATATCCTGGTGTATTCAACATTTGAGGAAGAACATGAAAACAAATTGAGGATGGTGTTACAGGTACCCTGAGAACATCAACTTTATACTAAGTGAGTAAGTTTTCATCTTATCAAAATTAGACTCATTTTATGGATCATATCATTTTAGAGGAAGGCGTAGAAGTGGACCCGAAAAAGATCAAAGCAATCAAAGAGTGGCCAGCACCCAAAAATTAAATAGAGTTTAGACCCCTCATGGGTTTATTAGGATACTACAAAATATTTATCAAGGGGGTTATCAAAACTAGCACATCCAATCACTTTCTTGCAAAACATGGGTGCGGAATTTGAGTGGTGTCATAAATGTGACGAGGCATTTCAACATTTAAAAAGGCTATTATCAAGTGCACCAATATTGAAGATAGTTTATTCAAATGTAGATATTGTCATGTGCACTGATGCATGCAAGGAGGGGATTGGAGGAGTCCTCATGAAAAACGAGCATGTGGTATGTTATGAATTAGGGAACCTAAAGGAGCTTGCAAAAAATTATGCTACTCATGATTTGGAGTTGGAAACCATTATAAATGTAGAAATTTGATAAAAATTGAAATTTCTCAAGAAATTAACTAAAATCAAGAGATGTGATTCTACTCTACTAACAATCGAAATGGAAATCACCATTTAAAACAACATGCATAAACATGCAACAAGGAAAACCACAAGTACATAGTGATTTCTAGGGGAACCCAAGTCGGAAAAACCCCTCAAGCCTCTTTGCATTAATCAGTTGCATAGAGAAACTATTACAATTTCTTGCTCTAGCTCTGAGCAAAACCTGCAAAAGAATAATTGTTCTCTCTATTGATTGAAGAACTTTGGCTAACACTTAGCCACTTTATGCCTCCATCAGCCTCCTATTTCCTTACACAAATCCTGAGGAAATTAGCCCCTATTATTTATGAATTTCCTCCAAATTGATTGTGTAATTCCCAAGGATTGATGTTCTGACTCATGCAACACCTGTACACTAAACAATAGTCTACATTGATGTTACACTGCCTTGTCATCTCCACTTCAGCTGAGGAACTAGAATTATCTACATGAATTAGATATTTGGGGTTGATTGATCAGTTAATTGATAAATCTCCAAGTTAGATTGTTGTCCCACTACATAGTTAACCTTCAACTAACTCTAACAATAGTTAGAGGTTAGTTAACTGAATACAGCTGAAAATAACTGAACCAGATTACTAAAATTTAGCAATCGCTCATGCACAACTAAACTCCAAGCCCACTAACTCGAATTTACTGATCTAAATAAGTGGCAAGAGCCATGTCACACTAGTTAACTACCTCCAAGTTGTCCTACTGATGTGAAAATTCGATTTACTCAATTTGGTTAAGGCTAAAGTCAAATTGAGCCTTTCTTGCTACATTTTTTCAATACTCTCTTAGCAAGAAAGGTATTTTTCACCACCCCTATCCTGCATCTTTGGAATGTAATGTAGCACTACCTCTCACTATTTCTACTACTACTACAACAACTGCAACTAAGAAGCATCCAAAAAAAATTAAACCAATTGTGTCTGCAACTGTCTACTGGGAAAACTATTTTGTTGTTGACTTTGCTACTCCGCCTCCTGCTCTGCTGTAAACACTAATCTTCACTCCTTAGTATCCAACTAACATTGATCGTCCTGCTACTGAATATTGTGGGCCCCTGTAGAAAGGTAATGGTCCATGAGGAGAACACCTCAATGGACCCTGCCCAAATTTTCGCAACTCTAGGACTAAGGATCTACATCGCCCCACCTCACTCTTGGAGGTATAGCTGCATGCATGGAAACACATATCTCTAGCTTGTATAGGTTTCTCACTCTAACTCCAATTTGCTTCACTTGCCCGGTAGCCACATGTTTCAGGAAGGATTTCCCCTTACTGAAAATAACATCATAGCCTTTATCCTCCAATACTACTACATAGATCAAGTTCTTCTTCAGCCCAGGTACAAACAGAACATATTTCATGCAAAGATGGGAGCCATATTCCCTCTTAAAGGTTATAGTATTGATTCTTGTAGAATTGTACCTCCCTTAATCCCCCAATTCAATATGCATCTGGAGAACCTTCTCCTACAGGGTATTGAAAAATTCCTTATTTCTTGTTATATGGTAAGAGGCACCAGAATATAGGTGCGAATCACTCCCCTTTACTATCTTGGACAAAAAATAAAGGAGGGTGAAATATAGCTCAAATTGAGAAGCCAAGACATCTCCTCCCGCTCCTACTGCAGGCTCCTTTCTAGATTTCCTTTGCGAACACTTTGGTGCATAGTGTCTGAATTCATGGAAGTGAAAACATTTTATGTTGCTTACATCCTTCGTCTTGCCATTGTTTTGGTTGGACTTAGCCTCACATTCGGACTTCTTACCTGTGGCCTTTATTCCTTTTCCAACTAGAGAAAAGTCCTCTTGCTCTTCTTTAGATGTTACTGCATCTCTAGTATAATTTCTTTTGAATTCTTCTTCAACCAAATCAGACCACAACCTTTCTCAATTCGGTAATTTTTTGCTTCCATTCATAGAATCTTCGTAACTATGCCAATATTTTAGAAGGCCTAGAAGAGATATGTTCACCAGGTCATCTTCAACTATGTTCACCCCAACCCCTCCAAGCTCATCTCGAACTTGAGTAAACTTGGAGAGATACTGAGGAACAATATCATTCTTCTGCATTCTAATGTTTCGAAGTTTGTCTTTCATGGCCAATTTTCTATGGTCACTGTTATTTTCGAATAACTCAATCAATGCATTCCACATAGGAAATGGTGTCTCATTTCCATGGAGATTTGAGACCACATGGTCTCTCACACGTTCTAGGATGATCCACTTGGCTCTAGCAACATCCTTCTTCCATTGGGTTAACCGTTGTGCATCTGACTCTGGATGTTTTAAAATGTTAGTTTTAACATATTCTAACACACCATTATTATCAAACACTTCTTCCATTCGGTCCTTCCAAGCTATGAAATTTGAACTACCCTCCAGGGTAGACTCCAATCTCAATATGTTGAAAGCCATTCTCCCGAGTTTAAAGAAAAACACTGCGATGTTAAAGTTGCAAATTTGAAATTCCTGAGGGAAAAATTCGAAATATTGGTTCTAATGTGATTTCAAGGCTCTGATACCATGTAGAAATTTGACAGAAATTGCAACTACTCAAGAAATTAACTAAAATCAACAGACACAATTCTACTTTACTGATCTATAGAATGGAAATCACAATTTAGAACAACATGCATAGACATGAAACAAGAAAAACCATAAGTACACAATGATTTCTAAGGGAACCCAACTGGGAAAAACCCCTCAAGCCTCTTTGCATTAATTAGTTGAATAGAGAAACTATTACAATTGCTTGCTATAGTTTTGAGAACAACTTGCAAAAGAATAATTGTTCTCTCTACTAATTAAAGACCTCTGGGAAACACTTAGCCACTTTATGCCTCCATCAACCTCCTATTTCCTCGCACAAATCCTGAGGAAATTAGTCCCTATTATTTAGGAATTTCCTCAAAATTTATTGTGTAATTCCCAAGGATTGATTTTCTTACTCATCTAACACTTGTACACTCAAAACTAGTCTACATTGATGTTACACTACCTTGTCATCTCCACTTCAAATGAGGAACTCGAATTCTCTATATTCACTAGCTATTTTGAGTTGATTGATTAGTTAACTGACAAATATATGAGTTAGATTGTTGTCCCACTGCACAACTAACCTTCAACTGACTCTAACAATAGGTAGAGGTCAGTTAACATAATACAACTAAAAATAATTGAACTGGATTACTAAAATTTAGAAATCACTCATGCATAACTAAATTCCAAGCCCGGTAACTCAAATTTATTGAGCTATCTAAGTGACAAGAGCCATGTCACACTAGTTAATTGCCTCCAAGTTGTCCTACTGATGTGGAAATTCAATTTACTCAATTTGACTAAGGCTAAAGTCCAATTGTGCCTTTCTTGCTACATTTTTGCAACAATAAATGCCTAAAAATGTACATACATTACCTCAAGGGGAAAATACTTGAATTGAGAATTGACCACACTGGTTTTAAGCACTTGTTTGGACATCCAACCTTAAATATTAGGAAAATTAGATAGTTGGAATTGTCAATTATGACTTCCAAATAAAGCACCTAAAAGGAAAGGAGAATAAGGTGGTTGATGCACTCAACAAAAGGATGCATACAATGCATGCTACAACCATAAGTGGATGAAAATATGTTTTAAAAATTAGAATTTTAGAGGTTGAAAACTCCAATAAAAAATACATGGAAATAAAAGGAGTGATACTGCAAGGTAATTGGCTTCCAAAGTATAGGAATTATGAGTTGAGAGAAGATGGAATTTTCATGTGCATTGGAAGAGTTTATGTACCAAATTCTCAAGGGTTGAAAAGTATAGTTTTGAATGAGATCCACAAGGTACCTTACAATGGACACTCAGGGTACTAAGGGACAATTTCAGTAGTCAAGAAATGATATTTTTGGCCAGGTATGAAAATGGAGGTGACTGATTATATAGCTAGGTATTTAGAATTTCAAAACATTGAGGTTGAGCATTAACATCCAGTTGGATGGCTACAACTAATACCCATTCCTAAGTGGAAATGGGAAATTGTTTTGATTGATTTTATTACAAATCTCCCCAAGACTCTGAGGAAAAATGATTCCATCATGGTAGTGGTGGGAAAGATTAATAAGACTACTCATTTTATTCAATGAGCAAGGAAACAAATGTTGTTGAAGTTTATATGAAGGAAATTGCTAGGCTAAATGGTGTGCCTAAGGAAATTATTTCAAATAGGGATCTCAAGTTTACATCAAAATTTTGGATAGGTTTATTAAGGGGTTTTGGAACTAGTTTAAATTTTAGCACAACATACCATCCATAGATGGTTAGAAAAAAAGATTCAATAAAGTGATTGAGGATATGTTGAGAATGTATGTGAAGGACAAACCATCAAAATGGAAAGAGCATTTTTACTTGGTGGAGTTTCCTTAAAATAGTGGGTACCAAGCATCTTTGAAGATGAGCCCATTTGAGGCCTTGTAAGGCAAAAAATGAAACAAACTTATGAGTTGGGACAACCCAGTGGACAAAGCCATGATTGGGCCAAAGTTGCTCAAGGAAATGGAAGAGAAAGTAATAAAAAAAAATAAAAAAAATTGAAGGCTTCCTAAGATAGACAAAAAATCTATGCATATAAGAACAAACTAATCAAGGAATTTAGATTTGGTGATCATGTATTATTGAGAGTGAAAGAAAAGAAAAGTTCAATGAAGTTGGGTAGTTGTGTAAAGTTGGAAGCTATATTTTGTGGGTATTTGAAATCTTGGGGAGAATTGACCCAACCGCATATATGATTTCATTTCCAGCATACATGTGTGTTCATCACATGTTTCATATTTCATTGCTTAAAAAGTATGTTTTTGATGCTAATCATGTAATTGGCTGGAATATGATTCAAATATAGCCCGAGAGAGACTTTCAGGTCCAGCGAGTGTGAATTTTGGATAGGAAGGTCAAAGAGCTTTGTAATTGATCCATTTCCTTGCGAAAGGTGTAGTGGACACATTTTGATCTTGAGGATGTTACATGGGAGCATGAAGATGCTTTGAGGGAAGAGCACCCTCATCTTTTTGGATAATTTTTTTTGTATATATGTGTATATAATGAACTAAGGACAATGCATAAATAGGGGAAGGGGAGCGGGGCCATAATGTAATACCCCAAATCAACCCATGGATTGTAAATGAATATGTACATATGAAACTTAGGATGGTGAGCTAAGGACTAATTTGGGGGTCGATATGCCCATTTGCATATATGTTTACATGTTTTGGGGCTATAGAGCCTAGTTTTTTACATACAAAATTACTTGCATATTAATAAAATGCACCATTGTTGTAGAGCAAGTTAGAAGAAAGAGCATGGGGAGCTAAGACTTGATGAGTGTAAAAGGGGCCTCTATATGGCTTAAGATATCATTAAATACCCTAATTCAAAAGTGCACATGTTTTTATACAAGGTTCAAAAAGAAACTTTAAAAGGTGCCATGTGTCAAGAGAATTACATGCACATACAAATATTATGGGACAGAAAATTTTCTACATGATTTGATTGCGGGAAGGGTGACTAGATACCCTAGATGGAAAATAGGGAATGATCCTATGACATGAGGAAAAAGGGGATAGGTTCCCCAGTGTGAGGTTAAATGGGTACTTAGAGATCCATGAGGTAGTTGGAACTCTTGGAAACCACAGGGCTCTAGAAAATTCCCTGGCGAGTTGAGTTGGACACCCTAGAGGTAGTGGCACAATTCAAGGGATTGTGGGTGTAGAGAAGAGGGTGGAGTAGTTGGGTTGTGGGGTTGATGGGGGATGTGAGCTTATTGGTTGGAGGCTAATTGGTGTTTGGTACCTTGACCTAGTTATGTATGGTACTAGTATATACCTGAATTTGGTGAAGTTGATGTGCTATGAAGCCAAGACCCGAACTTGAGGTTGGCCCACTGTTGAAAGATTATGAGTAGTGCAGTCTATGGCTAGGAGGAATGTGTGAAGTTTGTATCGAGTTGGTGTTGATAAAAAGAAATAAGAATTTATTTTCTATGTCTATCTATTTTTTGGTTGTAATAATCCATATCTTTTTATAAATTGCATGAAGATTATAATTAATGATGTCATTTATGCAATTATATGCTTGTATATTTAAAATTTTATTATATAAATTTTTTAAGTTTGTTAAGTGGTGTGAATCCTTAAATGACTACAAACTTAAGCTTTGGCTCCAGAAATTACCACTCAAGTCATTAAAATTACTTATAGATCTCACCTATCTACAAAATTTCACATCACTAAATACCTTAATCATCTATTTTACACCCAATAGACTTATTATATAAAAATTAAATCTATATACACAATTCTTCTTCTTATAAAATTTACTCATTTTATATTAATAAATATATTATATTAAATATATCATTTTAAATCCATTACATCATGAACCTATCTTTTTGGGTCTAAAAATTAAATTTATATACAAAATTATTCTTCTTATAAAATTTACTCATTTTATATTAATAAATATATTATATTAAATATATAATTTTGAATCCATTACATCATGAACCTATCTTTTTGGGTCAAGAAAGCTCGTGCTTGCGCTATGTTCCATAAGGAAACAATTAAATTCTCAAAGGTTTGGTGATGGAAGAATAATTTATGTGTGGGTGTTGCCAATAATTAAAGGTAAACTTTCACAATCGAAAACATATTGAAGTGATAATAGGATTATAATTGGATATTCTTCACATTGTTTGACATTTCTGTCTTACAGAATCTTTAAAATTCCAACATGAGATTAAATAATTGAAAGCTAAAGGGTGCCAAAGCACCTTCAAAGATACCCATTAGAATAGAAGAATAGGCAACTTGGCAAGGATGACGTTGAATGTGATAGAGATGGGGTAATATTGTAATTAATGGATAATGAAATATATTTATTTAAAAATTAAATATTTTTAAATATTTATGCGTAGTATTTTATTTTTATAATTTTAATTTTTTTAATAAAATTGTTATATCTATATATATATAAATGTTTTTATATAATATTATTGATTAATATTTAATTAAATTTATTTATTTAAAAATATAAAATACAAAATTTATTTGAAAAATACAAATTAATTAAATCTTTTAATAAAACAAATTCTAAACAACTACTCTATCAAGAAAAAAGAGAAATCATATCATATTTACTTTTAGTTAAATTTTAATTCATTTTCATAATTACAAGATAAAAAATTATAACTTTATTTCTGTTACAAATAAATTAATTAGCTTTTTAATCCATTTAAAAATCATTATTAAATAAAAATTATTTAGTTTGAAAATGCTTTGTTTTTAATCAAAGATATTTGACATTTTATTTATTTATTTATTATTATTATTATTATTATTTAATTTGGGGTAGAAAAGTTATATTATTTCATAACCATTTTTATTTAGTTGTTTATTTTTGTTTATTTTTGTGTTTTTTATTTTAAATTTAAAAATTTAATGTAGTTATTTTTATTATTTTATAATAATTTTTTATTTAGGAGAATAAAAAATATGAACTACATTGGTTGGTTCCAAATGCGTCGACAAATGATGTTTCATGTGATCTTTGCCGAAGAATCTTTTGTAAAAAAATCAAAATTTTCATTAAAAAATTCTAATTAAAATGATTAGAACTCTTGAAAATCTTATTATGTACTTTAATCGTATTTGAACTTTTCCATATACTTCAATTTTTATAATTTTAAAAAATCATATATGTTTTATAAACACTTAATTTAAGAAAATCAATTAAGTGTTTAAAAAAAATTGGAAATTTTAGTATGATTTTGAAATCTATGAAATTTTTGGAAATCTTAGTTATAATGATTAAGCTTCAAAATTTTGAGTGCCTAAACCATCAAATTTTCCAAAAAAAAAAAAAAAAAAACAAATTCCAACTAAACCATGGCAAAATTATCACCATAATAAACAACACCTTTTATAAATATTCAATATTAATAAATATAAAATTTGAAATCATTAAATAATAATCACATTTTTTTAGGCAAGAGGGCAATTATTAAAATCCCATGCTGGCCAAATGTTCTAAAAATAGTTCAAAAAAAGGGTAAACCTTCGGTGATGCTGGTCCTAAAAGCGTGGGTGGTGGCGGTCAAATCTTGAAAAAAAGAAGGAGAGTAAACCTTCGGATTCAGAAACATATTAAGCGCGAAAATTGTGTCGGTGGATGTTCTTGCCACGGTTTCTGTGCGTTAGAACTTTTTCAATAATATAATAATTTTTTTTTTTAATACGTTATTTCAGAAGTCTTTTCCATTTTTCAAACAATAATTTACTCATTGAACATTATCACATTGATATTCGTGAATTAAAAGAAATTAAAGCTACACATTCCATTCTATAATTTTCCAAAGGCCATAGTACAAAACCATTATTAATTTAATAACTATAAAATTATCTAATAACAATTATTTGTATTATTAAATATTAATTCATTAAAATTTTATTAATTTAATAACTATAAAATTATCTAATAACAATTATTTGTAATATTAAATATTAATTCATTAAAATTTGCGAATAAAAATCCACATTTCTTAGCGTAAAGGTTCACGATGAATATTTGTTTCTAAATAATTATTATTATACTTGATTTGAATTTATTTTTTCACACTTGATTTGAATTTATTTTTTCACAGAATATAAAATTATAAAATTTGATGAATTTATAATTTGAATAGATTTAATAGAGGTGAATGGAGTGTGTATATTTTTATTGAATTTGAATAGATTTAATGGAGGTGAATGGAGTGTGTATATTTTTATTGATTAAAAAAAAATATAAAATTTGATGAGTGTATAATTTGAATAGATTTAATGGAGGTGAATGGAGTGTGTATATTTTTATTGATTAAAAAAAATATAAAATTTGAGGAATGTACAATTTGAATAGATTTAATGGAGGTGAATGGAGTGTGTATATTTTTATTGATTAAAAAATAATATAAAATTTGATGAGTGTATAATTTGAATAGATTTAATGGAGGTGAATGGAGTGTGTATATTTTTATTGATTAATATATATATATAATTTGATGAGTGTACAATTTGAATAGATTTAATGGAAGTGAATGGAGTGTGTATATTTCTATTGATTAAAAAAAGCATATAAAATTTGATGAGTGTACAATTTGAATAGATTTAATGGAGGTCAATGGAGTGTGTATATTTTTATTGATTAAAAATATATATATAAAATATGATGAGTGTACAATTTGAATAGATTTAATGGAAGTGAATGGAGTGCGTATATTTCTATTGATTAAAAAAAGAATATAAAATTTGATGAGCGTACAATTTGAATAGATTTAGTGGAGGTGAATGGAGTGTGTATATTTTTATTGATTAAAAAAATAATATAAAATTTGATGAGTGTATAATTTGAATAGATTTAATGGAGGTGAATGGAGTGTGTATATTTTTATTGATTAAAAAAAGAATATAAAATTTGACAAATGTACAATTTGAATAGATTTAATGGAAGTCAATGGAGTGTGTATATTTTTATTGAATTTGAATATATTTAATGGAGGTGAATGGAGTGTGTATATTTTTATTGATTAAAAATATATATAATTTGATGAGTGTACAATTTGAATAGATTTAATGGAAGTGAATGGAGTGTGTATATTTCTATTGAATAAAAAAAGAATATAAAATTTGATGAGTGTACAATTTGAATAGATTTAATGGAGGTCAATGGAGTGTGTATATTTCTATTGATTAAAAAAAGAATATAAAATTTGATGAGTGTACAATTTGAATAGACTTAATGGAGGTCAATGGAGTGTGTATATTTTTATTGAATTTGAATATATTTAATGGAGATGAATGGACCGTGTATATTTTTATTGATTAAAAAAAGAATATAAAATTTGATGTGTATAATTTGAATAGATTTAATGGAGGTGAATGGAGTGTGTATATTTTTATTGATTAAAAAAAGAATACAAAATTTGACGAATGTACAATTTGAATAGATTTAACGGAGGTGAATGGAGTGTGTATATTTTTATTGATTAAAAAAATAATATAAAATTTGATGAGTGTATAATTTGAATAGATTTAATGGAGGTGAATGGAGTGTGTATATTTTTATTGATTAAAAATATATATATATATATATATATATATATATATATATATATATATATATATAATTTGATGAGTGAACAATTTGAATAGATTTAATGGAAGTGAATGGAGTGTGTATATTTCTATTGATTAAAAAAAGAATATAAAATTTGATGAGTGTATAATTTGAATAGATTTAATGGAGGTCAATGGAGTGTGTATATTTTTATTGATTAAAAAAAGAATATAAAATTTGATGAGTGTACAATTTGAATAGATTTAATGGAGGTCAATGGAGCGTGTATATTTTTATTAATTAAAAAATTTATGACTTGATTCTAATTATAAGTGTGATTAGTTTAATGAGTACATGAAAATTTAACTGAGGAAATAAAAAGGAAAAGAAAGAAGAAGAACTCAGGTTGTTAACAGAGTTTATCTGGTGTGGGTTACATCCCCAGACAAGCTTTCAATGAGTGACAACTAAATTTCCGAGAAAACTTCCAATGAGTAACAACTTTGTACACGACCATTATAAGTACAAGACCATTATTAATTTAATAACTATTAATGTATCTAATAACAATTATTTTCCTTAATTCAACACTAACAAGTATATTCTAACAATTATTTCCTTATATTAAAATATTATTTATCTATTCAAATGTAATCATTATATTATAATAGCTAAAATTTGTTCTCTTCATTTATTTAACTTGATGCCAAGATTTGGGTCTTCATCTTGTGGTGACGATGAACCACACTAGATGGTTCAAAACGGGACAAAACTCTCATAATGTGATTTTTATCAAAAGTTTTCTTACTTTTCAACAATTATTTTTATTATTAAATATTAATTCATTGAAATTTGGGGAAAAAATCCACATTTCATAGTGTAATTTCCACACTTTTACAAGTACAATTTTGTTCACTAGATGGGAATGAATATTTGGGTTCTAAATCATTATTATTATGTTTTATTTGATCTTTTTGAAAGAATAAAATCTTTAAAACATGATCATTGTACAATATGAGTATATTTAATGGAGGTGAATACAGTATGTACATTTTTAATGATTCAAAAATCTATGACTTGATTTGTAATTACAAATTTGATTAACTTAAGGAGTGCATGAAAAGACTAAACTAAGGAAATAGAAAACATAAAAGAAGTAGAGAATAACTCAGGTTGTTAATGGAGTTCACGCAATGTGGGCTAAGTCTTTGGGCAAGTTTCCAATGAGTGACTGCTTTATTAAGTGATTCAAAGAATGAAGTTTACATTCACCAAGTCTTCAACCTGCAACAAAACACATCCTCTAACCTGCTACAAAGATGGTGGTTTCCAGAAAACCACTGACTTTCTCTCAAACAACCAAAACAATGCTTGAAACCCACTCTTTTTGCAACATACACAGAGTAGTACAAAGCTTAAAAGAACTTTTGGTTCGCAAAATTTTCACATGTTACACTCCTGGCGCAGTGGTGAAAGTGTTCAAGTTATATAGCAGAGGTCATGGGTTCAAACCTGTGGACTATGGTGATATCTTGGCCTATGCTCGACTGAAAACTCAAATACATTATTTTTGTTGGCCCCATACAAGGTAGGTGGTTAGTGCAATGTTGAGTGTGTCGAATTGTTAATGGGGAGGTTGTGGGGTCCAACCTGTAGACCTCCATTTTTGGACATTGGATATGGCACAAACCTTAGGTTTAAAATGAATCGATTGATTAACCAACTGTAACCATTTGAGCACTACTTAAGTGGTTGGTCTTTTCTACCAAAGGTCACAGGGTTCATCCCTATCGACACCATTTTTATAATAAAATGATTTTGAATTATTTTAAATGAAGAATGCTCTAAAATGGTTACAATGGATGTCTATTGTCAAAATGGTAATACGTTGGACTTGTGTTGTCAAGGTTGGGGGTTTGAAACACCCAATCACTTTTTTCGCTAACACTAGTAAAACCTTCCTAACCAATTGGAGGATAGCTTGTGGCATCTTCTAATTGACCCACATCATTCACAGTCACCTTGCCAATAAGCCTGCCATGTCATGTTGCATCAATTTTCCACATCATTGGCATGTCACTATTGCATCAACATCATGTCACTTTGCCATGTCGTCACCCCTACGATCTACATGACATGTGTCATGTGTTGATTGGGTCACTTGTCAACATATTTACTCTCATGTCAACATCCATATTATCCATACAACCATATGCCTTCATGTGGTGTTGCCACATGTCACACCCTGCAAAATTTTTTCTTGCTTCTTAAAAACTTCAAAACACCATAAATTTCTCATACAATGTTCATTTGACTTCGTTTAAACATTGTAAGAAAGATATTGGCGAGCTCTTCAAGATGGATACCTTGGCATCGAAATTTGAAGACATAAATTTTTATCTATCATGAGGATCCACCTAGATCAATCCTCCCTAGTGGAAGCTTTTGGACTACTCATCAAATAAGTGAGGGTACAACTCCCTCAGTTTCCGATCTCTATCCACTATGCTTTGATTATATGTACCCCTTTAAGACCCACTTGAAGATACTCCACATCACCCCTGCATGAAGTTCTTATTTTCTTATCAACGATAACATATTTCTGCAACTCATTTAAATATTCAAGGGAAAATTCATCAACAGAAGGAGGTTGACCACTCTCATCCCAATCCATGATCATAGGAGGTTCATAAAACTTCAAGTTCTCAATGTTTACAATTAAATATATTTGTATATACAGTGGACAATATAAACAAAAGGAATTGGTACTAATCCTCTCCAAAATTGTAAATGGACCATACTTAATTGGCTTAAGTTTCTTACCTTCACCTTTCAACCTTTCCTTGCATATGTGTAACCAGACTTGATCATCAACTTGAAATTGATGATCCACCCAATGGATGTCATGCCTTGCCTTGTACTTGGCTTTGATCTCCTCTAACTATTCCTATATTTCTTAATGCACAATTTATATTTTTTGAATAAACCTCATATCTTTGTCTACATCGTTGGGTCTATTTTCCAAAATATCTTTCCCAAAAGAAAAATCCAAAGGAGACTTAGGAAGGTATTTGAAACAAGTTGCAAATGGAGACTTTTGCGTGGAATAATGTGTTGGGAAAAATACTGAGAGCGGGGGGGGGGGGGGGGGGGGGGGAATCAGTATTTTCAAATCCATATCTTGATTTATGTACATGAATTTAATGAAGGGAACCCACGTGTGTACGCAACTGTTATTAAGACAACTAGCGTATATCTAGTAAACTTAATTTTCAGTTAATTCATCTTTTGTTTATCTTGAGCTAGTGCATCAATACTTCATTAAACATTAAATAGATAGTAACCATGTGCAGTAAGAAAAAAATAAACCATCACACATAAGAAACACACATGAACACCAAGATTTAAGGTGGAAACCCAATGTGGGAAAAACCCACCTGTTTTTGTCATCTCTGTCTTCTTTTTAATATAAAGAAAATATTTTTCAATCTTGTATTGGCGCAGACTCATACCGATACGTAGGAACCAACATGCAGAAGGCTACAACCTTCTCTCGTTCTCCAGCTCCTACTGGAAGGGAGCACAAACCCCCTAATATCATTTACCGACACCCACCAGAAGGGAGCTCCAACCCCCTAATCTGATTTACCACCTACCACTGGAAGGAAGCTTCAACTCCCTCATTGAAGTCTCTAACCCTCAACACTTTTGGGTACCACCTTTCATAAATTTTCATATGGATCGACCTGCTACAAAACATCACAACTTGTAGGCCACGTTTCATCAAATTTTCAGACTGGAACCACTACCAACATTTAAGCTAAAAAAAAAAATATCAAAACTAAAACTTATCTCTGTAACTCACTCATCAATCTCTGACCTAACTGAATCAATCAATCACTGAAACCCAATCACTGAATCAACTAAATCAACTCAAATCAATCAACTTAAACGACCAAAACAATCAGAACATTGTAACCAGAATACCAACCAACATACTGCACATCATAGAAACTAGATTCTGTTACTACAAACCCTAATCAACCATATGTAAAAATATGTACGCTACTTTACAGTAGCAAACCTGCGTGTGTACGCACTTCCCATGAAGCATACCCAAGTACAGATCTTGAATCATTGAATCCTGAAAACTGAACCATTGTTATCCTGAACTAAACATTGTGTCATAAATAGAACCATTGCATCATTCTGAAACAACCATAGAACCTTCACTGATCTTCATTCACAAACAACAAGTATCCTCATCATTCTTCAATCAGTCAATTCATATCAAAACATCACTGTTTAAGCCCAGATCATCAAGAAGACTTCATTGATAGACAACAGAAAAGACAACAAGACTGATAAAACACATCAAACATTCTTTTCATCAAAACCCCTTGTGTGTGTATGTGCCTTGAAGGCTATAAAACTCACGTACATATCTGCAATTTCATAATCAAACCTTCATTGCAACACAAAACTTCAGACATACCCAGATCTCAGCATACACAGAAAAATCACGCATTAAGACATAGATCAAATCACCTCATAATCAAGATTGTCATCTCATATCTATTGGATCTTATCCATCATCAAATTCTTGTGTGCATACTTAGTTTTAGATCAAGCAAAATATCAATAGCCCATTACATGCATATTTTCTTCAAATCTAACTATTCATAAGATATCCATCACTTGCACACCATTTCCACTTTGATCTTCATCTCCTTATATAGCTTAGCCCTCATCCAATACCACAGGTCAAAACCATACTCTAGCTAATGGTTTTCTTAGGCCGGATAAAAACATCTGTTACCAGGCTCAATACCACAAGGAAATACCATGGTAAGTACCCTTGGTATTTAGAATACCATGGTGCAGAAATTGTATACACATTTTCTTCTTCATTCTCGTGTGTATATGCGGATTTGCTTAACAGAACCCGCATATACTTATTGAAATTTCAACTTTATCATTCTGTTGACAGTGCTGGACCGGCCAACATTTAGGGGATCTCCCTGGTAAGAAGTCCCAACTAGACCTCAAACCATTTGGTGTAGGAGTCCCAACAGTGGGTCGTACGGTATTGCCTTGACTGCGGTTGCATGCAGAGGTAAGTAATATTTCCTTGTTGGTAGCAAGGGTGTGACATGCGTAGCAAGCCAAGGAAGGTGCATGAAGGGTTCTAACACACGAGAAGGGGAATGAGTGCGCCCCTTAGAAACCTGTGGAAACACACAGCTTGAAAGGGAACACACGAGCAAAGATACATCACAAACTAGAAGGTAGGTGAACCAACGATCCAAAGTGATGGTTAAACCAACAACACATCTCAATAAGATTCATACATACATATATAGAAAATTCCACACATACATGCGTAAGCAAACAGATACATATATCATTAGCGTAACCAAGACAGCTGAAATACAATAACAACATATGCATGAAACGTGTTGGCTCTGTTATATTAAGAAAGTGAAAGTTCCAATCATACATACAACCATGTCCAACTACTAGTCCCGACAACAAAACGTTACAGTCACTGTTTCCTGCTCCTCCAAAGAGATATACTAGCTTTGCACTGTGGAGAAGCCAAGGCTCGTTACAATACACTCCAATCTTTCTCTAAGACATAGTGTTGTAGTGGCTACAACCACCCTCTAAAATTTTTCCTTAGATTCGTTGTGGAGCCTCCCTACAAACCATCCTTAGCAGCATGTCTTGCATGGCCAAGTACATAGGCTTCAGCTGAGTTTCAGTGGCCTACCAACCTGTGCATGTCAACTTGTTTGTCTCCCACCTGCAAGCTCTCATTACGGACTTAGGCAATTTTCTGGCTGAGATGCTCCCCTTGAAAATTGCACAATTCTGGAGGGGAACCAGCCCTCCCTCCAAAAATTGCATAATCCTGCAGGGCTGCCTGCTGAGCTCTAGAATTGCGCAATCTAGTAAGGCAACCCTCCCTCAGAAAATTGTACAATCCATCCCAACACTGGGCTTCAGCCCAAAAATTGCGCAATTCTGGGAGATAGTGACTTGCTGACCCCAGAAATTGTGCAATGCCTGAGGGACAACTAGCCTTGCTCAGCCCAGAAACTGAACAAGTTTCATCCCCAAGCTTGTAGACTACTGCATGTGCTGTAAGGCAACCCTCCCTCAGAAAATTGTGCAATCCATCCCAACACTGGGCTTCAGCCCAAAAATTGCACAATTCTGAGAGACAGTGACCTGCTGACCGCAGAAATTGTGCAATACCTGAGGGACAACTAGCCTTGCTCAGCCTAGAAACTGCACAAGTTTCATCCCCAAGCTTGTAGACTACTGCATGTGCTGTCAGATTGACCGGTTCCCTCCAGAACTGAGCAATCCTAATTTGCATGCATGGTCTTCTTTTCCTAAAAAAGCAAAAAGCAAAGCATCCCTAGATTTTAGGGATCTATTTTTTGCAGCTAGAGGTTACATGCAAAGATCGTTTTAGAAATCTCCCACCAAGTGTCTCTTTTTTTCCTAGATTTGTGGCATGCGTATCATAACCTCGATCTTGTCAAAACTAATTTGTCGGACGCTGCGGAGCTCATTCCTCACATCGCTCTTACAACTCTGACATCCGACATTACATCTAGGAGTCTTTTGCACATTCAACTCATCTTTTTTAGGGAAAGTATGCTTTTCATGTCTTGTGTTGCATTTCTGCCGCTTTTTGTATTTTGCTTTGTGTAAGTGTTGTCTTCTTGATTTCAATGAACGATTGCTGTTGTTTTGATGCATGTTAGCTTGTAGAAGCATTGTTTTAGTTTTTCTTTGCATCTCACTGTTGTCGCATGCATGACATTGTTTTTGCACTATCGGTTGCCATCGCAGCGACTCGCTTCACACACATGCTCACTTTTTAGTGTTCTGAATCTTGCACTCATTGTTTGCATGCATGATCATTCACTCTTGTTTGCACTCAGATTCGCCATGCATTCATACTTCTCATGTTTTTAGTCGCCCATCGACGGATCTAGGCTCTCTTAGCCCAGACCTTACCACGACCTTTCCTTGCCTGGCTAGAAAATGCACATTTCTAGAAGTGAAGGCTCCGCCTTCTCTCCAGAAATTGTGCAAATCTAGCCCAACACTGGCCTCCAGGCTTGCATTGCGCAATTGTGGGAGGCAGTGCCTTGCTGGCCCCAGAAATTGCGCAATGCAGTTGGATGGTTTGCATGTCATTGTTGACTGAAATTCCGCATTGCGCAGTTTCAATCCTCAGAAGGCCATGCTAGACTCTACGTTGCATAGTTCCAGCGGTCAGTCAGCCTCCTGACAACCCGGACTATGCTTTGCATAATTTTGGCAATAAGTCTCCCAGCCTCTCGGTGAAAATTATGCAATCTTCACAGTCAGTCACACAGGTATGTTGCATGTCAGTCCTCCATTTTGTTTTGGTTTTCAACTGACAGATTTCTTTCCATGAGTGTTTCTATGTCTCCAGGTATCATAGGTGTTCGTCTACCTCTCAGCAGTATAGGTACAATGGCCTCCCAGAGAGCAGGGTCAAAGGACACCATTGAGAGTGCAACTAGAGATGCAGTTGAGCGAGTGTCTATGAGCTTGCCTATCTATGAAGACACCAAGTTGTTCATAGACAAGGATATCAAGATGAAATGGCATCGACATTGCAGAGAGCAGCACCATTAGTAGCAGCAGAGGGTAGCAGACCTGCACACAACCAAGGCAGGAGGAAGGTTGTTGACAGCACAGAGGCAGAGCAAAGTTTCAAGTTCAAAATAGATCCACTTGTGATGAAAGTAGCTTTGGAGATTGAGGCTAAGAGGCGACAGCGTGACAAGAGGATCGCGTAAAGGAAAAGAGAGAAACAAAGGATGGAGGAAATAAAGAAGGAGTTGTAGGAGTTGAAGCGGAAACTTAAGGTAGAACAAGAGTTGTGCAGCAGAGAGAAGGAAGTGCAGTAGCAATAGGTACAGCAGGAGGCGTAACATGCACAGACTGATGAAACTACGACCATACAGGTTATAGACCCATCCCAATAGCTGGCACAGAGCAAACATGGTGAGCAGTGCTGTCAATCACATCCAAGGGTTATCAGGAGAATGGATGTCATTCTTTTAATGTGAGTATACTCACTAGTATGCAAAGTGGGTATGTTTTGGATGTGGAATTTAATTCCACATCCAACGAGTGTCTACACTCGAAATTTGAGTAAACCTATAAGGAGATAAACCCAAATTACAATAACAATAATAATAAAACGTTTTCCTTTATTTTTATTTAAAATTTCATGACTCTTATTTTATTATTTTCCTTAGGAGACCCATTTTTGACCTTAAATTTCCCTAATGGTTGTTTTCTCAGTTCTTTCTATTGCATCTTCCAATCAATAATGGACACTATATGAATAGAATGCATTATATCATTAAACTAATGGATATATAGTAGTTACTGGGATGATTATGCATATCCTAAGAATGTACAACTCCAAGCATCCACATACATGGGATGAGAGATTTCCTTATGTACAAAATAGGTAAAATAGAGCCCTTTTATAGCTTTACTGACCATACCCTTTTTCAAGTGTGCTTGCAATTTGAACCATTAGTCCATATTGATGTAGTTTTTGCCAATGCACCTACATAATAGGAAGAGTCCTCCAATACTCAAAGAAAGGAAAATAGAGTATCCAAATTTCTTGAATGGATCAAACACATGTAACAAGAAGTGCATGATATTTTGTAAAAGCTAATGCTAAATACAATCATTGACATGATTAGTAGGGAGTTTCAAAGCAGTTCCAAGTTGATGATAAGGTATGGGTGCACTTGCAGAAAGAGTGCCTTGTAGATCCCCATAGGAATTTTAGACTACTTTGGTATGGGTATTACACCATCAATAAGGTTGTGGGTGAGGATTGTTTTAAATTTAACATTTCATATTTCCTTGGCTTACTTCTTGTATTTATTGTGGAACTACTCGAACCATAATTTTCACCTCTATTAGACACCTTAGAGGTGGTCAAGCACTTGTCCCTTACATAATTTGATATTTTCTACCTTGATCATGCCATACCAGAGCATGGATACTGAGACGAAGGGAGCTTGTTAGTAGAACATACAACTCTATTAGGTGGTTAAATCATATCAACTCCTTCACTAAGGCAGGTGGCTCGTCGAGAGTTGCATTTAGTATAATTTTCCCCATTAAATGGAGGAACTTGATGCAATGGGAACCATTTCCTTCTAAGGGGAGATGATTGATCTAGGTGGATACCATGATCAACCTCCTCTTCCATTAATTTATATGAGTTCTACATCTTAGCATTTCTAATACAGTTTTGCAAGGACTAAGCTTTTGACACATTTTTCCAGAATTTACGAGGTGTCTTCTCTAGCTGATGTAGACCTACAATATTTGATTTTGAGGTTTTCCAAGCACATATAATGTCAAATTAAATTTATAATAGTTTTGGAATGGACCAAAATGAACCTGTTATGTGAAATTTGTGCACCCAGTAAGTTGATAAACTAGGCTTCTTAAGGCGTACATTTTGTTGCCAACTCATTTCCTAGGGCTAGGATTTTGGATCTTTAAGGTGTTTTCCTCTTAGGGTTTTATACTTTGTGTTATAAGGAAGTTTTGGTCTCTTGTAATATTATTCTTTTGAATCAATGTAGCTCATATATCTATTTTAAGAGATAAGCTATTGCCATTCTATCTAGTGAGTATTGTTTTGCATATAGTTTTTTTCTATGTTATTATACTCTTGAAAATACTCTATGTGATTTTGTTATATTTTTATCTTCATTTCATTATTCACCTAATCCAAATAATCAATATGTTGATAGCACAATGTGGAATTATATTCTTGGTACAATTTGGTGTGATATTTACCTATATCCCTATGTGCATAAATATATTTTAGCATAGGGATAGAATTCTAGTGCAACCAAGTATACGAGCCCTAAAATCAAATCTAGAAGTAGAGATTAAGAATAATTTTAATTTAACATTTTCAAAGACATTAAATTTGATTAGTTCAATAGAATATTCATGTTGGTGATATAGGTGATATGCCTACCATTTAAGGATCAAATTTTATGTAGAAAATCCTATAGATTCACAAGCCCATGCAATTTACTAAAGCACAGGACAATAATCTACTTCTATTTTCAACCAACAGAAGCCAATAGATTGATGAAAATAATATGAACAATAAGAAGATAAATCAATGGCATATAACACAAGATGTATATGGGGAAATCCACTGCTCAAAACCCTAATATTTGTATTGCATATATCATAAATATGAGTGAAGATACAAAGCTTGTTCTATCTAGAATAATTCCGCACAAGTATGCTCAACTCTCTCAGCTCACAAGCAAGCTCTTGGACAAAACTTAGCCAATTTTGCTACCCGCCAAGCCCCTGTTTCCTTGCGCAATTCCTATGGCTAAATAGCCCATATTAATGGGAATCCAGTGCTTCCAAAACTACATAATCCAATCTAGGTTGACTTCTTGATTGCATGCATGATCTATACAACTCAGTAAATCATACAACTAATAGTACATTGTCCTTGCACTCTAGTCTCAACTAGGTATTTCTCAGAATCGACATGCATGAGTTTTTGATGAGGGAATCTTCAGTTAACTAGAGTGACACTTGTGGATGCACTAGTGCACCAACTGACTGTTAACTCTCTATTAGTTCCTCAAACAATTTGGAACTAATTTAACTGAACATAACTCAGTAAACTGAGTTATCTAATTACAAATCACAATTAAACTCATCCTGGACCCCTAAAACTTAGGGAGAACATATACATGACTTTAGAAAGACTTCCAACTCGAAATTCCTAAGCTAATTAAGTTAATTAAACTTAATTAACTATTTACAAGTTGCTATGAGAATAGAATTCAATTTTAATTCACAGTTTAAATTCAAGGACAAATTTAAACTGGAATTTCTTGTTGCCATTTCTCAACATTTTATTTAATAACAACAATTAATGTTGATGTTGGAAACATATTTTTGATATATAAGAAAAGGGTGGAAGGATGATGATCTTGGCACAATAAACCATTGGTTAAATTCTCTTCCCATAGGGAATCTATGCTAAAGCTTCCTATTCTCGATTACCATGGAAAGGTTTATCCCTAGCCATGCACTTGCTATCCTTTGGTTGCTCATTCCTCTTTTCCTCTATGCATGGGAAAATCGAAGTGGATGATTTTTTTTCCCCATTGTTGGCTAGTCATTCCATGATTCTCTTTATTTTGATGTTCCTTTAGGTGTGGCATCAATAATGGATCTCAAGGATGGTGCTCCGAGTTTTCCAGGAGGTTGATTTGTCAAGGAAGTTGTTATATTTCTCCCTTTGCATTCCCTTCTTGCACGCTGGTGCATGACCCCTGGTATATCCATTCCCATGGGTCTTGAATCTAATGAAGAAGTGGAAGCTCCTTGTGACCTCAGTTTGGTCTGCCTTTTTAATGGATTTTGGCCTTGGCTAGATGATCATCATGGATAGATATTGAACTATTAGGTTCCAAATATGAAAAAATATGTCTTCATCCACCCATGTGCAATTGGTTTCTTTATTTTCAAATTTGACATTACCAAAGATAGAGACTTGATTTTTAATTTTGGCCTGTAAATTTTGGGAAATTCTTGTTTTTTCATGAAGTGCCAGTCTCCCTAATTCAATACATTGCCATATTCTCTTTCTTTTTCTCTTTCTTGGGTGAGACTCCTAAACTTCCTTTGCATTTTTTTGGGTCCTCCATCCCGTAAATTTATTGGATCCACTCTTGAGAAGTTTGATTTCCCTTCTCATGAAATTGAATGTCATAGCATTTCTATGTATGCTCAAGCATGCGTGGAGATGGATTTTAGTAAATGGTTCCTAGTAGAAATTATTTTGAGATTTCAAAATTATTTTGGACTATGAGATGTAAATTGGATAATGAGATGGATTCTTTGCGATGGAAGAATTGTTTTGAAATAGGTCATATTGTAGCTCATTTCCCAAAAGGTTTTAAAATGAACAAGAATCAACATTAAAAATCAATCTAGAGGGTTGCATCTTTAGAAGACCGCCAAATAGTCTTGCATCTTAGTGATTAAACAACTCCAACAAATCCTATGATGCTATTGAATTCCATATCTCAAGACATTCAAGAAGAAATAGTAATTCTTAACCTAAATATTGAGGAATTTGATTCCCGTGATTTAGGGAAAGAAGCTCAAAATATGTGAAGTCCTCATCTTGTGAAAATTTGGGAAATTAGGTTGAAGAAGTTGAGGCTTGAGAACAAGAAAATCCTTTAGAGCAACATGGTCAATGTTGAATCAACTAAAAAAGAAAAGAAAAAACAAGGATTCCAATAATCGAAAAAGAAGTTTGAGAAAAAGTAAGGAAGAATAAGGAATCACCATTTTCACCCCAACACATGGTGAAAATAATTTGGGCCCATAATCAAGTGTAATCATGTATTGTTTGTGTCTTCTATTAGACAAGCAATTTGTGTGAGTCTACTAGACTTATAAGAAAGTTTGGAATGTAGTTCTTCTAGAAATTTGACATGGCTAGAAGCTTGTTGAAGATAACCCTTTGAATTACTTTATTGGTTAAAATCCAGTTTTGTACTTTTCTATTATATTTTTATCACAACATTTTTATTAATACAAAAATACACACACACACACACACATATAATAAACCCTTTCTCTTATGGTCTTGTAAGTTCATAGTATCATTTTTTCCCCTAACCATAAGCTAAATTTTCTCTCTTCATAGAACCTTTTTCTTGTCATCAGTAGGCTTTCTTTTCACTTATGCATCATGTTTGTTATTTTTTCTATATCTTGTGGTCGTGTAAGTTTGTAGTACCATTTTTTCCCTTAACCATATGCTAAATTTTCTCTCTTCATAGAACCTATTTTTTGTTCATTAGTAGGCTTTATTTTCACTTTTGCAACTTGTTTGTTATCTATATATATGTATATATTGGCTTAATCCAGGGGAGATTTGAAATTTAAATCTCATTTACATAATACTTCATAACACAACAATTACCAAATAAACTGCCCCGGTGAACTTTGTCGGATATTATTTTCCTTCAAGAGACTTTGGGTATTGGTTCGTGGGTGAAGGCGACATTGGAGTCATTACTCTAGGGTTGGACATTTGAGGCTAATGATGTTTGTGGCCGATCTGGTGGCTTGGCAGTGGGTTGGCTTAATAGGACCTGTCGTTGTGAGACCATATGGGGTTTTGAATCAGTTATGGGACTGGAATTTTTCTCGATGGAATTGGCTACCTCTCTGTTAGCTGTTAATGTATATGGTCCTTATATTGATCGGATCCCATTCTAGGAGAACCTATTTCGTAAATCATTTTTCAAAAATAGGAAGGTGATCTTGGGTGGGGATTTGAATTTTACTCTAGGGACTTCTGAGGTGTTGTTGTAGCGGCTACAACCAGCCTCAAAAAAATTTCATTAGCTTCATTTTGGAGCCTCCCTACCAACCTTTCATAGCAGCATGTCTTGCCTTGTCATGTACATAAGCTTTGGTGATTTTATTGTAGAATGAAAGCCTGTCCATCTAAACTTGTTGCATCCCCCTCACAAGCTATTTCATCAGACTTGGTCCAGATGCAGGCTAATCAGCTCCCTTAAGAAATTGTGCAATTCTGGAGGGGAACCAGCCTTCCCTCCAGAAATTGCACAATTCTGTCTGGCAACCTGCTGGGCTCCAGAATTGTGCAAATTTGCCTATCATTGTTCACTGGAAAAATTGCGCAATTCCTCCCAGCAGGACTACTTAGCCCAGAAATTGCGCAATTTTGGGCAGTAGTCAGCTGCTCTACCCAAAAATTGCACAATCCCTCTAGGCATCCAGCCTAGCTCCCTCCCAGAAATGCACATTTTTTCCTCCTAGCTAAGTAGATTGTTGCATGTGCAGTTGAGTTGACCGGCTCCCTCCGAGACTAAGAAAACATAATTTGCATGCATGGGTTGCTTCTCCCAAGGCAGCATGAAAAGGCATCCCTTGATTCACGAATCTACTTTTAGCAGCTAGAGGTTGCATGAAAGGATCATTTCAGAAACCTCCCACCAAGTGTCGCTCTTCGTAGATTTGTGGCATGCACGTCACATCTTCGATTTTATCAAAACTCCTGAACTAGATGTTGCAAATCTCATTCCTCACATAGACCTTGCAACTCTAACATCCCACATTGCATCTAGGAGTTGTCGGCACATTCAGCTCAGCTGTTTTGGGGTAAGCCTGCCTTCCATGTCTTGTGTTGCATTTCTGTTGCTTTTTGTGTTTCTCTTTGTGTGATTGTTGTCTTCTTACTTCAGTGAGCACTTGCTATTTTTTTTTATGCATGTTAGCTTGTAGAAGCATTGTTTCAATTTTTGTTCGCATATCATTGTCGTCGCATGCATAACATTGTTTTGCACGGACGGTCGCCATTGCGGCGACTTGCTTCACACACATGCATGCTTTCCCATTTTTTGAATCCCGCGCTTATTGTTTGCATGAATGATCATTCACTCTTGTTTTCACTCATCTCATCATGCATTCACACTTCTCATGTTTTCAATCGCCCGTCGTCTGGACAAGGTTGCCTTGGCCCGAACCGTTCCTTGCCCGGCTAGCACTGCGCATTTCTAAAAGTGAAGGCTCTGCCTTCCCTCCAAAAATTGCACAAGTCTAGCCCAGCACTGACCTCCAGGCTTGCATTGCACAATTCTTGGAGGCAGTGTCCTGTTGGCCCCAGAAACTGCGCAATGCAGTTCAATGGTTGGATGTCACTACTAACTGAAATTGCGGATTGCGTAGTTTCAGTCCTCAGTAGGCCAAGCTGGACTGTGTATTACGCACTTCCAGCAATCTGTCAGCCTACTAGCAACCCGGACTGTGCCTTGCACAGTTTTGGCAGTCAGCCTCCCTACCTCCTGGCAGAAACTGCGCAACCTTCATGATTAGTCACACAGGTATGTCGCAAGTCAATTCTCAAGTTCGTTTTGGTTTTTGACTGATAGATTTCTTTCCATGAGTGTTTCCATTCCTCTAGGTATCGCAGGTGTTCATCTTCCTCTCAGCAGCACAGGTACAATGGTTTACAGGAGAGAAGAGTTGAAGACACCATTCAGAGCACACTTGGGGATGCAGACGATCAAGTGTATATGAACTTGTCTACCCATGAAGACATCAAGTTGTTCGTAGACAAGGACATTGAGATATGACGACAGCAACATCACAACAAGCAACACCATCAATAACAGTTGAAGGCATCATACTGATGCAACGATCGCAAGAGGAAGTTTGTTTACAACATAAAGGCGAAACAAAGTTGCAAGCTCAAGCAGATCCACTTGTGATGAAAGCAACTTTGGAGACTCAGGCTATGAGGTGACAATGCAACATGAAGATCGCGCGAAGGCAGAGAACGGAATAGAGAAGGAGTTGCATGTGTTGAAGCAACAACTCAAGGAATAACATGAGTTGCATAGACGAGAGAATGAGTTGCAGCAGGAACAGGTACAACAGGGGGCGCAACATGAACTCACGGATGAAACTGCGCCCATACAAATTATAGATCCATCCCAACAACTGGCTTAGAGCAGACAAGGTGAGTAGTGTTGTTGATCACATGCAATGGAATGCAACAACATGCATGTCATTGTGTGCATGTATGCGATCCCACCCATTCGACACACTCACCGAGGTGAAAATAAGAAGAAAGTCTGAGTGGAGCTCAACATGTACCTCGACAAGTTGATGCACATGACCACCAGCACATGCTTGGAGAGCAGCGTAGACACTATGCATCAACATGTTGCCAATCTGGTCGCACCAGGATGACCATGCACATGCTATCAGACGAGTTGGACAGAGGAGCCATATCAGTGCACCCGGATGCAATGAAGGTAAGAGTTTGCTTCAGCAAGATGTCACCATTGAGCGCACAGACACCATCATGGAAAACCAAGCTTGGCATCAGCTCATCACCTTTGACCATCACAAGCATGTCAAAGAGTTGGTCTCACCACAACGGTCCGAGTGTCAGTGATGTCTTGCATGGCTTGCTCAGAGATTTTGTCTGACATGGGCACATGTGCATTGTAATGTAACATCTTGTCAAGTGGAAGTTCAAGTGTCGATAGTCGAATGCAACAGTCATAGAGTAGTTGAAGAGTCATGAGGTTAGATGAACGGTCTCAAAGGGGAATTTCAAGGGTCACTCCACCCTTTGTTATAAATAGTACCTCATAACTCATTGGATGGGATTTTGGTCAGCCAATCTTCCGATAATACTATCTTAGAGAGAGCTTGGACAGTATTGTAATGAGCCTTGGCTTCTCCATTGCGCAGAGCTAGTATATCTCTTTGGAGGAGCAGGCGGTTGTGGCTGTAATGTTCCACTATTGGAACTAGATGTTGGACATGGATGTATTGTATGACTGGAACTTACACTTCCTAATATAACAAATCCAACATGTTTCATGCATATGTTGTATTATATTCTATGCTATTTGGTTTACTCTAAATGATATATGTATTTTTTTTCTTACGCATGCATGTATGGACTATTTTATATAAGTATGTATGAATCTTTCTGAAATGTGTTGTTGGTTTAACCATCACTTTGGATTGCTCGCTAACTTGCTTTCCAGCTTGTGATGCATCTTCGCTCATGTGTTCCCTTCCAAGCCGAGTACTATTATAGGTTTCCAAGGGGCGCACTCACCTCACCCTCAGTGTGTTAGAACCTCTCATGCACCTTCCTTGACTTACTGCAACTGTCACACCCTTGCTACCAACAGGGACATCTTACTTGCCTCTGTGCAAAATTGTGGTCAAGACATTACCATACGACCCATTGTTGGGACTCCTACACCAAACGATCTGAGGTCTAATTGGGACTTCTTACTAGGGAAATCCCCTGACATGTTGGCAGGTCCAACATCGTCAACATTTCTAGTGCTAGAAGGAGGGTCGGATGACAAGCTGTGTCCTCTCATCATGTTTTGAACCTTTGCATATCTATCATGGAGTCTTGCACTCTACTCCCTCCATGATGTTTTTCGCATGCCGAATATGTTACCATCATGATGGAGTTTTTCTATCTCTTGTCCACATACACGTATGATGGTGAAGGTGAAGTGGCCTAACCTGAGTTCTTACATGACTTCCTTGCCTTGCTCCACGAGGATGAAGGATGTTCTGACGAACAGGCGAGCATGCTGCTTGCATACACACTTCACGAATCTCCACATCGGTGGCTATGCAGCCTACTGGCTGACAACGTGCACTCACTTGAGCACTTTTGTGATCTCATTGAAGATACTTTCTATCATTTTGATCCAGAACATCTTGACCAAAAATTGTTGCAACAACGGAAGGCTCCGCATGAATTGCCTATGGATTTTTGGCAGCGCTTCCATGATCTGCAGTTTCAAGCTCTGAAGAGCCAAATGAAATTTCCCTATCTTTGGGATAGATTCGAGTATTGTCTTAAGAAATATTCCCATGCCAAGAAGAATTTCAAGCTCAAACCTTACTCATCATACTTCGGTGATGGAGCTATGCAATAATAGATGAACACGGTCGTCGTCACAAGTGACTGTCTGTCGTCCCCTCATCAAACAGCTCCACCATCACAGAGTGATGTGGGAGAGCACGAACACACATCTTTTGAACTGTCACGTCCTCCCAACATTGCTCCTTTCGAATTTTGTGCGGACTTGGTTGTGAGTCCCATGCCTCGTCACATGTATTTTGTACCTCAACCTCTGTCTTCATATTTTGATCATCCTCCGGATGACACTGTCTTGTGTTCTTCCATTCCAGACTCTATACTTGTTTTGAATGAGGATTGATCTATCAACAGAGTTGGTGTTGCACAACCAACATGTGCTGGCATTCATGAAGAGCATGACAGGGAGCTTGAATATCCACTAGCAGCAGGGGACCATCCCTATTTATCTGTACCTCCTCCATTTCTTCCTGACATCCTAGTTGATCTTGCCATCCCTGATTTTTCATGCGCATCTCCATCCACAGATGTACCCATTGTTGATCATTCACAGGACACACCAGATGTCAAACCATCATCTGACAACATAGAGGAAAAATCATTCATTGAAAATCCACTTGATCTTTCATTTGATTTTTCTAGAAACGTAGAGGGTGAACATCCTTTCTTCTCATCTACCCCTCTGTGTGATTCATCAAATCATGAGGATGTCGACCAACATCCTGAGTTTTCTGATCTTGGCTGTCGTGATCTCTTTACCTCATCATCTGATCACGATGTTGATTCATTCATTGTTAATCTGTCTAAGCCACTGGTCTATGATGATCTATCTATCAACGAAGTCGAAACCCCCTAGACTGTCAAGGCACTTCAGCTTGAGCTGATGGTTATGTCAGGCCCTCGCTGTCTTGAGGTTGGTCTCACTTCCAATCAGGAAATTGTTCAAACACCTAAGGCTCCTCATCACTCATCTGTATGCACTGAAGAACAATCCAACACTCAGATTTCACTTCCTCCACTCGAACTACATGATCCCATCGCTCATGCATTGGAGGAATCTTACATAGCAAGCACACTTGTGCAATGTAAGTGGTCTACCTTTCTCACGTTTGCTTGCATGTCACGGTCAAGGGAATGCATACACTCAACATCTGCACGCAATGTAGCACAACACCATGGAAAGTCCACAAAGTGCATGTCATGCACTTTCACTCATTTTTGTTCTATGGACGCTTATAAGCTCAGAGTGTGTCTATTTTCACTGTTGTATCTTTCACATTTGCTGGTTTGCACAACTGGGTTGCTCGCGGACCAAGCCTTCACCAACATGGGTCAACCAATGCACCAGTGGCTGCATTGGAAATATCACTTCACATGATTAGGCCCATGCATCATTAGCTTAGGAGTAGGAGTAGTGTTTTCTTTCAGTTTTCTTGCTTGCATGCTTGTTTTCTTTCTTGCTTTGTTTGCTTATTTGTTTGCTTGCTTGTTTGCTTACTCACTTTGCTTTTTCATTTACTTCTGCTTCTGCTTTTCTTTGTTGTTTGTTTGCTTGTTTTTGTTTGTAGGTTAGTTTCGCATGAAACCATGCATGACTCTTGAAACAAGCTGGGTAAAGTACAAGAGGCCTTGTGCAGTTATCACTACTTGGTTATCTGTCATCCTACCTCTATATGAAGAACTTGTTACTTTTATTCCATGATATGTCGATGGAAAATATGTACTATTCGAAATGAACCTTGGTGAAAACACAATGCTTGCATACTAACTAGTGTCATCTACTCTAGTCGGTTGTTTTTGGGTTAACCCTTTTCAACTCAGTCAAGTAGAGTAAGGTGAGGGGGAAAACCTTAACAAGCATGTCAGAGGTATATAATAAACTACTTCTCTGAAGGAAAAACCTCTTCTACTCTCAATAAGTTAGGATCCCTCTTCCGCCTCTGAAATGAATAAGTGATATGCACAGTTATGAAAAAATTAAAAAAATTAAAAGTGAAAAATGAAAAAAATAAAAAATGAATAAGGCAAAAGAAGAGAAAGGCTTCCTGCACAAAGAGGTGATGCAAGTAACTCCGCCGGGGTACTGACCAGGCTCGCTGGCAGTGGAGTGATGCTTATGTTCCTGCGTGACTCCGTCGGGGTATTGTTTAAGCCTGCTGGCAGCGGAGCAACACTAGAGATGAAACTAAGACTCTGACGACTATACTACTTATGCACTAATATACCCCTCAACCCCAATCGAAATAACTGTGTTGACTTGGATTGGAATGTGTGTCAATTGACCAAGAGCTTGGTAGATGCTACATCTTACAATCAAGCAAGTGTGGAAACCAAGATGAACTGAGAACTGAACAATACTTCCGGAGGTGTTAGACTTGCTTTTCACGAACAAGGTCCATTCAAAGAGCTGGAGTTCTACCAGTGTGTCGCCAAGTGTTGTAGCGGCTACAACCACCCTCCAAAATTTTGCCTTAGCTTCGTTTTGGAGCCTCCCTACCAACCTTTCACAGCAGCATGTCTTGCCTTGTCAAGTACACAAGATTCAATGATTTTCTTGCAGAATGACAACCTGTCCATCAAAACTTGTTGCATCCCCCTCACAGGTTGTTTCACCTTGACTTGGTCCAGCTGCAGGTTGAGAAGCTCCCTCAAGAAATTGCGTAATTCTGGAGGGGAACTAGCATTCCCTCCAGAAATTGCGCAATTCTGTCTGGCAGCCTGCTGGGCTCCAGAATTGCGCAAATATGTCTATCACTGTTCACTGGAAAAATTGCGCAATTCCTCCCAGCAGGGCTGCTCAGCCCAGAAATTGCGCAATTTTGGGCAGCAGTCAGCTGCTCTGCCTAGAAATTGCACAATCCCTCTGGGCAGCCAGCCCAGCTCCCTCCCAGAAATGCACATTTTTTCCTCCCAGCTGAGTAGACTGTTGCATGTGCAATTGAGTTGACTAGTTCCCTCTGGGACCGAGCAAAACTTATTTGCATGCATGGATTGCTTCTCCCAAGGCAGCATGCAAAGGCATTCCTTGATTCAAGGATCTAATTTTAGCAGCTGGAGGTTGCATGCAAGGATCATTTCAGAAATCTCCCACTAAGTGTTGCTCTTCCTAAATTTTTGGCATGCACATCACATCTTCGATTTTATCAAAACTCATGAACCGAACGCTGCAGAGCTCATTCCTCACATTGACCTTGCAGCTCTAACATCCCACATTGCATCTAGGAGTCGTTGGCACATTCAGCTCAACTGTTTTGGGGTAAGCCCGCCTTCCATGTCTTGTGTTTCATTTCTGTCGCTTTTTGTGTTTTGCTTTGTGTGATTGTTATCTGCTTGATTTCAGTGAGCACTTGCTGTCATTTTGATGCATGTTAGCTTGTAGAAGCATTGTTTCATTTTTCGTTCGCATCTCACTGTTGTCACATGCATGACACTGTTTTGCATGGACAGTCGCCATTGCGGCGACTCGCTTCACACACATGCATGCTTTCCCATTTTCTGAATCATGCGCTTGTTGTTTGCATGAATGATCATTCACTCTTGTTTGCACTCATCTCATCATGCATTCACACTTCTCATGTTTTCAGTCGCCCGTCAGCCGGACTGGGCTGCCTTGGCCCAGACCGTGCCTTGCCCGGCTAGCACTGCGCATTTCCGGAAGCGAAGGCTCTGCCTTCCCTCCAGAAATTGTGCAAGTCTGGCCCAACAATGACCTCCAGGCTTGCATTTCACAATTCTTGGAGGTAGTGTCCTGTTGGCCATAGAAACTGCACAATGCAGTTTGATGGTTTCATGTCACTATTTTTTTGATGCATGTTAGCTTGTAGAAGAATCATTTCAATTTTTGTTTGCATATCATTGTTGTCGCATGCATAACACTGTTTTGCACGGACGGTCACCGTCGTGGTGAATTTCTTCACACACGTGCATGCTTTCTTGTTTTCTGAATCCTATGCTTGTTGTTTGCATGAATGATCATTCACTCTTGTTTTCACTCATCTCATCATGCATTCAGACTTCTCATGTTTTCAGTCGCCAGTCAGCAGGACTGGGCTGCCTTGGCCTGAACCGTGCCTTGCCCGGCTAGCACTGCATTTTCGAAAGTGAAGGCTCTACCTTCCCTCCATAAATTGCACAAGTCAAGCCCAACACTGACCTCCGGGCTTGCATTACACACTTCTTGGAGGTAGTGTCCTGTTGGCCCCAGAAACTACGCAATACAGTTTGCTGGTTGGATGTCACTGCTGACTAAAACTGCGCATTGCGCAGTTTCAGTCCTTAGCAGGCCAGGCTGGACTGTGAATTATGCAATTCTAACAGTCAATCAGCCTACTAACAGCCCAGACTCTGCCTTGCATAGTTTTGGCAGTCAGTCTCCCGACCTCCTGGTGGAAATTGCATAACCTTCATGATCAGTCACACACGTATGTTGCAAGTAAGTTCTCAATTTTTTTTTTGGTTTTCGACTGAAATATTTCTATCCATGAGTGTTTCCATGCCTCCAGGTATCACAAGTGTTCATCTACCTCTCAGCAGCACAGGTATAATGGTTTCCAGGAGAGCAGAGTTGAAGACACCGTTCAGAGCACACTTGGGGATGCAGTCGATCAAGTGTCTATGAACTTGTCTACCCATGAAGACATTGAGTTGTTCATAGACAAGTACATCAATATATGATGGCATTAGCATCACACCAAGCAAAACCATCAACAGTTGCTAAAGGCAGCATACCAGATGCAACGAACGCAAGAGGAAGTTTGTTGACAACACATAGGCGAAACAAAGTTGCAAGCTCAAGCAGATCCACTTGTGATGAAAGCAACTTTGGAGATTTAGGTTATGAGGTGATGACACGACATGAAGATCGCACAAAGGTAGAAAGCAGAATAGAGAAGGAGTTGCATGTGCTGAAGCAACAACTCAAGGAAGAACAGGAGTTACATAGACGAGAGAATGAGTTGTAGCAGGAACAGGTACAACAGGGGGCACAACATGCACTCACGGATGAAACTGCACTCGTACAAGTTATAGATCCATCCCAGCAGCTAGCACAGAGAAGACAAGGTGAGCAGTGTTGTTGATCGCATGCAAGGGAATGTAGTAGCATGCATGTCATTGTGCACACGCATGCGATCCCACCCATTCGGCACACTCACCGAGGAGAAGACAAGAAGCAAGTATGACTGGAGTTGAAGATGTACCTCAACAAGTTGATGCACACAACCACCAGAACATGCTTGGAGAGCAACATAGACACTATGCATCAACATGTTGCCGGTTCGATCACACCAAGATGACCATGTGCATGCTATCAGATGATTTGGACAAAGGAGCCATATCTACGCACCTGGATGCAACAAAGGCAAGAGTTCGCTTCATAAAGATGTCACCATTGAGCACATAGACACCATCACGAACAACCAAGCTTGGCATCAGCTCATCACCTTCAACCATCACAAGCATGTCAAAGAGTTGGTCTCACCACAACAATCTGAGTGTTAGTGATGTCTTGCATGGCTTTCTCAAGCCATTTTGTCTCACATGGGCACATGCGCATTGTAATGTAACGTCTTGTCAAGTGGAAGTTCAAGTGTCGATAGTCGAATGTAACAGTCATAGAGCAGTTGAAGAGTCATGACATTAGATGAACGGTCTCAAAGGGGAATTTCAAGGGTCACCCCACCCTTTGCTATAAATAGTACCTCATAACTCATTGGATGGGATTTTGGTTAGCCAAACTTCCGATAAGACTATCTTAGAGAGAACTTGGACAGTATTGTAATGAGCCTTGGCTTCTCCACTGTGCAGAGCTAGTATATCTCTTTGGAGGAGCAGGTGGTTGTAGCTATAATGTTGAAAAGTGTGCAACAAGAAATGCTTGTTGAGAATGCAACAAGATGGTGGAGCTTAGTGGAAAGGAGTCACCTTCACTAAGTGGTCCCGCAGGCAAGTTTTGGCGCAAAGTCTATTTTTAGACTATGTCTATTTTTAGACATATGGATCATGGTCTATGAGTTGCAGTTTGTTGTTTATGGATGATTGGTCATGTTGGGAGAAATAGATGGACTTCTATTTTTGGATCATAGCAGGAGTGATCAGAGTCTATTTTTAGACTGCTAGTCAAAAATAGAAAAGTCAAATATTATTAGCTCATAATAATATTTGGACTATAAACTTTATCTTATCCTCTTGGAGCACTTCAGTTTGAGCTACAGATCTGGCACATGCAACTGTCAGAAGGAAATACACTTTCTTTGTGGGTCAGTTGAGCTATTGCATGCAGGACATCAGTTAGAACTCATGTGGTTGAGTTCTATGGAGTTGGATGAGCAGTTAATGGGTTGTGTTCAGTTTGACTTAGTTGAACTAGTTGTATTTAGTCTAACTGGCCAATAGACCAAGTGATGAGTTGTGTGAATTAGTTATTAATTAATTCACTAATTATTAACTCATAATGCAACTGAAGAATACATCAGTTAACTCAGTGCATGTACAGTTCAACAGGGACAGGTGTTAGAGGTTGAGATTGCTATCAGTTGTGACTATAGTTGTGCATGAGATCTTGCACAATCAAAGGATTGAGTATGCCCATGAGAATTGCATATGCCCAGTGATATAGCCTGTGCTCACGTGATTTCCAGTGTGAGTGATTCTCCAAGGTAAATAGAACTTGGAACGAGTTTGGATTCATTCATTCTCTTGTAGGATTGTGCAATGGAGGCAGGCAAGCAGCGGAGGAGATTTGGAGATCAGATCTGAGCTGTATTGTGTGCAACAGGTGGAGATAGTACTGAGTACTTGTGAGGAGTATTGTACTATGTAATGTTACATGTTCTCAATCATTATAATATGCAGATAGTGTGGGGTTTTCAGCTGTATGCTTTCCCTGGGTTACATATTGTGTTAATGTGCGCATGCGATTGATGTTTCATGATTTTTGATGCTGCTAAATTGATGATCAACATAGAGGAGATTATGTATTGTGCATGTATTCTGAAATAGTGTATAATTGGGATAATCTCTGTGAATAAGTGCCATATTATTCAAAATTTCTACATGGTATCAGAGCAAGCTGATTTGTAGAAGAAGTTCTACATGATATCAGTGCTGTATTGATCATCAGATCTATTATTCAGAAAGTGTTTACATTTTATTTCTTCAGATAGAGTCTGTGATCGGGCCAGGTAGCCTCTGGATTCATCCTTCTTTTGGAAGGTGAGATATCTGGTGAATGCCCATACAGTCGATCTCTGTACGAGAAATACTTTGTTCTCACGAATTTTAGATCAGAAGCGGTTGAGTTTTTTGAGCTGGTGGAATTCGAATTTGCAGCAATGTTTTCTTGGTGTCAAAGTTGAAATGTCTTTCAATGGATTGCGATTGGAGTATGCCCTTGAGGGCAGCTCGAACTATATTGCATGGAAGGATAGGATGGAGGCAGTGTTAGATGATAATGGGTTGAAGGAGTTCATAGATGCGAATGTCCCAAAACCTACTGATGCTGCTCAAGTCGGGGATTGGCAAAAGAAGACAGCAAAGTGTCGAAGGATTCTGTTGGAGGGCGTGAGGGATCACATTGTGTCCAGCCTTCATGGAAAGGCTTCTCCATATTTGATGTGGAAAACATTGACATAATTATTCCAAAGCAAGAGCGACCAGAGGAAGTTGGTGCTCAAGGATAAACTCATAAACATTAGGTGTGAGAATGGAGACAGTATGCCCCAGTATCTCACGAAGTTCACCCAATGCTAGGATGAGCTGGGAAGTGTGGGGGTAACTGTTGAGGATGAGGATATGGTGAGTCTAGCACTCCTTGGCCTTCCTAAGAGTTGGCATAGCTACCAGGACTCGGTGAATGGAAGGGAGAAATTGCCAAGATGGGAGAGACTTTGGTCGGATCTTGTGCAAGAGGAGATTAGACGGTGCACCAGAGATAGTTCTTCATCTATGCATGATGAGGAGAATTGTGCTTTAGCGAGTAAGGTGAAGAAGGGGAAGGAGAAGGGTTCTCTTTCCGAATCCAGTTCTTCCAATGATGGGAATAAGGTTGACAAGTCGAAGGTGAGATGCTTTCGTTGTCATGATTTGGGCCATTATGCTACTAATTGCCCAAAGAAGAAATCCAAGAAGGGATCCCGGGAAGGATCTGAAGGTGAGGCACTTGCTTCACAGTTTGAGTTGGATTTCACACTCTTCACATGCATGGTTTCATCCATGGTGGGAAGTGGTTGGTTTCTTGACAGTGGAGCTTCTTTCCACATGACCGATGACAAGAGTTTGTTCAGTACTTTGGAGGAGAAAGATCTCCAGATACTCATAGCGATGGGTAATGATGAGAAGTATAGTGTCTCAGGTGTAGGCACGGTTATTTTTCAGAAGGAGCATGGAGCTCACCTTACCTTGACCGATGTCAAGTATGTACCAGGACTGAAGAGAAACTTGGTGTCGATCGCGATGCTAGAAGATGGAGGCTATGATGTAGTCTTCAGTAAGGAAAAGGTTTTCCTTAGACACATCATCACTAGACAGGTGAAGCAGATTGGTTCACGGGTCAAGAACCTGTATGCTCTTGAGGTTCAAGATGCATGCAAAGCCTTGAGGAGCAAGGCAACTGATGGAGACTTGGTGGTTGAGAGGGAGGGTATATTACCTCTCAACATGCAGAGCCAGAAGAAGTCTCATATGATTGTGGAGGAGCCACGATTGGTGCAACAGCTTCAGGAGGTTGTGGAGCAGCCACAACAAGGGAAGCTGAGAGGAGATCGAGTAGAGACATCTACTCATGCAGAGACCTCCAGTAGGGGGAAACATCGAGCCAGGTGGGCAGAGGGATCGCATGCAGCCATACCTCTAGGTAGGAGGTGGGGTGATGTGGATTGATCGTCCCAAGGAGGAGGGGCAGGATCCTTGAGGTACCCAACCTCTTGGATGAGACCTTGCTACGGGAGCCCCGATGTGGAGTAGCAGGAACTGACTGATTGGTAGAGACAGATGTGGATGGAGCGGTAGATAGAGGGACAGTGTAGGGAATCCCAGGACAACGCATATCATATAGGCTGCAGCAATGCGAGAGGCACAAGTGTTTTGCATAGTGCTAGGTGGCACAAAGAGGTGTGCAATGGTGCGAGATGCATGGAGATGTTGCAGTAGCGCAAATGTCAGAGAGGGAGCACTTGTCAGCAGCAGGTAGAGCTTCAGCATCAAAGTATGTTCCTAGCCCAATAGAGTGGTCAGTTGGGAGTGTTTTTGTTCCAAGTGTTGTTGGAGCAAAGTGGACCGGGCAGATGTGTTGCATGCAGAACATTCCAGAGTTACAGGATCGGGTTTGAGAGGAAGCCTTTCTTGTTGAGAGGGAGTGTTGAAAAGTGTGCAACAAGAAATGCTTGTTGAGAATGCAACAAGATGATGGAGCTTAGTGGAAAGGAGTCGCCTTCACTAAGTGGTCCCGCAGGCAAGTTTTGGCGCAAAGTCTATTTTTAGACTATGTCTATTTTTAGACATATGGATCATGGTCTATGAGTTGCAGTTTGCTGTTTATGGATGATTGGTCATGTTGGGAAAAATAGATGGACTTCTATTTTTGGATCATAGCAGGAGTGATCAGAGTCTATTTTTAGACTGCTAGTCAAAAATAGAAAAGTTAAATATTATTAGCTCATAATAATATTTGGACTATAAACTTTATCTTATCCTCTTGGAGCACTTCAGTTTGAGCTACAGATGTGGCACATGCAGCTGTCAGAAGGAAATACGCTTTCTTTGTGGGTCAGTTGAGCTATTGCATGCAGGACATCAGTTAGAACTCATGTGGTTGAGTTCTGTGGAGTTGGATGAGCAGTTAATGGAGTTGTGTTCAGTTTGACTTAGTTGAACTAGTTGTATTTAGTCTAATTGGCCAATAGACCAAGTGATGAGTTGTGTGAATTAGTTATTAATTAATTCACTAATTATTAACTCATAATGTAACTAAAGAATACATCAGTTAACTTAGTGCATGTACAGTTCAACAGGGACAGGTGTTAGAGGTTGAGATTGCTATCAGTTGTGACTATAGTTGTGCATGAGATCTTGCACAATCAAAGGATTGAGTATGCCCATGAGAATTCCATATGCCCAATGATATAGCCTGTGCTCACGTGATTTCCAGTGTGAGTGATTCTCCAAGGTAAATGGAACTTGGAACGAGTTTGGATTCATTCATTCTCTTGTAGGATTGTGAAGTGGAGGCAGGCAAGCAGCGGAGGAGATTTGGAGATCAGATCTGAGCTGTATTGTGTGTAACAGGTGGAGATAGTACTGAGTACTTGTGAGGAGTATTGTACTATGTAATGTTACATGTTCTCAATCATTATAATATATAGATAGTATGGGGTTTTCAGATGTATGCTTTCCCCGGGTTACATACCGTGTTAATGTGCGCATGCGATTGATGTTTCATGATTTTTGATGCTGCTAAATTGATGATCAACATAGAGGAGATTATGTATTGTGCATGTATTCTGCAATAGTGTATAATCAGGATAATCTCTGTGAATACGTGTCATATTATTCAAAATTTCTACATATAACGTTCCACTATTGGAACTAGTGGTTGGACATGGATGTATTGTATGACTGGAACTTACACTTCTTAATATAACAGAGCCAACACGTTTCATGCATATGTTGTATTGTATTCTATGCTATCTGGTTTACTCTAAATGATATATGTATTTGTTTGCTTATGCATGTGTTGGGAACGAGATCCCCCAAGGATAGTTTTGGGGCTAAAAGCCCATGTTTAGGTCAAATTTTGTAATAAACTTGTAAAGACTCCGCATTTTATGGTCACGGAGCGCGAAGGTGTCATGAGTCATAAAGGGTTGTCCGCCCTTATTTTTGTAAAGTAAAGTCGGCTGTAAAAGATCTACCCATGGTTCGCGGACCATGGGATTGTATAAAAAGAGCTAAGTAAGTAAGCTCTAAGTAGTTCAGTAGTTGCTAAGCTAGTCATAACTCTGAAGTAAGAAGTCTAAGTTTCGGGTCGTAGCGTAGGTAGAGGCTCTGCAGCTGAGTGCGCAGAGGCCTAGGGTGGAAGTCCGCAGCTGAGTGCGCGGACCCCTGTAGCTGTGTGCATAGGGTAGATAGAGTCTGTAATCATCTGAAGATATCAATAAAGAGAAGCATTCTACGAATTCTATGTCTTTGTTTTCTTTTAATTCATCTTGATGTGTTATGTATGAATTTCAATTATAATGCTTATATGATGCGTGAATGTATGTAATTACATTGGTTAAGTGAACGCAAGTAAGAACTTCTGTTTACGTGGTGCTAACTATGATTGATTAATAAGATAAATAATACACTTAGACTAGTGTGGGAATCGGCATGGTACGCTGCCCTAGCAGCGGGAAAGTACCTGAGCCACAGGTTAGGGCTGCGTGAAAGTCAATCGTACCTTTTCGTGGAGGTATTGAAGGGTGAAATAGAGGGCTAGTCTAGAAAGCCCTAGAACTAAGTGACTTGCGTGAAGGTAGGAATAGAAGGAATAAACCAACATCACGACCATATCAGGTTGCAGAAACTTGGTTCCATCATCCCCCCATACTGCTGCGGGTGAGACTTTCGTCTGCGCTCTACGGGCTGATGCTGAAAGGGCCAGTAGTGTAAGGATTTGTTTGGCTAAATAACACTGAACCTGGTTCAAGCCCCAACAAGCCAACAACATGCATGTATGTACTATTCACCATAAGTATGTATGAATCTTTCTGGAATGTGTTGTTGGTTTAACCATCACTTTGGATTGCTCGCTAACTTGCTTTCCTACTTGTGATGCATCTTTGCTAATGTGTTCCCTTCCAAGCTGAGTACTATTACAAGTTTCCAAGGGGCACACTCACCTCACCCTCAATGTGTTAGAACCTATCATACACCTTCCTTGACTTACTACAGTTGTCACACCGTTGCTACCAACAGGGACATCTTACTTGCCTCTGTGCGAAATCACGGTCAAGGCATTACCTTACGACCCACTGTTGGGACTCCTACACCAAACTGTCTGAGGTATAATTGGGGCTTATTACCGGGGAGATCCCCTGACATGTTGGCAGGTCCAACACTGTCAAAAGATGTAGGGTGCAAATGCTAATCCTGATGCACTTGCTCCTTTCTTCATCAATCTGATGGACTCTCGTGGGTTGGTGGATATTGAACCTATAAAATTGAATCCTACTTGGAGGAATCATCACTCGGGTGAGAATGTTATTGCTAAGCGATTGGATCACTTTTTGGTGGCTGAGGATGTTGCATCGTCTTTTTTTTGTTTGAGGCAATGGGTGGTTTTTGGTGGGGAATCAGATCATAACCCAATTCTGTTGGAATGCAAAGGGTGGGGGAGGAAACCTCCGAGCCCATTCAAATTCAATGTTGAATGGCTGAAGGATGTGCACTTTGTTGATCTAGTTACAAAAAATTGGATTCCTTATTGTCACCATGGTGGTCATGCGGAGGTACAATTTGTGAATAATCTGAGGAAGATCAAGCAGCTATGGCTTGGGCTCATGATAAGAGATGTAAGGATGATCAGGTATTAAAATAAATAGAGGATAGGCTCTTTATTTTAATGGAGGGGAATGGTAGGGGTTTTCATTTGAAAGTGGATAAGTTGGAGGTAATAGGGCTTGAGCGCAGAAGGAGGGTCCTACTAGCTGAGCAGGAGGCGGTATGGTGTTTAAAAAGCTGGGCCATTTGGATGCAGAATGGTGATGAGAATACAAAATTATTCCAGGCAATTGCTTGGGGCAGGAAAATAAATAATACAATATGGGAGTTGGGACTAGGCATTCATCTTTTGAAGATCTTGCTCGTTTGGGAGTGAAACATTTCAGTGATATTTTCAAAGAGCAAGGGGGGACATCCATTGGGGAAATTATATAGGTATCACAATTGTTCCCTAGTTTTGTGGAGGATAATGATAATGTGAAGCTGATGGCTAAGGTAACTATGGAGGAGCTGAAGACTGTTCTTGCATCCTTCCAGAAGGATAAGATCCCTAGTCTGGATGGGTGTCCAGTCAAATTTTTTCTGGGCTTTATAGAGTTGATTGGAGTGGATCTCCTTCGGGTGATTGAGGAATCCTGTTCGGAAGGATTTATTCACCCTCCTGTGAATGCTACATTTATTGCATTGATACCCAAGGCTGATAATCCAGGCACACTTGATGAGTATCAGCCTATCTCACTGTGTAATTCTTTATACAAGATTATATCCAAGGTTATTGCACGATGGCTAAAGGTGGTTCTTTCTTAGAGGATATCAGGGGAACAATTTGGTTTTCTGGCTAGAAGACAAATTCATGAGGCTGTTGGGGTGGAACATGAGGGTTTACACAGTTTAAAGACTAGGGGTTTAAAAGGTGTGATGATTAAACTGGATTTGTCGAAGGCCTATGATTGGGTCAATTGGCTTTATCTCAGACTTCTTCTGACACATTTGGGCTTTTCTGTGAGCTTCATTCGTTGGGTAATGAGTTGTGTGACCTCGGTATCCTTTGTTGTGCTAATCAATGGGGCGGATTCTCCCTTTTTCACTCCTGGGAGGGGTCTTCATCAGGGGTGTCCACTGTCCCCTCTACTGTTTTTGTTGGTGGTGGAGAGTTTGAGCCGTTTTCTGAAGCAAGCTAAAATCTCTGGCAGCTACAAAGGGGTCCCTATTTCTCAGGTTTTGTACATCTCCCATCTTTTGTTTGTTGATGATATTTTGATATTTTGTGATGGTTCGTGTAGAGATGTAGATAAATTGTGTAGGGGTTAGAGTTGTTTATGAAAGCTACAGGTATGGTTATTAACCTGGGTAAATCCTCCATTACCTGTTCCAATCTTGAGGCAGTGGAAATTGAATATTTGTCTTCTAAGTTTGATTGTTCTGTATTGGATATTGATGAGGGCCTCAAGTATCTAGGGTTCTATTTGAAGCCCAATGATTACCAGAAAGCTGATTGGAAGTGGTTAGTTGCCAAGATTGAGAAGCGTTTGAAAGTATGGTGCCATTGGTGGCTCTCGAGGGCTGGTAGGTTGGTGATGGTCAAATCCATCCTGAAGGCTATACCGGTTTACTGGTTGTCTCTCGCTTGGATCCCAATGGGGACTCTAGAGAAGATTCGTCGGTTATGTTTTTCATATCTGTGGAGAGAACACAAGGAGTAGGGTGTGCATTGGGTTTGATGGAACACTATCACGATTTCAAAAGTGTTGGGAGGTTGGGGACTGGAAAAATTTTTCATTTTTCTAAGGCATTGGCAGCTAAGGTTGGGTGGCGACTCATCTCCATGGACAGTCTATGGACTTTTGTGGTGTATGAGAAATATATTAAACCATATTCAATGACTGAATGGTTGAGGCTACCATCATGGACTGCTGGGAATTCCTCTGTGATGTGGAAGGCATTGTTGAGATCGTTGGAGATTATTAGGAGTGGTTTGGCGTGGAAGGTAGGAGATGGGAAGTCGATTCGGGTGGGTTTGGACCCATGGTCGGGTAGTGGAAATGATCATAAACTTCCTGAGGAATTATGCATACTTCTTGCGGAGGCTGGATATAGAACTCTACATCAGATTCAGGATCCTGTAACAACTACTATATGGAAACATGGGTGGATTTCTGGGGAGCACCTCAATTTGTTGGGTGTACATATTGCATGCTGGAATAGATTTACAAGTGCGCTCTCTGTTGCACACATTCAGATCATGGATCATGCAGATATGTTGGTTTGGGACTCTATTTTGTTGGGCATTTATACACCGAAGGCGGGTTATATTAAGCTCTGTGTGGATGTTCTGGTGCAGAATCTCAAATGGTGGTGGCACAGATTATGGAAATTATAGTGTCCTACTAAAACAAAGTTATTTGGATGGTCGTTGATGGAGGGTAGGGTGCCTACATGGGATTTTTTGCAGAAAAGATAGTTTAATGGTCTGGGTTGGTGTTGCTTGTGCAAATTGTCATCGAAGGATATTCCTCATTTATTTGTTAAGTGTCCATTTTCCTATGTTGTTTGGTTGGAGGTTTCGCGGTTGTTGGGTATGCAATTTGTTTGGGCAGGTAACTCCTTTGATGAGGCATATCAGACATGGTATTCTGAAGGTCCTTATATGCAATTTCAGGCTCTTCCTATGATTATTGCCTGGGGTATCTGGCTAGCGAGGAATGTTGCCATTTTCACTGACAAACTCTTGACTTCTTCGGTGGTGGTTGTTCAAGCTATTGGTGTATTCTCATATTTTACATCCATTCCTTCTGTGGGGTGGATCCATGATGTTCAGGCAGAATTCATTGACTATAATATCCCATGGGGTTTTTTTGATGGTTCATCCAGGGGGAACCCTATTGTTGGGGGGGCAGGGGCAATCCTATATATTTATGCAAATCAATACTTTTATTTTTCTATGGGTTTAGGGGAGGGGAGTAACAATTTTGCTGAATTGATGGGCCTATACATTCTTCTTCAACATGCAATTCTGAAAGGTTGTCGGGCTATTCAAGTATTTGGGGACTCTCAGATAGTCGTGCACTGGGTGAATAGGATTCATCACTGTCATATAATTCGATATTTTCCAATCATTGAAGATATATTTCTCTTCATTCAACAGTTTGATAGTTTTACTATTACACATGTCTACATGGAGAGGAATTCTCTGGCTGATGAGGCTACCAAGAAGGGTTCAGTGCTTCAGATGGGGATGATGCAGATTGAAGAGTTCCTTCCAGATGGGTGGAGGGGTTCTTATCATCAACCCTTTCGTGAGAGGGGCTCAATATAATTCTGTTGATATGATTTAGGGATGCAGTTTGGACATGATTTTGGTAAAATTTTGTTATTTTTTTAATCTTCAATATATATGTAATATTCGATATATATGGACAATATATAGCACATATGATTTCTGAAATGTATGCAATGCATATATCTACAAATGTAATTTCTACTTTGTTTTGGAAGCAATGAAATTATGACTTTTTCTGATATATATATATATATATATCACTGGTTTAATCCAAGAGAAATTTGAGCCTAAAATCTCATTTACATAGTATTTCATAATATGACAATTACCATTTCAATTTCCTTAATAACCACGATATGAATATTTTATTTTTTATATATCTCTTCAATATTGTATAAAATGCACCATAATATATATCTATATAGTAATTAGAAAATATAGAAAAAACATAATTATATTATGGACTTCAAACATAAATTTATATCTATAATTATTTGTAATCAAGCTTTCACATAAATATAGGATATTTACATAGAGAGCTTGATCTCCATTGAATAGCTACACATTAATCACATATATACATAATATCATCCCATCTAACTCAAAGGTTACTTCAAAACAACAACACATAGCAAGTGAAAAACATGGATGGTGAGGATTTCAACAACCAAACTGTAAAATATTGGTGAATTTTATTAAACTTTAATTTTCAAATTGTAAAATATCTTGGAACATTTTTTTAGAAATATTCAAATTTCTAACGATTTTATAGTCCCTATAAAATTTTGGCGATTTTCAAGGTAAAACAATTTTATCTTGTAAAGTTTGGGCGAATAATTTTTTGAAAAAAATGTAAATTGATGAATATTTTTTTGGAAAAGGAATGGAAAATTAGCCCATCTGCGAATATTAGCCCCTAAAAGTTTCCTTGATTAAAATAATTTATGTATTCAAGCTTCTGTGATCCATAATGAATTAAACAAAGTCTTTCGGTAGAAATCACATGAGAGAATTTTTTGGCCGACGCATTTCGAACCAACAAGTGTGGTTCATCATTAGGACCAGATGAAGAGGCAGACCATGGCAAAGGCTTAAGTAGAGAGAAATGTTGATCCGGATTTAAACAGGAACGCAATAAAATACAAAGATAACCATAAAGACAGATATGCAGCAGAAATAATACTTCATTTCATTACTGTAAAATACTTAAATATGCTTACAAACAGAAATAGAAATAAACCAGCTAGGGCGATGGTAGGTTATCTCTAAGAAGAGATGTGGCAGCTACATGCCTCTGAACTGTGTTACAATGAGGCTCGAAGGCCTATTTATTGTTGAGAAACAATGGAAAACCCTTAACATCCTAAAACCTAACCCTAGAAGATGAAATGCCAAATTGTGGGCCCCGTTTTGGGTAAGTTGGTACATCAACTTCCTGGGGTCATAACTTTGGCACCCGATCTTCGTTTGACACGTACAATAGCTCGTTAGAAAGATCTATCCGAGAACTATAACTTTGGGAAGAGCAACATCAGTCCATGGACCCATGTTGCTCCCAGATTTCCCAAAAAACGTCGTTTAGGGCCTCAAAACGGCTCCGGAAGTTCAAGACCCGAAAAATTACTAAAAATAGTAAATTGTGCCACAATTACGGAAACTGAAAACTGATAGAGACAGTTGTGGGGGTCCAAGTGGGATAGGTGGGTGGCCACCAACATTCACTTGGATCATTCCTCCCCCCTTAGGAAGCAATGGTCCCTATTGCGTTGAGTTCCTCCATCTGCTAAACTTGGTCCCTGGTGAGCTGTTCTGCAATCTCGGATGTGTCCAATAATGGTGGGAAGCATGGTCGAGGGTGGTACACATTGAACACTCGGTGCAATCGAAGTAATGGGGGAATGCTATGCTCCAAAGCATTATTTCCCGTAGCCTTGGTACTGGTGTAAGGACCATGTCGGATTGGTCTGAGCTTCTGATGGGTTCTTGTAAGGCGTTCTTTCTACAGATGCAACCAGATTTTGTTGCCCACTTGAAGCTTGTGTGGTACCCCTGTGGGTGAGGAGAAGTTGTTAATGTGTTCTATCATGACCGTATCCCTTTGTTGTTGCTGCTGTGTGGAGGAACCCTTCACGGGGGTCATGGATGTGGTGACGATCTTCCCCTTACTTTGGGAGAAAACTAGACATAAAATGAATTTCCTAGTCTGGGAGATGAGCTTGCTGCCTTTCTTAGCAGTGATCAAAGATGTGGTGGTAGGTGGGGCTACCTCCGGTATCCTGTATAATGAATTACACAAAGAAATAATGACAGCACGAGGCCTTGACTCATACACAACATGTCACCTCCACAAGTATGGTTGGCCTAATAGTACATCACAAACATCTAGAGGTGTAACATCACACAATACCTCGTCTATGAAGGGCTTGATGCTGTAGGGAAGGCAGCACTGCTGGAAAACTTTGAGATCTCGTCCTTCATGAAGCCACCCAATACTGTATGGTTGCGAGTGTGGTGTAGTCGATAGGCCCAACCACTTCACAACCTCTGTTGAAATGAGGTTCTTTTGGTTGCCACTGTCGATAATGAATTGCAGCGGTGAACCCTTCACCCACATCTGTGAGTGGAAAAGACGTTCCCCCTCCTCTGGATCTTCGGGCTCATTCTTCTGGATCTTGGCGGTGGCAACAGTGACGTTGGGCTCCGCATCAATGATTTGCTTCCCTTTGCCATTCCCCTTGTCAGGTTCTGACTCAGGGTCAGAACATGCATCTGATTCTGAAGCCTTCAACTCGGCCACTAGTGACTGCTTGGTCCGACACTCACTTGTGTTATGAGTGGGACTCTTGTGGAACTCACACCACTTTCATATGTCCTTCTTCGACTTCGTGGTGTTTTTCTTTTCTTGCGGCTTCGACGGGTTGTCTTGGGTCACCCTGCCTTGGCTTTGTCCTTTGGTCTTCGGATTTGTAGATCCAAAGTCTCACTTCTTCTATTTGAACTTTTGCTCGATTTTGATAGTGTATCGGTACGCCATGCCGAGCGAGGAGATGTTTAGGAACTCCATCTCTTCCTGGATGTATCTGTGTAGGTAGCCACGGTATTTGAGTACCAAATACAGCTCACAGTCCCTAATACCCAACTGTGTGTGAAGGGTATGAAAAAATTTTGTGAACTCTGGCACATCTTGGTCCCTTCCCTGCCGCAGTGTGGTCCATTTGATGTATTTGTCCTCATAGCTTTTGACAGGGTAGTACTGCTCCTTGATGGCATCCCGGAATGAATCCCAAGTGGGTGTGACTGAAAATAGTGAGCCCGTACTTTCATTCTTCTAATCGCAGTAGGTTTCCCACTAGTCCTTGACGTGGGGGGCTGCTTTGAGAAGAGCGAAAACAATCTTTTCCTGACTCGAAAATTCATGAATAGAAAAATACCCATCTAACAAATTTAACCATTTATCTATGGCATCTGCGTCTATTTGTCCCTCGAAGATGGGGATTTCAAAATTAACTTGTATCTTAAACGGTGTGCCGTTTCTAGAGTAGCTGTTGGAAGCCGATGCATCGCCTCTGGGTAGCAGCTGAAGGATTTGCGCAAAGCTATCTATCATCGTGTTCCTTTGCCGCTCGAGGGCTTCTTCGAGTAAGATTTTAATACGATCTCCTGACCCCTTGTCTTTCATTTCATCCACCATGGGAGGACATCGGGATTTGTGAGGCTGGTCTTGCAAAGGTTCGACCAGTTCAAGCCCTAACTCCTTATATCCCAACCTCATTAGGGACATGCAAAGAAAAATAGAGAAAAAAAAGACTGCTCTGATACCACTGATCTAGATTCAAACAGGAATGCAATAAAATACAGCGATAACCAGAAAGACAGATATGCAGTGGAAATAATACTTCATTTCATTACTGTAAAATACTGAAATATGCTTACAAACAGAAATGGAAATAAACCAGCTAGGGCGATGGTAGGTTATCTCTGAGAAGAGATGTGGCGGCTACATGCCTCTGAACTGTGTTACAATGAGGCTCGAAGGCATATTTATTGTTGAGAATTAATGGAAAACCCTTAACATCCCAAAAACTAACCCTAGAAGATGAAACGCCAAATTGTGGGCCCCGTTTTGGGTAAGCTGGTACATCAACTTCTCGGGGTTGTAACTTTGGCACCCGATCTTCGTTTAACGCATACAATAGCTCATTAGAAAGATCTATCCAAGCACTACAACTTTGGGAAGAGCAACATTGGTCCGTGGACCCATGTTTCTCCCAGATTTCCCAAAAAACGTCGTTTAGGTCCTTAAAACGGCTCCAGAAGTTCAAGATCCAAAAAACTGCTAAAAATAGTAAATTGTGCTACAATTACGGAAACTGAAAAAATGAAAGAGACAGTTGTGGGGGTCCAAGTGGGATAGGTGGGTGGCCACCAACATCCACCTGGATCATTCCTCCCCCCTTAGGAAGCAATGGTCCCCATTGCGTTGAGTTCCTCCATCTGCTGAACTTGGTCCCTGGTGAGCTGTTCTGCAATCTCGGATGTGTCCAGTAATGGTGGGAAGCATGGTCGAGGGTGGTACACATTGAACACTCGGTGTAATCAAAGGAATGGGGGAATGCTATGCTCCAAAGCATTGTTTCCCGTAGCCTTGGTACTGGTGTAAGGACCATGTCGGAGTGGTCTAAGCTTCTGATGGGTTCTTGTAAGGCATTCTTTCTGCAGATGCAACCAGATTTTGTTGCCCACCTGAAGCTTTTGTGGTACCCCTGTGGGTGAGGAGAAGTTGTTAATGTGTTCTGTCATGACCGTATCCCTTTGTTGCTGCTGCTGCATGGAGGAACCCTTCATGGGGGTCAAGGATGTGGTGACGATCTTCCCTTTACTTTGGGAGTGAACCAGACAAAAAATGAATTTCCTAGTCTGGGAGATGAGCTTGCTGCCTTTCTTGGCAGTGATCAAAGAGGTGGCGGTAGGTGGTGCTACCTCCAATATCCTGAATAATGAATTACACAAAGAAATAATGACAACACGAGGCCTTGACTCATACATAGCATGTCGCCTCCACAAGTATGGCTGGCCTAATAGTACATCACAAACATCTAGAGGTGTAACATCACACAATACCTCATTAGTGAAGGGCTTGATGCTGTAGGGAAGGCAGCGCTGCTAGTGAACTTTGAGATCTCCTCCTTCATGAAGCCACCTGATACTATACAACTGCGGGTGTGGTGTAGTCAGTAGGTCCAACCGCTTCATGACCTCTGCTGAAATGAGGTTCTTTTGGCTACCACTGTTGACAATGAATTGTAGTGGCGAACCCTTCACCCACATCTGTGAGTGGAAAAGACGTTCCCCCCTCCTCTGGATCTTCAGGCTCATTCTTTTGGATCTTGGCAGTGGCAATAGTGATGCTGGACTTCGCATCAATGATTTGCTTCCCTTTGCCATTCCCCTTGTCGGGTTCTGACTCAGTGTCGGAACATGCATATGATTAAGAAGCCTTCAACTCGGCCACCAGTGACTGCTTGGTCCAACACTCACTTGTGTTATGAGTGGGACTCTTGCGGAACTCACACCACTTTCCTGTGTCCTTCTTCGACTTCATGGTGTTGTTCTTTTCTTGTGGCTTCGGCGGGTTGTCTTGGGTCACCCCGCCTTGGCTTTGTCCTTTGGTCTTTGGATTTGCAGATCCAAAGTCTCGCTTCTTCTGTTTGAACTTTTGCTCAATTTTGACAGCATATCAGTATGCCGTGTCGAGTGAGGAGATGTTCAGGAACTCCATCTCTTCCTGGATGTATCTGTGTAGGCAGCCACATTATTTGAGTACCAAATGCAGCTCACAGTCCTTGATACCAAACTATGTGTGAAGGGTATGAAAAATGTTTGTGAACTCCGACACATCTTGGTCCCTTCCCTGCCGCAGTGTGGTCCATTTGATGTATTTGTCCTCATAGCTTTTGATAGGGTAGTATTGCTCCTTGACGACATCCCGGAATGAATCCCAAGTGGGTGCGGCTAAAAATAGTGAGCCCGTACTTTCATTCTTCTGATCGCAGTAGGTTTCCCACCAGTCCTTGATGTGGGGGGCTACTTTGAGAAGAGCGAAAACAATCTTTTCCCGACTCGAAAATTCATGAACAGAAAAATACCCATCTAGCATATTTAACCATTTATCTACAGCATCTGCGTCTATTTGACCCTCGAAGATGGGGATTTCAAAATTAACTTGTACCTTAAACGGTGTGGCGTTTCCAGAGTAGTTGTTGGAAGCTGATGCATCGCCTCTGGGTAGCCGCTGAAGGAGCTGCGCAAAGCTATCCATCATCGTGTTCCTTTGCAGCTCGAGGGCTTCTTCGAGCAAGATTTTGATAGGATCTCCTGCCCCCTCATCTTTCTTTTCATCCGCCATGGGAGGCCGTTGGGATTTGCGAGGCTGGTCTTGTAAAGGTTCGACCAGTTCAAGCCCTAACTCTTTATATCCCGACCTCGTTGGGGACATGCAAAGAAAAACATAGAAAAAGCAGACCGCTCTGATACCACTGATCCGGATTTAAACAGGAACTCAATAAAATACAGAGATAACTAGAAAGACAGATATGCAGCGGAAATAATACTTCATTTCATTACTGTAAAATACTGAAATATGCTTACAAATAGAAATGAAAATAAACCAGCTAGGGCGATGGTAGGTTATCTCTGAGAAGAGATGTGGCGGCTACATGCCTCTGAACTGTGTTACAATGAGGCTCGAAGGCCTATTTATTGTTGAGAAACAATGGAAAACCCTTAACATCCCAAAACCTAACCGTAGAAGATGAAACGCCAAATTGTGGGCCCTGTTTTGGGTAAGTTGGTACATCAACTTCCCGGGGTCGTAACTTTGGCACCCGATCTTTGTTTGACGCGTACAATAGCTTGTTAGAAAGATCTATCCGAGCACTACAACTTTGGGAAGAGCAACATTGATCCATGGACCCATGTTGTTCCCAGATTTCCCAAAAAACGTCATTTAGGGCCTTAAAATGGCTCCGGAAGTTCAGGACCCGAAAAACTACTAAAAATAGTAAATTTTGCTACAATTACGGAAACTGAAAAACTAAAAGAGACAGTTGTGGGGGTCCAAGTGGGATAGGTGGGTGGCCACCAACATCCACCTGGATCAAATGTAGAGAACAAGTGTGGTCTCTACATTGCTCTATATTTAATCCTTTGCCATGGTCCACCTCTTCATCCGGTCCTGATGATGAACCACACTTGTTGGTTTGAAACGCGTCAGCTAAAAAATTCTCTCATGTGATTTCTACCGAAAGACTTTGTTTAATTAAATTAAAATAATTTATTTAACATTTTTTTAAAATTATTTATTTAAAATATTATGTTTTGCATTTCATTTAAGGAAAAAATTAATTATTAATATTTTGTATTATATCAAAACATATACTTTTATTAATATCAATTTTTAGGATATATATATATATATATATATATATATATATATATATATAATTTTTGCAGTTCCTCTGCATATTGATAATTGGGTTCCTCGTTTTAAGCTTGAATTGTTTGGGCAAGTCCTGTGGAGAGTAAGGGTTATGGTAAATGGGTTGAGTCTATGGACTCAGGGCTTAGGGGTGCATGGGGGCCACCATTTTTATTATGTGGTACCCCCCATTCCCGAAGAGTTACTATTTATGTATGCTTGTTGGCTCGGGTGGTGGAATTTTGAAGGGACATAGTGTTGTCCGACGCTTCATTTGTTTTTCTGGTCATACATTAAATTAATGCTTGTCTTTCAGGTGGTTCTCTGTATAAATCATATTCCAGGTCTGCCTACGTTGTATCCACTTTCGGCCTCTATAGAATGGGATGGTGTAAGAGCGCAGTTGGAAGGTGGGAGAAGGGTGAAGAAAGGGGGCCCAACCTTGGCAAATATGGTGAAGTCTCAGCCTCGCGGTGGAGCCTCGTGCCGAGTTGGAAGGGGCCACAAACACCAAGAAGGTAAAGGAAAATAAGTTGGTTCGTCTTTCGATCGGAATGCACGACAGAGGACTCTGAGATTATTTAGGCCATGGTTCAAGCATACTGCGAAGGGACCCCGATGCAAGTGAAACAATTGATCACGACCTGGGAGGCAGAGTTGAATTTGAAATCTGAGCTTGAACCACCAGCCAAATATTGGGGGGAGCTAATCATGGACCATGGGTACACTCACAGTCATCCCACCCTGTTTAGACAATCTGTCCATCTCTACTAGTTAATGAAATGCATAGTGGCCAAAATAATCGTTGCGACCACCAACACAGCAGCGCAAAGTGAGGCCAACTCGAGCCTCCGAGACATTCAAAAAGAGCTCCAGTTATTCAACTTCAGTTGCAGAATTAGAACGCTCACCTAGGCTGCATTAAGCGACATATCCCATGTCTACCGCAATCTGAATTGCCAGGATCAAGTGCTAAAGATCTTACTTTAGTGGAATCGTCAGATGATTAGTTGGTCGAAGTTATGCCTATTAATTTTGGCTTAATTTTGGTTGTATATGTCAGGTATCATTTATGTTTTCAGTGTTATGCTTACTAGTTGGTTTCCAGACTATCAACCTTATAAGGCTTGGTTAAATAGACTCAAACTATTCATGTTTTGGATGGATTATAATGCGATTCGGTGGCCAACAAACCTGGTTTCCCACTGGGCAGGTTGAGGCCACCAAACGACTTATATATTTGTAACTTGCCTATTTATAGATGAATGAATGAAAGGTACTGCTAAGCTTACAAAAAAAAATTTGTTGTAGTTCAAATATCTTTTTTTCCTTACGTTTAAAATAAAAAGGAAGAGAAACTACATTATTTTGTTTAAATTTCAATAATATTGTAAGAATGTATTTCAGATTAATCACATCAGTATTATTTGGTTGACATTTCGAACCAACTAATGTGGTTCATCCCAAAGACAAAGGTGTGGTTCAATAATATTATTTTATTAAAAAAATTAAATATTAATGAGCTGGCAGGAGAGGGAGGGATCTTTTGGGATCTCATTGAACAAAAGAAAATTAAGTATGCTTGGGTCTAGGTAAGGAATCTAACAATATGACAGAGATGCAGAGGCTCCTTCTAGGATTCCATATCACCAAGGAAAAAGGAATTGCAAAAAATATAGTTATTGGGGACTCCCTTCTTACAATTCAATTCTTGCAAAAAGGCTTTGTCTCCAAGAGCAACAAGTTGAATCTCCTTCTCCTCAGAAGGTATCCTTCTTGAATCCTTTCAGCAAAAGAATTTCTTTCACATTCTTAGGATCCAAAACTCTGAAGCAGATAAACAAGCCAATAAAGCTTGCACCTTGAAAAAAGGACAAATAGAAATTGATGGGAAACAAGGTTAGAATTATATACCATGATTTAGATATGACAAGGTTCATGGAGCATATGTATTCACTACATCTAAACTATAGAATCATGAAGGTTAAACTTGATTTGATAACCAGCCTCCGTTTCATAAATTCGCCCTTGGTTCACTCAATTTTTTGGGAGGATTTCATTTCAATCGGTGGCAATGTCTCTCAATTTGCCTTTCGCTCTACTTAAAGGAGGTGAAGGATCATCATATAGAGTTTTGGTTTCAATGCCATAGTGATTGGGAGGACCCATCGAGCTTTCAGGCTAGCCGAAGGTGATGTGCAGAGGTTTGTGTTGGTAGGATCAGAATTGGTATCTACAATCATGCTTTGCCATCAAAATCCTAGAAGCCAAGGGAAGTTCCACTTGTCAATGTGCCAAGGTTGTCAATTTTTGAAGGCCACTGATTATAGGGGTGGATTTTTGGGCAAGGAGTTGAATTACAATTATCCTTCCTTGCTCCCGTGGAAGAATTAGGTAATTTCCTTCCTCTCTAATCCCTTTTTCTTGGCCTCTATCAGTCTACGGAAGCAGTCTAAGGTGTTGGATTCTACAACATTGTTTTGTTCAATTCGTATTTGGTTTCAAGTACTACACTAGCTAGGAATATACTTTAGAATTGGTGGAGCTTTCAAATGGGAAATACCAATCATGACGGTGCAAGAGAGGGGTCTTCCAAGTGTTCCCCCTATCATCACCTTCCTATCAATGAGTAAATTGACTCACGCACTCTGCTGCAGATGGTTCTCCAACTCTCCATTTCGATAGTAGACCAATCTGATCATATGTGGGGGCTCTAATTTAAAATTAATCGCTAGAATGATGAACATGATGTGTTTCGTAGCCTGGGGGAGAGCCTCCACATCCGACCACACAAGCCCCGTCTCCAGATGGAAATGTTGAAGCAGAGAAGGTAGCAACTAAGTCTCTTGACTCCCCATTTGATGAATGACTTCACTATGTAAATGTGTGTTACTTTGTGGGCAATTTTGCAAAATTTATAGTAGCCATTATGCTAGAAGTTGTATGTAGTGAATAACAATAATGTTAGTGATGTCGAATCTCCAAGCACCTCTGCTTCTGTAGAAGAATTTGATCCAAGAACTTGAAGTAATCTCTTGGTTTTTTGTTGCATTTTAGGTGCAAATTTTATAAAAAATTTACTTGTCAATGTTAAAAAAATTAAATTGACTAATAGAATTAAATGGAAATAGTTTTTTTTTAAATATTCAATTTATTTTTATATTAAAAATAATAATTTCAATTTCAATTGAATTTAGCTTGGGTGGTTGGGTGGAATAGTTGTTATGGGTCTATGCATGGAGCCGGGTTACACTTTTTGGTAAGAGGGGGCACATTTTGGGTGAAAAACAACAGCTCGATCGAGCAATCTATGAGCCCTTGATCTAGTTGTTTGAGGGCTTAAACAATGTAACCTGAGGTTATCTAGGAGCTTGATCGAGCCAGTTTTTTTGAAATTTTCCTCCAATACAACCTAGGCATAGAATTAAGAAAAGTGGCTCAATCGAGCTACTACAGGCTCGATCGAGCATTAAAGCTACATCGAGTCTTAAAGCTAGATCAAGCTATAGGCTAAATCAAGATTTAAAGCTAGATCAAGATTTTATTTAACCACGTTGGAGGCTCGATCGAGGGTTCCTTAAGCCCTCAATCGAGTTGTTTAAATTTTGAAATCAAGCGCTCGATCAAGCTCCTACAGTCCTAAAAATCACAAATTTAACACCCCTTCTACAGATTTCTCTGGAACCCCATTTTGTACCCTAGTAGATTCAGGGCAGAATTTGTCCTTAAGTGGTAGAGTTGATCATGTTGGATTGTGAAAGAATCCTCTATCCAATGGCATATGAGTTTGACATTTTTTAATTCATATGATATTTTTCATTTATTTTCTTTTAAACATAATGCTTGAATTTTTTTTTTGACAGTTTCAAAGGGGCTGAATAAAAAATCAATAACATAAAATATACATAATGAAAAAATTTCAAAAAATATCACTATCTTTGTTTATGAGTACTGTCCAAAATGGTACTCTTGGTTTTTCAATTTATTTAAAGAGTTTAAAAAATCTTTTTATTTTTGTAAGTCAAATTTCTATTCATAGTTTCAAAAGGAAATACCTCAAAGGAAAAATGTGGGTAGTCTCACCCCGACCAAGTTTGTTGACTACCACCGAAAGCATATGAAAATGAATCAAAAAACCAAAGAGAGACACAATCCATGATTTCAAAGTCCATAGACCCCAGTAAAAAAATAGAACATATAAAACACTTGTATCCATGCTAGTCGTTAGAGGTGATGGAGGCTGGCTTATACGAAGTTGTACTAGGAGGTGGCGAAGGATGAAAGGAGCATTAGACATGCTCCTCGAAATGGGCCATCTAAGCCTCCAGTTTCTCGACCTTCTCTGATAGAAAATTATGTTTGCGCCAGACCACCACAACACGCTCTCGGGTATGACATTGGAAATAATGCATTTTTTTTCAGATCAATTTAGCGTGCTCCTCTTGTCTAACCCACTCTGAATTCTCCAGACGATCTAGAATTGATTGAACCACATCTCGACAGTGCTCCATGCAGCAGCCTTGTCATTGATCGCGACCACCCTAACACACCGACACACGACGCCTGGAACCACCACGATGAACTGAACCCCCTCATTGCAGAACGAGAGAAGCGAGGCAACCCCAACTCCCAGTTGAGCCCCTGCGTTTACCACCTCAAGTTGCTGATCCCGTGTGTCCAAAATACCCCAACCATCCGCTAGCTCTACCTCTTGAAGTTACACGGCTTGAACCCTTTGCACTTAGACCTTCTAGACTCCCTCCACCACTGCCAGACACTAGCTCGAGCCGAGGTCGGTACTTAGCCACGCCTGGCCTTCCTGAATTAGGCAACACCTAGGCTGAGGACTGCCCTGAGCGAGGAATCGACGACATGCTTGAAACCTAGACACCACCTAAGTGAGACAAAGACCACCCTTCCAATAGCTCCCAAACAATCCACGCAGGGGTCAAGGCCACTAGCTTCAGTTGAACCTTGGGCACCCACAACTTACAAATTTATTTCCCACCCCGAACTAGTAGCATACACCCCCCCTAAAGTGACCCCTCACAATTCCAACAAACCAAAACCCACAACAGGCTCGCCAATGGAACCAACCCACAACCCAGGGCCCTGTGAATTGGCTGGGGAGGTGCACTTCAATAATCGTGCTCCACCAAAGGCAAATTCACAACCATCCCGGATTGAAACTGCACTAAAAAAACTAGAAGCCACAACAAACCACCCTTGTCAGACGCACATACACCACGTTCCTTGCAGACTTGCTCTTGTCAAGCCCAATTCAGCAATTGACATCTACCCACACCCACCAGCAGGGGTGGAACCTTCTACGACAATGCTAACCCTTGAGCTGGCCCAAAACACCTCTGCAACACCCTCCTCTTCTCCCAGCAATCCACACACTAACTTCAAAAATCTCTTCGCTACAAAATGACCATTAAACACCCTCGCCACCCTTCGCAAGACACAATGTGACTTGAGGTTTCCCACGCTGGTATTTATTGTCTCTCATACTCAAGGTAATATGGGAGGGTTGTGAAGCCAACCTATCATCATGTATCCATGCACTTACCATAGGCGCCCACACGTTCCCTTGGGAACATCCTCCTCTCCGTTCCTCACCCCCATCGAGGAAGATTTGAAAAAAATCTTACGCGAACACATGTGTCTCCAAAATGCAATTGAAATATTACTTTGCCAACTTCGAAAAATAATAAAAAATATAATTTTGAATAAAAAAATATTTTTAATATGAAAAATTAGTTTTCTCCATGTAGATTATGTATGTGTGTGTGTGTGTTATAAATTACACATTTTAGACTAAGTTATGCTATGTGAACACATGCATACCTCTTAATATGTGCAAAAATTTGCAAGGAGAAGTATTGCATTTAATGGAAAATTACGAGATTATACGACACTAATTTTTTTTGCAAAAAATATCATTAGGACAATAACATAATTCTCCACACACTGTCTTTTCACTCCAAATCAAAATTCATAATGCTTATGTGAATTTTGAGAGCTTCAATTCGATAAAAGAGGAAAAACTTTAAATCATCGCCACATTTGGCCCAAAAGTGTAACCTATCTTCATGTATTCACCGTTATTCTCCCCATTTGCGTTAAAGTCTTGTAAGTTGACATGTTGATGCTCTAGAATAGATTAACATTGTTGTGTTCTTAAGTGAGTCTATACCAAGGGTCTCTCTCTTTCCTTTGGGCTCAGAGGGATGCTCAAGTGGTCTAGAGGCAAATGTGAAGTTATTTGATATTGTTGCTAGTTGTTGCTCATCATGGGTTTGACTCTCTTTGATTCCCTTGGGGTGATACCCTGTAATTCCCATGCTTTCATTCCAAGTAAAGAATAATAATAATAATAATAATAATGCTTTTTTTTGTTTTTCAAGTTATGTGAGTTCTGAGATGTCTAACACACCTAACTCGTGACCTATGTAGTAACAACCCAAGGGCATCTAAGTTGTCCTAGTAGATAATAATAATAATACTAATAATAATATTTTTTTTGTTTGCTAGGTTATGTGAGTTCTGAGTTGACTGGCACACCTAACATGTGCCCCAAGTAATCATGACTCGGGGGCATCTAAGCTGTCAAAATCACCCGGAGATCACACCCAAATTGGGAGTAGCCGTGACTGAGGGGTATCTAAGCTATAAAAATGACCAGAGATTGTACATGCCTAGGACACACCAGCCCTTAGCATATGTTATCACCAAAAAATTGATCATCTAGCCTAATTTACTAGATGGATCGAAGTACACCATGTAAAGCCAATTTTACAATAGTAAAATTTCTTTCACTGTGAAAAATTACTTAATAAACCACCTTTGTTAAGTAATTTATAATTAAACTCATGAAGAATAATTAAATAAATCACTATTTATTTGATTTTCTTCTAGGAATAATTAATTAAACCATTGTTCAATTATTATTCCTTGTCATATTTGACCCAATTATGAAAAATCAACAGATAAATTATTAATTATCTTATTTTTCTCTAGGAATAATTAATTATTATTCCTTGTCAAATTTGAAAAATCCCTTGGGAATAATTAAATAAATCATTATTTCTTTATTATTCCTTAACCAATTTGTTGAGATGATAAATAAATCATTTATTTATTTATTATTTCTAAATAAAAGTTTAAATACTTTTAAATATTCCAAGTGGTTATTCCAAGAATTGTCCAATCATTACCAAGTAATAATAATTGAACAATAGTTTAATTAATTATTCCTAGAAAAAAATCAAATAAATAGTGATTTATTTAATTATTCTTCATGAGTTTAATTATAAATTACATAACAAAGGTGGTTTATTAAGTAATTTCTCACAATAAAAACAATTTTACTATGGTAAAATTGACTTTACATGGTGTACTTCGATCCATCTAGCAAATTAGTCTAGATGATCAATTTTTTGGTGATAACAACATAAATAGATTTTACCAATAAAATTTTAAACTGGTAACCTTTACATCCAGAGTGCCTTAACAAAACACCTAACCACTATCTACTCTATACCCCATAAACAATTTAAATTATAACATTAACCAACATTTTAAAATCAAATTTTAATATTAACCTAAAATTTTTCAAAATTATAAAACATACATTTTTTCAATTTTTAAAATATACTAATGACAACATTAACATACGATAAATTCTGACTATAAAAACAAATAAACTATATTATAATAAATAAGGAGATAATTATTAAAAGTTACTCCAGCAAAACTAATAACTACCCAATTAATAATCATTTATTTCTGCCCTTAAAATTGTTGTTATCATATGTCATGTTCTACCTCGAATCTGACACAATGCAACCATGTTCTGCCTTTGATTAAAATTATATTTATTAGGAAGGAAAGTGTCTTTAATTAGACCTTAGTTTGGTTTGATATATATGAAGGCTTGTATTTAACTTTTGATTAAAATTAGTTTAATGGTTTGGAGTTACATTCACATGGATATAGAGAATAAAGTACATCCCAAGTATCATTTCACACTTCAAAAGCTATCATAGTTGGGCTTCATTTAAGTGTCTTTAATTAGAGCTTAGTTTGATTATATATATATATATATATACACGAAGAGTTGTATTTGATTGTTGATTAAAATTAATTAAATGGTTTGGGGTTACATTTATATTGATATAGAGAATAAAATACATTTTAAGTATTATTTTACATATTTTAAAAGTTTTATAATTTGGTTTAATGATTAAAAGCATGTATTTTTTTTAAGAGGTTATACGTTGAAAACTAGGGATAGAATATGTATGTCTTTGTAGACTTAGCGGTCTCTTGTCCCACAAACAAAGAGTCTCATACATTAATGTAGTGTCTGACTTGGCTGTAACCTTAAAATTAAATAATAATAATAATGTTTGTATTTTACTTTAATTAATCTATATTATATATTATAAATATCATTTCACACCTTCACATTACAAATAAACTTGTTTTTTATATCATGTATTTTTTTATTTAAAAAAAAAAAATTAACCATAATATTTTAATATTCGTTAAAAATATATATTCTTAATAATTAATATTTATAATTTAATAATTTTTTAAATTTTTAAATAAAAATAACCAAAAATTACATATATGTATGCAAATGAAAACAATTAAACAATGCCTTCTTTGAATATACGACAACTAATCAAAGGTCAATGATACTTAAAAAAATACCCTTTGTACCAATAAATAATTTATGTGATTTAAAACATACCTTTCTTCATTGGGTGAGAGAGCCATTCTTGAAAACTCTCGCTGATCAAATGATGTGGAAGGGAAGAAATGCATTATAAAAGGTTTGGTGATGGGGTGTTGTCTGCACCCAATCCTAGAAGGTCACCCCTAGCCTTCAAAAACATATTCGAGTCGTTAGAAAATCCTCGGGTTGGTGATGTATTTTCTTTGGTAATGATTGGACAATTATTGTGTCTCCAAAGATTGCTCCAACACGGCATTAAAACGTGGTTTATACCGTTTGTATTTCTTCATAAATGCTGATAACAACGAATAACGTTGGATGTGAAACGAGGTCAATAAAATAATAATAATCCTTTATTATTATTTTTAAATTTTAATTTTATTATAAATAATAATATTTTTAATTTTTAGTTAATTTTTTTAACACTGTGACTTAACAAATTTATATTGATAGTAAAATTGTTTTTCGGATTAATTACATTCTTGAGATTTAATCGATGTTTCAATCGTATTTAGATAAATAATTGATTTTGAACAAAATTAAATCATGTTAAATATTAAATAGTCTCTCAAATTATAGTGATATTAAAATTTAATTTAGTTTTGATTGTTATTATTTTAAAATTTAATTGTATCGATAGCTATTCTACAATTTAGTGTGGGGAGTTGTTTTTAGGTGTAGTTTAATTTATAGACGAAATAACCTTTTTTTTTTTTTCTAGTTAAGACTAACCTAAGTACCCACAGGGGATTTGAACCGGTGACCTATCGGAAGGAGTGCCTTAACAGCGCACCCATTCACCGTTAATCCAAAGCCCCGTGGGTGACAAAATAACCTTTTTACCGACATTTTTTACGGTTAATTTTAACCAAAATCCGACACAAATTTTTAAAAATTGAGTTTAAGTTGTTTAATCTATAGAATTCGATGCAATTGATGTCAGGTTCATCACTTATGCATATCGTCCAAAATAAATTGCATGCCTTAAAAAGTAAGGTTCGCATCTGGGAGTGAACAAAGAAAAAAGTTATGTGTAGGGATTTATATTATATTGTGGCGGAGATAGAACGCCTTGGTAAGATTATGGACAGGGGGAACCCTTCCCCATCACTTATTGAAAAATTGAAGGAGCTGGAGGAGAATAAAAGGAAGATTTTGCATATACAAGAAGTCACTTGGCATTTGAAAAGTCGAGCACTGTGGCTAAAAGAGGGAGACCAAAACCCAATTTTTTTCCACAGGTACGCCAATCACAGAAGAAATTTAAACACCATTTGGCACATTCGAGGGGCAAATGACAATCTGGTGCACACTACCACAAAGATACAGAGGGAGGTTGTTCAATATTTTGAACATTCGAGGGGCAAATGACAATCCGGTGCACACTACCACAAAGATACAGAGGGAGGTTGTTCAATATTTTGAATCTTTCTACAGTGCACGAAATGGAACCCATATTGAGGACCAAATATGGGGTTCGGATTGCTATCCTACCATGTTTGATTTGGCATAATATATATATATATATATATATATATATATATATATATATATATATATATATATATATAGGGTTATTGAAATGGACGAACTACATAAGGTCCTCAAATCATTTGCAAAAGATAAGTGTCCTGGGCCGGATGGCTGGACTGTTGAATTTTTTCTTCATTTTTTTGATCTTGTGGGTATGGAACCATTGAATATGGCTGAAGCTTCTTGGAAAATGGCAATATATCTGGAGCCATTAATTCCACTTTCATTGCTCTCATACCAAAGAAATCTGAGCCGGACACGTTTATGGATTTCAAACCCATATCACTTTGTAATATCTCCTACAAATTGATTTCAAAGATTATTGCGGAGCACCCGAAGTCGGTCCTTTCTACACACATTTCTAAAGAGCGATATGGGTTTCTACACAATCGATTGATCCATGAAGTAGTGGCTACGGCACAAGAATGCATCCATTCCATCCACACGACGAAAATGGAGGCGATTGTTACGAAGGTGGACTTGCAAAAAGCTTGTGATTGCGTAGATTGGGCCTTTCTCTAAATCATTTTGTCTGGGATCGGATTGGAAATATATAACATAGAATAGATCATGGCTTGTGTGATCTCGTTCCAATTTGTTGTTATTATCAATGGTTACCCATAAAAAAAAAAAAAAAATGGTGCTGGGAGAGGTTTACGGCAGGGTTGCTCCCTTTCGCCCCTCCTATTTATACTTGATATGGATGGGCTCGGCCACAAGATTAGAGAGGTTAGATCCGTAGATATTTTTGTGGCTTAAAATTGGGTAGGGGAGATGAAGTATCACATAGTTTTTTCATAGATGATGTACTTACATTTGGGATGATATCCAGAACACAATGGATTTCACTACACCATATTTTCCATAGATTTGGAGCAGCATCGGGTCTACAGATAAATGAAGGAAAATCCCTTCTTTTATATGCAGGTGGGGATCGAGCAGAAATTGAATACATTGCTAGTGTATTTGGTGTGGCTACACAACCTATGAGTGAGGGCCTTACTTATTTGGGTTTCAGGATCAAACCAAACAACTACAGGAATGATGACTGGTTATGGATTGTTGACAAATTTAGCATGAAACTTCTTGGTTGGGCACATAGATGGCTCTCTATGGGAGGGAGGGTATCCCTGGTACAATCTGTCCTAAAACAAATATCAGTTTACTGGGCTCACTTATACTATCTTCCTACAATTATCATTGCCAAAATTCGCAGCATTATGGCCAATTTCATCTGGGTTGGCACTTGAGACCATCGTAAATTTCATCTGATTAAATGGGTGTTGATCACAATTCCAAAACAATTTGGGTACTGGGGGATACTAGATGTCAAAATTTTTGGATGGTCACATCTGATCAAGTCTTTATGGCACACTTTTTTCTATGAGAGTACTTGGCGAGATATCATTTAGGCTAAATATATTGGTAATAGAGAGGCGGAGGAATGGATATGGGATGGCCTCATTGGAAAAAACTCTGGCTCATACATTTGGTTAAGCTTCAACAAAATAAAATAGTGGTTCCTCAAATGTATTTACTAGCCTTTTGGCATTGGTAGTAGTATTATCATTGGACGAGACAACATTATGGGTGTTGGACTGGAAAATGGCCTCTCAGTGGATATCATTGAAAGACTACATATTAGGGGTATCTTCTACCCGACGCAGGCCATCAAATCCAGGAGGGGGAGGTTCCCTGTTTGGATGAATTTGGTTGACATATGCCTAACAAGTCAACTAATAGAAGGATGGGAGCAAGATATCACAACAATTATCAGAGCGAGTTTATGCAGGACAGAGGAAGGTAATCAAATAATGTGGGAAGGAATGTTCCACAAGGGTTCTATCGCAGTAGCAGATACTTACCAGTACATGCTATGGAATCAATTAGCTCTACAAAACAAGAGCTAGTTCTAGAAATTTTGGAAACTGCAAGTCCTTTACAAGATCATCATATATACCTGGCTAGTCTAGAAAGACAAAATGCTGACATGAGAAAATTTAAATAAGAGAGGCATACATGGACTAGGATGGTGTGTCCTATGCAAGGTTTCTGCTCAGACGAATCTACACCTTCTGGTGGAATGCTCGGTTGCTTCTTAGGTATGGTTTTGGATATATAACTACTTAAATTTCCCTCTACATACTCACTTCTTGAATGAACAATGCTTGATTTGGTGTAGGATAAGTTTACAACAACAATCAATTCCTTTTTTGTATTTTGGAAATATGGAACACTAGGAATGTTATCATTTTTTATAGTAAGCCACTTAACACACACATCATTGTCTCCAACATTGTGACATGGATGGATTCTCAGGGGAAGAAACATCTTAAGGTGAAAGACATGAGTTACAGGAATATCCCACTCAACATATTTTTCCCAGCAAGCTACTTCGAGAACACGACACAAGAAGGTGCGTTTGGTTGTGGTGCGTGGCTGAGATTAAGTCATGAGAAGCATTACAAGGTTTTTTGGTCTGGTGGAAACAATACAAACATGAGAGTAGATATTTTAGCTTTGTGGGGACTTTTGTGGTTTGAAAAACACATAGATCTAACAATTATTCACATTTTCATGGATTCTAAGGCTCTCATTGATGGTATGATTGGCACTTCTATCCTTTCCCCTCCACACCTTGTGGGATGGATAAACCACATAAAGCATCTAAAAAAATCCTTCTAGAACATTTCTTTCCAACACATCGTCAGAGAAAGAAATACAGTTGTTGATGTTATGTCAAAGAAGGGGCTCACTGTAGTTGTTGGTTCGATGCACTACCACCTCCTGGAGAACAATGCACAAACTGCGACAGATACCTTATTGTTCCTATGACACTTAATTTGTTTTCTTTACTTTTGATATTTTGATCTTTTAGCTATTATATTGGATCTGATATGTCCCAAAACTATGTATATTTTGGATATTTCATCATGGATGCATCATAGATTTTGCTATGGGGTTTATATATGTTACATTAGATATATTGTCACTTGCTTCTCATGCTTTTAGATTGGATTAAGTAACCATACTTTCCATATCTGGGATTTATTGATGTATGAAAATTTTGAAATATTGTACTGGTATATCTATATATATATATATATATATATATATATATATATATATATATATATATATAAGTAGTGTCCTTTTGCTCTGAAAAAAAGAATTCGAGTATCCCATGGGATTTTTCAGGGTGTTGAATCCATTTATGCATTCAAAATTATATTTTAAACAACAAAAAATCACAATTATGAGAGATTTTTTGGTATAAATCACATGATATTTCATTTGTCGACGCATTTCGAACCAACCAGTGTGGTTCATCGTCAGGACAGGTTGAAGAATCAGATCTAGCTTTGCATGTTAAATAGCCAGAGCAGAACATCCAACGACTATTTAACATGCAAAGCTAGATCTGATTCTTCAACTTGTCCTGACGATGAACCACACTGGTTGGTTCAAAACACGTCGACAAATGAAATATCATGTGATTTACGCCGAAAAATCTCTCATAATTGATATGGATCACAGAAGCCTCAATTCAACAAAAAAATCACAATCTTTCTTAAAATTGTATCACCAGATTCCGATAAAAAAGTCATACTACAACATGTTTTTACATAACGTTACATTTAAAAATAATAAAATAATATTTTCATTAACAAATTATAAAATAATAACAACTATTTTTTTTCAAAATTCACCAAAAATAAAATACTTCTTCATCTTAATTTTACATCAACTTTATATTGAGATAAAATAAATTGAAAGTAAATAAATAAATACAATTCTAATTTAGTCTATAATTGCTTTTCAATATAAGGGAGATGATTAATTTTTTCATTACTTAATATGAAGTTGATATGTGACATCTAAAAATAATAATGTAATTATAGTTGTATATATTTTTTGTTTAGTTGACATGTGATATTTAAAAAAATTATATTGATAAAAAAAGAAATCTAGTATCAATCATAAATAAAATATTTCAATACTCATTAAGTAATAAAATTTTATATTGACTTTGTATATATAGAGATATAAAGTAACTGAAATGCATAGCTTCTAATTTAGTGTATGAGGGGATTTAGTAATTCCTTCCATGCTTACAAGTATTATTTAAAAAAATATTAATAACAAAAACAATTTAATGTAAATAGAGATAGAATATGTTTAAATGAAAATTAAAAAAATATTGATGGTTAAAACATTTTATTAGAGTGTTGTTCAAGATGAATGAGATGTGTAATTATTTGATAGTTGTTTTTTTAATGAATTGACATGTAATATTTAAAAAAATATTAATAAAAAAATTTCATGTAAATATCTATTTATTGTAGATTCAAACTGCAGATTGTGATATACTAAAACAATTGACTTGAATCTACTCTACTCATCAATGAAAACAAAAATTGATCAATGAAATCATGAAGAAGAAAAGGAAGAATTTCAATCACACATAACACAATAATTTTATGGGGAAACCCTCAGCTAAAAACCCTTGCTATCTGTATATTGCATTAACCAAAATATTTGAGAAGAAAATACAATGCTTCTTCAACCTGAACAATCTTTGCACAAGTACAATCTAACTCACTACTTCACAAACCAACTCAAGCCAATACTTAGCCAAATCTGTTGCTTTCCAAGCTCCTACTTCCTTGCGTCGTTCCCTTAGGAATTAGCTCATATTTAATTGGGAAATTCCTCACTCATAATTACAAAATCCATCCACAGGCCTTCCTCGGATTGCATGCATCATCGATTTTATTTATATGTTTTTACAACTGATAGTACACTGTCCCTGAACTCTAATCTCAACTGGGTCTTTCTCAGAACTGACATGCATGAGTTATTTGTGAGTGAATTATCAGTTATCTGATTGATCACTGCATGTGAATTAAATCCAATTTAATTCACTCGACCTCTCACTAGATCCTCCATTAGTTAGAACTAGTTTAACTGAATTTAACTCAGTTAAACTGAATTAAATAATTACAACTCAATAAGAACTCAACCCGGGCCCCTAAAATTTAGGGATCACTCTATATGAATCTAGATATACTTTCAACCTGAATTTAATGAGACAGCTAAGTCAACTTAACTTAGTTAACTGTTACAAATTGCTATGAGAATAGAATTACAATTTAATTCCTAATTTAATTCAAGGACAAATTATATTAGGATTTTCTTGTTTTTATTTTTAACACTCCCTCTCAACAAGAAAGGGATTATCTGCTACCCCGATTCTGCCTCTGTGAAACCCGAATTTTCATCTTCATAATGCCTTTGTCAAAATACTTACATCCTACTTCTCTGTAGGAATGTAATCTAGTAACATGATTCTCCTCTGCACATAATATCATAGATGGTGATATCGGATGTCAATATGCTTGGATTGATCATGAAAATCTAGATTCTTAGAGAATTTGATACAACTGTTATTGTCACAGTAAATCACTATTGGATCCATCTGTTGACCAAACAACCCAACAACGATCTTCCTCATCCATATAGCCTCACAAGTTGCTTGACTAGCAACCATGTATTATGCTCCTGCCGAACTGAGTGCAACTAATCTTTGCTTCTTGTTGTATCAAGAAACTGTTATTGACCCAATACTGAAGATTCCCCTTGACGTGCTCTTCCTATCGAATGGAATCCCTTCTCAATCTACATCTGTGAAGCCTTGAAGCTTCACTCCCTCTATTCGTCTATACCAAAGACCAAAATGAGTGGTGCCTCTGAGGTATCCCAACACATGCTTAGTTGCCTTCCAATATAGTTTGGTTGGCTTAACCATGTCTTAATTAAACTGGTTAACTACAAAACACATGTCTGGTTGTGTTTTCGCCAAATACATAAGTAAACCAACAAGTTGCCTATAAATAGTAGCCTCCACTACTTCACCTGAAGTAGCATCCTCCTTCCTCCAGTTACATGCTAGAGGAGTCTCCATGGGTTTTCTACTCTCCATATGGAACGTCTTCAGTATCTCATTGGCATACTTTCCATAAGAGACAAACAGTTCCTCATCTCCTTTCCATACTTCCATACCAAGAAAGTAATGCATGAGCCCTAGGTTCTTCATTTCGAACTCTCTTGCAAGATCCTCTTTGCAAGATTTGATCAGCTTCTCATCACCTGTCAAAATCAAATCATCGACATATAATACTATAATGAACAATTTACCTTCGACCACAATATGGTAAAGGTTCGCATCTGCTTCACTTTTGGTGAAGCCCAACCCAGTGAAATAGTTGTCAATCCTAGTGTACCAAGCATGGGGTGCTTGTTTCAGTCCATACAATGCTCGCTTGAGTCTGTACACATGCGAATCTCTATTAAAGGTCTCAAATCCTTTCGGCTGCTCAATATACACCTCTTCCTCAATCATCTCTTTGAGGAATGTAGTCTTTACATCCATTTGATGTATCTTCCATCTCATCTGCACTGACAATGCTAGAATAGATTTGATTGATGAGTACCTTGCTACAGGAGCAAATGACTCATTGTAATTGATTCCCTCCACCCGAGAGAACCCTCTGGCCACAAATATGGCCTTGTGTTTCTCCACACTCCCATCTGTTGCTCGCTTTACTTTGTAAATCCATATGGAAATCACCACTGACTTGTCTGTTGGTCTTGGGACCACCTTTTTGATGATGGAGTCATACTCCTCAACCATGGCATCAACCCACACTAGTTGTTGCACTACTTCCTCGAATGAGGACTCCTTAATCTCTACACTCTCGCTCATCAAAGCCATCTAGCCAATGTATCAATTTGGTGACCTCCTATGCTTACATCATGATGTGAGTGCTCCCACATTCTCTCTAGCATCATGCAATAATCTATCAGCCTCTTTAGTGTGCTTTCTCCCATATCTGGAAGTCTCTGCAGGAGTGGGTGTTTCCACTCTCTACTCCTCTACATGTGGCTACTCCACATCATCCTGAGGTTCCTCCTTTAGAGCTAAAATCTTCTCAACTGCATGTAACTAAAACTCCCTCTCAAGGGAACATCTCATCACCTTCTCTTCATCAAAATTTACATCTCTACGAACCATTATCATCCTATTGGATGACAAATACACCTGATAGTTGTGAAGTGTATCAGTGTACCCCATAAATATGCCTAGCTCAATTGTTGGCTCCAGATTTTTTCATGCATCCTTCGTAACATGACAATAGATTGATGAACCAAAGATCCTAAAGTGTGCCACATTTGGTTTCTTACCTTGAAAAGCTTCTTCTGGTGTACTCATCCCGAGAATTCAACGAGGGCTTCTATAATGCAAATAAACAACTATGTCACATGCTTCAGCCCACAAGTGCAACGATAGGCTCTAATCATGTAACATCGCTCGTGCGCTCCCACAATACTTTTGTTCTTCCTTTCAACCACCCCATTCTGTTGTGGGTTATGAGGTGTTATCAACTCCCGTCGAATGCATTCTGAAGCACAAAAGTTCTTGAATTCATTCGACACATATCCTCCACTATTATCACTTCTGAGAGCTTTAAATTTCTTGACAAGTTCTTTAAAGTCACAAAATTTAACGAATGTCTGATCTTTCTTCTATATGAAGAAAATCCAGCACTTACGAGAAAAATCATCAATAAATATTACATAATACATGTTCTTGGTCGTGGATGTTTTCAAGAATGGTCCACACACATCTAAGTGAACTCGATCAAGGAACACTTGCACTCGACTGTCTTTATCATGAAAGAAAGCTTTGGTTTACTTCCCCAATGTACACCCTTTGCATGTGTCTCTCTGCCCTAGTGTACCCTTGGGAAGTCCTGTAGAAATTTGTTGCATGATCTTCGAGGCTCTATGGTGCAAGTGACCAAATCTTCTATGCCACAACTCACTAATGTCTCGACTTTGCACCTTCTCTACTTTAGTTCTCAAAGAAGCCCAATATTATACATCCAATTTGTAGAGGTTCTTGACTCAAACCCTGATCCGCTTCACCTGTCCTGAGGTTATGTTATGAAGGAAATCCTTTTCCTTAATAAATATCACATTGTAGCCACGGTCCTCCAACATGGCAACAAAAACCAATTTCTTCTTCAAACTTGGAATTTACATGAAATATTTCAATGTGAGGGGAGAACCAGACTCCCTCGAAAAGGTAAAAATACTGATGTCGGTCGTGCTATACCTCCCATCTCGATGTGCATCTGGAGGTCCTTCTCCTCCAAGTTACTGAAGAGCTTTTTGTTTCCAGTCATATGGAATGAGGCTCCACTATTCAGGTACCACACACTAACCATCACTGATGTCACCATGCAAGCGATGAGGGTGAAATCTAGTTTGAATTGTGAAGCAAGGGCTTCATTTGTCGCTCCTCCCAAGGGATTATTACTGGCCTTCATGTGCAGACACTTTGTGGAATAATGTCCCAGCTCGTGACGGTGAAAACATTTAATTTTCGACATGTCCTTCTTCTTCCTTCCCTGAATGAAATCTTATTTGGAATGGGATGACTTCTCCTTCCCTTTCTTCGCCTTTCCAGCTAAGGCACAATTCTCCTCATCATCATGTTTGGATGAGGATCCATCTCTGGTGTTCTACCAAATCTCTTCTTGTACCAAGTCGGACCACAACCATTCCCACTGTGGTAGCTTCTCCCTCCCATTAACTGAGTCCTGGTAGCTTGCTAGCTCTTGGAAAGTCCTAGATGTGCTAGGCTCACCAGTTCGTCTTCTGTAATAGTAACACCAGAACTTCTAAGATCATCCCGATATTGGGTGAACCTGGTCAAGTACTTCGGTACTGTATCACCCTTCTCCATCTTGATCTTTCTAAGTTTTTCCTTTATTTCCAGCTTCCTTTGGTCACTACTGTTTTGAAACAGGTCCATTAATGCCTTCCACATTGAAAATGGAGTTTCCTTACCATGGAGATTCGAGGCAATATGATCTCTAACTCCCTCTAGAATAATCCTTCTCGCCTTTGCCACACACTTTCTCCATTCTGCCAGAGCTTTAGCATCAAATGTTGGAGTCTTTGGGATATCATGATATATGAATTCCTTCCGCCTATTGTCTTCTAACACTGCCTCCATCATGTCCTTCCAAGATATGTAATTCAAGCTACCCTCAAGGGCATACTCAAGTCTCAATCCGTAGAATGAAAACCTGCTAGCTCTGAAGTATGAAACTGCAAATTCGATTTCACCTGCACAACAAAATTGTATTATCCTCTTCTACAATGATTTCAGCTTTGATAACATGTAGATTTTTATTGTATATTCAAGCTACAGATTGTGATATACAAAAAAAATTGACCTGAATCTCCTCTACTCATCAGCAGAAACAAAAATTGATCGATGAAGTCACAAAGCAGAAAAGGAAGAATTTCAATCACACATAACACGATAATTTTTTGGGGAAAGCCTCAGCTAAAAAAACTTGCTATTTGTTTATTGCATTAATAAGAAGATATGGGAAGAAAATACAATGTGTGTTCAACCTGGACAATCTTTGCATAAGTAAAATCTAACTCACTGCTTCAAAAACCATCTCAAGTCAATACTTAGCCAGATCTACTGCCTGCCAAGTTCTTACTTCCTTGCATTGTTCCCTTGGGAATTAACCCATATTTAATTGGGAAATTCCTCACTCATAATTGCGTAATCCATCCATAGGTATTCCTCTTATTGCATGCATCATCAGTTTGATTTAGATGTTTTTACAACTGATAGTACACTGTCCCTGAACTCTAATCTCAACTGGTTCTTTCTCATAACTAACATGCATGAGTTATTTATGAGTGAATTATCAGTTATCTGATTGATCACTGCATGTGAATTAAATCCAATTTAATTCACATGACCTCTCATTATCTCCTCCATCAGTTAGAACTAGTTTAACTGAATTTAACTCAGTTAAACTGAATTAAATAATTACAACTCAATAAGAACTCAACCTGGGCCCCTAAAATTTAGGGATCACTCTACAAGACTCTAGATAGACTTCCAACTCGACTTTATTGAGACAACTAAGTCATCTTAACTTAGTTAATTGTTACAAGTTTCTATGAGAATAGAATTACAATTTAATTCCTAATTTAATTCAAGGACAAATTAAATTATGATTTTCTTGTTGATATTTTTAACATTTACGTCTATATTGTATAATGTAAATGAAAAAAAAATGTATTTAAAATATTTTGTTAATGTGTTGCTCAAGATGAAGTCTATGTGTAATTCCTTCCATGCTGAGCATGAAATTGACACACGATATTTATATAAATAACCAACATAGATCCATGCTAACCCAAGATGTATCGAGGACTGAGAGGATCAAATCTCTTGATAAACCTTTCTTTAGATTAATATTTTATATAAATATAAAATATTTATATAATAAAATCATTAAACTTAACCTATAAAACTTGATATCCATCGAAATAACCATACATTAATCATTCATATATATATATATATATATATATATATAAAATCTAATTCAAAATAAAAAAACAAAACATAAAGTTATTTCAAAACAACAATACATAACAAGTGAAAAATATGAATGGGGATCTTAATGGATTTCAACAACCAAGCAACTATTTATACAACTAAAATGAAATTCTATATCTACAACCTCTAATGTTTTATATGAATCATAAAGCGATTCCATTTTTTTATGTTAAGATTAACTAAATAATGTATAAATATTTATTGAACTTATAAGATATTAACTTTTTGCTTGATTTTAGGTTTTTGTGATCCATATTTATTATGAGTTTGTTTTTAAGATAAATCACATCATTAAATTTTGATCCATGTTTCAAACCATATAATATGATTCATCCCGAGGATTAACCACATTAGATGGTTTGAAACATCAATCAAAACTTAATAATGTGATTTAGATCTTATCTTTTTATTTTAAAGTTTTATTATATGTTTTTTTTATAATAAATCTATATATCTACCCACAAAACACAAGAAGTTGTGGGTTTTTCAAAGAGGCCTCTTTTATGGGTTTGCGTCCAAGTAGGGAGGGAGGTGTTGAGGATGGGACGAAAAGGGGGCACAGGGCAGGAAAGGGGTTAGGCATGATGTCACCCCGCTTGTGGTTGTTTGATTTAATTGGTGGTTTTTATGATATTTATTTTATTTATTTATTTATATTATTATATTTTTATTTTAATTTGTTTTTATTGTTTATTTTAATTATTATTTAAGGTGTTTTTTTGAAATTTTGGTTGTTTTTATTTTTAATTTCATCTTTTTAATTGCTTTTTTTTTTTCATTTAATTTTTTTTTAATTTTTTTAAGGTTTAGTTTTTCAAAATATTCATTTTTTTAAATGGTTTTCATTTGTTTTTTTAATTTTTAAAATTAAATGTGTTATGTAGTTTCTTTAAAAAAAAATGGCGTGTTTCTCAAGTTGTTGTTCCTTAAATGTTTCTTATTTATAGTAGTAGATAAAATTGGTGTCACACCAACTATGGGCTTCAATAATTGTTGTTGTAAATCAATAATTTGGGATTTCAAGCTTTGTATCTTCATATCACATCCCAAATGCTATGTTTTTCATTTTTGTAAGAGTTTGTTTTTGAAATCTCCCTCTCTCCCTCTCTCTCTCTCTCACAGCTAGCTTTACCTTAATCGATTCAATCATTAGTGATCAGGCATATAAATCACCTACATCACTCATGGATGCAACAATGTCATGTAACCTCTTCTTTTGTGTTTTTAGGGACTTCTCCAAGTCAACTGTAGGAATTTGTTTTGTTGGAATGCCCTAAATTTTACCTCTACCCTTATTCAAACCTTCAATATAACTATCATTTTCTTATTTTGTTGACTTACCCTTACTACTCTATTTACTATGCCATTAGTTTTCCTCTTCAAGTTCTTTAATCTTAAGTGTTGCCTGCATTCCAAATATATTTCTTCCAACTTATTAGCTTGACTAGCATAGTGTAGAAATTCCCATTGTAGATCACCTGATAATGTAATATACTAAAGCAAAATACTTGATCTACTTCTACAACCAACTATGCGGAAGCTTAATCGAATTGAGCAAGATCAATTGAACACATATAACTGATAAGAAGAAATCAATCACACATAACACAAAAGAAATAACCAGGGGAAAGCCTCAGCCTAAAACCCCAACTCTGTATTATCATACAAGTGGAAATATAGTCTGGATTACAAAAAGAATTAGCTCACAAGCTATCCAGCTCTTTCTACAATCCCTCTGCTGCTCATAGACAGTCAAAGGCCTCTCTCTAACCTTCTCCTCTGCCCTCCAAGCCTCCTATTTATTTGCGCTATTTTCCTTGGCGTCCAGTGCAGCCACTTGTGTGAATTGGCCTATTCACACACTCACTAACCTTTGATCCAACTGCGCAATCCTAAAGGAGATAAATCCTTCTCCATGGATGAGCTTCCTTTATAGGAAAAATCCATCCAACTGATAGTATACTGTCCCTCCTCTGATCTCAATTGAGTCTCTGTCTGAACTAACATGCATGAGTTATTCATGAGAGAATATTCAGTTATCTAAAGAGCGGTAGTTATATGCAAGCATGCATTAAATAACTGAACTTACATTAATTTAAACAAACTGTTTAAATCAATCTAACTTAGTTAACTGAGCCAACTATTTACAACTCAAATTAGAACTCATCCTTATCTCTTTAACTGATGGATAAATTCCTCAATTAATGGAAAAACTGTTGCATGTCCCCACATAGACTTCCAGTTTGATTTTCCTTAACTAATTAACTCAAGATGAATTAATTAATTAATTTACAAACTGCTGTTAAGTTCAATTCGAATTTTACTTCCTATTTTAGTTTAGGGATTGACTAAAATAGGAATCCATCCCGAACTGCTAAAAATAGCAATTCTATTTTTAGCACTTCCATTTTTCATTCCCTGTTGCTCAATCTAGCATTGATACCCAAACTGCTATTTATAGCAGTGCTATTTTTAGTACTTCTATTTTTAGCATTTCTTGTTGTCATTTTCAACACTCCCTCTCAACAAGAAAGGCATTCAACTCGAACCCGATTTTGTACCTTTGGAATGTTTTGCATGCAACACCTCTCCCAAGTGTGGTTGCTCCAACAACTCTAGAAACAAAAAAACTCCCCACTGACCTCTCTGTTAGGCTAGAAACATACTCTGATACTGAAGCTCTACCTGCTGCTGACAAGTGCTCCTTCTCTGACCCCTGAGTTGTTGCAACACTCCATGCAACTCGCACCATTCCACACCTCTTTGTGCCATCCTGCACTGGTGCAACACTCCTGTGCCTCTTGCATTGTTGCAGCCTGCTAGCTCTACACAGTCCTGGGACTCCTGCACTGTAGCTCTCTCTGCCGTTCCATCCACATCTGTCTCTACCCACTCAGCCAGTCCTGCTACTCCTCGTTAGGGCTCCCGTAGCAAGGTCTAATCAAAGAGGTTGGGTACCTTAATGATCCTACCCCTATTCTAGCCTTCTTGGGACTGTCACTCCACATCGCCCCACCTTGGACCTGGAGGTATGGATGCATGTGATCCCTCTGCCCACCTTGCTCGAAATTTCCCCCTACTAGAAGTCTCTGCATGAGTGGATGCCTCCACTCTGTCTCCTCTCGGCTTCCCTAGTTGTGGCTGCTCCACAACCTCCTGAAGCTGCTTCACCAATTGTGGCTCCTCCACAATTGTCTAAGACTTCTTCTAGCGCTGCATGTTGAGAGGTAATTTACTCTCCCTCTCAACCACCAAGTATCTAACCTTTGCCTTGCTCCTCAAGGCTTTGCATGCATCTTATACCTCAAGTGCATACAGGTTCTTGGCTAGCTCTGCAAAAACTCAGACTTCTTACTCAGCTAAACTCCTCCTATAAAGGTGGAAGCGTACTAGAAGCCCTAAGGGGCTAAATTCCACTTCGACAAAAAAATTAGAGTAGATCAAGGCCTAAGCAGGGTGAGATAGTGGTCAACTAACGCAATAGACAACTCTCGGCAAAACCCAGAAACATATTGGAAAAAATCCTAGAAAACCTAAAATCGTAGGTACTAAACTAATTCCTAGCATATCGCACTTTTTGGGCCAGAAAGTGTGCTCTAGACATCCATATCACACTTTTGGGGTAGAAAAGTGTGATTTATGCTCCTTGACTCTCGGTCGACAAGTCTTAGAAAAATATGCCGTCTCTGTTGCGGTTGGTTCCTGTGACCCAAGTTTTTTGGATCAGAATTAAAAACGCAGTGGAGTCACCAGTTTTGTTATTGTGTTTTCTTCTCAAATGTGTACGAAAAAAACCACTTAAATCTGTGGATGAAAAACATCCCTAACAATGAAAATGTCTGCTAAATATTGTAGATCCACATCAAATGATAGAAACAAAACCTGCTAAAGCCCTAATCTATGCCACAATCATAGTTAAACAGTAAAATGGAATAGTAAAATAAGCACAAGTAACTCCAATAATTCAATGGAAACCAGATATATAAAGAATATATTTTATTAAACAACACCTGTGAAGGGAACAAATAATGTTACCAGCCCCCTCCATGGGATGGGTTCTTTGCTATCCTCAAATGTCTTTAGCTTTTGTAGAGCCTCTCTCTCTATAATGTGTAAACCCAAAAAATAAAATGTTTGAGCTCACTGAGAACTCAAATGGAAAAGAAAAATGGTCTGTCACAATGATAATAATAAGAGTTACAATAGTGAGTGCAATAATGAAAATAATCGAAAGTGAATAATGAATGGAAAACCCTTCTATTTATAACAAAATATTAGGTTATCCTCGAATAATAAGCAATAATAAAATATTATTAACCCCATTTTAGAAATAACCATTTGGAATATTTTATTATATATGTTTAGAGGGAAAAAGTATTTAAACTTTTATTTAGAAATAATAAATAAATAAATAAATGATTTATTTATCATCTCAATAAATATGGTTAAGGAATAATAAACAAATAATGATGTATTTAATTATTCCTGAGGAATTTAGTCAAACTTGACAATGAATAATAATTAATTAGTGATTAATTAATTATTTCTAGAGAAAAAATAAGATAATTAATAATCTATCTATTTATTTCTCATAATTGGGTCAAATGTGACAAGGAATATTAATTAAACAATGGTTTAATTAATTATTCCTAGAAAATAATTAAATAAATAATGATTTACTTAATTATTCTTCGTGGGTTTAATTATAAATTGCTTAACAAATGTGGTTTATTAAGTAATTTATCATAGTGAAAGCAATTTTACTCTAGTAAAATTGGTCATACATGATGTACTTCAACCCCTCTAGTAAATGATGGCTAGATGATCAATTTTTTGTGATAATAGTCTATGAATATTCTTAATCACTGATGGTATCCTATAGAAATATTATGATCCTAATTCTAAGTGAGGACATGTGGAGTAGGAATATCCTCTCTGCGGACAGAGACAATCCCTCTAGCCCAAGAGAGTGGGTCTAGCCACAAACAAGACAATCCAATGTAAATTTCCTTAGTATAGAATCAAATAAGAGGTCCTGCCTCTTATAATGCTAATCCACTTGATGGTGATCTTGCTTCCTTGCTCCATTTTCCTTTCGTTCCTTTCATTCAAATACCTAAAACAAACATGCAAGAAACAACATCAAACGTGATAGCATAAAATCGAATTCAATCTACTTAAAAGGTCAAGGAGTTCTAAGCTATAAAATGTAATATTACACTCGATATAGGAAATAAACCATTAGTTGTATTAAAATAAACTTCGAAGAGAAATACAACCGAAGCCTTGATGCTGCAGGTTCCCTTCGGCTCGTTCAGGTTCCAGCACCACTATAAGCATCTCATGGTTCACCCTCAAAACAATGGAAGTTCTAGGCCTCTTCCCCTTTGCTCCAAACCAAATAAAACTACAAGCTTATTCTCCCTTCACATGTAAACTAAAAGGCTAAGGTTCTCAAGATGGCTATCAATATTTGTAGATTATTCCAGCCCTTTCATTAGCTAGTTGAGGTTGTGAAATGAGGAGTTTATATAGCTTTGATAGAGGGGAAATGGATTCTATTATGATGGGAGAGGCCTTATCCCTTTTGGTTTGTTCCATTTTAATAGGGGAAAGGAGCCCAAACAGTCTCTCTCGTCTCTATCTCTCTCAACCATTTAACAGACTTCCGTTCACGAAGTCTCTAGACCTAGAAGCTTCAACTCCATTTTTAAAATCTTGCCAAAAGAGGGTCGGTGTGGGTCATGAATGGCTTACCAGCATCATTCGGCGTTAGGCCTAGTGTTAGACTCTGCAAATCGGCGCAAGGAAGAAACTCAGTGATAGTGTCGGTCTTGAAAACTAAGTTTGAAGTAATATCCTTGGGAAATGATGTAAGAGGGAAATGTTCTACAGATGAAGAGGGATGTAGGGACATGTTCTTCATGGAAGGAAAGCACATGAGGGTCACTGTAGAGGTCCTCCAGGATCGAGGAACATGGAGTACAGGGGCAGTGAAAAAATGTTGTGTAACAGATGCCCCCTAAAGCATGAAGGTCGAACAAGAGTGAGGGGTGAATTGCTTTATGAGTAGATGCATGGAACCGGAGACTATCGTCGGAAAACCTGCCAGTAAGCATAGATACATATACATCACTAAAATATCTGATACATGAATCATGGTATGGATGCAGCCATCCAGAAGAAGATCATGTAAATGAATCCAAGGTATGGGCGCAATCATCTAGTAAGAAGGATCATATCAAACCCATGGTATGGTCGCAACCATCCATTTGAAAGAGACATGTATGTAAGCATGATCATGTGTGTAATTTGAGCCCAGGGTCTTGCGCTCTGACATGACCCGATAAAAGTACAAATTATAGCATGCAAATAGATGTGTTGACATCGAACATGCTAGAAAATCGCTTCATTACTAGTCAATGATGAACTTTTAACAAGAATGAGAGAAACCACCCATAATGTCAATGGCTCTCAAGTTACTATAAGTACAATTCACAACGTGTGAATAAATAAATAAAGCCGAACACTTATGAAATCATTTGATCGAACACCAATGATGAGAACATGTCGTTGAGTGCGAAGAACTTTCCATTGAGGCATGCAAGCTCTAAGGTACTGGAAGGGAGTTTCTAGATCAACTTCCTGGATAATGAGCTGAAGTCGACATGAGGTTATCTATCGAAGGAAGGTCATAATGAATGCTTCATCATCGAAATGAAACGAGAAACACAATGAATGAGAGTAATTCAAGATGGTGACATATGATCAGACAACGTACAGGTAGGAAGACTTCTCTTGAACATATGGATGACACAACTCCAGAGTTTGGAAGCATTTGACATCATATGATCAGATGTCGTGGTGATGTGGTAGAGATCATATGAGACATTTAAAATGGATAACCCAAAACCCATGGAGGCAAGTGACATAGTGAGGATGTCCCAAAACCCAACACGAACAACAAATGAGTGTCAATGTTCAAGAGTGACATGCTGCCTCAAATGAAGAATACAACTAATGAAATACTTCCAATTTTCCCCCACCATTTCTGGAAAGTACCCCAATTATTTTTACACAAGCTTGACGGGGATAACATATGCTTGTAATATAAGTCCATCCTTCAGATGGATCCATCCTAGTAAGTTTTACGAGCCCTAGGAAGGAGTAGCTCGGTCTCGTCATAATGACAAGTCCAATGTTGTTTAATCTTTTAATGAGTCTGAAAAGGTGAAACTCGAAACCTTTTTCATGTTTAGAGAGTTTGAAAAAGACACAGAAAAGAAAACTCCAAGGGTTCATTTTCATAAAGTAGTCTCTCAAACCTGAAAAGGTAGAAAACAATATTCAAGAGAACCTCCTAGTCATGTTCGACTAAGGTGTACATTTTTCATAAATAGTTTATCCCAATCTGGAAAAGGGGTAAACGTATAATGGGTAAACGACATTTCAGAACCATTTATGAGGTCAAAATGACAAGAGCTCGGAAGTATTTTCATGCTTTGAGAGTCGGAAAAGAGCTTAAAGCAGACTCCCCATTTTTATTTACTTTAACGAGTCTAAAATGGAAAAAATACTTGGTAATCTTTTCAATTTTGTATAAGTCAGAAAAGAGCTTAAAGGTGACTCGTCCTGGAGGAACGAGTGGTATAAAGGATAGCAGTAGGTTCTGGTTAAGGGGGAACTGCTCAAAACACTGAAAGGTCAAGAGGTTAGCCAGTAAAGCCACTCATTTCTACGGTTCCTCGGGAAAGGAAAAAAAACCAAGTGAAAGCATATGATTGGACAAAGAGATAGTGGCAATGGAATGAAACACCAAGGCTTATCTAGCAGAAATTCTCTGATAAAAATGGAAATCATGAGATGTAAATTAGGCATGGGTTCATTTTTACACAAGCTTGAACCATGGGGAACTCTGCTTGAGTATACTTGAATATGGTTTCATTTTTCATAGGCTTGAAACATGAGGAAAGACTATGCTTGTATTTGGTTTCATTTTTACATAAGCTTGAAACAAAGATAAACTATGCTTGGGTATGGTTTCATTTTTACACAAGATTGAAACAAAGATAAACTATGCTTGAGTTAAGTTTACATACCCCTAGCATAATGACTCAATTCGAGGTACATGCCCCCCAATCTTCATTTCATTCACCTAGGTGGATGGAATGAAGGTTCACTTTTGAGATCCACGAAAGAATTGATTGGGATTTTATGAGATCTTAATCAAAGACTCTATTTGGAAAAGAGAGTTGTTTCATGTTTTAATGAGGTTGACACAGTAAAAGAACTATCCTCGTTCTCCTTGTTTAATTTTTAAAGGAGCTTGACACAAGACATGGAACTATGCTCCGACGCCTTGTTTCATTTTTTAACGAGCTTGACACAAGACAAGGAACTATGCTTCCTATCCTATTCATGGACCATACAAGAACATGGCTCCCAAGAGGTCCTCACTAGATGGGAGAACTACGCTCTTGGAGGAATACATGTCAACTGGTACCAATGACAGATCGGGTTCCAATGCCCCCAGTACATAATGCACTATACCATCTGTGTGATCATCAAAAAATGTGGAGATGAAACGGGTAGCCACATAATTGACCTATGGCAGGGAGGGTACTTCTTGAAAAAAAGAACCAATAGGGGATGATGGTTGCATAACAGGCACCTGGTAACCAATGAATGACAATTGATCAGTGGTCACTATTCTCCCTTCATGTGGAAAACAAACTACACGTAAAAGCAAAGAAACAAGAACTCCCATGACATAAACATAGTCACGTCCAAGGAGAAGATTGAAATATAAGGGACCTTGGACTACCATCACGTCTATATAGATGGTCTTTCCTCCAAAAGTAATAGGGAACTTTGGAAAGATCCCTAAGGGTTGATTGGTTCCTCTGTTGAAAGCCAACAGATTTTGGGTGATAGGCACAAGCTATGGGGAACCCAAAGCTTGCCAAGTAGTAGAAGACATGATGCTAACAGACACACCTTCATCTAATATAGTGCCATGTACTACCATATTATAGGCTTGTACTATGATCAGAAAAGGCACATAATATGGGAGGCGGAAAGGAGTCAATTGACTCCAATCAAAAGAAACGACAGAACTACTTGGTGAGGGTATCATATGATTTCCCCCATGCCCTGTAGGAGAAGGAGAAGGACTCTCCTAAACAACTGGGGCGGGAGGGTCACTCTTCGATTCATGAGAATCTAAGAAGACGAGAAGAACATGAGTAATATGATCATCACTACTCTCTTTGGGAACAGAGTGAACAACTGAAGGAGGAGCCAAGTCGACACTCTTTTTGACCAATTGTTGGTCAGGAATAGACACAAGAGAGTCCTTATTAGGAAGAGTAGGATGGGAAAGAGATGAATCCAAGTCAATCTCTTTAACAACTAGGGGAGAGTTAGAAGAAAGCCTCTGATAACCAACATGACGTTGGGGTTGAGGAGCTGTAAGGTTTTCCAAAACTTTGGAAACTTTATCCAAAAGAGGACAAAGGTGAAGAAGATGCTATCCTTCACATAGCCTACAGGGGAATTTAATTTTTCCCTTCTTCTTGCCATCGCTAGTTGAGGGTGTAGGATCGACATAATCTCCAGAGGTCAGTGGGGATAGTCAATCTAGATCTTGAGACCATACCTCTAAGACTCTAGGAATGCCAGGACAGTCTTGAAGGATATGGTCACCTTTACACAGCTTGCAAGGGAATCTGACCTTCCATGGAGGATTAGAAGGTTTATCTAAAGGAGGTGCATTTGGAGTAATAGCCGCACGATTGTCTTCTCACTTATCTGACTTCTTCTTCTTTGTATTCTTCTTCTTCTTCTTCTTCTTCTACTTCTTCTTAGCCTCCTGGTTACTAGATTTCGAACTTTCACCAAGTGAAGTAGAAGAGGAGGGTGAAGAAATAGGGGAAGAAGGTTAGAGGTCAACCTTAGAATCAACGTGATGTGGTTCAAATGAAGGAGATGGCTGGGCAGGAGTTGGGACACTCGGGACCACTGAGGTCGAAAATAACCAGATAAGTAAACCAATGGTTAACCCAGGGAGGGACAACGTTGCCATATAAGGAGCACCAACAATTCCAAAACAAAGAAAAGGACCAGGATTCCCATCTGAGGGGAACCCTTGACCGGTAGACTCTAGAAATGTTTCCATTGGAAACAACCCTAAAGAATCACTAAGGAATATAACTTTAACCAGGAATATTTCGTGAGTAGTTAATTTTAAGAAAGTGAAACAAAACTTTGTGTTTTCATATTTTAAGAGTCGAGAAAAGGGTGAAAGGTGAATCTAGTCACTTTCGGAGTTAACGAGCTCGAAAGGAAAAGTGATCAATGATCTTTTAAATTTAAAGAGTAAAAAAGACCAAAATGACTACTCAGGATAATCTAGGAAAAAGGGATTACCCGATAACTGTGAACTGCAGAATACCTACCGGTGAACCGAAAAGTATGAGCAAGCAATCTCCCCAAATGCTATGTTTGATGTATCATGTTTACAAGGCGGCAGACTCGGCTTCCTATGGATAAAGGATTGCACACATAGTGGGGTATCCCTTTATATATGCGACGGTATGGGGAGTACAAGTCTGTACTAGCGTTGTCTAATGCCGAAGCGAACTAAAGCTGCTAGGGTTTAAAGACGTTGGAACACGTCTCTAGCCTAGACCACTAAACGTGATTGTTTAGTTTCAAATGCGCCTTAGGTTAATTGAATATATTTTAAAAGTTTATCTTGAAATTAAGCCTCAGTTTTTGGTACCTATCAATGTCACCTGAAAAACTCTTATGTGTAGCTATATGAGACAAAACCCTTTCAATTCGATGAATGCTTACACTAATTGATAGAACAGAAAACAATCAGTGATACAAAAAAGCAATCGAAAATAAGATGACTCTTGACTACTTCGCTTTTCAAAACAAAATAATGAAATTTTTTTCCACTTCCTACTCTTCCTATTAGATGCACTTCAACTAGTCCTTTTAATAGTAAAAGAAGTCCATTTTATTTCACATGCTCATGATGATGCAATTCTAGCTTTCAATGATGCCAATCAATGCAACAAATTAATTAATCAAACTAGAATGATGTAGTTTCTTTCACATAAATATTTCAATGAATATTGGTGAACACATAGACATCAATCAAATGCAAAGAACGACAAGAAGGACTCTTTTCACATCAAATGCAAATATTCAACTGAAACAAACCGAGCAATGTGATCTATGCTTGGAAAAGAGACATCCAACAAGAGAAGAGTAAACAAAACTTTTTCATTTGTTCAATTGAAACCAAAGAAAGCTAGATTCAAGGAGTAAGAAACGAAATGCATGAAACAACAAACCAACAACTTGACTTGATAAGTAGACAAACAAATGAATGGACAATGAGCTAGATTCCCTAGGGACACAAACCATCCAAAAACTCAAAAAATCAAGTAAGGCAATCTCAAACCAATCAAGCAAACAAGTCAAGCTAACAAAGCATTCTAGCCAAGGAGAATATAGGCAAACAAGCTAAGAAACAGAATTTATGAGGACAAGACACACTGGCAATGATTTAGGAGAAACCCTGATTTTAACCTACAGGCATCGGCATGACTATCTAACTAGAAACAAGCGCCAGAAGGGGTTGTGGTGTGACTGTTCAAAGGGAACTCGTGTTGGTTAGCGCAACTGTTAGAGAATTAACAACGTCGATCGAGAGATTCAAAGAAAAAAAAAAATTTTCATAAACCATAACCAAACCTGACACTCTAAATTCAAGAATGAAAGCAACATATAACATGAAGTACAAATTACCAAAGAGAAAGAGTGAAACAAGAAAATTTGTCACAAATCATGAAATGAAAAACAATCCAAAGAGAGGGATGGATCCCCAGTGGAGTCGCCAATTTGTGGAGTAGGAATATCCTCTCTGCGAACAAAGACAATCCCTCTAGCCCAAGAGCGTGGGTCTAGCCACAAACAAGACAATCTAATGTAAATTTCCTTATATTAGAATCTAATAAGAGGGCCTACCTCTTATAACACTAATCCACTTTATGGTGATCTTTCTTCCTTGTTCCATCTTCCTTTTGTTCCTTTCGTTCAAATACCTGAAACAAATATGCAAGAAACAATAGTAAACGTGATAGCATAAAATCAAATTCAATCTACTTAAAAGGTCAAGGAGTTCTAAGCTATCAAATGTAATATTACACGCAATATAGTAAATAGACCATTAGTTGTACTAAAATAAACTTCGAAGAGAAATACAACCGAAGCCTTGATGTTGTAGGTTCCCTTCGATGTGTCCGGGTTCTAGCACCACTATAAGCATCTCATGATTCACCCTCAAAACAATGGAAGTTCAAGGCATCTTCCCCTTTGCTCCAAACCAAATAAAACTACAAGCTTATTCTCCCTTCACACACAAATTCGAAGGCTAAGGTTCTCAAGATGGCTATCATTATTTGTAGATTATTCTAGCCCTTTCATTAGCTAGATGAGGTTGTAAAATGAGGAGTTTATATAGCTTTGATAGAGGGGAAATGGATCCTATTATGGTGGGAGACGCTGTATGCATCCATTTTTGTGATGAAGATAATTAACCTACATACATGTAGATTATGTATTTTAAGGGTTATTTTCAAAGGGTCAAATCCAATGTTTCTATAATTTTAGAGAATCCCAAATTGAAATTCCAACCACTTTCTTTATCATTGTATCTTTAGTGCTCTAATATCTTAGGGCTCCAACAAGCCTTAGATTCTAAAATTCAAAATGTAGAGGTCAATGGAGATGGGGTGAGTTATTTTTTGATCATGTAAGAAAGAATGACAAGTTAAAATGATAATATCAAAGGGAATACTAATAAAGTGTGGAAATTTCTTAAAGGTATTCAATTTTTTATATATAGAAAATGTCCTTAGAGATGCTAAATAACTCATTTTTTATTACTATGTCCACTTTATTGTTAAATCAAAATCAGTCCATTGATATTAATTATTTCGTAGTTTATGTTGTTGTTTTTTTTTTTTTGCACTTGATAATATAAAACATTGGTTGCATGCTTTTTATGATGTGAATAGATTATCCAATTTGTTCAAATTATTGAGGAGTTCAAAATAATTCTACTCTTGAAATGGTATCCTTATTGGATGAATTCTTGGATTATAGTTTAAAGCAAAGAAAGTTATTGAGATGTAAACTTTGAACACCATTTCGCCTCTTATAACCAATTGCATTCTTATGGTATTCCTATTGCTTCTACTAGGCCAAAATTCCCTCAATGTCCTAGACACCCTACATTGATAAACATACTCACTTAACCAAGGAGGCAAGACCCATTGAAATTGATGCAAAATAGAGAAAATTGCATGCATTTCACTTAATGGCACCACATTAGGCATGAATAATCAATGCGTAAATGTTCCCTTGGCCAAGACATTAGGTTTAAATTATGTTCAAAAACTTAATTATTAATGAGATTAAAGCTACATCGAGTATCACATTCCTACATTCTTCATTATGGAAAGAGAAAGATATATCCATTTAAAAAAAAAAATTCCTATATTGTGGTTATAAATTAAGCCAAAATCATCCACAAAGACGTAAGGATAGGGGGAAAGAAAATTTGCCTCAATGCCCCACACACCCTACATTGACAATTTCTAATTCACCCTACTAAGGGGAGAAGATCATGACCATTGATGCAAGTTACAAAACATAACATTTATTTCATACATTGGGAATGCATGAACCTATGTTGAATGTGAAATCCAAATAAACATGCCCTTGGTTGAGATCTTAGGCATAAATTTCTTTCCAAAACTCAATATTCTAGAATATTATGTAATTCACACAAATTATTACATTTCAGTATAATATTAAATGTAATAAGAGTTAAACATATCCATTTCCAAGAGCCATTTATTTACATTCTTATATGTTGTTACATAAATGTAGTGATGTTCTATTATATCCCACCAAAAATCCCTACAATGATCAATTTCCATAGACAATACAATGATAGAGCACATGGTATTTTTTCTTATAATGATCAAATCCCACCATAGATAGGCTTCAACAATAAACTCACATAGACATTATTGCAATAGATATCCCAAATATAGCAGAATGACTCACAATCTCACTCAATGCCTCCTAAACATGTTACAAAAAAAATACCTATTATGTTCAAATTACTCTTTGATTCTATATGCCCTTGGATTCATTCTCTATGATTCATTTTCCCGTTCTAAATTATCTAGTTTACTATTCACAATTGAAAAATTTTGGTTTTTGAAAGAGTTCCAAAATGATTCTTCTAGGCTCCCATTTTTTAATCAATGGAAGACTTCTAATTTTAGCACCTTCAGGTAATCATAGGGGTTCTTAGAGGTAGGATTCCAACTAATGGAAATTCACTACACCAATTACATTAAGACAACATTCATTCAACCATGCTTCATGTTCTTTACAAGGTCTACCATTTTTTAAATATGTATGTTCCAAATTCTCCCCATATCAAATATTCATTTTCCACTCAACATAGCACAAAAGCCTTCAATTGCAATAGCTCAATTCAACATATTTCTTAGTCAAAAAATAAAACGATATTCTGTCGTGGAACAACCATATTAAGTCTCACCCTATAAGAATTACATTTAATGATGAATATATGAGTGAAATCATACATAGCTAGCATTGTGACAAGGGTATCCTACAAATTGGAAAAATCTTGTTGAACCTTAGATGAACAATAAAATATATCCTTCTTAGTTAAGTCAATGGTGATACAAAAACTGTTGGAGAAGTTTCATACAAATCTAGTTAGAAGCCTATTAATTCATCTCAAACCCACTTATCATAGTGATTATTATATGGATCAAACATTTGTAGGATTATCACTAACATTATTTGTGGAGATAATATGGCGAAGGTATTTTGAGGATATTTATACAAATTCACACTTAGATATTGCATCATAAAGTTGTTTTTGCAATAAAATCACTAGTACCATGTCCAACTATTATGTGAATATTTGGCTATATATCATGATATATATGAAAGAAGAATAAGACAAAATTACAAATACACTTACTGAATAGTTTTTTTGGTAAGGAATAAAATGTTGTTGGGGTGTTTTAGAGGCTAAATTGGATCACATAGAGTTGATAATGGATGTGATGCATTTAGAATGTGTTATTCTATTAACATTAAATATGTATAATTATTCACTAATATTTTAATGAATGATAAAACTTATAATATAACCGTGCACCATTTAGATAATTATTTAAAGCATCAACACCATGCACACTAAATTAACTTTGATAATTACTTGGTTTAATGTTTTTCAATTGATACATAAGTGATAAGGGCCAATAATTTCTTTGTAACTAAGACAATGAGAGAAGCACTGAGGATCTCCTAATAAGTGATGATTCTATTGTGGAAAAGTACATCCATAAGATTTCCAATCTTTAACTAAAAGTGTCCACAATGGTATAGTTGGGTCCTTTAGTGGGGTCAAGGTGAATAACATATTCCGTATTCATGTTTTTTTTTTCTCGGTAAAGCTATACTATTCTATTATATTATGTACAGGAAAACATTACAATCAGAAAGTCAGGTTGCCCAAGGCCGACTGTGGCTCTTTGGGTTAGCAGTTCACAACTCAATATTAGCCCTCGCAGGGGCAGCATTACCAAACATAATCTCTTCCATCCCGTGACATAACACAAAACTATAATCAGACCAGACAAAAACATCCCACGCAGGGGCTTCGGAACAAAAACAAAGATTTTTCCCTCGCAGGGGCGACAGAGGACCTATGACAGCACAATTACGAGTCCTGCTAGCAGAACTATGGCAGACATAAACATATATATGAACTAGAGAGACCCAGACAGAAACATTTGGTCTATACCAGACGCAGACAGAGACATAAGACTTGTACCAGACCTGAGCAGAAGAGGAGGATGACGGAGCGTGCCGCTGGATTCTATTCCTCTGGCTTCTCCTCGAGAATTCTATACCACCCGTGGCCTTCAGGGAAGCCTTCCCACTTTTCCGCTGCGGCCTTCTTGGAGGTCGACGCCTCCTTCTCCTGAGGTTGGATGGGAGTCTGCTCAGGTACTCCCTCTGGCTCTTCCTCAACAATTTCCGGTTGCTCATCTGGGAGCGCCTCCTTGCTGCCCGAACCGCCTTCATCTTCCTGAGAGTCCTCAATGAACAAGACCGAGATGTGTGCATTGATGCGGGTATTATCCCTCGAGCTGCCGAGGGTGAAAATGGCAGTTCCAAACGCTGGAAGAGGAGGCGGTCCAGCATTGGGACTGCCCGTGTCCATAAATTGACTTGCCTGTATGGGAGTAGCCCCTGCCCTTCTGTGGCAGTAACAACAGCAACAGTGGTGGTGGGATTCCGCAGCGGGGTGGCGCGAAGAACCTCCACGAGCGGAGCCTCGTCGACTGAGCAACCTTTGCCTTGGTCTGACCATATTTGCAGTGATGCTGGTGGCGTGAAGCAGAGTGTCAGTTGAAGGTTTACCCTGCTTGAGTCGCCCCCCCACGTAATTGAGACCTCTCCCAATAGATATGGGACGAAGCTTAGTAGCACATAAACAGTAACCAATAGGGAATTCGAGCTCGAGAAGATTGCCCACAAGAACTTGCACTGCGTGATCCTTACTTTGCGAATGGACCTGCAACAATCCTTCACCCATCTTAAACCTCTCAACAATCTCTCGATATTTGCCCTCCATAACTGCGCTCTGCGACCACAGCAATTCACTTTATGTTGCATTGAATGCCCTGAGCTCGCGTCTTTGTTCTTCATTCCTCGGCGGCAGGAGGTGATGAATTCCTTAGTTGATCACGAGGCGGCACATGCTTGGCATGTGGCCTCTCACTGCCAGACGTACTAACACCCGCATCCGGTGATATTCCGTATTCATGTTAAGTGGGATTACAATAGGTATTTCTAGGGAAAACACCTTATATTTCTATAGAAAATTAGAGAGGCCTTGAGTAATATTATGTTGAGAAGGATCAACCCCCAAACCCTCCAAATTAGCCACGAAACCAAAGTAATCATTCTTGAAAATTTTGGACATTTGTTTGGAGTCAATGATATAGATGATTTTATGTGGCAGGCCTTTGGCACTTAATTAATAATTGTCTTGGTGAAATGAGAGAAATTTCTTAATATGATCAGAGGATTAGCTTATCTAAGGAATAAATTCATTGAATACCTATAATAATGTCTACTCCTCTAATGGATCTGCAACAAAATTCATCCTTTGTTATATAACCTCGCACTATAAGTTCCACATGTGGTATCATATATTCATACAAAATGTATTTATATTACAGGGTACTGATTGGGATACATTCAAAATAATCAAGATTAAAGTACAACCATTTAATTAGATTCTTTACAAGAATTTTAGGGTATATTCAAGGCCAATTAAAACATGTATCCTTTATTTTTTAATGTAGACAATAAACTAAAAGGTATCAATATCAACAAACCTTTCTCAGTTTTAGTTTTTCTTCTATAGGGATGCATGTAGCATGATCCTTATTTAAAAAAGGATATACTAGAATGAATAAGTAAAAAAAAACCTTTTGATTCTTGGAACCAGTCATATGCGAACAAGTTAACAAAACCCTAATATAAAAATCCTTTCTTCATTTACGTCACATCAATTTTAGGGTCTTACAGTTGATATTTTTTTGAAAACTAACTATAAATTTCAGTAAGAGGGGTACCCTAGAATAGAGTCCAAAGTAATGGGAAACACCCCCTATTCTTGAAAATGAATATTACCCAACTTGGATTAATCCAATTAGGGACTTAATAAATGCCTTACCATAAAGTAATGTTCATTGTTTCAAAAAATTGTTCAAACAATTGTGAAATACAACTAAGTGTAATAAATACCATGTCATCATCTACCTTCATGCCAATCATTACAGAGTGATCGTTGATATCCTTTAATTTCTAAATGTGATGGAATATAAAGTTTCATGCCACCGAGGCTTCATAGATAAAATAAGATAATTTTATTAATTCACATAAAATACCAAAATGGGTAAATGGGAGTTATAAGTACAAATTATTATACCAATTTATAGGAGTGAAAAATAAAAATCCAAATTAAAAGAAAATGTTTTGTAAGTGTCCACACTGATTTTCTATATAGTGCCTCCAAGAGTTGAAGCAAGTTGGAAGGAGGAGGTATTCATTATGAAGGGGTGGGGTCTAGAATAATCATATAAGGAATATCATATGAGAATCAAAACCTCATGCATGAACGAGGCCAAGCTCCATATAGCTAGATAAATAAATAAGGTAGAGTGAGACTTCCCAAAAAGGTAGAAAAAACAACAAAATCTGCTATGGATCATGTAATAAACGAGGAACTTGAAATAGTATTTCTCCTGAATATATGTACGAGGAATACATAGTTTATAAACCCTATCCTCTTATGGAATGTAGTTATTATAATCAACTCAAAGTCGATGGGAACATACCTTAACAGGTTAACCATAATTTTGAGACCATGTGGCTAATGATGTCACAAAGAGGAAATGTCTAATAAGGAAAAAAATGGTTATGTATAGGTATTGATCACACCCTATATTTTAATATATGATGGTCGAAATCCTTTGAAGCAATAAGAAAAATCTAAAGATACCATGTAAGGGATAGACACTATTTTTTGTCTATAGAATTTCCCTAAGAACCATTTACTCACATTAGTCCATATATTAGAACATGATGCATTGAATTTATTTATATGCACCCAATTTCTTGGTGGCAAGATAGAATCATACTCTCATCCCCATAAAGAATAATTTTCTTAATTATCATGTCAAGGACGTATGTCTTGCAGAAAGGTATTGAAAATTCATATGGAAGCAATACAACACAACCATTGTTAGAGGCAAGTAAAAAGGTAAATTGCAAATTTGTAAAGACTTTTGGTTATGAAGCATTTGTTCATATTGATAGAGAAAATGGAACAAAGGTTGAGGGTAAAATCTAAGAAGTGTACTTTTATTTGATATGGGGTTAATGGTTTTGGATATCACTTGAAGGATCATGAAAATCACAAAACCATTAGGAGTAGAGATGTGGTATTCAATGAGAAGGTCATGTAACAAGAATAGTTGTAGAGAAAGAAACAAGAAAAAAAAACACAGAATACATAGTGCTCAGTTAAATCACAGAAAAAGAAATCTAAATGGTTCTATAAAATAAGAATGTTTAACAACAATAATAGCAGTAGGTACTTCAGAAAACTATAAGTTTTGTTAGAAGATGAACTAGGTTAAGTAACCCCATAAGTGATACTTTCCTCCACTGTATTATGTATTGTTGATAGATTTTGGTGAACCGGAAAGATATGAAGAAACAATGATGGTAGAAAGTAGAAATAAATCAAAGCACTACATGAAAGAGGAGGTTGACTCTTTGGTACATGACCATGCTTGGGATTGGTCCTGTTAGCTGTAGGTAAATGTGCATTGTATAGTAAATGGGCTTATAGGTTGAATGAAGAAGATGGAGGAAAAAACATGTACAAGGCTAAACTTGTTGTAAATTGGTTTTCATAGTAAGAAATATATATAGTTTGAAGAAATATTTTGTTGTGTTGTAAAAATGAATTCAATTATAACTATTTTAAGTTTCATGGTAATATAATATTCACATCTTGAGAAGTTATATGTAAAGACAACTTTTCTCCACTGGGACTTAGAGGTAATAACGATAGGGGTATGAGTTCAAAGTGAATAAAAGCTTAGTATGTTGACTAAATAAGAGCTTGTATAGTTGAAAAGAAGCACCAAGGTAGTGGTGTTTGAATTTTAATACATTTATGACAAAACAAGGTTATAGTAGATGCTAGTTTTACCACCATGTTTGCTTTAAGAGACTAGATAATGAAAACTATATTATCTTGTTATTATATGTAGGTGACATGCTTGTTGCAGTGTCTAACATGTATGGCATAAATGTGCTAAGAAGAAATATAGCTAATTCATTTTCTATGACGAATTTGGGTGGTGCAAATCAAATCTTCGTTACGAGAATAATAAGAGTTAGGAAAAATCATAGATTAGCATTGTCTTAGAATGTGTACAAAGGTGTTGTAAAGATTTAAAATGAATGACACAAAACTAGTTAGTACACCTTTGGCTAGCCATTTCAAATTGACTAAGGAGATGTGTCCCAAGACACAAGAGGAGATAGACTACATGTCCAAGGTTACATATTCATCAATAGTGGGCAGCTTGATGTATGTGATGGTGTGCACAAGGCCAAATATTGTACATGCAATGGGAATTGTGAGAAGGTATATGAACAATCTAGGTAAATAGAATTGGAAGGTGATAATGTGGATTCTCAAGAATTTGATAGGTAATACTACTTAGGAATTATGGTTTGGAGGTTCAAACAATGTTCTCTAGGGATATGTTGACTCAAACATGGTAGGTGATACATATAGCAGGAGGAGCACCATAGGGCATGTGTTTATTGTAGGTGGAAAAATAGTAAGTTATATTTCAAAAGTGTAAAGTGTTGTTTCATTTTCAACAATAGAAGTAGAGTATGTTCCTGCTAAAGAGGCTATTAAAGAGATGATTTGGTTATAAAGGTTCATGGAGGAATTGAGAAAGACGAAAGAGAATAATGAGTTGTATAGTGATACTGAGAGTGCCATTCATCTTGCAAAGAACTTAGAATTTCATTCTAAGGCTAAGAATATATAACTTGGACACCATTTCATATGATCAAATTTGGAGGATGGAAAGTTGAAGTTGGAAAAGATACTTACTAGATAGAATCCTGTAAACATGTTAATGAATGAAGTGACCAAGGATAAACTAAGTTTCTATTCATTTTAATATGGTATTAAAGCGTGATGATGAATATTCAAATCTATCCAAGTCCAAAGTTCAAGCACAGTCCAATAGGTGCAATGGTAGTGGAGTTGACGTAACCAATCTCCAAGTGGGACATTGTTGGTTATTGATCCTAATCATCTTCCTAATTTAGAATTCTTGTTCTTTAGCCACATTTGAACCCTATTTCTTAATAGGGGGTTAAAGGGGGATTTCCCCCATACTAGTGTCATTAAGGGGTCTAGGGGGTGGCAAGAATTCATTGGAGACCCCCTTGGCAAGGGTTTAGGGGTAGCACTCCTGAAGATACAATTTTTGGAATCATTTCCTTGTACAATATTGTAATTTCATAGTCAATATAAACCATTCATCATTAAGTCACATATATAACAATAGATTTTATGTTGGGTTTTTTTTCTTTGAAGGAAATCCTCTTTTATGAGGGAATTGTATTGCAGCTATGTATTATTGAGAGAGCATTGTAATTGAGAGGGAGGAGAATATAAGAGAGAGAAGACTTGAAGGTTGCGAGAAATGTATTATAGGTTGTAATTCCTTTATTTTGCTGGATGAAACAAAAGGAATTACTAGCTATTTGGTTAAGCATGTATATTGGTGTCTCCTTTGTATTGTTTCATTCTATATTTTATTTTCACAATTATTTTGATTTTATTTCTCTGTGATTTTACTCCTAACACAAGAAGTCAAATGATAAAAAAAACATGAGATTCAAATTACTTGTTACACTTACTTAGGCATTCTTGTTGTGAGAAATGTTAAAACTCCCACATTTGGCATATATGCCAACAAGTGAAATTCCCACAAAAACAAAATATTCAAATCAATTCTTGAACTTTATGGTGGTTTGTGTCTTCTTGTAATGAAGTATATGACATAGATTAATTGGGTGTTACTGATATAGGTGGATATTGGTGGCCACCTTCCTATTCCACTTGGACACCTAGCAATCTTTCATTTCAGATTCCTATTTTTCAACATATTTTCTATTTTTAGTAGTTTTTCGGGTCTTGAAATTCTGAAGTCATTTTGAGGCCCTAAATGACGTTTTTTTTGGAAATGGGAAAATAGGGGCTGAGGGATGACCATTTGCGATTGAAAATTATTGTCCTTAGATAGACCTTTCTAACGAGATATCATATGCTCCAAGTGGAGATCATTTTCCAAAGTTACAACCTCGAGAATTTGACATTCCAACTAACCCCATCAAGGCCCACAAACTTTTGGTGCTTCATCTCTTAGGGTTAGGATTTTGGATGTTTGGGGTTTCTCATTATTTCTTCATGATAAAAATGTCTCAAATCCTCATTGTAATTCAGTTCATAATCACATCTCTTCTTAGAGATAAGTTACCATTGCTCGAGCTAGTTTGTTCCTTTTCTACATGTAAATAATTTTAAGCAGTTGCTATTTATTAATTGAAGTTTTGTTTCATTGTATCTCTGTCTTTTTGTTTAAATATGTATTTAATTTTGTTCCTTCATAATTTTGATTCAACAGTATCAGAGTAGTATGTTATTTCTCTATTTTTTTTTGCATGTACCCAACAAGGTCAAAGTATAAGGACTTGGGACTTGAACTAGTTCACACTTGTAAGAATAGCCTTCCTGACACCAACGACATCCCATGGCAGAAGAAAATAAAGATGAGGGAGTAAGATATCCTTTCAAAATGTTTCTCGAAGAGGCCCTTGTGCAAGAAAGGAGCGATTTGATGGACACTTTTTCCCAGATCCTTTGGCAGGTATCAACATGCAAAGTATATTCATCCAACAATCACTTTGGAGGCGTCACCTCCTTTAAGGTACAAGTTAACTTTGAAATTAATATATTTGAAGGCCAAATAGATGAAAATGCCCTAGATAGATGGTTAAATCTACTGGAAGGATATTTTTAGGTCCATAATTCTTTTGATAGGGAAAATATTACTTTTACGCTCCTCAAAGGCACCCCCCATGTCTTGACTTGTGGGAAACTTACTGTGAGCAGAGGCATGAGGAGGAACCCTCACTATTTTCACCTACACCCTCTTAGAATTATTTTTGAGATGTTTTCAAGGAAAAATATTACCTTGTTGGGAGCTACGAAGATAAGTACATAAAGTGGACCACACTAAGACAGGAAAGACCAAGATGTGTCGTAGTTCACGAACATTTTTCATACCCTACACATGAAGTTAGGTATCAAGTATTCTGAGCGGCATATGATACTCAGGTACCATGGTTGTCGTCACAAATAAATACAAACATAAATGGAGTTCCTGGACATCTCCTTGCTTGACACAACATACTGATATGTTGTGAGGATCAAGCAAAACTTTGAACAGAAGAAGCGAAACTTTTGATCTACAAATCTAGAGCTAGGAAAAGGAAACTCCAAAGCACATAACAAAGGCCAAGGTGTAGCGATCTAGGATAACCCATTAAATCTAGAAGAAAATAATAGCACCACAAATATGAAGAAGGATAGAGGAAAGTGGTGTGAGTGAAGGGTTATCCATTGAAGTTCATTATTGATCGTGGTGTTGGGTGTGTTATATTGCACAGTGGGGGGTGGCAACCCCCCCTATCCAGGGGGTTTGAGGGGGCCAGGTAGCCCCCCTCTATGGGGTCTGTGGCAGTGCCCCAAGGAAATTTTTTGGGACCCTGTATTAGGTGGGACAAACCTACCTATGGTTTTGTACATGGTTTTAGCACATGGTTTTGGGAGCGATGGTTTTTTGGTCCATGGTATTGGATGCTTCGGCATGTATATATATGTATTGTAACATTGAAAGGAATATAATGAAAAATCAAGCTAGTATTCCTAATTTTGGGATCCAGGGGAAAATATTTGTGTATATTTGTTTTATGTGTTGTGCTCTTGCCTTTGTTTATTTTTTGTTTTATAGAATTCGTATGCAGGAAATTTATGTACGACGTTAAAAACTACAAATGGGAGCCAAAAGAACCTCATATCAGTAGAGGTTTTTAATCAGTTGGGCTTACTGATCATACCACACCCGCAACCATACACCATCGGGTGGCTTCACCAAGTATAAGATCTTTGTGTGAGCCAGCAGTGAAACCTTCCCTACAACATCAAGCCCTTCATGGACGAGGTATTGTTTGACATTGCTCCTCTTGAAGTTTGTGATGTTCTATTATGCTAATCATACTTGTGGTAGCATCATGTTGTGTATGAGTCTAGACCTCACACTGTTATTATTACTTTTGGAAGAAAACTATATAGGATACCAGAGGTAGCCCTGCCTACTACCATTTCTTTGATATCTACTAAGAAATGCAGTAAGACCATCTCCCATACTAGGAAATTTGTTTTCTTTCTAATTCTCTCTCAAAGTAAGGGGAAGATCATGGCCACGTCCATGGTCCCCAAAAATGGTTCCTCCTTGCATCAGAAGCAATTTGATAAGGTCATGGAGGAGTACACGAACATCTTCTCCTCACCCACAAGAGTACCCTTGCACTATTAATTCAATCATTCAATCGATCTAACTCCTAGAGAAACTCTAACTGATGGGAAAATATACAACCACTCTCTTCTATAAAATGAGGAAATCAAGTAATAGATATGGGATTTACTACAAAAAGGGAACATTCAACCAAGTTACTCACCTTGTGGGAGACCAATTATACTCGCACAAAAGAAGGATGGGACCTGGAGAATTTGCCTTAATTATCAGGCACCGAATAAGATCACTGTCAGGAAAGGATACCCAATCCCATTGATTGATGACCTTTTGGACTAGCACAAGGGGGCCAAGTACTTCAACAGATTGATTTGAAGTCTAGCTATCACCAATTTCCAATAGAACCCACAAATGTATGGAATACCACCTTTAGATACAAGGAGGGCCTCTTTGAGTGGTTGGTCATGCCCTTAGCTTGGAAAATGCCCCTGCAACTTTTATGAGGTTGATGGATGAAATCTTGCAGCCTTTCACCAACTAATTTGTGGTTGTATATATGAACGACATCCTCATTTTCAACAAGAGTTGGGAAGAGCACTTGCAACATATTCTAAAGGTCCTTGAAACCTATGACATCACAAGTTATTTTCCAACTTGGAGAAATGCTCCTTTGTCATGAATCAGGTCCAATATCTAGGCTACATAATTGATGATCAAGGCATGCCTGTGGATCTGACTAAGATCTAAGTCATTTGGGATTGGCCATCCTTGACAACTCTCATAGAGATTTTCATCTTTTGGGCCTTGCCAATTTCTAGCGAAGTTTTGTGTTGGGGTTCTCTCATATCACATGGCCTTTGAGTCAATTTACCAAGGGTTGAATGAAAGCAAAGTTTTTTTGATCTAAGGCACAACAAAATGAATTTTTTGAGCTAAAACATCACATTTTTTCTACACTAGTACTCACATTGCTAGACTTGCAACAACCATTTGAAATTAAGACAAATACCTTCGACTATGCTATTGGTGTAGTTCTCACCCAGCAAGGGCATGTGATGGCATATAATAGTAAGACACTCTCTGATACTATTCGGAAATACCCCACCTATAATAAGAGGAAATGATACATGTGGATATTGGTGGTCACCCACCTATTCCACTTGGACCCCTAACATTATTTCCTTTCAGTTTCCCATTTTCCAGCATACTTTCTATTTTTAGCAAATTTTCAGGTCTTAGATTTCCAGAGCCGTTTTGAGGCCCTAAATGGCTTATTTTGGGAAAGGGGCAAACATGATTGGAAGGTTAGCCATTTGCGATCGAAGTTTTTTATCCTTGGATAGACCTTTCTAATGGGATATTGTGGGTGCCAAATAGAGATCGTATGCCAAAGTTACAACAATGCCAAGTTGACATTCCAACTAACCCTATTGAGGCCCACAAAATTTTGGCATTTCATCTCATAGGGTTATTTTTTTGGATGTTTAGGGTTTCTGATTGTTTCTTGACGATAAAAAGGTGTTAGAGCCTCATTGTCACTTAGTTCATAAGGCATGTGGCTGTCACATCTCTTCTCAGAGATAAGTCGCCATTGTTTGAGCTAATTTGTTTCTTTTCTACATGTAATTTTTTTTTAGCATTTTCTATTTACTAATTGAAGTTACGTTTTTTGTATATCTATGTTTTTGTTTAAATTTGTTTTTCATTTCGGTCCTTCATAAATCTAGATCAATTACCCATGATAAGGAATAGTTTGGAGTGGTGATCAAAGCATACCTATTCTCATTCTAGAATGAGGTAAATATAAGATGTGTATTGTCACGTTGATATACCATGGTACACAAGTCCCCGATTGCAATGACTTGAAAAAAATATATGCATGTGTTTTCTTTTATGATATGATGAAAGTTTTGTTTGTTTGATTTTAGAAGGGTCCTTGTTCATGTTTACATCACGTAGTTAGATCCAAACATTTATCCTCTTCTTTAGTTATGTAAAATAAGTATACATGGCTAGTAAATAATGTGTGAACCATTGTATAGTATTGATGCCTTTCTACATTTTTGTTTATGCTAACTTAAATTTTTTGACAAAGCTTATATTTGATAGATTATGAAGATAGATTTTCCTCTTTGTGAAGAGATGTTATAAAAAATGGGTGAAATTCTATTGTTTTAATTCACAACTACATATATATTGTGTAATTCATCATTGTACAATATGTTTAGAAACATATTCTTACCTAGTTGTTTTTCATGCATTAAAACCATGACAAGAACTTACACTATAGGGGAAGATAACTTTACGACTTAGTGAACAAGTATATGGTTTGGCAAGACCCTTTTTATAGTTCATAGTAGCATTTGTGGTATGCAATGTTAAAGAAATAAGAACAAAATATATGTGACTTATGGTTTTTTCATATTCACTACAGAATGCATAAAAGCATGAATACTAGTCCATAAAATATGTAGAACACGAAACATATTTTCAGCATTATTGAATGGAACAGTTATTAACATACCACATACAAAACATTACATAACTCTCTACCAAACTCCTAACTCTCTTCCAAGTAAGAAACTAGTAGTTCCAACTCTATCTCAACCTTCATTGTTTATTATCTTTTTAAATACTTATATTTAATATACTTTCAAATATTTATAATTTCTTAAATGTATAAATTTTATTAATAATTATTTTATAAAATAACTAATTATATTATTTAATATTTTTTTTTTTTAATTTAAAATTATAATATCTATATTTCATATATTTCAAAATATTTTAAAACATATATATTTTGAAAAATCTTAAAATCCTTTGTATTAGATTATACTTGATGTTATAAATCTCGACAAAATATGTAAATTTAACTCGTCCTTTTTAGGCATTTAAACAGTTAAGAACCTACACCCAAAGCTTCATTAAAAAGTTAAGAACCTATACCCAAAGCTACATTAAAAAGATAAGAACCTATACCCAATGCTACATTCCGCTTTCTAAATATTTATAGATATGATTACCATTGTATCATATGTTCTTATTTGCTATGTCCTAATGTTGAAATGAGAAGTGAAAAATGGTCGAGAAAAATTATTTGCAATGATGGCAATGATATGAGGGTATCTTACAAACTATTATGATCATAATGTGCAGGGATGAAAATAAAGGTATTCATTCAATTTTATTAAGAATTAACCTATGTAAATATGGATTATTTATTTTAATGATACTTGTTTAAGGGTATGATCAATATTACCCTTATTTTAAAGAATAATTAAAAATCTAACCATGTTCTAATTCATAAAAATTAACATCTAAAACATAGAATATTTTGTTAACATTACTTTTCAATTTCTTAACCCATCACATACAAACCATTACATCAGTCTAACAACCTCTATCTTCTTTAAAAAAAAAATATTACCATCAATGTTAAATGCACACATGCACTTCGAAACATTAGCATCAACCCATCGTTGAAGACATAGCATGTTCATTGATTTCCAGCTACTTATCCTAACGTTAAAGAGGGACATTTTGAGTCAACCACATGACAAACTCTAGTTAGCTCACAATTATCAATTCGTTGTTGCAATTTGTCTCTTTCACATCAATTATTAGACAGTTAGGCGATGTTTTGGGTCATGTGGTCTGCACAAAGGCAATGAGAACAATGTGAAATGCATGTCGAAAAAAGTTGATATATCATTAGGTAAGTGATAAATATGACAAAAACATTAAAAGGTGCAACATGTTGTTAGGTTAGGTTGTTAGGTTAGTAACATCTTACATCTTAGGTATGTAAGATGTCCACTATTTTGACACCACTCCCTTGAGGACACCACCTCCTTGCTGGTTAAAAGATGTATGCAGTAGTGTGGGTCATGAAGAGAGTGTTGGGGGATCAGATTCGATTCGATTGACATAAGAAATATTTAGCCTACAAATTACATATGGCATCATTTTATAACTTTTAACCTATGAATAAATCTCAATACTAAAGCCATGCTTAATTTTCACAACAATGGTTATTATACACCAAACTACAATCCAAACTCTATCAATGCAGCAATAGACATATTATGTGATATGTATATTAATATTATGTAATAAGACTAAATGTTGATGTAGGGATGTGGTTTGATAGAAATTTCAAAACAAGGAACTATTTTATGGGGAAAAACAAATTTGAAATCGAGGAAGATGCAGAGCACCGAGTTATTACCCTATTTTGAGACACTTATTGCCTTTCCCTTACTTTCATGTTTACTTTTTTTTCTCATTAATGAGTTGATGTGTTATTAGGGATTGTAATAATTTTTGGGAGCTAACCATCAATTATAGACATGTCATTTCAGATGTTTATATATAGTTTTTATAAAATTTTGTGAGTGTTTATAGAATTTTGTGAATTATTATAAATCTATGTACTTAAAGTAGATTAATTGGTTATAGTTTTGGAAATCTAGTTCAACAAAAACATTTAGTGAAATTGTATTGTACACAAAAAGAGTCATCTTATAAACTTGACCGTGTGACCTCTTACTTGAAATTCACAACACTCAATCACTTAAACCAACCCATTGAATTTTATTTTGTTTTATAAATATAAAATCAAAACAAATATTTTGAAAGCACTTGACCATGTTTGATACTCAAGTTGGTTTAAATCTAATATTTATTTTTTAAGTCGTTAAAACATGCTTTTGTCTTTATATAATAAGTCATGCATGTAGTTTTAGTATAAATATACTCTTATTGGCACATAGAGATTGATGTTACGCCATAATGCCAATGAAAGTTCAAGTTTTGGTTCTTCCTACGCTTCTTTTGTAAGCTTTGCATTAATGGAATATCATTGGCTAAATGTTATGAATAAGTTTAACAAAGATTCCATTTTTTTAAGCATGGTCCACTTGAATAACAATGTTGTAGTTTCCTTTTATAATTTTTGGATTTCTATTTGTAGAAATAAGTGTGAAAACGTAGTTCTTTGCTGTCAAATTATATTTTCTTAGAATAGAAGTTTTGACTTAATTTAAGTTAGTGTGATTGGCTTAAGAGTTAGCATTTATGAGCAGTAGTGAATCTCATTTTATTCATTACATGTGTATTTTTTTTTATGTAAGTGTGGATTTATTTTTAGTTATGCAAAGTGTGAATTTAATTCAAAGTTTAGAAGGTTTGAATTGCTTTTAATTTTACAATGTGTGTATATATTTGAGTAATACAGATTCTTTTCTTAAAATTGTTGAAGAAAACTAAGCATAAGAAATATAGAAAGTATATAAAGTATACAATATCAAATAAGTATTTCTAATCTTGGGTGGACATATTAAATGCATAAGTAGTTTAGTTATATCTTTCTTAATAGAATGATGATTAAAATAACTATATTTTTTCATCATCCTAGGAATATATCAAATGCACGTCGTTAGATTCTTTGCACTAAATTTTGGATGCACTTTGGGAAATCAACAAGAGGACTATCTACATCTTTCTTGCTAGGTTCTATACATGGTGTCTTGCGTAAGGAGAATTAGGTCATAGTAGGATGCATGGATTGAAAAAGAGATTTAGGAGACAAAATTCATATTATAGTAAGAGCTATAAAAACTAGCCAACTTATAGGAAAACTAGTAGAAGGAGAGGCTTTGGGGGTGAATTTGAAACCTTGACTAAATCTAAAGAAAAATATAAGTGATTTACTTATGCTATTGTGATATCATTTCATGTTATATTTTTGGTATATGGCATGTTTTGTTAATGGGACGTTCTTGTTCATTGTGTAATTCATATGAATGTTTTAATGAATGTGCATGTGTGGGAGGTTGATGACCCCCATAACTTTGACATGCCTTGATAACTAACTATGGCTTCATGAGTGGTTTTATGCTTTGTTATGATTTTTGAGGGCATGTCTGTATAAATAATCATATATACATCTGCGTGCTAAATCTGAGGAGAAATAGGTCAACTACGAAAAATGTTGAGGATGTTCTTGTACTATATAAATATATATGTTGCATATGCTCAGGAAGGATAACCTATATTTAACTATGAGTCAAGGGCATCCATGTTACTACATATTCATACATATGCATAAATAAGATCAAGATGGGTTTTCTATGCATAGTGGATGTTCCCAATTGACATATCTGTGTGTGTGTGTGTGGCAGCATCCGTGTAGATATTTCTAATTGCCAAAGGCTTATCAAAGGGGTTTCTTCTATTATACGATGGGTGAAATTTTTGTCTCACCCTAGTGTGAACGCTTTGTAACAAGGCCAAGGGAAGGGAGAAGCATAGGACAAGATGATGTCACCTCGGACCTTAACCCTTGGCAGTGTGTTAGAGGAGTTTCACATGAGTTCAAAAGGGGGTTAGGTGATATTAAAATGGGCAATATTGATAGGAATACTTACTCGTATTTAACATTAAAACCTTTAGCCTCAAGACCTCAGGGTGGTAAGTGTTATGCACAATATGGAAATGGGCCCAAAGGGTCGATGAGCAATATACATGGAATTATCGTGGAACAGGATGACGAGGTCTCGGGGAAGATTAATGATGTGGAAATGCCACTAGGGTAGACCTAATGATGTGGACCTCCCCTAGAGGGTGGAGGGCTAGCACATGGGTGCCATGTGGCAGCACAATGATGACATCGTTAGAGCTTAATGACTTGGCTTCAAATAGCCATATCTTGTGATTTGGGAGTCAATTTTTGAAAGATTTTATACCACCTAAAAGCTCTTGACATACCAGATGCAACAATGGTGTTAATTTTTATTTTCAAGTAAATTTAATTTTGACGAAATTTTAAGATCCCATTTCCATGACAGGACTGTGGAGGTCGAGTCAATGATAGTAACACCCTCTTCTGCCTTTAGGATGGCCTATGGGGAGGAAGGGGGTGTTATATTTCATGTGTTGAGAATGAACAATTTTTTGTGGATGATTTGGCCAATACGGGTGTAAACTTGGATGTAGGGTCCTAATGAGAAATGATATTCCTTCCCTACCCTATGGACTTCAGAAAACATGAAAGAGGAGCAATGATATTTGGCTCACAACTACAAAGTGGAATGCAATGTTCAAGTTTGAGCTATAAAAAAGACACATGTATCAATTTTTGCCTACAAATGGAATGAAATTAAGAAATATAAATAAACATACATGAGATTGGCGTTTCCACAATATTTCTAATTCCCTGTTATGAAACCAGCTCAAGAAAAAGATAGAAAAGATAGATCAACGCCTTAAAATTCAGCCTCTTCGAGGGGGCAACCTCCTTTACATTACATAAATGAACAATTCTTGGATGATTCAAATGAAAAAACCTCCTTTCTATATATAGGAGTCTAAGGAGTCACAATATAACCCAACCGACCTAACAATAATAATATAAAGCCACAAAAATAACAATAGAGGGATTCTATGGGGCATAGTAATAACAATATGGGGACAATAGGGGCACAACAATATTAATAAGGGGTAGAACTACAATAGTAATGGGGTAATCACTAGTATTATAGGGACCCAACATGCCCCTCTCCTTCAAAAAAGTGTTGTCCTCAACGCTTGAGTAGTTCTGGATGCTTCTGTATAAAATTCTCATCCTCCCATGTGGAATCTTCAACAGATAAGTTCTTCCACTTGATAAGATACTCTGAAATTGATCGATTTTGTAGTTGTCGAGTTCTTGTTTCTGTCACTGCTTCTGGTTCCAATATAATTTTTCCTTCCTCGTCAAGTTCTGGCAATATTGTTTGAACTGGGAGCTTATCGCGTATAACCTTCTTTAAACATGAAACATGGAAAACTGGGTGCAATGGAGAAGCTGCAGGAAGCTCCAATTTGTATGCCATAGTACCAATCTTTTGCAACACCTTGTACGGACCATAATACTTTGGTGATAATTTATTATCCTTCTTAGCTTGCCTGAGGGACATTTGCTTATATGGTTGTAGTCGTAGGAATACCCAATCACCTACATCAAAACTTCTTTCGCTGCGATGTTGATCTACCTGTTGTTTCATTCTATTTTGTGCCAACACGAGGTTATCCTTTAAGAGTTGGAGGACTTGTTGTTGATGTTCAATGTGATGTTCCACTGCTTGAACCTTAGGATTTTCTCTTAAATATGATGTGATGGATGGTGGTTGATACCCATAAAGTGCCATAAATGGGGTCATTTTTGTTGCTGTATGGAAGGAAGTGTTATACCACCATTCAGCCAGAGGCAACCATTCGACCCATTGTGTCTGTTTATCAGATACAAAGCAACGAATATATCCTTCCAAACATTTGTTTACTATCTCAGTTTGCCCATCAGATTGAGGATGATAAGATGAGCTATGAGCTCACTGAGTACCAAGACAAGAAAGTAATTATGTCCAAAAATTTCCAGTGAAAATGGGATCTCTGTCACTTACAATAATCTTTGGGTTTCCATGTAGCTTTTGAATTATTTCCATAAATGCAGTAGAAATTGTACTAGCTTTAAATGGATGTGATAATGCACAAAAGTGTGCATACTTGGTAAGTCTGTCAACTACCACCATGATGACACTCTTTCCCTCAGACTTGGGTAAACCTGTGATAAAATCCATTGAAACCTCCTCCCAACGTTGGCTTGGAATGGATAAAGGTTGTAATAGACCCGGTGTCTTAATTGTTTCAACTTTATTTTGTTGGCAAACCAAACATTCCACCACAAACTTTTGAATATCTGATTTAAGGCCATCCCAAAAATTTCCTTCTTAACCCTGTGGTAAGTTTTTAAAAATCCATGCAATTCATCCAGTAATTCATCAATGACAGGAATGGGAAACTTATCTTTAATAGTGAGCTTGTTGAGCTCCCTATAATCCGGACACATGCGCCATGATCCATCCTTCTTGTGCACCAATACTACTGGAGCAGAGAAAGAACTTTGACTCGGTTGAATTATACTAGCCTCTAGCATTTCTGCAACCATACGTTCAATTTCACTCTTTTGGACATAGGGATATTTGTACGGCCTGATGTTTGGAGGAACACTTCCTGGAATCAGATGAATAGCATGATCATGATCACGAATAGGTGGGAGACCTTTGGGAGTCTCAAATACCTTGGAATGATTGTCCAAGACTTTTTGGAGATCTGGAGAAATAGATGATTCCAATGTGGAAACATCTAGCGAACATAATTGTGCAATTACACCTTTTCGTTCCTTTTTTAGAAGCTTTGTCATACCGTTAGAGCTGATTATCTTTCTCGGTTTCCCTACAATACCCCTTAATTCAACTTCCTTTCCTTCCACAGAAAATTTCATGAAAAGTTCTTGAAAATTAAAAGCTATTGTACCCAAGGATTGTAGCCATTGGACTTCTAATACAATATCAGCACCTCCCAATGGAATGGAAAGCATTGGGCTAGTCAATACATATTCTCCCATGGATAGCTTGATATTATGGCACTTTCCAGAGCAATTTATTGTTCCTCCATTTGCAACCATCACTTGACACTCTGGTGCTGGATATAAGAAGCAATTCAATTCTTTTGCTACCTTACAATGAATAAAATTGTGGGTACTTCCTGAATCAATCAACACTATTACCTTTTTCTTCTTGATTTGTCCTTCTATCTTGATGGTTTGAGGAGTGGTAATTCCCGCCAATGCATTACAAGATATGGTCAGATTCATTTGTTCTTCATCTAGGCTTTGTTCCTGGAGTATATCCTCTTCTTTTGACCTTTCTTGCTCCTTTTCTTCTTCCTCTTCACAATCTATGTAGAATAATTTCTTCTCAGCACACTTATGACGTTTAGTGTATTTGCTATCGTAACTGTAACAAAGCCCTTTTTCTCTTTTTTCTTCCAATTGTTGTGGTGTCAACCTTATAGGTTGTGGAAGACTAGTGGCAACAACACTTCCGTCTTTATAGTTGTGAGTGGTATGCTTCCTGGTTGCCATAATTTTGCTTTCCATTTTTCTTGCTAACCTGAATGCCTTCTCTAATGAATCAGGTTCCCAAAGGCGAACATCATGTTGGATATTATCCTTTAAAGACCCTATGAACACATCAATCCTATGCTCCTCTGGAATATTTTTTACCCTTATGTTCAATTTTTGGAACTCCTCAATGTGCTCCATTATTGAACCCTTTTGTTTGAGACTTATCAATTGGCTAAAAAAAGTGTTGCTTTTTGTATTCTCATAATGTGCTATCAATTCTTCCGTAAAAATTGCCCAAGTGATAATTTGTTTACGAGAGCAAAGCCATTGATACCATACAAACTGATTTGGTTCCAAATATAAAGTTGCAATATGTACCTTTTGTGTGTTTTGCACATTATTGAGATCGAAAAATTGCTCCATCTGTAATATCCATGTTGCGGGATCCTTGCCATCAAACTTCCTCATATCGATTTTTGGAATATGGTGCATCTTCGATCCAACATTAGAGTCTATGAAATCATGATTAACATTTCCTTTGTTTGCATCATGAGTTTCCTTTCCTCCCCTTTCACCATTAGTAAGTATTTCTTGTAGAAAATTTGTCAAATCTGCCTTCAAATCTATCTTCAAATCATCAATCTTGGCTTCCACGCCCTTTATCTTAGATTCCACTCCATTTATCTTAGCTTCTGTTAGCTTTTGTGAGAGTGAAATTTGTTGCACTTGGTCTTGTAATTTTGATATATCATGTAGCATTTCTTCCTCTTCTTCATGAGTCATGCTAGAGCTTTCAGATTTCTTACTAGGTGTTTGAATTTTCTTTCCTTTGGACATCAGTTACCGATAATAATGCTCTACTATGCCCTTTCAATTGCTTCAAAATAATTTTTCAAACCAAGCTTAAGCAAAAATTTAAAAAATCTACACACCTTTTTTCACTTTGTAGGAGCTCGATATTGCCTCTGATGTATCTCTGTAATTTCGGATCATCCAATTCTAAAATTGTGACCTGTGGTAGCCTTCTGTGTCCTCTTTCCAATGCCACCAGTTTGACCCCAATTGGATTCTCCAATGAAGAGTTATGCCAAATCTCCCACAGTGACCTGACTATAGACTAATTCAGTAGAGTGAACTTGTACGACGTGCCACGTGTCCCTATTTTGACCTTTGGCTCTGAAAAATATATATAAGAAACTAAAGTCCGTCCTCTTTTTGTACCTTCTTACAAAATTTCAATCCGATGCTCAGAGAGAAAGTTATGATGATTTTCCCCAGGTCACCTATTTGGAATATAATTCAGGAGTCTGCAAAAAGACCAACTTCCTCAGATCATATCTCCGCAAATATAGTGCGAAAAACTCAAATTTGGACCCGAGATTCAACGCAATGTCTTCTCAAATGGGTTTTTTTTTTAGCTTCTGAAATGTCACAGAAAAAAAGTTATAGCAAAAATGCCACGATGACCTGTTTGGAGTAGTGAAACCCTAGAATCCAAAGCTCTGATACCAAATGTTATGAAACCAGCTCAAGACAAAGATAGAAAAGATAGATCAACGCCTTAAAATTCAGCCTCTTCGAGGGGGCAACCTCCTTTACATTACATAAATGAACAATTCTTGGATGATTCAAATGACAAAACCTCCTTTCTATATATAGGAGTCTAAGGAGTCACAATATAACCCAGCCGACCTAACAATAATAATATAAAGCCACAAAAATAACAATAGAGGGATTCTATGGGGCATAGTAATAACAATATGGGGACAATAGGGGCACAACAATATTAATAAGGGGTACAACTACAATAGTAATGGGGTAATCACTTGTATTATAGGGACCCGACATTCCCACTGGGCTATTTCTAAAACTTTCAATTCTACATCGGAATCCAGGAAGGCATAGAAGGTTTTATATTTATGTTGTAATTTCATTAAAAAATGACATCCAAATGAAAAAAATTTCAAAACATGACACTCTGATTAGATAAACATGTCCTACAAAAATAGTACATTCTTTTGCACGATACCCACAATGCTTCCACATTTACCAATGGTACTCAGGTTGTTCATTTATTTAGATTCAAATCATCATAGATCCATTTTAACTTCATATCTATCATGTTTCAAGGGATCATATCCTTAAAGGCGAAAATCTTTTTTACATTAAAAAAATTGTGAAGAAAGATTTGCACCTTGGAGATTTGATCTCTTTCCACTCAAGATAGATCCAAAGTTAAAATAGACAAATGCACATTATATATATATATATATATATATATATATATATATATATATATATATCGAGAGAGAGAGGGAGAGAGAAAGAGATCTCAACTATCAACTCCACATTGACTCTACATTGAGCACCCAAGGAATTACACATGTATGTGATGATAAGCAACATAGATCCCTCTTAAATCCATCTTAAACATTGAAAGAATTACACTTCTCTCTGATACTAGAATGTAAAAAGCACATATAGACACAATAAGAAATTATTTACTTACATATCTATATCTATATATATATATATATATATATATATATATATATATATATATATATAGTTTAGTTAAGATGGAAATTAACCTATGTTATTTACGGTTGATATGGAATATTTTTTTTTAAATGTTATACATTAAATCCATTTGAAGCATCCAAAAAATTAAACATCTTACTCATATTAGGATATAGAAACTTTTTCTCAACTTGATAATCAAAGAAACTAAGATTAGTTTAGGGTTATGAGATTATAAAAATGTCTTGAAGGAATTTACATAGCTAACTCTATTTGTGTGAGTTATGGAAATTGATATGGCTTCCACATGGTATTATAGTATGTATCACTACCCATGAGAAAAGAATTAGTGCGTTTTATTGAATAAATTCAAACGAAGTATTGCTATAAAGGAATTAGCTATATATATAACACCAACCTCCAATTACTAATCACCATGTCAATATCAACCTTGAACCACTTACCAACATACCTGGAAAACTCATTTAACTAATCAAGTCAACACTTAAAATATATAAATATTATTAGTTAATTTTTATATATAGAATTTTTAACCATAAGTTTTTAAAAAGGTTTTTGGTTGGAAAACATTAAAAATATTTAAATGTTTACTTAATAAAGTAATCATCATTTTTAATTTTGGCCCATTATACTTATAAAAAATTGAATTCCAAACTCTTATAAATTTAAAAGAAAAAATAAATACCAAGAATTAAACTCTCTGATATGCATCATGTGCAAAGAGAAGCAACCAATAAGCTCTTATATAAATCATGCTTCATATAGAACCAAGCTTAAACACAAATTAAAATCATAATCATGTTTATAGGGATCATGATTCGAACAAATAGTGAAGAAAACATAGGTTTGTAATTTTTGTTTCTACTTTCTTCCCATTTGGCACAATATAATAAGCTTTTGCTTACATAATATATATATATATATATATATATATATATATTAAAAACAAGTTTGTTTAATTATGAGAGGTAAATGTTGGAGCCATAATGTTTGCCCAAGAGTACATTCCACATACCCATGGCTCAAATATGCAAAGCAGTCAACGAACATGCATTATACACAGTCTCCCAACCAAGATCTACACTATACACATTGAATTGTTGAGGCAGAGAAAGGAACTCAATGTTTACAATATATGCATGATTGTTATCAAACTGTTCTTGTCTTTCAGTGTCTGACTACAACCTTTTCTCTATTCATAATTAATTGAGATATGAAATAAACATGGACAATATTTTTTTAATCAATGACTCCAAATAACCATGATCATGCATGCGTAATTACCACATGAAGAACCACCATCACAGAAGAAAGGAAGTATGAAGTGATGGACACTTATAGATTCCATGGTTGGTACTCATCCAAGATATGTGTACTAAAATATTTCTCGACCACGTAAGGAGGAGGATTATATAATCTCGTGTTGCCTATTTTATAGGCCCAAAAGAAATTCCCATTTTCATTTAAGAAATCCTTCCAAACTTTACCCATTAGATCAATAATCTCGAATTAAACCGTAAATACTATATATAAATTACCTACGTGTATAAATTAAGATCTGTAAACTACCATGTTAATTCAAAGGAATTAGAGTGAATGACAAGAAAAGTAGTGAAGTGAAACTTGCGATGGTGACAACCGGGTTTATGTTAGCATGCTTGGCTAGGGTTTCAACGCATCCATGGAGATCTATACAAAAAAACAGAAATCCCTGGATCAAATATGTAATCATGCAGATCATATGCATACATGGATTCTTGCTCTGATTATCGTGTGTTTGCATGAGAATTGTCCCCCAATCAATTTGGTTGGTTCATTGAGTTCTCATGGCTGAGACAATTCTATTATGCAGATTAGTCGAATGATCATAATCTCTTTGAATGGATTTATATTTACTTTCTATCATACGATAAAGAGGCTATGGATTCCAAGGACCTAGGGATGGCCACCACCCGAATGCAATTCCAATTTGTCTTGACCAATTTTGTGATGATCTTCATAGCCACTCTTTAAATCTTTTGCTCATGATGGTTCTTCCAATTCAACATGATCTTGATCAGCTTCTCAACCACATTGCCCATGGTTTCAATCACCCTCAACATTGTTTCTACATATCGATCATATTTCATGTCACAACCCCTTTGGGAAAATCCCCCTCTTACAGACATTGCAATATTGAAGTATATAAAAATATAAAAGGATAAGATGGGACACAAATTTCGTAGCTTGGGAAGGAGATTTCTTGGGATTAGAATGAAAATGGACTCATTTTATGATACCCCTGAAAGGCTGGCAAGGTGGAAATTAAATGGAGTGGTTATGCCATTTAAATTCAGCAGCGAATAAGGATAGAGGTCCATGCTTTCTTTGGAAACTGATATAAGAAAAATAGGACAAATTAATGAGGAATGGTCGCATAGTTGGGAGAGGGACAATTGTGGCCCAAGTGCATATAAGAGGAAAGGAGGTCATTGTAATAGATACAATGGGGAAAGGGACTAGGGGGAACAAGAGGGAGCAGGTAGCAGTTTAGTACTAGTCACAGTGAAACAATGGTCAAATGAACAAGCAGAAAAGATGAAGGTGTTCGAGAGAGTTTCACAAGGTAGAAGAGCCCATCCATGTGAAGCAAGGAGGAAAGGAAGAAAGAAAGTCATTCCTAAAAGTAGCGCAAAGGGAAGGGAGTTTGATGGAAGTAGGGGTAAGTTGTTGTGGAAATAGAGACAAGAAAATTCCTCTTGATTGTTGATTTATAGTGTCAAGTGTTCTCAAGGTGCCTACATTTGGGTGGAGGAACTGGGGTGCTTAATTTATTTGGCTACTAGGTGGAGATATAAATATCTCTAGATCTCCAATCATATTGAATTTGTGAGAAGCTCCTTTGAGCACTCTTCCTCAAACTCTAAAATCTAGCTTGGGGATGATAACTGGAAGTAAGCTTTCCTACAACTTGTCTATGGTTGGGTGGAGAGTTAGAGTTCCAATCTCAGTTTCCAAGTTTCCCTATTATCAGATATGTGCTCATGTAACTTAACGGAAAAAAACAATTTAGTATATATATATATATATATATATACTGAACTATTTTTTTGCCATTAAGTGTGTGTGCAATCGTTCTTGTTTAATCTATCAGAATGGTTTAATTTCTGATCTTTGTATTCTTCTAAGCTTTAGATTTAGCCTGTGGTTAGGTATAGAAGGTGGTTGGACCTCCGCATTTTAGTTAATCATGTGTACTTAAACTATATAATATTAGTAGGCATGTATTGTGTGATCTTTTAGTAAGGAATGTGTCTTATGTTCATTACATCATGTTTGTAGATGGTTAAGTGCCTATGACAAACTCAATGACTAAATTTATGTGTTCATTTCCATGCATGGATTTGGGATTTCTTTCATGAATGTATCAAATATTCTCTCTGTGTCATTAAGAGCCTAAAATTGATCTATTTCCCTGAGTGTGAAGAATGGGCAAAAACTTGTATTGAGATGATCTCTATGTTTTTGTTGATTTTCCTAGTTGGATATCACCTTATGTAAGTATACATATATGTACATTACAAAGCTTAGGAGGGATGTAACTTGATATATATATATATATATCGATCGAGAGAGAGAGAGAGAGAGAGAGAGAGAGAGAGAGATAACATTGCATATAGTTGTAAATCCACGCTGAGTTCTTGTTAAGTTCAAGCGGAATAGGCCTTCATGCCTTACAACACCCTTAATGGAGAGGCATCATGGTTTTGTTTCAAAATATCAGTGGAGTTTCGCTTGACCATGTAGTATTATGATTGTTTATATATCATAGGCCGAATTGGCCACGATAAAGTACACTCAAGAATGCTAGCAATGGCCACATATACATATATAAAGACATGGTCACAACCGAGGTTAAGCAAAGCTCAAAAAGAAGAGCATGAGAGAGCACACTTATATAGTATCTATATGTTATCCATATATGCTATGACTTGGAGGCCTGGGCTAAGATCCTGAAACTCTAAGTATTTATTGAGCGCAAACTAGAAGTCCTTGGAGTTATATAGGAAAAAGGGCCTCAAATATTACTCATCCATATGGCTAGGCACTATGTCCAGGTGTTGAACAGCAATGGAAATATAGGCTTCGAGCCTCATATGGTTCATATAGCTAGGCGTTGTGACCAAGAACCAAAGAGTGGTGGCAGTATAGGCTTCGAGCCTCGTAGGGTTCATATGGCCAGGCGCTATGACTAGGGGCCAAGAGCATTGGTTATGCACATACATAATGGACCTGATCCAGGTGGATATTGGTGGCCACCTGCCAATTCCACTTGTACCCCCACCATTTTTTCTTTCAGTTTTTCAGTTTCCTTATTTGTAGCACAATTTACTATTTTTGGCAATTTTTCGGGTCCTGAACTTCCGGAGCCATTTTGAGGCTCTAAACGGCATTTTTTGGGAAAACGTGGAGCAACATGGGTCCATGGACAAATGTTTCTCCTCCCAAAGTTGTAGTCCTCGGATAGATCTTTCTAACAAGGTATTGTGCGCGTCAAACAAAGATCGTATGCCAAAGTGATGAACCCGGGAAGTTGATGTACCAATTTACCCAAAATGGGGCCCATAGTTTGGTGCTTCATCTCCGAGGGTTAGGGTTTTGCATGTTTATGGTTTTCCATTATTTCTCAAAAATAAATAGGCCTTCGAGCCTCATTGTAAGACAGTTCAGAGGCATGTAGCCACCACATCTCTCCTTAGAGATAAGCTACCATCCCCCAAGATTGTTTATTTCCATTTCTATTTGTAAGCATATCTCAGTATTTTACATTAATGAAATGAAGTATTATTTCTGTTGTATCTGTGTATTTATGGTTATCTTTGTAATTTGTTGCGTCCCTATTTAAATTTGGATCAGTGGTATCAAAGCGGTCTTCTCTTTCTCTGTTTTTCTTTGCATGTCCCCAACGAGGTCGGCATATAAGGAGTTAGGGCTCGAATTGGTCGAACCTTTGCAAGACTAGCCTTGCAAATCCCAACGGCCTCCCATGACAGATGAAAAGAAAGATGAGGGGGCAGGAGATCCTATCAAAATCTTGCTTGAAGAGGCCCTTGAGTGACAAAGGAATGCGATGATGGACAACTTTGTCCAGATCCTTCAACGGCTATCCCAGGGCGACACATCTACTTCCAGCAGCTACTCTGGAAGCGCCACACCCTTTAAGGTACAAGTTAACTTTGAAATTCCCATATTTGAGGGTCAAATAGATGCAGAAGTTGTAGATAAATGGTTAAATATGCTAGAAGGGTATTTTTCTATTCGTTATTTTTCCATCCAGGAAAAGATTACTTCTGCTCTTCTCAAAGTTGCCCCCCACGTCAAGGACTGGTGGGAAACCTACTGTGAGCAGAAGGATGAAAGTACGAATTCACTTTTTTCAGCCGCACCCACTTGGAATTCATTTTGGAATTCCATCAAGGAGCAGTACTACCCTGTCAAAATCTATGAGGATAAATACATAAAGTGGACTACACTATGGCAGGGAAGGGACCAAGACGTGCCAAAGTTTACCAATATTTTTCATACCCTTCGCACAAAGTTGGGTATCAAGGATTCTGAGCTGAATTTGGTACTCAAATACCACGTCTTCCTACACAAGTACATCTAGGACGAGATGGAGTTTCTAGACATCTCCTTGCTCAGCACGGCGTATCGATACACTGTCAAGATCGAGCAGAAGTTTAACCAGAAGAAGGGAGACTTTGGATCTGCAAATCTGAAGCAATGGAAAGGCACCCCAAAACTGTTGAAAAAAGGACAAACAACCCACAACAACCCACCAAAGCTGCAAGCAAAGAACAACACCACAAACCCAAAGAAGGACACAGGAAAGTGGTGTGAGTTCCATAAGAGCTCCACTCACAACACAAGTGAGTGTCGGACCAAGAAGTCACTGGTGTTCGAGCTAAAGTATTCAGAATCAAATGCATGTTCAAACTCTGAGAAACCCGATAAGGGGAATGACAAAGGGAAGAAGATTATCGATGCGAAGCCCAACACCACCATAGCCACCACGAAGATCCAGAAGGAGGAACCCGAATATCCAGAGGAGAAGGAGCACCTCTTTCACTCCCAAATGTGGGTAAAGGGCACCCCGCTACAGTTCATTGTCGAAAACAGGAGCCAAAAGAACCTCATTTCGACAGAGGTCGTGAAGCAACTAGGCTTACTGACCACAACATATCCACAACCGTACACCATCGGGTGGCTTCACCAAGGACGGGATCTTTGCGTGAGCCAGCAGTGTCGCCTTCCATACAACATCAAGCCCTTCACGAATGAGGTATTATGTGACGTTGCTCCCCTTGATGTTTGTGATGTATTATTAGGCCAACCATACTTGTGGAAGAGACATGTTGTATATGAGTAAAGGCCTCGTGTTGTTATTGTTACTTTGGGAAATAAGTTGTACAGGATAGTGGAGGTAGCACCGCCTACTGCCATCTCTTTGGTTACTGCAAAAAAATGCAGTAAGCTCATTTCCAAAATTAGGAAATTTGTTTTCCTAATGATACACCCTCAAGGAAAGAAGAAGACGGTGGCCACGACCTCCAGACAGGGCCCCTCTGCACGACAACTACAGATGGACAAGGTCATGGAGGAGTACGAGGACATCTTCACCTCCCCTACAGGGGTTCCTCTGCACTGTCAGGTCAAGCACTCCATCGATCTAACCCTAGGTGCGCCACTACCCAATGGACCAATCTATCGGTGCTTTGTTCTAGAGAACGATGAAATCAAGAGGTAGATTCAGGAGCTGTTGCAGAAAGGTCACATCCAATTGAGTTCATCACCCTGTGGGAGCCCGATCGTGTTGGTACAGAAGAAGGATGGGACTTGGACACTCTGTATTGACTATCAGGCATTGAATAAGATCTGGAATAGGTACCTGATCCCACAGATTGATGACCTTCTGGACCAATTGAAGGGGGGAAAATATTTCACCAAGATCAATTTGAAGTCAGGATATCACGAGGTACCAATCGAACCCTCCGATGTGTGGAAGACTACCTTCAGAGCCAAGGAGGGCCTTTTCGAATGGTTGGTTATGCCTTTCGGGTTGAAAAATTCTCCTGCAACCTTCATGAGGCTAATGGATGACATCTTGTGGCAATTCACCAACTCATTTGTATCTTTATACTTGGATGACATCCTGATCTTCAGGCAAAGTTGGGAAGAGCACCTCCACCACATCCGACAGGTTCTCCAAACACTGCAGTAACACAAGTTATGTGCCAATTTGGAGAAATGCACTTTTGGCATGACCCAAGTTCAGTATCTGGGATACATTATTGATGAACATGGCATGCATGTGGATCCAGGCAGGATCCAAGTCATTCGGGATTGCCCATCTCCAACCACTCTTACAGAGCTCCGCAGCCTTTTGGGTCTTGCCAACTTCTACCGCAGGTTCATGTTGGGATTTTCTCATATCACTTGGCCCTTGAGTCAAGTCACCAAGGGAGGAGAGAAAGAAAAATTCTTTTGGTTTGAATGTTAATAGAAGGAATTCACAGAGTTGAAACATCACCTCTACTCGGCACCAGTGCTCGCATTACCAAACTTGCAACAACCATTTGAGATCAAGAGAGATGCCTCTGACTATGCTATTCGGGCAGTCCTTACTGGACACGGGCATCGACTGGCATATCACGGTGAGACACTTTCACACATAGTCCAGAAGTATCCCAATTATGACAAAGAGATGTATTCCATTGTGTAGGCCTGCCGACAATGGAAGCATTACATTTTGGGAAGGAAACAGTCATCCACACAAAACACTGGCCCCTGTAGTTCATACAGACATAAGGGAAGTTGCAGAATGATCGCCATCAGAAGTGGTCCACATACTAGCAACAGTTCCATTTGAATATCAAGTATAAGAAGGGAAACACCAATAGTGTTGTAGATTGCCTCAGTCAACCACTGATCATGGCGTTAACCATCGTGCTCAACTCTTGTGGGCACAAGACTTTTGATTGGCCACTTCTCTACAAAAGCGACCTAGAATTCGGCCACACATACAAAACACCCTTGGAGGGTCAGCATGTTCTGAATTTTCACCTCCAGGATGCGCTGTTATGCCACCTAGGTCACCTTTGTGTTCCTTCAAGCGAGCATGCCAAGATGATTTGGGAAGCACACTACAGTCGAGCTACTAGGAATTTTGGGGTTGAAAAAACAGTGGTAGTACTGCAGAAGTATTTTTATTGGCTGAATCTTCGACAAGATGTCAGAAATTACATCAGATCCTACACTACCTATGCCATTTCCAAACCGACCATCAAGAAGCAAGGCCTATATACTCCACTGCCTACCCCTAGTCGACATTGGGAATCCATCTCCATGGATTACATGTCGGGCCTTCCTTATACTAAGCATGGAAACAACTGTGTTTTTGTGGTCATCGACAAGTTCTCAAAGGTGACCATTATGGTGGCCTGCAAGAAGAATATCATAGTAGAAGCCACTGTTAAACTCTTCTTTGAACGAGTGTGGGTACATTTTGGGATCCCACAATTTATCATCTCAGATCAGGATAGAAGGTTCCTCAGTACATTTTGGTCCAGTCTCTGGTCGATGCTGGATGCCAAAATCACTAAGTCCACAGCCTTCCATCCCCAAACTGATGGCCAGACAAAGGTTGTCAATAGGATGATCGTACACATTCTATGCATGTACAACTCAAATCATCCACGCACATGGGATGAGAGCCTCCCCTATGTTCAGCACAGCTATAACTAGGCTCTCGATAGCTCAATTGGCCATAGCCCTTTTCAGGTGGGCTTTGGATTCCAGCCACTATGTCCCATTGATGTGGCCATGCCATTTGCAGCTACTCAGGAAGATTCGACTCACATCTAGTCCAAAACAGATAAGGCAAACAACTTCATTGAGCACATCCAACATATCCACCAGCAGGTCCATGAAATTCTAGAGAAGTCAAATGCCAAGTACAAGTAGTGACAGGATCAACATCGAGTGCCACACAAGTTTCAAGTGGGTGACAAAGTCTGGTTGCATTTGCAAAAGGAATGCCTTATCGGAGCCTATCAGAAACTCAAACCACTATGATATGGTCCTTACAGCATTACCAAGGCTATGGGAGACAATGCATTTGATCTCAACATTCCCCCATTCCTTAGCCTACACCCAGTGTTCAATGTGGACTGCCTTCAGCCGTAATTTCCACCATTACTAGACACATCCGACATTGCAAAATAGCTCACACCAACAGAGTTAAATCCAGATTGCATGGAACAAGCTGCAACTGATCGAATCATGGACATGTAGATCAAGCACACTCACCAGCAGAAGATCCCACTATAACGAGTTGTCAAAGCAGGCCAACTCCCTCACCAGGGCAAGTGGCTCAACAGGACCAAGTTCAGCGAAAGTTTCCTCATCTCATGGAGGAACTAAATGTAATGGGGACCCTTGCTTCCTAAGGGGGGAGGAGTGATCCAGGTGGATATTGGTGGCCACCCGCCAATTCCACTTGGACCCCCACCATTGTTTCTTTCAATTTTTCAGTTTCCTTATTTGTAGCACAATTTACTATTTTTGGCAGTTTTTCGGGTTCTGAACTTCCAGAGCCGTTTTGAAGTCCTAAACGATGTGTTTTGGGAAAACTGGGAGAAACATGGGTCCATGGATTGATGTTTCTCATCCCAAAGTTGTATTCATCTAATAGATATTTATAACGAGGTATTGTGCGTGTCAAATGGAGATCGTATGCCAAAGATACGACCCTGGGAAGTTGATCTACCAATTTACCCAAAATGGGGCCCATAGTTTGGCGCTTCATCTCCTAGGGTTAGGGTTTTGGATGTTTAGGGTTTTCCATTGTTTCTCAACAATAAATAGGCCTTCGAGCCTCATTGTAAGACAGTTAGCTGCCACATCTCTCCTCAGAGATAAGCTACCATCGCTCGAGCTAGTTTATTTTTGTTTCTGTTTGTAATCATATTTCAGTATTTTACATTAATGAAATGAAGTATTATTTCTATTGTATCTCTATATTTGTGGTTATGTCTGTAATTTTTTGCATTCATGTTTAAATCCGGATCAGGACCCCCAAGTAAATAAATGACAGAGGGGTAGCACTCAACGGGTAGTGGAGATCCAATTACGCAACCCCTGCCATGTCATTATGGGAAAGAGAGGGGGGAGAAGAGGGGGGGAAGGGGGGGTCACACAATTCAATTGTAGTCATTGGATTGTGGAAATGATGTGGCAGCCATCATTGGTGGCAATGGAACCATTAGGAGGAATTATGATAATGGACCCCAAATGAGATCAACGATGGGGTGTATCACTGGATGGATAATGGGGATCCAATTGTGCACTCCCCCTACCATGTTAGTATGGGGAGGGGCATAGAAATTTGGTGATGGAATTGAAATTTCTCAAGAAACTTTAATCTAAATCAAGAGACATAATTCTACTCTACTGATCGGCCGAATTTAATTCACATTTTATAAAAACATTCACAAACATGCAATAATAAAAACCACACATGTACAATATTTCTCTAGGGGAACCCAACTAGGAAAATCCCCTCAAGCCTCTTTACATGAATCAAATGAATATAGAATGTATTACAATTTCTTTCCTACTCTAAGCATAACCTGTAAGTGAATAACTTATATATTTTCTCAATGTGAATCTCTGACCTAGACTTAGTTAATTTATGCCTCTTCTTGAGCCCCTATTTCCTTGCACCAATATTGAGGAATTAGCCCCTATTTTTGGGAATTTTCCTCCAATTGATTGCACAATTTCCAAGGATTGGTCATTTGACTGCATGAAACACTTGTACAGTTAAACTAGTTTATAATTGCTTGTTACATTGGCTTGGAATATCCACCACCGTTGAGGAACTCGAATTCCTTGCATGCACTAGCTATTTTAAGTTGATTGATCAGTTAACTGGATGATCACTAAGTTGGACTGTTGTCCCACTGCACAACTAACCTTCCACTAGTTCCATTAACTATTATAACTAGCTTAACTAAACACAACTGGAAATAACTAACCTAGATTAGAAAAATTTAGCAATTACACATGCTTAACTAAACTCCAAGCCCTCTAACTCGAATTTACTGAGCTAACTGAGTGACAAGAGCCATGTCATACAGGTTAACTACCTCCAAGTTGTTTGTTGATGTGTAAATTTGAATTTCTCAATTTCACCAAGGCAAAATCAAATTGAGACTTTCTTGCTACACTTATCAACTCTCCCTCTTAGCTAGAAAAGGATTATCAACCACTCCTATCCTGCACTTGTGGAATATTAACTTCCCTCTTAGCAAAGCCTTCATTAAGATGTCTGCATCTTGTTCCTCTGTTAGAATATATTGTAGCAACGTTATCTGCCTCTACACACAATATTGTAAATGATGATACCATATATCTATATGCTTGGATTGATTGTGAAATACCAGATTCTCAGAGAGCTTAATTCACATTTGATTCTCACAATAGACCACAGTTGGATCCATCATCTGACCAAAAAATCCTACAAGTATCTTTCTCATCCATATCACCTCACATGTTGTTTGACTTGAAATCATGTATTATGCTTCTGTCGAGTTGAGTGCCACAAATATCTGCTTCTTGTTGTACCAGGAAACCACTGTGGACCCAACATGGAAAATTCCACCTGATGTACTCTTTCAGTCAGATGGACTCCTTGCCCAACCTGCATCTATGAAGCCACACATCTTCACTCCCTATGTCCGTCTGTACCATAATCCATATTAGGTAGTGCCTCTGAGGTATGGTGAAATGCTTAGTTGCATCTCAATACAATTTGGTCAACCTAACCATAGCTTGGTTCAGTTGGTTGACTACATAAAACATATCTAGTTGTGTGTTCACAAGATACATAAATGAACCCACTAGCTGTCAGTAAATGGTAGCATCAACCTCTTCACCTGAAGTGTCATTATCCTTCCTCCAATTGCTTGCTAGAGATGTCTCCATGGGCTTACAACTCTCCATTTGAAATGTTTGCAGTATCTCATTGGCATACTTGCCTTAAGCCACAAACAATTCCCCATCGCCTTGCCATACTTCCAGCCCAAGGAAGTAGCGAATGAGACCCATGTCTTTCATCTCAAATTCCCTTGCAAGGTCCTCCTTGCAAGAGTTGATCAGCTACTCATCACTTGTTAATATTAAATCATCAACATATAAAACAATGAGAAGCAATTTAGCTTCTACCAAAATATGATATAGGTTCGCATCCACTTCACTTTTGGTGAAGCCCAAACTAGTGAGATAAATGTCGATCCCAGTGTACCAAGCTCGGGGTGCATGTTTGAGACCGTACAATGCTCGCCTGAGTCTACACACATGAGACTCCCAAAAAATTGTCTCAAAACCTTTTGGTTTCCTGATGTACACTTCCTCCTCAATAACACCATTGAGAAATTTTGTTTTTACATTCATCTGGTGGATCTTCCATCCCATCTGCACAGTGAGTGCAAGAATTGATCTAATGGATGAATACCTTGCTACAGGAGCAAAGGTTTCCTCATAGTCAATTCCCTCAACTTGAGAGAATCCTTTGGCCACAAATATAGCCTTATACTTCTCTATGCTTCCATTTGTTGCATGCTTAACCTTAAAGATCCATCTCAAACCCACAACTGATTTATCTGTCGATATTGGGACCACTTCCTAGACATTGTTCTTCATGATGGTTTCGTATTATTCCATCATTACATCAACCCAAATAGGTTTCTCTATTGCTTCCTCAAAAGGGGATGGCTCAGTCTCTACAAGATCATTCATTAGAGGCATGTAGCTTGTGTACCTCTCAGGTGACCTCCTTTGCTTGTGCAAATTTAAAGGAGCTCCCACATTCTCCCTCACATCCTGCACCTATATCAGTTTCCCTGGTTCTTTTCCTACCTTCTCTGGATTGTTCTGCTTGAGTGGATGTCTCCACTCTGCCTCCTCTTTGTTCCTCCATTTGTGGTTTCTCCACAACTTCTCGAGGCTCTTGCTTTGGAGCTAAAATCTCCTCTTTTGGTGGGATGTGAAGCTCCCTCTCAAGAGAGCACTGTAGTGGTTTCTCCTCATCAAAATTTACATCCCTTCGCAAAAGTTTCATTCTGAGGGAAGGTAACTACACATGGTAGTTGTGTGGAGTGTTGAGCCTCAAACCTGCACTTTCCTATACACCCTCTCAGCCTTCTTTTTCCCACTTACAACATCCGTCAAGCTGTTAAATCATTGCATTATAGTCTAAAAAGAGCTTCTGACATGGTTTTCTAACTATGCTTATGACTGTTGTTTGGTTTAGATTTTTGTTCAGGCAGCTGCGGAAACTTGTCAGTTTCGGCAGCCAGCACAGGTTTCCGTAGCCAGCACAGGATTCCGCAGCTATTTTGTTAAAAGCTATGCTACAGGTGTCCTATGAAGAAACAAGCCACATGGGCAAGCTACAGGTGACGGGTACATGGAACGTGTCCCTTCAAATCAGCCAAATCATCCATAGAAGGTCATGGTCAACAAGGGTCAAAGGCAAAGCCAACCAAGGAATTTAGCGGTGGCACGTCTCTGTTTTGAGCACGTGAAAGTTTACGTAGCACAGTCCTCAGCCCACGAAGACATCGGCACACCTGGAGATCATCCCGGTAACTTGAATCCAACAGCTACCACTCCGAAGATTTAATAGACATGATGACAGTTACGCTAGATCTCGGCTGAGGAGATCTACGTGTCTCTGGCAACGCAGTTAATAGCATAGGATTCAGTTAGTTAGTTTCAGCACTTTTTCATTATAAATAACGTGTTGATGAACGCTGTGAAAAAGCTTTTGCGATGTAATTTTTGAACTGTTGCTATTATCACCCCACTGTACTCTGTTTTATATATGTTGCTGCTGCTTTAATACATGAGAAGACTACTTTCCTGAGTTCATTCTTGTGACTATTCGTTGACTGGCTGAGGTGGCAGAGGGCCCCTGTGCACTAAAGCCCTGTATAGTTTTCATTTGATTTTATTATGTTTCTGTTTTCATAATCATTAGCTCGGATATAACATGTTGTTTTGATGTTTTTAATTCACTGTTGTTTACATTTTCACTTCTGTTTTCCTTATAGCTGTCAGCTGATTAATGCTTTTCTACAGGTTTTCTTAGGCAGCCCGAGAAAATTTTCATCTTTTTGATAACTATTGACATATGAGATCATCTTGTCCTTCCTACTAATTTTCATTTTCTGACGTTTAATTCCAGCACTGTCCTTTTTCAAATTGTGTTTTGCTTATTTATTTTCTGCTACTTAGACATCATACTACTCATTTGTTTATGGTTTCTTTCTATAGTCAAGTGACTCTATTAGTAAGGAATCAGAATATTACTTATTGTAGTGTGATTTAGTTATCATATTTCTTAAACTTATTCATGATTGCTTCCCACAAGGTAGATTGAGCTGAAGGGTAAAGGATCAGAAAAGTTGAAGTAGTGTGATTAGTTTCCTTTATGCAATTTAATTTCTTGCAATTTAGTTATCATATTGCTTAAACTTATTCATGATTGCTTCCCACAAGGTAGATTGAGCTGAAGGGTAAAGGATCAGAAGAGTTGAAGTAGTGTGATTAGTTTCCTTTATGCAATTTAATTTCTTGCCATTTAGATATCATATTGCTTGACTTGTTCATGATTGCTTCCCACAAGGTAGATTGAGCTGAAGGGTAAAGGATCAAAAGAGTGAAGTAGTGTGAATTCGTTGCTTTGCTTTTAGTTTGAGTTACTTTAAGTTCAGTTTTTACTTTCTTTTTCATTCAGCAGCAAGGATACTGGGCCATTGTCATTAGTTCACTGTTTGATACATTTACTTCCTCTTAAGAATTGATTTCATTACAGTTGTTTTAAAGCTTTCTTTTTGAGCACTTTTAAGTTTGGGAAAATCACTGTAGAAATCACCATCACCATCCATACTTAACTTTCATTTTCGCCATCACACATTAGGGAAAGATAAATCCAAAAACAAACTAAAAAACTCAAAAATAACAAAAGACTAAGGAAATGGTTATCTTGTACATATAGTACACTTCACTTCGTCAGTTTACGAATCCCAGATTGACATTTTAAATAGCAATTTAGAACACACTAAATTGACCAAACATTTTGGCGCCGTTGCCGGGGAAGTGAAATTAGGTAGCCAATTTCTTAAAAAAAAAAGAAGAAAATTTCAAGGAAGGAAAATTGACAACCTCTCAAAGTATGCTCTCCTCTTGCACTTAGTGTGATCTGGAGGATCATAAAAGAGAAAGTTATTGGTTTAATAGTTTCTTGAGTATGATCTCTTCTTGCACCTAGAGTGATGTGGAAGATCAGAAAGAGAATTATTAGCCCGACTCGAAGAAAAATAAAAAAATGACATGCATAGAGCAAGAGATTCTAGGGGAAGGTTTTTAGCTAGAGCCAAGAGTTCGATTTTTACAACTCCTTCTACCTCAAGGAATAGACAAGAGACACTTCCATCATCTCCAACCTATACTCCTAGCCCTAGGATTCCTGGAATTCAAGAGACAGTAGTTGAGTTAGGAGACTCTTCCACACCATCCATTGAATCTGAATTAGGAAAATATCCTTTCTTTTCTTCTACAGGGAGACACATTGTAATTGAAGAAGTAGAATCATCTGAGGAATAAGAGGGAGAAATTCCTCCTCATTTTCCATTAGTAGAGGAACCAAAGGACTCTAAAATCTCAGAGAAAAATACCATGACAAAAGAGGGAGCTAACGGATTTGGTAGAGGTAGAGGTAGAGGAGGGGGAGGAGGAAATAATGGAGGACGTAGATGTAACAATGGGGGAAATAGGGATGGAGATAACTCATTTGGATTTCCTATAGTCGATGAGGATTCTCGAGCAACAATGAAAAATATTTCACCATCTGTCCTCCCAAACTTTCATGGGTTAAGAAATGAAGATCCTGAAACATTTCTATTTGAGTTTGAGGTCGTGTGTCGAACCTATGATTATCTGGAAGACTCTCAAAAAATCAAATTGTTTCCTTCAACATTGAAAGGAGCTGCTTTGAAATGGTTCATGGGATTACTCACTCAATCCATTAGGACTTGGAATGATATGAAACAAACATTTTTGGATAGATACATGGATTATTGTATGCCTACCAACCACAAGGATGAAGTATTTAAAATGGTACAAAAAGAAGATGAAAACTTGGAGGATTTACTTGAAAGATTCCAATACAATCTAAAAAGAGCAAAAATGAGTAACTTAGATGAGGAGACCTTGAAAGCCCTTCTATTAAAAGCCATTAGAGATGAATGGATAGATATTTTGAACATGACGGGAAAAGGAGACATATCTCAACTTCCACTTCATGACATAGCAGAACTGTGTGTCCATCTCTTAAGAGGAAAATCTAAAACTGGAAAAGGGCCTAGAGATCCTTCTCTCATCAGAGTAAACAAATCTGCAACTGGATCAGTAAGTAGGGCTGAGATTGGAAACATGCTTGATGAATTCAAAACTGATATCTTAGGGAGTCTTAGTGAGCAACTAGACACTCTTAAGATCCACAATAAGCAGAAAGCAGAAGCTGAAGCTTTAGCCATCTTTTGCCCAAAATGTAGGAAAAAACATGTTCTCAGGGAATTTCCCTTGGATGCAAAAGTTGTAGAAACATGTGCGATTTGTTCACAGAATCATGAGACCAAGGATTGTCCTTTAATTCATGGGCTCAAAGCTGTCTTTCAAGAAGATCCAAATACAATTGAGTCTCTCTGTTTTGTTGCAAGGAGACCTTGGCAGGGGCAACAAAATCAAGGGTTTAACAACTCTATGAACTTTCAACCCCCACCAAATTGGAATCCTTGGCAACAACCTTGGTCCCAACCTCAAAATCCTTTTCAATCATGGGTACAAGGTATGCAAAATCCTTATGGGATATTTGCTCAATTTTATCAATATCTTCCATCTTTTCAAAACCAACAAGCTCCACAACTTCCAAATCAAAACCCACAACTATCATTGCAATTTCAACAACAACAACCCTCTCAACAAAACCCAAATTCTCAACTCTTGCTTCCATTCCAACAGAAGTCAAATCAACTTCCTTCTCAGCCATTGCCAAACCCCAATAATAAAAACCCTCAAAATGCTTACATGATAGAAGGTCAACAATTTCTTGCCTATATGATTGTTCCTCTCAATGATGTACAACTCAGATCTGGTAGAGTTCTAGATAAACCTTCTATAGATGCCCAAAATCAAAGCATTTCTGAGGAAGAATCTCTTGAAGCCAATAAGGGTTCTGAAGCATCTCTTCAAAACCCAAACACTCAGAAAGAAAAAGAAAAAGAACTAACCCCCGCAACTCCTATAGTTGAGCAACCTGCATCTTCATCCACACCTCCTTTTCCTGAAAGATTACAAATTGACAAAGGGGTGGAAAAACAAATCTTGTTGCTTGAATATGATTTTCTAGATGAATTGAAGAATGTCTGTATCAAGATTCCCTTGTTACAAGCCACTAAAGATATTCCTATTCTAGCAAAAACAGTAAAGGAGTTGAGTCTTAAAAGACCAGGAAGGAAACCTAGAGATACAAGAAGAATCCACCTGGTAGGGAAAATTGCAGACATCATGATGGGAAAATTTATTATGCAGAAGTATGTAGATCCCGGTAGTCCAATTGTCAAAACACATATCAATGGGGTTGAAATTCCAAATACTTTGATTGATTTAGGGGCTGCTATCAACATTATGAGTAGACAGACTATGGAACAGCTGAAACTTCCTAAAATTCTCTTTACACCTACTTTACTGCAACTTGCAGATTGATAAATTATTAAACCAGATGGTGTATTAGAAGACATTTCAGTCTCCTTAGACTCTTGGGAATATCCAGTGGATTTCATGATTTTAACTCCCAAGAGTAATTTAGGAGGACATACTCTCATCTTAGGAAGACCTTGGCTAGCCACAACCGATGCTTTCATCAGTTGTAGGTCTGGGGATATGTATATTTCTGATGGTAATTCGACAAAGAAATTCAATCTGTATCCTCCAGCAAAAGAAATTACAGAAATAGGAGATAATGAGTGGATTGATGATGAAGATACTATACAACCTGTCTTTACCATTTCTGAAGTTAGTGAAGATAGTCAAATTCTGAACACATTAGAAAATTTTGAAACATCTTCAAAATATGACCACACACAATTTCAGTTAGATTTCGACATTGAGTATCTATCATCTAGACAAATGTCTCTTTTCTCTATGGAAGAATTTGGTAGTTCCGCCATTGAGATCTTTCTAGGAAAAACATTGAATATCAAGAAAAATTTGGAAAGATCACAACAGGAAGAACTAACCAAAATCTTGCAAAAACATTCTACTGCATTTGCATGGGAGTATACCGATATGAACGGTATTGACCCTAAGACTTGCATTCATCACATATACATTGAGGAAAACAGTAGACCAATCAGACAACCTCAGAGAAGGATGAATCCAAACCTTAGGGAGATAGTGAAAGAAGAGCTCCAAAAGTTACTGAATGTAAACTTCATTTATCCAATTTCAGATAGCCGATGGGTTTCTCCTTTGGTTATAGTACCTAAAAAGAATGGTAAATGGAGGGTATGCATTGATTACAGGGAATTGAACAAAGCAACTTTGAAGGATCACTTTCCTTTACCCTTTATCGATAAGGTATTAGATACTTTAGCAGGCAAAAAGTATTTTTCATTTTTGGATGGTTTTAGTGGTTACAATCAGATTCAGGTAGCACCTGAAGATCAGGACAAGACCACATTTACCTGTCCATGGGGAACTTTTGCTTTTCGAGTACTTCCTTTTGGATTATGTAATGCACCCGCAACATTTCAAAGGACAATACTAGGAATTTTTTCCGATCTAATCCATGATTGTGTAGAGGTTTATATGGATGATTTTACAGTTTATGGTAATTCGTTTGAAGAGGCATTAGAGAATTTGGAAAAAGTCCTTATAAGATGTAAAGAAACAAACCTATCATTAAGTCATGAAAAATGCTTTATGATGTTTACTGAAGGGATTGTTTTAGGACATCATATTTCAGGAGATGGGATTAAAGTTGATAGATCAAAAGTTGAAGTCATCTCCAAGTTGCCTATTCCAAATTGTCAAAAGGATGTTAGAAGTTTTCTTGGATTTACTGGATACTATAGAAGATTTATTGAAAACTTCACCAAAATAGCATCTCCACTCTTCAAATTACTTACAAAAGATTGTGAATTCAAATGGGATCCTAATTGTCAATCTGCATTTGAAACTTTGAAAACAAAAATATCTGAAGCACCCATTTTGAGAGGTCCAAATTGGAAACTTCCTTTCCATATTTCCACAGATGCTTCAGATACAGCTCTAGGAGCTGTGTTGGGAAAAAAGGATTTAGTTCCTTATGCCATTTACTACACCAGTAAAAATTTGACTTCCACTGAGTTAAACTATACTGTGACTGAGAAAGAGTTCTTAGCTGTTGTTCATGCAATCAATAAGTTTAGACACTATATAACTGGCTATGAAACTTTTGTCCATACTGATCATTCTGCAATTAGATATCTCATGAATAAACCTGTTACTAATGGCAGAGTTACAAGATGGCTCTTACTTTTACAAGAATTCAATATTATTGTGTTGGATAGACCAGGGAAACAAAATACAGTAGCTGATTTCTTGTCTAGAATCCAAAATACTAACGAAGATTCTCCTGTAGAGGATAAGTTTCCAGATGAATATTTGTTTGCAGTAACTACTAAGACTCCTTGGTATGCAGATATTGCTAACTATTTGGTTACAGGAAAGCTACCTCCACATCTATTTCTTGGTGAAAAAAGAAAAATTATTCAGGAGAGTTCAAGTTATTCATGGATTTCTAATGAATTGTTTAAAACAGGGCTAGATTGTGTGATTAGAAGATGTGTTCGGGAAGATGAAATGCCAGACATCCTCAAGGCATGTCATGATGAACCATGCGGTGGACACTTTGCTGACAAAAGGACGGCCTATAAAATCCTTTCTTTAGGATATTATTGGCCTTCCCTTTTCAAAGATGCAAAACAATATGTCAGAAGGTGTGACGGCTGCCAAAGAGTTGGGAGACCAACTCTTTCAAATGAAATTCCATTACAACCACAGGTACTCATCGAACCCTTTGAAAAATGGGCTTTAGATTTCATTGGACTCATTAATCCACCATCTAAACAAAAGAAGTATATATTGGTATGCACTGATTATGTCACTAAATGGGTAGAAGCCAAAGCATTGCCTTCTGCCACTGAAAATTCAGTTGTTCAATTTCTTTTTGAGGATTTTTTTACGCATTTTGGTGTCCCAAGAGAAATTGTGACAGATCAGGGAAGTCAATTTACATCTAATTTGATGGAGAAGCTGATGGAAGAATACAAAATCAAGCATAGGAAATCTACTCCTGACCATCCGCAAGCAAATGGCCAAGTGGAGTCTACAAACAAAGTTCTTGAAAGCATCATCACCAAAACTGTTCATCTACACAGAAAATATTGGGTAGAAAGGCTTCCTGAAGCCTTATGGGCCTACAAAACTACATGGAGGAACACAACAGGACATTCTCCCTATGAACTTGTTTATGGGAAAGAGGTCCTACTCCCCATTGAGTTTCAATTCAAGACTTTCAAGATGGCAGTCCAGTTGGGGATGAATCTATCAGAAGCCCATAAGCACAGAATGGAGCAGTTGAATGAGCTAGATGAGATCAGACAAGATGCAATTTTAAGGACTGATCTAGTTCAACATCAAAGAGCTAAGTGGCATGACAGATATATCAAAGAGAGAAAGTTTCAAGAAGGAGATTGGGCGTTACTGTTTGATTCCAAGTTTAAAGACTTCAAAGGAAAATTTCAGACTCATTGGCTTGGGCCATATGGGATTGACAAAGTCTTTAACAATGGAGCGGTAAGAATCAAGACCATTGATGAATTTTAAACTCCTCTCATTGTGAATGGCCACCGATTGAAAATTTATCATAAGCCACTCTCAAAAGAGGAATTTGTCAAAATGTTCCAAGAGAATTCTACAATAAGGTTGGTGGAGAAGAATCCTTCTCCCCCATCAGCCTAGCCTCTGTTTCTTTCAGTGAAAAAATAAATAAAAATAAAAAAAAATCGTATAAGCCTGAAAAATAATCACAGATTGTCGGTCTTATACAAAAAATGTAGAGTGGAAGTCAGGGACACTTGACACTCTATATTTTCCAAAAAAAAAATAAAAAAATTCCTCTCCTTCTCTTTCCATCTTCACTCCATCTCATTTGCTATTTCACTTCACCTCCATCTCATTCTCATTTCCATTTCACTTCACTCCACTTCATTTTCATTTCATTCCACTCATTCCATTTCATTTCATCAATAAAAGTCCCTTTCAGGACTATTTTCATTCAGTTAGTTCTTCTCTAACTATCTTTGTGCAGTTAAGGGGGTGTTGTCTCAGTTTTCGCAGCTGAAAGCAGTTTCCGCAGCCAGAAGCAGTTTCCGCAGCCAGAAATGATTTCCGTAGCCAGAATCACTCTGTTTTCAAATTTACAGTCAACTGTTAGTGCCATAATCATGAAATGCAGGTGTAATTGAGCTAAAGACATGGGGCATCTCCAAGACATCAAGGGAGAGAAATTGGTTAGAAGCCTTGAGCAAAAAAATGACAAAGTTTCCAAAGGTATGATAAAAAATCTTTATCAAATAACAATTCAAGTCATAATTACGCATAGTTATCAAACCATAACAGGTTCTACTATGTGCAATGATTTGATACGATAACTCCATCACCACTCCTATTCCACGCTATCACTCCACACACCTCGCATTCATTTCTCCAACGGTCTCATGATTATTCCAAGTTTAAACTCAAGACTGACTGCACTTCCATTTATTACCCATACTCTTGAGACGTGACCTATTGTGTTACGGTTCTTCTTAGCCGTAATTTCCGCAGCCGTATGTTGAGACGTGTAAAAATTCCATACACAGTCATCCGATTCAAAAGAATCCCGACGTTACTCCATTCGTTTAACACTCCACTAATTCCTCGCATGCATCCGCATTTTATTTTGAACTTGTTTACTGCTGCTCACCCTCTGTTCCTCCGATAATTCAGGTACTTTCATTCCATGTTCTCCATTTCCGACTGCAGCCACTACAGTTTGCTCTAAACCCCGACTGCAGCCACTTCAGTTGTTCTAAACCCCGATTGTAGCCACTACAGTCTATCTTAAAACCTGTAACCGAGCCATTTTTTTCTGAACCCTCACACGCAGAAGAAATCTCAGTTGGAATTTAAAACACAGGATGGGAAAATTACTGAGAGCCGAGCCGGAAGGACCGAAATACTTGGAGGGTTATCCTCAAACTAAGGAATTGCTGAAGAAAGCCAGATGGCTACGATTTATCCAAAAGTTTAAAGGCCATAACAAGGAGGTGAACAAAGCTTTTGCGCGGTCTTTTGAT